>OX438609.1:1294292-2576085 GCA_949316135.1 Choreutis nemorana
AGATCCACTAGCGGATCCAGGGTGAGGAGTTGCGGAAAGCAACTTAGTTCTTCAGTATTTTGCCTAACGTATGGATGCCGTAATCCTCAGCCGAACGGATACCCTCTCTATCGAAGATATTAAAAACAAAGACCCACTTCTCATTCTGAAAGATGTCCTCGCATATAACACCGACGAGGACGTTCTGAAAGGGATAAGAAACCAGAACGCGGAAATCTTTGAGGGCCTAGAGGAGAAAGAAGCCTGGGTGCAAATAAAATACAGAAGAAAGGCGAGAAACCACCTCCTAAACCACATAGTGGTTAGCACCTCCCCAAAAATCTGGCAGAGAGCGGTAGGAGCGGGTATCCTCCGTATTGACTTGCAGCGTGTAAAAGTGGCAGACCAATCACCACTTCTACAATGCTCGCTCTGTCTTGCCTATGGCCACGGCAGAAGACAATGCGTTCCAGGGCAAGAACCTTTGTGCGCTCACTGTGGATACTACCACATGCAAAAAGATTGCATAAATAAAGAAAAACCTCCCGTCTGCTACAACTGTCATTTAAGCGAATTGGATAGCACGCATAACACCTTCAGCGAACAATGTCCAATACGCCAAAAATGGGACAAAATAGCACGCGCAAATGTGGCGTATTGCTAAAGTTGAAATTGCACCAAACACTGCAGCCGGTAATATGCCGATGTACGGGGGCCCCCACCCGGACGCCCAGAGTGACCCAAATACAAACTTGCTATACAGCTTGGTAACCATCCACTCCACCGCTCAAAATCGGAAAGCAATCCAAAATAGTGAGAATATTTTGATTACAGCCAAAGCAGGTGTGGATGGAAACAAAGTAGTAGAACACAGTGCAAGATGGGCCTCAGGGGCGGCGGGGTGGGTCCCACCAAACAGACGCGTCCGACCTCATCCGCTAGACGTAGCAAATGTAGAGTTGCGCCTACCGCATGAAATTAAAGCGACGACGGAAGCGTATATCTCGGCCAGCATCGCAATAACACTGCTGTGGGGGGCCTCCATGGGGACACCCAACGAGGACCCAAACTTGAATACTTGTATAATTATTCTGAGAATAAGCGGCAAATATACCCAAGTGGGCATTGCGTGTCCCCGGGACAACTCTCCCAGCAGAGCTCAAATCGCGATAGCACCCTAAAAAACTGTGATAAACATTAAATCTGTGATAACATATTAGCAAAAAATTAATTCCTATATAAATAAGTTTAATGAATATTAATGTTATTAAAATGTGTCGTAAAAATAAGTGTGTGTCTAATGTTTAATTGTTATGAAAATTTAAATTGTATTCTCAAGTACTGTCACCTTAAAATATCAATGTAAAATGCAAACAGTTACCTATTTTACCAAAATCTGACTCAGTAATATAAGTAACCGTAGATATAAGAAAAATATGCTGTAACTATCCACCCAATGAAACAATGTAAATAAAGAAATAAAAATTTTGTATTTCAATACCCAAAATAATGCAATAAAACTATATACCAAGTAGTGTAGAATAGGAAATAGTTGGGCCACCCATCAAGTACAAAAGGTGATGGATGTGAGAAAGACAATGTATGCAGAATGACAAAGAGGCCAGAATGAATGCGAGAACTAGTATGAAAGGAAAGACGCTAAAATAGGCTCCAATTATGTTGGAGGTAGGAGTAGGGTCACAATAACGTGACCCAAAAAAAAATAAAAAAACGTATGGATGCCAAACTAGGCGTTAGGGCGTTACAAACATCTTCTTAAATTAAGAACACGCCAGAGAGGAATAGAAAAAGTATGTCGGGGGTCAAATTGAGAGATCGCTAAAACTATGAAGAAGAAGGTCTTATATGAAGGTAGAAGACGCAGTCATCAAAATAAGACAGTTAAAATTGCGATGGACAGGACAGAATCGAGAATCTAGGATCACATGGACTAAAATTCTTACTAAATGGTAAACATGAGATGGCAAAAGAAATAGATGAAGACAGGTTAAAAGGTAGAGAGATGACATCGCGAATACTGGAGTTGCAAAAAGGACAGGAAGAACATTTAAAGGAAAAGAATGGAAAGAGCTGGAAGACGCTCACTAGACCGGGGAAATCCGATACTTATAGACAAGATTATAAGATGTCATAATTTTTCATTTCATTATTAAGCGATAAAAGCTAAATAAATAAATAGTTAAAGACCAAAGTTCCCGACGTAAAGATACCTCAAGGCGTTTCTATAAAAAGCTCGTCACTTTTGTAAGAGGGTAAAATGTTTGGCTCCAAAAATACATCCCTGGATGTGACAATGATTGTATCGCAGGTTAAGATATGCCAAGATAGTCACCCAATGTTGGGATCATTCTAGATCAACCAATGGAAGTTATGTAGCAGTCACTAATCCCATTACTGCAAAAGAATAATGACAAATCTACGACGTATCAATTACCAAAATCGGTTTAGTCTTAAACATACCTTCATGCGCACTAAAATCATTACCCTCCTTCCTGGACACTTGGGTAAAAACTGTATAGCTAATGTTAGTCTGTAATACCAACCTTAACAACAACGCAAGTCCTCGGCCCGGCGTTCCACAGCTCTCCGTCTTCATCAACGAACGCGGCCTCCACCGCCACCGTGTACAACCCGGGCGTGCCTACCGACACCAGCTGCTGGGCCGAGAAGAAATCACGCACAGGCGTCACGGTCTGCACGGCGGTCAGGACCGGTGGTATGTTTGTTAACTCTACGCACTGTTGTTAGGGAATATCATGAAAACATTAAGTTAAATAATACATAAACTCACGCCGTAATCCCTCGAGAGGGGTTGGCTAAGGTGTTAACACACCGCATTTCACATTCTATGGGTCGCACTGGCTGCGAAACTGTCGCCACTATCCGGGCACAATAAGGAATATGGCACGTTTAATAATATAACAATTAAGTAAAGGTCTCGTAGAAATTTGAGTGTATTTTACAAACACAAACTTTTTTCCAGCTAAAAATTACAATAACATGGATGTAAATAAGTAGAAAGACATGTAATAATAAGTTATTTACCTTTTCGTTGGTCCTAGGATGTGGTGTGGCGGTGACTGTTAACTGGACACCTTTTACTTCACGAAGCTTCCTTCTCTTTCTATAGTGTGGTGAAAAAATCAATAGGTAAACTTTTGATGCGTTGAAATATGAAAAAAAAGGTATTTTCTAGCGTGTACAGTGTAGGTGTGCATAGCGAGTACAGTGTAGGTGTGCATAGCGTGTACAGTGTAGGTGTGCATAGCGTGTACAGTGTAGGTGTGCATAGCGAGTACAGTGTAGGTGTGCATAGTTACGTGGTGGGCGGACGCAGTATGACGCCGTCCAGCTTGAGCGCGAGGTGGTGGTCGGCGAGGTGGTCGGCGGGCGGCGCGCGCGCGGCCGGGCACAGCGACACGCGGCACAGCGCCTCGCCGCGCCCGCCCAGCGCGCCGCCCGCCCACAGCGCGCCCGCCGCGCACGCGCGCACGCCCGCCAGCACGGCCTCCGTGTGCTGCAACCACCAAGCAGCCTATTGGTATTCGCCACATAATCAAAATAACCACGTGACGAGCGGTTTTTGACGATTAAGCGATACTTATGCTGATGCCCTCCAACAGAGCTGTTTTTTTCCTACTCGACGAGTCCTGCGGCTCGGAGACCTTGGCAGCTTTACCATTGGTTTACTTAAAGCTATAGTTCCCTTTGATTGCAAAAGCTATATCAGGCTAAATCGTCTTAAAGACAACACAACAAGACAAAAAGCATAGGTACAACCGCCATACCTTCCGCCTCCCATCGAGCCCGACCTAGTAACAGACCTGGTCGGGAGCCGAACTATTGGGGGACATTTGGGGCTTCCATGCAGAAGGCGTTCTAATCTTTATAAAGTCAAGGAGAGACAAGTCCCTACGACTGAAATTCACCCATGTGTGCTTCTACCGGCTCGACCTCGACTTGTGTGATTTAGGGGTAAAAGGAATCACAAATAGAGCATCTATCTACATTATAGTTTTACAAGATTTAGGAATCGGAAGGTCCCAAAACTTATGACCCCCACCGGGACATCAATTTTTTTTTTTTACACAATTGAAACATGTTAATTACTACGATTAGACCATAAGACTCAGTGGCAGACACAGGAATGAAATTTGGTGGTGGCTAGACAGTTCACCCTCTCTTCTTTCTCTTCTCAGTTCTTATTAAACTGACGAACGTTTTTTTTAAATGCTTTTGAAGGGGGCTTGACTATAACTTTGGGTTTTAATTTAAAAAAATGCCCGAAGAACTCAGATGCTTTTTGGGGGGCTTGTGACAAGGACTGCTGCGCTCAAACTGTTTTTCTGAGCTAGTAAAACCTTCTGTCTATCATTCTGAAACCCGGATTCAAATCCTGATATGTGTGTGATGATCACGATAATTTAATGTAACATCTACACAAAACAATAAACAATCAGTATTAAAATGTATGACTTAGAATAAAGCAAATGATTCCTACCCGATGCGTAATCCCTGGTCCAGTGGTTGGATTATCGAACAGCTTCGAAGATATCCTGGCGATCGCTTCACTAGGCACCAAGGCGATCCTCTCCTCTAAGGTGGTGGCCTTCATCTCCCTGGTCGGAAGGTCGGCTGGAGGATCAGATGAGCTAGATACTACACGGTCCAGAAACTGGGCTAGCTGGGAGTAGGTGTGTTGGGAACTGTGCTAATAGAGTTAAGGATGCTATTATGGTAAATTTTCATTGTTTTTTTTTAACACTCGAGGAGTTAGTTCGGGGCGTGGCAGGCAGTGTAATGTACGCACTTTATGGTCTAAGAGCTGACTTAAAAAGCGTTAATATGTCAAATTTCCTCAAAAGATTACTCTTTATTATTGATGAAGTCCTGCAAATGGACAGAAGTCAAAGTTGCTGCAATTAACGAGGGGTGAAGAGAGAAGTTACGGCAATATTTCCCACGTAATTTTCTATTTTGATAAAACAAAAAAGTTTTGTATTACTTTACACGGAAGACCCAAATAATTTTGAATATCTGCTAACGTTCTCCATTGTCACCTTGAATAAGAATTTTTATGACCCAGGTTTTGGATATTGGTTAATGACCTGAGTAATATGTCCTGGGTGAAATTCGTCCGACCGAGCCGATATGAAAAAATAGTATAGTACTCGTAAATTTATCATTGCAAAACTAGATTGAAATCCAGAAAAGTATACACAATCAAACAATAATGAAAAGGATAGTAAAAAACATGAATAAGGCAAAATTTCAAATTGAGGCAAAAAGATTCATATAAAATAAGGAATATATGATTTTGAAAATTTATACAATGTAGGCAAAACAAAATTCTGACCAATTAATATGAATGAGGTAACAAAAAAATCACTTTGTTCTTCTAGCTATATCTCCTGGAAGAACAAAGTGGAACAAACCGTATTATTTGTAAAGGATACATATAATACATCCGCAGCGTGGAGTCGTCCGCGTAGAAGGCGGTGCGTGCGATGTCTCCATACTGTTGCGCGACCAATGCCAGTGATTTGGCTGCCTTTTTGATTGCGCTTGCGCAAGCTCCAGCTTTAGCTGCTGGATCCCGCGCGGCCTATACGAGGTGTTTACTTGTTAAGAGGTTTTGTTTTGGTATATTGGAAGAAATTGTTTATTAACGTAAAATAATTGAATGTAATTATTAATATTACATGATTTCATGAAGCGATAAATCTTTTAACTGAAAAACATACGCAAATTGAACCTTTGAATAGTTATTTTTTATTACGTGCTAGGCATGTCTGTACTTTATTTTCTCTTTAAACTTTTTGTAACAATCATTAAAATTTCAACTCCCTCCGTACCTTTTGATATGTGATGTAATTCACGAATGGCCCCTAACCTGATCGAAAGCTACATATGATTTCCCTGTAGTATAGGTACCTGTGCTATAGCGGGTTTGGGCTGCGTAGTAGCGGCGCGCACGGCGGCGGCGGCGCGAGCCAGCGCGGCGGCGGCCCGGGCCCGCGCGCGCATCCACGCGGGGGCGGCGGGCACGCACGCGCCGCAGCCCGCGCAGCCCGCCCCGCACCACGCCCAGCCTCCGCCCGCCAGCGCCCCGGAACGCTCCCACGCTTGTGCGCACCATTCTAACGCGCTACAACCTGCACCAAAGGATACACTGCGATAAGCTAAAGCTGTACAAAACTTGCATAACATGCAAGTGTGCCAGCTAAAGGCGTGTGTTTTCCTGGTTTTAGCCAGGCAATGCATTCCCCGCTTTACGAATATCGAAAAGTGCGCGCTACCGCAATTTTTGCGCTGTATCAAGGCTGTATTTATGTGCTCTTTGAAAAATGTAGGGCCAGATGCTTGCAAAAAAAAAAACTATGGTGGCAACAGCTGTATCATTTGAGTTTTTCCAACGTCGCAGAACTTAGATTTCCCAAATTCTAACTAACCGGGTACTATTACTAAACGAAATCCATTGGAAGGTGGCATGCGTAGCGAGAAAACTTACAATGGATTTCTGCTTCATGTTGAGTGTTAATCAACCTATTAACGTGTTAAAAACATTTAGCTCAGAAAGTCAATAATGTTATGAAATATTTACATTAACGCTCGCAAATGAGTTCGCGTATTACGTAGGTAGGCATCCGCCGTAAGAAAGATCGGCTGAACGTAGCTATATTATATTATGATTATCAGTATGTTACACGTTTTTACACGTGTCTGTCAACGAAGTAACTTGCCTGACGCGTTTAAGATTTAAGTTTAAAAATTTGGGTGAAGTAGTTTTTTTTGTATCATTCCGGTGAACTTTTTTCTTCATGTCTTTTTTCAAATTTGATCTGGGGTTTGTTGTTCCTGTTGATATTATAAATACTTATATCTAATGACAGTAAAATAAAAAAGTTCTTACAATAAAATGCTCACGAATAATTCGTTTTTTTTAACATATTCGTCGGACCAGATATTTTCATACACGTAAATGATAGTAAACTGGTCCCATGCTACAGATAATTATATTATTAGAATAGAATGTGGTCATTATGAGGACGCAGCACAAAGACGCCACCTATCGGACAAAGCAGTCAACAAGGGAGGGAGGGTAGCTTGAGCGCGTCACTTACTGGCAAACTCTCGGTCGAGGCGGTTGTGTCTGATTTAAATATTCCTTTGTTCACTGTATTTGAATTGTAACGGTTGATTGTGTCATTTTAAAATTAATTAAAGTCTTTTGATAGTTCGGAGTGTTTTTTTAAAATGCTTAATCTCGATTCTAATATAAAATCAGAAGTGGGATTCGAGCTTAGTTCGAATGAGTTATTTTAAAAAGTTCCTTCTTTGTTCATTTTATCGTTTTGCAAATATTTTTAATTTGACACAAAGAGTCAACCGTTAACAAGTCGAAAGCTTTAGTTTTCATTTGGCGTAGTGTTAATAAGTTGTTTTGTTTGTTATTTTATTACTGTTGAGCTATTTTAAGCTCACTTCGTTGAACTTAGTCATGTCTGAGAGTTCTAAGAAACATAAGTCAAGAAGACGTTCCTCAGACCGAGAGTTAAACCAGGCTTTACAGGATATCCTTTTACGGCTGGAAAAGGTAGAAGATGGACAGCGTGACGAAGCTAGAATCACTTCGCTGACACCGCCACCCTCGACGCCCCTGGCCCACATTGTAGTACGGCCGTCTACTCCGGAATCTAATGATGCACCAACACCGTCGCCTGCTCCCCCAGCTAGCATTGATAGGTCTCAGGTAGATGAGGTGTTCGATCAGGTAACCCAAAAGTTTGTTAATGCTTTTAGTGCGGTTAATCCAGTCCGTAGCCATGCGTATATTTCTAACTTCGATCCAAGTGTCAATGACTTCGGTGTCTGGTGTAAGGAGGTAGACTTCGCTCGCGATTTGTATAAGTGGGACGACCGGGAGTGCATAGGTAGAATTGGGAATTGTCTGAAAGGTGAATCACGGGTTTGGCTAGACGAGTGGGTGTCCGTTGACCGTTCATGGTCCAACTTTAAGACCGAATTTCGTGCGTTGTGTCCTAATCGTGTAGATATCGCCACTATTTTATTTAATGTCATGAAAACTGATTCAAATAACTACCCGACGTATGCTGAATATGCTAGACGTTCCTTGTTACGGTTGAGAATAGTAACAGGACTAAGCAATGATTTAATAACAGCAATAGTTATACGTGGCAATACCGACCCCCAAATACGAGCGGCTTGTACAAATGCAAAGTTGACGCCCAGCGACTTAGTTAATTTCTTATCAAGTTTTGTGAAACAACTGTGAACAAATTGAAACAATAAATCTGGTACGTTTAGTTCTACTCAAAATTTTTACACTCGTAAACGAAAGACATCGAATCGAATCATACGGTTAGATGTTTTTCCTGTGGCAGTTTCGGTCACAAAATTCTCAATTGCAGTAAACGTAAACCAATATCTAGCGTCCCATCAACAAGTCAGTTATCATTACTGGGTACCAGTCATCAATCAAACTCTTCTCTAAACGAAGCTTCACAGTCAAAATTCGCCAAATGTACCTTCTGTAAAAAATTGGTCATAAGATTGAGGAATGCTTTGCTAGACAACGTAGTGAGTCACGAGGTAAACCAAATGTCAACTTTTGTCGTGAAATAGAAAATTATAAAACAAACGACATTTCTGCCGCGATAATACAGGGGATTCCAGTAGATATTCTGATAGATAGTGGATGGACTATCTCACTTATCTCTGATACTATTTTGAAACATTTTCAATGTAAACGGGTTCCTTCTTTTCGAAAGCTTAAAGGCATAGGTAGCCAAGAAGTAGAATCAACTTGCTATACCACTCTAACAGTGGAATTT
Organism: Choreutis nemorana; assembly: GCA_949316135.1. Lineage (NCBI taxonomy): Eukaryota > Metazoa > Arthropoda > Insecta > Lepidoptera > Choreutidae > Choreutis > Choreutis nemorana. The sequence goes on from OX438609.1 coordinate 1,303,148, forward strand.
TCGGAAATAGCTCTAGAAGTAGACTTTATGGTAATTCCTGACAAGTACATGAACACCCCCATTATCGTTGGTACTGACGTTTTAAATAGGGACGTGTTACCTATATTCGTAAAAAGGGTGATCAGCGACTTACTCGCACAGCCTCAACTTTTAACGTTGTCGCACAACCATCACAGCCCGTGACCTACATAAATACACCGTTAGAGGGTATCGTGATCGTCTAAAATTGATTCTCGATGAGTTTCCGGCACCGCGTTTGTGACACCAGAGGGTCATTTTGAGTATTTGAAGATGGCATATGGTTTGGCTAACGCCCCTGTAGTATACCAACGTATCATCTCCAATACCTTGCGGTCTTTTATCGAGTCTGGTAGGGTCTTGGTTTACATTGATGACGTTTTAATACCGAACGCGTCTATCGAGGAAGGTTTTTCAACCTTAAGGGAAGTTCTTTGTACATTAACGAAGGCAGGGTTTTCTATAAATTTGAAGAAATGTCCTTTTTTTGACTGACACAATAGAGTACTTGGGTAGAACTATTAGTAATGGTCAGGTTAGACCGAGCGTAAGCAAAGTAAGCGCATTAGTAGATGCACCGCCGCCTACTAATGTCAAACAAGTAAGGCAGTTTCTCGGTTTAGCTGGCTATTTCAGACGCTATATACCAAACTACTCGGTTCGAACAGCTTATATCACTCGGTTGCTTTGTAAAGATGTTACTTTTACCTGGGGTGAAGATCAGGAAAAAGTCCGCAAAGAAATCGTTGAGCATCTTGTGAGCGAACCAGCGTTGGCTATTTTCGACCATTCCTTGCCCATAGAAGTCCACACTGATGCATCCGCGATAGGTTTTGGAGCTATACTGATGCAAGTGCATAGTGACGGCCGCAAAAGGGCAGTTTCGTACTTTAGTAAAGCAACCCAAGGAGTCACGATATCATTCGTATGAGCTCGAAACCCTGGCAGTAGTCAAGGCACTGCAACATTTTCGGCATAACTTTATAGGTCTACATTTCAAAGTTGTCACAGACTGCAATGCCCTGAAGCTCACACAGCACAAGAAGGATCTGCTCCCTAGGGTCGCGCGTTGGTGGATCTACCTTCAAGACTTTGACTTTGAGCTTGAATATCGGAAAGGCGTAATGATTCCCTATGCAGACTATCCCAGCCGAAACCCGGTCAACGTTTGCACAATTGCGAAACCTCTCAATTGGGCTCAGCTGGCACAATCAGGTGATCAGGAAACTCAAGACTTGCTACAAAAAGTAGACGATGGTGTCTTAGATCCAAGTCGCTACGTTAGACGCGGTGACCTCCTATACTACAAATTCAGTAAGACTGGCAAACAACCTCGTTTACTTTGCTGCATACCCAAAGGAAATCGACTCAGTTTATTACGAGTGTTTCATGATGAGCATCAGCACATTGGCGTAAATAAGACCACCGATCTTATCCTCAAGCACTTTTGGTTTCCTGGCATACGGCAATTTGTAAATAAATACATCCAGCACTGTATTGTATGTCTCGCACATAAAAAGGTACCACGCCAACCATTGCAACCCATCAAGTCATGGGAAAAGCCATATACCCCCTTTGAGACTGTACATACCGACGTTTTGGGACCGCTTCCAGATTCCAATGGTTTTAAATTTGTTATTATCTTTATCGATGCTTTTACAAAATACTGCCTTTTATATCAATCTACAGGCAGGACTCTAATGAGTTAAAGAGAGTGTTTCAGAGTGTTATATCCCTTTTTGGTACGCCAAAGTTAATAGTTTCTGATCGAGGGAGAATGTATGAAAGCTCATCTTTTGTTGATTCGGTCCACAACATGGGTTCTGAAATTTATTTAATTACTGCTGAGATGCATCAAAGTAAAGGTCAGGTAGAGAGGTATTGCAGAACCGTTTTAAACATGATTAGGGTTGAAACAAATTTTAGAAAAGAATCATGGTCTGATGTTCTTTGGAAGCTGCAACTCAACCTGAACAAAAGGCGACTCAATGTTCTCCTATGAACTTGTTAATTGGTAGCGATGCCGCAACGCCAGCTATTAGACTACTTGTTCGCGAAGTTGCGTTGACCGGGGGAACCCTAATCGGGAAGCTTTACGAGAACTGTCGAGACAAAGAGCTTCCGAACGATTGGAAGCTAACCGTTCGCAGTAAGATGCCCGCGTCAACAAAGGACGTAAACAGCCATACTTGTTTCAATTGGACGATTTGGTATTTGTAAGTAAGAGTGCACAGGCAAATGGTAAACTTGACTCCAGTATGAGAGGTCCTTACAAAGTAATAAGAGTTCTTCCCAATAACCGCTATGAGTTGAGACTAATTGCAGGGTCATATGGTAAAACAACACAAGCCGCTGCCGAATACATGTGCTTGTGGCGCGGTGAATGGACTCCTGAAGCTTGTACTTGGTTCTTTGAGAGTAAGTTTAGAACTATAATTTTTGCCGAACAGGATATGCCGAGGCCTCTGTCCTGGGGGATCAACTAATCACTGATCCCTAGGCTGTGTTTTATTGTAATGTTGTGCACAACTTTGTTTTTACTTTTGGCATGTCAGACAGTAACCCGAGGGCTCTGCTGTTCTGGTTGCTCCCAAGTACCCTGAGGGCTCTGCTTGGTTTGTGTTTTGTCAGTAACCTGAGGGCTCTGCTGTACAATTGTGAAATATTATAATACAATGGCATTGATACATTTTTGTCGGTAATTTTTTATGTGAATTGTTTGCTTTTACTGTTTTAGGTGATGATTCTAATGATGAGATGACTCAAGTTGCTGGACCTTCTCAAAGGGAACATGAAGCGACCCCAAGTACCAACGCAAATTCGGGCGAGGACGCACCGATGTCAGGAGAGGCCGTATTAGAATAGAATGTGGTTAAGTCATTATGAGGACGCAGCACAAAGACGCCACCTATCGGACAAAGCAGTCAACAAGGGAGGGAGGGTAGCTTGAGCGCGTCACTTACTGGCAAACTCTCGGTCGAGGCGGTTGTGTCTGATTTAAATATTCCTTTGTTCACTGTATTTGAATTGTAACGGTTGATTGTGTGATTTTAAAATTCATTAAAGTATTTTGATAGTTCGGAGTGTTTTTTTTTAATGTTTAATCTCGATTCTAATATAAAATTTACTTTTGTTTTTTTCGGAATCTTGTAAGCAAGGGCACAATCCCTAACACGATAGCACAATAGACGATACTTGTATGTATGTTATAAGCGCATGAGGTGTGAGCTAGGGTTGTTCTCTGCAAAAATATTCTTTATAAAATTTTGGTCACCGGAATCAAAGGACTTTATGGGAAACATGCATTTTAACTTACTTACCTAAAATTGAAAAATAAAATTATAAATTTTAATAGCCTTGCATTTAGCACAATCCCAAAATCCCCGAAGTATAGTGATAGTAGTCTGATGATGTGTGTAAGCATTTTTAATAAAATTCCAAATGAAATCAGATCTTTAAGGCTTACTGTATTTAAGAGTTCCGAAGGTGGCTCATCAACATGGAATTTATGACATTGGGAGTTATTAAGACCGAGACATTGACATAGGTTAAAACGTATTTCCATATTTTTTTTGTCGGACTTTTGCAAATAAATAAATTATTATTATTAGTATTAAAACAAGTTTCCGATTATTATATCAATATTCACCATTTAAATATATAATTAATGTGAGACCTTTTTTTTTCTCTTTATTTATTTAAAAGGGATCTTTATGATAATTCACATGTCGATCCCATGGTAACAAAATAAAAATAACACCACAGCACTTATAACCTATCCAAATCTATGTTCTTCTTGCCATGTAATAAATCATCTTAGCTTCTTTCGAAGCGGGAGAAGCTAAGATGCTCTGAATACAGCCAACATTATTTGTATAAATATTTAACTTCTGAAAATATGTTTTTCTTATTTCTTCGTTCTGAATACATTCCATCAAAATATGTACCACATCCTCTACTACACCACATGACACACACTTCGGAGACGGTACTTTTTTCATCATGTGCGCAAATTTATCTTAAAGCTAATTTAACTATTTGTCTATCCAATTGACATGTTTCAAACCAAGGGATGCGAGCAGGCTCACTTTGCATTTTTTATACCAAATGCCTTTTTCACGAGACCTTTCATTGAAATATTCGGACCATTTGTTGAGTATTTGCTTTTTGTGTTTACTTAATAATTCAGAGTACGTCGGAAATACATACATTTCAAAACAACAAGATTCAAAATCTTTAGCTAGGCGGTCAGCCTCCTCGTTTCCCCTCAAACCTAAATTTAAGACCTAATATCCCTTCAAACCTATGAATGATTTATTGCCACGGGTTTTTCTTCTTTTACCTAGATTAAAAAAAAAAAATGAATAGTACCTTTTTGGACTATCGATTTCATCCGTGCCTTAAAAATGTTGCTGTGCGGAAATCCACCCTTTTATCATCAATCTCTAGGACTTTACCTGGAGACTCACAGTTATCAGTATCAACAGTAATCACATATCGTAGTACAACAAAAGAATCAATAACCAGCAAAATTATAAATGTCTTTCTATTCACTACGATCAATTACTGACCTTCTTTCACCAGCGTGGCGTCCGCATGTGCCGCTCCGTGTAGAGCTGTCAGCCAACGTTGGACGCTCTCCGTTGGAGCCTGCTCGCACAGACGCTGGAGAATATCCGCTGCCAGTGCATGGTGGCCATACCTACACAATTTACATCGATCCATAGCAAAACTTGTACGCTGTCCTTTCGATAAAATTACTGAGCCTCCGTTGTTCGCCTGTCCGTCTGTCCACGGGCTGTATCTCATGAACCGTTATGGATTTTATTTTCAGTGTGTATGTTTATTGCAGTTATAACAACTTTTAGTATGAATTAAACATTAAAGGAAGCTCCTAGAGAGGAACTTCATTCGTTACTTCTTTATTTAATATTTTATCAGAATGTTCGTCAAATGCCGACGACTTTAATTACACAAAGAACTATCAATTTAATGGTTGTCTAATCAGTAAACAATCTGACATGAAGAATGTTTTTATGTTTTTATTGTCATAATATTGATAAAATTTTGTGGACACTGTAAGCAATAAATCGCAGCCAAGTGGTCCTCCGAGCCTGATATGAACTAGCGACCTATGGATTTATGTTCAAGTATAAATGGTTTCAATGGTTCTATTATAATAATAAAATAATAATATACAATTATTTATAGAATATTTTAAATTTGACTACTTTTTTTTTTGTTAAAAATTATTCTCACCTTAAAGCAGCTCGGGCGACTCTGTACCTGGTCCATCCGTCTGCGATAGCTATTTTTTCTTTAATGACGTCTTGCCATTTCTTATCAAGCGTATACTTGAGAGCCGCCGCCGCTCTCTCTTGAAACACTATAGTACATAGCAACACTAGCGCTGTACCGTCGGAATCGTCATCTGCATTTGCATTACTAGAAAAATAAAAATACGAATACCAAAAATTATGTGGTACTGTTCAGCCTTGAAATGAATATATATATAAGAATTATTGTGCAACAAGGAAGTTTTAAAAACGTATTCGGATTTTGCAACGCAATAGTTACTTAATGTGTTAGAAGCTTATCCAAGTAATTGGTACTAGGATACGGACGAGACCAAATCATACAACTTTTAGTCATGCTGAATGCCTGTTCACCACTATAGTTGTAACTACATCGTTCATTTTTTTTAAAGTACTATGAAAAACAGACACAATAATAGCTTAGGTGTAAGAAAAAATGTTTGTTTTTAAGAAATAAACTCACGCAAGTATCTGGCTGTAAGTCTGCCTGGTTAACACACAGTGCGTGTGAGCGCCAAGCGCTGCGAGCGCTTCAAGCAAAGCGATCAGTCGCCCGCCATTTTGTTTCCAATCACACGACTCCAGTTGAAGGGTCAGTACTTTAGCAGTCCGAGATGCGTAGGTAGTTGGTTGCGCTTTACTAAGCTGTACCTTTAAATATATGTTAAACATGTCAAACAGAATAAAAAGGTGTCGTCTATATATGTAAAATTGTGACTCACATCGACATTCAACTAATAGTTAAAGTCCCTAAATTGGAAATAAATAAAAAGGACTTATATTTTTAAAGTAACGAAAAATGGTTCTAACAGGATGAAAATTATCAGCAAATAAATGTATATCTAAAAGTTACTGGTACTTGATGATACGCTTTGTTTATATCAACAAGAAATATTTTAGATTCCACGTCCATTTTCCGTTAGAGATCGACATAAAATACGGAAACCTTATTTTTAGTTTCACAAACTAATTTGGTCAATTAAAAAGTTAAGAATGCCATCGTGAATTAATTTCCTTACAAGGCATCTCAAGGCGATCCGCAGAGGTCTAAGGTTGTCTTTCTCAGATGGCAGGCTGGTTGCTATCACAAGAGTTTCTAACGCCACCATCAGGTCACCGCCTTCAACTGGCAAATTCTCCTGGTAGCTGGTGGTCAAAGAAAATATTGTGTTTTGTTAGTTTAACAACTTTTGCAGCATGAACTTAAATAAGATTGAGGTGTCTGTTTAGCGTCTTAGGGTTGCGGGTGTCTGAATATTATAAAAGTAAGGTTTGAATAATCAAGCACTTGGTAGTGTCAGTGACCGACCAGTGCACGGCGATGGCGGTGAGCACGGTGGCGGCGGTGGCGGCCCGCGCGCGGCTGCAGCTCAGCGCAGCGCCGTTGCAGTATCCCCGCAGCGCCGCCGCGCCGCCCGCAGCGCCCGCAGCACACACGGCTGGACATGACACCAGGATCTACAACAGTAACAAATCATCCATATTACAACACGAATATTTTGCCTCAGCACTGCACTACAATCTTTCACCGGATAAAGCTTGCGTTCTGAAGATACGTCTAATGAATTTTAAATCTACAACCTATGATACCTGCACCTCAATCTCACTCATACACCCACACAAACACATTACTCACAAATTTGCACGTCCTGACTCTTGCTCTTTTTGCGTTACCTATGTATGCTTAGAACTTTAAAACTACGCAATGGATTTTGATGCGTTTTTATAGATAGGGTGATTCAAGAGAAAGGTTAATATACAAGTCGAAGTCAAAATATTTTTTATTCAAATAGACTTAAAATAAGTACTTTTAAATCGTCATCTTTTTATACTACGATCGGTTCGAAACGCTATTTCTAAGGGGAAGAATCCCTCAAGAAACTTCCGTAGTTGCTTTTTCAAAATAATTACAACAATTTGTAAATAAAATACAGTTTTTTAATTGTAAACCTAAATTTTTTATAACTTTAAGTTATATAACCAATCTTTATGTAATATTTAAGTCGATGACCAAGTCTATATTCTAAATTATTATTTTTTTACAAGAATTACAAAGGATGCAATGAATGTTAGTTGTGAAATATGCGATCGAAAAAGATTTACTAATAGAAATAGTGTAAATAGAAAGTTCATTTTTACCGGGGATCTTTATTACAACCTTTGCACTTCAGCTGTCTATAAGATAAACCTGTGCAGGTGAGTCAAATTACTTCGTTATATCTTTATCCTCTAAATAATTTTGAATTTTATAGAAAGCCTTTTTCATTAAAACTTGTTTCACATGTTTTTTCACGTGTCTGATATTTTAGTTACATTTCTTGGTATTTTGTTGTAAAAACGAACACAATTTCCAATAAATGACTTATTAGTTTTTGACAATGTAACTGTAGGGATAAGTAATTTATTATTATTTCTAGTACGAGTACCGTGGCCTAGCCTTTCGAATTCGTTTAGGTGTCTCGTTACATACATTTGTCAAAAATAAACAGCTATGAAAATTTATTTAAATAATTGTCTTAATGAATGTCGCAGCTTTAGGTTATACCTAGGTAACACTGAAAATGTTTAGAAAATGAAAAACGGCTTAGTAAGAAAGTTGCCAATACTTTTATTGTTCTTCGAAGTAATCTCCATTCCTCTCTACACATCGTCGCATTCGATGGAACCACTGAGAAAAGCAGTGGGCCCATTCTTCCTTAGGGGTCTCTTCTATGGCATTTTCGTACGCTTTTACCGCATCTTCAGGGCTCAAAAAGCGAATACCTCGAACTTTATCTTGAGATCTTGGGAATAAATAAAAGTCGCAGGGCGCCAGGTCAGGACTGTATGGCGGATGACTCATTATCTCGACACTTGCCATAGTCAAATATTCAACAGTCCGTTTTGCGGAGTGCGCTGAAGCATTGTCGTGGTGAAGGAGGATCCTGCTTCGACGGCGCTGCTGTCAAACTTTTTCCAAGACAACAGGCAAACAGCGATTGACATACCAGTCTGCAGTAATTGTCCTTCCCCCTTCTAACACAACTGTCGCGAAATGACCATTCCGACCAAAGAATAAGGCAATCATCTTCTTCCTTTCTTTACCTTTGTTGACCGATAATCGGAAGGAAACACCCACTGAGCTGATTGTCTTTTGGTTTCGGGTTCGTAGCAATATATTCAGCTTTCATCACCTGTGACAATGTCAAATACAGCATTTGAGTCACCGCCGTTGAACTTATCTAACATTTGTCGACACCAGTCCATGCGAAGATGTTTCTGGTCGTCGGTTTAAGTATGGGGAATCCATCTGGTACAAAGCTTCCTGACGCCTAAATGTTCGTGTAATAGTTTTTGAACTTGACTCATACCAATGCCTAGGCTTGCCCGTATCTGCTGATATGTCATTCTCTTATCTTCTCTATCATGCGTCTCACTGCACTGATGTTGTCTTCAGTAGTCGCTGTTAAAGGACGTCCCTCACGCGGATCATCGTTGAGATTGCTACGTCCACGCTTAAACTCGTTTAACCAGTTGTAAATTGTGGCACGAGATGGGGCTTTATTAAGAAATGCTAATCGCAGCCTATCATTGCTTTGTTGTTGAGTAAGCCCACAACGAAAGTCATAATAAATTATTGACCGACAATTTTCTCGCGTTAGGTTCATTTTCACGTGTAGCAAGAGTTTTAGATTTGCCGCCAATTCACAAAAACAAATTACAAATGAATGCAATATACTACATTAGGTTACCAAAGAGTTCTAAAATTGAAATTCAAAAACAGTTTTAATTAGCAATGTTTCTAACTGGCCAGTTCTAAATATTTTCATTGTTACCCACGCCCTCTCTCTCGCTAGCTCTTATGGCCCTTTTTTGTGAAATAAAAATAGTATCTATTTCGGCCGCACTACCCCATAGTAGTAAATCATAAAACATAATACTATGAAAATAGGCAAAATACACAATTCTAGCCGTGGGTAGATCTGTTAAATTTCTAATTTTCCCTACTGCAAATGCTGCCGAACTTAATTTACCACTAATTGATTCTATGTGAGCATTCCACTGCAATTTTGAGTCTATATTAATAACTAAGAATTTAGTCGAGTCTATGATATTGAGCACATCATTATTTATTTTAACATCCGTGGATGCTGTCCGCACATTAGACAAAGAAAATCGGAGGCACTTAGTCACAATAACCATTTTTTATCCTTAACTTTTTACTAAAAATAATGGCTTATTTACGAAGCGATTTTAAGCAAAACAGCAATAATCCTTATCCAATTAAGTACCTTTATACATTGTGCATTTAACAAAGATCAATATGGCCCTTTACGGCAATTAATTTAAATGAATATTTTCGAAGTAATTGCAGATTTAAAATACAGGTACATAGCGGTTGCGGCGGTACCAGCCGGGGGTAGATTTGAGCTTTGAGTGTTATTCACATGACCACAAATGTAGCTCTTTGAAAACCTCTAAAGAAAACCTGTTTGTATTGTCTACAGACAAAAAAGTTGTGTATTCTGTAGTTTATGTACTATCAGCATTTCACCCATGCAAGATCGGTGTGGGTTGCTAGTTTTTATAAGTTCAGAACTCTAAATTGTAAGCCCTTAAATGATAAAGACCAAATGTTCTGTTTATTCATTTTTTGTCTTTATTTATTGTATTTGCTGTGGGTTTTCTTATAAAAATTTAATAAAATTCTATGCCTCACCTGCATGACTTGCAAGCATAGCATGATATGATCAGGATCATTGGTCTCCGAGGCAGCTTGCACCAAGCTTTGTATGCAGTGCTGTGGCCATAGAGCAGCGTGAGCAGCGAGTTTCTTAAGTCCAAGCAACGCAGCTCGGCGGACGGCTGACCTTGGATCGTTCATCGCCAGGCTCAGCAGCAGTTCCACCTAAAGTTGGCAGCATTAATATAATATTAATTATGTACTTATGCTAGGAATACAGATAGTGCAAACACACAATCACATTAATAAAATTTAAATATCATAAATTTAATTTGTTTAGTTTTAAAGAATAAAGCTTGTATATTTTCTGTATTATGAAGAAATTATCAGAAAAAATATTAATATATTGTAAATACTAATTAAGTTAATAATTATCATAGCAAAACGATAAATCAGCATAATGAAATAATATAAATTCTTTTAAATTTAATAAAAATTATAAATTTACCACAAATGTTTTTTGTTTATAAATGAAACATAGGCATAATTCAACAAAGATTTTTTTTTTTAAGTTTAATCATGCAATCAGCCCTTTTGGCTATGAGCAGATATGTTAAATGATTTAGGAGTGTGGGTCACTCCTCAGCAGAAGCGACTGTTGCATAATCTGGATGCCTAATCAAGGCTTTCCAGCTCTAAGACTCTAGGGCGCTTCAAACGACGTTTTGTATCTGATTTGGTGAGCTGGGAGGCTAGCTGATTTGGATGGTTGCATCAGCCTGATCTTGTATTTCTGCATATATGCCTTCACTTCCTCTCTAACTGTCAGAACATGTAGATGATCATGGACTTCTGAGTTTTTATGAACCATGGTGTATTGCTGATTTGTTTCAGAATGTAGTTTTGCGTTCTTTGGATCTTGTTGATGTTGGAAGCACAGGCAGCTCCCCAGAGTTGGATTCCATAGAGCCATACAGGTTTTATGGCTGACTTATTAATTAGCAACTTGTTGTCAGTGCTTAGTCTGGAGTTTCTTCCAAGGAGCCATGACAAACCCCTGTATTTGGAATTGATCTCATTTCTTTTAGACTCTAGGTGTTTATTCCAAGTCATTCTGCGGTCCAGGTGCAATCCCAGGTATCTTATCGAGTCACAATGAGGGAGCTCAATGCCACCCAGGTTCACTTGGGGACAATCTCCTCTTCTTAAAGTAAAAGTGACTTGCAGTTCAACTAAGATTGCTTATTTTACAAACTTATATAGAAATAAAAATAAAATAACAGAATTCTTCTATGATATATGACTGACCTGATCAGGTACGTGGACAACTGTGTCTGCAGCAATAGCAGTTATAGCTGTAATGGCTGCTCGGACGGAACTGGATGACGGAAACTTCTCTAACAGTGACCGTAACAGCTTCAATACACCTTGGGCTCTAACAGCTGTTAAATTGATAACCATATAAATATTTCTTCAACAAAACCAATCAAGTTAAAGAATATGATTCTGGCTGATGATAACGAAAGGCCAAACTTTGATTTTATGTTGAAATTAATATCCTATTGCTGTTAATAAACTAATGTGTAAAATTAGGTGCGCTATCTTTTGAATTCAATTTGGTAGTGAGTAATTTTTATTGAGTATACATTATGTTTAATCTCACACATTTTTGTCTGCGGAAAAACTATTAAACAGAAAAAAATTTGAAAGTTTTGTTTTTCTACTAGCTAATTTCAACAAGATTAAATATGTATTTACCTCCTCCATGGACATTCTTCAGAGCCCGCACCAGCTTGGCTCGTCTCTCTGCTGCGGTGCTCTCAGCCTCCACCATGTCTGATAGCTTGTTGCACATTGATACTGCAAATGCACTAGAAAGAACAAATATTTGAAATCAATACTTATAGATACTTAAAGGTTACAATACTGATATAATTCTTTATTATAAAAACTGAGATTTAATTATGAATTTTTAGACTACAGTACAGCCATAAATTAAGCAAACAATTACATGTATGATTCTTCTCTGTAATCTCATGTGAAATAAATAAATATGTTTAAAAAAACTTACATAGAGTATTTAAAAGTAAAACAAAAATGTATTAAGAGGAAAAATGTTAAATTTTCTTACTTAGAATGAGCTGCAAATCTGGTAGTTGCATAGATAGCAGCATCAACTTCAACATTGTCATGGCTGTCTAGACCTCTCCTTATAGCATGGTGCACGTTCTGTCGCTCGGGTATGATGCCAGCAACTGCACCAAGTGTCCTCAACGCAAGTGCCCGGGCCACAGGATCATTTGAGTGCAGAACACTAAAAATCCTCCTCAAAAACTCATCCACGTTCAGAATCTTGTCCAGATGCTTCTCGCTCTGCTGACAAACTCTCAATACCCATAGCCTTAAGAAGTTATTCCCCATACGAAACACGTCAGACAGTTTTAAAAACGACGAGTTTATCAGTATCGGGAAAGGATATTTCTCGAATAATCGAGGGAAACGCACAATGGCTTCGCATTGTTCACCTACTTTACCCGATCTTAAACCTGAAATAATGTTTTAATTCAATATAATAAGTATACTGAATAGTGATTTGGTTTCAAGCGAGGTTAGGTGACTTTACCTTTGTCTAGCTCTGTCAGAGCAGAGTTTGCATCCTGTTCCGGCTCTCCGGAGTTATCGTTAAATGTATTTAATCTAACGCCGATCATTTCCCTTGCTCTTTTAGGACAAAAATTTGATTTTCAACTCAATCCAAAACAGACGGAAGCGGCTTCAATTTGACAGTGACACTGACTTATCTCACTGACAACAGCGACAGTAAGTTACGTATTTTTCAATCTAGCTTTTAAAATTCAAATGTAATCTAGCTTTACTATCTATATTTATTGAAATATAATTAGAACATTGATAAAATAATTGTTTGATACTAAGTCGAAGATGATTTTTTTAACATTAAATGTTTCGCAATAATTGTGATAAAGATTCAAATCGTCCAGATTTTTATTTTCCAACGATACATAATAGATGGCATTACTTGTTTCAGTTGACTTGCTTTGTTTTCGTAATTTTTGGGATATCGTAGATATCTACTACACAATTAAAAAGTTATTTTTAATCTGTTTTATCGGTAAATTATTACAATTGTCAGAATCATGACATGCTTAGGCAAAATATGAGGTATTAATGAATTTAGGTAATATATTGGTAAAAGGTAAGTATTTATGTATTAAGTATAGTTGTCCAATTCAAATACCTACCTACCAAACAAACTTAAATAGGACAATCCCTAACAGATATGCATCGCATTTCAGAATCCAAGTTGTTGTCAATATTTTGCTCCGAGTAAGTAAATTAATAGCTGCATTGCCGGATGATGGGTTAGTTTAGATTAAAGGTATGTTTAGACTGAACGACGGGTTCATCTCTCAAAGGACGGTAATTACACTACCACCTGTGTAACTGTAGCAGTGTATGTCATTAGATACTGTGCGATTACCCGCTAAAATTACGCGCGAAATGGCGGCAAATAGCACCAAATTGGCGCCTACTAATCATGGGCGGGTTGGTCAGCTAAACACCCGGAGTTTTGTTACGTATTTTGTTAGTTAATTGTATGGGTTTGTTTTGTTTGTGATCGTAATGACAATTTCTGGTTTGGCCGCGACTTTGTCTCGTAACTTACGTTTTTTTATTCCTCGGGAATGTAACACTTTTTCTGGATAAAACGTATTCTATCGAGGTGATAAAACATCTGTGCGCCAAAACTAAATCCGTTTTTGTGTCATTGAGTAACGAACATTTAAATTTCTACTTGCATTTTATAAACTAGGAACTTCAATACATACTTAGTATCGAACAAAGTCGCTTCCCGCTGTTTGTCCCTTTGGAAATACGCATCGGATTTTGATGAGGTTTTTAATAGATAGAGTGATTCAAGAGAAGGTTTTATGTTTATAATGCATTCATAATATCCGTGCGAAGCCGGGGCGGTTCGCTAGTAATACTAGATGGAAAAAAAATCGCTGAGATTCGTTCCTGGAATATGCGAGTAACTACTGGCTACTGGTAGTAGCTACTAACTAAGAAAAAATCGGTTAATAGTAAGTTTGATTCGCACATGGTGGGTTTGGTAACATCGCAATAGAATAAACATTTTACTTTTTAGATCATTTCATAAAAGAAACGAAAATATGCAAAAATGTTTAAAAAATTAGTTTCTTGTTTCCCTTTTTATTTTTTTAATTCTTAGTGTTTTTAGTATTTGTTTTTATAGCGGCAACAGAAGTAGAAATTCTCTGAAAATTTCAAATTCAATTTTTAGATGTCAAATCGTAAAATTTTTATTTAGTTGGTAAAACATAAAATGATATGCATGTAAATTGAATTATCAGTGGGTCTTTCAAAATTATAGGAATTTGCAACAAATTCGTAAAATATTTTTATAAGAATTGTTATAGCGGCCATTTTACTTCTCCGTAAATGATCCGTAAATGGTTAGTTAGGCCGTGCTTGTGTTTTATTCAGTTTGTTTATCTGTATCTAACATGCTCACAACTCAAAACAAGACGTATGTTGAAGTTAAAATGACTACCGCACATGTTCTTTATCGTCAGTAGACGAAATTTATCAAAACCATACTGTAAAACCTAGAAGCGTAATGAAATACTTCTTTGTTTTTATTGATGATATGTCTATCGATCTCTATTGAGCATACACCTGTGTTACAAAGTTTTACATCGAGAAACCTAATGCAATGTTGGACAAAAAAAAAATGCATTTACGAAGAACGGTATCGTTATGTAAACCGCTTTCTACATCCATCTGTATAATTAGACTAATTAAAACGACCAGATATCGTAAACACATACAAGGTTCTTAAAAATATGTACCTATTTACATAAACGTATTCAGTCATTTTGTTTTGTTTTAATTACTCAAACGAACATTTAGTTCCATTTGGTCATTAAGGTTAATCTCGAAACTTGTGAGAAGCAGCTGATATGGAAGAATTTTAACGAGAACAATGATTGTGCAAGATAGTATAATACGAATACAAAAGGTTCGTTTATGTATTTTTTTAAATCTAGCTGCTTAGCTTAGTCCTTCCGGGTTTGGGACAATGCTTTATTTTGACACATTTTGCTTGACAATAAGGTTAAGCATTGTTCGTTTCACGCAAGTAATCGATGCCGGACATTGCCTAGGATTATGAAAGACTTTACTTAACCTACATTTTAACAAAGGACTAGATTTTCGAAGAAATGGCGAATCTTTTTCCCCATTTCGTAAGCTGTCTTCGTAAACTGGCAAATTTGCGTCTTATCCTTAATTCGAAAAGGTTAGGATTTCTCTGCGGCCAGTGTTGTTAAATTCGTAAAAAGGATGTGGCTCCTGCGTCTGGACTGTACAGAACATCATTCATCTTGAGTATAATGGGGCCAGGGGATTATAAATTATTATCTCCGCATTTGCGTTCTTTTGCCCAAGGATTAGTGGCTAATGACGATAAGATTGTGATGTGGGTTCGAAATGAATCAGAAGCTGTTTCTTTAAAAGGTTTTGGCATGTACGGCACGGAAGGGGTGACTTTTACTTGTAGATCGTAGATTAATGAGGTACCTACGGCTACAAGGGACGTTAGGCTGTTTTTTTAAATGTAACAAAGAATTTATTTCGGATAAGCCTGGTTCTGATTAGGGAAACCCTTTACGAAATATGACAGACCTTATCGCATATTTGTGTAGAAGACTTTTGTAGATATATCTTCTAAAGTTGCATTTAAATACAAAAATATACCGGAACAAGTAGACAGGCCTTACTTAAATATTTAGTTTGTTGGTCATAGAATTTTAACCTTGTTCAGTTTCTATTAAAATAAATTTGAAAAAAAGAATACTAATGTTACTAAGAAAAAAGTATAGGTTTGTTGTAATAATTAATTTTTAATAATATCAGCTGACACTTCTGAACAGAATCTATAGAAGTATATCTAAGGGTGAGGTTAGTATTGACAGAGTATAATAGGTGCGATCATAATCGCTTCGCACATTGTCATGATCTCCAACTATTATACAAATATTTGTCCGCGGCAATCATCGTGCCGATTTGCACTAATCCTTATGCGGTGTGACAGCTTTAGTAACACTCATGCTAGGGGTGAGGTTACGTTGGAAGCGAGATAGTGGCTAGAACAAGAAATCCAATACTATATTTTAAAATCTATGTACAAAATAAGTTGTGTGGAAAGCTTTTTTGAATTTCTCTGGCTTGTGTCTAGACTAGAAACACATATTTCACTCCTATTTATTTGTGGTAGTTCTTTTTATGATAAAACTCCTTGGAGCTATAATAATATAACTTTGCACGGTAATGGGTTTGTTTTATTTTGATACTAATTGCCTCTATGTTATAATGTCCAAAATGATTCTTGCTGTTTAAAATCTTTTTAGCTACATGATCAAACCACAACAATATTTATTGTATTTAATTTATTTTAACCTATTTGTAACATAGACAAGAACTTTGAGATTAAAAAGACATATTCTTGCTTATTTATGACACAACTAGACAGTTGCTATCAAATCACAATTGTCAAGTTCATCAATCATTTTTGTGTTTCTGTTGCGGTTAATATTTTTATTGATTAAGTAGATAAGTTTCCAACCAAACTTATATTTTGAGTTGAAGACGCGTTGTTTTTATTTGACACTAGCAAAAGGCTAAATCAAATTTATCAGCTTCCGTTCAAGCGTCACCCTTATCAACAGTTTCGACGTAAAAACATTATCTAAATCCGACACAACGCATCGACAATACAGCGCGACAATGGCGCTCAGCTCCATACGCCTTTATGTTCGCACTTTATTTTTATTTACAGCGAATAATACGCAAATAATAGACATTTTTTCAGACCGAATCCGTTAGTGGAATCGGTGTCAATTTTAACACTACACTTTTTTTCTAGGTTACGATATTTTCACGTTGGATTTCGTAGTTATTTATGATTTTTTTTTCTTTAGTAGAATGTCTGTTGTTTATTTGAAAATGTTATGTGTGATGGAAGATTATTAAGTACTTATCAGTTATCAAGGTCCGTGGTAAATTATAAATACTTTGTTGGTACATTAAAATATGTATAGTCATAGTAAAGTAATAGCTTTATTTTATGAAATTGTTCTTCTATTATATTAAAGAAAACGTAACTTTTCTATGCAATAAATTGTTAACCTTTACTATAAATCCCTATTCGACTTGACATAGGGATTTATATATTCTTACTGCCCTTTTCTTAAGGGTTCAAAGGAATGTGTGTGTCATCACGTTGCATACCTTAAGACCCTGGCGCAAGATATCAAGAAATCTTATATCTTACTAGAGGTATAAAGAAAACTACAAAAGCATTCGTTCTGCCGTCACACATGTCATCATCATCATCAGCTGGAAGATCTCCACTGCTCTACATCTATCAGTGGCCTCCCCCAAATGTCTCCAACCAACCAGAGAGATCCTGGGCTATAGTTTGGTCGTGCTAGTTTTGGAATTTACTGAATTAATCTTATATCAGTTTATTTTTCTGCAACCAAATAAAACCTACAAATATAAAATAAACTTACACCGTAATCCCTCGAGAGGTTGGTAGAGGTTTTAAACACCGCATTTCACATGTTTATATTGAGTCCCAGTGTGACAGGTTGCGAATCTGTCGCCACTATCGGGGCACAATGAGGAACATGGCAGCTATAATGTACGGCAATCCGAGACTCGTACCCTCGACCCGTCGGATCGGGTCGGTTAACCAAAGCACGTTACAAACTGCGCTAGCACGTTCAAATACTAGTGCAAAGAAATATAGAAGAAGGTAAAAAATTTGACATTGAAATGACCTATTGTTGGTAAAAAAATGAATTACCGAGGTCATAGGTTAGTATTTTAATAGACGCTAATAAATCATTGTGAATATGCTTCTTATTTACCTATTTGTCAACCTGCCATAGAGTAGATGCGACATAATTTGAAAGCCAATATGCAATTTTCGATTTCGTAACACGGGATTCTTTGACTAATGAGGTGCTATTAAAATAATTATTGACGGTTTTTGTAATTCATAATTAACAATAAATCAACTTATTATTTTTATTTATACGTATCACTTTTTAAACATTAATGTAACGACTTGTATCTAGAATCGTTAGATGGTTTTTATAAATTTCACCTATTAGTCTAGCCAATATATTATGCAATGTCTGTGAATTCCATTTTATGTGCAAGAGGTTTTTGAAGTAATTTTTTAATCATCTGAGCTTTTAAATTTATTTTAGATATTTTTTTTGTGGTGAGGTAACCAACAGCATATCGGCTTTAAAGCTGAAAAGTGTAGGAACGGGAAAAGAACCCGTTGATTACAGGTTTTATTTGTTAAAAAAGATGGATTTAAAAATTGTAGAGAGGGATTAGTTCGTGTGTATAGGTAAGAATGTTAGTAAGCTTGCATTATTAAAACTATGCGATTTCATAAATTATTTCACCAAAGTACCCACCTATATTTAGATGGGTTCGTTTTTGCTTACGGAACCCTAAAAATGATCGGTATTCTGATTAGTAGTAAATAAATTAATCAGAGTTCATTTGAATATCTGGAACGCCAAGAACATCGACAAAGCGTTACCCAAGTTCAAATTCAAATTTCAAAAGGTTTTTATTTAAATAGAGCTTTAAAATCGTAATTTTATGTACCACCGGTTTGGAACGCTATTTACGGGGAAGAAGCCGGCAAGAAACCTCCGTAGTGTTGCTTTTTTCAAAAATTTACAATAGTTTTTCATTACATTTCGGAACATTTAAGTTTTCTATTTCAAGTAGAGGTAAAGATGTTATACCTCTCGTGCCGGTATTTAATCTGGCTCTCCAATCCTTCGAACCGAAATAAAGCGAAATGCTTCTCGTTTCGAAATTGAAAGGAGGGTGGTAGTCGATAGGTAGCAACCCAGACGATCTCGCACATAGATATACCTGTGAAAGTAGAATATGCCATTTCAACTCATCAAGTTAATTGTTCCGATTGTTATCAGAGCACTATATTTTTAGATCATTGTCTTTATATTTAAAGATGACTCTACAATAGATACGTTATGCAGATCCTAGAACGATGCTTTATTTTTATTAACAAAAGGAAAGTTCGTACACGAACGTTGTTTGAATATGCTTGAAAAAAATATCTTTTTTTTTTTAATAACATTTCTCTTAAATTGTAACTACTGATGATTTGGCAGTATGGTACTATAACCAAAGCCGTTAAAAGAAATACATTAAAAAAAACATTCCTCTTAAGCACATTCTCCTGAATTATCGTAATAATTCCGCACGCCCGTATTGATGTGAAATATCATTCTGTGTTAATTCTTACGGACGTTTCCTTTGTCGACGAATCAACGTTAGCAAGGCGTCGGGTTACTTACAAATTGTATGAAAGATGAAACTATACGCGAGCGACGCCGGGCCACAAAGCCAGTACGTTTCAATTATACCAAGCCACAGATTTTAATCTGGTTTCTTATTACTTTCTTTGTGTTAAAGTATTTTTGGCGCTCTTTTTGAAACTGAATTAAGACGATCTGATAATGTCGAGTTCTTAAATATACATACATCTAAGCTTATAGAATAGATATCTTAAAATATCTACAATCTTGATAGATTATTTATAATTTATATTTTTCTGTTAACATTACCTTTTTTATTACATTACCTTGTACTCTGTTATTATTTTGTTGTTGGGCGGTTTGAAATGTTGTATTTCTGTTTTAGAAGGCAATCGAATTCAAATGATTTTTAATAATTCTTTCACCTACAAGTATTTAGCATGGTTTTCTAGGACGGTTTAAATTTTTCGTAGCCATGTACCTCGCATTGTAAAATAATTAACCTTCATATTAGACAAATGTCTCTAACGCTAAATTGTCGCCAAAAGTCGGCCATCTTGCAAAAGTTTCGGCAATCTGCCGGGGATGGCGTGGCCCGCTGTGCCGCCGTGGGGAGTCAGCCCATGGGGTGACATGGCCCATAGGGTGTCATAGCCCATAGTGTCACATACACACATTTCATATTGTCCCAGTCTATTGTGCGTGCGTAATTACATTGTAGCTATGTACGAGTTACTTTAGGGGTGCAGGGTGTGAAAGCTGTTAATTTAATGTGATATTGTAGTAATGCGATAATGCTTCGATATTTGAATGTTACAAATGTTATTTAAAAAGTTTTGGCTTGGGTATATGAGCATTGAAATAGTACTAACGGCAGACAATAGTACTAACGGCAGACAATAGTACTAACGGCAGACAATAGTCGATGTCCAAATATAAACTTTACGGTTTCTAATTGAAGTAAAGCATTATTAAAAAGTAAATGTAATATTGGTTGAGCGAATTTTTTGGAAACTTTCGTAAAAATAAAATAAATCACAGCATTTTCTTTTAAACAAAACGCGAAAGATGCAAGGTATTCTTATGACGTACAAACGCAAATTTTTTTGAGCTTCAACATCGAGCTTCGTAATTTAATTTGGAAAGTTTAGTAGGACGGTATCAAGTTTCAAGTTTAACGTGGTTATTCCGCCCAATTACACCACATTATAAGGAATACCATAATCCCGGATCGGGTTACCATGGCTACTGTCTGCATTGCCGCAAGTGGGTGAATTATACAAAATGTTAGCAATGTTCTATAAAGATACCAAATAGCTAGGTTTTTTGCTTACATTGCCACAATCCAGCTGGTATAGTTGATTTACATTAAATAAATAAATAAACCACATCACGACACACACATTGACTCAGCCCTGCAGTGAGTATCGTAAGATCTTGTGTCACAGGAACTAAGCAACGATATGGTGCAAACTACATAGATAAGAATACTACATACAATTTTGCAAATAACACATTTTTCCGCCCCCGCCGGGAATCAAGCGCAGAACCTCTAGCGTTACAGTCAGCAGTTTACATCACTGCGCCACAGAGGTCGTCGGTAGAAGAGTATACATTCCTTGATACAGAGAAAGGTTGGCGAAAGCAAAGCGAAATGGCTAAGATTTTGTTATGTGTTTGTTATAACATGTTTTGAACCCATCATCCTAGAACTAATGAAAAGCTTTACCAAGACATTTATTAATTAAATACAAGGAAATGCATTTAAAAAAATGGTTGAAATGCTTGGTTCTAACGAAATGTAACATATCAAAATAAGCACAAATCTAAAATCCCCTTAACCAGAAACACTTTTATGATGCAAAAAAAAAAAAATACATTAAAATCTAAGATATCAAGATCCGCGAACAAGCAAATAAAGAGATGCATTCAGTATTATGAAAAAAAACAATAAAGGCATGGACACATTAAGTCTAATCTTCTAAAAGGTGTCAAGCTAAGCTGGTATATCAATGGGTATTTGTGGGGTATATTGACACCATTTTAAAGGAATCCGCGTTGGACCGTATGGGATTATGGGCCAGGTTGCAGTGGCCATTACAAGTTATAGACTCATGGTTAGATTTCTTATAAATCTATGCTTTCTCTACTAGGTATATGCCAAGTAAATACTAGTGGATTTTTTTACAGCATAAATGTGTGTGTTTACCATGAATTTAACTTCGACTACTGCTTGCAATTTTTTTTTTATGAATCTTTGCAAAGGGCCTCTAACGGACTTAGATTCTAGTCCAAAAGCACTGTGTTTCAAAAATCCGAAGATGGTGGACACACTGGAAACGTGGTGGGAACGTGATGTGCGGTGTCCTGGTTCATTTTCTTTTATACAAACTAAATTACTAGTAAATATACACCAGCAAATTTTTACAGTGCTACCTACCGACATGTTTTGGGAAAGTGGAATGAATACAAGGTTATTTTGTCATCTCCCAGCTACCAAACTCACTAGAGATTGCAGTAAACGTTACGTTGCAGGCAGACATATCCATTAATTTGTGATTTGTTCATTCTTCACGCTATTTGAAGCCACTTTTAAGCATCTTATTTCTCTTAAACCACAAATCTAAATTCGCTTGAATCTATAACATTGTCCCACAACCCTGTCGCGCGCCTCAGACTGTATCTATGATCATTGATCATTGACCATCAATAGCAAATGCTATCATCCGACGTCTCACCGTCCAGCGCAGGCGCACCTATTGTCCCAACAATAATCCAAACGCATTATTTTTTTATAACTCTAAGTGAAGATTTGTCAGTTTTTTCTTACCGTTTATTTTTTTCGACGGCGCTGCGGTGGTCAATGTACTCGGATACAAATTCAAATCTTAGCGTAGTAGTGAACTACTTACATAATTTACCAAACACTTTACGCGTTGGCTTAATCTCAAACAAAGCCACAGACTTGTAGTGCAATTACATAAATGCATATATACTCGTTATAAATATATCAAAATAGATCACATAACATCCACGATTCCAAAGTACATGTTCATCCGACAAATACATGCCCGAGTCGGGACTCGAACTCCAGATCTCATGTGTCAAAATCACGATCGATGGTTTAGGTATATGGCATACGCCGACGCCATTGGGGCTGTCTGGCTGCCCAAGTTCAGCTACAGGATATTGGAACTACAATTTTTAGTAATAAATTTGATTTTGATTGAAATATTATTTTCAATTCATCAATTTAACCGTTCATTATTCCATCAATACCATGCTTATAGAATCCATGAAGCTGGGGTCACACTAGAATCAAATAGGCTTACACAGCTAACACCGACCCTATGGCAAACATAAGCGCAGAATAAACACAAACATTATTTTAGTAAGGCGATAAGCTCTCCCACAAGCGATTAGTTGGCCCCATTCTTTTCCCTTCCGTTTTAATGTGTACGTAGCTTTACATTATTTGGTGGTAGTTCATTAAAGTTTCATGTGCTTAATATATTTCTGGTGTTTGGTTTATGGCTGTCACGCCAGACTGTCAGAGTGTAGGGTTTTTTGGTATTCTTTTTCGCTTCCACAGAGATATTCTTATTTTTTATAGCCAACACACATACGATAATTCAAAACAAATGCTATAGACTTGCTGATATTAGGTATGTGTGTGTAATATGTCAACTGGTTTCAAACATTTTCTCCCAAATATAACTGGACTTGAGATCGGTGGCGTTGGATCTTGAAGAAATTGAAAGTTTGTTTCAAATAATTTTGAAATTGACGAAATACCGTTTACAATTAAGATCATGTCCAAATTTAAAGTTCATTTTAAATCATTTTGAAATCGAACGAGTAGTTTCAAAGTTCTCTTTTTCCTTTTAAAAATGTTAGTGTAGATTCTAATTAGAGTAATGGTATTAATATAAAAAATATAACCTAACAAACAAAACGAATTTAAATAAATATAATAGCTAAGACTTTCCGAATTTCTGTTTTGTGGCTTTAGGTCTTTTAAATAATAATAACGTATTCAATTCACAAGCGATGTGACATAAAAAAAACCCAGTAGCTTCTACCGCTTTACCGTTTAGACGTTAATAATAATAAGTGGGCTAACTGAAGTGTTTGATAAATCTTCGAATCTGCTCATCCTATCAGAAAATTTATTTTGGAAGTATTTAAACTGGACTCTCGTGGTGCAAATAGGCAACATCTATTAAAGAAATGTTTTGCTAAGTGAATGTTGCCTAAGCAAATTCTTTATTTGTAATGTTTTGTAGGTGCATAAGTCATAATCGAATTCATTAATAGTTCCAAAAAAACCTCCTACTGAGGGCGTATAAAATTACGAATTCAACGCGAATAAGACTGAAAAAGAACCTTAGTATTCGTTGTAACCTAATTAACTTAATTTTCTTAAGATTTTCAGATCTACAAATTGATCTGTAGGTATTATATATCACCATTATTAATGGTATTATTTTATGCCCATCAAGTTGTCGATACTATAAGAATGATTTTGACAAATCGTTACCTCTTTAGACTTGCAGGGTGCGTGGTGGGCGTGTATGGAATCCGCTTACTCCTGTGATTGACGGGTGATAGGCAGGGGTGTCAACCATGGTGAAACATGCCACTGTTCAGTACTTACGCCGTGAGCTTTTATGGAAATTATAACTAAATATTAAGTAACACATCTGCTTATGTGGCCATTGTTTTGTTTAGCTTCAAATAAGGAAACAAAAATGGAGTTTTAAGAGGCAATTTTGTCTATGAAGGATTTGTGATTTTGTCTATGAAGATTCAGGGCACGCCCGACATTTTGTTCCGCTACAACTCCTGTTAACCAGGGTGAACAGTCATGTCCTTTGAGATGCTTACTGTAATAAAGCACAAATTACATGCTCACACATGCCTTCGGTTCGTTTTTTACATACACACATATTAATAAATTCACTTACAGTTTGCATTTAAATAACACACATACAAATTTAATATATCATAATGGATGAATTTAGATTACCATTGTGGATATTACGGATGATATCCAACAATTACAAATCAATTTGACAAGATACATCCAAATCCGTTGGCGAGTTCTTCCACCCTTAACAAAACAAGGAGGGCGGCGAGGGAAGCATGGTGGGAATTTAGTGGTTACCAATCCTCTTACGCTTGATTGACAGCTTGTGGTCCATCAGCAAGGGGAAACAACAGGGTTAACAGTAAATCACATGCGGAAACATTTCGCATGTGATGCTCTTGTTTTAGCTTGAAAAAAACTTTAAGGTTATATAAAACATCTCTTTTTAAAGAGACAAATTTCAACGTTCGTATCATGAGAACCACACAGCAGTCTTCTTTGGGATACAAGATATTTTTTCTTAGTGAATTTTTCATTCAGTACCTACGTGCGAGATCGTCTGGGTTGCTACCACCCTTCTTTGTATTTCTGCCGTGACACAGTTCGCTGTGTTTGGGTTCGAAGGGTTAGAGAGCTAGTGTTATTATTGTCGCAAGAGGTATAACGTTTTATGTATTCATGGGCAATACATCGGTGGTACTCTTGGGTATTGACTCTATGGTCAATAGGCGGTATCACTTTCCATCAGGTGAACCGTCTGCTTATTTTGACAACCTCGGTGGCGCAGTGGTGTAAACATCCGACTGCCACGCTAGACGTTCCGGGTTCGAATCCCGGCGGGGGCGGGACTTTGTGTTATTTGCAAGACGCATTGTTTCGCTTACCGGTCTTGGATGTTGTATTCTTATTTATTTAGTATATACCATATCGCTGCTTAGCGCCTGCGATACAAGTTCTTACGATACTTACTGCAGGGCTGAGTCAATGTGTTATTTATTTCTTTGCTGTATGATGTGTAATAAAAAGTTAGTATCCAGAAGGAAACCAAATATTGATAAGACCCATTTATATTCATAACCTGAGATGTTGCTGCAGTCACCTAGACCAGTAGTGTACCGATCCAATCTATACCGATTATCCACAAGTCAATATACAAATAGATTTCAGTACATTGAATAGTTTGTAGCACTACATCAAAATGTCGCCATCGTCCTCAGTTTCGAAGTTAAATATATACAGTAACCAAGATTAATGTCTGCGTAACGTAAAACAATAGAGTTCAAAACATTGAAATTTTACTCCTTTAATCTAAATTTCACCGTCGATTTCGCAGTTACATATATTATGGTCGCTCAAAAATATTCTGCCGGTCGCACAAAAATACGTTTCAGAACTTTGTAAACTGCAATACATTAAAATGTCGCCGTCAGTTTCGCAGATGTAACTATCGACCAAGAAAACTATTTACTAACAAACGAACAAATAGATTTTAGAACTTAGAAAACTGTACGACGTCAAAATCACCATCAGTAACATGCGGTCGCCGCGAGGTAACAACCGGTCTACGTTATATACGAGCTTCGAAAGGTCTACTAGTCGCGCACGAATAGATTTCAGAACATTGAAACTGTACTATATCCAAATGTCGCAGTTATAAGGGGATTTACAAAACCACACGCGTCGCTGGACACCGGTGACCGCAGCGTATGCTCTCGCTTAACAAAAGGTGCTTCAGCGCATTCCTGCGACTATTGCCCGCACGTCGCATCTCTCATCGCATGATTAGTTTATGTGACACAGCCTTAAGCGTTTGTAGCGCACTGGGATTTAAGTCGCCGCTATTTATCACACGTGACGGTTCGTTAGTGTATGTTAGGATAAAAAGAAATAAGTGGTCGTGTGGTAGGTTTGGGTTTTGTGATTAATAATGGATAAGCACTAGTCAAGAGTTTAAAAATAACTGTAATTGCCTGCTATTAAAATTTGCCTTAGTTCGGTCAATTGAACTTCCACCGCTATATTTTTGGTTATGATTATTTTAATGATGAATTTTCTCGCATGCCATATTAAATAAAATATTATAATATTGTACTTTTCATTCATAAAGTTTCTATCTTGTTCTCTTCAACAATTTTTCAATAAGTTCGATTTCTCGTTTAGTAAACATTTCACGAGGTTGAACCGCATCGTTTGTTTCGCATAGTGCGTAGCCGCGCTTAACTTGAACGTCTTGCGGCTTT
This sequence comes from Choreutis nemorana, assembly GCA_949316135.1. NCBI lineage: Eukaryota > Metazoa > Arthropoda > Insecta > Lepidoptera > Choreutidae > Choreutis > Choreutis nemorana. The sequence goes on from OX438609.1 coordinate 1,329,673, forward strand.
GCCTGTAAACGTCAATAATATTCGATGATCGATGCAAAGCTGTTTCCTTTTAAAATTAAATTATTTTAAAAGGACCAGCTGTTTTGAGATTGAAAGACCATGTTGCGAGGCTTTAGGAGTGGTGCCGTGCATGTTTTGTTCTTGGATATTGTAAAGTAAGTGGTTGTTTGATTTATTTGTCGTTAGTAATCTGTTTTGGTCATTCTCACGCTAAGAATGTTCAGTATGTAGAATACCTATGGAGTACATAATGTATGTCAAACTCATGATTGTTTTATGGTGTTATAATGTTACAGAATAGCCTCACTGGCCTCTGTGCCGCAGTGGTGTAAGTAGCCGACTGCTACGCTTAGGGTTTTGGGTTCGAATCCCAGCGGGTGCGGGTGCTTTGTCTTATTTGCAAGTCGCATTATTTCGCTTACCGGTCTTGGATGTAGTATCCCTATTTATGTAACAAGTTAAGTTCTATTTATGTGCTTATGGATACAAGATTATTTTAGTGCAGGGCTGACTCAATGTGTCGTGATGTGATGTCATTAGTATTAAACAGATTTAATATTTCTGCTGTTCTTAAACACACTTACAATCATTTGAATGCATTCCGCAGAAAGTTTGATTTTAGTCTATGAAATAAATCTGTGAACCATCATTGTGTTAAATTATTCTCCTTGGTTGACCTAAAGAACTTAACTTTCATGGAAAGTTAAGAGGCATTACGTAAGAAATAACTCAAAAATAACGTATGAAGCTGAAACATCTAAACTGACAGAGAATAAATCTGAAATTACATTAAAATGTCACTATGACAGGTATGTTTTCAGTGAACTCATCACAATTTATAAGTTCATTCACAACTTTAAAAAAATCGAATTCAAATTCAAATTGTTTTTTATTTAAATAGACTTAAAATAAGTGCTTTTAAATGGTCATTTTTTTATCTACCACCGTTTTGAAAAGCCATCTACGGGGAAGAAGCCGGCAAGAAACCTCCGTAGTTGCTTTTTTCAAAAATTTACAATAGTTTTTTTTTCCATTTTTGAACATTTAAGTTTTCTAACTATTTCATAGAATTTAAAGCGGACGATGTCGTTGGCAACAGCTAGTCACTATATCGGAAAGACAGAATTGAGAGAAAGACGTAAAAAGTCTTGTGTCTTGTTTTATTTGACTCAACGTTTCCATTTATACCACGTACACTTAAAGCGGACCGAAACAAACGTAATTTTTTCCTTCGCTGTTTTTCTTAATTTAAGTTTATGTTTAAACTGCTCATTTAAAGTACAAGAAGTTATAAATACAGAGGGAACGGCATGTATTCCGTATGTATTTACGTGTGTATTGCATTCGTGATGTGTAGTTGTCGGTATTTTCATATCTACTCGCATAAAACACCAAATTGCTTTCGCTAAACAGTCGTTCGAACAATAGACTGCAAACTGTATAGCCTTTGCCTGTGGTACGAATTACAAGCTGATTGCGTATAACAAAAAAAGGAAAGTTATTTAATTTAAAAGTTAAACCATGAATTATTGTTATCGAGCGCAAATTTAAATGACTAATCTATAATATAAAATTAATCGCAAAATGTGTTGGTAAGTGCATAACTCAACAACGCCTGGACCAATTTGGCCAATTCTTTTTTTTAAATATTCGTTGAAGTTCAAGGACGTCAAAATTCGAATAATTGCCGGAAAAACTATAAAACAGCCCTTTTCTCTTTCCCATACAAAAGGTTTGGTTTTCTATATGACAGAACGAAGTCTGTCGGGTCCGCTAGTAAATGAATGATAGAAAAAGACAGAGCAAAAGACTAACAAATTTTCTGTTTTCGTTTTCTGTTCCTTCCAAACAGTTAGTGCTAGAAAGATGAAACGTTGCATAGATATAATGTGTATTTATCAAAGCGTTTTTGTTAATTAGATGGACAGTTAATCTGTTGCGAGCTGAGTGGTTACTTTTAGAAAGCTGTTTTTTTTGCGAAACGCTTCTGCGATAAATGTTAATAGCTTGAACACATCGACTAATACAGACCAACAGTGAAATTTAACTATATGTTTCACTCACTGTGTCGTCACATTTTTTAAATACCTAATTACTTGGTTGGCGGAGGAGGACTGCAAGAGCAGTGGCTGAAGGTAGTGGTCGGATGCAAGCGGACTAGGATTACTCCGGTTGAATTTATTTGTAGTTGTCGTTTTTCTAGCAGTGGACATTTTCAGCTGATAATGACTGAACTAGCTTAGACATTGTTGCTTAACAATTTTACAGATCTCCATTTGTATTTATCGGGGCACACTCGCGACTCTGTCCCAGCACTGCAACTCCTGTTCACCAGAATCAACAGTGGCGTTCTTTGATCGAATAATCAACGAATAATGTAGTTGTGCAATGACGCACAGGCTGTGCCCGGACACCCTACTGCTTGTCGCGGGACCCGCAACGAACTTAATCAGAAGATATATGAGATAGGAAGAAAGCAGTTTCAGACAATTTATATTTATTAAACACAAATATTTCTATTATTTTTCGAAAATCGTAATCGCTGTCTCCTATCCAATACGGCACACGCTAAAGCGATAACCATACAGTGCGTAAGTGCGGAAGGCAGTCGAATGTACCTTTGTGGGTGTCCTGCATTGTACCACCGTCTCCAGTGTCTGGAGTACTCCATCTCTTGGACTATTCAGGAACTTTGGAAATTGCAATACTATCTTTTACTCCATTTTTTTTCACTTGAATTATTTGAATAAATGATTTATTATTTTAAAACACTTAATAACAAATATCTGAGGAAATTTAGGTTAGTTAAATTTAGTTGTTAGCAACACTCGCGTTTCCACGCTTTAAATGTTAAAATATCATGGTAGCTATAAATTACAATGACGCATATTTGGTAAAAACTTCGTATTAATTTTGTACGATACTCTACGCTTGCAGAAACTTGCGTCACGCGCTTGTTGCCGAACCCACCTTTATCTCTTTTTCTGTAGAGTACCTCACTTATCAAATGATTTCTTAAAAATTTTTTGGTCAGCTGAATCAAATTACTGTACCCGTAAGCAGAAACAACTCTACAGGAAAATCAAATGAAACTCCCACAATTTCATATTCGTACGGAATGCCCTAACCAGGACATTGAATTTAGCTTTGATGTGACCGAATATTCTATTGAAAAGCATTTAAGTGAGTCTCTAGTAATTTCATGTGCCATTACTCTTAACCGCCAGTCAGTAGGTTCATTTCCCGACGGCGGGCGTTGTGTAACTAACCGTGCTGCAAGGGTTAGAATGTGTAATCATTTGCTTTTGGTATTCTTATTGCCAAGTCGACCTGTCCATCGCCATTTTGTGAATGGACTATTGATTTTTAAAAATTAGCTTTTGTATAGGCTGTAAGCAGGCCATTTATTATTTACTTTCTCGTTTTTGTATATTTAAATTTCAAGGTGGATTAAATAAAAACACTTCTTTAAATTGTCTTATTAGCTACCTTTATACATACAGGGCTTAGAATGCCACAAAACTATGAGGGAAGACAGATTCTAAAAGCTTATTCCTAATTTATATCTGGAATCATAAGATATTTTAAATGTTGTACATAAAGAAAAAACGTGATTGTTGTTGTGTTGTGTGTTGTTGTTCGTTAGTTTGGGAATAATAATAATATCCACATCACGATATTGAATCAACCCTATACTAAGATCAAACCTTGTATCGCAGGCACTAAGCATCGGTATGGTATATACTACATAGATAAAAATACTATATCCAAGACCAGAAAGCGAAGCAATGCGTCTTGGAATGCAATGTTTCGTCCCCGCCGGGATTCGAACCCGAAACATGTCACTGTTTACACCACTGCGCCACTGAGGTCGTGAAATGTATGAATTTTCTCAGGATAATAATGTATTATAAAGTTTTCTAGAGAGCGTTTGAGTTCGATAAACGTTACTGGCATCGGTCTCAAGTTCATTAAAAGTGTGAATATTAACAATCGATTCCCTGGAGGTTGTCCCTTCACAAATCAGCGTCGCTTAGCTGTGTGTCAGTCAGTTAGCGATACCTTGCGACCGTAAACTGTAGCCATGACGTATTGCGCATTGTTCGGAAACCAACGTAACCCGTGCGGGTCATTTGACAGTTAGAATCCATGGCCGCGGGTTAAAACTGTAACAAAAGGTCTAGAATCGTCTGTGGTATATTGAAACACCAGCAAAGAGGCGTAGGTACGTACTATGTTGCATTGCGACACGGTAGCTTCACAGATTTACTTTCAAATTTACAGATGTAAAACAGCATATTGTATGGGACATGGCCGCCGTCATTTCAAAGAGTTTATTATTTCGTTGTTGCATAACGTACGAGTAGACGATCGAACTCCTCTTTCTTGCCGTGTCGTTTTGTTATTATATTGCGAGATTACGTTCTCGAATAGTTCATTGTTAAACTGTTGGTTGGAGATAAAATTTGAGAATTTACGTAAGATGGAGCGGCGTCGGTGCGGCGTGTCGGGTTTTTGTTCAGCTTAAATTGGTGGAAAGTCGTTTTTGTATGTACTTTCTTACTGAGACGTTAAGATTTATGTATGTAGGTACTTAAAAGTATGGGTACTTATTGTAAACTAAAATATCAAATAAGATACTGAAGGATAGGTACAAATGATTAAAGACCGTTCGTATGGAAGTGGGTAGCAGCTACACAACTGAATTTGGAAAACTAAAACATCGCGTAGGAAGCAAAATTAAAACCCAAAACCATAAAAATCGCTCTTCAAACACAAACAGAGTTGAGTAATGAAAAAGAGCTACCGACATACAACTCAACAATGAAGGACGGAGCGAGCAACAAAAGAATAAAAATAACAAGACTTTGATAAATCATAGTAATGGAGCAGAGCTAGCAATCACAAGATAAGACCACACCCACTGAAGATTTTGTATCATCCAAACAAAGATAGCTGAAAGGGGCCCCGTTACCCATTCCAGGGCGGTATCGATCGGGGGCCTCCCGCCCGGGTATTATTGAACATAAGGCTTACGCGGGCGAGCGCGCGATACGAAAATTACACCGAGACCGTCGAACGTGAGCCACTTACCGATATAACAATTTAAATACCTACCTACCTACTACATAGATATACGTTAACTTGATTTTTAAACAGTTATTATATTAACTTTAACAAATGTATATCTATAAAGTATTAGTTCTATGTAGGTATAGGTTGGATATAATCTCTTATATTTTCTTGTTCTTGTTCTCATTCATTTTCTCCATAAATATATTTTAATGAATATACAACATGTCCATGTTTTATGTTTTTTTTCCTACTACCGAGCTAGGATAAAGTTCTCTCATTAATAACACGGTTAGTAGATATATTGATTGCTGTTTTAGTTTTCTGTATGTAGTCTAGTATCCAAAACACGCAGTCAAAATAAATTCGCCTGATGTTTATATAAAATCTTAACGGAAAGTATATATAACCTTTTAGTGCCTTTTGTAAGCAGATTACAGCCAAACGATGGAGTGTTAAACAGCTTCAAAACTTTGCTCGGCTTACAAACTTGTGAAGTTAAAAGTAAAAAAAACCGTCTTAATATAATTCCATATAGGTATTTTTAAGAAAAAAAAGGTTTATTTTTGGGTATTGGTGAGTAGACAACATTTAGGTACCTACTTATAAAACTATATAACATTACATAATTGTAAAAAAAGAATGCACAAATTACATGTTTTAGGTGGATCTCAAAAACTTTTACCACTCTCTAAAATTTTTAGTCAAAATGACAATCCATTTTCATGAAAACACGTAATCTGTGGGAACATAACACGATCCTCAATCCTGAGGGTGTTGGGGGGCCATCCCCGTGGGCCGGGGGGCCCAGGGCTGGGTGAGGGGGCCACCTGTGTAGCGTTACAGCCGCCTGGGTGTGGTTTGCCGTTCAATAACTTAATACTCTGGAAAGGCTTTCACGCTGAAATCTCACTGAAATATAGCGCGCTTAAACAGTTTCGATACATAGGAAAATATTTAGGAATGATATCATTCAAAGTGCTACGTAGACAGGCAAATAATTGTTGTTAACTTGTTAGCGCCTGTGTTTATCATTTACTTACCTTTTTTAGACTCTTCTAATATACTTAAATAAAATAAAAAATTAATGCGGTTAAACGAACACCTAAATAAATTATTGAATTAAAAGGTTTTTTGATATTGATTTCGAAATCGCGTCGGATATCAAAATTGTCATTGAATATATTTGATACAGCCATGAATAAACTACCTATGTTACTATGTGTATACATAGGTAAGTACTATTTTGTACATTTGAGAACATAAGCTTTTTCAGGGAAACTAAAAAAAAAAATTAACTAACTGTGATTCATCACATATCAAGTAGCAAGCATGTAATCTACCCGGATGAATATATGGAGGCTATTAATTGCAGGTTTGCAGGTAATCGATCGAGGTAGAGTCTGTAGAGTCTGTATGTGCGTAGAGCAGGGATCATGCAGAGGCGGCGCACGGTGTGCGTGACGGATCATGGCGGCGCGGGGGGGGCCCCCTCGTTAAACGCGCCTGCCGGAGCCGCGGTTGAAAGCTATCCGGCCCCCAAGCGGCGGCGAGCGCGATTGGCCGGCGCGCAGTAACCGATAGCCAATCGCTCTCGGCGCGGAGCACGCCCCCGGAGCCGGCGGTAGAGTCACACGGCGCGCGACTGCGGCGCGCACACTCGCTCCGATGCGCGGCTCCTGGGAGGAGTCCACGACGGCGGCGCTGCACGCGCGCATCCTGGAGGCGCATCGCGGGGCGGCCGAGCGCGCGGCCTCCGAGCCTGCCGCCTGCGCCGAGCCCGCGCCGCTGGAGCTGGCGGCGCCAACGCCTCTGCTGCCACTGCCAACCTTGTCCTTCAGCGCCGAGCAAGTTGCTACCGTTTGCGAGACTTTAGAAGAAAGCGGTGACGTGGAACGTCTAGCAAGATTCCTGTGGTCGCTGCCGGTTGCGCACCCCAATGTCGCCGAGTTGGAACGATGCGAGGCCGTGCTGCGAGCTCGTGCAGTTGTCGCATTCCATGCGGGAAGACACCGAGAACTTTACTCGATTTTGGAAAGGCATCGCTTTCAGCGCTCAAGTCACGCCAAGTTACAAGCTCTCTGGTTAGAGGCACATTATCAGGAGGCTGAGAGACTGCGAGGCCGGCCGCTCGGTCCTGTTGATAAATACAGAGTTCGGAAGAAGTTTCCACTGCCGAGGACAATTTGGGATGGTGAACAAAAAACACACTGTTTTAAAGAAAGGACGAGATCACTGTTACGAGAATGGTACCTACAAGATCCATATCCAAACCCGACCAAGAAGAGGGAGTTGGCGGCGGCGACGGGGTTGACACCGACTCAGGTGGGCAACTGGTTCAAGAACCGTCGGCAGCGGGACCGCGCCGCCGCCGCCAAGAACCGCTCCGCACTGCTCGGGCGCGGGTTCGCCTCCTCATCCACATACGACGAGGACTCTGCTGACTCTGAGATCAACGTGGACGAGGAGTAGCATCACCTACACGCACAGACTGATAGTGATATAGTTATTGTCACGTGATAAAAGTTTTAAATGACTACATTTTGAGTTGTTTCGATGATCTTTGTACGTATAAAGCGGTTCAAGTGGCAGACGAACGTTGCAATATAGACAAGTTATCATAATAATTGTAGTTAGATTCACAAAATCCGTGATCTATGTGATGTTAAAGTATTGTAAACCAGTTTTTAGGGTTAAATCTATTGTTAAAAGTGTAACTGAAGCTTGAAGTAAGACCAACGTTACTGCGTTACAGGTATGTACATTTTCTAAGACCCTGAAGGCTATCTGCTTTGTCCGTATTTTTTTCTGCCACAATTTTTCATTCGTCACCCAAAAGATTTTTACGTCGGAAATGTTACAGGGTTAATTTGCTATTTACTTTGATTATTTTATATATTTCTATGTAAACAGTTTTTATTTATTTAAGTAAAGCGTTTTATACTTCATCGGATAGCGCGCTGTCGTGTTAGGCCTATCTGTGGGAAGCATTTACTTGCCTATAAATATTTATATTTCTCTATATTACCATTAAAGTGAAGATTTTATTTATAATATCAGCTTTTAGTTGTACATTAGAAATATTATGAATGATGTGTATAAAATGTTGTGGATATGAATAGGATTTGCTACAAAGAGGGGTTTGTACCTGATATTATTTTCTATTGCCTACTTGCTTGCCTAATCAAATACACAATTTGTGAATGAGTAAATGCTGCAAAATAAAAGAGCCTAACCTCTAAATAACAACTCCTACAGTATTTAGTATTTAATTATAAACAAATACTTATTAAATGCAGACATGCACTGACTCAAAAGTAATTGTAATTGTAAAAGATATTTTCCACTAAATTTTAATCTAGACACAAAAGAAAAGTGGTGAGATATGACCATTAAAACATTTGTTTTAAAAGTGTACATATCGTATTTATATTATCTATTATAGATTCAAACTTAAATAACTATAATAATGTTTTATTCTGCAACAATTACAATGTACATGGCGCGTGAAAAAGAGTTCATATGACTTGTCGTCTACAAACTCATTTGTTTATATAAATTATGTAGATTTTTATAAAAGTCTCCTTTTCATTATAGTAAATAATCCACAAAAGAAACGTTAGGTTTACTGTATCTAGGTATAGTTGAGAGAAAATGTAAAAATGTATAATAATAAACAAAATGCAAATTGTAAATATAATATCGACTTATAATACAGTCATTAAATTAAAATTGTTAATAAAATTATATTCGTAAACAATAACTTTGTATTATTTTCCGTGTAAGAATTATTTTTTTATTTGTTTTATACATAAATAAAAAAATTACAAGGGAACATAATGTTTAGGGTGCATCGGGCCCCCTTTGCCCTTGCGAGCGTTCGCCTCAGTACGTCCCTTGGTCCGGTTACAATCATTTGACAAATCATACAAAAAAGAAGATTAATTTAAGATTGATCAATTGAAGGAAAAATTGAGGAAATTAACTATAATTATAGGATCAGAGTTTTAATTGCTGCGATCGGTGACGATTTAATTATTCAATCGGTGTGTATTACCTACTTACCGTGAGGTGTTCGCGTCTTATACATTGATACCTTTTACTTTTGTTTAATGGTTTTATTTTGTCCTCCTATTTCTTCTGATTAAGTTCGTTGCGGGTCCGAATACAGCCGGTAGGGTGTTCGGGCACAGCTTGTGCGTCATTGCACAGCTACATTATTCGATCATAGGACGCCACTCTTGTTTCTGGTGAACAGGAGTTGCAGTGGTGGGACAGAGTGGCGGGTGTGCCCCGAATGTTTTATCTATCCTTAAAAACCACCATCGAACTACCATGTGTTGGGTGTGTGCACAAATCTTTACAATTGTATAAAATAATTATCATACATCCTTGTATAAAAAAAGGTTTTGTGTGCAATTAATATATAAATAAAAAAATACGATATCACCGTCACCTAGACTAAAATCACTAAGGTTCGACTGATTTTCGAAATAAATGTTTGAATGTTTTCCCTAACATCAATTTTAAATTAACTTTAAAGCGATAATTTACATAAGTAGAATTAACAGTATTTGTAAGTGTCATAAAAAATTGAATTCTAAATAAGCTTACAAGTAAAAATCTAGTCTTTTTAAAGTTCCAACTTGCCTACTCAAATTATATTTACAACTATCATAGTTTTATCCAATTTAACGAACATTAATAAATTTAACAAATCTAAAGTAATCCTTATAATTATACCTAGTGAATAAATATCCAAAACCAATTGGGAAGTCAAAATTTTTACCTCTTCTTTTCCTTTGGTTAAGAAAATTTCAAAGTGCTTTGGTGATTTAAATCTTGTTAGTAGTATTTTTAAATTTTAACACACTTTATTTCTTCTATTATATTTTTGTGACAATCAAAACAATGTTTCACAGTTTCTCCAGAAGCAAGAGTTTTTGGAAGATAGGTGTTATTTGATATAGAATACTTCAACTTGGTGTATAAGAATCCCGATCATACTTACATCATTCAAAATAGGCCGCATCTCTGCATTACAAATAATTTATAATTGTATAATTTATTTATTTCAGTAAAAAATACAGTTTTTTCAATTTTCCGTTAATGGAGGCCTTCTTTTAAGTATAAAATACCTGTGTCAGAAGGTCTCGCTCTTCCACATATATAATTCAAATATATAATTTACAGAAACAGACATTAACATTTGTGATATCATTGTACTAAAACTTATGAGAAAGAAAGAGAAAAAAATAAAAATAAAAATTAAATAACAAAATAAAAAAGCCTTTATATGCTTTTACAAATGAGTACCTTAATTAGGTATATGCTTTGTTTATTTATGGAAAACGATGAATATCATTCGTTTCTATTTAAATAGATATGTCGTTGTCACCTACCTGACAAATGGAAGGGACAATTCGAAATGAAATTGAATCAGACATATCAAACATTATAAAAGAATGGTTGGTACAAAAAAAAGCTATATTAATATAGTAAAAGGATAGTTATGCTTTTATACATCGTGAACAAACAAACAGACGATGATGGAGAGATAAATATGTTGTACCTCACGTGCTCGTAGTTTTTTGCCTAGTTTTTCTAATCTTTGAAGCTTTTTACCTACTTACCTATATGTGGGTAGAATGTATTTTCGGGGAGTATACTCGAAGACATTATTTAACGCGGCCAAATACATGAGCTTTGGTTATTTACTTAATAATGATGTAGAAATAATAAAAAGTTCACCTCGCTTTAAATGTAAATCTGAACTATGTGTTTTATTAAAACCCTCAGTTCAGTAAGTATACATTTTTTAAACTAACAGTTAATGTTAGTTAAAAACAGCCGGTCTTTGTTAAATTAAAAACAAAACAGCAGTAGGTAGCCTAGTATGAAAGTAAGCGAATCATAAAGAGATCAACTTGTTAAATTTACAAAATGAATAACAAAATTGTCAAACAGAAACATAATCCATCGTTAACCATCAAACCCTCATCGTAAATCGAATATAATCCCCAAACCTTACTATGTTGGTTAACAGCCTTCACCTATAAAGCTGTCAAAGATGACAGATATTCTGGAGAAACTCGTTATAGTACAAATGCAGCTTTCATGTGGAAATAAATACTTTTACGTTTCGATCGAAGCTCCGTAAAGAAATAACCTCAAACTAGCGCCAGTGAACCGTGTGAGAAATATAAAACTGTTGTTTTTTTTTATTGATATTTGATCATAGACACTAGACAAGGTATAGACATGTTAATTGCAAGTCAAACAAGCTGACTGACGAATCATTGGCCAATGATTTACCAATAGACTTACGTCACGAAAATAAAAGTAGATATTTCATTTCTGTGTTTCAATGAGAATAATTATCGATACGATTTTTTAGGTTGCATTCGTTTTTAAACAAATTTTATGTGGCGATTTGATCCTTTCTCTATTTAGCAGCCAAAAGTAGCATTTACATATTTGAGCCGGTTGGTTGACCATGGGTTCTTGGATGTGCGAATTTTAAAAGATTATTCCAAATTTTAATTTAAAAAAAAAAGAGAGTCGTAACCGTAAAGCTGGTCTGCATTTCGCTCAAAGGCTTTTAAATGTATTAATTAAATTAACTAATTATAAAGTTTAAAATAAATAATTTCTCCATTTACCTATATATTTTAATGTATAAGGAATATAACCACTAAATCAGTCATCCAAGTGATCGTTTACTCGCCACTGTCCGGTCGGCTTATACCTCTGTACTTTTCACTTCTCTACTTGAACACAGGACCAATTTAAATCGGGCCTTTGAAGTAAAACGAAAACTAAAAATTGCAAGGCGCTGCGTAAACGTGTGTCTTGTCTCGGACACCGGCCACCGTCATATTTTCATATAAATCAGATTTTAATTGTTATTAAAAGTTTTGCGGTCACTGTATCCGATTGCCGTTTTAGTGGGATCATTTTATTTTCGGATAAAAAATTTGAGAGTTCAAATGACAATTTTTTTTTATTATTTCACAATGATGGTTTTTTTAAACATTTAAATGTATTTGATCTAATTGTAGGCCTATTCGAGTTTAATTTGGTCCGGCGCCGGGTGTTTACTAGGCAGATCTTAAGTTTTTTATTCCGAAGCTTAATCTGTCCATAAATCTTTTTTCTATTTTTTATTAAAATCTGATAATTATTTTCTATTTAAAAAATATGACGTCAAAACCATAGTGACACATTGATTTTAAAAAGATTTGATCATTATACCTAAGACAGAAAGACTGATAAAAAAAATGCAAAGTTAGATCCAACTGGCAATTTTATTTGAATTTAGGATCAAATAAATAATTAAATTTATTTAGGTTTTGGCTGATAGCTGAAACTATAGCAGCGAACGCGTTCAATGATTAAATTATGATCAAAAATGTCACTTGGATCTAACTTCGTCAATTTTTTACATATTTTCTTGGAGCTCGTATTTTTTATGGAAATAATTTTGAATTAAGATCTTGCAGATTTATGAGTAACTTTCTGTAGTTGGTACTGTTTTAAGGAACATTAGAATTCCTTTTTCAAAAATTCCTGTGACAGTAATAATAATAATAATAACCACATCACGACACATTGACTTAGCCCTGCAGTAAGTATCGTAAGAACTTGTATCGCAGGCACTAAGCAACGATATGGTATACACTACACAGATAAGAATACAACATCCAAGACCGGTAAGCGAAAAAATGCAACTTGCAAATAACACATAGTCCCGCCCCCGCCGGGATTCACACTGTTTTTTAAGACACCAAGAAAACATATTTATACAATTAAAATATTACTATTTCATAAAAAAAAAAGTTGACATCTAAAGCAATATCATTAAAAAATATATATTAAGCACTTTTTATGCCAAACTTTTTACTCTTAAAATAACTCATTTTTCAAGGTAGCTTTTTTCTGTATATTATAAAAGAGACCCCTTAACAGTGGCTAATAGTATAATTATTAAAATAATTAGTTTTCTATGTCCAGCGGGAGATCGATGATGAATTAGTTTGATAGCATTACATCTGTCAAATAGAACACAATGGACACGCGAAAAAGCTGTTAGCTCAGAAATTTATCCATCATTTTACTTTGCTCCTGTTTTCTTTTATTCATGTTTCTCTGCGAAAACTATTTGTTTAAGTGTCATGATGAATTCAACAGGTTTATTTTTAAATAAATATCTTTATAATCTACTAGCAATATGCCTTCGATTTTGTATAAGATGTTTCTGAAATGAATAAAGCAAATGCTCACCGTTGAATAAGGTCAATTCAGTACGTTGATGAAAGAATAAAAATGGTGGGATTGGAGATTATTACATATCTACATCTCCTACTTAAAGATTTTGCTTCTTAATTCTAAATAAAAATTTAATAATATTAAAATACCAATAATAGGTGAACTGTAGTTAAATACTTACCTACCTTAACACTATTCTTAGAGAAGGTAGTAAGGGTATCGTCGTGTCAATAGGCGCGTATGACATTCCATCAGGTGAGCCGTCTGCTTGTTTGCTAGTAATGTATAATAATAAAGAAAACATAGACGGTCAGAAATAAAGCTTCACATATCAAGTGCAATATCAATAGAATTTGCAAAACTGATCAATAATAAAAAAATACTAATCGAACTACTACCGAAATAAATATTAAATAATATAAATATGTCCAAAATTATTTTTCATTTCATTTCACCAGAAAAAAGTTGCATTAGTTCAGTCTACCTTGACCTTCTAATTGTATTATTTTGAAAACCAGCCTCAATACATCAAAATCGAGCTAACTCATATTGTCCTTGTTACGGAAAAAAAAAAATTTTTGAGAATGAATTAAAAAAAAAACAATAAATCCATACTATAAGCTAAGCTCACATTTCGCTGTCTTGTAAAAACACATCTAACCTATCCACATTTAGCCTGACATTTTTATGTGCAATATAAATAAATAGGCGTCATAATTTTTATTTTAACACGTACTAAAGGTGAAAATCGTTAATCATATAAATCAATTAATGCAGACTAGAATGTGTCGTGTTAAAACGCAATAACATATGTAAGCGGGAAAAGATGTTTATCTGTTCATGTATAAGGAATAGAGTAATTAGTTTCATTCGAACGTTGATTGGGAATGGAATGAAAATGGCGTCAAGACATCGTTACGGACAAGTAAAATGTCATAATAAAGTTATTTCGATTGAATGGCGGATTGTTGTTAATGCAGTCAGCATGTGGATGTACACACGTTTTACTAAGTTGTTAACGGTTCATAGAAACAGTTTTTATTCACGCAAGTTTTATAAGAGAAAAGTTTTGAAATACATGTCCTTGAACAACTTTATAACCTATTAACGTTGAAGTTATATGTACTACAAAAGTACAAGAGCAGCCATCTTGAAATAAAAATGTGCGCCAAAACTCACATGAGGCACAGACTACTCAAAACAGCTGAATAGAGAGAACAGGGCTTAGGTTAGGTACAGATTACAAACTCCCGCAATATCTCATTACTATACATGAAGGGGATAATATCTAATAGGACTATAGAGCATCTGGCTTTAAGTGTCAAAAACATACAAGTGATAGCTTTTTTCACTCATCCTTATTACTTCAAAAAGTCAGTTTAGCCCTATAAATAAACCACATCACGACACACACATTATGATACCGCCTTGCAGTAAGTATCGTAGGAATTTGTATCACAGGAACTAAGCAATGATACGGTATAAACTACATAGATAAGAATACAACATCCAAGACCGGTAAGCGAAACAATGCGTCTCGCAAATAACACAAAGTTCCGTCCCCGCCGGGATTCCCCGCCGGCTGTTTACACCACTGCGCCACAGAGGTCGTAGATACTTCAATGTACTTAATATAGCTGTTTCGACTGGATGGCGGCGACATGCCCTCAAACGACTTTATATCAACCTAACCTATAAACAATAATAAACACAAGTGAAAACGAACCAGAATTTCAGCAAAAAAATTATAACTAGTAAATAATATTGCATTTTTATACATTTAAATTCCTTCTACTAAAATGATTAAAAGAAAATAGGTAAGTATTGCTCACAATTAAACTTTGAATACCCAGTATAACGCTTTGGACAAACAAAATAACATTTTCCTTGTGAAGTGGCTATTTAACCCAGAAAGCGTCAAGTGCGAGTCGTATTCCAGGGGTGTACAAACAACGGTGTTGTGAAAAGCAATACTTGGTTGAACTAACGGCCAACCTAACCTGTTTGTATTTGGTATCGTCCTTAAATTGTACAGCATAAGGATTGATATTGCACTCGTTTAGTGAAGCTTAATGTGTGGCCGTGTTTACCTACGATGGATAAAAAATACATACATACAATATACAAAACCCTCCTTAACTAAGGCGTTTTCTACAGAAGTGAAACAGCGTTTAGCCTACCTACTTGTAGGAAAATAATATTAGAAATAATGAAAAACTCCATTTTGTTACTATAGAATTGACAGTAAAAGCGCCACACACAACGTCGTTCTTTCCTGACCACAATTTGACAAATTCTTGACACTGACAGCAAGACGCACGATACCAGTTCAAATTGTTTGACGTTTAGTGTGTTTTCATAGGTCTCTGAAGAGCTGTGGATTTCCCTTGGGGTTGCCAGCGTCAAGTTTCTTATTACGTTCCTGTTAATCTATTTGCGGTGTGTCAAGCTTTTAATAACCTCCCCCGTTTCCGGGAAATGTGAAGTGGTTACATTGGAAACTTTTTGATTAGGTCTCGTTTTAAGTGCTATGTGTTTGTTGTAAATACAAGTCAAATTTATTATTTTGACACATCAGGACTTGGGCCCTTAAAATTAATAATGTAATATGTTAATTAGTAATGTAATGTGTGTAAGAAGTAATGTTTATATTGTGTCCTATGGACTTAACTAAAAATATTCAAAATAATAAATAACATGACCAACATCAAAATCAATCACAGTCCGTTTTTATAAAACCAAAAATTACGAACAAATATAATCGAAAATAATATTTTAAATATATCTCTTTTTTTTTTATACAATAAACTTAATCATAACTTCTATTAATCTCTTCCGTCGGTCTTGGAACCAGTTGGTCTTAGTCGAGACGATATTAAGAGACCAGACAGAATGACTATGGTGCCTTGGTCAATGGGTTGTCCCTTAGTTTGGGACGTCACTTGTGTCGACACCTTGGCTCATTCCCATCTCCCTAGAACATGTCTTCAAGCTGGTTCAGCCGCTTCATTTGCCGAAGAAGCCAAAAGGCGCAAATATGTATCTTTGGGTAACATTTACATATTTGAGCCGTTTGGTTTCGAGACTATGGGTTCTTGGGGTGCGAATTTCAAAAGATTATTCCAAATTTTAAATGTTAAATTAAAAAAGAGAGTCGTGACCGTAACGCTGGTCTGCATTTCGCTCAGAGGTTGAGCATCGCTTTACAGCGTGGAAATGCAGCCCGTGCTATGGGCACACTCCATTGTACACATGATTTTTATTAGGTTTATTATTATCTTTAAATTTAAAGTTTAATTCTTTTCGAAAAAAAAATCTCTCCATTATACATTTGTTATATTCTTTTTCAAAAGTCGCAGATAGACAAATCGATCTGTGGATTAGTACCAAGTAGCAACCTATATATTCTAAGTACGTTCAGTCTTAATAAAGTCCCCTAGCAAAGCCCTTCGTCCTAGTACCCTACAGCCTCGGGCAGTCAATATGTCGCACGACTGTACTTACTTACCCTTCCTGAGTTACGTGCAACCCTCATTTAGGCCTAAATAGGGCATAATCTTTAACGTTTCTTTTTAAATTCTCTTCTTGTAACGTTAGACAAATCTATTACTTCAAAGTTTTCTAGAATCTAAGTTTAAGGTTTAAAATTATTACTTAATTACTATTATTAATATTAATAAGTATTCAATGTATTTATCTTAATTCTTAGTTTAGGTTTTTACAATATTTATATAAAATTAAAATAAAACACAGATACGAAGTGTAAATACACTATAAAAACTATTATTAATATTTACTTCTTAATTATTATTAATAATTATCCATATTAATTAATAATCAATTTATTATTCTCTTTATTTATTTTATTTCTTAGTTTAAGTTTTTACAATTATTATATAAAAGTAAAATAAAACACAATACAAAATATAACACACTATAAAACTATTATTATTATTCCTTACATTAAAAATTATTAGTATTCTAGTATATCAAACCTGTTTTCTTTGAATTGATATTAAAGCAATAGATTTGTCCATGTCAATAAATCTATTATATATAAATAAGATGATATGAATAGGTAAATAAGGATAGCCCACTGACAGACACACGAACGAACAGCGGAGGCTTGCTAATCAGGCCTAATCACAATCGTCTCAGAAAGCGGAATCGACTCGGAATCGACAACATCTCGAAAGGGAACGCTTTTCAAATTCGTCGTTCGGATACATTTGTCATTTGTTTTCGGAAATGTGACAGTTCGCATCGGAAACTTTGCGAGAGCTCTGAGGCTCGCAGCCTTTCCGCTTCCGAGATAAATCTTTCCGAACCATTTAGTCCCTTTTGGACTATTTATGTATGGAACTCAAACTACCTACTAGGTAGTAAGTAGGTAGGTGTGGAATTCTCTGCCTGCCGATGTGTTCCCTGACCAATATAACTTGGGCCTCTTTAAGGCAAGAGTGAATAGGTTTCTCCTAGGCAGGCATGATCCACCTTAGACCTCATCGCCGCTTAACATCAGGCGGGTTTGGGGTCAAATGCCTGACTGGTCTTGAAAAAAAAAAGGTAATTACTATTAGAATATTTTATTCTGTAATTGAGTAAGGTTGCAATGAACCTTTAATAGAGAAACTAGATGGCCAACTTAACATTAGATGCACGGAGAAAAATCCACTGGGAAAAAAGTGAAATTTGTTACTTGCTGGGGTTACGAACGAAGCTAGGGTGGGCCACTTGTATAGAATGTTTATTATAAACTTAAGCTACCCAATAGCAACTAAAACGTAGTAATCTGTAACCAACGGATATTATATTCAACATTTTAATGTTTACTAACGGATATTTGTTTAATATTTTTAAGGAAATGTAATGTTCTATTTCTCCAATACTTCAAAAAAACCCAATGCCCTTGCCTCAATGGAACATAGCCTCAGGGATGGCAAATAACAAATAGGCCGCTGTTCAATGTCGATGTTGACAGGATATTATCATGAAATTACATATACTATGTGTTAATTATATAGCCTTTTATAGCACGATGACAGACGGACAGTTTCTCAATGCGAAAATTATATTACATGTATCGGTATGTTTGTGTTGAAGTAAATAAGATAAATTCAAATTCAAAATTCTTTTTTTGCAGCTATGTGTACATAAGATACTATAAATAATAATCAGTTTTATTTTTTACGTCTCTTTTCTTCCCCTGAATTCCCCATGAATAAAAAAGCAACAGAAACAGCCTACGGCCGACGACGTAGGACAGACAATCGGGCCGATTTTTCCTCCTATTTACTTATTTTGCGAGTTTTATTTAAGATAAACATGGGATTTTTGTAGATGCAAACATCTCAAACCGTATTAGATTCCAATAAACATAAGAACTGATGCCGCAAGTCAGTAAAGATGGTAGCAAAGTTATAAAATTTCCTTTTTATACAACATCACGCAAATAAGCAAACGGCTCGTCTCATGGAAAGTGATACCAACACCTCTGTCTTGAACGCCAAGAGCACCGCAAAAGGCGTCGCCCATGAAGAGGTAAAAATGTTATAGCTTTCGTGTCGGTAATAGGGATTATGCATGAAATTTAATTTGATTATTCAATCAATTTATCATGGAGTACGTTGAAATAGCATATTTAGAGTGAAAACAGAATTAGAATTGGACGATAAATCAATCTCGCTCATTAGAACAACCTTTTCTATGGAAGTTGTTTGGCGACCGTGTACTTTGACGTCATTGTACATATCCGATTTCTCTTTCTAACCAACGACTTTGAAGCTTTAAACTAAGTTAGTTTATAATTCAGATTTTTTAGAAAATCTACGGATTTGTGTATATTTGTGGTATCGAATTATAATAAAAAAATAAAAAAGTCATGCATATTCCCTATTACACTGACTCTTAAAATTCTCCAATCCTTCGAACCGAAACACAGCGAACTGCTTCAAGTTTTAAAAAGAAATAGAAGGCGGTACCAGACGATCTCGCACGTAGATCTACCACCTGTTAACTGAACTGAACTGGAACTGCTTGTACAGCATCATAAAATATCGGTGAGTATTTTCATGTTCCTTACATTCTTTGCTGTTTTAAAGCCCTAGATCAGTATAATCATATCAATTCAATCAAATCAATTTCTGGCAGTTCCACTTTCTTCAGGGTCTGGAGCTCTTTACGTTTATTAAATAGAAGGAGAAGGTACCGAAACTTAGAGAATAAATGAATCCTTTCATAAGGAGTTCAGTGACAATAGTGAGAAATCTGCTGCTGATAACCCTACTCTTATGATCTATCACACACACACACACACACACACATATGTACAGTTAAAATGAAATGAAAATGAAACTCCTCATTTTTTTGAGTTGGTTAAATAATTAAAACAAAATATAATTCGACCAATATCGCGTGTTTCAAAAAATGAACCTTATATATCTACCACATAGATATGATTATTTCAAAGCAAGTCGGCGAAACATTGCATCTTGCGAATAAAAAGTTCCATCTCCGTCGGCATTCGAACCCGGAACCTCTTGCGTAGCAGCCAGCTGATGCTTCGCGGTACCATAGAGGTTGTGAAATATTTTTATAACTATATTAGCTCAGTTTGACTGATTATGTCTGAGAGGACACACGCACAAAAAAAAAAAATCTAGGCTTGAGACATCTACGCGGTGAATACGAGAATTTGATGATGGAGGACATAATGTAAGTAAGTATATATTTATTTATTTTTATCAAGAACACGCTTTGACCCCAATCCCGCCTGACGTTAAGCGGTGATGAAGTCTAAGGTGGAACATGCCTGCCTAGGAGAAGCTTATCACTCTTAAAGAGTCCCAGGTTAAATTTATAAGGGAATACTGGCACTGGCAAATTCCACTCCTTTGCAATACAGTACAAGCTTAGATAACCTAACCTGTAATGGTTTTGTCTCATTCGCACTGCCACAATTCGGAACTAGCGGATATGTTTAACGAGCATTACCTACAACTTGGAAAATACCTATTAGAACAGCCAACAGTTAATAGGCATTGTCTAGGCATGCTCCACCTTCTGCCACTTCTTCGCTTAACACAACGAGATCGTACCATATGCTTGCCATACACAAAAATAACTGTCTACATTTAGGCAAGGAAAAACTCAAATCAGGCAACCAATAACAGTGATTCAAGTCAAAATTAATCGAATTAGTATTTTGTGTCTTTGATTTGACTGTCCCTTACAGAAACACTTGGTAGGGATTGTCATACTTAAAAACTAAAAGGAGATTTAAAAATTGTAAATGTAACCTAATGTAAATAATGTAATAATGTAATGTAACCTAAATTATATATCTAACAATGCTAACATGCTTCTAAGTCTACCTTGACTAACCCAACACTTACTAATGTGAATTGAAATGTCCGAAATAAAGATCTATTATTATTTGGTATTACAGTTAATTAAACGTAGGAAAAGGTATTTAAAAGTTTGCTAAGAAATGTGGTATACATTTTGTCGGAACCCAGTGGTCTGGCAGGTTTTATAATTATATCTAGATCGCTTTGAAATGATAGATAAACTAGTGTTGGATTAATACATGACACTTGGCATTACAAATACATTTAAAGTGGCGATCCTTGTTAATGAAACCATATCTATAAATACATCTAAATTGGTATCGTTTGTTCTATCACTAGTTATTAGGCTCAGCTGTTTTTAGCTCTCGACTGAAGCGCCACCATTTTTGTCCAAAACTGGTCTTTAACTTGGATGTAACAGTAACTTTATATTCACAAAATTACGTTTAAATTGGTTAGGTAGTTTCTGAGATTAACATGCCGTATTTATAGCACATTTTCAAAAATCCAAGTATTTATGTTTCGTTTAATTGCTTGATTATTTATTTACATTTTATTAATTTTACGGTATCCACCTTCTTTTGGTGTTGGAGAATTGATATATTTAACAAAATTAAATACTGCCTAAAAATTTAATTAGAAACTTTTTAAAGTTATACATGGTGTGAATATTTATAAAAGTTAATACATACCTGAAGCGTAGGTGAAAAACCACTTAATAGTGGTGCTGGTGCCGGGGGCTATGAGATCGATCCCCGCTGGAAATATTGTTTATAATGTTAGCTTTGAGTTAGTCAAGCGCATAAGACTCAATTGCTTGGAGATCTTCAAGTCGAGAGTAAATTGGCGTTTTCTAGGCATCCTATAGCTTTGACCACATCTTTCCATTAAACCAATTTTTCAATAATGGTTAAATTGTGGCTTTGGCAAAATTATATTTGATTTAAAATATGGTTACGACGACCTCTGTGGCGCAGTGATGTAAACAGCCGATTATTATGCAAGAGGTTCTGGGTTCGAATCCCAGCGGTGGCGGAACTTTGTGTAATTAGCGAGACGCATTGTTTCGCTTACCGGTCATCGATGTAGTATTCTTATCTATGTAGTTTATACCATATCGTTGCTTAGCACCTGCGACACAAGTCCTAACGATACTTACTGCGGGGCTGAGTCAATGTGTGTCGTGATCTGGTTTATTATTATTTAAAATTATGGTGCTTATATCAAATCGTAAAATGATTTCTTACTGTTTGGGAATTGAACATTCAACGATCCATATAACTGAGTGGCCATCTTGAAAAAGAGAAATGGTCCATAGCTGGGTAGCTTGATTTAGTATCAGATACATCACGTGCTACAACTCTAGTTGGTACCTTGACCAGCAACCACATAGTGATTAAGACCAGCAGACAATAATGACACATGCAACGATACCTTATTTATTAGTTTATGATAAGAGGTTTAGAAGTTATGAGGGAACAGATGATGACATTTTGTATTTTTGTACACTAAATGTGTCAATCAACAACCCAAATAGTTGTGGCAGTAATAGGAAGGTACCAGCTTCTGTAACACAGGCTGTCCGATGTCAGAAGTCAGTTTGATCAAGACATTTTCATACATACGGTCAAAATCATAACCCTCATTTTTCCTTCGCCGTAATCGGATAAAAATGAAAGATTTCTGAATTTCGCTTACATAAAGCCTTTTTGGGTCCAAAGTGAAGACTCTTTGAACAAAAAAATCACATTAGGTACCCATGTTAATAAAACAGTTCATAAAACATATTAGTTACATAATGTAGGACACGTTAATATGTTTTTTATTGATATATTATCAATAATAACTCATGTTATTAATTTATATGTATTTTTCTTTATGAATGTGTTTGTCTCCCAGTGGAACAATAATGCATCTTTTTTTTTTAAATTTATGTCAGGTATTTAAAAAATTATATCTGTTAACCCTACTTATTCAAACCACTGCTTGTCAAAATTAAATAGATTTTTAATTGTAACTTAGATACTCCTAAATGATAAATATCCAGGGTTGTTATATTATTATAAAAACACAATTCCATATTCAGTCGATAAAAATATTTCATAAATATATGACCTTTAATCGAGGTACCTATTGATTTAATAGAATCACAGTTTAACAGATAATAAACCTAAGACCAAATGAAACTTAAATCTAACTTTAATACATTTGTGATCACAATGAACTCTAAAACAGATACTTGAGGGTCTATTTATAATAAAACGTGAGAGAATATTTACAAGTTCCCTGTGACATGTTGAGCCTTTATTTTTAATTATTTTGAATTCATTTTTACATATTCATAATCACTCACAAAAACCAACTTAAATATTTAGATACGAGTAGCAAACATTCATGATCGCACAAATGCTCGTGTGCATAACTCAAATCCCTAACCGGGATTCGCTACCGGGAAAAATTACAACAAACTAGCTCTATCATTAAAACGAATCATTAATAAACAGCTAAATAAGGCAAAATGCGATATCATAAATTAAATTATTTTCTTCATCGTTATTATAATAAAAAACTGATAAATTAACGAACGCCTACGAGGCCCGTCCATCGCAAATAATTATAATCACCTTCGGATTATCGACGGACTTTTTTCAATTGTTTTATACAGAAGCTGACATTTATGGTAATGAGTAAATTGATGGTTCGGTGGATTGTAATGTGTTTGACTTATTAAGTCATAACAGTGTTAATATAAAAAAGTTAATATAAATTTCTCCGGGTGATTCCTAGTCTAGTATCGAGACAGTCGACTCTAGCTGCATAATTTTCTCATAATCCTTAATTTTTACTACAAAAACATTTTTATCAGAGCAACATCGTCAGAATATAACGGGTACCGGTTTTAAAATATCCGATAAACTATTTATTAATAAGATAATTAAAATTTAATCCCTTTTTAAAGTTTATTGTAATTTTGTTTGTGTTTTACTTATTATACAACTTTTACACCTGTATCGGTTTGACCTTACATGATAATTTAAAGATCTTACACATAGTGATCTTATTTTTATTTTTAAAGATCTCCTGTTAAGTAAAGCTATTTATCTGAGGTGTTTATCATCCAAAATAAAAAGTACTAGGCTTAAAAATTAAAAATAACGCATTAAAAACACTGGATTAATCTTTAATTCATTTGAAAAGTCTTTCTTTATTGTTTTAAAAACTTTAAATCCAAAAAGTTCCAATAAAACCTAAAAGGTAGTTACTTTTACGAACATGAGAGTTCAAAAGTTTTAATTTAAAGAAATAATTAAAATAGAACGCAGTATCGAAATGCTACTTCGGGACGACAACGTCCGTCGCGTCGCGTTAAATCCCGTGTCGTTCCCGTGCCGGATGCGACGCGCCCTCCCGGAAATACATGAGATTGGGGAAAAATTGCTCGGATTCGCACCTAGCGCCGGGATTGCCCAGCATAATCCCGTTACCGATATTACTGTGCTTCGTTTTTCATACGGTTATGGAATAAGTGACTACGCAGTTCTTTTAGTTCTTTATTTGAGATGTGTTAGCTTTTATAAGGGCTTCATTTTGGTTTAATCGCCTGGTCAGGGACTGTTTTTTTCTTTAATTTTTCAGGTGTACAAAATAGAAATCTGGCATCACTTCCTTGCCCTCCCGTCTAAGGGCTCAAGCACCTAGAATATTGATAATATTTAAAAATAAATTTTTCTACAATCCCGGTTTAAACACCTAGATAATTAATAATATTTAATTATTTTTTTTCTATAATCCCGGTTTTTACTTCAATAATAATAATAATAATAACCACATCACGACACACACATTGACTCAGCCCTGTAGTAAGTATCGTAAGAACTTTTGTCACAGGAACTAAGCAACGATATGGTATATTCTACATAGATAAGAATACAACATCCAAGACCGGTAAGCGAAACAATGCGTCTTGCAAATAACACAAAGTCCCGCCACCGCCGGGATTCGAACACGGAACTTCTAGGGTAGCAATCGGCTTTTTACAGCACTGCGCCACCGAGGTCGTCAATAAATTCCCATAGTTACAATTTTTGGCAACGTTAGCAAAACCCAAACCTAGTCTTACAAAACAATCAAATAATTTCTAAAGCAAATATTACAATCATAAAGTTAAGTTATAAAGTTTTAGTTCAAAGCAGGTTATAATGCTTTTGTAGAAAAAAAAAACGCGATTTACTAAAATATATATATGTACCTTGTTTCATATTTTTTCGTCTGTCATTATAATGAACCTTGAAATAAACCGCTCTCAATAACGAACTGACGTACCTACAGACAAAACAAATTAGAATCACTTTTTGTTTTAATCTCTTGAGAAAATCGTTTGTTTTGGACTAAAATAGAGTATTTTTTACAACATTTGGTTTACATTTTATGCATTATCCTTCAAATAGTTGGTATTTTTACTTTATTATATTAATATGTTTGTATTTTTATCATCTTTGAAGGATTCGTTTCAAACGCATCTAGGCAGCAAACTTAATAAAACATTCTCCATTAAAATTTTGGGAAGTGATACGTCAGTTTCTTACGTGCCTTGGTTAACCGACCGACCCGACCCGACAGGCCGAGGGTTCGAGTCTCCTTCGAGACATGTTCCTCATTGTGCCCGGATAGTGGCGACAGATTTGCAACTTGTCACACTAGGAATTAACGTAAACATACCAAAATGCGTTGTGTAACATCTCTGCCTACCCCTCTCGAGAGATTAATTAGGATGTGAGTTAATGTCACTTTAAAATTTCGCTCTTTACAAAACCGATGAAATCCATTTAGATGTTCAATAATATCTTAGTGCTAATGAAAACTATTAAGACAATACAAGCAAAATGTTGAAAAAAAAGACTGTAGTAATTAAAACATTTCAGACTTAAAACAAAGCATCCGACAATGAAACATCTATAAACATTGTATATCCAGAGGTGGTAAATCCGGCGCGGAGAGCTGTGCGGTAACTTTTTCAATTCCTATCTCATTTATATCGAAGTTTCTTGGCGTGAGATTGAAACAATAACAAGGGTTGAAAAGTTCATCCCCTGGGGATCAACCCCCTAACGCCCCCTTCGCCCCCCGATTCTCCCCCACCGCATCTTACGTTATATTGATTCGATTTAGTGAACGCTGTTACGACGAATTGATGGTTATTTGGTTATGATTTTCTATTCACTTCTTATTTTTATCCGATTTCGTTGAAGTCGGTTATTGTTTCTGATTAGGAATCCATGGAATAAGATTGATATTTAATATTGTTGTTTTATATAATTCTTATCTATGTATTTTTTAATTTTTATTCATGACCAGGCAGGCATTTGACCCCTAGCCCGCCTGATGTTAAGTGGCGATGAGGTCTAAGGTGGATCATGCCTGCCCAGGAGAAACCTTTTCACTCTTACCTTAAAGAGGCCCAAGTTATATTGGTCAGGGAACACATCGGCAGGCAAAGAATTCCACACCCTTGCAGTACGCATTATGAAGGAGCTATCGAAGCGTTTAGTCCGGATGGTCGGAATATCTACCACAAAAGGATGCAACTTCAGCCTACGTCTTGTATTCCGATTATAAAAGGGGGCCGGTGGAATTAAATTGTGCAATTCATTCGCACACTATCCGAAATGTTTCCTATAAAATACCGATAGACACGCAACTTCGCGGCGGTGGCTGAGGTCATGAAAGTTAGCAATATCATCGTCAATCCCGATGATTCTTCGGGCTCGCTTTTCAACAAATTCTAAAGCTGCTAGCTTATACTTGGCTGACATCCCAAAGGTGACAGCAATATTCCAAACAAGGCAGAATTTGCGCCGTATACATATTGCAAGGATATGTTATGGCTACATACTTGCTTAGCACATGCGACACAAGACTCTACAATCTTACTGCAGGGCTGATGTCAATGTGTGTGTCGTGATGTGATTATTATTATTATGTTCCTTTTACTAATATTCTCCACTGCATGGGTTTAGCTAGACTAAGACTAAGCTGTGACTATCAGATTTTGATGAAGTTAAGATGGGTTTTGGTATAGCTTCGTGAGATGTTATATGTCTTCAATAGGTGAAAGAAAACCCCAAAAAGAAACGAAAATGGAATCTAGGATTAAAGGTAGCTTAATAGTTAATTTTACTGGTGTAAGAGATAGGTTAGTATTTATTTTATCCCCTGTTAGTTAGTGGCTTGCCATTGGTGTTTTGACGGCCAGGCGTCTGCTGACCGTAGATCCCTTTAGCTTTTGGCCTCTGGGCCGTTTCCATTGCTGTCTCCGACTTTGCTGGGAGCGAAGTCTGAAACCGCTTTCTTACTACCTCTATTTCTTCTGATTAACTTCGTTGCGGGTCCCAAGACAGCCGTTAGGGTGTCCGGGCACAGCCTGTGCGTCATTGCACAGCTGCATTATTAGTTGATTATTCGATCAAAGGACGCCACTGTTGATCTTGGTGAACAGGAGTTGCAGTGGTGGGACAGAGTGGCGAGTTTGTCCCGATTTGGCTCGTGCAAAGGTAGCTTATTCAGTTTGTTAGCCCGAAATAGATTTGTTAATTAGCGGAATTATTTTTTAATTAATGTAACATATGCATAGCGTTTCCCCACTTCACTTGTTTAGTACTAAGTGCCTTGTTTAGTGAGATAATTAGTAAAAAAAGTTGTCTAGTGACATTAGTGTGTTAAAAAAATTTTCACAGGCGTGTTGCAACATCATAGTTAATTAATTACGTTTTTGTAACATGTTAAACGTTATGTAGACGTCATTAAGTAATAGATATTAAATTGTTTCCACGTATATCAATACATTTTGTATTTGAATGTTATTGCTTAGACTAGGCACTTACTTTCATATTAAAATAAACTGCGATTTTTAAATATTAATGTATCATAACATGAACTCGCGCCGTAATCCCTCAAGAGGGGCATTTCGCATGTTTATGTTGAGCCCCGGTGTGACAGGTTGCGAATCTGTCGCCACTATCCGGATACAATGGGGAACATGGAAGCTAAAACTTACGCCAACCCGAGGCCCGAACCTATCGGGTTGGGTCGGTCGGTTAACCAATGCACGTAACAGACTGAGCTACCACGTCCTCACAGATAAATATTAATGTGTGTATTTTGTAAACCTAAACGCCATTTTATTAAGGATCTCCATATATTTGAAAATCATTATAATGTGTTGTAAAACTATGTACGTACTAACGTTGTTGACAACATTGAATTCAACTAAAGATATGTACCATGTAAAACGATTAATCAATACAAAATCATGCATTCATCGTGAATCAAATCTGAGACCTATCAAGCCTTTACTAAATAAATCTTCACAAACACAAAAATGTGGCCAAGTGTGAGTCGGGTTCAGACAACAAGGCCGTATCATAGTAAAAAAATTAATGTTACATTTTCAAATAGGTACATAAATGAAATAAGATTTACCAAAAAAATAGTTTTTTCATGGGAATCCCCTTCATTATTTGTATTTTTTCGTTATAGCGGTAGTAGATTTTGACACTTGACACAAATTGACACAAAAAAGGAAATGTTAGGTAGACATTTCATTTTTGTGTGATTCACGGCATATTGCCTTCTGAAAGAAAGACGGGCAGTCAGGAAATATTTGTATAGGTCCCTTTGGCACCTTGTAAATGCGGAACCCTGAAAATGGATAGTGGAAAATGACGTCATAACAAAAACCCACTTGCCATTCTATTACGCGGAAGTGGTATGTGGTATACAACCCATAATTATGTTGTTCAAAGATCATCATCTCATTCGAATGCAGGGTCTACCCACCCATCTATTAAAACAACGTCCAAATCCAAAGGATAGCGGCGGAAATCGGAACTAAAAATTCGCAACGAAAGCTTTTAAAACGTTGAAAACTATAGGACTACTAGCGACGTTCCGAATTATGGTGGAAATTGTATGGTTTTTCGCAAACGTCATCCACTTTGTACCAATAAGAAATGTAGCGAATTGATTTTAAATTGTTTACGAAAATCAAGTTAGAGATAGAAGAAATGATGACTAGATAAGTTTCTGTTCTATTTCTGTAGGAAAAAAATATTTCACTGTAAGTAGATAAACGATCAATCCATTCATTATAATAGTAAGTATTGAGTTGACGACCTCGGTGGCGCAGTGGTTTAGACAGCCGACTGCTACGCTAGAGGTTCTGGGTTCGAATCCCGGCGGGGACGGGACTTTGTGTAATTTGCAAGACGAATTGTTTCGCTTGCCGGTCTTGGATGTTGTATTCTTATCCTACGTAGTATATACCATATCGTTGCTTTCCTTCGATACAAGATTATCTTAGTGCAGGACTGAGTCAATGAGAAATAGTATGTTTAAACAATTATCATGGACTTAAAATAGGTACTTTTAAATCGTCAAAATTCTTTTTAAACTACCACCGGTTCGTAATGCCTGTCTCCGGGGAAGAATCCGGCGAGAAACCTCCGTAGCTGCTCTTTTCAATATCATAATAATCTAAAAAAAAACTTAGAAAAGCTAGTAAAAACCAAATATACAAGACAGCAAAACAATGTGCTCTTCCAGCGCTGTAATTTCTATTGTGCATGTGGTAAAATTTGAGTAACGTTTGAAAATTACACCTTATCGCTTATAATGCGTCTTAAATTACTTTCAAAATGTTATTTATCGTTAGCTAAAAGCACATAAACCACTCCCTGGACACGAGCACTATGACGTTACATAGTCTTTATTACCTCAGTGATAAGGATAAAAATCCTTTGTTTCTGTCAATGTTATGTTGACAATTGTAAATGGTTATCGCATTTTGAAATCTCGTAGTCAACGACTACAATTCTGTGTTACGTTATGACTTATGTACGATTGTATTTGTATCAAAATATACAAACCGTGACTACTGGTCGCCGTGACACGCGCCCAGCAAGGACGGCGAGCTTGCGGCTTCAGTGTATGATCATTCACGGAGCTTTAATGTTTTATAGATAAAATCGACGTATCCTGAAGGAAAATCTGACAAAATACATCCTATAAAAATTGTTTGTTTTGTTATTTTAAAGAAAAGACATGTATAATTATTAGTCTAGAAAAAAAATAAAAGCTGTTTTGTAGGGATAAAAATGTTAAGCTCTGGCTTCTAAGGATTGTGTAGCTTTGCAGCTTTTACAGGTAGGCTTTTTAACAATTGAGGTTTTAAGATATTTTCATTTGAAAGTAATGTCTCAGTATTAACTCTAATTGTTCTAGAACATGTGTTTATTGAAAAAAAGGTCATATCTCGAAACAGTATCTGGTGAATAAATTCGAAAGGTGCGAAGGTTAACTCGCCAGTCTAAGTGGCAGTGTCTGACGAGGACCATCGTGCATGTCCGAGTGACTCCGCGCGGACTGTATAGTTAACTTCACGTTCGTCATTAATCACGTTTCTTTTTTTGTGTGTAAATGCGATTTTTATTGTCGGCGCGCACTTGGTGGATCCATTTGCGTTAATGAGAGCCGCAAGGTGGCCTTTCAGATTAATTCAATGTCATTTCATAATAAACTTTGTAATCAGGGCCCTTATAGTTTTTTGCCAGCTCCCCTTCGGATCGGCTTTTTGTTTTCGGATGAAAAAGTGCGTGTGAAATCGACAGTTGTGGGCTGATGGAATGTTATAAGGTAGGCATGGTATGGTTCGTATACGGAGAGTGGGGGATGCCGGGGTATGTTGTTATAGCGGTCCTGACTGACCTTAAACAAATATCACGCTGATTGTATCAGATTACTGCAATAAGCTTTATTGCCAATCACTAGAGGGATCCACGGAGCGGATGTTTTTGTTGACCTTTTTTGCGATTTACCGATTGTTTAGTCTGAAATTTAAGGTGTAACTTCAACAGCAAACTAATACCCGGATACATAGCAAAAATACGTTTGTGTCTCCCAACAACTTGCAGTAAAGAGATCTATAATGCAACTCACACAACTTACTTTTACTTTATTTTTTTTCTTACTTTTTAGACGCATTGTTTCGCTTACCGGTCTTGGATGTTGTATTCTTATTTATTTAGTATATACCATATCGTTGCTTAGCACCTGCGATACAAGTTCTTACGATACTTACTGCAGGGCTGAGTCAATGTGTGTGTCGTGATGTGGTTATTATTATTATTACATAGTGATAGTATAGTTTTATTATTGAAATCAGTATCATGCCCGACCGAGAGACAGATAATAACATCTAGAAGATCTAGACTTTAGACAGGTTGAATTTTTTCAGGTAATTTGTGGCTGTAGAAATAAAGTGTCATCGTCTAGCCTCGCATTTAAGCTAAGTGTATCCTTTTGTGGTAGATATTCCGACCATCCGGACTAAACGCTTCGATAGGTCCTTCATATGCGTATTGCAAGGGAATTCTTTGCCTGCCGACGTGTTCCCTGACCGATATAACTTGGGCCTCTTTAAGGCAAGAGTGAATAGGTTTCTCCTGGGCAGGCATGATCCACCTAAGACCTCATTGCCGCTTAACATCAGGCGGGTTCGGGGTCAAATGCCTGCCTGGTCATGAATTAAAAAAAAGAATAAATTAATATGCCAAAAATTGTTGTATTGTTTATTGTTATACAGTATTTATGTACACAATTATAAGTCTTTGAAAAAATTGAAAGGTTATACGTGTTTGCCAATTACAAGCAAATCAGATAATACAGTACAAATGTATAATGGAGTATACAAAACATGTCACACAGCATTGGCTAAATCACTAAGAAGTATTAAAAACAGTAGTTACAAAAATATATTTGGAAGGTCGTTACATAATTCAATCGTTAACGAACCCTTATTTTGTTCTATTTGCCACCCTCCCCGAGATTCTCCACGAGAAAATCTTGTACGTTTTTGAAACTTTTTAGCAAAGGAATGCCCTCCATTTTTTTTCCTCAAACAAATCATACAAACTTTCGTAGATCGATAGTCAGTAGTCACGACGAGACTGTTTCTTTATTTACAAGATAATATTCGATAAGATGCCTAGTTGTGTCAAATTATAGATTAAACCAGATGACTGGTTAACTATGTTATAGTTATGAGGCAAAGAAACGATTCACACGCGGTTTCTCTGACTCGGACCATGTTGATGTAACAGTAGGTTCCTGTGGAATAAGGTCTGTGTAAAATAGGTTCTATGTGTTTTTAATTGATTCATGTGAGGAATAC
The DNA here is from genome assembly GCA_949316135.1 of Choreutis nemorana. Lineage (NCBI taxonomy): Eukaryota > Metazoa > Arthropoda > Insecta > Lepidoptera > Choreutidae > Choreutis > Choreutis nemorana. The sequence goes on from OX438609.1 coordinate 1,361,590, forward strand.
GTTTCTTAAAATTGGATAGGTTAAAATACATGAACACGATTTTTTGAGGTTATATTTGCATATCTAGAGATTAACACTCAAGTACAAATACGAAAGCATGTTATATAATTCTACATGGGCAACGCATTGGGGTTGCTCTTGGCGTTTCAGACATCAAGGGCATCGTTGTCAATAGGTGGTATCACCTTCCATCAGGTTAACCGTCTGCTTGTTTGCCTGTGATATTTAATTTAAAATGGTTCCGCCTTTTTATAACTTTGCTCCCATCTTTGTTGACTTGGAAAAAACGTTTGTTTTCTGTTGATTTTTCAGTATTCAGTGATATTCTTGGTTGAGGATCTCCTTTATAGTTTTGAGAATGAAAATGTGAGTAAAAGATTATAATGTCTACCTTCCATGAACCTACTGTTGGAGTAGTGTGTGGCGACAGTGACGGTGCAGTATGAGCGGGCGCCGACTGGACGCACCATTACAAGGCTCCACTGCAGTGGGAATCAACTACCTAACACAACTATAACAAAGATGAAGCCCTTTTTTCTTCCAGCAACTTTTCCTTGTTTATATAAAAGAAAAAAAAAACTTTTCAGAGAGAGTAATTATTTTTTGACTCGGAAAGGAACTCATATTTCTTCAACTTTTCCTTGTACGTTTTAGGAAAAGAAGTTAGGGTAAGGAAATATTTTTTTGACAAGGAAAGAAAAAAAAAATCTTGATGCGAATTTTCCCTGTTCAAACAGCAAAACTAAGTGTTTTTTGACTGTATTGCTTCTTTACGTAGAAAGAAAGGAGTTTTTAAAATTACAAGCTACCGTTACAAGGTTCCATTGCAAAGGGAATCAACTATCTTACTGAACTATACTATCCATACTACTATATAGTAGTAATATACTAACCTACTATACTATCCCTTTTTTCTTTATGCAACTTTTCATAGTTTAAAGAACAAACTTTAAAAATAGAGATAATGTGAAAATAAAGATTTTCTTTTGACAAAAATTATTTTAACAAATGCTAAAAAAATCCTGCGGCTACTAGCAAATGTATATAAACTACATTATTGTAGGCATTAAACATGGCACTAAAACAGCGAACTGCATGATCAAACATCCTTTTGTTTTTCGTGACTGACAAAAACCGAGCGTCGAAAGCAACAAGTCAATCGCCTCACCATCATCAGCGCAGATATCTTGAGGTGTCAGTGATGGGATCTCAATCCCAAAAGAGCATGAACCAAAAGAGTTTGCCTGTCTTACAGCTGTCAGTCGGACCGCTTGCGGCGTCGCCACGCCACGCGACGTGACGCCACGCCAAGTGACGTGACGTGACGCCGGTGATGATGATGCCAAATGTAAATACTGATCAAGCGATACGTTATTAGAAATCAAGCTCACCCCGTGAGACTGTACGCTTTTACCACGGCCGCATGTCACACCGGACTGTAATGGAATCTGAAAACATTCTATACTATTGCGAATGCTTTGATGCATGAGATTTTTCAAACAATGTGTACTGTGTTATTTTAACTTACTTTAAAATCATTTGGTAAACACTGTTTTTAAAACCTTGCTTTTTCCTGTGCTAAAGTTTTTCCATTACGGTATTTGTGGTAGTGTAAAAAGATGACGATTTAAAAGTACTTATTCATTTAAGTCTATTAGAATAAAAAATATTGTAATTTGACTATAGTATTTTTTTTGTCATATGCACATAATACCTACTAAAATGTATAAAACCGCAAACCATTTTTTGTCGTAATCCCGAATATTATCTCACAATATCCATGTACTGTCCAACTCCGTTCGCTTCTGAGTGACAAGCAGCCGGTGTCATAACGGAACGTTAAAATCCTCTATAGAAAAACTGACGTGTTTAAAAAACAGCTTAATTGTTATGGTAATAAGCTCTATAAATACTTAACTCTTAACTAAGACAGTCCGTAAAGCGTGTACAAAATAAAAAAACCGTGTTTAGGCGCCTTCGATCGATTAATTGAAAAGCTGTTTGTGCCTTGTAATGTGTCATGCAAAGAAGTTTTATCTCATATTTATATCGGAATGACTTAACGTGAGGCCTCGATTGAGACGTGAGTTTTTTTTAATGGACATTCCTTTGAGCACGTGCGAAATATACTTCTATAGATATACTCTCTGTGGTGTTAACCAAATGTTTTATACTAGCGACCCGCCTTGGTTTTATACTTCAAATCTTCCTTACACTTTGTCAAGATAGTTTGAAGCAAAAAAAAAAAAATCGGTTGGACCATTCCAGAGTTTGTGAGTGGCATTTGATTATCATATTCTGCAGATATTTACGGGTTACCAACGCCAATTTACCATATGTTGAAAGTTTTTTACCTTCAAATCGATATAAAAACTGAAATATGGTTTAGTTTAATTTATTCACTAGGCTATCTATCTATATAGGTAGTACTATTTGCGTTACATACAATAATTTTAATAAATATCATGATATGATCATGAAGGTAGTTGTAACACACACATACATAAACATTAAATAAACTCACGCCGTCATTAATCCCTAGGAGGGGTGTTAAATACCGCATTTCGCATGTTTATGTTGAGTCCCAGTGTGACAGGTTGCGAATCTGTCCCCACTATCCGAGCACAACGAGGAACACGGCAGCTACAATGTTCGCCGACCTGTGGCTTGAACCCTCGACCTGTCGGTCGGTTAACCAAGGCACGTAACGAACTGAGCTACCACATCCAAGTCGCAGTAAAGTTGCGATGAGAAAAAAACTGCTATGAAATACTTATAAGGAATTTAATTATGGTGTTTGAAGCATAAAAATATAGCTTATAGTTTTATGTACTCTTAGGGTTGTTGGAGTTGCTCGTAAAATAATGTTTTCCCTTAAATAGTTACAACTTTTAATAACCCACTCCGTTAAGGTGATAGGAAGAAGGACCTTTAGGCATTTAATGAAACATCTTCAAAACCTAACAAAAACATGGAAAAGATGTATTTTGAATACTTCTTCTCACTATTAATAACCATTTTTGTCTTAATTCTTTATAATAATATATTTGTTCGCAGAAACATTTGTTACAAAGGTCTTAAATAGATTATTGAGTACAGTCCAAAATGTATTGCCGAGGAGTATTAGCGTGCAAATGTCTTTGTCACCTAAAATACGAGTCTTTACTTAATATTAAATTAACTTGTTACAAATAATTAAACAATGTCAAAATTATTTTGGAATCTGAAAATTAGTTACATCTATGTCATTACAATTTAAATATTTAAATCAAAGCGGACAATTTTTTTTTTATGTTCACATAAACAAACCATAGCTACAAAGTTTCGAGATAAAACGCCTATATGCTTAGAAAGCCGGCCATTTTGCTCCATAAAGCAGAAATAGCGTTTTCGTTTACAGAATATAAATCAGTGCAATTAGATCTTCTTAGATTGCGTTTTGTTTCAATTACTTTACTTAATACTCGTTTTTATTCAACTGGTAACAGATGGCTTAAGTTATTTTTTTGAGTATACTAAAAATACAATACAAAATATATATTATACAGCACTTTATATCATCAAAATGTTCAATTGATATATGTAGGTTTTAGATTTAAAATATAATTATCTGATTTTACGCTAAAATATTAAAAATAAAAATTATTTTATATTCTATAGGGACCACCGAAAAGCATCAGAAAAAACCACCTCTGATGAAGTCATCGAATCTAAAACTGATATCCAATGAGAACCAAACCCGCGACTCATGCTCCGTGATCCACTTTTTGTGGATACTGATAAATAAATAGATCCCAGCATGTAGTAATTACGACTTAATGTGTAGGTACAATGAGTTGATCTGAATCAATCCGAACGTCAGTGGTTTGACGTTTCAATCAATATCGTATTGTTTGTATTGTGTGTTTAATACGTAGAGATTGTGTTACTGATATACAAGTTTTTTTTGTCCGTCTATTGTGAGATGACGGGCGCTTTGTTTATATCAGATTCGGCGCCGGCGCAGCCTCGGATGCCATGATTCTATTCAAATGTTTACAAATTATATTTGGATCGGTTTTTTAATAAGCTTCGAGAGTGATTGGACCAAGTGATCTCATTTGTACTAGATGTAAAGAAATCTTATTTCAAATATACATCTAGGCTAGTCTAGATTTGTAGATAAAACTTTTTGATATCAAGTTTTTGTCTTCACACAACAATTTGATTAAACATCCGAATTATCTTTAATTAACTGATAATTAACCAATTTTATAATGGAAAGTTTGCATGTCTTATGAAAAAGGCAAAACATGAGCACTATGTATTTGAAAAGAACTGTACATACCATGTTTTGAGCAAATAAATGATTGATTAATTGATTGATTGATTGATTGATATCTATTTGTTTGAAGTTGACAAATGAAAATTAAAACATTTTAACACAAACATTTAGACACAAATTAAAACACAACGAAAAGGTAAATAAATTTGTTTAATATTCAGTCAATCTTTGTTAATAAAGTATAAGTAATTCAGTTTTAAGATCTACTCTCCTCAAATGTTATTAAACCTTATGTCATGAAGTAAGAACGTAATTACTACTTCATTTAACATTATCTCTGTTGGTACAAACGATCAAAACGACCATTTCATTCTTTTAATGTCTTTTAATGTTTCTCACTTTTTGCACAACTATAAATTGCCTTGAAGGTATATTAAGGAATGCACCTGACATAGAGTTCGCCCGGAGAGACAAAAAAATAGTGGCCGTTATGAATTATTACAATCTAATGACTCCTTCGATTAAAAAAAAAGAAATTAAAAAGTAAAAAGTCGTGTTTGAATTTGGAAGCCACATGCTGCCAGTGACTTGCGGAATCGAAGGCTCCGTTAGCTGCCAATCTACAAGGGTTTAAACAAACTTTGTTTTTTTAATGCCATCTGATGATACTCAACTGACAATTTAATGTTTCCAGTCTGACCTCGAAATGTTATTTCATTTTGTTCGAAATAGACATCAATTTATTAATAGATGGAAAGTTAAAAGTTGAGTTCAAAAGACTGAAGCTTTTTGCATTAACTTTTTAAGAAAAGAGTTTATTTTTGTTTATTTTGTAAGTTAACTTGCGATAAACTTCCTACCGACAAAGGTATATCTTTTAATAAATCGCCGATGCATCTTCGAGTACGTTCATAAAGGATCCCGTCGCAAAGATCATCTGAATTCGAGTGGGTTTACAAAGACGGGGAAAAAAATGATAAAATCATTATGATTCAATGAAAAACTCATTTTGTATTGTATCAAAACAATTGTGAGGGTTTGTGAAACATTTCAAATGTTTCTTGTTAAGTTTATGTTCAGCTTTTGTTTGGTTCCATCATCTTCAACCCTTTGGCTTCTCTTGAATGTTTTCATAAGAATACTTGATGCAAAGAACGGATGCTCAACATGTAATGAATCATGGCCACCGCACTGAGTATGAATGGCATTATATCATACAATATCTATTTAGGAAAAAAACCGAAGAGGAAAATATGTTTTAAAATGTTAAATCAACTTTATACCTTCAAATAATTGTCTTGATGTGGTTTTTATGTTAATAATGTATTTGTTTTGCGAAGGAATATTACTTGCAAATAGTATTGCGCAGATGTATAAATTCCTTATGAATGTTTTCCATCGGAAGTAAAGCTACTTTGTTTTCCACTATTTTTCTTTTTTGACGCCATAATAAATCTTTGGAAACTATGATAAATAGCTTCATTCACCGGCGAGTCGTTTTCCGAACAATGGCTCGTGAATGGTTTGAAACAGTAGTGAGTTAAAACAACAAATATCAACCCCCTGCATCGCAGTAAAGGACCGTGCATAATTGAACTCGACGCGAAAAGCTGACGTCGGGCAAATATTACGGTCGCTATTGTACTCTCGCCATTGAGTAGATAGAGCATTGTGGCCATAGACAACCCCATACAATTCCCGCGCTTTAACTGTTCACGCCATTTTGACTCCGCGAAATATCAAGTTTCCAGTCGTTGAAGGCGGTTTGTTGGATTGTTAACAATAGATAAGTATTGGGTCTGTTGTTACGTGGCGGCGTTTCACCTGGTTCTAACTGAATTCGCTTTTCCGAAACAAAGGTCGATTTAGGAATACTACCTGAGCCTAAAACTCTACAAACTTTGTGTCTACATTTCTCCTTCTCAAAATCTTCCATGTGTGCACAGAGAAATCTAAAAGTGGCGTCATGAAAAACTAAATGTCATCTCCTTGTGCATCATTAAGTCGTCAATCTATTATATAGATGGAAGCACTTGTGTCAACCCTCGTCTTGAGATTGAACAGAGTCTGCGCACAATAACGTTAGCGCAATACTCATTTAATCTGTTGCTTCAATTTATGCTCGTAGAGGGGACATCACTACTTCACTGCGCATTATTTGACGCGTCAGTACGAGACACAAATTAAAATAAATGACGCGCGCTATCTCCGCGCTCGACCAATCACGGAGGCTAAGTGTTGCCAGTTTAAAAATTAAAACACAATTTGTGGGGCGTAAACACTCCCCTCGACGCATCTCAATCTGTCAATGTAAACAACAATATTTACATTTAGGCTCGCCCGTTTAATTAGTTTGTCGTAGACGCGTTCAATTTACAGTTTTACTGTCCGACCACTTGTTAGATAATTCTCCAAATAGGATTAGTCTGAATGATTGTACAATTTATTTGTATTGACGATGTCAATTCAATTGATCACGCTTTCGTTTGTTGATTTGTGATTAAACTGTTTGGGACGGTTCTACGGAAGTGACTTTTTTTTCTTAATACCGACGTTTATGGTGGTTGTTTTTGTTGAAGGCGAGTGCTCACAGCGAGCGGGGTTTAGGTCAGTTTTTCACGGCACAATGGTTTGTAACGCGATACGTATTCGCTACTCGGAGCCGGCGGGATTTCGTGCGGATTAGCACAGTTTTTACTCGCCAGTTATTATGCATACTCCATTACGTACACATGCTTGCAAATTAAATCCAACCAGGATTAACGAGCCGCAGCGTTCATTATGTATTCGCAGGGGGTTGAACGCTAAGATTATTAAAATGTTAATTCAAAGAATGAATAAGTATTCAATAAGTATCACCCACAATTAGTATAGAATTGCATTGTTAAATATTAGTTTGATACAACAATCCCATCAAAATTCTAATTCCTAATTTAAAAAGGAGACACGTAAGGTTCAATAAGGAAGTTTCTTAGTGTTTTCGCTTGCGTCTATCCAATTGACAATTTAGGTTGCCAGGTGGTTATTTTGGCCGGCAGTTTATTGGGAGCAACAGTTTAGGCTGTGTATAAAGTATCAAGGATATCGGTTACAAGGACAGCATCAGTCTGAGGCCCACCTGATGTCTACCTTGGACACCTGGGTAGTCCAGGCTTTTAATAACACCTAAATTATACCACCTACCGAACACCATTCAAAAACAAAGATTGGATCGATCAATTTGCTAATAGATTCTGACAAAATATATCGTAATCGTAAATGATTTTGGATGACTAGTGGAAAAAACACACAGTTACTAAGCAAACCTTGTTGAAGATACCAAATATCCTACAACCCTAAAGATTGTTGGTGAGTAACCCCTTTAGTTAGCCCTTAGGAGAAGTAAGAGTAATTTGCTCAGAGCTTGATAAGTGTCCTATAATGAATATATTTTATTTAAAAATACATACATTAATTCAGCCCCGCACTGAGATCTAATTATGTTAAATAAATGTAAATAAAATATTACTTATATTCACGATTAATACAACTTCATCTTTCATATAAGGATAAACACCCGGATCCTTTTACGTCGCGTCATCCTTTACACCACTGCGTCATTGAGACAGAAAAACATTACAATATGCATAAAATTACCTCGTGCAATCGCAATCCAATTAACCATAGCTCCATAACTGACCTGATTTCAGGGAAAGCATAATTACAAAGGCTAACACTTGAACAGGAGCTGGCCGGCATTCAGTTTTTGCGTCGCACAGTTAGATGCGCGCGCGCCGTAATTGTCCAGCGCAATGTTAACGAGTCCACGGGAGTGACAGCTAAATGAGGCCGGGACGGCGCAATGAAAACTCCCGCGCATGTCCCCGGTGACAGCGCGTTTAGTGTAATTGTGCCTTTAGATTCCTTCATCTGCTTGCTTATTTAGAGCTAAAGGTAATGCGGTTGATTTAATGAGTTCGACAAGCCGAATTGAAAGATGGCATCTTTTTTTGTATAGAACGGAATGAACAAATAAGTAATTGTTTAGTAAAATAGGAATTTACGTATAACCAACAAACACCGATAACCTTTAAAACCATGAAAAGATTAACAGTTAAATAGTAGACATAGTACATTAGGTACTTATTTAATTTAATATTAATAATTAAACGAGAAACTCCAATATCCATACTATTACTAACATAACAAAACATGTACATGAAATTAAACATAAATTCCAAAATTTTCAAAAAATATACAGCACAATTAATAATCAGCCAATTTTTTTATTCAAGACCAGTCAGGCATTTGACCCCAAACCCGCCTGATGTTATGAGGCGATGAGGTCAAAGGTGGATCATGCCTGCCTAGGAGAAACCTATTCACTCTTGCCTTAAAGAGGCCCAAGTTATATTGGTTGGTATTTATTTATAACAATATTTTCATAGTAACTAACACAAGCAGGCATCAATAACTTCCGTCAATACAAGCAGGCATCAATAACTTCCGTCAATACAAGCAGGCATCAATAACTTCCGTCAATACAAGCAGGCATCAATAACTTCCGTCAATACAAGCAGGCATCAATAACTTCCGTCAATACAAGCAGGCATCAATAACTTCCGTCAATCCGCAAACACTTACAGTTCAGGTATAGTTAATAAAAGAGCATTTAGCAATTAATTACAAATTATTTTAATTTAGATAACCTGAAAAAGGTGATCTTATCAAGTATAATAAACATATACCAGAAAACCGAAAACCCATACCCATAATTATTGTATAAATTCTAAACAAATGAACCAATTTTTTTTATATTATAATCAAGTTGAAATGCAATGGTTTCCAAGACACACTTCACGGCAAAAAGCCCTTATTAAATTCTAAATACTTATTATTTCGTACAAAACGTATAAAGTTACGTGCTCGATATAATAATTACCGGTAATCGATATAAAATACCGGATTTTGGTTAAGATCACCGTGATGAAATTAGAGGTGATTTTTCCCTTTTGTCTGATCCTGCGAGGTACCTTTTCCATGGCATTGGTTAAATTAAAAAAGAACAAGGGGATTAGTTAATGAGCCATAAAATTAGGGTCTGGATGTAAAGCGGGTGAAGTCTGGCGGGGATAGTATATCGTGTTACGTTTGACGCAAGTTACTAGAGATATTCGACATTTTCAACTACGAGTACTTTTCTATATCCGACTGCACAAATTTGATATGACAAATTCAATAACAGGTTTAATTTATAACAAGACTATGGAGGGAAATATTTTATTTGTATTTTTATTTATTTACTTTTGTACTACCATTAATAAGTCAGCAAAGGCTGGAAAAACTAAAGCATTCAAACTGTCTACAATATATTGGTATTATTTTTGTTAATATCTAGTTTGTCTAACAATCTTTTGCTCGCATCCAAATGCGTACTTTGATTACAATATGAGTTCTAAGTAGATTAGATATTATATTTTATCCAAAGTAATAACTTTGGATCCAAAGTAATAACCAAAATAATAATAAAACCAAATTAATATCCAAAGTAATAACATTGGATTTAATTCTATAATATTCTAAAGTTAAATAAGCTTTATAGGCAAAGAAAAAGTAAATTTCGTGTATGTCAGAGCAGATTTCGAAATCCAGAATCTGAAGTTGATAAATTTTAAATTTGGATTACCAAATTATTCAAACTTGATTCCTGTTGAAGTAAACATTTTGGCGTTCTCAACTTAAATTCCCTATTTATAAACCAGTCAAGCTAGAAGTTTGGAGGCCCGCTGTATCTTGTGGCTTTAACCACAGTTAGTTTGGACCACACTATTAACAAGTTGTACCGCAAAATGGCGAGCGCATTGTTCCACTTTTGTGCTGATTTCTTTATAAAGTAACTCGACACTACATTCTGCTTGTTCGACATTTAATAAGCCGATAGATCTTGACTCAATGAATGGAACCATCAAATTCAGGATTCAGGGTAATGCTTTTGAAAATAAAAATCGGCAATTTAACAAAATATTTCAATTCGTTATCATTTATTCGATTTTTTTTTGACTTAATTCAAAAAATCATATTATTACATACAACTGGACGGACTAACAGATATATCTACAAAATATAAATCGCCTAAACTCTCAATTGTCTCTGGACATGATGGTACCTTTAACATATTTATATTTATTACTCCCTAAATCCCCCCTACTATCCCCCTTTTTTTTCTTTTTTTTTTTCTGGGCACACCCGCCACTCTGTCCCACCAGTGGCGTCCTTTGATCGAATAATCAACAAATAATGCAGCTGTGCAATGACGCACAGGCTGTGCCCGGACACCCAACCGGCTGTCTTGGGACCCGCAACGAACTTAATCAGAAGAAATAGGAGGTAGTAAGAAAGTGGTTTCAGACTTCCCTCCCAGCAAAGCGGAGACAGCAATGGAAACGGCCCAGAGACCAAAAGCTAAAGGGATCTACGGTCAGGAGACGCCTGACCGTCAAAACACCACGGCAAGCCACTAACTAACAGGGGATAAATTAAATACTAACCTAAATCTTACACCAGTAATATTGGTAACAAAACTTTAAAGGCACGAAAGTTTCCCTTCGTTTTCACAAGATCTAGGTAATAAATAGGACCACACGCGGATACCTGAATCGAATTTAACATGATTGAACATGATGATACTATACCCCCTACCCCCTAAATAAATAATTTTAAAAATGTTCTCATTTACCATCACAGATTCAAGATGGGATCGAAATTTAAATGTCAAAAATCCGGTCAATTGTGAGTCGTACTCGCACGTGATGGCTTCCATACTTAATACATAATTTATATATTTTTAATTTAATTTAAATAATATATACTTTTCAGACATTGTCGTAAAATACAAGAGCAAGCCAAAATGTCTTTTAAATACACTTTTTTTTTTGGAGCCACTTTTACTTTTTAATTTCTTTATGTTTTTAGTATTTATTGTTATAGCGGCAACTGAAATAGATATTCTGTGAAAATTTCAAGAGTCTAGCTATTATGGGTTATGAGATACAACCCGCTTACAGATAGACGGACAGCGGAGGGTAATAGAGTCCCATTTTTTACCTTTTGGGTACGGAACCCTAAAAACCGTACGTAGGTTTATATAGTGGTAATTGAAATAAAAGTAAAGATTAGATATTAAATACAAGATTAAAATACAGATAACTAAGAGAACGAATTTGTCCTGGCAAAGTTTAAGGTAAATCATAGCTGCATTGTTATTGTACGTAAAAAAGTTACAATGTATGTCAGTATATCTTCGAGGTTGTATATCCATGATGAAACAGTATACTTTGCAGTTTTGCACACCTCAGCACACTAAGCCGACCACCTGGCTTTACCTCGAATATTAAAGCGGATCAATTTCGTGAAAGAGAAAAAATGCAGACAGCAAAACTAGTTTTACTGTCTGCCCTTTTTTCATTTCTTGATTTCGCGATGGGTGCATTAATTACTTGTAAAATAATTATGTTAATTGGACTCATACCTTAGACTAAAACCAGGGCTTATAAGTCCAGGAATACTTTTGAATTTCGAATTTAGTTCTAGTGCAAAAGTGCGTATTTTTTGGCGGGAATAATGACATATTTTGATTGTTAAAACTCTAGTTAGGAGTTACTTGGCGGGAACGGGAATTGGCGGTTAAAATGTTCTTATTTTATTGTATTTTCTGATATATAAGAAGATTTTAATTTAAAAATGCTAGTGTTTTAACCAGTGAATATCTGTAGTGCTGTGGAGAATAACAAATACGACGATTTCGCTGCTCTTTCATAATTCATACCATCATTATTTCATCTGTCATTAGCTACCTCATCAAAACTTGATAATAAATATTACTTTGACACTTGCAAAATACTCAAAGTTATTGCCACGATAATGGCAATGCGTTAAAAAAAACCTAGTGGATTTTTAGTGTACTTTAAAGCGGATAATATCTCTTCTCTGGCACATAGCTGCAAATGAGGGTACAAATAGTCGTCACCATCAGCCGGTTGACATCCACTTCCTGACAAAGACCTCCAAATGGTGCCGTAGCTTGTAAACCAGCACCTCCATGCAGCCTTCACAAGATCGCCTGTCCTCGGCGTGACACTACGCCTTACAAATAGATAATGAGATTTCTGGTTGGTTCCATGAAGCAAAAGTCAATGAATTGAAAGCATTACAACTGCTGTACAGAGTTACCAGAAAATATTACTGATTTTCTAAAAGACTAGAATATTTTTGTAAACAAGGTATACCGGTAACATGGTAGGTCTCTATCATGTTAGACGACCTCAGTGCCGCAGTGGTGTAAACAGCTGACTGAACCCGGGAGCTCTAGCGTGCTCCCGGGTTCGAATCCAGGCGGCGGCGGAACTTTGTGTTATTTGTAAGACGCATTGTTTCCCTTACCGGTCTTCGTTGTTGTATTCTTAATATGTAGTTTATACTATATCGTTGCTATACAAGAGTGCCTGCGATACAAGATTATGTCTTAGTGCAGGGCTTAGTCAATGTGTGTGTCTGGATGTGGTTATAAAAAATTGTTACCGGGGTAAAAATTGTTATAGGGTACTGATACCCTAAAAAATCTACGTTTTATTAAATTGTTTAATACTGTATACATATTTAAATGTTGTGTTAACCTTTAATTTAGAAGTAAATATACCTATCATAATATTTATTTAAAATGATTGTATGTAATGCAAATTTTACTATCTAGTTAGATAGTCTAATAAATACATACATAAATTAATTAATAAAAAATAGCATCAGGTAAGTTAAGTGACTTTACTTTACTTTACTTTACTTAAACTAATTTAAGTAAGAAAGTAATTAGATTAAAGATAAGATTGATCTTTCCTAATAAAAAATCATAGACAAAGAAGTGAAGCATATAACATGAGATCCATGCTCAAGATCCTCCTAAATTGCAAGTTTAGCCGCGTCTGGTTTTCTCGTTGCTCTCATTGTTTCACCCTTTCATTAATGCCCAGTGAACGGTATCAATTCTTCAATTAAAATAATAATACGGTGTTAAATACGTCACACATCGACGAAGAACAAATTAGTACGTACCCGCTGCGGGCAAGACAAGCCTGGTACACGGCGTTGGGTTCTGTAGATTTTTTTTGTTGTTGTAAAATGCATCGATCTCTAGGTTGGGTTTCTAAATTCAATTTCAATGATAACTTGTAACAATGAAAAGTGTCAGTTGAGTGCATGAAATAGGTGGTTGAGGATAGGAGACTTTGGTTAAGCAGTTTGTGTCAAGAAAGCAAAAGACTCGTGAATATTGCAACGAAATTATATTAATATAATACAAAATATTTTATATTAGTTTTCTCCTTAAAATCATAAACCATAGATTGATGATTGTTCTCCGCTGTGATCATCGCGTCTACCATTAATTGCACAAAAACTTTCCTTATTTAATTGTTCCCAAAAGTCATTCATCGATATCAAAAAAAAAAAAAAAATGGAAATCATACGAGATAAAGATTCATTCCGAAATTATAATGATCGAAATCCTTATTAAGGTACAAGTTTAAATTCAATTAGTTAAGGAACCCTACCTCGGTAGCACCTTGTTGATCCCTACTAACCTGCCCTTGCACCAGCGCAGGATGAGCTACACCAATTAATAAGTACATTATAATTGCTCATTTACCTGAAAAGGCATTTATTTTCAACAGCTGAACTTGTCTTCTGTGTAATTAAGAAGCCGGCGCAATTAATAAACAGCTACAGTTGCTATAGTTAAATAATTGACGTAACGATAAGCTCGAAATAGATCATAAAGAAACGGATTAGAAACGGACTATTTAATTAAAGGTCTAATCCAGATAGAAGATTTTTAGTTAATTATTCTGAATCTGTAGCGATTTTTAATACCACAGAGGTATAAAACAACTGAGAAAGTGATATCGCCGCCTGTTGACAGGACGATGCCCCGATGTCGAGGATCACCAAGAGCACCGCCTATGCGTTGCCCTTGAAGAGGTAACGATGTTACCTATCGTGCCGGTAATTACATTGGCTCTCCTTAGAACCGAACAGCGAACTGCTTCACGCAGAAACAGAAAGGAGGCAAACAAAAACAATAATGATTTACATGACCTTGCTTACACTAGAGTAAAATAATTATAAAGGTACTCATTCATAATAAACCTATCTATCTATCCTCACAATTACTGTCCAATCCCATGATCTAGCAAGTCATGAAACAATTTGTCCCGTCGCTAACAACGTTAATGAAAGCTGTTCGTAGTAACCTGATATTTGATAATAAGAACCAGTTGCTTTGTCTCGCCGACGGGGGCGGCACTGATGAAGAGATCCTCAGCTTAATTAGTCCAAGGCATCCCGCGGTGACTCCTCAATTGCCTACGTCTCCTTCACTAGAAGCCGATTCAATGTACATTGCAGCTTCAGAAGCAAGCAGGATTGAGGATGTCTTTGAAACTGTCGCGATTTTCTCGAAATTGTAGTCAATTAGAGTAATTAACAGATTCCGTTGGAGGACTATTGATCAATTATAATTTTATATATAGAATGAAAAGAAATCAAAAAGATACTTGGGAGACACGTAAAACTGGCTAATTTGTGTATTGGAGTGTTAAATAGACCGTAGATTTTCTGACGTGATTTTTAATTTTTTCTCTTAGAAAATAGCATTAATAAAATAAAGCAGAATAAAATTGTGTTTAAACTGAAAATATTTGTATTTTTTTAAAATGAAAAACATAGAAAAAAGCAAATGATATCTATCTATTAATTTTTACCAGTGAACCTCAACAGGCCAAAATTTTCTGATATCGTTGTCATATCGTTTTCCAAGGTGGCCGCTCATTGGTTTGGTTATCTGACACTTTTCACACAATTCACAATCACTAATTGGCCATTCTTCGATTTGACATAATATGTATTACTTTCCGATTCATATACAGCACCATACACCAAGTGTGGCGTTTGTAACTACGCTGATCAGGCACTAGTTTCCCAAGCCCTTGCCTCTCCATGTTTGTTTATTTACCAATTTCTCTTTACATCTCTTAAGTATTTGTGTCTAATTTACACCAAAACAGTTTTCTCACAATTAAGAGATTCCATACAAACAAACTAAATCTAAGACATAAAAAGAATTAGACACCATTAGGTATCCATCACGAACATTTAATAATCATTAAGGTATGATTCACTTGAGTTTCGAATGCGTAAAGTTGATAACTATTAGCATAGAGGGCGTGGGAAGAGGTGACCACATCATAAACGATCTTCTAGAAAAATATATTTGTCATTAGCAACAAAATTTTTGTGAAAGAAACTTCTACCGACAGGGTAATGTTTGTTGTACTGGTGAAAAGCATATTTGAATAGACTTTAATGTATTAAATGGTGGACGATATTTATAAAGCTAGCACTTATAAAACAACGCTCAAACTGCTAATTGAAATGATGCTAAACAGACTAACTAAAAAACAAAATTTCTGAACGCTTACATAAATACTAAAGGGAAACCATAGACCAGTACTCATTCTTTGAATCATAAGAAACAGACAAAATCTAACGAATTCGGTAGAAAAGGCAACAAAGTAGGTATTTTTGCGTTAGAAAATTACAAATAAATGTAGTAAGAACATGAATTCAATACTAATTTGATTGTATTATTATCTTGAAAGATTTAGTCAATATTAACGAGAAACTTTATTAGACTAAATCTTTTAAATGAGGTCAAAAAAGTCTACAAAGAGATATTGCGTCAGATAATGATAGATGCAAAAAAAACATGGCGTCGCAGTGTGTAGTTGTCACTGTGGAACTAATGGCCTCGTAAGTCGTAACCTCCACTTTAAACGATTTACCCAAACTTGTCATTAGTGACTACTGTGGCCCAAGTCAAGAGACTCCAGGACTGGACCATGGATATCAGACAAAAACCTTACGGAACGCCAATAGAAAGTCAAAAATATAATTATAGTACTTTTTTGTGTTTCTGTTCGCTTCTGAGGTGATGGACTTATTGGATTGGATACGAGTAAATAATTTTGTTAATATTTACACGAGATCCTTACAAAACTATGTAGGTTGACTCGGTAGTATACCTTCAGTATTACAAAGATCCAAGAAATCAATCCCTCAAGATTCTCTAGGGCATTTACTATTTAGGCAGATAACACATTCAATTCATGTAACAAATAAAGGTCACTGTTATAATGCAATGCTTCTGACTAGGTTAGCAACAATTTAGAAAAATCGTTCGTCATAATATTAGAAGGAACTAGTGACATTTTTTAGAACCAATATGGTGGAAACGTGATATGACAGATTCAGGTGTGTGTGTAACGTTAAAATCCGCTATCGCTTGCATAATTTGCCGGAGCCTGTTAATTCACTCTCAAAGTTGAGCCCGTACCGTGTAACGAGGCCTGTATCAAATTGGATGCGCAAGAGTCGCCGCAGACACATTCCCGCCATACCACACCGCAGCATCGCCTCACACAAATGACCAAACATAATTTTTATAGATGATACACCATTTTTGATGCGACGACGTCCCTGATTGATGAGAACTCGGGATTTAATTTTCAGGGTGCTGAGTTGCTTGTGGGAGAGGATTTACCAAGTGTACTGTTCGTTTATTGAGTGATAGGTACTTATTAATGTATTGAAGCCTATCTACTTTTTTTGCACTTATTTAGGTGAGAATCAAATCGCAGTCTTACCTAAACATAAAACCAAACAAACCACGGAAAAAGTTACTATTTAAAGTATTTATTACTAAAGTTATATAGAAAGGAATTTTCTTCATATTAATTCAATGTACCTAATGCTCTGACTTGAAATTTTGCATTCTTGATACAAGTGAAATGCGTATACTGTGTATCTATTTTTAAAATTTAACAGCACCTGTATGGTCATATTTCGTGCAAATAAATTATTCTTATTCTTATAAAATTTGAGCAGCAAACTTTAGGCAGAAAGCAGCAAGTTCGTTAAGATAATAAGTTCATTGTATAAGAAATCTTTAACGACATTAATGAAATCCAATTATTCAATCAACAATTGTCCTGACAACATTTTTATAACGCGCCTCCGACTTCATTTCATAATCAAATTTTGTTAAAAAAGAGGGTTGTACCCGGTGAAAGAACACACAAAAACTTTTTAAGGTTATTCTAAATGGATCCTTTAAAAATATTCGAACAACAATGCTACGTTAAATTCGCACGGCTGCCCGACAAAAAGCAAATGTGAATCAGTTCAGAAGTAATCTTCGAAATTACGGTTTAGTTTTCAATTCTGATATATCATCAGATTTTGACATGTCAATTTTAACCCGTTGATTGCGCGGGGTATATTAAAGGCGGGAGTGAACTTAAGTGTTATTGATGTGACTGCCGCATTAGCCACGTCAGGAATTAAACATCTCGCAGGTGTCAAAAGAGCGCCGAAGTGGGGCAAAAAAGATCATCAAGTTGACTAGCTACCGAGGTACAGACGGGCTAGAGGTAAATGTGCATCGGATTTTTTCGGTTTTTGTTATAAACACCTTGTCTTACAAATTGAACGGGGTCAATTTTAATGTGTTTCAAATGTTTGCAACACTTTTTTTCTGTTATGCGGGAACGTGACAGGAATTGCATTTATTCACTTAACTTAAAAGTTTTATGTAAAAAACCTTGGTAATAATTTTTTTTAATAAGTGATAAAGTTGCTACACATTTTCAAGTTACTTCGAGCAGTAAAGGTAAATATAAAAGTATAACATAGTTATTGTTAAAACAAAGCACTTGTCCGTGTTTGATGGACATGAATAAACCTTAGCAAATAAGCTGTATAGCTATCGACCCTCTGTCATCGCACTCTTTGTTTGCAGTGCTTTGATTTCCCGCCCAATTAACAAGAAAAACAGTTTGCAATCATCAACAAAACAATACTGGACATTGACGTATTATTCCCATTTAATGACCAAAATAACACTACATCGAGCTTTGAATTTAACCTCAAAATAACATAACCTACAAAAAAAATACAATGTGATTTAAACCATCGACGATTGTGTTAAGGTGATTTTTTCCTTGCATAGAAGTGCCACTTACGTATGTTGTGGTGCAGGTCGGTAAGCATCGGGAGGCATATTCTATAGTTTTCTTTATTGTGTGAGAAAAGAAGTGTGTTTTTGACAAATTAGAGATGTAGCAGACCGCCCGTGACCATTGTCCCGTCGACTGACCGATTAGGGAAACACGACACTAAATTAGATTACGTCTTCGCGGGAATTAGTTCATGTATTATAAAAATCCTTATATCTATGGAAACTTTTTTTTTCTCGCCTTACTGGTGTATTAAGTTAAGCATATGTTTACCCATTTAATTTATGATGGTAAATCGCAAAGTAATGATTTTTGCCTCCGTTTTGTGTGTACAGAACTCGCATTAACGTTTTTTGGGGACATAGCTTATATCCTTCCTGAGGATGCTATCAATCTCCATGTCAAATTCTATCCAAATCTGTTTTGCAGTATTCAGACACAGTTACCTTTGCATTTATTATGTTACTAAATATTAGTGTTTATCCTTGCAGTGTTTAATTTTAAATGGCAAGCTGTTTTTAAATTTTGAGTTTAATATGCTACTTAAGAAACTTGATGAAGAAAAGGTACCACTAAACATAAAGGCCAGCTCACAATGGCGAGTAATTAAAAACTGATAAACACAGCTATAAGCGGAGGTATTATTTTAATAACGTATTATATTACACGAGCACAATTCCAACATTAGCTCTATACCAGTATCCAGTTCCATTCGTTCACATAAACCACTGGATGAATGAATGAATTAACACGATAGCGACCTTTTTAAAGACAAGGAATACATAATTAGGATTAGTGTTGAGTTTTTATTACGTTTTTCATTTGTCTTTTTTTTTTAATTGTCATGCATGTAGAAATTTTATCAACAAAACTGATTCAGAATAAAAACCTTATGAAACCTTATGTATAATGAATATAATGCAAAGAATTCAAAACTTCTTCAAAACAAATGACTATTTTCATCATAA
This sequence comes from Choreutis nemorana, assembly GCA_949316135.1. Taxonomy (NCBI): domain Eukaryota; kingdom Metazoa; phylum Arthropoda; class Insecta; order Lepidoptera; family Choreutidae; genus Choreutis; species Choreutis nemorana. The sequence continues at coordinate 1,380,924 of OX438609.1, forward strand.
TGATAAATGTCTTTGTATTGTTAATTTATAAGATAATTTTTATTTATTGATGTCATTTCCATTGTATGAAAGTAATTCTTCAAATTTATTGTTGCATTTTGTATTTACCGTGTAATAATTCAAACAATTTCATTACGATAATTTTGAGAATTATAGAAGAATTGTTATCTTGTACAATAATGGAAATATTGCCGCCATTTAAATATAATATCTCCTGTTGAGGATTCTATTGAACAAACAAGTGAACAAATCGTTAGCTTATTCTTCAACCTAATCGTCATAAAACAAATAACAAGTACTAACAACTCCTCACTCTTCATTGCAGCCGCAAATGACGCACTATCCCCTCGGGCAGGAATGAGCATCGGCGCAGTCTGCTGGAGTGGAGTATCTCGCACTTTATGTTAAGAGCTGCTGGCTTTAAAACAATAGGCGGTGAGAGCCCCGCTTTATAGTAAGGATGTGGGACCGGCAGCCGGCGAGTAGCGAGCAGCGATAAATAATTCTTTGTTTATACTGGCGTTCTAGCTGTTTTTAGCTTATAGTAAAAGGACGTGAGTGCCGTGGTGCTTCGCAAGAAAAAAATCTTATAAACGTTGTCACTACTTATGTTTAATTTTAATACACTTTACTAAATTTAAAACACAAATAAAACACTTGAATAAGAATAAGCTTTTGTTTTATCATTTTAAAGTTGTTACAATTCATTATTGTCAAGAAGATACATTTAACACACGCACATTTATACGGTAATTTTAAAACTATTTTGATTAATTTCAAATATCATCGAACATGCCGCATATGTTCCTAAAAAATATGAAAATAGCGCTAAGTTTAGACTTTTCTGAAGGATCTCTACCCACACAGATTTTTTCGTATGGTTTTTTCACCTCTGACTTTGAACAGGTGATTTAAAAATTATAAACTTAATTTTAATATACATAATTGAGAAAACCTTTAATCGATATTAATGTTTATTATTATATTTGATGCAAATATATCTTAGTTTTAGTTTTTATCAGTAACAAAGTGAGACTGCGCCCTTACGCGAAGTGTTGTCGGCCTATTTGCGCAAACTAAACACCCTACGTTAATACTGTTGACATTTTGTAGCTGTCTGAACATGTCTTTACAAATTGTTTGCTTCTCTATCAAGTTTATATCGACTGGAAGGAGATTGCTGCGTAGACAAGTTCCCTCTGCCCTTTAAAAACAATGATATTTAAAAATAAATTGAATCTAATCCGTGTACTACGATATTTTTTTGCGTAGGCGTAGAATCGTAGCCATTTCGTAGTTACTACGATGTTGATATTTTTTTTGTAACAGTATAGTTGTGTATTTTTATAATTTAGACTATTTGACTTATATATTTGGTTCCTGTTATTTAAAATTTAATTTGACATGGTTTAACTATAATTTTTCAAAAATGTTAATTATATCTTAATTTACATTTATGTATTTGTAGAATATTTAACCAGAACATTTCGTGTAGTGAAAAAATATTTTTTTTATGGAGCAGTGGTGTAAACAGCCGACCGCTACACTAAAGGTTCTGAGTTCGAAATGGGGTGGGGGTGGAACATTTTGTTATTTGCAAGACGCATTGTTTCGCTTACCGGTCTTTAATGTAATATTCTTGTTTAAGTAGTTTATACCATATCGTTGCTTAGCACCTGCGACACAAGTTCGTACGACACCTACTGCAGGGCTGAGTCAATGCGTGTGTCGTGATGTGGTTACTATTAACATATTAATATATAGATCACTTTATCAATAAAGAATATTTGTATCGGTGTTTGTCCATCCGAGTGAAAGTGTTATTTACGTGTAAATCAATATCGTGGGAGTCGAACGCCGACTGTTTCCTTCAACAGGCACTAATCCATAATCCCTGACAAAACGGAAAGGATTTACCCCCCGAGCAAACATAGGGTGCGAAACCACCCCTTAATAAGACTACCGGCCGATGTACTGTCGATACACAAGGCTTTTTTAATTATGGTACAGATTTTACCATGAAAATACTAGTCTATACTTATTTTTTTAATGTCCTGACCTGATGGAAAGTGATACCGCTAACTATGGGGGGACGAAGCCCCTAATATCGAATGCCAGGAGCACCGCCTATGCGTTACCCATGTATATTGAAAAGATGTTAAGAGTCTCTTGTCGGTAATTACACTGGCTCCTATCCTTGGAATCGTAAAACCATCGTAAATCTTAAATTATATTTGTAATCTTTACTTTATAAAGCTACTTCAAAAAAGGAGAAGTTTCGGTTGGGTTTCAAGATGGTTTTATAGAAATAAATAAGACCCGGATAATGTAGCAATACCTTACAGCTGAATCGAAATGGCAGCATAGCAGAAAGATGCGTTTGAATAACCATTGAAAACTTTGATAACTTCGCACAATACTGTTTAATTCGATTCAGATCCTGTGCATTAATGAAACAGCGCGCCTAATTACGTTTCTGTGGTCATTACAAATAGTAATTTAGATACAAATAAAGCTCCTAATCAAGATCTACAATGGCGTCTCACAAAGCGAACGCAATTAGCATTTGTGCGTACGCGCCTTGCCCGTTGGTTGTGCGGCTGTCCGTCCGCCGGACTGTCGCGGATTCGATTAATCAAGCTCGCGATTCTTGTGACTGACAGTTAATATCCATCTGTTGTTACGGCGTATATCAAAAGATGTAGCGTTGAACATACATTATACCTTTTTAGGGTTCCGTACCTAAAGGAACAAAACGGGACCCTATTAAGCCTCCGCTGTCCGTCTGTCTGTCAGCGGGCTGTATCTCATGATCCATAAGAAAAGTACAATAAGTAAAAGAAAGTACAATACTAGCTATTGTGCTTTCAGATATTGTCTATTTTGGTTGCCGCTATAATATACAATACTAAATCATTTGAAAATTGAATCGCGCTTCCATACAATAAGTGTATTTTTTTGTTAATTTTTACTTGTTCTTGTTTCTTTGGTAAATCATTTGAAAATTTTAAAAATCAATAAACCACATCATGACACACATTGACTTAGCTCTGCAGTAAGTATCGTACGAACTTGTATCACAGAAACTAAGCAACGATTTGATATATACTAAATAGATAAGAATTCTACATCCAAGACCGGTAAGCAAAACAATGCGTCTTACAAATAACATAAAGTCCCGCCCCCGCCGGGATTCGAGCTGCTTACCGTCGTTAAATTATATTTTAAATTAATTTTTGGTTAGTCGACAAAAAAAAATGGATTTTGGGTTTAAATATTTAATCTTATTACATGATACGGAACCCATTAGGTGCGGGTCGGACTCACTCTTGACCGGTTTTTTAATTTTTACGACAGTTTTGTGCGGTTTTCCACAAAAAGTCATCTCCTCTTAAAGATTCTTGTGCCAGTGAGAATCAAACTCATGACCTGTTTGGCATGGCATGACTACATCAGAACATAACGATACGATACGATAACGATATAGTATATTTAAGTATAGGAATATGTAGTACATATATCTAAATACAATTAGTAACTCAAAAACAAAACATCTCTTTATTCATGAAATCTTCATTTAAATTTTTTTTAAACTTTTTTTTCATTATCCTCATTCAACACAGACAATATATCACAGCTTAATAACTTGGTAACTAAACATTGCAATTTTTTTTTAAAATCGCGCTTCCTTATACTTTGTACCACATCATCAAACACAGCTGTAGCCTACAGTTCAAGATACGCTACCTTTTGATACGATATTGAATCGAGAATGTATGTGAATACCGGTATAACATACATACACTAATAAATGTAATAGGGTAATATGTATGTCAATTAAAGCAAGACGAATAAGGGATTTTTATTTTTTAATTTATTTAAGCCTAGTTTGTTTCTTCGTTAGCCAACCGACCCGACCCGAGGTCGTGTCTCGGGTTGCCGTTGTAGCTGCCATGTTCCTCATTGTGCCCGGATAGTGGCGACAGTTACGCAACCTGTCACACTGGGACTCAACATAAACATGCGAAATGTGGTGTTTAACACCTCGGCCTATCCCTCTTTAGGGAATACGGAGTGTGTTTGTGTTTTTATTTGATCTTAGCGTTCAAATGTTACCAACAAATGCTGCTAATAAGATGTTAAAAGAAATTAAACGAAAAAACAATACGAATACGAATAGATTCATAAGCTTGACGGCGCGTCTATTTTTAAATTGTAATTTTAAGGGCTGTATGTTGAGACGCCCTTGACGTAATGCAGAACACTGGTGCTTGATTTAAAAAAACATAACGGTCAGTGAGACAGCGCGGGAAGAAGAAAAAAAGGAAGATCGGGAGATTGGATTCTTGGACATTATTGAATCGGATTTTCGCAATGAGATTGAATTTGATTACATTACCGAAGCACCACGTGTTCTGCAGAACGTCTTTGAAGTGACTTTTCTATAGTAAACTTTTGTGACTCGTTAAACGTGATTTTAACTCCTCGCCCGTTAACCCACGCCTTGATAACCCATGATGGAGGACCCAGAGAGATTGGATACTGTATCTGACAATCCTGGTGTGCCTTCATCAGAAGTGGGATCCGCAGGGCCTCTTCCTGAGGAGAATAAAAGTATGCCGGCAACAACTCAACTTCTTTGCTCAGTTAATGGCTGCAGTGCAACCGCAACCAATCCCTGCCCGTGACCCAGCTTGTGATGTTCGATCCCGATGGTGCTGAAGCAGATATTGAAGGTTGGTGTAACCTAACAGAAATAATCGTCAATAGTAGAAAGCTTGAGGGTGCCGAATTGATACTAGTTTTGACACACGCCCTTAAAGGTAGAGCTGCTACTTGCCTTACAAAACTACAACCATCGCAAATGATGTGGTCTCAAATAAAAGAGTTACTGATAGCGAAATTTGCAAGGCCTATGTTACCGCAGGACTACTTTGATGAAATCTTACGCTTTCAAATAACTACAAAGGAGGCTGCTTGCGAAGCCGCCACTCGTTTGTAGGGCTACGTAGAACGACTTCCACCGGTTAAAATGGAAGAAGATATGATGGTTGGATTTGTGACATCAATACTATGCCAAAAAGATAACAATTTACGCCGAGAGCTTCATTCTCATGTTTTACAAAACCGAACGCAATTGTTTCGGGTTCTTAGTTGTATTACCCTCAAGAGGCGATATGAAGGAAACGACGGTCATAAACCTGAAGCAAAGAAGCTGCGCTTTTACGACCAGCGCTTTACGGGTACTTGTCACCGCTGTGGCATGACGGGACACAAGGCGGTCGACTGTCGAAAACGACGTGATGAGTCAGATTATTCGAAGAAAAAGACGGATAAGCCTTACATCACCACGGACACAGCACCGAGTTCATCAATTACCTGCTTCGTATGTGGCCGGCCAGGACATGTTGCGTCAACGTGTTCAGAGCGCAAGGTTGGCAGCAGTGCAGCGCCGGCGACAAAAGAAGTACGAGTTTGCGAGCGCAGAGTGACAGCGTCACTGGGTGAGACCGTTTCTTTTCTTTTTGACAGTGGATCGGCTTGTTCGATAGTTAAGCGTAACGTATCTGATAGGTTACCGGGTACTTCATGCAAGAGTTTAGTTTAGCTTGTAGAGATAGGAAGTGATAGCATTAAATGTACATCGCAAATTCTTAGTACTGTTTATATACAAGGGATAACGGTCTCAGTTTTATTTCATGTAGTTCCCGATAATGTTATTTCTGATCCCATATTGATAGGTAGGGATTTATTGGACCTGGGTGTAGATGTTAACATTAGTAAAGAAAATATTACCTTTTCGTGGCACAAAGAGGTTAATTCCATTGAAACCGTTGATTTCGCTGATATTGATACGGACCTTATAGGGAAAGACCGTGTTGCTCTCACAAAAGTATAAGAAAAATACCGTGACTTCTTTATTGACGGTGTACCCACACGCCTTGTAACAACCGGTGAATTGCGTATTGATCCTATAGACCCTCATAAAACAGTTAAGCGACGGCCATAACGATTGTCGCCTGCTGAGAAAGAAATAGTCAAGGAGAAGGTCCAATCTCTTTTAGATGCTGGTGTAATCCGAGAAAGCTCGTCACCATTTGCAAGTCCTATTCTTTTAGTGAAGAAAAAGGATGGCTCGGATAGGATGTGTGTAGACTATTGAGAATTAAATTCTAATACAAAACCTGAACATTACCCATTGCCTAGGATTGACGAACAGATAGACCGACTAAATGGCGCATGCTTTTTCTCCTCCCTTGACATGGCATCCGGCTACCATCAGATCTTGGTAGACACTGAAGGTGACAGCATAGCCCGTACTGCCTTTGTCACTCCAGACGGGCAGTTTGAGTACCTGGCAATGCTATTTGGTTTAAGAAACGCTGCTTCTGTATATCAGCGGTGTATTAATAAAGCTTGAGGGACTTTAAAAGATGAAGTGGCGCTGGCTTATATGGATGATGTCCTCTGTTTCTCAAGAGATGTATCTGAAGGTTTGCTTAGGCTTGATTTGACACTAAAAGCTCTTTCGGAAGCAGGATTCTCGTTCAATATCTGCAAATGTTAATTCCTAAAATCCGAGGTCGACTATATGGGCTATGTTATCAAATCGGGCGAAGTAACACCAAATCCCCGAAAAGTAAAAGCCATACTAGATGCACCGACACCAAAAACAGCGACTCAAGTAAGACAATTTTTAGGTCTCGCTTCTTACTTTAGGCGCTTTATACCTGGATTTACCCGTATTGTGGGACCTCTATATCCTCTTACTAAACTCAAAGGTCCCATTCGGTGGACGGATACTCATAATGAGATACATAAGAATATAGTAAAAATTTTAATGTCAGAACCCGTTTTGGTAATTTTTGATCCAAAAGTCCCCATAGAGCTTCATTCAGACGCGAGCTCAGAGGGATACGGAGCCATACTAATACAGAGGAAGGATGGCGTGCCCCATGCTGTCTCCTATTTCAGCCGCCGGACGACCGACACGGAATCGCGGTATCATTCCTATGAGTTAGAAACCATGGCGGTTGTTCGGGCGGTGGAAAATTTCCGTCATTACTTATATGGACAACACTTCACAGTTTTTACAGACTGTAAGTCTCTAAAAGCCTCTAAGTCTAAAATTGATTGAACTCCGCGAGTTCATAGGTGGTGGGCCTTTTTACAGGCATACGATTTTGATATCGTTCATAAACAGGGTAGTAGTATGGAACATGCCGACTTTCTCTCTAGGAATCCTCTATCTGGACCGGTGACAAATGATCTTTGCTTGAAAACAATAGAAAAGAAGCAGACACATAAAATAGTCCATTTTGTAGTTGCAAGGTTGGCTTAGCGTCGAGCAAAAGCGGGACCATGAGATCCAGGATTTAATTACTAAACACAACAACAATGAACTTCCAGATGCTATCTCTCACACTTATGATGTGCGTAACGGCATTCTGTACAGGAAGATTGAACGTAATAAATCTAGTTTCTGGCTTCCGGTCGTACCGCGTTCTTTAATTTGGACTTTAATTAACCATGTGCATACAGAAATTCATCACTTAGGTGCAGATAAAACTTTAGACAAAATATATGAACAATACTGGTTCCCACAGATGTCAAAGCAGGTCCGCAGGTTTATCGATTCTTGCATAGTTTGTAAAGCATCCAAAGGATGATCGGGAGCCCAGCAAGTAAGGCTACATCCAATCCCCAAAGCATCCACACCCTGGGACACCATTCACATAGACATAACAGGAAAACTGAGTTGTAAAAGCGACAAAAAAGAGTATGCTTCAGTAATTATCGATGCTTTTACTAAATTTGTTTTACTCGAGTACACCTCCTTGCTAGATACCGTCAGCGCGATAAAGGCCTTGAAGTCAGCCGTTTGTCTTTTTTGAAGCACCTAAAAGAATTATCGCTGACCAAGGTCGATGCTATGCTTGTACAGAATTTAGAGAGTTTGCGCCCAGTACAACATCGAACTACATTTCATTGCCACGGGTTCGAGTAGGGCTGGCTAATGGGCAGGTAGAACGCGTCATGCGTACACTAAAGAGCTTACTTATACGATAGTCGAAAACTACCCGAACAGAGTGTGGCGGGAAGAGCTCCCAGAAGTGCAATTAGCTCTTAACAGTACTAGGTCTAGGGTTACAGGATATTCTCCATCTGAATTGATGCTACGTATACGTTCGCGATCTTTAGGTTTATCACAAATATCGTGCAATTCTGAGCCAGCAAATTCATTAGACCTCAACGCTATTCGTAATATTTCAAGGTCAGCAATAGCTGAAGCGCAACGTTTTAACCGGGGTAGAGCGAAAGTAAAGCCGTTTTCAGAAGGAGATTTTGTGTTTATTAAGTGCAGCGAGCGCAACCAAACGAAGTTGCATCCAAAATTCAAGGGCCCGTTTGTAATAACTCGCGTTTTAGACAGTGATAGCTATGAACTTCGCAATATCTACGGTACTAACAGACTCTATAAATACTCCCATGAGAACCTGCGTGCGGTACCCGGAGGCTATGAGGGTTTAGTAGAAGTAGGTACTTAAGTGGCGCGGAGGATGCCGAGACGGCGGTTCACTGTCGGAGGCATAAGGAGGTCTTATCTGAAGACGATATTAAAAGTGACACAGTGTCAGTAGCTACCTCTCGGACAAAGACTGCCAGCTTAGCAACCCTCTCCGCTTCTGAAATTGACGAACCAGAGTAGTTGTAAGTAAAATTGAATTATGAATTAATCTTTTCATCAGATGTGTTAATGTGTGTAGGTGAGCCCCAAGGGACTGGCCCATGAGAGTCGATGTCCTGAAGGCAAGTGTGTTTGTCATTATTTTGCTTGTGTATGTTGTGAGTCGTAGGGGCACCAATGAGTGGTTGCCCGGTCCGATCGACAGCAGTAATCGTAGGGGCACCAATGAGTGGTTGCCCGGTCCGATCGACAACAGTAATCGTAGGGGCGCCAATGAGTGGTTGCCCGATCAGGTTGACATCGGTAATCGTAGGGGCGCCAATGAGTGGTTGCCCGGTCCGATTGACAGCGGTAATCTTAGGAGCGAAAATGAGTGGTCGCCTGGTCCGATTGACTTTAGTAACCGCAGGAGCGCCAATGAGTGGTTGCTTAGTTCTATTGTCTGTTGTAATTGTAAATGAGACGTGGACAGTTAAACAATGTTAATAAGTGGTGGCCTGGTCCTTGCATTCTGAGTGGCGAGTCAGGGATGGGCGAGCGTATCATTTGCCGGTGTCATAAAGCAGAGTTCTCTTTCTTATCAGAGTAAAGTCGCGCGAGGACGAGCGACATGTCAGTATGGCCGTGACGGCGCGTCTATTTTTAAATTGTAATTTTAAGGGCTGTATGTTGAGACGCCCTTGACGTAATGCAGAACACTGGTGCTTGATTTAAAAAAAACATAACGGTCAGTGAGACAGCGCGGGAAGAAGAAAAACAGGAAGATCGGGAGATTGGATTCTTGGACATTATTGAATCGGATTTTCGCAATGAGATTGAATCTGATTACATTACCGAAGCACCACGTGTTCTGCAGAACGTCTTTGAAGTGACTTTTCTATAGTAAACTTTTGTGACTCGTTAAACGTGATTTTAACTCCTCGCCCGTTAACCCACGCCTTGATAACCCATGATGCAGGACCCAGAGAGATTGGATACTGTATCTGACAATCCTGGTGTGCCTTCAAGCTCTTTTTTATAGTTCCAATAGGAAGCTTCAACTTAAAAAAATCGAACCACAAGGGGATCCAGGGATCTTCCCCCCGAAGCGTCTGAGTTTTTGGACTTTTAGCTCGTACTTAATTAAAACCCAAAATTTGTAAAGTCAAGCACCCCCCCCCCACGAAAATCGTTTCTAAAAAAAAATATCGTCATTTTTTAAAATTGTTAACTGTCTAGCCTAACCTAACCTCTGAAACTTCATTTGGACCTTTATAAATACTGTGTTAAAGTTCAATATCACTCAATTAACTAAAATCGAAACATTAATTAAACAAAAATTACAATGGAAGCTAAATTGATTGTGCACCTTACAAATTCATATTCCAATTTATTTGACCGACTTATTAAAAAAAGGCTTAAAAATGATCGAAACTAATGTAAAAAGTATTGAATGGAAAATGCACATGAAGTAGGGTTTAAATAATAGTGCTTTAAAAGCAAATATAAAATTGCTTAGTCACCAAAAATCGCAAGTACCGAGTGACCTAGTTATACCTACTTTGATTTTCGCAATACAATATCTACTGGCAGTGATATATGTACACATAAGCATGTGTTTCTTACATACATACATAAAAATTACTTGTGAATATTTTGTAATCCTAACCTGCTTATACAAACTACAAACTACAACAAACAAACTAGCTTTTGCCCGCGACTTCGTCCGCATAAAGTCGAAAACGGTTCTAATAGGATTTTGGATAATTCGTAAAATATATTTTATAAATTACAGCCCATGTTTATTCTGATGCATTAGCTATATTATTGTAAAATTTCATTCAAATCCATCTAGTAGTTTCTGCGTGAATGAGTAACAAACATCTATCCATATATCCTTACAAATTTACGAGCTTATAATATAAGGAAGGATATAAAAGTGACATTTTGAATGTTACGCAATAATGGTTACACAGATTTGAGCCCCCTTTTGGATTTGATTCCTTCCCCGTAGATCGGCTTTACGAACCGGTGGTAGTAAAAATATATTCAACAACAAGTCGTATAGATAAATTTCTTTACCAAATTTTAAAGTCAACGCAGATAAAGTAGTTGCTGTTATACATATATGTATACAAAACGTAAACTCACGCCGTAATCCCTCGAGAGGGGTAGGCAGAGGTGTTAAACACCGCATTTCGCATGTTTTTGTTTAGCCCCAGTGTGACAGGTTGCGTATCTTTCGCCACTATCCGAGCACAATGAGGAACATGGCAGCTTCAACTTACGTCAACTCGAGATGCGATCCCTCGACCTGTCAGGCCGGGGCGGTTAACCAAGGCACGTTTTTTAACGCAGTTTGTTAACTGAGCTACCACGTCGTAAGTCACATATTCGTAAAGTATTATTTTACGTTAATATTTTTTTTCCGAATTTGTATCTCATTAAAATCACAGGTCTATCAATTACATATTTATAAAGCACAAATACAGCTATAACACAAAAACTAATTAGCCAGGCCTCCTTGTTTCAAACTCAAAGCTAAGGACCAAAGCTAAGTCTACATCAAATTTTCATAGAACCTTCTCGATTTTCGGCCCTTGCCTGTCCCGGATCAACTGGGATTTATTTCGAAATCTCCCGTCTCTTTCGCACTAAGGGATGTTGAAATAAATAGGACAGAGATAGAGATTGCCTTAGAAGTCGTTTGTTATTAAATTTGAATGCGTTTTGTTCGTAAACGTGACGTTCAAATCTCGGTGCTCACCGTTGAAACGGACTTTGGGGTTTGTGGTTGATTAAGTAACATGTGAAAGGAACTTATAAGAACCAGTGGACGGTACCTAATAAATGGTTACAAATAGTACAAATCAAGTTTATTGTGTTGTTAATAGTGGGGTAAACAAATTAATTATGGCTTCCCTTACAAAACTTGAAATGACAGTGTTTTGTAGATTAAAAAATATTATTAGGAAAAAATAATAATAAATACATATAATACTGTGACCTGCCCGCCTGACACATCATTTTAATTGTTAATTTATTTCAATTTCTTTTTAAAATTCTGCTTCTGTTTTGTTTTTATTTGTCACAATCAATTAGTGAATGAATCGCTAATTTCACTTTCTGAACATAATTAACTAATAAATGCAACTCTTACTGCAAATGTTTTTCATGTAAGATTTGATTTGATTTGAAAATAAGAAAACAAAACACCAAATATTAATAATGAATATGATTATTGGTATTAATGTAGATGTTATTAATGTTGTATTTACCTGCATCAATAACTAAAAATATGGCTCTATGAATTTGAAAAATTGCAGGAATATTTTCAAATTTCTTGATACTAAAAAAAAATTTCTTCATATACCATCTAACCTACACAATAGGTTGTCTCCATAAGCCGCGGTGAGGCGCTGTCGTCGCAGGTAAATTAACATTCATGACGTCAGAATAAACCATGTTTTTGATTTTCTTAGATTTTTGCTTGGAATTTGATTAAGTTAATATTTTTTCAGCTATTTTGTCAGATTAAGTAAATACGTATTGCTGTCGGTTAGTTTGTTATTTTAAGGGTTATTTATAAAATCTACTGCAATTTCAAGTAATGTGATTTAATAGCAAATTTTTTACGACATCGGTGTCGCAGTTGTGTAAACAACTGACTGCTACGCTAGAGGATACGGGTTCGAATCCGCGCGGAGGCGGAACTTTGTGTTATTTGCTATTTAATAATTGTTTCTCTTACGATTATTGGATTTTGAACTCTTAGATACATATTTTATACTACGTCGTCGCTTAGTTCCTGCGCTACAAGATATCTTAGTAGGGCTGAGTCAATGTGTGAGTTGTGATGTGGTTATGTATGCAGTTTTTTTATAAATAAATAAATGTAGGATGATTAACATAGTTTTTCTTACTCCCAATTTATCCATTAGGTATGGCTAGAGTTTCCTACTAAGCAACAACAAACAATCATAAATTATACTGATAAATACAATCCTTAAATTTATCACAACCAGTCAAATGAGTGGAAGCGAAGAGAATATTTCCTATTTAATATATTTTTTGTAAATCACATTTCTTCCACCCCCATGGCGCTTGACATTGACCGGTGAAAACTACTTTCCAATAAATTAAATCGTTCTAAATTCGGGGTGAGTTTGACGCGGGTCAAGCGTCGATATGAAGGGTAGTTTGAGGGTAGATTTGAAAATTGAACGCTTTTCACACTACTTGATGTTGGGATCAGACCTATTATTAAAGTAAACTGCTATATAAAAATAAACATTAAATTTATTTTTTTGTTGAACTTATTGTATTTTTTACATATTATAAAGAAATACAAGGGAAAATATTTAAAAAAATACATATAAAAACCGAACTTTAAGGCTTGGGTATACCTCATTTACCTATAGGTATGGAGCTTTAAGGTTTGAGATCAGCTGACTGACCTTAACGCCATAAGTACATATTATTGTTACTTTCTGGGTTACAAAGGGTAAAAACGGAACACTCTTACAAAGCCTCCGGTGTCCGTCTGTCTGTCAGCGGGTTGTATCTAAACTGTAATAGACAATTCATATTTTCACAGTAATACTGTAGCCGCTTTAACAACAAACAATAAAAAGTTTATTAAAAACATTTTCTTGTTTTGAAATTTGCTTTATCAACGTCCAGCGAGCAACCGTCGCCATTTTTTTTAATAGCGAATAAAATTTGTCCATATAAAACACGAACAATGATCGAATGATGTGACATGTAACTTCATCTTCAATTCTAAATCAACGTCGAGCGATATAAACTTTTTGCACGCAGCAAGTGAATTTAGTTTTCTATGAATGATTTTGCAATTTGTAAACAATGGTTTGTCTGATATCACATTGCAGACAATTAGCTGAGAAAATTTCCGTATGTACTTACGTTGGAACACGTTGCTGTATACAATACATCTTTATAACGTATTGCTGGGAAAAGATGATTTGGCATTTCACGCATAAATTGTAATTTAGTGACCCCGTCGGCATGGTTGATATGCTAGTGCAACTTGATTCTATTCGCGACGCAGTAGTTGCTATGTTGGTCACCCTGCAACCGAGGCTGTGTCTTAGGTTCGTGTCCCGGCTCATACATACATTTTTGGGATATCAAATATGTAGCGTTTTTTTGTATTCCATTATTTCTAATACTATTTTATTATGTGATGTTGTATTGATAGTTTGTTTTATTTGCTTTTTTTTGGTATAGAAGATTCATTGATTTTTCTCATTTCATTATAGCACAGGAATTACCCATTCCATTCTCGATCTCTTTCTAACTTTGATAAAAAAAATAAATACAACAAAACAGCGTTGTAATTCTAATAAAATATGGTTCAATTTTATTCTTATGGTGGCGTTGCCATCATCATGGCTATAACTCTATGTATTTTTCCAGTGTTAAGTAATATTTATTATAAAGCTTTGATGAGGAATGAAATTATGAAGAGATGAATAACGATAGTTGTAATAATGAATCCGCCTACAGTAACATGCTAGTACAGTTACTGTATAATCTTATAGGTTACTTTAAAAGAGTAGCTAAATCGTCGTATTTCTTTCTCCACACTTGTACAGCACTACAGATATACACTGGATAAAATACTAGCATTTGACACATTAAATTCTGCTGACATACCAGAAGAGAAAAAAAAACAACTGACACTTCAATATGATACTAATTCGCTCTTTATTAATATCTCTTAATAAATAAGCTAAATACTGTATTCTTATCTTCATGCGAGACACTTTTGACCTCGTTTGAGACAAACTTTTTAAAACTTATCAAACAAAAACGAAACAGTTGTATTAATGAATGAAATTTAATTAAAGAAATCGTTCGACTAATCCATAATTCAGTGCTTACAGAACGGCGTTGGATACACAAAGAAGTAAAACAATATATCCCACGATATTGTAAGAGAGATTATAAGAATTAACTGGTTCAAGCATTACTTTACTGCAACTGTCTGTCTGCAAAACATTTTTAGGTTCAGCACATTGACGCTAAAAATAGTTCTGTTTTATGAATTTGTTTACGACCTCTGTGGCGCAGTGGTCTAAACAGCCAACTGCTACGCTAGAGGCTCCGGGTTCGAATCCCAGCGGGACGGGACTTTGTGTTATTTGCAAGACGCATTGTTTCGCTTACCGGTCTTGGATGTTGTATAATACCATTACGTTGCTTAGTGCTTGCGATACAAGATTATATCTTAGTGCAGGGCTGAGCCAATGAGTGTGTCGTGATGTGGTTATTATTACTATTATTATTAATTTTAAAACATGCTATTTTTTGGTCTCGCAAAAATTATTACCTTCGCAATAGGACCTGTCTGGCTGGAGAATTTTACTTAATATTAGATAGTGCTAAATATATTTTAGTATAGACATTTTGTCCAAATTCAAGTGTGTCGATTCATCGGACATTCCGCAAAAAAAAACTCTCATTCAATTCAATAAATTTACTGTTAAAACTTTTCCTTTTTAAAGTATTAGTTAGTATCGATATGGGGCTGCAATATAAGTACAAAATTAGAGGAACGCAGAAAAAAGTAATATTAAATCATCTAAAAAGTAAAATATAGTATATACTATATCATTGCTTAGTTCCTGTGACACAAGTTCTTACGATACTCACTGCAGGGCTGAGTCAATGTGTGTGTCGTGATGTGGTTATTATTATTAAAAAAAAAAATATCATGAACACTTGTGGTACTTAATTAAGTTTATTGATTTCTTTTCTATTCGTTTATTTCAAAACAAAAGATGTCCAAAACATATTGTTAATAACATTGACTTTGACAAGGATAGGAAAAATTTTTGTCCTTGAGTGTATTATTGAATAATTTAACAACAAATATTTTAAAATTCTCAATCGAAGGTCAACGGACTTCTCGCAGTTCCTACACTTGAACGTCTATTCAGCAAGTAGGTGGTCACTCATAATGGGAAGCGTAACAATCATGGTAAAAACATATCCGAGCGGACGCAAAGGCTGCATTTACCCTGTCATAGCATAGCTTATCTCGCATACAATATTACCGCGATATTCAATAAGGCTTTTAATTATCTAATTAATTTAGCGTCAAAGCAACCTTTCAAAGGAGGCATATGCAAATGCTAAGCTAAATGACTATGCATTACACGGTATGCTAAATAGTCGAAACGTTTGATTAGCTTCATAATTACCCTGACCCTTAGTAAAAACCTTTAGTATTTGTAATGTGGGTTCCGTACAAGGGGTTCCGAGGTTTCCATAGATTTTATAGGGCTAGAACACGCGACGGCTAAGAAGGTACCGCTGTGTAATTAAGGGTTCCTCCTTATTAATCGGCCATCTTTGTTTTTGATCAGGACAGCGACGCAAATGTTAATTGTTACTCCACTACGTGACTGCGAGATAGCCTTAGTACGACTGACACACGGGCAGGAAGTTCAGAGAGCTTGGTATCGTGTGATCTACGCAGTTCAGGCCGTATTCAGATACTACGCTCAGTTTGATCAGTGATTAGATGATCTCTACTTAAGGCTTATTTAAATTAAGGAGAATCTAGTGTCAAAATGGATTCTAAAATGTCTACTGACAGATACATGCTTGAGAGCTAAGTATCATTTTAAGGGTCTTTTTATCGTTTAAAACTGTTTTTAAATTTAAAACTATAGTCAAATCGATTTCTTAATTACGTAGAAGCATGCAATAGCTTTTAAATCGTTTTTAAAAGCGAAAGCTGAACTTAGTTGAGTTGTGGTTGAAGTTGAGTTAAAAGTTGAGAGAAATTTTTATTGAAAACAGCTCGTTGTTTTTCCGAGCCGTGTGTATCGAGTTTAGGGTTTAACCGTTCAGTTAGGCGGAATATTATCGCATCTGATATTTCATGTTCGTCGAGCGGCTTGTTGCGCCTCAAACAGCATTCGACACCATTGTAAATAACAACCGCATAAACTGCAATATAAATTACGTTTAGAATCTTGTAATATGCTAAATTATGCACGCTAAGGTGCACAATGCCAATTAAAAAGGCCTTAATTTAATATTTATTGACGATAAATTTTGATTTTATGCCCGATTAAAGGGCTGGTAATTAAAGTTCGGAATTTGAAAATAGCTTGTAAGTATAACGTTTTTATACCGTTATTGTAACGTCATTATGTATCGGTGTCTATTAATTTAATAAAAATGGGACAAAAAGATGGAAAATCACTCGTATGTTGCAGTGTTGCTTTCATACATTTGCATGGACAGACGGACAAAAACTTGCTATCTACACTATACAGTCGACGACAAACTAAACATGGCAAAATCAACCCTACGGCCCTTGCAATAACATACTTTTATTTAGAGTTATTTTTGCCATGGTTTCCGCCGACACGGTTCTCCGGATAAAAGTAAGGTCAGATGAAACAGCCCAGTGAATTATATGAAGAGATGCCAGGTAATGAGACTATTATGAATAATATAAACATTAATTCGTGATTCACGTTATAGAAATATCAACAACTCCTATACGAATATTACTTGAGAGAAAACAGGATCCTGTACAGGTTATTTAGTTTTCTGATGTTGCGACATAAATATATATAATTCGATCCTAAATTCGCTTTATAAGTAATATAAAATAGAGATGTTATATTTAACGATGCACATTGTTCTAGTGTGTAGCCTCTTGACTGAGCAAATTCGTGGTTACACACGTTGAAACAGTGTGCATGTATACACACCTGACCAAACTAACACAACCTTTGTCGAACATCCTTCGTAACATAGAATAACTATATTTTTATAAGTTTTTTTTATTAAAAAATTACTTTGACTTAAAATATTTATATTTATTCAATAGGATCCTCAACAGGAGATACAATATTTAATTTAAGACAGTATTTCCATTATAGTACAAGTTAATTGTTCTCCCAATTACAGAGGAACACAACATTCTCATAGTGACATTGCTCAAATTATTACACGGTAAAAATAAATCCATTAAATTAAATATAAATAGTTTTAAAATAATAAATTCCAAAACAATAATACAAGTTACATGTATAATTAAAACTACGATAAAATCACATCAAAAAAAAAATATAAAAATGAAAAATTACATTATAAATTACACAAATACAAATACGGACAACCAAGATTAATTGATACACATTCCTGCAGCAAAATGAAAAAACTTTAATATCTGATCTTTTTATTTTTCTAAATCTCTCATTTTAAATGTACCTAAGGATAGAAAACACATTAAAATTATCTACTTACTGTTTTTGTCAAAGTCAAAGTCAAAATGTTTTTATTCGAATAGACTTTTAATAAGCACTTTCAAATCGTCATTTTTTACTACCACCGGTTCGGAATGATATTTCTACGGGGAAGAGTCCGGCAAGAAACCTCCGTAGTTGCTCATAATTTTCTATTACAACATACAACTTTAATGTCATGACATGATAATGATATGGCTTCTTA
Organism: Choreutis nemorana; assembly: GCA_949316135.1. Lineage (NCBI taxonomy): Eukaryota > Metazoa > Arthropoda > Insecta > Lepidoptera > Choreutidae > Choreutis > Choreutis nemorana. The sequence goes on from OX438609.1 coordinate 1,399,093, forward strand.
GCATTTAACTATCTAACAAAAGAATCTTTATTAAACTGTACACGATTTTAATTATAATTACATTTAAAAAAACATGTGTTCCATTTTATGCACTGTCTTGAGAGGCACCTGTTAGCCATAGATCTATCCGTTTTTATTTTAATAACCTATTTCGAACATGTTTTTCGAATTAAAAAAATAAACAATATATTTATATATAGGCTCAAAACCAAAAACAATAATTAGGTTATAAAATATAGCTACAAATTAGAGCTCAACTGTTTCTATCAGTGGCCGCAATAACCTTACCTAACCTAACCTTTTTTTTTAACGTGGGGAAATCCTCATGGATATCCTTCAGCCCGGGGGACCGAAGGAGTATGTCGGACTCACGAAGACCCCGTGCCTACCCTACTACGGGATAGAGGGAAGCCGAAGGAACCCTCAGACACCGCACTACTCCAACGGCTGGCCCGTTGAGAACCACCACCAGTGAGCCTTGCGTGCAAGCAGGCTACACCGTCCCAGTAGTCTCAAAACGGGCCTTCATCCAGTGGGCCTTAAACGGGTGCAGGGTCCCCCGACCCAGCACACCGGCCACACTATCACGGCGGAGGCAGAAGATGCAGGCTTCGCAGGCTGGACGCAATAACCTAACAAGCTTATTGACTTAAAAAATATTTATATTAATTTGTAGGTTCAAACCAGAAACAATCATTACGTTAAGAAAAAATCTAGCTACATAAAATTGAAGCTCAATAGTGTTTGTCAGTAGACACAAACAAAAAAAAAAGTTAGGATTAAAAAAACTAGCTTAGCTTATTGTTAAAGTTGTACAAAAATAGCTCACTATCAGTTCCCATCGCATTAGTTTGATTGAAAAAATGAATAACTATGGTATGGATATATCTGCAGAGATAGAGTTGTTGCGAATGGATACGTGAATAAGAATATCCGTTCGGTGCGAGTGTATTGATTCAAGAAATAAATACAAACACCGCAGTTAAATGGAAGCCGTACCTTCGCAGATTAACTTGTATTTTCATTTAATAGACGCTACAAGTCACTAGATGCAGCGGAAAGCTCCCTCAAATTGCGCTGTTGTATAGATGGTTTAAATATAGAGCTAAAATCATGAAATAATAACTTTGCCTTAGTCCCAGGCGTAGACTTTTGGTTAGATTTTTTAAAACATGGTGTCTACTATGACTCTTACCTTCGATTGCCGCTTGCGACTGCTGTTACAAATTTTATGAACCTTTGCAAAGCGCCTCTAACGGATTGATTAGGAATTAAGATTGCTCGTACAAAATTACTGTAATAATTTAGTCAACCTGACGCAGACAAATACCAATATTTATACGGTTCGTAATAGTTCTTTCTCTAATTTATCTGTCAATACTTCTTTGCTTTAACTATAATTACAACCTTAGTAATGATTTCAAAATCAAAGCAATTTTATTAAAATGAACTTAAAACAATGATTTTAAATCGTTTTTTTTTATCTACCACAGTATCAATCTACGGAGAAAAATCAAACAACGAACTTTCTAAGTAATAATTTGAAAAAAGAGTCTTGTTACATGTGTCCCGAACACACCTGCCGCTTTGTCCAGCCACTGCGCGTCCTATTGCAGTATCAACAATCCTTTGAAACGAATAACGTATGCTGTGCACAGCAACCGGACATACTACCCGCTGTCTATATATATAGACGGTCTATACGTATATATAATAAATAGGAAGCGTATCGCTTGTGGCTTGCAGTTGTTCTTTGAATGCAAGTATCGCATAGGTGTGTCGTACATAAGTCATGCGTGCGCGAACCGCGGCGCCTGGGCACCCCGCCCGATTTATGGCCGCCGTAACGTTTCATTTCGACATAATTTAATTTGAACACGCCACTATACGACTTAATTATGATATCTCGAGATACCGAGACCAGATCTCGTGTTACCCTTTTTGCAGGCGCTGTAAGACATTCGACATGATGCTATGCATTTATTGCTGTTCGATTACGGATAGATGTTTCTTAGCTGACTCCTAAAAAGGTGGGTTCTTTATTAAACTTGTTGCGTAATGTATTACATGTTTATAGTTCTACAGGTTAATAGGTACTTTTTTTTTTACCTGGGGAAATCCTCATGGATCTCCTCCAGCCCGGGGGGACCGAAGGAGTATGTCGGACTCACGTAGTGACTACCGACTAAAACCCCACGTTCTACCAACACCGTTAGCTATCAGAACATTACGGGATAGAGGGAAGTACTTCTGTCAACTTTTACGACACACAAAAAGTTATCGAAAGTCTTGGTGAATAGAGCATAATTTACCGCAACTCTTGTTAACCAGGATGAAAAAGTCCTTTGAAATTCTAGGACATACGAGGCTGTTCTGGGGCCTGCAACGAATTCATAAAGAAGAATATAGAAGATGTAAGAAATATATTCTACCGAGAGCGGATACAGCATTTAAAATAGCCCTAAGATCAAAACTAAAGGGCATAAGGGTCAGGCTGCCTGACCTGTCAAGCCTGACAGTCTAATCATCATGTTAAGCTGGCTTCTAGCTAAAGTATGACAAACTACAATCCTACTTCTTCGTTTTGAACGAATGGAATGTAAGATTTAGATACTAAACAAGAGGATAGAAGAGTTGATCTGTAATTAATTATCCTTAGATATTGGACTGTTCGCCATGTCAGATTCTTTTAACTCTTCCAATGTCTGTCAAAACAGCACAGTAAACTTCACTTTTTCATTACTATCAGTTCTTTACTACTTACTTTTGAATTGGCAATTTTATTAAACGAAATGTATTAATGAAGCCGTCCTGATATTCAAGTGCAATACATCTGATAGCGTTTAAACAAATTAGTGTAAAGAAATAAACAAATACCGCGAGAAGGCCGGCCTGAGTTATGTTTTATAATTAAAGCCTACTGTATTTTGTGTCTTCGAGAATTTACAACTACAGTCAGCGCAATAGAAATTAAAAAAAAAATCTATAGACCCTTTTTTAAAGCTAAGAAGTTATCCATTTATACTATGAAAAATAGAAATTTATTAAATTAAAAAACATTATCAACTAGGGTTTATCGTTCGTGATACTCTTAGTGTCGTAAGACGCGATAACTGAATCAAGAAATATTATAAGTAGGCTGTGCTTGACCGTCACATCAGATGTATAAAGTTGTAATTAGGAAAAAAAAAATCGTAATACTCGTAGTACCCAAGACATTATTGTTACATACTTGGGAATTTAAGACTTTTCGTTTAATTAATAATTTTATAGTATTAAAGTTGATAATCCCGTGTCACGAGCGTTGCTGTCGGTACAACAGAATAACTCCATTTCGTTGAATAAGCGATAATCGTTCTTCGGACAGTGATAATTATTTACAAGTAAATTGGAATCTTTATTATTGATACCCGCGGGATGGGTGCAAAACGAAGATCGCATCTCTTAAACGCTGTACCAACATACATACATGCAAACATGCGTATGAACGTAAGTACCTACGTGATATTGATAGACTATAACCCTTGCAATCGCTTTTATGGAATAAATTATTGACAGAATGAGTAGGATTAGATTTTTTTTACACATTGTTCAAAACATTAACGTAGTAGATCATGACTTTATTTTGATGTAGTTTGCACGTATGGCATCTGTAATTTATATTTTATCTTAAAATTCTCGTGTCACAATGTTCGTTTCCGTACTCCTCCGAAACGGCTTGACCGATTCTCATGAAATTTTGTGAGCATATTGAGTAGGTCTGAGAATCGGCCAACATCTGCTTTTCTAGAACTAAGGGGTATTAGTGATAAAGGTTGTCCACCATTAACATTTTTCTTTAATTTTAGACATTTTTTAAGTTCTTCATTTTTTTATTATGTCGCATTAAAAATGCATACAACCCTAAATTTTACCCTTTTATCACCAACCCCTATTTTTTAATAGCCATTTTAAAATTATTAAATGGCAAAACAACGTTTGCGGGGTCCGCTAGTAATTTTATAATAATTACTATTAAAGCTACACAGGTATGTAAAGTGCAGCTATTGTGTTTTGAGCTTTACATGCACATTCTTCTATTAGCGTAACGTACTTACTGAGCGAACTCAAGGTTACGCACGCTGAAACAATGTACTAGCCTGACAAAAGTTATATAACCTTGGTTGAAAATTTTTGTGACATAAAAGTATAAACGTATAGTAAATACATACTTATTTACTCAGTAAAATACTTACGAAAATAGAATTAATTACTTATTTTTAAAAATTTTCACGATGAATGTCCACATGACAATATCTTAATCATGATTTTTATCATGATTTAGTTTATATGAAATTACAAAAACAGGATCATTTCAAACGGAGCGAGGCGAATCTTAATTAAAACATTAATCTTTCTTGAATTAAATTAGATATTTTAATTTGCGAACATATCGTTTCTTTGAATGAATACTTGTCGATAAAGCAGGGATATATTGAATATGGTTGCGTGTCGCGGCAGCCACACCCAGGCGCAAAACTTATGCTGCTTAGTCTCCATGTTGATTGCTTTAGAATGTACAGACGACAAAAAAAATAATAGTTTTTAAATAAAAAACATAAACCAGCCGATGTATTTGCATTTAAAGCTAAAAAAAATATAACACCCACCTTTTTTAAAATTAAACATGGCTAAAAATCAAAAAGAAAAAAAACAGGTTAGTTGGTTGGTTGGTTGATTGGTTGGTTGGTTGGCTGGTTAGGGGCTATGATCGCTATCGTAAGCCAGTTTAAATTTAACAATAACTTTAAAGGTTTACTATTCGTACAAATATGTATACTAGCTACTACTTCTGCCCGTGACTTCGTCCGCTTATATTTAGTTTTTAATACAAAGACTTACTGCTTTCCTCTATTAATACACAGCTGTTAATAATTGTCTTTAATGTCAAACTAGAATAGGCATTCTTTTGACTAAAGGAGAATGCCACGAAACTTGCTCGAGCCGATGTCAATTTATCTTGCTTAATTTTTTTAATGTGTTTTACCATTTTGACTTTACTCAGAATAAAAAAAGACACTATAAGTTATAAAGGAGCAACTAGGGAATATGCATGAAATTTAATTGGATCATTTAATTAATTTGTCGTAAAGTATATATATGGAAATAGTATATTTATAGTGAAAACCTAATTAGGATTGAACGATTAACCAGGGAGATATAAACGTTAAAAGTAAATATATCTATCTCGCTCATTAGAACAACTTTTTCTATGAGAGTTGTATGGTGCCTGTGTACTTTGACGTCATAGTACATATCGGATCTCTCTGTCTAACCAACAACTTTGAAGCTTGATAACCTAGTTTATATGTCAGATATTTGAGAAAATCTAACTGTACTGATTTGTGTAAATATGTAGTATCGAATGACAATAAATAAATAAAAAAGCCAGGCATATTCCCTATATATATGCTTTTTTTTGTATTAGCCATTCACAAGCCAAAGCAAAGAGCACTAGCTCATTCTGCCAAGTTTGAGACAGCACTCAAAAGTCACTAATTACTGTCAAGGCAAGCTGATTTAAATTATATAATTTCAAGACAATAGTAACAGTTGTTCTACCTCTATCTCTCTAATTGTCTCACCTTTCCTTAAATATGACGTCAGTTTAAAGCTAATATTTATCTTGTTCCAAAAAAAATTACACAAAAATTTTCTTGTCATTGTCACTTGAGTGTTATTGTGATTGTCGCTGCGTTGCTTTTATTTGGAAAGATTAGCCATCTGTATTTAATACAACGTCATAGGCAAACCAGCAAATTTTCACCTGATGGAAAGTGATACCGCCGCCTATAATTGAGACGACGATGCCCCTGATGTCGTCGAACACCACGAGCATCGCCTAAGTTTAGCCCAAGTTTAGGTAAACATGTCCAAACCTTCGAACTGAAACACAGCGAACTGCTTCACGTTGGAATTTATTTATTTATTAGGTTATCCAACTAGATAGTACAATTTGCATTAAATACAATAATTTTTAATTAATATTATGATTGTTATATGTACTTAAAATTTTTGGGTTAGCACAAAAATTTTCTATTTTTAAAAAATAACTGTAATTCGTTTATTACATTCAACATACTCTGGCTGCACGCTACACCGACGTACTTTGCTGTGATTTCTGGACTTTATTAACTGCTTAAAGGATGTTTTAATTGAAAAGTAATAAATTATTTATAAAACAGGGTTTCATTTTTAATTTATTGGATCTATTTAAATTAATTTTACTTAAATCTAGTATTAATCACTAATTAAAACACCCATTGTGGGTATTTAAAGTAAGGTTAAATCCTGATTTAAGTACCTATAATAAAATATATAGTTCGTAGTGACTCTTCCTCTGTATTTCTGTAATGCTAGCGACATAACCTCAAAATCGTTTTTTATTTCACTCCTTTTTCCAGTGTCCGATAAAAAAGTAATGTTTCAAAAGAATCCTTTAGTAATTCTATTTATATTTTCCACCACCAATGTATGGAAAAATATCTATTTTAATTTTAAGCAGATAAGTCATAACTTGTTCAGAAAAAAATTTGCCAAACCCAATTTTTTGTCGTTTGTTTTGTAACATTGTGTTGCTGACCGTACACTCAAATTGTTAGTTTTTTCTGTGGAACTACTGGACATGGTAGCGGCATAGATAACTATGATTTATTCATCGTTTATTCGTGTTTTAACGAAACAGTCTCGCAAATTGCTTAATTTAGTAATAATAGCTGCTTCCTAAATAATTTAATTGTCAATAGAACTACTTTGTCAAGTGGAAAATGCAAATACGGTTCGCATTATTTATAATTAAATATCAGTTTCGTGAAACAATCTTACGTTTTTTTTGCAGCTCGCGAATTTATCAACTCGGTAACGGCACGTAATCGTCTCGCCTTTTACCTCGCTGTTGAACCGATACGATGCTGATAAGTATGCGTTGCAGAATGAAATTTCGTACAAAGAATACCGGATGTCTTGAGTTGATGCGGTGTTGATGCGTCTCCGAGTTGATATAGAATAACAAATGAAGTAGAATAAGAACAAGAAACAAGGAAGAATTATAACAAGAATAATAAAAATTAAAAAAAAATACAAGTATAAAATAAAGAAGACTAGTAATTAGCAAGAAATTACCATACAGGAGTTGTAAAATTTTACAATTAGGTAGTTATTTATACATACATATTTCACTTGGAACAAGCACCTAAGCCGGAGTATTAGAATTGAATAAGGTAAATTTAAATGAAGAAAGATCCTTGTTGAAGCTTTTTATCGTCAAAATAATCATTTACGATTACGACGTTCAGATAAGAAATTTTGCTGATTACTTACCTACCTGCTTACGTTTGTAGTATCCGCATCCTCGAAAGGGTTTCGGGGGTTGTAGGCCGTTTAGGAACTAAATTAACCCTTTTAATAAATAAATTAGACCGCTATAAAGTTGTTCTGACAGCACAGTGAATGTACTTTAACAGGCAAGGGTCTGCTGCAATCTGCACTTTGAGAATGTATAAAACAATATTCATATAAAAATGCGAATATTCTATGATAAACCAGTATCTCTATGAATTTGAATCATCGTTATGGCATAAGTATTTTGCCAATGTCAAGTAATATTTATGAACAAGTTTTGATGAAGGATGATGAGATGAATAATGAAAGGATGAAAATTATAGAAGGATTGATGAATCTACCCACAGTAACATGCTAGTAATGTTACTATAGGCATTATTGAATTACTTAGGAGACGACGAAAAGAGCAGCGAAATCGTCGTATTTGTCAATCTCCACACATGTACAGCACTACAGGTATTCACTGGTTAAAACACTAGCATTTTACACATTAAATTCTGCTGATATATAAGAAAATAAGAAATGTTTAACCGCCACTTCCCTTTCCCGCTAAGTAACCCCATTGTGTTCATTTGTAGTGAGAAATTAGGTACTGGTAACAAAATACATGACTTCATCTTTTACAAGAACCTACGAAATAGAATATTGTTCAAGGATTCTTATTTTATGACCCACCATCAAACATCAGCTCACACTAGCACTTTCAATTATTCGCACTTTTTTAAATATTCCCAGTAAAGTATTGTCTATAACATAGGTCGAGAAAGGATTAAACCCTTGAACCCCTCTATCCAAGTTATTGTTTATTATTTAAAAAAATACAGTCTATATGATCATTATTAAAAGTGTCTCGTTCATGTAATTGCGTCTTCCCTGAGCCTATAATAAGCCTATACAATTTCGTGTACGGACAAGAGTGTTAATTAATTAAACGTGCATTATCTCGTTTCTTGTTATTTCTATAGAATTTCGCATCCCACTTTTCTTAACACCGCTCATTGTTATCATTTGCCATCGCAAAAAGTAGTATCGTGCCGACAAAAGCCGAACACTAACATAACTCGAGAGGAATCCGACGGAACCCAGCCTCATTAGCGGCTACTCCTGCGCACTCGCCGACCCCTAAAACCAGCACAACCTAACGACAAACCTAGTGTCACAGTAAAAACAACCTTAACACAAACAGTTAGAGCTCAACCTCTACTGCAGCGACCGATCGAGGTGACAGTTTCGAAACGTTGTAAAACAGACATTAAAAAAACAATTTGTAATATTAGCATTTTGTATAATTAAATAGGAATCAATATCGGATACCGTGAAATGAGTCGCTTACGTCATTCTAATTACACTCGTCTCCTTTCCGTTCGAGCAAGAAAGACTGAAGCGGCAATCCTATCGCTTTGGCTTAAACCTTAAGAACAATTGAATAAGGTGTACAGTTGTTGTTTGTAGTTGAAAGTATGACTATTTAAGGGTTAGAGAGCCGGGCACGATGTGCGATTAGTGTTTTTGCTTGTGCGGCGTAATTAGAGGCTATCGGCTTCGCGGCGTGTATGAAGACATAAATAAAGGAGAACGTTTGAATTAGCGACCCGGCAACTGTAAGCACGAGGTATATAGCTAAAGCCTGGGCACACAGGACGCCTCAATTCAATTCTTATTTCATGGCGAATATCAATATTGGACGACAACTAAGCCATATGACTTGATGAAAAGGACTTCTCACACAAGGTTGTATTTTTTTTGTCTTACCACCACCATAGCCACCACCATATTTTCATATAAATCTGACCTGGCAGAAGGGCACAGTTTTCTACGATGGTGTGCAGTCTAGCTGGTGTCAAACACGACACACGTTTGCGTATCGCCTGAATTATCTTATTTAAAGCATATATGTTTTTTGAAAAACTACAAATTAAAAAAAAACCCCGAATAGACATATTTGCATACATTCGATTGTTCATCCCCACTTTCACCACCCATTACTTTTGAATTGGGGAACCGATATCGATCATACAAAATCAAATCGCTTCAAAGTTACGATGTAACAGACAGACACGTCAAACATAAAAAAAAAAACTTAATAAATTAGCAAAGACATTGCATTGGAATAATATTTTCAATTTAATCATGTAAATAAAAGTAATTCCAAATAAATTCTAGGCAGCCTCCGTGGAGCAGCAGCTTGAACCGTTTGCTGTGACACAAGAGGTCTAAGATTCGAGTCGCGGCAGATATTTGTGTGATAAACTTGAATATATGCTGTGAGGTCTATTTAAAATATTTATTTATCTTTACATGCATGTACGAGTATATCGTTGCTTATCACCTACTACTGAGACAATTTGTGTGATTGTTCTGAGATATTGTTATTGTTACATTTAAGTTTTAATGCGAGGCTGCCACAGTCCATTGTAAAATAATAATAATAATAACCACATCACGACACACACATTGACTCAGCCCTGCAGTAAGTATCGTAAGAACTTGTGTCACAGGAACTAAGCAACGATATGATATATACTACATAGATAAGAATACAACATCCAAGACCGGTAAGCGAAACAATGTGTCTTGCAAATAATACAAAGTCTCGCCCCCGCCGGTATTCAAACCCGGAACCTCTGGCGTAGCAGTTGGCTGTTTACACCACTTGGCCACCGAGGTCGTCAAAGTATATTGAAACAACTAATCCTTTATAGATACATCTTGTTGCTAAATGTTAACGTTCATACAATTAATAGTTTAATGTTGACGGTCTTTGTGGCGCAGCGGTGTAACAGCCAACTGCTACGCTAGAGATTCCTGGCTCGAATCCCGATGGGGGCAGAACTTTGTGTTATTTGCAATTACATTGTTTCGCTAACCTGTCTTGGATGCAGTGTTTTAACTACGTAGTTGATACCATATCGTTGCTTAGCACCTGGAATACAAGATTCTTCAATCTTACTGCAAGGCTGAGTCAGTGTGTGACTAGAATAGAATAGATGTTTTTATTTGCATACAATTTTGGTAAAATTATGGTTTTCAATGTGTCGTGATGTGATTATGATTATTTATTATGTAATGTTAATGTTATGGTATGTTTTTAAAAGCCCTGGTGCATTTTTTTAAATTGAAACTGCTATTGCAATGCACTAGCGCACTTTTGTAGTGTATTCAGTTTTCTCTGTGTGCCCTGGCCCTAAGTAACAGTTTTGTTCTTAAGCCTCGTCTACACTTACATACAACCGCACGTCCGTAAAAATTATTTACATCTTTTTTATATGCTGCATCTAAATGTCGCATTGACTATTTCTGCTTCCAAGGAGACCAGAAAGAAAGCTGTGTTCTTTGAAAAAATACATATCTTCGTATAAACAAAGCTTTGAATGAGAGTATGTGAGCTATCGATCAGCATTTTTGTTGTAATGCAAGATTATTGTTTTTTTTTTTGGCTTTTGTTAGTTAGCTTTACAACACATTACTGTAATAAACAAGGAGTTATTATCTGACGATTACTGCAAGATATGGTGCGGCTTTTTTTGTTGATCTCGTAATGAATCAAGTTACTTTAAATTTAAAAAAAAAACTACAGGTTTACAGCATTGCTATTCACGGAGGAGCTTGCGTTGTGGTTACTTTTAGGTTTGAATAAAACGTTTAACTGTTGATTCACGTTGATGAACTCTGCGGCCGTATGCTACGCTAGAGGTTTTGGGTTCGGATAATAGCGGGGGCGAAACTTTGTTCCACAGTACAAGATTAACCATTACTTCGGTACGCAATTTTTAGATAATTCCACTAACGGAACAAGAACAGGAAAATTTCTAAAAATCGTATCTCGTTTCTTGTATTAATTTTTTATTTTATTTACGTTTTTAGTGTTTTTTTGTTGTAGCGGCAAACAGAAAAAGAAATTTTCTGAAAATTTCACTATCATATTTTTTCATTTATGATTCATGAAATACAGCCCGCTGACAGACGGACGGATAGCGTAGACTTAGTGATAGGGTCCCGTATTGCACACTTTGAGTATGGAACCCTAAAATTTAGATGGTACAGGTGATCTCCAGCAGATTTGTTCCCGAGCAACCTGAATAACTTATTTAAATCTTGAGTAAAGAGACAATTTGTTTGGCCAGGTGATATATTATAAGCACTATAAACTAAACACCATATACACGCTATTGCCGCTATAAGAATAAATTATATAAACATAAAAAAATATATAAAGGATCTTTCCATTATAAACGATTTTTATACATAACAAATCAAAATCATTTATTTGTAAGATTTTTGGTTGAAACAGGTGGTTTAACTATTTAGTTCCTAAAAATCTGTCCTTTGGACGACAACCAATTGGCATTCATCTCTCCTGTCAAGTGATAATGTGGTCAGCACATTGATGTGTAGTGTAGAGATGTCAACCATTTTGTAATTTATTAGATTAAAAAATATAAGTTTTAAATTAAAATATTTTTGAAAAAGTAAACAATCTCCTTTTTTTGGTTGAGCTTACATATTGTACAAATCATGTTCTGATTCGGTATATTATTTTATTTATTATTAATATTTATATATAATTAATTTCATAACCAAATAATATTAAAGAAAGTATAAAAACACCCAAGTTTTCCTTTTATCTCTCAAAGTAGTATCAATGTATCGTGGAAAGCATATAAACTGCTACAATTTGTGACACTTTTCAGAAGACTGCAGCTGACATATATTGCAACTTGCGGGGCGATCTTCTCGGCCACTTCTTTATTCGTCCTTTTCCAAAATTGACAACTTCCCAGTGAGTCAGGTCAGATACGGTGGCGAGACTACTGAACATATGATCTCAACGGATGATGTTACCGATTCCATGTTTTACTTGTTATTAATTTTTAACCCTGACGTAAAAAGAGGGGTGTTAGTTTGACGTATTTATTTATGGAAATTTACACATAACCAGCGTGTACGTAAATCCATACAATATTATATTATAAGAGTGCACAGTCGAGAGTACACGCCAATTACAGATGCACACATTTATGTTGCAGGCGTAAAACAATACAATAAAGTTTAAGAAAAAAAAACTATTGAATATAGAATTAAAATGAATGATTAAACTTGAAATAAGAACAAAAATAGAATCTTAAAAATAATGGATATGAATGAAAATATGCAGGATTAAAACAATTGTACACAACGTATCTGTCTGTGTGTTTGTTTTTAGCATCGTAACTCTCGAACGAATGATGCGATTTTGATGTTATTATTATTTTTTTTTAAACACTGTTAATATCAGTCATTGTTAATAATTGCTTCTAGAATTGTATGATGTGATGTCACCGTCTCGGGTTATATGAATACAGTGGTGGTACGGTCATAGAAGCCTAAAAGCCCGGCTTGCCCTATCAAACTAAGATAAGTTCGCGCCCTTATTCATTCATTAACAAATCAAACGACTTTTTTAAAGCCACCGAAATTGTGGTTTCGCTGACATGTTCGCAAACTTCTGAGTGTTTCGCTGAGCTCGTCCACGCCAGCAAGTCCACAACGGAAGTATGAAGTATATCTCTCGGCTTGCCCTGTACTAAAACTCTAGGCACGCTACTGTATGAATAAATCATATGCCAATCAAGTTTCAACTAATTTAACATGACATGGTATGAAGGTAATACGTATTGAGTGAGGATTACATTTATTAATCACGTTCAGATTACCTACTTATAACTACTGACGCAAGATAACCTAAATTTCGTATTTATGGTAATATTTTTTCAGGTATGCAAAACTGTTTCACAACATTGTACATGCCGTATGCTAATGCATATTAACACCTGACATTTTATAGCGTAGTGTTGTGCAAGCTCGTAATATCGATAATTAGCTTATTGTACGAAACAACGCGTCCGCAAGTGGCTACAACATCTGCATACTACGGTAGGGTGGCCATGATCGAGCCTTTAAAAAAAAACTACAACCTTTTTTTGTGAAAACAAGGAAAACATAGTTTTTCCCCAACAAAATGAAGATAGTATTACGCATTTTTAATTACATTTATGTCGATAAAGCCTCGATTTTATACGATTTTTTTAAACAAGCAAACGGTTCACCTAATAGAAAGTGATACCGACGCGTATTGACTCGTCGATGCCCTTGTTGTCTGGTTCGCCAAGAGCACCGCCAATGCGTTGCCCATGTAGAGGTAAACTTTTTTACCTACCGTGCCGGTAATTATACTGGCTCTCTAATCCTTCCTACCAAAACACAGCGAACTGCTTCACGTTGTAAATAGAAAGGTGGCTGGTACCAAGCCACACGATCTCGCCCAAAGATCTACCAAAACCCCTCTACCTCGTTATTTTGCCATTCCTCTACGAATTAAGTTTTAGGAAGAATCATAAATACACTTACGAGTAAATATATCAATTTTTTTTCATCATACAGACGTCATACATATTATAAATAATCACAGAAAAACCTACCATTAAGGCATACAGATATAAAAATTGAATGAAGTTAACAACAATAAAATTTAAGAAAATACAATTTAAAAAGAAAAGAAAAGATATATGTCAAGAAATTTTTGATGAAATTTGAAATAGTATTTATTAATACTCATTTATTTTTCATACTTTATATAAAATCGTCTCCAGCCAAGTCTAACAACTTTGTCTTCGATATTCAATTAGCATATCTAATATTATTGTAAATTTTTTATAGTGTTACATGAGTTATTTATGGGTACATTAGTAGTATCGGCTGTGTGCAGGAACATGCAAATACGGCGCGGGACCGTGACGGACCCGACGCGGGCGCATCGACGATTTCGTACGAATAAGCATCTCATTACTGTATTTATTTAACTAATTCATATTATAAGCGTGTTTACAAGTTTCCTTTGTGAATTTCAATGTTATTGTAATTTCTTTTGGCCTTTCTTTAATGGTGGAAGCGTTTTGTTTGTTCTATTATTTACTTCGTTAACTTAAATATGTAATTATAACATTCATACATACGTTTAGGTAAATATAAAAAAAATATTGAAGCGTGTTTCTTCTTTTGGAATTGAAATATGAACTTCTATCATGTTGTATGGATTTTCAAAATTCATATATCGTGTTAATGAAACCAAAAGAATAAGTAATATTATTGTATTTACTATATTTTTATTTTTCATTATTAATAAAAAAAATTACATAATATTATTTTTAGGATTTAGGTAAAAATCGGGACCATGTAACTAAGCCTTTGCTGTCCGTCCGTCCGTCAGTCAGCGGGCTGTATCAAATGAACCATAACTACTAGACTCTTGAAATTTTAAGAGAATATCTATTTCTCTTGCCGCCATAACCACAAATACTAAAAATACAGTGAATTGAATAAATGAAAACGTGTTTTTTTTTTGTGCTTGTTTTTTTTTATTTTAATTTTAATTTTATTAAACACATCAACGCCCTACAGGTATAACAATTATTTATGTTAAAATTATTTCTGTAGGTTTTGACAGTCATGTAAAGTTATTACAGATGTGCAACAACATTTACCTTGATAACAGCAAAAAATTTTTAATGAAATAATCTGAAAATGATAATAAGGAACCCTTTATGTGCGTTTCCGACTCACACTTGACAGTTTTTTATTGGTTTATTGTTTATAATACTTTGTTTATTAAAATTTGGAAACCAACTTCTGTTTACCTAGTACCAACAGTGGTATTCTTTGTAACGTATAATGCAGCTGTTTCATTACACAGCTACGTGCAGAGAATTTAATGAAAGACAGCAAGTAAGAAAAAGATTCTGGACATTACCAGCAAAAGGGGACACAGCAATTGTAACGCCTTATAGGCCAAAACCAAATGGACTACGGTCACGATATGCCTGACTCAAAAAACTGTATTATGTCACTAGGGGTTGTAAATGCAAACCTACCCCAGTAATAAAAGTGGAATATCTTTTTTAACTTACGAACTCTCCAAGACTTAAGTAAATAAGAATACAAGAAGATAGTAAACGGTAGTTAAGAACGGTATACAATAAGATATGCTGAGAGTACATAAGTAAAAATATTAACAATGAAAAAAACGATCAGTTTCATATCGTATTCCTTTGAATCAACCATTGAATCCATTTGGTTATAATTCTTCACAAAAATACATACAAGAAAGAGGCGCCTCACTCGGTAAAAACAATTAGATCGTGCATAGAATAAACAATGCAAAGGACAATGCACTTTTGCAACCACAATAACGTTCCCCGATAGTTACCGATGGTATTAATCGATTTAATTGTAAGAGAGATCAGTAATTGGATCGCTGGAGGTGTGAAATCGATCACGTAGATCCTTGCACGTGACTATCGATCTATTTGCCGACAGTTCCCACCACTACTATCATCTCTCGACATATAAAGAAAATCTTGACGACCTCGGTGGCGCAGTGGTGTAAACAGCTGACTGCTACGCTAGAGGTTCCGGGTTCGAATCCCGGCGGGGGCGGGACTTTGCGTTATTTGTAAGACGCATTATTTCGCTTACCAGTCTTGGATGTTGTATTCTTATTTATTTCGTATATACCATATCGTTGCTTAGCACCTGCGATACAAGTTCTTACGATACTTACTGCAGGGCTGAGTCAATGAGTGTGTCGTGATGCGGTTATTATTATTATTATTATCTCACTCGAATCTCGAACGAGGCTGGCTTTTTATGTATCAAAATCACAAAGAAATTCTGTGGTTTCGAAGATTATTTTTTTTATAAAATATAATCGTGATAAATGAAAAGGATTTTTCTTAGTAGTATCAATGCAAAATAATAACTTTTCTACCTACCATAATTAAATATCATCTGTAAGCTTCGTATAAAAATTATGTCCTACAATAACTCGTGCGTCGTTTTTGTGAAACTTACAGGAAATTGGTACCAACGTTTCTTGTCAATACAACAGAGAGCATTAGATTAGGTAAATGTTAAGAAAACTGTACGGTGAATGCTGAATCAGTGGAAAATGAACTCGATTCTATTTCCTAAATAAAAGTTACCAATAGTAGTGGCTAGAAGTCATTATTCCACCTTTAGCGCCTGATGAGAACATAAATTCGAAGACCAGTCGAAGGTCGGTAATTATTTCACCACATAAAATGTAATATTTATTCTTACCACTAAATAATGTGTATTATTTGTGTAACAGAACAACTAACAGACCACACAACATGCACAAACTAGCACAGGTTGCACTAATTATTATGCAGATGGAATTGTCTATTCAAACCTTGTTTATGGTCTCATGGGAAAATGGTTTTGTTTTATTAATTGAACTTTTACGAGGCTAATTAACTTAAGCAAGTTAACATTACTTTATTATGTTTTCTATATTTAAAAAAAGGTATTTGAATAATAATATTAAACCTTTTTGTATTAACCTTCTTGTTTCTATTACGTACCTATATATTATCATTTTCAAAAAAATCTCTAGAAACCTATGGAGACTGAGAATGATTCTAACGAATTTATAACTGCAATCGATAGCAGAAATAGAAAGTATATAAACTAATTGTGGACAGCAAAGTCTTTGCCAGTTAGCATAGGGGCAGTTAACATATGGAGAATGGGAAAAGTATTCATTGTAGGTACTGTAAGTAGCAAATAAAGCTTTGTATATGTAATTCGAATCTTTGTTGTATGATT
Organism: Choreutis nemorana; assembly: GCA_949316135.1. Lineage (NCBI taxonomy): Eukaryota > Metazoa > Arthropoda > Insecta > Lepidoptera > Choreutidae > Choreutis > Choreutis nemorana. The sequence continues at coordinate 1,416,136 of OX438609.1, forward strand.
GTAATATACACATAGTACTCCCAAGATAGCCGGCAGGCAGTGGCGGTACTTCATAGAAGCCCAAAAGCCCGGCTTGCCCTATCAAACTAAAATAAGTTTGCGCTCTTATTCATTCATTAACTAATCAAACGACTTTTGTAAAGCCACCGAAATTGTGGTTTTGCTGACATGTTCGCAAACTAATGAGTGTTTTGCTGAGTTCGTCCACGCTAGCAAGTTCACAACGGAAGAATGAAGTATATCTCTCGGCTTGCCCTGTACTAAAACTCTAGGCACGCCACTGCCGATAGGGTGTCTGGGCACAGCCTGTGCGTCATTGCACAGCTGCATTTTTCGTTGATTATTCGATCAAAGGACGCCACTGTTGATCCTGGTGAACAGGAGTTGCAGCGGTGGGACACAGTGGCGGGTGTGCCCCAAATGTACATAGTAGACTTTTATGTGCATATTCAATGTGTACTGCATAAACACTTAATAATAATAACCACATCACGACACACACATTGACTCAGCCCTGCTGTAAGTATCGTAAGAATTTGTGTCACAGGAACTAAGCAACGATATGGTATAAACTACATAGATAAGAATACAACATCCAAGACCGGTAAGCGAAACAATGCGTCTTGCAAATAACACAAAGTCCCGCCCCCGCCGGTATTGGAACCCGGAAACTCTAGCGTAGCAGTCGGCTGTTCACACCACTGCGCCACTGAGGTCGTCAACTTTTGTACTTGAATGTCTACTTTTTTTTCTCTAGGGGCAGCTGCCCCCCCACCCATTTGGTGATGCCCTAGTGGACACTGTACCGATATTCACACAGGGTTCAATGATTGTAAAACTAATTATCTATAAATGTAGTATTATAAGTAAAAATATGGTTAAATTATAGGTATAAAATACGCTACGCAAGAGGTTCTGGGTTCGAATCCTGGCGGGGGCGGAAAGTTGTGTTGTTTTCAAGACGCATTATTTCGCTTACCGGTCTTGGCTGTAAAATTTTTATCTAAGTAGTTCATACCATATCGTTGCTTAGCACCTGCGATACAAGTTCGTACGATACTCACTGCAGGGCTGAGTCAATGTGTGTGTCGTGATGTGGTTCATTATGATTACTTTAATATCATACAATATTGACAGAAGAATTTCTTCTTATTAGTTTTTGCTGCATGCGACTTTATGAGTCTTTAGAAAATACATACACAGGTCAAAAGCATAACCCTTTTGCCTTTTGCCGCGGTTAAAGATTGTATTATCTTAGTAATAGTTGATCCTGACTAAGAGCAGTCAGCCAGCGAGGCGAGACCAGGCCGGTGTTATCGCTAATTACGACCCATAACTCATCAATATAGCAATTAATACTCGCCCGGTTACCAAGACCCGCTTATTTAACTAATTGCAACTGATTTTCATAAAAATCGCTATTTTGTAACAGTTTTGCTACTATAGGAAATCTATAGAGTTGTCAGGTGGGTATTTTGTGGTGTTAACCGACTTCAAAAAGGAGGATTATGTTTTTATGGTTGTTGAATTATTTACCAATGTCTCATCGAGACCTTTATCATATGAGTTTGTTTTAACTGGGATCTATAATTAATGATCAGATTGGTTTCAGACGATAAAGGTTTCGATTATTTTGTACTTGTAGTTAGCTATTTGTTGTAAAATGTTAAACTCATGGAATACATGCATATATTTCCAATCTTTATATCAAACCAAATTAAGTTAGACATCTAAGATTTTAAATAAACCAAACGCATTCCCTTGTGTGGACCAAAAGCAAAGAACAGGCAGCAGGTTTGAGGTCACATTTAAGATTAAACAAAATAATACCAAACCCATTCCACTTGTATGGACCTAAGCAAGGAATAAGAAGCAGCTTTGAGTTTGAATTTAATAAACTTATGAGTAAGATTAAAAAAACTTCAGAGGAATATCGCAAAATGGCGTCGATCTAACTGAAAGTTTTATATGTTCTACGTTAAATATTTATAAAACATTAATCACACAGAGAGTAGCAACAGCGTGGTAAGAGAGTTGTAGAGAGTAAAAAAAGCTTCTTAATACAGTTTTAACACATTTTATATATTTATGAAAATAATCACAAAAAAAGAGTTGCAACAGCGTGGTAAGAGAGTTGTAGAGAGAAACATACATTAACTCACGCCGTTGTCCCTCGAGAGGGGTGGGCAGAGGTGCTTGCTAAAAACCTTTTTTCGCATGCTTATGTTTAGTCCCAGTGTGACAGGTTGCGAATCTGTCGCCACTATCCGGGCACATTGAGAAACATGGCAGCAACAACTTACGCTAACCCAAGACTCGAACCCTTGACCTGTCAACAAACTGAGCTACCACGTCCTCAAAAACATTTTAAAAAGCGTTATATTATGTTAATATCAGCTCTATATAGATCCCTTGTACCCCGTGCGTGGTGATGCGCCGGCGCAGGCCGTTACACAGGTCGAGTGAGTTTTTGTCCCACTCGCCTACAGTACAACCGTCCCACATAAAAGTTACCGCTGCAGCTTGTGACTTATGCGAGCTTGTACAACAATAAAAAAGCGAATCGTTTTGTTAACATCCCTATTAAAGTCTGCCAGCATGGACGTTTATGAAAAAATCAAGAATTGTGCCTTTTAATGCGGAACTGTCATTTTTAAATACAGTAAAATGAACCATAGTATATAATTTTAGATAAAGTACAACAAATTAATTATTAAGTATACTATAGATTAAAAAATTGTTTAGTTATGTTTTTATTTGTGTGTTTAGCTTGTGTTTAAGTGGTGTAAACAGCCGACTTACGTTAGACGTTCTGGGTTCGAATGCTTCGAAGGCGAAACTTCTTAGTATTTATAAGACGCATTGTTTCGCTTACTGGTTAAGTTATACTACATCCAAGTAGTATTCTTTTTATGTAGTATATACCATATCGTTGCTTAGCTCCTGTGACACAAGTTCTTACGATACTTACTGCAGGGCTGAGTCAATGTGTGTGTCGTGATGTGGTGTATTTATTTAATATTATATTGGTGATTCAATCTTTTTGAAATTGCGTTGTTAGAAAATGTTTGCAAGAAATGTCCCACCAATGATAACTTAGAGCTTAAAAGTCTTAATTATATTCATTACGAAATCAAATATTTCGCATTAGCTCTTGTAAAAATGTTATTTAGGTGGAAATGCGACAAAACCAAGTATCGAAGATGCAAAACGCTATAGCTCATGCATTGTCCCAAACATCGAATGCACAATTTTTGTTCACTACCGTTTAATTCGAAATACCGGTTTTTATCAGTCGAGGATCTGTTCCTCGTCAATTAGTTCTGATACGTGTTATTTAAATAATAATCACATCTTTCACAAAGTCGCAAACTAAGAATAACAATTAAATTAAACACTAATTAATTAGTGAGAGGACTTGGTAGCTCAGTTACGTGTAATCACTCGAGAGGTGTTTAACACCGAATTTCTCATGCTTATGTTGAGTCCCAGTTGGACAGGTTGCGAATCTGTATCAACTATCCGGGTACAATGAGGACATGGAGACTCGAACCCTCGACCTGTCGGTTCGGGTCGATTGGTTTAACCAAGGCAGGTAACAAACTGAGCTACCAAGTCCTCCAAGATACATGTAATTTTATAATGTTTATATTTATTTGATTGAATAAAACTTTTTTATTTCGATTGTCCAACTCTTTATTGTTGTGTTTATTAATTTATATGTTATGTTTTGTTTAATTGTAATTTTTTTGTATTTAAGTTTGTAAGTAAAAAAAATATTTTAACTAAAGTGGGCATTTTTTTCAAAGTAGCTTCAAGCTGTGGAATGAACCTCATGGTCTTCCAAAGTGGGGTTCTTCAAAAAGGTTGTAAAAGGATCTTGGTGCGTGATACCCCTGGTGTTGCAAACGTCCATGGGTTACGGTGACTGCTTAACAAAGCAGGCCGTTCGCTTGTTTGCCACTTTATAGGTCTAAAAAAATATATATGTGGAAATAAATTAGTAAAAAAATTCATTGAAATCGGTTTTATTATATAAAAAAGCCATGGGCGAAATGGCAGACGGTTATTATCTGATGTCTTGGAAAGCCAAGAGCAATGCTATGCTATGGTAAATGTGTCATACATCTAATGCCGGCAATTACACTGGCTCTCCAATCTGAACTGAAACACAGCGAATTGCTGTATAGGTAATATAGAAAGGGAGGTAGTACCAGTCGCGGTACTGTCATACGAGCCCGGCTTGCCCTACCGAACCAAGGTAATTTCGCGCTCTCGTTCATTCATTACTTTTCAAATCAAATAACAATATGCTTTGCATAGCATGGTTCAAAATTCGCGCTAATTCGAACGCGTAAGCATCAAGTGAGTTAAGAGTAATGACGCAATAAGACATTTATCGAAGTGAATTATAAAAACTACAATAACGTGTCTCTCGGCTTGCCCTATTCTAAAACTCTAGGCACGCCATTATTTAGTACCAGTAAAACTGTCATAGCAACTCCATAAGTTTCATTTCATGTTCACGTAATTAAGAGATTTTGACATAGAATCAAAAATTGGTTAATTGATTACGGAGGTTAGCTTGTATGAACTATGCCCACATCGACACTTTTTATGCACACATATACAGGTAAAGTGAGGACTTCGGGTTTTGTCGGCTAACTTCGTTTCCCATAAAATTTTCTATTTATTTGTTACAAGACGCCATCAAATTAATACGATTATTGATAAATCGGGAATCTCCGCTAAAAACGAAGAGTAACGAAGTCGCAATAATTCCTACTGTTAAGAACTGACATAGAAAAAAAAACTGAAACTCATTCAATTCAATTTCTTATTTGATATATGATGTTAAATTCAGTTAAATTTAAAAAAAAATCAAATGTCCTTATAAACATTATTGATACTAAAAAAAACTTCACTTAAAGCAGTTAATGTAGACTCGTTGAAATGTAATTGAAGTCGTAAGTATTTCGAGTCATTTATTGTTGAGTAAGCAAGTAAATTATCCTAAGAAAATATACGTAGATAAAAAGATGCATGTAAATTGTGTTCATTGATTTATGTGCTCTCCAATGTGGGGAAAGAATCTTAATAGCGTATTCAAGAAAAGTGCTCGGGTGCATTGAAAAACACATTTCTTGTCAGGGATCGGAATAGGAGTTTTTAAGCAACGAATGACGTTAAATTTATAAGGACATCCTAGTGTGGATAAGCTGGTTCAACTGTAGGTTTAGAATTAAAGACTAATAATACATACACTCATAAGCTACATACAACTTATTGGGCATAGATAATTTTGTATTTTTTGATGTAGATTATTGTAGATATATTTTTGTAGTTATAATTAAATGTCAATGATCAAAATTCTCGAGATCAGAAGAGATAGAAATAGAAATTATAATTCTCATTACAATGGTCATCATTCCAGATATGTCTACATTAATTAAATAACGTATAGTATATGGATTTCTAAAAAAATACTGGCTTACTAATCACTTTTTAGAATCTTTATTCCCGAACCATTGACAACTGTATAACGTAATTATGACAGGTACAGCTACGGCGTATCCATGTTATGCTCTACTTAGGAACATACTTATAAACTGACTATTCCAATGCTCGCTTGTTGTACTACATCTCCTTATACGGCACTAACGATCTGCACAAGCAAACGATGCTATATTAAAATTAATGCGAAAAATACTAACTTACAATAATGTTGCCAGTTATTGTTTGAAAGAATTTCAATTGGCACTTTTCAAGTGTGAAATTTCCCTTATATTGTAACTCGTTAACGTCGCAGTCGGGTAAAAAAATGAGAGTTATGTGTATTTTTATCGGCGAACTCTGTTAATGCAAGGCCCACAATGTGATTAATTAGTTGAAACGTCTTTATTCTTATAGAACAACAATGTATGTAATTTAATTATAAGTTTATTTGCTTAACTACTTTTACCCGTGACTTGGCTTGTAATGTGTTGTTTTAGGACATATGCTGTGAACAATTTAGTTTTGAAGGCTTGAACTAGATTGAAAATAATATTTTGACCTCTATCCCAATCTTAGTATTTTTTTCTATAGAGCACATCTTTTGAATATTTTCTATTTTTAGCCTTATAAGGTACTTTAAAATAAGTTTAAGAAAAATATATATTGTATTAGCCACTTGGATAATTCATATTTCATAGGGAATTTAATCAAGTGTTATCGCGAAAATAGATTTAGCTCTCTTTCAGGAACAAGATCAAGTCTTATTTATAAAATATTTCTCCAGCGACGAAGCAGTAAATTTCTTTTTGTAGGTAACCTAGAACCAACAGTTAAAATATTCTATTAAAGCAAAAACCTAATGGGTTTACAAATAAATATTGATAAAGGCATGGCGTTTAAAATATTACCTCTTATGTTATTTGCAATGGATTTCACTTAATGAACTAAAAAACTTTTTGCCTCGATAACTTACAAGAAGATAAATGTGTCTCAGTTTTTAAAATGCAAGACTGAACCGTATGCATACTATTTCGTTTATTAAATAAAAGCAACATTAAAAACCTTATAGTTTATACTTAATTAGAGTTTTTATTTAAAACAAAGACGTTCATTAATTCTATTTTGTACAGTATCGATGATTATCTGTTTAAACGAACGCGATATTTAAATTCACTGTCGAATTAGCATACTTGAGGTTTTTACGGTTCTATTAACGCAATTATTATTTTTAATTTAAATTAAATTATAAAAGAATTTAATGGGAAAAAGGTCGCTATTGATTCCTAATAACTCGCTGATTGCTTATTGAAGAGTATTTGTATCGGGTGGGTGGAAAAAGTGGGTGATTGTGCGGATAGTGGCTCGGCGCGGCTCGTCGCAAAGCGTAGATATTTTGGGCATGCGCTCGCGGGGTCCGCTACCGTCTTTTTCGCATTTAATTGCGCTGTATCATCGCATACTAAAATGCCCTTTAATTTTTTACGAGCCGCGGCGGTAATGACATAATCGCAGCGGTTCACGGATGTCCCTGCGTGTTTTTATTGCCGCAGGACATCTGCGAATTACTAACGTATCCTAACCTTTGCTTTTTGCTCGTTCGCCTGCCTCTGATAAATATTACGATTAGAAAGCTTTAGTGATAGATTTAAATTCTCGTTAGATTAGATCTCGTTTTTGTTTAGTGCGAGTTGTGGGAAATGAAACATTATTTGTTAACAGAAAATTCTTAATCAAAATTTATGTAATTTATTTTAATGTAAGTAGGAAAGTATTCGGTATTCATATATTTAAATGCCAATTTGTTGCAAACTGAAATAAAGGCTTAAAGGTCACGTACGAACTTTAACAAGGACAGCTAACTTATTGCATAATTAAATGAGCTGCAAATAGTTTTAGGTTCAACGGAGAGATATTCGAGCTTCTGAACAATTAACTTATCAAAACCAAACTTTAAGCATCACCTGCAGATCGTTATCATAGTTTTCACACACAAAACACGCGATAATTATCAGTGTGACAAAAACTTGCGAATGCACGCCGCCATGGTGAGACGCCATCTTGTTCTTGTAATTACACGAAATGGCGGACATGATGATTGGTTCGCGCGTAAAAACCCCGCCAAGTGTTAATCGGCCCAGATTCGTTATTAACGAAGTGTGATTGAAGATAATTACACTCTTCACATACATGATAAGTGAGATAAAAGGGTCGTGGGATAAACATAAATAGGTACAGCCAACATGGGAATTAGATTAGATAAGATTACCTAGGCTGCACTTTATATGCCTACCTACCTGCTCAGTTCCTGTGCGTTTTTAATTACTTCGATAAAAATATAAGTTGTACTCATGTCCTCTAATTTTCAAAGAAATTTTTTTACTATTTTAATTAGGCATTTTTGTTCAAATTTGTACGATGTAGCCCAATTGTATACCTCGTTATAAGTATTTCCTTCGATGTTTAAAGATATTCTTTCGAATGAGAGCCAATTTTTATTAAAGAGTTAAAACCTAAGTAGGTTCAAACCATACAAACTTTATTATATTTAAAACTTAAACAGAAGAAAATACTACAAATCGTTTCATCTTCAAGCTGTCCCATATTTTTGAGTTAACACGTTTTGTTATCTATATAAGTAAGTATTTGTTTATTTCAATAAACTCGGTCTCAATTCCCGAACAACTGAATAAAAATATCCCCATGTCAGTTTTTACGAATGTCAAATTACTGAATTGTCGCGATTTTTCATACATGATTCAACATTTTCTTTATAAGGAATTTAATGGGTTGCCCTCAGTTTTGTTTAAGCACGTCGTAAATAATCCGAAGTGTTGGGATGCCGAGTTTCGGTAAAAACTGTTCGGTCTCGTGACCGAAAATTCCGAAACTCGACGCTCTGTTAATGGAAAAAAGTGTCGTTTGTCGAAATCTGACGGTCTGTTTGATACCACGCCTCTGATATAAGCACATCTCTCGGGTATGCCGCCATTACTTTTAATAGACAGTAGGTGCTAACTACCTTTTACACGCGGTTTTCTTACACTGATTCAGGTCTTGCTTCGCACATCACACCGACTCCACTCAAGCAAACTCACAGTTTGACATTCAATTGTGAGTTTTGTACCATTTTATTTGAGTAGATGAAATCTTAAATGTTGTCCTGTTGATGCTGAATCAAATGTTGGAGTTGGAACGATGTTGGATTGGTTAGTGTGGAGTCGGTGTAATGTACATTATCAATTAATAGTTCTTGATTCTGAAGTTTTATAAAAAATATTTAGTTAACATAAACTGTAGCAAGATCCACGCTACCTCGAAATGTTAATCACCCATTAATGCTAAGTAAAACTTCTTTCTCAAGTCTTCTAAAATGATTCTCACAGTATCATAATCGGTGTACCTACTATGTATGCTGTGGATGTTAGAAGATAAAAATAAAACACTATTTAACTAAGGATTTTTTATTCAGTTCAATTAATTGACGCATTATATAAAAACTCGCTTCGTGTCGGCAAGGTTTGGCGTTGTTGTGCAACGTTGTCGATCTTGTTAAGCGTCAATTGTTGACTAGTAGATACGACAGCTTTATCCACCACAGGCATTAGGGGCCCCCTGACAGATGCAGACGCCTCCACGAGATCCTTGCGTCTGGCATGTTCCGCCCTGAGTATAGCAAGTGCTTCCACCACAACAATATTCACATCCTCTGACACACTCCCTGTCACAGTCGGCATATTTGGAGTACTGCTTATCATTACACGGATTACTAGCGAACGCCGTGCACAAAATTTCAAAAAGATATATAAAAGTTAACACACTCATCGTTTTGATGAAAACGTCGGTTCTTCTGGTTCCAACACCTATATAAAGCCAAGCCAGCCAGGTTATCGGAAGGTCAGGTGCGAGATAGCGTTGGAAATGTCGCCATAAAAATTACCCAATGGTTTTTCCCTAAGGCGCTGCGTAAACGTGTGTCTTGTGTCGGACACAGCCCACTTTTTGTTGCCGACGCAGCACAATACCATGGGTAATAGTAGTTACTGTGTCTGTGAAACAGTCGCCGCTACTTTTATTGTAAATGATTTTTATAAATGGTGGTGGTTTGTGGCTTGTGTCCGACACAAGACAGAAGTTTACACAGCACCTAACTAATCTTTTAAACGTTTCTCCGTATGTTTAAACAAATGATTGTGTCGACAGAGATAAGTTCATGGCATATGATCTATAAACACCAGATTCCAGTTTATCATTGACCTTTTACCTTCCGACCTTTCTTATTCTGGTGTTTTCCCCAATGTTATTTGAATGAATTAAGCAATATAGTAATATACATGATAACAAAAATATATTTTGACAAGGTTACAATTCGATATAGCGGTAGTCGATGCGGTACCTCTGAAAACACCAGGCTCTAGGATGGACGGGAAATCCAGGATTGTCCCGAAAGTCCCGTATCCAGTGATAAGTCTTGACTGTCCCGGATTTCGAAACAGTACTAGTAGCACATTAAACCATTACGTTTACTGCTTTATTTGTCCATAATTGTTAAATTATAAAATCTTAAAATTAGGATAGCAATGGGATATTTAAATTCATAAGGGGTTGAAAAAGGATGAAAAAAAAGTATTTAGTCCATTCTTTAGCCCCCCTCCCCCCTGGGATTGTTCCAAAAATCAATAGCTAATATAAGAGACTGCAGCACTGCTCAGGTTTCGACTGAATTTCTTTCTGATAGTTTGTAGGATTCTTAGATACCTCTACCTACATACTTTTACACGAAATAACCAAATAACTAAAAACTTTAAAGACCAAAAACCAAGAAGTTGTAAGCTTATGTTGTATCCATTAGAAGATATAATGCAACAACTACAGGTAACATTCATTGCATGCTTTGTAATTCATGTAATTTATTTTTATTTTATAATTTAGACTTGGTCATCGACTTAAATATTACATAAAGATTGGTTTATATAACTTAAATTTTTAGAAAAATTCGGTTTACAATAAGAAAACTGTAAATTATTTACAAATTATTGTAATTATTTTGAAAAAAAGCTACTACGGAGGTTTCTTGCCGGATTCTTCCCCGTAGAAATAGCGTTTCGAACCGGTGGTAGATTTAAAAGTACTTATTTTAAGTCTATTTGAATAAAAATATTTGACTTGACTTGAACTTCATAGCGGTTTGCAAAACCGAATAAAACACCGTTTTATTCGTGGACAAAATAAAGGTTAAAGGTTGTATACCGCTCGTGGTGGTAATTACACTGGCTCTACGAACCTTTAAGCAACAGCGAACTGTTTCACGGCAGAAATAGAAACGAGGGTTGTTTTCCCAGACGATCTCGCACGTAACCCGTAAAAAAACTCTGTTGAAAATACTGTAATACTAGTACAACTAGTACTGCTGGTACTGAAATACCATTCGCAGTACCTCACCTATATTACTCACAGCTTAAGGGGTGTATGCATGTATCGATTTCCTAACAAAGGACGTAATAAAGCCATGGAGGCACGGTGGAGTGCCGCCGGCACGGGGGAGGGCCGAGGAGGGACGTAACATATTTATTTATTGACCAAGAGATAACAGTGCCCCAAATATCTTCATTAGCGATTCGCAGCGACGCGCCGGAATAGTGTAGACACGTCTTTCTTGTATCTACTTCAGTTAATATTATATAATACGAGTACAGTTGAAATGGGATTAAGAAATATTACATAAAAAGCTCAAAGCAGAGGGCGCAATAGCATATACTACATAAAGTAAAGGAACCGTCGAGATGTGAAATAAAAAATATTATTACATTGTAATAATCTGTGCATATGCTATTATTATTATTTTTTCTTTTTCGGGGCACACCCGCCACTCTGTCCCACCACTGCAACTACAGGATCAACAGTGGCGTCCTTTGATCGAATAATCAACGAATAATGCAGCTGTGCAGTGACGCACAGGCTGTGCCCGGACACCCTACCGGCTGTCTTGGGACCCGCAACGAACTTAATCAGAAGAAATAGGAGGTAGTAAGAAAGCAGTTTCAGACTTCCCTCCCAGCAAAGCGGAGACAGCAATTGAAATGGCCCAGAGGCCCAAAAATCTAAAGGGGAGACAGTCAGGAGACGCCTGACCGTCTAAACACCACGGTATGCCACTTAACAGGGGATCAATTAGATACTAACCTAAATCTTACACCAGTAATATTGGTGACAAAACTTTTTAAAGGCGCGGAAGTTTCCCTTCGTTTTCACAAGATCTAGGTAATAAATAGGACTACACGCAGATACGCATATGCTATTATATACATATCTCCTATCATCTGACGCGAGGACATTGCAGTAATACTTCCCAGTGTAGGATGAAATGAATAGTTCTTAAAACTAATTACAACAGGACAAAATTAAGGTCTAACTGAATTTTCACAATAGATACTCCATTGATTTTTTTTTTCAACACTTATTTTTTTACTGTGGATTAATAGTGCTGGCGAAAGGAGAAAAAGAGCAAAAGAAGTAGGTAACACGTTTTTTAAAATATAAAAAATTAAGCTATTGATTTCTGTTCCATTAAAACTTAATGAAAATATCTGATTTCAGATCTCTACTTCCTTGTCGTTTGACCTGTTGACCTGTGACCCTCCATATTCAGTCATGGTCCATATTAAGGCCATCAGGGCGGGCCTGGGAGGGGTCGGTGCTAATTAATGGGCCTCTAATTGTGGGCCTCAGATTGAAATGTAGGGCTGTCAGGCCTCGAAGGCCTCTATTACCTTTAATTACAACGTTTTCGTGATCATTTTAAATCCCCACCGGATGACAAGCTTCATGTTTATGAGTTTGATTTATGCGTTTTGTAAGATTTTTTATTAATTTATATATTAGTTGATATTAAAACCAAAAAATAAAATGAATATTTTCGGAAATCAATGTTCAGAATAGAATTTTTACAGTACTTGTCTTATAACGAAAATTACGAAAAAATTTCTGACCAGGTTTTACATGAAAATATCAAATTATATTAATAATAAATATAAATTAATAATAAACAATAAATAAAAGAATAAATAAGAAGTTTATAATTTAAATTTTATTTAAACATTCCTTTAATCGGTAAGAGAATTAATTAAACCAAATTTCTCTCTGGTTGTTCGAGAAAGATTTGCCTTCCTCTTTATTGTTCTAATAAGGTTTTAATAGTTTATATTGGATATATTTTACTAAACTTATTAATGTTCAGGTGATATTCAATAAATCGACTATATATTGATTTATCTTTACAATGTACTTTATTGAAAATGAAACATCCATAGAGAGAAAGAAAGCATAAAAATCTAACGTTACAGTCCTACAATATAAGAACAGATAAATTGTTTTTGAAAACCCTATCAAACACAGATATGCAGTTCTTTATCTAATTCCATCCTTTATAAAGCAAGACCCCTTAAACCTCCCATGTCAGATTTAAGACAGGGACGACGCTATATTAAAAATAGTTCCATCTCTTTTTAAGAAGGGATTCTCAGTGATGTATTCCTGCCTGTTATTACGTAGTGAAATGCATGATAATGATTTCAATTTCGTACGAGTTAACCTCAAAGGGATGTTATTGAAAAACTTCCCGACGACTCCGTAACGTAATTTCACCTGTGTTTTGTCCAGATAAATTAGAATTGTTATACGGCAGTATCGTTGAGAGAGCCTTTTGTTTATAAAAAGATATAAGTAAAAGTAAACGTTTAGCATTCAACGTAAATATAATAAAATATGACTTCTGATAATGAAACGATCGTCTTTTTTTACAATAGATTTGAAATGTCACGTATTCTAAAATTCTAGGAACGGACTATTTGCTCTAATTCTTTTTTTTTAGAGAGTTTCTACTTCTAAGTAGCCCTTATTGTATGAAATTCCTACACAAAACAAACATGAACAAACCATATTCATACGATAAAGTGACCTAAAAAGTTGCAGATATAAAGACAAACAAAATAAAATCGATTCAAGAGTCGATTACAAGGAACCAAACCCGCGGGGGTCCACTAACAAGCCGATTATTGTAAACAACTGAATTCAATTAACGCAAACGCTAATTAAAAAACTTGTCAGCAGTAATTAAAACTAACCGGGCAACTTACTCCATGAAAAACGAAGAATTCAATGGCTTATGGGATTTCTGCGGCTTCCGATTGATGATGTTAAAATAAAAGGTATTTTATGTTGATATAGTTTATAAAAGGTTAGTAGAAAGTTCGCTTTCAGAGAAGCTTCCTCCAGCTCTCAGGCTGTGGAACGAACTCCCTGGCATGGTTTAACCAGGTGACTACAGCAGCAATACTTCAAGAAGGGCGGTAGAAGGTTTTTACCCCTGCCATGTTTTAACCACATGACTACAGCATGGGGTACATCAAGAAGGACGTCAGAAGGTTTTTCAGGTCAGCAGCAAGTTTTGCATTTAATAATGCGAACGTCCATAGGCTACAACGACTGCTTCCCGTCATGTACATAAAACATAAAATCACGCCGCAATTAATCCCTCGAGAGGATTAGGCAGAGGTGTTAAACATCACATTTTGCATGTTTATGTTGAGTCCGTGTGTGACACGTTGCGAATCTGTCGCCACTATCCGGGCACAAAGCAACATGGCAGCTACAACTAACGGTGACCCGAGACCAGAACCCTCGACTTGTTGGGTAGGGTCGGTCGGTTAACCAAGGCACGTAACAAACTGACTACCACGTCCTTGCCGTCAGACAGGTCGTATGCTTGTTTGCCACCTTAGTGAAAAGTATAAATTTCTGAATCATTTACCTGCATGTAATATTGATATGTAACAAAGCATCCATAGGGACACGGCTGTATTGAATAGTTAGTACTTACATATATTTTTACATGCCTTATAGACGAAATATTGTTGATAATATATTTCTTAACTGAACGAAGTATTTTGAATTCTGAAAAAAATAACAGTTTTAGATCAGATTTTTATTTTCATACTTTTTGGAGCGCAACTTTTCAGTCGTCGGGTTTTAGTTTTTTTTTTTGTGCGTTCGTCGCACGGACGCTTCACCGAGCGTTTTGTGGGGAAAAAAGTTATCGCAGGACGACCAACGCAACGCTGAAGGAAAGTGCCATAAGGAAAGTGCGAATCCACACATAAAAACATAAACTAAAGTGTGAATCTCAAGACATGATTATAACCAAGGAGCATTTGCTTGAACTATCGTTTTTTTTATTCAAGACCAGGCAGGCATTTGACCCGAAAACCGCCTGATGTTAAGAGGCGATGAGGTCTAAGGAGGATAATGCCTGCCTAGGAGAAACCTATTCACTCTTGCCTTAAGGAGGCCCAAGTTATATTGGTTATACTGTTCAAAGAGGGGTTAACATCCGACCTCCCGCCACATTATTGATGCATTGTAATTGATTGCATTTGTCGCCGGATGCAGATGAGTGAGCAATTGAAAAACTTATGAGCAAATTAATAAGGGTAATAAACATGAGGAACTCAAGTGTCGTAATAAAGTTCGGTGTGAACTGGACTTTTTTCTTTGATTGACTTCACAATTTGTATCTTAAGCGTTTTAACTGTTTTTCTGTTTGTATATTTAAAAATAAACTAAGCTTTGTTTTAAAAAGGATTAAAAATATATTTTTTTGTATGTGAAGTCGCAAGCAAAAGCTATTGTTTAATAATAAAGAAATTCAATGCTTTTAATTTTGACTTTTAAATTTAATTTAGTTTGGGTCATGATGTTTGTATATGCGCTAGGGGTTCTGGGTTCGAATCCCAACGGGTGCGAAACTTTGTGTTATTTGCAAGATGCGTGGTTTCGCTTACCGATCTTGGATGTAGTATTCCTATGTATGCATAAACAATATCGTTGCTTAGCACCTACGAGACAATATTCTTAAATCTTTATGTAGGGCTGAGTCAATGTGAGTAGTGATGCTAAAATATATATTTTTTAATACATCAACTTAAAATATATATTTTACAGACATATGTCTGTCAGCGTAAAAATACCGAACATTTATTTAAGTAATTGAAAAGCACTTGAAAGGTTCTATTTTCATAATGAAGCTACGTCTTTGCTTCATCAGTTTTACTGAGAACTGTAAAACATCTGCCCTTAAGGGATCCAAATGTGAAATAAGCTGTCAATATCGCAACAATGGGAAAGACAACGGCCATTAAAATATGTTAAGCAGATACAACCGCCTATAGTTTTTTGATGAATACATTCCGTTCATTTCTTACACTAGCGTTTTTTTTTATATAAACATAAAATTACACACACATACACGTAATTATCGTTTAAAAAGTTTTTAACACGAAATCTCTTTAAATCAAAAGCGCTCTTCGGAAATGTTAAGACAATTTTCCAAGCTTTTTGACACTATCAACACTAAGGCTCAGTTTACATTGACATTGGTTAAGCGAAACGATTCGTTTATGATTCTTTAGAGTACATTCATTTCTATTTCCATTGAGTAGCGTAAAAATTTGTTCTGTAAAAACGCCAGCCAAAAGTTGACGCGAATTCGCTCGTCGACGCTCGGCGCGGCGCCGTTTCAGATGCATATACTTATTTAAAAATTAACGCGTCGCTTCGCTTGGACTCTGCGTCAATGTAAGCCGAGCTAAAGGTATCATAGAATTTTTACTGGTCCCTTTTTTACCCCCTGAGTCCCTCAGCCCGGATTACTATGATATTGAACCGCATAATGGCATTTCATTCTAATTGATTATTCAACGCTCGTACCTTCGGTTATTGTTCCACGAAGTCCCTTCTGCCAGTTATTAATTGACTCATATCATTTATTTGTTCCTTTTTTAATTTTCCAATAACTAAAAGCTGTTAGCATTGCACGCCACAGGTATATTTGAAGCGTCTTGAAGTCTACATGAAAAAGTTTGTATAATCATGTTAATTCGATTTATTTTTAGGGTTACGTAACTCTAAAGGAAAAATTTAACCCTATAAGGTCTACTGGTACTACTTCTGTCTATCCGTCAAGACATTTGTCTTATCAAATGATAAGGCCGTTTGTACCGCGTATCACCAAATCACTCTCACTCGCAAGGGAATTAAAATATGGCAATTTCCGTTGACCTAGAACCTTAAATTCGATAAGAAGCAATATTTTCCTTAACTAGTAAGTAAAATATACAAAAATCTTAAATTTGTATTTACATAAATTAAAAAAAAATAGAAAAGAACGGAAAAAAAACCCGTAACCCGTTTCGATCCCGTAATAGAAGAACTCTTATATATCTGCAATACCTACAACTTTGTATGGAACCCTCGGTAAGCGAGTCCGACTCGCACTTGACCGCTTTTTTACCTATGTCTTGCACAAATATTGTTATAGATACAGGAGTAATCAATTAATTTTTGCTCATTTCTACACACCAACATATTTTTATATCCCAGCTAACTGTTATAAAAAATAATAATAAATAGTAAGTAGGTACGGCCCTTAGGGTCTAGGTTCATTATAAAATCATCATCCCTTAATCCTCTTAGGTTTCGAGGAGAGGACGTGGTAGCTCAGTTTGTTACATGCCTTGGTTGACCGACCGACCCGACGCGACAGGTCGAGGGTTCGAGTCTCGGGTTGCCGCGCATTGTACCTGCCATGTTCCTTTGTGCCCGGATAGTGGCGAAAGTTTCGCAACCTGTCACACTGAGACTCAATATGAACATGCAAAATGCGGTGTTTAACACCACTGCCTACCCCTCTCGAGGGATTAATTACGGCGTGAGTTTGTTTTTTATGTAGGTTTCGACTTTATAATCACTTTACAATAATCTACTTTGTATAGGCATTTTTATATGAATACTAAATCCCCAGTAACATCTTTTGAAATTGTACAAAACATTTAGCTAATGTTTTCCCATCCTTGTCAGTGTACCTCTGACCTCTGTGGCGCAGTGGCGTAAACCGACTGCAACGCTAGAGGTTCCGTGTTCGAATCCCGGTGTGGGCGGAAATTTGTGTTATTTGCAAGATGCATTGTTTCGCTTACCGGTCTAGGATGTAGTGTTTTAACTATTTAGTTTATACCATATCGTTGCTTAGCGCCTGCGACACAATTTCTTACGATAATTACTGCAGGGCTGAGTCAATGTGTGTCGTGATGTTGTTGTCAATAATACTCATACCTAGTTTTGTATCCCAAAAAGCCAAAGATTCTCTACCTCACGATATCATTCCCTGCTTTCTTCTCCCGAGCTACTGCATCGGGCATAAAGGCGTGTCTAAATCCAATAAATAAACGCAGCGGTCATTGTTAGTCCTTTTTCAACTTAATCGATCCCGTATCAGTATCAAACGCGGCCGCACCGACTATCGAAATCGGCCGATCATTTCGGCCTCGATTCAATCGTGATGTATTTTACACATTACCTGCCCCGTGCCTTCTCGATCGTTTATCATTGTTAACAAACCCTATTATTACGAAACTTAAAAGAGATTTGATTCATTAACAACTGATTAAAAGTTAACATTCAAATGATCCCCAAGTACTACACCTTGGAACTCTTCATATCGATATAAATGCAGCCTCTGATGACTATGTGGGGCAGCGGTAACAGCTTGTTACGCTAGAGGTTCCGAGTTCAAATCCCGGTTGGGCGGAAATTTGTGTCTTTATCTTCGATGTCTTTCGGTCTTCGATTTAATATTCTTACCTATGTAGTTGATAAAATATCGTTGCTTAGCACCTGCGACACAGGACTCTTCAATCTTGCTGTAGGGCGGAGTTAAAGTTTGTCGTGATGTGGTTATTATTATTTTCTAGGTAGGTATACCACCTTTGAATTTGCTCACCACCAGGTATCATTATAGTCCAATATTAAAAATAAGTATATAACTTGTAAACCATGTTTTATGTAAGAATTTATTTAGTTAGGGGCAATTTTCGCTACGATTATATATTTCAGTATAACATTGAATCCATTACGTAAGATTAGAGACTATAATCTGGTATGACAGGTGGTATAGATCTAAGTGCGAGATCGTCTGGGTTGGTACCACCCTCTTTTCTATTTCCAACGTGAAGCAGTTCGCTGTGCTTCGGTTCGAAGGATTGGAGAGCCAGTTTAAATACCGGCAAAAGAGGTATTACATCTTTACCTCCACATAGGTAACGCTTTGGGTGTGCTCTTGGCGTTCTAAAACAACACGGCCAATGTCCTCATGTCAATACGCGACGAAACGCCTGCTTATTTGGCCATAATTAAAAAAGCACAAATGTTACTGATTGGACAGGTTTTATGATGTTTTCCAGTTTTAACTTACTCTATAATTTTCTCATTAAACTTAGGGTGACTGGCCACATAGTCAATTTGGTGAAAAATGTTTCTTATTTTTTTCTAACTCAATAAGATACATTGTAAGATAAATATAACTAACAGCCTATGTTTTCCTACGTAAAATAGATATATCAATAACTATCTCTCAAATTCGATCTTATAAAATGTCATAATATAAAATATATAGTGATAAAACCGTCTGTAATTAAGTAATAAACAAGGCAGATTTGAATATCAGTCCTTAATAACAGCTTGTAGGTGTTACAGCCGCGAGTAACGCCGCGGGACGCAACGATATCACAGCAGGGCCTTTAGAAAATGTTTGAGAATCAGTGTATAAAACCTCTCATGCTGCTGTCTTTATCACTCTTACCTCTGGAGTTATGTGAGTGAAAAGAACAGCAGTATGTTAGCAAAAGTTTGAGGTTATAATGAAAAGGGGTGTAAAGATGTATAAATATCGTGTTATACAGTAAAGGGTGATAGTTATCGATTTCGGAATTAAGATGGAAGAAAGGTGTTATTCCAGACTTGTTCCTGTTACTTTGTTTTAATTTTCTTTTATTAGCTTTATGTTTATTTCATTAGAAAACTTTTTTCAATGTTTTCTATGGTTAATCAAAGAAGAAAAATGCTCATAATATTATATGTAATGGATATGAGGATATGCCATCCTCTTCAAAGCAATATGTCGAGAAATACCTTTTTTTATAAAGTATTATTTTCTTATCTTATCTTCATATCACGAAACATAGACTCTGCCCTCCAGTAAATATCGCAAGAACTTGTGTCATAGGAACTAAACAACGATATTGTTTAAACTACATAGATAAGAATACTCATAAAACCGGTAAGCGAAACAATGCGCCTTGCAATAGTTGCTAATAACACAAAGCTCCGCCCCCGCCGGATTTCGAACCGCGAATCTCTAGCGTAGCAGTCGGCTGTTTACACTACGACGCCACAGAGTTCGTTTATACGTTTGTTTTTGTACACGAAATAAATAAGATTCGATTTGATTTGATTATTTCCAGCTGATCCTATATAACTTGAGTACATATAACAATCTGACACAAGTAAAACTATCAGATACAATTAGACTAGTAGGTATGGTCTTACATTGTAGACTATTGAGGACTGACGCTCACCATGTTTCCACTCTTTTATATTCTGCATATACAAAACGACCGCAACGAATTACAATATTCCATTTGTTTCTAACCAATGAACAAACGCATTTTCAATATAACCGCAATAAAAAAATACGCAACAAAATTGTATTCAACTAAGTATAAAAGTGACGAAACATAACCACATTTCTTTAGATCACGATAAATTTTATAAAAACCTTCCGGCGCCATTTTGTTTTTTGTCCAATTTCGCTACAAGTTCGCTAATGCGATTAAAACTGTCTCGTTAAAAATGCAATTCCGAAACTCATTTTGCGTTTTTATGAAGAAAAAAAAGCAGATGTTTCGTGAACAGAACGGCCAAGAGCGAATATTACACACTCCGATGAATTCCTAATGTCCTTTACAATAATTGCTTCCTAATTGATACCAGTGAATAAAAAACTAAAATATCTGTTAATGTGTCAAACAAATAAGAATAATTATTAAAAATGCATTAACGTTTGATTGATTTCATTTTAATTTTAATGTTGTTACTAATATTAATTGCTATTCTAATAAGAGCGTTAACTTTTTAGTTGTTTTCTGTATTTAATGCGCCAAAAACTATTTGTGCTGGAATTTTATTGATTAGATAAAAAAAATAACCATATAACTAAAATATGTGTAATTATAAACCACAGATGCATATTATCTACCTTTATTTCAATAAATCTAAAAATACCAATGTCTTACTTTCGAATTACGTAACAAAAAAAAAATGAAGATCCAAAAAAAAATTCATTACATTAAACTTTTTCTGTTTTTTTTTACTCTCATTGTAAATTCTATACATTACATTAGGTTTTCTACATTGTAAAGCGTATCCCTAATAAATAAAAATATCCTGTAGTTAGCATTACCTCGCATCGGGTATAAAGTGAAGTAGTAAAACACGAGGAGTCTGATAGTAAGTGATGTATTGGTCTCTCACACGGAACCCTGCCGCTATAGAGCACCACCCGCTTGTGATCTTATATATTTAACTTTTTAATTAAAATTACTATAAACAAACGTTTAATCCACATGAACACAGCATATTTTCATAACAGTTGTTTTCGAAGACGATCTTTTTATGAGTCGCAACTCATATATGCAACTTCATCTAATATCATAACAGATAAGAAAAACAATTTAAATAAACTTTATTGGTAATTTAGACTTCTTAAACCTTTTAATAAAAAGAAAATTGACGTGAAATTCTTCTTGGTTTAATTCATCCCTTTTGTCGGGAAAGGCAAAGGGCTTTAGCCCATACAGCACAAGTTTTCCGTGTTATATTTTTCTTCTTTCTTAATTGTTGTAATTGTAATATGCCAGTAATGTTACTGTAGGCTTTATTGAGTTACTTGGGAGATGACTAAAAGAGCAGCCAAATCGTCGTATTTCACTTTCTCCACACTTGTATAGCACTTTTTCACTGGTTTATAGGTACACTAGCATTTTACACATTAAACTCTGCTGATAAACAAGAAAACACAATACAATATGACAATTTCAACCACCACTCCCCGTTCCTAACTCCTTGACATGTAATTTTTTTCTTCTACATTTTTTATTTACAACCAGGCAAGCATTTGACCGCTATCCCGCCTGATGTGAAGCGGCGATGACGTCTATGGTGGAACATGTCTACCCAGGAGAAGCCTATTCACTTTTGCCTTAAATCAAAACTCTACAAAATAGTCAATTCTGATCTAAATCACAATGTTCGTTTAATCTGTCTTTCACTTTACAATAGGGGTAAATGTAAATACTGTATGGTTTCCATCTTAATTATTTTCAGCCTGAATTGCGAATTGTTTTAATCTCTGATATACCTCGTAAAGCGAGCCTTTGAGGTCTGAGTTGAGTTATGAAACGGTTAAATTACTCTTAACTGACAGACAAGACATCTACGTGTGCCCCCGGGCGGTCAATTATGGTCCCACCGACCCTATTCAAAAAAGTTCTGACAGTTGTCTATGGAACATCCATTCGCCGTCCCGCTCATACCAAAGTTGTTTTTGATTAATTTGAAGATGACAACGATAGATAGTTGTTTGTTTATGGTTGTTGTTATTGAAATAGGTTGTTTATGAGTCTCTGTGACGGCATTTCCTTCCTGAAAACGATGGTAATGTTATTTAGCGAGATTCACCAGCTTCTGTAAGAGATGATGGAGTATTAAGTGGTTATTAACTTTGTCAAGGCTTAGAATAAAGAGCTTTTAGTCGAGTTATGGAAGTCAAGATTGAAATAAACAATGATGGTATGTAGGTAGGTCTTAGGTACGCGGGAACATCTTTTTCAAACGGAAATCTCACTTTTTATAATAATATCTATAAGGACTTGTGTCTTATGAATAAAAAACTATTCAGATTTATTTCTTGTTCGTTTTCCATAAGGTGAAAATATGGAATAAAAGGAAAGAATTTGGGAGAACTCAATTTTCTCCCTAATTTTAATAATGAGAGATCTAAAAATATTCAGCAAAAGCTTAGTATAGTCCATAAAAATATTTAAAAACCTGTTCTTACTGGTAAACTATAAAGCAAATTATGTTTCAACCAGATCGACTATAAATAACTTATCAGATCCAAATTGAAAAAACTAATTTTAAAAAGCTAGCAATAGAAAAGAAGTTTAAACTACGCATAATAAAATTAAATAAGTATAATACTTTAGTGAATAGATAACTCCTTGGTTCGGCTGGAGCACCGAACCCCGGCCCCGTTGTAACTCGACACTAATCCCTGCACAATTACGACCTCTGGTGTCTTCTAAATGAGAAAATAACCTAATGTTTCATGCCCCGGTTACCTAGAGGGGCCCTTAAACCCATCCACTTCACTAACATCCAAAAAACAAACCAATAACATCCCTGACTCAACACAAATAAGAGTCACCAAAAATGACAAGGAATATAGAACAGTCGCCATGGATACAGTACTAGGTTTGTTATTTCTACGTCATAACAGTGTTTGGATAATGCGGATTTGAATTTCGAACGTTGTATATTTTATTAGCTGTAAGTGCATTAGGGTTGCCAGTATCTAGTAAAGTCAGCATCGAATAAATACTTTTTCCTAGTTTTTTTTAACCTACAACTGTGTAGTCGAGCATATGCAGCTATATTCTTGAGTTGAGATCGTCTTAACTTAAAATAGGAAAACCAAAAAGGATTTACTTGGCGGGAACGGGAAGTGGCGGTTAAAATTTTATGATCTCGTCTTTTCGTATTTATCAGCAGAAATTATAAAATGCTAGTGATTTAACTAGTGAATATCTGTAATGTTGTACAAGTGTGGGGATAGTGAAACCCACCGATTTGGCTGCTCTTGTCGTCATCTGCTAAGTAACTCAATAAAGCCAACAGTACTAGCATGTTACTATAGGCAGATTCATCATTCCATCTATCATTGTCATCCTTTCATTATTCTTCTAATCATCTCATATCAAAACTTGACAGTAAATATTACTTGTCACTGGCTAAATACTCACAATTATTGGAATGATAATGGCAATGCCATCAAAAACAAATCAACTAGCAGGGAAAAATTTAATTAAGTTCAAATTCTCAACATCAAACAGTCCGTATGATTTACAAAAACATTTATCCAGCTCATAAAACAGATTTTTTTTTCTATGTGGTCTTCGAATATACTAACTGCAAATACCTAAATACAATTACCTAAACATTTATCTACTGCTTAAACATGCAATAATTTTCGAAGCCTATGTCGACCTCCATTTGACTAATACTTTCATAAATTCTGAAAATACAAATCGTAGTAGTTTCCCTGTATATTCAAACTTTTTTGCAGCGATTTAGCTTCTTGTGAAATTAACACATAACGTATACTTAAATAAAATGTAAGTATAGGATAAAGTGAGACATATTTACGACTTCGTTATTCCTCGGTTTTCGAGAAGATTCCCGAACGCTATGACAACTTATTTTAAAAATACTGGAAACGAACTTAGCCGACAAAACACAAGCTTGGAGTCTCAAATCGTACTTAAAATTCTCAACTATAATCAATTCAGAAACGGAAAATTGCCGAAAAAGAGTTAAGTATGGTTTGACAGGTAATCAACTTTCTCAATTCAGGACTCACAGGATCACAGGATCTCTTAATTTCTCACTACACTAGTACTGGCTTCGAAATTTAAATAAAACTTTATCTTGTTTATTCTATCGTAAATCAGAAACTTTCTTTTCGATTTCAAAGAGGTTTTATTCAAAGTTTTAACTGTTTTATAACGATACGTTATGCAGTTTTTAAATTTATTAAAACTGTTAAGCTTCCTGTGATGCGAACTGTATCGAACTAAAACAATGTTACTACAGAAACTCCCTTAACAATCCAATATAACCGAAACAGACAGACAATTCGATTTGATATTAGACATGACTGCAATTCGAGCACGAGACAGATTTGAAAGATAAACTTCACGTTGTGGATATTCAGCATATAAAATTAAATTAGATTAAATTTTATCTGGAATTCAACCTTTTTAAGTCGCGGGCCGGCAGGCAAATATTGTTTAATTAAAAACCAACAGATATAAAACATTGAAATGTTGCTAGAATATGTAGGGAAAAATTTTATATTTAGACGTTTACACTTTTCAAAATTTCTTTTTTTTTAATTTATTAAAGAGGGTTACTAGTCTACCCTATTTCTTAGTTTTTCAACTAAACGTTCAATTAAAAAAAAATGCGAATATCGTTAAACAAACTTATCCCTCATTTTCTATCACCGCATTCGAGTAAAAAGTTCAACTTTTGACATAAAGTCAGTCATTATTAATTTCCCTAAAAAGCAGAGCGTAATAATTTGTATAAGAGAACAAAGAGTATATTAGTAATTTTAATAAAAATCAGGACGGCATTAAAATGAGGATAGCAAAACAGGGGAGGGGGGCGGATGGCGTTAATAACGCGATAATGCAGCGCTAGGGATGGGACTATAGGCGTATACGGATATTTATGGATTTATACAAAATATTAGTACCCTGTACAATAACTAATCGGCTATTGGAAGAGTCTTCGGTCGAATTTATATTTCGAAAAAAATTCAAAAAGAAATTCAAAATTTAGATAAAAGATTTTTTGTTGTAATGTAGTTTAGAAGATTCCTTCCATACGTAAAATTCTTATAGTACATTTGAAATATTAAAAATCCGTCATCGTGCGAGGCTCAATTTTTAATAAAGTGGCTGATTTAGGCTTGATGTAAATTGTTTGTATTTGTTTTTGTAGCTGGTTTTGTATACCTTGCCTTTACAGGATGATATTGTCTCTTAGCGATAAAGCCTTTATAATAAAAATATAATTAAAATAAAGGAGGAAATTATTGTTTTTTTTTCCTTTTTTATATAACATGTCGGGAAAACAAGCAGGCGGTTCACCTGATGGAAAGTGATACCGTTGCCTATCAACAGGACGATGCCCTTGATGTCTGGAACGCCAAGAGCACCGCCAATACGTTGCCTTTGTTGAGGTAAAATGTTATACCTCACGTGCCGGTAATTACACTGATTCTCTAATCCTTTGGACCAAAACAAACACAGAAGAAATAGAAAGGAGGGTGGTACCAACCCATTACTTATGAACCCATACTACTTATGAAATTGAATGTATATATATATTATATTATTATTCATTTATTTCAGATTCATGTCATCCATATACATTCAACTTAATTCTACACATTTTAATTCATATCAATTCATAACATATTTCATTAATTACACAACAATTACATATTTATAAGACAATAGAAATTCATAAAAAAATAAAAAAATACATAAAATCAAATAAAAATAAAATTGAAAATTATCTAAAAAAAAAACCCTTAAAACCTAGATTTAACATTTTTATCCAATTTTTTGCAACGGGCAGTCAAGACGATTTTATATATACATCTTTTACTATTCGTATGGATTCATATTCCATTTCATTTATTCATTGACAATTTATAATAATCGTTTCTTAAAATAACTAAATCTAAAACATAGATATTACCACATAAAAATTATTTAGGTACATAAAATAGTACATAAGCGGCAAAGTATTTACTCATTGTTAAATATATACGGGCTCTTTATTTACAAACTTTGCGTACTTTTAAAGATTTTATAACCTCTGTGGCGCTGCGGTGTAAAAAGTCGACTGCTACGCTAGAGTTTTCGAATCCCGGCGGGGACAGAACTTTGTGTTATTTGCAAGACGCATTGTTTCGCTTACCGGTCATGGATGAAGTATTCTTATCTATGCAGTATATACCATATCGTTGCTTAGCACCTGCGACACAAGTTCTTACGATACTTACTGCAGGGCCGAGTCAATGTGTGTGTCGTGATGTGGTTTATTTATTTTATTTTATAAAGTTTTCGACGCGTAAAATTGAATACTGTACCAGTAAAATTTGCTCCCATCTCTAAATTCCATTGTTCGGCATGTAGCTCCCTCTAGCGTCGGACAATAACTCAGCGTTGTTTTGACAAAGTTTATTCTTAAATACAATTTGCAGCTTTCGGTACTCACTCGATTATAACAAGGTCAAAAAAACATTTTTTAATTTTAATGTTAAATGGATAGTGTTCTAAAAATTGATTGTTTTATATTAACACGGCTAATAATTACGATAATCAACCTAATCAACTTCAAGAGCTGGAACGGATACGTTCCAAAAAGCATTAAAAAACAGAAAAACCTTATTCGAGGGGATTTCATAAGACAGTTTTTTTTTTTGCAAAAAAACGAATGATAATTTTTTCCAGCTGTTTGTTACACACCGCCATATTCCGTTTGCGAGGGTGCTTCAAACATTAACGACGTTTCTCAGCCAAAAATTCATAGCAGCCATTACTCAGTTAAAAACTTTCCGATTTTAATGACTCTCCTTACCTACAGTGGAATAAATCTCTCCATACAAGATAAGTGCGACAGCCATTCTATCACTAAAAAACACAAATCTACTATTATCACTTTTTTTTTAAATAACTTGTGACCCGCTCCGGCTTGACACGGATATTATGCATGTATAATTTATATGTAACCTTGCTTTTGAATCAATCTTTCTATGAAAAAAAATCGCATCAAAATCCGATGCGTAGTTTTAAAGATCTAAGCAAACATAGGGACGGACACACAGCGGGAAGCGACTTCGTTTTATACTACAGGTATGTAATGTTGCTGAATAGGTACATAGATGTCTGTGGCTGAATATACGAACATGCTAAGTATATTATTGGGATAGGGGTATGTGTTTGAGGCCAGTAAGGAAATAGGCTATTTTGTCTTCAGACAAATCCGCGGGAACAAGCCGGTTTTTTAATAAATACACAGTTAGATTTTCTATAAGAACTTGACTTACCTTAATGTTAAATATTCAATGAAACAAAACTCCTTAAGCAGACTTGTTAACGTTTAAAAAACAATTAACCCTTAAAAATTTCAAAAATCCCACCGCAATACATTTTGACTTGAAACAATATTATAAAACAGCTATGACCCTTGACTAATCGAGTGCCCCGGCTTCTCTCGAGGGCTGGAAGTGCTTTCAGAAACAAAGGGCCGGCACTCAAATCAATTAAACCCTATTTTGAAAACACTGCAGACGGTTCCCTTGAATTATACGATAAATTGTTTCGGTTTTAATGTTAAAAAAATCGCGTGAGAAAATATATTCGTATGACTTTTGATTGTCATGAAATATTAATTGTTTCTTGACTTCAACTACTTCAAAATCTGAAGTTAAATATTAATTAACGATGCTTGATTGAAGTTTAAAAATTTTAAGTGTGAGAATTCGCTGAAATGTCGTTGGCTATTCGAATGATTTCTATGCAAAAGTGTCAAAGAATTAAATACAATTTAACGTTTTTTTTTTAAATCCCAGCTTTTGTTTTTTTTTAAATGAAAATTAAGAAAATTCTATCATAATCATATGTATATTTATACAGTACTTAATCTTTTAGATTTTCTTTCTATATCTTTCTTTTTTATTTCTATTTTAGATGTTAAATCTTTTTATCGGAAATCAATTCAAATTTTTATATGAAATTTATAAGATATTTTAATCCACATTGAAATAGTTTTTTTTCCTAACCCCATCGTTTAATAGGTACACTGATAATGTGTTTTAACAAAAAGCTGAAGTAAAATATTAAAATAAGAAACGAAAATGTAATAACAGCTTTTGTACTGTTAATTCGATGATTTAATTGAATTAATTTTATATTATTTTATTATATTTAAGAACAAAAATAATAAAAATATTAAATACTCCCAAAATAAACTATACATTAAATATAATTTCTTAATTTTCAGAAGAACAATTAATATTACTTAAAAGCTTTCCATTGACGTTCATCGAAATGGAATATATTTTCTAAACAAATTCATAATTATAAATCAGAAATGTCATTCGTTTTGCATATGTATTTATTGAATAAACAAAAGTTATTGATTCGTGTGATATCGTGAATACTCGTAAAGGGATTCAGTTAAAAAATATTGTAAGCCGGAGTCCACAATGTGCCGAGTTCATTATAGACGCGGCCTAGTCGAGGGGGCTCGGGACGGCGTTATGCAACAAAGAAACTTATTACTTCCTTTACAATTTAGAAATCAAAATTTTTTATCATCAAAATCGTTTCGTTACTTCTTTATCCGGATATAAACATCTTTTAATGTTAAGTTGTTAGTATTATAAAATAAAATTTTATTTCTCCTCCATTGTTCTATACAATGTTATTACCGCAAATAACTGAGCTAGCTTTTACATTTTAAAATTTGTACAATATTCATCAATGTAACTAATATGTTTGTGGTATAAATAATTAAGATTTAAACGTTTTACTTGGCTTTCGATATAGGCAACGAACAAAAGCACATACAGCTCATGTCTTATTATCGTGTAATTTTTTATAAATAGGAAGGCAAGTTCTTTTCCAACTGAAAACCCTTTTGCTCGGTCTCTCGCGAGTTCTAACACAGATTAAAATGTAAAGATCAAAAATATAAACATCCAGTTATGTAATTAAGCCCTTACTTGAGATTTAGGTAGAACTTATCATGTATAACATGTATATTTGATGAATTCATTGAAATGGATTGTGGTGATTATGTACCAGGCAGCGCGATATTTTTTAATCATTGAAAATGTCAATTTTTAGATAAATTTAAAGAGAATTTGTGTTTAGATTCTTTAAAATTTAATTTGTATTTAATCTTGGTTCAGTCTTGCATGGTATCGTGTTGGTTTTGTTTGATGTACCTAGTACGGTGGAATATTTAAGATGTATGTAGGTATGTATGTATTGTATGCTATGCACCGTCAATCGTTCTATGTCTACTGGAAAATCGTATTTGCTCAATATCAGGACTCCGTATTGGGGAGACGTGCACGAGAAACTGTTTAGGGATCCTTCAAGTATTTGAGAAAAAAATTTGAGTGATAAGGCAATTTGTTGCCTAAATATATTTCAATTTAAAAAAAACAACAGCAAATGTTTTGACGGCCTCTGTTGCGCAGACGTTTGAATCCTGGCGTGGGTGTTTTTTGCAACACGCATTGTTTCGATTACTGGTCTCGGATGTTGTATTCTTATCTTTGTAGTATATACTATATCGTTGCTTAGCACCTGCGACAGATTATATCTTAGTGTAGGGCTAAGTCAACGATGTGGTTATTATTATTGTTTGATTTAGCGAAGCAAAAGTGGCGAAAACATGAAATTGAAAGTACAATGAACGTCGGTCACTCTCGAAATAGTTATATTTGTGACTATCTTGTAATAATCAAAAAGTAAGAAGTAAGAGCTATCTACGGAACCATAGCACGAAGTATTGGTTCACACTTCAATAGTTGTATAAAAAGTCAGTGTATGACGGGAATATAAAAAGTTAAAGTGTCAATATTAGGGTGTTCCCTATTTTGAATCCAATTGAACGTGAACAAATCACAGGGTTTATAGAAATCCCTTTGATCTGAATCACAAATCTTTTTACGGATTTTATATTCAAATTCCTCGAAAACATTCGACTCTACTTTTAAAATTTCATTTGACAAAACACAAATATTTTACTCCGTCAGTTTCTGAGCTACTGAAACTCTAAATGTCATTAATAAAACCAAAAGCATTTTAAACGTCCACAAACCCATCAGAGAATCACATTAACTAACAAAACGAAAATGTATCAAAGAAAATCATTGGTGACTGCCGGCCATTACACAAATTAGAAAAAGAAAAATGTAAATGCATTTCCCGCCGTTTCGTATTGCCATTCAAAATAGGAACGTAATACCTCGCTAGTGAAAAGAACTGTCTCAAATTACTTCGCATCTCACGTCTCTGTCTAACGTTTGTTAACGTATACACCTATCTCTTTCCGATGCTATACAAACTCAGATAACAAATACAAAGGGCCTAATTGAGTAACTAGTAAAACGAACGACTCTGAAACGTCCCTTCCTAAAACAAAACCAACTTTTAAAGCAGCTGGTAAAGCTTTTAGGTGGGAAACGAAAGCTTATTACCTTAGCAGTTAGGTTGATTATTATAGAGTTTGTAGCATTTTGAGGTTATATTGTACAATTTTGGAGAGTCGAGTTCTCAAGTGGTAAGGGTGTTCGAGTTTGGAAAGGGAACTTAATTTGTCAACAATTTTCAATATTTGAATACATTTCGTTGGACGATCAGCTTCTGTCAGCTTAAATTGTTTTTCTTTGTAAAATAATTTGATGACGCTGTGCTCGTTACGTATGAACTGCCCGAGTGTTTCGGTGTACAGTTGAGAGCTCAAGTAGGGTAAGTTATATGGAGAATGAGACCTTGACGGATGATTTTGGAAGTTTTTCAATTATCTTTTACCACTTCGTTTTGTATTCAACTAAACTCTCATACGGTTGTTGACAGTTGTAGGTTCCATGGTTTGTAGGCAGGTCAGCGATGTGTTACAAGCCAAAATAGTTAGTTTGGTACCTGTATTATATTCGTTCTCATCAAAAGAGAGCCGATATTGAGAACGTTGAAATTGATGACACGTTTTCGAAGGCTCAAGAAATTAATTAGAACTTGTTCCTGTCGACCTGACATTTAAGTCTCCTCCAGGAAAGCAAACAGAGAGAAGCACATCCTAGAGATGTCGAAGGTTATGGGATTGATTCTACTTAGGAATACTAGATTTATTGTGATGTCCTTGTGTTGTCTTTTGTTGCATTACATTACTACTGATTCGACAACTGATCCCTTGTCAGAACACCGATCATTTTTAATTTAGAAAATTGTTTATTCTCAACACGTGACATTGGCTTAGTAATCGTCCAATACGATTATTGCCATAAATAAAAATTGAATTGTAAACTACATTTAAAGTTGCTTTAAGACCTAGTAAAGTCCAGCTCCCCTGACGTTGTATTGAGCTTAAAAAAAAAACTACATAACTCAACCAGTTCCAAACAATTTATCAAGTTTTAGGATCCGAGGGAGACTCCACAAAATCAATGAAGGATTTGAGGAGAAGTTTTTATTCAACATACACGAAGATCGGACCACACCAGGATCGTAGTAATTGATTTAATAGCATGAACCCCTGCAGCCAATCCTGCTATCAAGTCCAATGACAGTCGGAGTATGATTGCCCGTCCTGCGCGCACGCAATGAGGATGCGACGGCGGCGCTGATTGGCGGATGTCCAGGATGGTGCGCCTACGTGACTGTCACTCCTTGTTGCATACATCTAAAATTAATATTCAACTGTCTTTTTTCGAAACCGGTGGAAATTCAAACCATTTGCTCGGCCACGCCATGGGCTCATCCATTAACAGTCAACCTCACTGAAGTGAGTTTTAGGACAGCAGATACAATTCACTGTGGGAGATCACTTCAAATATCAAATTAAATCGACGCATGTGGTCATCCCTTCATAAGCGTGCTGCTGCAATGTCCAGATTTACATAATACAAATTTGAGATATCACCGCGGAATCCGATTGCGAAGTTCATATAACAGCACAACTATACCTAATAGTAATTCCATCTTTGTTATGGATTACGGGCGTAGGACTCCAAAAAGATCGCCAGTAAAGACGGCATCGAAAAGTCCTCGCTTCGGTGACGTGAAGACCTAAAAATCTCCTCAATTCGGCTGGTGCCCTAGGGCTAAGAAGGCCCTGCCCAATG
Source organism: Choreutis nemorana (assembly GCA_949316135.1). Taxonomy (NCBI): domain Eukaryota; kingdom Metazoa; phylum Arthropoda; class Insecta; order Lepidoptera; family Choreutidae; genus Choreutis; species Choreutis nemorana. Next base: position 1,448,297 of record OX438609.1, read on the forward strand.
GTTTGACGCCAAACTAGAAGATCAAGAGAAGCAAAATGTACCAGATAATTCCATAAAATTTTTAAAAAATCGGTCAATCGTGAGTCGAACCCACACATGATGGGTTTCATACCATCTTATGACATTAAACATTAATTACTTTTTAGACAATTTCGTAAAAGATACAAGAGCAAATAGAAATGTCAAAAAAGATCTTTTTGACACCTTTAATCTGTATGTACCATTATGTTTTTGGTATTTCTCTGAAAATTTCAAGAGTCTAGATATTATGATAAATGAGATACAGCCCGCTGACAGACGGACGGTAGGACAGCGGAGTCCTAGTTTCCTACCCTTTGGGTAACTAACCTTAAAAAGAGTGCCCTTGTAGGTCTTTTGTAACAGGGGTAGGGGTTGATCCCAATAAATCATTAATTTTAAATGATGTGTCCTGGTATTCCTGGTACCCTCTAATTCTAATTCAGTTTGCACTCTATTTTCACAACAAAGAATCAAAAATCCCCAAGTGTACTAGTACAAGTATACTAAGTATACTAGCTTTTGGCCCCGACTTCTTCGTAGAAGACGAAAAGGGTTCTAATAGGATTTTTAATTACTGGACATTGATCTATTTGGTCAATTCACACGACATTTTTATAAATATAGTGTTTCATTAAAATCTATTTAGTAGTTTTTGCATAAAAGAGTAACAGACATCCATACATCCTTACAAACTTTCGCGTTTAAAATATTAGAGCAAGGAAGGTCACTTCAATAGAAGGCCTATAAACTAAATTAATTGTAATACTTATTACAATAGTAAAAAAATTTTGTTACCTACATTTGTAAGAAGATTAAATTTTGATACATGTAAAATTATATTGTATTGAGGAACGTTGCTTCAAGTAAATTATTCCAAAAGAGTATATGATTAAAATGGGACCAAATAGAGCAAGAACCCATTGTTAAACAACAAGAAAATTTAGTCATTTTTTTACTTAAACTGCTACTATTTCTTACAATAACTACATTCTTTAGCTACCATTTTACAAAAACCCATATCTTAAAAAAACAATAAAAGTTTCTAATTCTTTAAATGAATAAAATTACATGTCCTTGTGTTTACCTGAGGAAACAATAGAAAAAAATGTATTTTAATAAATTAATTCCCAGTATAAATATTTTCGAACAATTACTAAGAAATGGGATCTGAAACTGACATAAAATATGCTAATTAAAATACTAAAAACTCTTCCTAAAAGCTACAAACAAAATAAACATTTCATTGTCATCGTTACAGTAAGCTTTGGAAAAGTGCTACTCACGGTCCGTGGTCAACAAAAAGCCAAAATAAGAATTATATAATAATATAATCGTCAGGTCAGTCGGTAGCCGGGTATGCCTGTCAACTCCTTTTGTCCGTCCGTCACAACTGACTTTCAATACACTAACGACCAAACTGTTATTAAGAAAACAATTCAAGAAGGCTTCCGTTTAAACATCTATTTATTGAATAGAACCGAAAGCGGGATAGGGTACGACTTGTTTAGTAAAAACAGAATAAAAGCAACCGATGCGATGGGAATGAGCTTTTTTCGTTGATCAAATAAACATTAATAATTTCGACGTTGTTTTTAGATGGCTGGTCATGAGTGAAGAAAGAAGTTAGGGTGTTAAAAATGTTTTATATAGGGAAGTCTACCATTTAAGTTTTAATATATACGAGTAAACTTAAATAGTTGAGTAACTTAAGTATGCATGATGTAAATAAAAGCGTGGTTTATAAATACATTTAGACGTGCCAAACATATTTTATTAATAGAGACAAAACAGTTGGCAAAAAACGAAAAAAAAATTAGTCTACTAACTTTAAATCCAATCTTAATTTTTCAAAAGAAACTAACTTACGGTCCTCATCAATAAGTCATCTGAACCCGCGGAAAGTTGTAATGGGACCATACCAAAGTGAAGTAACTTTAAAATAGAAAAAAGTCAAATTAGACCTCCAAGTTGAATGACACGGGGGCGGCAGATCGCTTCGTCCAAAAACTCTTTGCTACAATGTAATCATGCGCAAAACTTATCGCATTATGAAAAAGCAGCAAATCGGTGAATCCTTTGATCTGCGACACGCTAATTTGACAATTACACCCACCCCTAGCACGGCCGGGGCTGGGGTAGCACGTCACACGATACTGATCTTTAATTGTGCACTGTTTTCGGTCTGTGACAAAGGAGCTCTATTAGGGAATCGGGAGATCGAACTTTGTTCTTGATTAGTTTACACCTAATTTCTTATTAGCAAAGAACTAAGAGTTTACCTGGTTGTAAATGAGTCATTCCAAAATTGATGCAGTCAAAAAGACTAGAGCTGTTCCATATTAAACCAAGGCAGTTCGCATGGTATCAATTAATAAAGATATCGAATGTATTCTTATCAATTGTTCTCTAGCGATGATCGTTATAGTTAAATCTCGTTAAACAGCATCCACCGTTGACGCCGTACCTCCCTCGGCAACACAAAGGCGTCTGATGAATCGCCACGTGGCCGAATACTTACACTTTGTAACTTCATTCATTTAACCCCTCCAACACTGATACTCCTCGCCATTACTTATTCAATCAACAGATTAAATTCAACATGATCCCCCAACATTCCAAATGACCTCTAAATGCCACCGGTTAACGAAAACTTCTCCAATTACCGATCTAATTTCCTCCTTTATCATCCATTCAAAACCAATCAGCATCGGTGGTTCCAAAGCAAAATATGGAGCTATTCATTTTTAAATCCCCTCATCTGAATCGTCGAAATGCGATATCCCACAGTACAAAGAGACCACGACTGAGAAGCATTCCTACTAATTCCACCTTCGAATTTGCAGATCATGCTCTCTGCGAAAAAGCACGCTGCATAGAATTCGGCTCGCTTTGCCGACGGCTGCACATTATTTTCTTCCTCTCAGTTTCTCCTCGACAATGGCAGCTTTTATCCCCTTCTCGATTGTTGATTGGAGAAATCACCGCAGCCATTATATGCTCATTTGGGCCTGCATTCATTCGGTGACACTCGTTAGTTTCCGGCGGGATCAATTAGCCGTCTGCCGCGACAAAGCCTCGCATGCTCGCGTATCCGCCACGTTTTAAATTAAAAACAAAACAAAACTCAAGTGTCCAATTGCCCGTGTGAAGATAACTTGACCCGCACTTGTTGAATGTCAAATACAAGCGGCGATTTGTTATGTTATCGACTGGTGAAAGGAAACGATCGATTATGCCAATAAGCCATTAGAAGATGATTTAAGTCGGTACAAATTCTGCGATTACTGTTCCCGATCATTTTAAAAATACGAGGACAAATTGCTTTGATACCGTTTCGAACGAGGAAGCGAAAACAATTCCTTGCTTTACAAATTTCTGGCAGCGAAATTAACTCAACAGGAGAGTGATTTGGAATGTCACCTTCACTTTGATCAGTCGCAAGTTATTTCGCGAACTTCACAAAAGGATTTTTCCTTTGTGTCAGTTCGGATCGCGAGATGATTGACGGCCGATTCGCGAAGTGAGGATTCTGACACCATTGCTCATTCCCGCTTTTTAAATGGAGCTTCGAACGAAAATCAAACTTACTGGTTCGAGATAGAGCTCAATAATTTCCTTGAGACCGCAGCATCAGGGTTGTCAACGCGTTAAGAAACAAACTTAATCTGCGTGGTTTAATTCCTTGGTCACAGCAATTCCAACCTTTCTGCTCGCAAATAGGGTTGGCACGCCTACTAGCAGATGGTAATAGTAAGGTTGCCTTAGTCTAATAAGTGCGCAGGTTGAGTCGGGCGTTGGGAAATGAGTTTCCTTGCACGGGGGGCGGTGGGGGGCGGTAATTGTCGCGGCTTCAAAGCTCAGCGTCGCTAGCGGCACCTTTTGATTGTTTTTCCCGCGACGATCGACAGAGGTTTTTGCGTCGACCACCTGTCTTGGTAATCGCGTAATGGTAGATTATTTACGAGGTACTGTTTCGAGCTACCGAGGAATGATACTGGTTCAATAACGAGCACTGAATAGCACCTAGTAACCGTCCCAGAACAAAACTTTCAATCCCTAATTTGGTGCTGAGGTTTATAAAATTATTTAATAGTAAACACAGCCACAAACATTTAGTACATCTATGTTTGTGTACACAAACATTAGTGTTGCTCTACTTGCACTATAAAAATGATCGCATTGTAATTGGTCGTTGTTTTTTTTGTGTTCTTTATTACAAGTGTATGTATATATGCCGTTTGATTGTTTGTCCGTTGTATCATTATTTGGAATTTTTGTTTGCCGGGAGGCGCCTTGAAACGAAAAAAGGAATATTGTTTTAAAATCGATCCGGAAACCTGAGCCCTGCGATGTTTACACAGTTTAAAAGACACGTCAACATTAAATGCTGAAATATTAGGGTTGTCCAACACTCACCTAATCAAATAACTATGCTCTTTAAAAAAAAAAAAATATCGATGAATATTTTTAATGGATATGATACTTAAAATTTCTTAATGATACGGTGAGCAGATACAAAGAATACCATAATAAAAAGTAACTGTGCTATAGCGAGTTTGTTGTTACTATTGGTTAATGACACTTAAGTTCTTAATTTTTCGCACCTGCGACATCCTAACCAGAACCTTTAAAACAGCATTGTACAAACTCTTGTGCTGCATTCTTTTTGATGTTTAAGTCCATATAACTATACAACAACATTAAAACTAAAACTGCCTATTCTTATATCTCAATTAAAAATAATAATAATAACCACATCACGACACACTCATTGACTCAGCCCTGCAGTAAGTATCGTAAGAACTTGTGTCACAGGAGCTAAGCAACGATATGGTACATATATATTAAATAGATAAGAAATTGGTGCAGACAGATCTTTTTCTTAAAATATTTATGTAAATATGTTCCGAAATATTTTAGTTTCCATCATATAACTTTTTTGTGTATTTTTAAACGTTAACATAAGCTCTACAAATTTTATACACAAATACAAAATATAATTACCTAATAAAATATACGTATTTCTCAAAGTTGGCAACCCTAAACAGTACAGTGTAGAAACGCGACACGGTCTGAAGTAGTTGTCGTGTTATTTTAAAACATCGGGAGTCGAGAGATGACAAACAGGCGGACATATAGACGGACACCCTCAGCCTCCTTGTTCTTCCCACGTTTCATTATGTATTAATCTTATATAAAAATTCTCGTGTCACAACTTCACACTTCGTTCCCGTACTCCTCCGAAACGGCTTGACCGATTCTCATGAAATTTTGTGAGCATATTGAGTAGGTCTGAGAATCGGCCAACATCAATTTTTCATACCCCTTAGTGATAAGGGTTTTCCTTAACATTTTATTTATATGGCAAAACAACGTTTCAGCCGTTTGCCGGGTCAGCTAGTATTAATATTGACTACTACAGATATTCGACTACGAAGACGTTAAGGCTATGGTTGTGACATGATCACTGACATTTGTACGCCTGCATGTCAGGTTTTTGTTAACACTTTATTGTAAATTACTAACATCTTACTAACACGAAAATAAGACAAATAAATATCTTTTCCTTTATGACGTGTATATGCACATTGTTCTAGTATGAGTCTTTACTTAGGCCGCTATTAAATTATGATAGACATATAATGAGATATAGGAGTCACTAGTATATATAGTCATTTTTACATATTTTTTAAATGTATATCTTCAACGGCATCGGTTTTAGTACCATACTGCCTAATCATCAGTAATTATAATTTCTTCATTATTGATGATAAATGAGATAAGGATGATAAGATGAACAACGAAAATGATGAAACTGCGGAGATGACGAAAAGCGCAGCCAAATCGTCGTATTTCACTTTCTCCACACTTGTACAGCACTACTAATATTTACTGGTTAAAACACTAGAATTTTACACATTAAATTCTGCTGATATCTATGAAAAGACAATAAAATAAGAAAATTCTAACTGACACTTCCCGTTCCCGCCAAGTAACTCCAGTCATTTATACATAAATAACCTATGACAATTTACTTCTTCTTGGTTTAATTCTTCCCTTTGGTCGGGAAAGGCAAAGAGCTTTAGGCCATACAGCACAAGTCTTCGTATAATATTCACTTTCTTTATTAATTGTTTCTACAGTAACATGCTAGTAATGTTACTGTAGGCTTATTGAGTTACTTGGGAGATGACGAAAAGAGCAGCCAAATCGTCGTATTTCACTTTCTCCACACTTGTACAGCACTACAGATATTTACTGGATAAAACACTCGCATTTTACACACTAAATTCTGTTGATGATGAAAAGATAATAAAATAAGAAAATTCCAACTGACACTTCCCGTTCCCGCCAAGTAACTCCCTAAGACAATTTAATTTATTAGCAGATATGTTTAGAATGATCTATGGTCAATGATTTTTTTATGTATTTCTTTGACGGCATTGGTTTTAGTACCATACTGCCAAATCATCAGTTTTTTTAATTTCTTGATTACTTGATCAAAGATTATATTTCTATTGCACAGTGCGCAAATAAAAAGTTTGGTGGCGCAGTGGTGTAAACAGCCGACTGCTACGCTATTTCCGGGTTCCGGGTTCGATACCCGGCGGTGACGGGACTTTGTGTTATTTGCAAGACGCCTTGTTTCGCTTACCGGTCTTGGCTGTAAAATTCTTATCAAAGTAGTTCATACCATATCGTTGCTTAGTTCCTGTGACACAAGTTCTTACGACACTTACTGCAGGGCTGAGTCAATTTGTGTGTCGTGATTTGGTTATTATTATTTGTTACGGGATTGGTTCATATTATGACTTTTGCATACGAGTTAGTTCTTCTTTCCTTATGGACTCTTTTAGGAAACTTACGGGACGTATTTTCGGTCTTCTGTGCAAAAAGAGTGGCCTTGAGGTTTCGCACACTGCAACAATATGCGTGTAAGTACACGGCAAAAAAACGAACACAACTTTAAACGAACGATCTTCGTTAAATCGACTAACTATAACTGTGAATCGTTAGTTTGACCTTTTGTCATATTATAGCAATAAAATTAAACCTAGTTCAAACACTTAATGAAGTGGACAAAGTATTATAAGTTGAAATTATCAAATTTATTCGTGTTTACGATCTGTAAATTATTATACAAGCTAATTAGAAGCAGTACATTCGCAATAAATTAACAGTTTACTACAAAGTTTGAGAGAAGAGAGAGAGAGAATTAATTCAGCCGTTTCGGAAAACTTCAAGAAACAGACTGTGTTTGAGTAACGCACGTAAGCTTAGAAATATTTTCATATCACATGTAACGGTTTTTTCCGGGCATACCCGCCACTGCTCCTCCTCCTCCTCCAACTCCTGGTCACTACAATGAAGGTCGTTTGATCGAATAATCAACGAATAATGCAGCAGTGCAATGACGCACAGCCTGTGCCCGGACACCCTACCGGCCGTCTTGGGACCCGCAACGAACTTAATCAGAAGAAATAGGAGGTAGTAGGAAACCGATTTCAGACGAAGGCGGACAGATACCTAAACTTTATTTATTTTGAATTACAAACTACTTACACAAATACTTCCGAGTGTTTAATATTTAAAAAACCGTTGAAAGTCATCAAAATTAAAAGAAACCTTTACAAAACCCGTTCCTGCAAAACAATCAAGTCAGTCCATAGCTAATGAAGCGATTATTTCAAGTGTTTAGCTATAAATGAAGTCATTAACATTTCCCTGCTTCTGATGCGTTAAATAAGAAACACCCACCACATGTGCAACATTTATAATATCGACATACACAAAGACAATAGCACTACCTGGTAATATATTTTTACATGCACCGGAGTGAGTTGCCTTACTTTGTTTTCAATATGGGGTCATAGATTAAATATTGAGCGGAAATACCATTTATATTAACTCAATTGCATATATAATGCAACTTTTAGATATTTTCTTTGGTTAAATCTTAAATTACGGTTTCTCTTTAAAAAGTCAGATGATATCAAGTAACCAATTCAAGTCATTTATTTACAAAGAAAATACATTAAATATGTATAATTCATGGGTCTATGTATTCTCATCCCATTGCATGTCCTATACAATCTCAAAAACTATCAAACAATTAAAAAAATCCCAATGCACCTAGTTGTTACACACAAACACACAAACATTTTCCGTTATAGCTGGAACTGTTGTCGAAATTGATCTAAATGGAAGAAATACGACGCATCTGTTATATCCAGTTATTAACTGGTATATGTCTAGGAATCTACTTGTAACGTTATGAAATGCAAACAGCCCAGTACGAAATAACGACCAATATGCATACGATTAAAATACTTATAAGGAACGTATTAAAATTAATGAGGACAGAAAATTTAATGACTATTGCATATAACCGAATGTCATTAATAGTTGGCGGTAGGTACTAAATAATTCTTTGTAACTTAGTAAATAGTTTAATATGGTTCATTTAGGGTTTTACGAACTCGGTAGCACAGTGGTTTAAACAGCCGACTGCTTGAGGTTCCGGGTTCGAATCCCAGCGGGGGCGGGACTTTGCTATTTGCAAGACGCATTGTTTCGCTTACCAGTCTTGGATGTTGTACCACATCGTTGCTTAGTTCCTGTGACACATGTTCTTACGATACTTACTGCAGGGCTGAGTCAATGTGTGTGTCGTAATGTGGTTATTATTATTATTTGTTACGGGATTCGTTTACATTAGGACTTTTGCATACGAGTTAGTTCTTCTTTCCTTATGGACTCTTTTAGGAAACTTACGGGACGTATTTTCGGTCTTTTGTGCAAAAAGATTGTTGCTAATTCAGAGCTTAATATTCAGACTCAAGTTCAGTAACTAATCGAAAAGCTATAACGAACTTTTGTTTCAATTCACTTGCTTATTGACAAGAGAAATACCACCAAACTACAGGTTCCGGATACATGTGGAAAGTAAGCTGAAACATTTGGGATTATGTTTGGCATCGCACGACAACAAACCAAGATAGTAACACAGGTAGTTTTAACGACCTCGGTACCCAGTGAATCAGCAGACTGCTAAGCCGGAGGTTCCGGGATCGAATCCCGGCGCGGGCGGAACTTAGTTTCAAGACGCATTCTTTCGCTTACCGGTTTTGAATGATGTATTCTTATCTATGTAGTTTATACACTTTCGTTGCTTAGTGCCTGCGATACAAGATTATATCTCACTGCAGGGCTGAGTCAATATGTGTGTCGTGATGTGGTTAACTTAGTACCTTAATGACATTTACATTATAATATAATGCACATCAACGTAGCACAGCAATAAAAATTAAATCGTATATCGCAGGTCGGTATACGAAATGATACGAGTATTTAAACAAGAAGAAATAAAATAAAAAGTCTTCGCTATTTTTAGCTCACATAATATAGTCACCTGGGACAAGCGTCAAGAAGTAAGCATTCTCTCTGCTAATGAAAATGACTCACTTACGTTTTTGATTTAATCTCGAGCAGCTTGCGAAGGATTTAAAATGTAACCTTTTTTGTACGAGCTCACTTGTCAATGGTTAAACCAACACCCGTCAAACACCCCCTGCCCTCTCCCCCACGCCCCTCGCCATAACCCCTCGTAATTACAAGACGACTTCATTTCCTCGGGTTTTTAATAATTAAAAAAAGATTACTTTTGTTTTTTGCAATTTGGATACAAATGCGTTGGTCAACATTCAGCCGCTGTGTCATGATGATATTTTATTTTTTCAGGGTACAAATGGGAAATAAATCGAAACCCGACATTCAAAATTGAGCATTTAATACCAAACTTTCATTTTAGAACGTTTCTTCGTTGCGGAAGATATTTCTTCGGGAATTTTTTGCTAAAGATTTTAATGTATACGTTGAAAGGAAACAAATCTCAAAGGAATTTTTATTATACGGAACTTATTAATGTAACACCCACCTCCATCTTGTCATTTCATTTAAAGTCCGCCGACTACGACGACGTGGGTAAAACTGAATATTAAAGATGTTATCTGATACTCGCCTGAGCTTCTGGCCTTTCATGTAATCTTTGTGAATAAAATTATATATATTCAGCCACAGTCGATTCACTTTTCCCATCACATTTAATTATGAAATGACCTACTTTTGGTGTTTCTGGGTATTTACATACCTACTCAAAATTTTGGTTACCTCGCGTTTTCGGCCTCTGGGCCATTTCGATTGCTGTCCCCGCTTTGCTGGGACGGTGAAATCGGTTTCTTACTACCTCCTATTTCTTCTGGTTGCGGGTCCCAAAACAGCCGGTAGGGTGTCCGGGCACAGCCTGTGTGTCATTGCACAGCTGCATTATTCGTTGATTATTCGATCAAATGACGCCACTGTTGATGCTGGTGAAAACAAGTTGCAATGGTGGGATAGAGTGGCGGATGTACCCCGAAAAAAATACCTCGCGTTAAAACGGTTTATTCTTTGCTCTGTACCAATCAGTTGACTGGGCTTTTTAATTTCTACTTGACTTCAAACTCGTTTTAACCAACTACGACGAAGCATAAAGGAAGGTTATGATTTCGATCTGTAGACATAAAATGTAAATTACTAACGAATTAAATTTAAATTAAATTACTACTAATGTAAATATGGCTACACCAATTTAATTTTAGTCCAAGCCTATGGTCTTATCATCATAAACTTTCGTCTCACCTGCCATCACAATTATTGATAACTCATAAAGGAGATTCTGTGCTCCGATTCGTCATCGTTTGGGTTATTGGGTCTTTTCCTGGCGTTAAGCTGTTCGCTGTGTTTCGGTTCGAAGGATTGGAGAGCCAGCGTATTTAACGGCACGAGAAGTTTAACATCTTTACCTGGCCTGGCATGGCCAACGCATTGGAGGTACTCTTGACGTTCCAGACATCAAGGGAATCGTCGTGTCAATGGGTGGCGGTATCACTTTCCATCAGGTGTACCGTCAGCTTGTTTGCCCATGATGTTGAATAAAAAAAGTTATCAATTTGAAATATTGTTATATGCGTATTGTAGGAAATTTTGTCTACAAAGTTTTGACCTTTAACAATAGAACATTTATAAGGATAAATGTATGTTTTTATTAATGAAATGTACAGAGTCAATTGCAATTAAAAGGCAGATTAGGTTCAACCTAATCATAACATGACCTATCATGTCATCCGCCATTAAAGAAAGGATCTTTCGTCTGGTATACGTCAATTTGTTTTTTTTTCATTAAATGATAATAATAATAATAACCTCATCACGACACACACATTGACTCAGCCCTGCAGTAAGTATCGTAAGAACTTGTGTCACAGGAACTAAGCAACGATATGGTATATACTACATAGATAAGAATACAACATCCAAGACCGGTAAGTGAAACAATGCGTCTTGCAAATAACACAAGGTCTCGCCCCCGCCGGGATTCGAACCCGGGACCTCTAGCGTAGCAGTCGGCTGTTTACACCACAGCGCCACCGATGTCGTCAAATACATCTTCATTAAATACTTAAAGTTGCAATAACTTAAAGTATTATGCCAGTGTCAAGTTATATTTACTATCAAGTTTTGATGAGGAATGATAAGATGAATAGATGAATAATTTCATGTCACGGAATAATGTATCCGCCTACAGTAACATGCTAGTACGGTTACTGTAGACTCTAATAGATTACTTGGGAGATGACGAAAAGAGCAGCCAAATCGTCGTATTTCATTTTCTCTACACTTGTAAAGTACTACAAATATTTACTGGTAATAACACACACATTCAATTACACACATACACATTCAATTCTGCTGATGTACGAGAAAAAAAAATCTGACACTTTCCGCCAAGCAACGAAGTAAATGTCAATTGCCTACCTCTCACCCCAATAATGAAACCAACCGTCAGGGAAAAGGATCTAATGAACAACTTTGTGACATTTTTGGAACGAAACGGGAAGCGTTGATGCATCAATATGGAATGAATGACCTTGATGTGGGACCATTTATATCAGTTTTAGCAGAGCCACGAAGTGAAGTTTTCAAAGCTCTTATTGCTATGTTTTTGCATCGATGAATACACCTTTTCAGCCTTAAGCTTTTGTTTAGAAATAATTAAGATCTAGGGTATGATGGGGCTGACGTACGCTTATTGGAAAAAATAAAAAATTGATAAAAAAACTTTATGTAAAATTGCCAAGTTTTTTTTTCTTTGTAAAAATGAAAAGATCTCATGAAGGCCAAGGCTAAACACTTCCTAAACTTCTAAGGAATTTTGGTACAAAAACTGTTCTTTATTAATAAGTTCTATGAAGCGGCCAATACATAGTTTTTTTTTTGACACGATGGAAGTTAAACTCATGACGTTCCATGACGTGAAACCTTTAGCAATCCCTTCTACTTTAAAAGTATCCCTTACATTGATTTTTTCTATTTGGATCCAAAATTCTCTATTGAATTAAAATTAAAGATATTGCATTTAAATATAGTTTTGTTTTAAAAAAATACAAAAATTCAATTCCACCACTTTCATTTCGTCATCAGTGTTAGTAACATGGTAAAAATTCGATGCCAAAAAAATTTATGGTGTAAAATTTAAAAATGTGCTTGGTTTTTTCAATATTAGCTATGGAATCTCTTGTATCTAATAATAATAAAAATCTTTATTTAAAAACTCCATTGAAAAATCAAGAGAGATTTTGAAACATTTTATATGGATATCATAGCGTGCTGGTCTATAAAGTTTTAATGCACAGAGGTGGATTACAGATTTTACGAACGGCCGGTAGAATTTTAAATAAGTATTTCATTCCACGATTGGGGTTGCTAGTTCTATGTATTTATTTTCTTATTTAAAGTGTTTACTTATAGACAGGCTTCTCAGTACCCACATCTAATTGTTATTATCTATTTATTGATAAACTAGTTTATCTCTGCATTGCTTGAGCTATGCTTATATTGTACTTATTTCTTCCCTCATTCTTGTAATTAAATGTTGAAGACCTAAAAACCCTTTCTTAGCTGAACTGTCTTAGCTATTAACAATAAACAATAAACCACATCACGACACACACATTGACTCAGCCCTGCAGTAAGTTTCGTAAGAACTTGTGTCGCAGGTGCTAAGCAACGATATGAATGAAACTACATAGATAAAAATACTAAATCCAAGACCGCTAGCGAAACAATGCGTCTTACAAATAACAGTTCCACCCCCGCCGGGATTTGAACCCAGAACCTCTAGCATAGCAGTTAGCTGTTTTCACCACTGCCCACAGAGGTCATCAAAATGCATAACCTATAAACTGAATATCTGCTAAATTATAGTTTTCGCCTTCAGACCTTAATAATTGTTGTCTAACGAAATATCGTAAAACAACGCATTAGAAAAGGTCAAATTAATGAAAAGCTCGTAATTTTACTAATTTCTTGAGCAATAATAAAACTTGTCTCTTTGAGGATTGAGTGAATAAGTCCTAGCGTATTCCAGTTCATACCCTGAACTTAATTAGGAATACTAGGGAATATATATACAATTTCAATTTGATACATCAATCAATTTATCGATATTTACAATGAAAACAGAATTAGAATTTAAAGACAAGTGAGACATAGCCACTTAAATTAAATATCTATATCGCTCATCAGAACAACCTTTTCTATGGAAGTTGTATGGCGCGCGTGTACTTTGACATCATTGTACGATTGTACATATTGTAACCAACGACTTAGAATGTAATGCATATTCCCTATTGAGGTTTTTTTGGAGCACACCCTGTCCCGCCACTTCAACTCCATCACCGCCCTCCGCCGATTTCTTGTAGAACCGATAATCGGGCCAATTCCTAGTGGTACACTGACCAATTATTAAACTAACCGACTTTTGTAAAGCTTGTTCCTTTCACAATTGCAATCAGTACGTTCCAGTTTTCGCCTACACTATATAATGAAAATTAGCAGCTGTATGTAGTTCTGATGACAATAAAATAATATGGTACTATCAAACTGATCTGATGATGGAGCTGGAAGATATGAACTGGAACTTCATGATGGAAATCGTATCAGCTGTTTTAGATTTCTTAGAAAAGTCTTGAACTTTGACCAAGATATTGGGTTTCGAGGTCTGATGAAGAAACCGAAAGATAGACACTGGCATTCTAAGCGTGTTTTTCTTTTTTTTAGTGTTTTTAAACTATTAATTATTGTTTTGAAACAGGTAGAGTTATTGTTCATACAAAGTAGCCTATGAACTATGTTTAATATTGTAGCCTCTTCTGTAAAGCTGTTATGTTCAATTAACATGTATTTATTTAAAAAGAGAGACTAGGTAAATCGACATTTTCTAATCAAACATGCTCTGTTTCAGCCAATGAAGTTGGAGCTTGTCGATTAAGTCCTCATTCAAATTTCGATATTTTCTATATTCGCGGTATCGAAAGCTTATTAAAAATATTTCTCTGCAGTGTTCCTGATTGGTGCGGTAAGCACGGTTGCGCGGCACAGATTTAGTACCGCACAAAATCAGAAACGCACCATAGAAATGGAGGCGCCTAATACAAATCGAGAATCGGCCTAAATATAAAACATGGTGTTATTACAGCTCCAAAAAAACCCTGGCGCCACACCACCTTGGACGGAAATATCCAACATAATATCAAGTAATTTAATACTCAACTGTTTTTGCAAAAAGGTTAATGTATAAGCCAAAAAGGAAGTGTATCTAAGTGTTTATTTAGGGTCTGAAGATGAAATGGAGAAAATATTTGAGGAGATGTCTCCCGCAAATAATACGCCATTTGAATGTTTTCAATACAAACAGTGTTGTGGGTTGTTAACTGTTTATTCCGCTTTAACTCGAGACGATTGTTGGGCAGTTTGATGATATTGGAAATGCTAAAAAAGCTTGCTTCTGCAATGTCAAATGGGGTAGGTTTCCCAACGGTTTTGTAAAAGATTCGCGTGTTATGTCTGTAGTGTTGCAAGCAAGCTATTGCCCCTGTTAGTATTGCTTTATATTATACCTTACTTTAATAGTAAATAATTTGTTAAATATGGTAACTAATGACGAAATTCTCACCACATTAACTTTCTTTATCTATAATATTTTATTACCATTTATCATGTTTATGAAAGAAATTACTTATTTCAGCTTACCTCATCTTCGGGTATCTAAATTAGCATCTATAGTGCAATCGCTCGACGACTTTGGTGGCGCAGTGGTGTAAACAGCCGACTGCTACGCTAGAGGTTCCGGGATCGAATCCTGGCGTGGGCAGAACTTTGTGTTATTTGCAAGACGCATTGTTTCGCTTACCGGTCTTGGATGTTGTATTCTTATTTATTTAGTATATACCATATCGTAGCTTAGCACCTGCGATACAAGTTCTTACGATACTTAGTGCAGGGCTGAGTCAATGTGTGTGTCGTGATCTGGTTATTTTATTTATTCCGCGTATCTTAATTGGTAGAAACCGCGGGAATAAAAAAATCGAATTGAGAAATTACTATTAATGTGGATATGAATAATTATTTAAACGTTTTCTGATACGCGGTTTTTTCTATGGTTAGTTAAGTCAATTATACCTACTGACTGTTTAGAGTAACTTCATTAAGCCATATATTATTAGACACGTATGTATATAGCATAACGTATGTACGTATGTGTTGTTGTCTGACGAATACCGGATAGTGTTGCTGGTGGCGCCTGCGCGGGAACAGTTGCATCTCGTCGCATTAGCCACTGAGCAGTAGGGGGCGCACGTTATCGGAGCTAGCGGGTAAAATTATTGTGTTTTACCAGTAGCGTAAATGTAGGGTGGTAAGACGGGAAAATCCCACAGGCCCCCAGCTAAAAGGGGCCTTCGGTCCGAAGGCGCCGTAAGCAATTCTGTACCGCATTCTCTCACCCTAGATTGTAAGATTTATTAAGTAAGTAACAAAGTTATTCATAAAAATGTAACATAATATTCCTTAAGCTAAATAATGATATATATAAAACAACAGGTATTAATTTAAGACATGACACTAAAATATTACGCTACATCCATGAAAATATCCAATCTCAGCATTATGTCGGTAGCTGCAGTGAGGACTGACGCTGGTCATCCGCTGCACCCGTAAGTGTCGAAGTATAAAAAATGTTGATATACGTAAATAAGTGAATCTGGGGTTTCCTACCGGGATCTTTCCTGACTTAAATTTTCCGAACTGGTGGTCAGGTCGTTAAAAAAAATATTCAAATACTTTTTTCTTTTTTTAATCAATTATATGGAAAATAATAAATAACTTAATTGGTACATTTAAAAACCTAATAAAAATTCTTTTTTTTTAAATTAACGGAATAAAGTTATTTTGTTTTATGAATTCCTTAAAAATCTGGGCATAAACTATTAAAGCCCCCCAAAAACAAATTTCATTATGGAAATTAGGTCATAAAAATAAAAGTCACCATTATGTTTAGGAAGGGCCTTTCCGATTCATTTGCTACGGGCCCCAAACGGACTAATTACTTATCTTTACAATTTAAAGATAAAAATCTTTAAATTTATACTCATAAATTTAATTACACAAGTGTTTATAAGTACTTTCAGTAAGTGAGTGCGGAATTTTAAAGACATGTGGTGCGTTTTACTAATAAAAAATCTGACCATTGATCCATAGTTTGTTAGTAACAATATTTACCTAATAGCTATAGGTAGTTAATAATAATTAATCAATAATTTGTTAGTAAACTTATATACCTAGTTGTACTTATATTGTTCTATTAATTAAATTTTAGAGATGGGCTTAGGGATTTCATTTAATAAGCTGTACTGCAATGATACTTATAGTTGATTTCAGAAGTACTTTACACCATAATTTTGGACAAAATAACATGTTGTCTAGCATTTTATGAGGAGTGTGGTCATTGATGACCAATAAATGTACTTTTAATAGTATTATGTTCGGTATTCCGAAGATAAACAATAAATATATGTAGGCGTATCTTTGTATCTAATGTTTGATCATATGACGCCCCCACTTTAGAGATCGATAAACCCCTGTTAGTATCGTGACAGTCAAGACATACCTATAGAAAAATATCAAAATCAAAACTATATTTTCTATTGTCCGTTTTTGCAGGGTCTCAAAAACTTCCAGTAAACAGATATATTGTTAGCCCGCTATTTCTCATGACTTGTGCAATTCAATTAACGCATGCAACCCGACTCCGCGCCGCTCCCGTCCCGGCCCCGTCCAGCCGCCGCACCGGACGCGGTGCGCTCGCGTCTCCTGCCAGCACACCTCACTTCCACTGACAACTGTCAACACATCACTATTATTATTATACCTGTAAAGAAGGGTAGGTATTTCAGATGTTCTATTTATTTAAAAATAAAAGTTTGACATGAAACAAAATGAATATAGATTTGATCCTGCTAAAATACAGTAAAAATAAATAACATTAACAGACAAGGATACCTTAATCAATAATTAAAAGCATTTGATTTTTGTATTTATACAAAAATAAAAATTATTTAAAAGCTCTCTTCTGCAATCATATTATTTTAATTTAAATAGAACCTAAGGAATAGTTAATTATTGATAGTGTATCCTGATTAATTAGTCTATTGACACATCTTCACAATACTCTGCTCTATTAATAATCAATAAGAAATGTAATACCTACTAGATATCTCGGGTCAAAGTGGCTACCTCTAAACCTATCCTGCCGCTGCAACTAACCCTTTTATATTTTTTACAAAGTTCGACAGACCTGAAAAAAAAAATACTTAGACCTAACTGAATTAAATTACAAAAACCAAAGCTAATACTGTGCCTTTAAAACCAAAACAAACCTACAATCGTTAATAAAATATACTTTTTGGAAGTCAGTTAAAACAGTATCAATCAGGCGATTGACAATTTGAATTTCGAACCTAGTTACCACAGAGGCAATAGAAAACAGCAATCATGGCTGCCTAAACAGTTGTTAATTACTGCTAACACTACACTACGAAAACACAAATTACTACGCGACTGCCATACTACCGCTCCGGGCGGTAATTCTAACATACACCAACGCCGTAATTCCGGTAATTCTACACTAGAATGGTAATTCCACTCTTGAACCTAGGCATCTAGGAATTCTATACAGAGTGATAAATGGTAGCTCTGGTTGGTGTATTAGCATCGCATAAATGTTTTTCACATTGATTTTACTTACTATATTTATTATTAATTCAGTGCCCTTTTTAAATCTTACAGGCCACAGCCTGACCTGATTGTAAACAATGTGGCCTAAGGTTATGGAAGATTACATGCAAAGGTTCAAGTTGTATGCTTGGGAAACACATCCGCGGGCAGAAAGTTCAAATTTGAGAATTCGAGTCATGAAACTTGTCGGATTTTATTTTATTGACGAAAATCAAGTGGATGAGGTCGCTTAACTCCTTGAGGATTGTATTAGGTATTGTTTGAAGTTTGACTTCTATCGCACCTGTCGTAGAAGCTCTTAAAGTACACCTTCCGTGGCTGCATGTCAATGTCGCCATTGTGTGGTAGCAGTTTTCGTAGAGATGCTTAAATATTTTTTTTTGCCCCAAAAAAGAAAACGGAGGTAAAATAGCTAACCATAGTTTGTCCCACGGAAGCGGTCCATCAGGGGAGAGACGTGTAAGTAGGACCTCCATTTTTTAGGAAAAACAAACATGCAATGTAACAGTATGTAACCCGTGATGTCCCATAGTAGCGGTCAGACACAATCAGGCGCAACCCTTCTGTTTGCGCGGGCTGAATCATGAATAATTCATGCCGCGTCACAGCTAATTGTAATGAAATTTACCCCCTCCCTCCCGACACCTCCTCTGAGCTAGCGCCGGGTCACATGGCGCAAAGAATAATTTAGTCACAAAAGCATTCAAACATAGCCTCAAGACTCATGTTTGAAACTGATTCGAGACTTGGTTGGTACCACCCTGCTTTCTATTTCAGCCGTGAAGCAGTTCACACTATTTCAAGTTGAAGGATTAGAGAGACAGTGTAATTACTGACACGCGAGATATAAAATCTTAAACTCTGCATAGACACTGGTAATGCATTTCCAATGTTCTTTGCGTTCAAAGGCATCAAAAGCATTGCCGTGTAAAAGGCAGCGACATCATTTTAAATAGGGTGAAATGTCTGGTCCTTTGCTCATGAAGTTATATAAAAAATACAAAAGTAAGCAAACCTGTCTGTTAAGAGACAAAATATTTGCCTGAATGAAGAATACCGACATAGTGAGACATTTATATTATAAATAAACAATGTAAGAAGACTGGGGACTACCGTCACTTGTGAGTATCATCAGTGGCGGTACTGTCATAGAAGCCCAAAAGCCCGGCTTGCCCTATCAAACTAAAATAAGTTCGCGCTCTCTTATTCATTCATTAACAAACCGACGACTTTTTTAAAGCCACCGAAATTGTGGTTTTGCTGACATGTTCGCAAACTTCTGAGTGTTTTGCTGAGCTCGTCCACGCTAGCAAGTCCACAACGG
Source organism: Choreutis nemorana (assembly GCA_949316135.1). Lineage (NCBI taxonomy): Eukaryota > Metazoa > Arthropoda > Insecta > Lepidoptera > Choreutidae > Choreutis > Choreutis nemorana. The sequence continues at coordinate 1,467,816 of OX438609.1, forward strand.
AAGTATGAAGTATATCATTTGGCTTGCCCTGTACTAAAACTCTACGCACGCCACTGAGTATCATGAAAATTTTCATTTTAAAGCGAAGGTAAAAGTAAGTGCTTTTTCGAATTGCAATGTAGTCAAAAGTTTCATTTTCAAATAATTTTGTTGCACTCACCAATGGAGAATTCACAGCCAATTTGATAGATAAAATGTTACTTTCATCAAATCATGTAACCCTGCCTTTAAGCCAGCCGTTAGGAGAGCAAGACTCTTATTATTTTATTAGTTTACGCGCGATTTAATCACGATTGTTGGTTTTGGTAAGTTAATAAGCGGGAACGGGTTCAACTCTCCTACCGCCCCCCCCCCTCCTTACCGCCCCCTACGCCCGGGGTGACAAGTGACAAGTTAACGACTATATGTCACGGATATGGATTTTTCAACTAGTCAAGACGGTTTTAACTAGGCAGGTAAAGGTGTTTCATTTTATTTATTTTAGTACAGGTGCTTGACGGAGTTGAATGTGCAAAATGTGTGGACTGCATTCTATGGAAAGTTTTTTACTTAGAAAAGCTAGCAAATTCATGATTATGATTATTTGATTGGGGGGATTAAATTCATTTATTAAATGATTATATTATGTTGCTAGGTGGTTTATTGGTTTATTTTTTAAGCTATAACTCGGGAACTAGCAACTTTGGGGTATTTTTTCTTCCTCAATATTGGATAGAGATGATATTTTTACTTCCAGTCGAAGTTTGAGCACTATAAGTTTATATAAACTTAATATTAAGTGTCTCTTTATCGAATGTTAAACCATTTTAAATTCTTGATTCAATTTCTAAATGTTGTGTTTTCTTTGCAATAAACCACTTCAAAATATATTTTAGCATAAAAACAAATAGATTGACATTGACATTGACACTATTAAAATGGTTTCAAAGCATTTGTTTGGTCAATTAAAAAATTAATCCATAAATGTACTAGCACGAATAACATTAATTTTACTAACACAATGTAAAAAATAAAATATTGTCTATCTAGGTTTTGATTTCAATTATTTATGCTTTTTAGAGTTACACCAATAAATAAAATAGCAAATTTTCAACAGAAGTATTTTAAAATCCTATTATTGCTTCGTGCAAGTCAGGTAAGTAGGGTATTAATACGTTTATTTTGAACATTAAAACAATTTATAATTCTTACGAAAACATCATCAAACATTCGAGCTTTGTGTCAGGTTCTGCAGTAAGTGTAGTGGACTATTAACTACGTTTATCAAGAGCTGGTCCTCCATGATATTGCAAGCGTCACGTGATCGATGACAGTTCCGAAAACTTTCAACCCTTCGAGAAGACACTGCCGACATAGGAAAAGCTCCGGTTGGAAATATTTGTGTAAGGTTTTCTGCTGATGATGAAGAATAAAGTGATATTGTATCAATTTCAACCTTAGGTTGCCAACTTAAAGGTAATTTTGATACCATTTTGGTAGAATCCGAAAAGACTAATCCCAGTCTTTTTAAAAAATAGGTACTATACCTAGGTACCTATTACCACAGAGTTCTCAGGTAAATAGGTCACATGAAGACTTTAAAAAGATTCGATGTGTTTAATAAGGAAATTAAATTAATCAATGTGAGTCTTAAATTAAAACCTGCTATAGTCTAAGAGAAAGAAAAGATTTTAATATAAAACCAACGTAAAGAAAGGAAGTCAGACTCATACGAATGGCTAAGCTAAAAACATTCCTGTATTAAAAGCTACCTTATCAGCAAAGTATTCAGACAATCCAAGAAGGACTTATTTCAATGAGATCGTAACAAAAGATAATATCGAGACTTTTACCAGCGGGTGTTGCCAGTACAATGCCATTTTTATAAATTACAAGTTTTGCCACCATTTTTATTTTACGCACAAAACTTTTCAGGAGCAATCTCCTCGATCTTATTTTCTTAGTGTTAGAGTTGGTTTTGGTTTGGTAAGGATTTTTTGATATTGAAATGTAATTTTTGTGGTTAGTAATTTCGGGGAGAGGGGGGCGTTATCGCTCGGGTCTGAGTCCATCTATTTACTAATGACTTCCGGCGTCAGGTGGCCCCGACCTCCCCTTTGCCAATGATTTTATACGTTTCCGTAATAGCACTATGAGAAGGAAAAAAAGTGAACTTGTAAGTAAAATACCTCTTCTTATTTTTTTGATAAGAAATTCCTTTTTTGTGTAAAATTGCTTTTAATTGTTCTATGTCTTGTCTGTTGTTCCTGCCTAGAACATGTTTCATAAATATGTTTTAGCTTAATATATCAGTTGAATAATAGTTTCCTTTCTATTACATCGTTCCAAAAATATAGATTTTCCCAGACACAGACATAAATTAAAATGAGTCGTTATAGATAGCTATAACCTAAAATATTCTAACAAAAGTTTTACATAGAAATCTACCGTTCGAACTTTCGTAAACAACCAATTTTAGGCCAATCATATCAATTACAGATCCTTACAACGCAAACTCACTTTTAAGGACACACAATACAATGCATTATTCTTTGACACGCATTGGGAAGAATCGGGATATCGCTTACACAGGCGCTGCCGCCGCTACCTGCACTTTGAACCCTATTCCCTTTGCTTAAGGTTCATAATCAGTTGATGTTAATAGTTAAAGAAGTAGGGTATCAGTTACAGGATTGGCTCACACCGACCCCGCCCTGCAGGGCAGTATACATTTCACAGCACCTAAATACCTCCCACATAACAGCCACATCAATCACATAACGCCTGCAATCGATGTTAGAACTTACCATAGACAAATACACGGAATTGATGCTGGCATGAAAGTTACTTGGCGGGAACGTTTAGTGAAAAAAAAGAAATCAATATATACTTGTGATTTTAACTACTCAAAAAGAGAAAAGAATGACGTAGACCAAGAACAAAACAAAATGATGCTGGCACGAAAGTTTCTTGGCGGGAACGTTAAGAGAAAAAAAAAAAGATTGTAATGTAGTTATGGGCTAACGCTCTATGCCTTCTCAAAAAGAAAAAAGATGAAATCAATAAAATAAATTTTATCATGGCCCGGGAAATATACCTACTAAACTACATACCAACCATCCACATCAAAGTTTATAATATCGCTAGGTTGATATGCTAGTAAAAAGAATTTATATAAACTCACGCCGCAATCCCTCGAGAATGGTTGGCAGAGGTGTTAAACATCGCATTTCGCATGTATATGTTGAGTCTTAGCGTGACAGGTTGCGAACCTATCGTCACTAGATTTAAGGCTAACTCGAGACTCGAACCCTCGATCTATCGGTTGTTGTTGGTTAACTAAAGACCGTTACAAACTGAGCTACCACTTCCTCGGTATTGTTGCGTGTCGTATTATGCTAGTATAAGGGTATATTATGGCGAGTTTGGTGATCAATCCTGAGCTAAACAGCTTAATATCTTGCAGGTGCTATAGACAGTTACATACAGTGACATAAACAATCATAATTTTGGATTAAATTTAAAAAAAAGTATTAGTATAAACATAATCGTTAAAGCTACCATACCCTAAATAAGTTTCTGTCGGCATTACCTACCCGTATCGACTTGTACTCACTAGACAATGATTATTTTACTAACTTGGCAAACGAGCATGCGGCCTGCCTGATGGTATGTAGACGTTTGCAGTACCAGGTAAACGTCCAAAGGCATGACGTTTCCGCAGGTGAGATTTGAATCTCAAATCTCAAAGTGATCGTAGGGACGGTAAGTAGGATATATCACCCCTAGTTCCCTCCACAAAATGTACTGCTACACCACAAATGGATGAAAATTAGAAATAACATGTCAACCAACAACTACCGTAAATATACCTATAGGGTAGGTTGGTTTTACAAGGGTATGGTATTTTATGTAGTGGGTTAAATCCTAGATATAGTTAAAATTTAATAAATTAAATAAAATATTTAACGTTTAGTCGAATATTCGTTTAACAAACAATAATTCATTGCATAATTAGCATTGAATAGATTCTATTTATTTAACCATTGAATTTAAATTTGAGAAGTCTAAGTACCGCAATTGAAATGCATTATTTAACTAATTTTATTATTCAAGCCGTTATTGATGTAATATTGTAAATAAAGTCACGCGTGGTCCAGTTGAAATAACATACAGCATCCCGTGTGTTTAGATAATCATCCCGTATTGATATAAAACAGGTTATTTTTCTGGCGCCAACAATGGCGGTGCGTGACCAGAGACAATGCCGCCAAAAATGTCAACTCCAGAGCCCTCTGGTCAAAATCACCGCGCTTTTGAAATCTATGACTCTTGTGAGTCAGCTGCCTCTTTGTACTTTTTAAATGTTTATTTAAAAAATAAAATAAGACATTTCCGAGGTTTAAAATTTAAGGACACAGGACCTTAATTCGATCCAAGAGATAAATACATTATTATTTAGTTTAACAAATAATTATAATTAAATTGCTTCAACAAATACATGGCAGTCAAGAAAAAATAACACATACCTTATACCTAAAGCAAGTTTTATAATGCCCTTGGTTCTTGTCGCTTTTCCAGAAACACTTTCAATCTGTTCTCTATCAAGGAGTATGAGTTATTTGTGACAAGTGAGGGGAGGAAACCAAGCAGTTCCGTTCCAGACAAACCTTATCTATTCATAGCGGAAATTCGTGGAATATTTATTATTGTAAGAAATTCAAGATGGCGCTGACGGCGGTGCCGACGGCAACACGCAGTTAGATAAATAACGTATCGAATTAATTTAAATAAACTTTAATAATGTATAGTTCAGTCTGTTTAAGACAGGGTAACAAGAGGGTTATTTTATTAATAGACACAAGTAAGTATTATTTTTTATATTCTCACTTGAGTTTTTAGGTTTGAATTAAGTAGCTATCACACTATCAAAGTCTAAGTATTCATACTACATGGATATATACATATAAACAAAATTATTTAATAAAATCATTCAACGAATTTATTTATCTAATAGGTTGTTTTAATAAAACTAATAAGTAAAATTACGTAGAAGCGAATATGTTCGTACTACTAACGCCATCTATGAGGGATGTTCAGATTTTAATTATTTTCAGATTTTTTAATAAATCGTTATATTCCCATTGATAAGCTTCAGGTTAACAATAATGATATCAATTTCTAAAATCTCTTCTATCTTAAAACCAGCAATGTGTCCTTCTAGTGCCCGAGTTGTTCCCAAGCCGTAGAAAAATAAAATTTAAAATTATACAAGGAGAAAAAAAGTATTTCCAAGTTAGACTTTTCCTACATATATTGTTTCAAAGACCAAGTATTTTAGTTATATTATACCAAGTATTATACCACTTCGTTATGATTTCCTCGCTCGTGACTGCACGGATATAATTTGTCCGGGTTCCAGGCACAAGTGGGTCGTGATGGACTGTGAGACGGTAGCTCCCTCTTTACTTAACGAAGCCACTCCACTGACGGGCATCTGCCTGTCACCTTTATACCTATACCTACCCTTGTTACAAAGAAACACGAGTTATGATGTTCTTAGATAGGTACGTGTTCAAATTAACCTAAACATGACAATTCTTTAAAGAATGAGTAATGTTATCCTGCAAATGATGAGCTATTCCCATCTGATCGTACAATCCGTTGGCACTCCCTTTGAAAACACAAAAATTGTGCATCTGATTGTAATATGCACTAAAATAAAATTTATTTACGAAGAAGTTAATAGGTTAATAACAATGCATTTCAATATTAAGCGTCTTAAGTAAGATCCGTTGAGAACATTTATAGCTTAAAAAGAGTGCAACGGATCATGATGGGATGCGAACAGAAAATCGAAGTCGAGACGCGAGTTGCAGGGTAAACATTTGTTTGCCTTATTGTCTTATTTTTATTATTGAAGGAACATTTTTACTTTCGTACAAACTTGTATTAATAATATTAATACTGAACCGTGATCACTGAAGTCCATTTAAAATGTCAAAAGACAAATGGAAAATGGTTTTAACAAATGAACAACAGTTAGCCGAGATATTTCCACCAGGGTCAGTCCAGTTTACGAGGGGGGAGTGGGGCAAAGTGAGGCAAATTGACTTCGTTAGCCAGACGCGAGTTGCAGGGTTTTTAGTACAGAGCTTGGAGCGTTCGTTTTGTTTTTAACCTGCATGTAAATTTATGCACACCTAGTAGCCATGCCTATCTCTTTAACTCGTAATACTAAACTACCTTTTAAATGAAATCTCTAAATCAAAGTACATACTTAAGAACGCTAACACTTTACACTTATAAAATATTGTATCTACTAATTTATTAATCTATAAGTGTAAATTTTTTAACACTATTTCCTACTTATCAAATATATAAACTTAGTTTGACTTAATTGGGTCTTGAATCAGATGCAGATAGAAACTGTTGAAGTTTTAACTAATACCAGCTAATGAGATATAGGTATATTTTTTTATTAAATTATTCTTTCTAGTTTTACGTTAATGCTAGGCCGAAGTCCCCTATCAAAGCAGCAGGCATGCTACACGCAAATCATACTAACATTATAACGTAACAAAACCACTCAATGTAACTTCATTACTCGAGTCAATAACAGTTTCATGCACCCTACGGAGCTGACAAAATGGCGTCACGTTCCATAAATGAATTTGAACCAGAGACGAGATTTTATTCATCGTCTAAGGCAAAGGCACAAGACTGAAAATCCTTGGGCAAAAATTTCTAAAGATTTATTAGAATGTCATCGCACATAGAATAACGATTTCACACAAAAGAAGTACATAGATGCTGGGTGTAAAATAACATTTTAAATAAATCTTTTTTTAGGGGCGCCATAATAGGAGCTGGAAACGTTCACAATAGACTGACGCACCCTCTCAGTAGGAAATCAAAATGCGGAGTCGGAGGCACAATAGCGGAGAGGTCGTTAATCATATGAAATACGGAAACATGTTTCTCAATATAATACTAAATCATAAATCCATACTATATATTATAAAATGAAAGTAAATGAATATAAACTTGTCTGTTACGTTTTCATTTCGGATAGACGAAGAATTTTATGGATTTTGAGACACTGAAAGTTATGATTTGTATCTAATTGTGAATAAATTGGTACAAATATTAAGAAACCTAATATAGCATTCCGAACCGACGGTAGTAAAAAAATGACGATTTGAAAGTGCTTATTTTAAATCTATTCGAATTTTAAATTTCTCCCAGCTGATCCGAGCATCTTCGATTATTGGTAGAAATTGACTAGGTTTCTAAATAGACATTTTCTAGTTATTTGGTAAGTAAGCATGTTCCGCCACATCGTCACTTCATCAGATGCTTTTGTGAATAAATCCTTGCCTTTCCATTCCTTAAGGCAAAGAACGCTACCAAAGATCAGTTTAATACAATGTTTAGTAGGATTTTTAGCTAAAAATCGAATTCAAAATAAGCTAAGCATATAGAACCTTAGCGAAATGACCCAAAAACTCCTTAGCACGAGTCATTTATGGAACAACTCTCACAAACGAAGTTACACAGTCAAGTAGGTAACGAGTGGTCCTCACAATGTACCCCAGCCCTAGCACGTAATTCAGTTAGTCGCAGTAGGTACCAAAAAGTACCAGACTTGTGCAGCGGTCGCCGGCTGAACACATCAGCGTTGCATGCTAATGCGCTGGCTCTGGGAAATTAAAAAAAAACTACCGCGCCCGGTTCGTCAGTTCAGACTGGTTTAGGATTTTTTCATTTTTTCCAGACGTGGCTGAAATATGAAAAAAGTTATATGCTACCGGTGTAAAACGCTGCAGATATTCGGAGACTAGAAAACAGTAGGTACCTGATCCCTTTTTTCTTTTGGTATTAAAATTGATTAAATCTACACAATATCTATTATCTCCCAGCAATTTCGTTATAAATATCAAAATGGAAACTTTTTTCACGACTTTCTTGTGTTTATATTTTAATGTTCAAGATATGATTTTTTTTACAGTTTTACATGTCCATCCATTAATTTTGTAAGCACGCGAAAAACCTTTATTTCATTGGCACTACAATAATTAACAACTGTAATTTCAATTAACTAGATATTAAATACATCATAAACAATTTTATTATATGCTTTTACTTTTACATTAATTAAAAACATAGACAACACTAACAATTAAAGACACGAATATGATTAATATTTAAGTGTATTGTGGCCTTTTTAACCCCCTATCCCCACACTCAGAACTCAGCGCATAGTTATTGATAACTGTAATAAAAATTAAAAAATCTTCATCGGTTGTGCATATAGTAATATATAAGTAATTAGTATCTTATAGTATATGTATTCGTAATAACCAAAATAAGAAAAAAGGTGTAAGTTATTTGGTTATAAAATATAAGTTATATAGTTATATTTGGTGGTCTGATAAAGCTCCCTCTTTTGTAAAGATTTTGGCTAAAATGCAAAAAAGTTGCTAACATCCTTAGTAAGTTACTTAATAGCTGTAAGTCCATTCTGTACCTACTGAATAAAAAACATTCATTCTGTATTTCATCAAATCAATCCCACAAAAACCATTGTTGCTATCAACATTATCTATGGCTTTAGTGAAAGAAGGCTGCAGTTTTTTTTCAACAGCTATTCTATTTGTCATCAACAGCAACCAGACACCCTGGTGCAGACATAAGTATGATATAATACGATAAATATCTCAATACCTGTGAAATACAAGACGTTTATTTTATTAAGGACGCTCGTCAAACACCGCGATGTGGGTAAGCGATAAGAATAGCTATTGTAAAGTCTGTTACGCCCACATTGTACACTGTATCTATTTAAAATGAACAGTTATTAATTTTATTGTGTCAACTGACTTTGAAAAAGAAGGCTTTACACATTGATAGATCTAGAATTCACGTCATGAATCGAGATTTCTAGTTTTTTCTTTTGTTTCCTTTAGACCTCGCAAAAAGGGATATAATAGTTGTATTTTAATAATGAAAAACTAAAACTTAAATACAAGTATGCAGAACGACTTCAGAACATCCTTCATTTTCTTGTTTTTTCGTTTGTTAATAAGGAGTAAAGATTTAAAGGAGGCCTTTGAAAAGACAAACTTAAAATAAATTCCATTTTATTATATCAAAACATGGACAAAAATACTAGAATAACATTAACCACACTCAAATGTCATTACAAGAAGCAGTTTCCCGCCAAAAAGTATTCATTTTTGTAACGATACTAACTTTAAAACCCAAATATCGAAATAGTTTTGGTTTAAACCTAATATAGTCCAAGGCGGAATGGGTTAAAACTTTTGGTACTACATTCATTTAAATGTAAGTACATGAAATGGAATCTAGCGTATTACGCATAGCCTTCATAATCTGTCGAAATATCTAAATACTATGTCACGTATTGCAACAATTTGGCGGCACATAACACCTATACCCGAGAGGACAATTATAATTCATCTCGTGGGAGTGAAGTGAGGGTGGATTAACATGACAATCAGACATGTCCCCTCTGGCTGCCATGACAGTCATTAGTCGCCATCTTTATGTATGGAGGGATTTTTTTAGGTTAGGTGCCTATATACCTATTGCTTTTGCCTTTTTATTGCCTACAGCTAAGTAGTACCTACATATATAGTTAGGTAAATTAAAAACTAGCTAGGATATGTATTTTTTAAAGTCACCTATCTGTATAAATAAATAAATTAAAGTCTTAATACTTATACTCTTGAACAATTTTTCCACGAATGATTCGTAATTCCTACAAAAGATTAATCACAATTAATTCAGATTACCTTTGATTACAGGTTAATAATCAAAGCTATTAGATAAATATATCTACTGGCTACCACTGAACATTAAAACTATTTGTAAATATTCGTAAAAAGTTTTCCTACAACGCAGATAAAAACTTCACACCTTTCACACACACATCCACAGTTACATAAGGGATAGTTGCCTTTATACTATTTGGTATATACCATACAGTACATTGAAGGGCGAGGGAGGGCCGCGCGTGCCATCGCATAGAAATCAGTCTTCCCTTCACAAACCTACACTCTTGACATCTTATCTACTTCGAGTACCTACGAGGCGTCCTTAGAAATAGTTAACGTTCACTTACTATACCTTCTACATACATCATAGCTTTTCTATTCTATCTACCCTACCTAACTACGTAGATACCTAAAACAGTTCTTCATTTGAAGAAGTTCCGTATCCAAAGGGTTAAAACAGGATTACTAAGCCTCCATTGTCTTTCTTTCCGTCTGTCAGCTGGCTGTGTCTCATTAACCATAGTAGCTAGCTAGCTTTTGAAATTTTCCATAAAAGATATTTTAAACACACAAAAATAAAAAACCTGGCTAAATGTGAGTCGGACTCGCGCATGATGGGTTCCGTTTCATCTTATAAGATTGTGGTAGTGGTATTTTTAGATAATTTAGTCAAATAAACTAGAAAAAGCAACAAATGTCGAAAAAATCTTGTTTCTCTTATGGGAGCCCTCTTTAATTTCCAATTTCTTAATGTTTTAGTATTTGTTGTTATGGCGGCAACAGAAATAGACATTCTCCGAAAATTTTATGAGTCTAGCTGTAATAGTTCATGAGTTACATGCCGCTGATAGACAGACAGCGAAGGTATATTAATAGGGTCCCGTTTTTTACCCTTTGGGAACGGAACCCTAAAAATAACTGGGCTCACACACAAGAAACGCGATTTTTCGAAATTCGTTGCTTCTTCTTTTTACTTTATGATATTATTTAAAACGTACATATATATTGTAATATATATTGTTTTAACCTACCTATTTACCTATTTACAAATTATTCTACTATGTATTTCTAAGTTGGTTATGGACGGTCCTACATTGGATCATTTCTGTTTGACACCTGCATCTGTTACAAGGAATGTTTAGACTTACCTTTACCTATTTGCGTTCTTTAAAAACAAATTTCTAATGTATTTTATTTTATTTTGTTTTTTTATATGACTCTTTTAATGTATTTTTTTTTTCATTTAAAACTTACGCCTGTAAGAAATATAAAGCAATTAGTCACTTAGCTATCATTTCACTTTGTTTAAAGTGGAACGTACAAGAAAGACCTATACCGGGGTGTTAACCAAACATGTTCTCCAGAGTCGCATCATCAGAACCTTATTGCTAAGAAACCTTGCACAAGTAAATGCAGAATAATTAATAACACTTCGTTGAAAGCTCAGGACTAAGTAGTAGGGTGACCATTAAACTCGACATGACTAAACTCGACATGTCCGGACAAAGTACTGGACATTTTAAAAAAAAGCGGCCAACCAATCATCCCATAAAGGCAGTGTTCTACACTTTAAGGATAGACAGGATTTTTCTTAAAGACTTTAAAATAACAGGACAGAATAAAGTCACATGAAATCTGCAATGTTTTCACAAAATATTCACAATAAATTTGAGTTTGAATGCCCGTTGATATTTGGACAAATCCAGACAGTTGGTTACCTTGTTACCTTGGGAGGGTGATCAGAGGTAAGCATTACTCATCGAATCACTCAAGCTATCCATCGTTATTTGTGATGACCACGCGGATTCTAACCGTGGTTATTATCCTGCAACTGGGTGGCACTACGGAAACTGCACCGATGAAACCACTTCAAGCGAGTTTTGTGAAAAAATGGTGTGCCCAGTAAAAATGGAACAGGAAAAAATTACCTTACAGATGACCTTCAGTCGAACAATGATACGTTTCGATTTGTTTTGTTTTAACTAAAATCACGTAATAGGGAATTTGCATGAAATTTAATTTGATTTATAATTAATTTATTGTAAAGTATGTGCAAACAGTAAATTTACAATGATAACAGAATTAGAATTGAACGATAAGCCAGGGAGATATAACCATTAAAATAAATAAAAAATATATCTATCTCGCTCATCAGAACAACCTTTTCTATGGAAGTTGTATGGCGCCCGTGTACTTTGACGTCACTGTACATGTCGGATCTCTCTGTCCAACCAACGACTTTGAAGCTTTATAACTAAGTAAATAAGTCTGATATTTGAGAAATTGTAATGGGTTTGTGTATATCTGTGGTATTAAATTATGATAAAGAAATAAAAAGTAATGCGTATTCCCCTATTCATTCTGAGTAATTTCAATAGATTTATTGATATTGACAATAGTTGAGGGTCAATATGGAAAAGGACGGAACACTAATATGAGTATACGTCATTCTCATGAACAAAATATATATATAAATGTGAACCACAAACATAAGCGAGTATATTTCGGTTCGTAGTGCCACCAAATCCTTGTCGATTTTGAAGAATTCGATTTACGTTGAGTGCCTTCCGACTGTCTCAGTGTTTAATTTGTTTTTAAACAAATAATACATAAATAAATAATACACCCTTGTACCCACTTGTGACGGGATCATTGGGGGACTTTTTTTTAGCTTCTACAAATATACGAAGACAAAAGTAAGTAGGTAGGACAACAATATACGTTTTTTCATTAAATAGAAGTCTCATGATTATGAAAGGAATAAATAACCTACTCCAATAATAATAATAATAATAATAATAGTAGTAATGTATTCCAGTAGTCGGCCTCACACAGAGCTTCCCATATCAATCCTTAAGATCTACCACTTAGAATAGTACCTACAAAGTCCAAATAGGTTGTCCTACCCTGTGTAGTTGTCAAACACAGGCTTAATAAAAATTTTCCTAAACATAAATAAGGATAAAATACAAAAATTAAAATCAAATCTACAACATTATCTACTACGAACAATGTATGAAGAGACGAATACTATTTAGATATTTTTTATCGGTACTAGACAGCAAACTACCCTAGAATTGAAAAAAAATCACAGTTACAATTATCGTGTAACACTATCGACATTGGAATCAGTGAAAATGTTAATGTAATCGTCCAACCAAAAACATTAGCGTGCATACCTACCTACGTAGCTGGTCCGTTTGCTTTCGACGTTGATAAAAAACGATAAGGAAACCGCTGAAGATCATTTCAGTCGGGACCTTTGCTATCATATACATGTAGCGTGAAATACTCACAATTTTAAATATAAAACATTATTAGTTTCATAGTAAAAATGGGTGTCAAAAGTAGAAAAGTTTTACAAGTAGTGTCGGGATGGGACGCCTTGGAATTGATATTGCAGTGCATTGTGTTCGGTTTTTGGCAACTATTGAAGATCTTAGTGAAGAGGTTATGGAAAGGGCATAAGAGAAAACTGATTAACAACTGCCCCCCTGTTGAACTGACTGTTGATCCATCTATTGGGACTCATTGCTACATTAAAATTATGGTACGTAATAGAAAAACATAAGATTTTTAGAGTGTTTATTACCAAACGCATAAATAAAGACTGGCTGGACCGTTTTGGCTCACCTCGCAATCTTCACAATATTTATGACAGCTCAGATACAAAAAACATAGATGCTTACTTATTTTAAAGAGGTAAACAATTGCATTTTACTACATTTTTTGGTATTTTTGACAGAACGAATGCAGTGTTACCATTATGTAGATATTAAGCACGAATGCTATCCAAACACACAGACACACATTACCTAGAAGTAATTTGACTGTCTGTACTGTGATACAGTCCTTTCCCAACGTTACACCTACCAATAGGGAGCATTATGTTATTGTAAATTTGTAATAATGTCAATTCGTCACTTTTGTAAGTTCCATTCTTACATTTGTAGTTTTTTTTTCACAGGGAGTGAAATATCACTATGTAGAAACCGGCCCTAAATATGGTCAAACTGTACTCATACTCTGTGATGCGCCAGACACCAAGAACAAGTGGGGTCCTAACTGGCCTAAAGTGGTGCGGCAGTTGGCAGAAAGCGGTCACCACGTGGTCACCCTGGACCTCAGGGGAACAGGGGGCAGTGAAGGCGGGGGGAGGTCTGACCACTCGCCCCCTAAAGCTGTAGAGGAGTTATCAGCACTGCTGGTAGCCTTGGGGGTGTCGGAGAACAATCCTGCCGTCGTCATCGGACTAGGCATCGGTGGGTTGCTGGCTTGGTAAGTTACAGTTAAAACTTTATCGCTTCGATCGTAAAAGTAGTATTTATTATAAATGCAAAAACAACTCAGTATGTTTGTTGCCTTCTTAAGCCTGAACAGCTGGTCAGGTTTCTGTAATATGTGGCTAGAAGTTAAATCGCATCCTGATGGTCAAAATGCTGTAGGTCACATCTAAAAAAATGCAAGATCTATGATTAATTAGAAGCTTGTACCTAAAGGTAATTACCTAATTTATAATTTATGTAGATACCTATTTTAGTTTTTTCATTTCTTACGTGCTTTTATTGTGATATCTGCCCCTTTAGACCAAAGTCATTTTCCGCAAGCGTTCAAGCTAACAGAAAATATTAAATGACAGTTCCTCGCGCTCGAGTTACGTAATTGTAATGTCAACCTGCATTAACTTGAAATGCAATCAGACATTTTAGTACCTAGTTGTGCTAATACTAGATTTTTAAAGTAATGTATAAATAAACGTACTTAATTAAAAAATAAAGATTACACCAAAACATGACCATTCTCAAAGCTGTAGCTACCTACTTAAAAAGTTTGTGCTGCATTTATTTATCTTGGTCTATTTTTTTGACCCGTGATAAAGCAATTCAAGTTTTGTGACCGATAAACACCATTCGTTGAACCAGTGCACATCGTTCTATGCTGTATAGACTGTTATCGATACTTCTTTTATATGAAATACTGTAAAAAATTAAAAAAATGTGTATGTCGCAAAGATGCCAGATCCATATCTAGTCGTCACTACTTATAGTAAATACAAGGGATAATACAACATGAAATTAAAAAAAACTTGCTTGACCTAAATTAAAAAAAAACTTGCTTGACCTAAATTAAAAAAAAAACCTATTCCACAACTTAAGTAATGAACAATTTCCTAATATTCAATGACTCAATAATTTATAACACATCCTTATCAAAACATACGACGTCCAAAGTTCATTTCAATGAAACATTTAATTTAATTCATTGACAAACCTTGTATTCTGTCTACTTACTAATACCACGTACGAGTATATAATAATGTAC
Source organism: Choreutis nemorana (assembly GCA_949316135.1). Lineage (NCBI taxonomy): Eukaryota > Metazoa > Arthropoda > Insecta > Lepidoptera > Choreutidae > Choreutis > Choreutis nemorana. The sequence goes on from OX438609.1 coordinate 1,482,917, forward strand.
ATTATAGGTAATAATTTACAGAAAAAATATTACAGAAAATTTGTGATTAGAGATGTTACAGTTTATGATATTCCCTGTCCCATAAACTAGGAGAATCCTGTGACTAAGGAGGACAGTAAGGTTACAAAACTATTTACTTTATGGACTTTGAATAACACTCCTTAATTGGATGGAACTAAAGATTTCTTTCTAGGCCCGAGATAAACTAGGGTCTAGGTAATGATTTGTTTTATTTTATTAGTTAAAACCACTCTCATTCCAAAAGCCGCTCAATAGTAACGATAATAAAAATCATTACCGTCCGACTTATACTTGGTTTTAATTATTATGCGTAGTTCTAACTATTGTATAGTTTTGCACTTTACCCCGACTGCATGACACAGCTGCCGGCCCTGTTGGCCCAATGATGTGCTCGATTACGAAAACAAGGGTCGCAAGTTCAATCACGTATTCAAATGGCATTGATGCGGTCAAACCCGATTGCGTGGTGTAAGATAAAACTTGAACCTCAGATATAACGAGTGCACCGGGGCAACACGCACTGCGTTAGGTGCAGTAAGAACGTTTGAATTAAGATAACGATGTTAACTGGCGCCTAGACGTTGTAAAATCATCGCCTAAGTATTAAAACTACGATTTTATATGATAACCATAGATAGAAATTTGAAATTTCCTCACTAAAACATTGGAATTATTAGGAATAGCATTCCTACCAACTACTTAACCATTCTTTTGTAAAGGAAAGTTAATGAAACCATACCTATTCAAACGAAGATTAAAGTTAGTCATACCAATTTTATAAACCAAGTCTTTCCGATTGTTCCAGGTATCTTGTCCACAGTGAAGGTGATATGATCAGCAAGTTCGCAGTCATAGGAGCGCCGCATCCCAACCTGTACTGGCAGAACCCACCGGCCGCCTTCTGCCAGCGAGGGTTGCACTTTTTACAGGCAAGTCGGTATAAAGTTTATTTTTTTCTGCATATCACAAAACAAAGCAATAACCTCTAAACACAATAACTGAATAAAAGCTAAATCCATGGATAGATATTAATGTGTTCGTAGGTAGATTTGTTTTACCTATAGATAAACACTGAACACCAACTAAATCCTATTATTTTTGTTATGGCGGCTCCACAAAACGGCGGGAACAGGAGAAAGAATGTACATGGATTTCTCGGGGTTCACGTGCGTTCACGCCTGTTCCCCGATTGGAGTCGGTATTTTGTCCTGAAAAAAAAGAGCACTCATTCTTGCGTACACATCCACATTCACGGCGCCATGCCAGTAAAAAAAAAAGAATGGCTAAAGTTCCAAATAAAGTGGCAACACAGCAACGTAAACTTTAGCAACGTTTCGTTGGTACAAATAATTAAATTATGTTGCCACAACAAATAAATTCATTACAGCAGTAGCTAAGTATAGAGGGTCACAGTGGAGATTGCAAAAACCCGAATATGTTTAAACTTATTAATTAAAACAATTAAAGTTACATAAAATATACGTCTTGAGTTCGATGTTAGAACCAAGAGTAACAATAATTTTTATAATTAAAACTAAGTAAAACGGTATGAAGGTCAACTTGGTCCAAAGTCTGTCATCGTAACACGAATGTGTAACGCCACTATGCACTGGACCATTTGCATCTAAAAATTCCCTGCAGCCCTTACAAGAATGTCCATCCAAAACAATAGAAGTAAAGCAGTTAAAAAATATTGTTGATTGTTCCAGTGGCCTTACTTCCCGGAGCGGTGGCTGGCGGAGACTGAGACGCAGGATGGACAGCGGCGGTGGGCCAGCTCGCGAGCAACAGACTGGACTGGAGCACTCAATTATGTCAGAGGTACGAGCATTTTAAAGAGGATATTTGAAAATTCATGACGTCCAGTTAAGTTCCGATAGTGGGATTTTAAAGAAAATTTGTCCACTCTACAAAAACGATAGAAGACCGCGTTTTCAAGCTTTCACTCTAGCTAATTATTTACTGATAGAATATTTGTATCAATTAAAGAATGTATGCCTATTATTAAATATCTATTAATAGACAATACAAGCTAAGTAAGACTCAATGAATATCATTTTCAATACGGACCTTGACACCATAGCTTCGAAGTTCTAAAGTTCCTGTAGTTCTAAAGTTTAAATTGTAAATTTTTTGACCAGGAGCCGCATGGTGGAGGATTCGCTGTGACCATAGGATATCAGCGCCGGCGTTGCTTGTAGGCACGCGAGATGCAGCTGCACAGTTGGTCTCCAGCGCGCAGTACTGCACTATCTCCAACTTAAAGCTGGTGGCATCACCAGACGCCTCGGACTTGGAACTGCCCGGGATCATACTGGACTTCTTGATCGGTGAGTTAAAAAATAGGCCCACACTATTCACTTGTGTGTGTCTCGTGTCTCGAGTGTTTTTAGCAATTATAATTTCTTCGATCGCGTTTACGCTTGAAACTAAAATTTATATGAAGAATATTAGTTGTATAATTCGCCAACATATGGATTTTTCTGAATAAAAGGATCAGTTTCTAAAAAAATCTCTTCAATCAAGACACAGAGTGATGACCTCAGACACAAGCTATGTGCTCGAGTGACATTATTTATCTCTTTCTGTCCCTCATAACATGAAGGAACTCCCAAATGTTACTGATGCTGTTCTCTTTGTTTCTAGCAAAAGAGAAGCCAATAGAATCGGAGTCGAAGGGTCTGATGGGCAGGATGTTCGCCATGGCCGGCAGGGGGCGCCAGTTGACCGCTAGGTTAGTGCTGCCATCTACACAGGCGTGACAGAACTAACTAAGCCCCCGTTCACACGGAAATGTACTGCACGTTTTCGGAGCTCAGGTTATGATGGATTTTAAGAAGAAAGACGTTAAACCACAATAATTAGATCCCAGATCCAAAAACGTATTCTGTTTTCGAACGTTGTTCAATTTACGCTAGACTTTCGTTTATTTTTGTAGATAGTCATTATAAATTGACTTTTAATTAACTCCGAATGAACGGGGAGCAAGGCTATAAACTTATATTAATTAATTGGTAGACGCTACGAAGACCAATCATGAATGTCTGTAAATATAGTCGTTGTAAGCAAAGAATGAAAGCTGTAGACGAAGTTTCTTAAAATCTTGCAGATTAAAACTTCATGAATCTATTTTAATTTTACAATCTAAAATTTAACATAAGATCATTCAAGTCTTTCTGTAATACTTAATGTACTGAATTAATAGAATAAAATTAGAGCATTGGAATTCTGAGTTACGTCATTGGATACAAAACTAAAGCATAAAATCAAATGATCACATGAAGCCGTCCATCTTTACCATCAGGATGAATCAAAATGCACTTTTACTCTAATTGTCAACCTAATCTTTTACGAAATAACCCAAAACGATTTGAAATGTTGTCTGTATCATAACGTCTAAAGCTGTCACTTTTAATTTTTAAGATATGTAAACATACTTATATTTAATACAGTACCTAAGTAATATAATTGTTTCATGCTTAAATGTATTTATTAAGTTATTTTATTATCGGTTGTGATATTGCGGTGTTAAATATATTTTAATAATTTAATTTAATGTATATTTTATTTATTCCGCTTTGAGAGACTTACAATCGCTATTTAAAAATGCCGAAAAATGTATAATTTATTCCCATTGAAAATAATCAGGAAAATCGCTGTAATTTATTTTTGTTGTTATATTTTTACTTATTAATATTTTTATCTTTTTTATAAGAAATAAAACGATATCACCAGTGCAAATGCTTTTTAATACGCAGTACGCCCACCAAAAGCTAACTGTTAATAAAATTTTGCTTTTATATACGTAATATTCACAAATCAATATACTTATCTATGTACCATCTACCTACTCGTACATAATAATTGTGCGTATGTAAACGCGATTTAACATAATGTTAGATATATAATGTATCACATAAGCGAAAATACTCATTGTTTATATAATTATGCTATTTAAATTAAGTTTTAAATCGATTCAGTTAAATAAGATTACAAAGTGTTTTTTTATTACGTGAACGTTATTGGAATATCGAAAAGTAATTTTTAAACAAATCTAAAAGTAATTTAAAAAGAATACACATTTTTACAACACAAAATACTTTTACTTTTTTTAGATAATTTTCAAAAAAGACGATCAATAACAACTTTCCAACAACACTTATCAGATCAACACCGATATCTATCAGTAGAGATAAACGGTTCCAATACAATCGATTTAAACAATTAATTAATTCATATAAATGCCAAAACAATTTAGGCCTTAGAAAGCGTAAGACATCGAATAGGCACACATTTCCAATCACAAAACTATGAGGCAAGGATAAGCGACAAAATCTACCTAGGATATTAATTTAATGAAAAGTTAAATTTAAATACATCTATTTCTTATTAAACAGAACAAGTTTTGTTGGAAACACGGTCGGGAAGCATGTCTATACTAAACAAAAAAAACATAATACTGTCATAATGTTAAGTTTTTTTTTTTTCATTTATTGTATTTTTTTGATATCGTAAAACTTTTTTTTTTTAATGTTCATTTTGTTTATTTCGTCGCTTATCGATCCCATCTACTACGAACGTATTATCTCGTGAAATAGCTAATTTCATTAATAGAAGACTAGATTTAAGGCGGGTATAAGATTCAGTCAGGTTTTTATTTGAACTTCAAGACCAGAGGTAGGTCATCAAATTGATGTACTTGTTTTCAAATGGTTTCAGAAAAAGTGAACTACTGCATTAGGGAACATGCATGAAATTTTATTTGATTATTCAATTTATCGTAAAGTATGTGGAAATAGTATATTTACAATGAAAACTGAATTACAATTGTAAAATAAACCAGGGAGATATAACCATTAAAAGTAAATATATCTATTTCACTCATCAGTACGTCACTGTACATGTCGGATTTTTCTCTCTAACCAACGACTTTGAAGCTTTATAACTTAGTTAATAAGTCATATATTTGAGGAAATGCAACGGATATGTGTATTTATGTGGTAAATTTAAAGTCATGCATATTCCCAGTTATTTCAGATTTGCAGTTTCGTGCAAAAATCATATTAATATGAATATATTAACTTAAAATACAAAACAAACATGCCTCCTTTACTCTTTTTATAGACCAATAGCCTTGAAGTTATTTTTAGTCAAAATTATAATACTCTATCATCATTACAGCATCTTAAAAAGCAGTCGTGTGATATGGGTTCTTTTTCTAGAATCTTCGTTACAAAAAACTGGAAGAGATCCATTGAAAACCTACAAAAATTTTGGCACAGTATTTTAGTCTTAAGCTAATACGTACAAATATACGCGTTCATTGACACATAAACGTCATTCACAATTACATAAAGCTTACATAGCTGTTCGAACTCTCGAAAAATCATTGTCACATACTGATGTATGAAAATCGAGAAAGATTTATAAACATTCCTATCTTTCGGTTTTATAAATAAATATTAAGCTTTTTACAACAGACAATGTACAACTTAAAATAATTATTATGTAAACTTAAAATAATGGCACTAAACTTTTTACAATTAAAAAACTCCATCTTCTCCGTAGCATCAAACTGTAGTTTCACCTTTAACGTCAACGTCTGACACGGCTTCACTAACACAACTGTCACTGTCATTCGGCTTCAAAGTGACGTCACTATTAACTGTCACGTCTAGACCCGACTCCTTTCTGCACCTTTCTTTATCTCTATCCCTACTCGTGATCTGAGTGTAAAGTTCGTCTATTTCACTGGAAAATGAGACTGGGCTTTCTCTGTTAACTTCTGGGCAGCTGACAGCCGGTGTAGGTACATATTTCCCTAATTTAGGGTTGTTTTTAACAGTTTTCCTCCACCCCGGGTCGTAGTTCACGTATTGGCCTTCGTTTGAGACGTCTTCGTTACTGAAACTTATCTCGTTCGGGCACATAGACGAGGGAGATGGCGCGTACAATCCATGGCTCCTTATGCTAACTTCTGACACTTGGTAGTTAGGACAGTATATGTCACTTTCGTTCTCGAACCCCTGTTCACTGGCATTAGTACTGCATGTTTCGAAGTCATAAGTGGCTTTGGCTGCGTAAAAGTCATCTTTCTCTTCATCCATTTTGTCATCGGATTCATTGTTTTCGTGGCTTTCGAGTAGATTGTCTAACTCTCCTATTTCTCCGACTTCTAGGTTCTGAGGAGTACTAGATCGGTTTATCTCATCGCTATTCATTGTGCACTCTTCAGAAATATCTTGCAAAGATTTGTCTATAGCGTTATCTTTTTCTTTGGCGTCTTGCGGTTTGTTCGGCTGCATATAGTCTATGTACTGTCCAAAGCTTTCTGTGTCGGTGATCTCGTTGGTTGAGCAAAGGGCGCTGTGGGTATCTTGCAGTGACGTCATTTCTGAATGAGTGTTGAGAGTCTGGTCGGAGCAAGTATGCGGCATTGCTATTTCAGAAGCTGAGGAATATTCCAAGCTGCATTGTTGTGATATCGTCCTCATCTCCGGCTGATCACTAGCATGGCTTTGAAGGCACTCTTCTGACACGCTACTTCTCTGAACATTGAAACATTTCTGTCCATTCGCTTTGATTATCTGATGCTGCGGTATTTGAGTTTCAGGTACGTTAGTGTAAATATTCATGACCTGGCCCCTATTGTTTTTGGAATCGTCATTAACCCAAGACTTTCGGTCGGTGGAGTAACTTTTGTAATTGTCCTTGCATTCGTCTTCCATCAAATTGGGGTTCGTTGAATATTTAGTCTCTTTAATACCGTTGTTTGATCTTTCTACGTGTATGTTGGTGTTGTTTACTTTAGATCCTGCGTTAATAATATTAGCCATGCCACTATAAGCTTCTTTAGTTGGCAAAGGTAAAGAGATATGTGAATCGTTGTCGTAATCTCTCCTTGTGGGCAATTCTAAACAATTCCTCTTCAAGTTTTGCCTTTGTTTCTTGAAGAACTTTTTAGCGACGTTCATTTGATTCGGATTATAGAATACCTCCGGACCGACTGTGGAATTTTCTGGATAGGTCATCATAGAGTTGTTAGATCTGTACTGTTGTCTGTGTAGAACCACGAGATTTATGTTCGGGTTCTTATTGTTTGTGTTTTTGGGTTCCTTTTGCAATGTATGCCCGTTTAACTCAGCAGCGGCTTTGTAAGTTCCACTGTTGTTGGTTTTCGTGTTGGTTCTATTTGAGCTTCTGCTCCCAGACCTGGATCTGTTATCGTTAGGTAAGGGAAGTGTCAAAGGAGCCGTAGTAGCTTGACTCGGAGGTAGATTCTGTTGATTAGAGTCAAAAACACTGCGATTCCTACAACACTGTTTACTCTTCTGCAGGTAGCAGTGCATCATGGACCATTGAGCTCTGACATCACTTCTAGCAATGCCATAGAAGAACAATATAAACGTACCGAGGATTGTGGCGCAAACCGCATATACAATACTGCAGATATCTTCTTGATAAGGCAAATAAGCTGGTAACGGCCTATACACAGCGATCGCACCACAAGTCCATACAGACATGTACAAGCACAGCACAATAACTTGAGCTCGCAACTGTATAATAGGTGTATGCTCAATATCCTCAATCTCGGATTCAACAACAGACTTCAAACTCCTTCGTTCAGCGCCGTCTGTCGTGTTCGGTTCCCACATCTCCAAATCCACGTTCTCAGTAGCTTGAGTCCCTTCGGATAACTGAACGTTCAGGTTTCTTATGGTGCATCGTATTAGAAGAAACATGATTGAGAGAAATAGTAATAATATTCCACCAGGAACGAATAACGCGCTCAAAGCGGGAGCTGTACTTAAAAAGCATTGAGAGTAACCAGCGTAATCTTTTAAATTGACCGCTCCAGAAATACCACAAATTATTAAAGCTATGCCCCACCCCACCAAATACAAACCCAGTATAGGCTTCTGTATAGGAACGTCTGGTGGTATCTCATCATCAGGGGTCCTCGGATTGTGGGTTTTGGTCACCCACTTGTACATATTATTGGCTGACACACACATCCACAGCAAACAAGACAGCGATAAGTAGTGAATCAAAAGACCTAAAATCTGACAGAGTTTCAGGTCTTCGGTCTGATAAATACCAAGAGTGTACATGAAGCAGAGTAATCCTATAGCTATCCAGGTGTTTATCAAAGCATGTTTGGACTTCTTAGCCATTTGTATGGCCGGGTAACACATGATATAGGTCAAGGTAGCACAGGAGACACAGCCAATGAGGATCAGACTGCCAACATAGACCGCTGGATGTGAGACCTTGAACCTCGCTCCATCAGTCCTGGCACCATATATACCAGTTTCAACGTTCTGAAGTAAGCCAACGTAGCCCAACTTGGTACAGCTGATGATTACCATGTCTGATACCACGTGGGTGATCCGGCAGTCTGGAAAATGAAATTTGAAATTGTATCTCTTATTAATACTTTTCAATTAAAATCTCTTACTAATATTATAAATATGAAAGTCTAGATGTCTGTTAATCAATCACGCAAAAATTAAGTAATTACGTTTACTACCTTTATTAACACAAATTTAAGATCTTTTTATACTGAAAAATGTCGGGTTCCCAAGGGTTAAAACCTAAATCTATGCAGACGAAGTCGCGTGGAAAAGTTATCGTATTAGAAATCTGGGTTTTGTAGCCGATATTTTATCTGGGGGAAAAAATCGAGTCAGGTTATAGTTGAGTAATTTTTTTGAATTCGATTTTCAAATGACTTGACTTTTTTTTTTTGGAATTCTGAAGTAAAGAAAGAACATTACCAGTGCTGTTATCATTCCACATCCTAGTTGTTGGATCCCACATGGCGGCTCTACCCTCAATCCCTCCAGATGTCTGCGACCGCACAGTCACTATCACTGGCTCCAGTAACTCTCCAGTCAGCGACAAATTCCCTAAAGATCAAAGGAGAAAATTTATAAAATTACGCTTGCTGATTACACTACATTGTTACTGAAATCACGGCAGATCGAAAACAAAAACGTTTCTGGCATACACTGGCCGCCTCTGCGACACGTTCGCTTATGGTTTTTTTTTTTTTGCAACTGCAACTATTTATACTACATCCATAAACTTTAATTAATATTTTAATTTAATTAATTCCTTGAGAGGAGTAGGCAGAGGTGTTACACACCGCATTGCGCATGTTTATGTTTCGTATGTATGTCGTCAGGTTGCGAATCTGTCGCCACAATCTGAGCACGGAGCTAGCTACAGCTACTTACGGATACTGGAGACTCCAACCCTTGACCTGTCAGGTCGAGCCTGTCGGTTAACCAAGGCACGCAACAAACTGAGTTACCACGTCCTCACTTACTTATGTAACACTTATCTTGAATAAATAAATATGAATGGACTATTGAGATTTTCAAGGACACTACCAGCGCACACCGACCCGACTCCACTGCGCTGTATAGTAGCTATACTCACTGAGTGTAAACCCTACAACGGGCGATGTGATCTCAGCCCGCACGTGGTTGTGCGTGGTCCTGCCGTAGTAGTCCTTGGCGCGGCGCTCGCTGCTGGCGCCGGGCCGCGGCCGCGCGGGGAACAACGCCGCGCCCGCGTGCAGCGACACCACCAGCGCACACCGACCCGACTCCGCTGTGCTGTATAGTAGCTATACTCACTGAGTGTAAACCCTACAACGGGCGATGTGATCTCAGCCCGCACGTGGTTGTGCGTGGTCCTGCCGTAGTAGTCCTTGGCGCGGCGCTCGCTGCTGGCGCCGGGCCGCGGCCGCGCGGGGAACAACGCCGCGCCCGCGTGCAGCGACACCACCAGCGCACACCGACCCGACTCCGCTGTGCTGTATAGTAGCTATACTCACTGAGTGTAAACCCTACAACGGGCGATGTGATCTCAGCCCGCACGTGGTTGTGCGTGGTCCTGCCGTAGTAGTCCTTGGCGCGGCGCTCGCTGCTGGCGCCGGGCCGCGGCCGCGCGGGGAACAACGCCGCGCCCGCGTGCAGCGACACCACCAGCGCACACCGACCCGACTCCGCTGTGCTGTATAGTAGCTATACTCACTGAGTGTAAACCCTACAACGGGCGATGTGATCTCAGCCCGCACGTGGTTGTGCGTGGTCCTGCCGTAGTAGTCCTTGGCGCGGCGCTCGCTGCTGGCGCCGGGCCGCGGCCGCGCGGGGAACAACGCCGCGCCCGCGTGCAGCGACACCACCAGCGCACACCGACCCGACTCCGCTGTGCTGTATAGTAGCTATACTCACTGAGTGTAAACCCTACAACGGGCGATGTGATCTCAGCCCGCACGTGGTTGTGCGTGGTCCTGCCGTAGTAGTCCTTGGCGCGGCGCTCGCTGCTGGCGCCGGGCCGCGGCCGCGCGGGGAACAACGCCGCGCCCGCGTGCAGCGACACCACCAGCGCACACCGACCCGACTCCGCTGTGCTGTATAGTAGCTATACTCACTGAGTGTAAACCCTACAACGGGCGATGTGATCTCAGCCCGCACGTGGTTGTGCGTGGTCCTGCCGTAGTAGTCCTTGGCGCGGCGCTCGCTGCTGGCGCCGGGCCGCGGCCGCGCGGGGAACAACGCCGCGCCCGCGTGCAGCGACACCACCAGCGCACACCGACCCGACTCCGCTGTGCTGTATAGTAGCTATACTCACTGAGTGTAAACCCTACAACGGGCGATGTGATCTCAGCCCGCACGTGGTTGTGCGTGGTCCTGCCGTAGTAGTCCTTGGCGCGGCGCTCGCTGCTGGCGCCGGGCCGCGGCCGCGCGGGGAACAACGCCGCGCCCGCGTGCAGCGACACCACCAGCGCACACCGACCCGACTCCGCTGTGCTGTATAGTAGCTATACTCACTGAGTGTAAACCCTACAACGGGCGATGTGATCTCAGCCCGCACGTGGTTGTGCGTGGTCCTGCCGTAGTAGTCCTTGGCGCGGCGCTCGCTGCTGGCGCCGGGCCGCGGCCGCGCGGGGAACAACGCCGCGCCCGCGTGCAGCGACACCACCAGCGCACACCGACCCGACTCCGCTGTGCTGTATAGTAGCTATACTCACTGAGTGTAAACCCTACAACGGGCGATGTGATCTCAGCCCGCACGTGGTTGTGCGTGGTCCTGCCGTAGTAGTCCTTGGCGCGGCGCTCGCTGCTGGCGCCGGGCCGCGGCCGCGCGGGGAACAACGCCGCGCCCGCGTGCAGCGACACCACCAGCGCACACCGACCCGACTCCGCTGTGCTGTATAGTAGCTATACTCACTGAGTGTAAACCCTACAACGGGCGATGTGATCTCAGCCCGCACGTGGTTGTGCGTGGTCCTGCCGTAGTAGTCCTTGGCGCGGCGCTCGCTGCTGGCGCCGGGCCGCGGCCGCGCGGGGAACAACGCCGCGCCCGCGTGCAGCGACACCACCAGCGCACACCGACCCGACTCCGCTGTGCTGTATAGTAGCTATACTCACTGAGTGTAAACCCTACAACGGGCGATGTGATCTCAGCCCGCACGTGGTTGTGCGTGGTCCTGCCGTAGTAGTCCTTGGCGCGGCGCTCGCTGCTGGCGCCGGGCCGCGGCCGCGCGGGGAACAACGCCGCGCCCGCGTGCAGCGACACCACCAGCGCACACCGACCCGACTCCGCTGTGCTGTATAGTAGCTATACTCACTGAGTGTAAACCCTACAACGGGCGATGTGATCTCAGCCCGCACGTGGTTGTGCGTGGTCCTGCCGTAGTAGTCCTTGGCGCGGCGCTCGCTGCTGGCGCCGGGCCGCGGCCGCGCGGGGAACAACGCCGCGCCCGCGTGCAGCGACACCACCAGCGCACACCGACCCGACTCCGCTGTGCTGTACACCAGCGACTGCGGGATCTGACGACAATACGATACTTGCTCAGTACCATATGACAAATAGCTCAAAGAACCAAGGATGAACGTTAAGGAAAAAGGTTACAAAGTGGTCCGTACGAGCCACCGCGGCGTAGATTCAAAATCAAACTGAAAATATTTTTTATTCAAATAGACTTACAATAAGTACATTTAAATCGTCATCTCTATACTATCACCCAGTTCAAAACACTATTTCTACTCGGAAAAATCCCGCATGAAACCTCGGTAGTTGCTTTTTTCAAAATAATTTGGTACAATAAATAAATTTCGATTGCACTTAATTAATATTTTTTCTAATTTAAGTTATATAAACCAATATTTATATAAACTTTAAGTCGATGACTTTAAGTCTTTATTCTAAACTGAAAATTATAATAAAATTAAATTACATGAAATGCAATTAATGCTACGTCTGCGATCGAAGGAGATTTACTAAAAGAAATAGTGTAAATAGTGAAGTGAGGCAGTCCACTTTAAGACATATGATTGTATTCTTATTGTGCTTCTACGGTCTTAGGTACGACGTTGGTATCTTTCATAGAGTATAATACATTACGGAATAGTAAAGTAACGTACCAGCAACGTACACGCACCGCAACCATATCGTAATCGAATTTGGTGTGCTCAAAACTTAAGGGCCCTTGTAAACGCTACGAAATTTGGCATTGAACAAGTGAGTATGGCTATTTACAAGGTACGAAAGTTTTCGTTGCAAACTTTTTCTAAGAAAAAAATGCGTATGATCTTTTTACAAAGGAACAAGTAGAACAGCAAGTGCAATAGCTAACTATTATTATTTGCTAAAACTACATTTAATTTTTATATATTTTTTGTTTACATATATACTGTATACTTTTTCAAAACTATGTGTGGATAATCTAAGTGAAAATTCAATTAAATAAATCATTCGAAAGTAACGCATAGCAGTATTTTTTTTTTCAAAATAAAGCATCCTGTCATGAATCGAAATAACGGCGCATTGCGTCAACCATGGGTTTGGATTAATTTTGTACACGTAAAATAATTAACACAGTTATTTTTACCAACGAGCTCTTTTATTTAGACTTACAAACATGTTACAGTTTTAACTACCGGCAACAGAAGATCAATCTAATGGTAATCACATTGCAATCGATTTTTGCTAGAAGAGCGGAAGATGTAGAGATGTGACCTATTTGGTGTTTGGCTGATTTTGGTACGGACGTTAAATGTTGAAATTTTTTAAACGAAACGTACCGAAAAAATTGTTGCCATGTAGGCAAAAAATGCCCTAAAATGGGGAAAAAATTGTGATGGCATGTTTTGGTGTATTTTTTACTATGGTATGGCTGACTGCAATATCAATCCAAAGAAATTTACGCGTTTTTGGTCCGATTTCTTGAGAAATCGATATCTTAGGACACAAGCAGGTAGGCAAAAAAGCTGAAAATATTTTCACTTATTTGGTCCGATTGCTTTCAAAATCGAAATCTGAGTATCCCATCCCATCCTCGGGCAAAAAAAAAAAAAAAAACAAAAAAAATATTCTTTCTCATTTTTGTTTCATTTATGGTGAATAAAAAAAAAGTAATTTTCACTATAAATCGGAAAAAACCATTATGAAATTATAACATAAAAGATTGCAAAAAAAAAATGAAAAAGTCGTAAGTAATAACAGTAACTATTATATCCATGCAATCTCCACTTTATATTCAAATATATTCGGAATTGATGAATCAGCCATCTATTTTTATATTAAAATTTCTATATTATATACCAAACCACGTCTTCCTTCTCCAATTATGATAAATATTTTTTTAAGAATCATATCGATTGAATCCATACCTGTACGCTGGCGTGTATGTAGTTGTTGTCCAACGTGAGAACGTGTGCTACAGTCCTGTTGGTAGTGGTGCAGTGTAATCGTCGCTCATGATGCAGCACGCATGTCACGCCTGAGAAACCGGCGCGAACTGGGAAACTCTCCACTGCGAGGTTTGACTGGTGAAAAAATTTTTACTTGGCTGTATAGTAGATCCGTTCTTGCTATTGTAAGTTTAAAAATTTTTTTAATCACTAACTCCTTGAATTTTGTGTTAATAGCTAGGTTATGAATTATAATGGAAGCAATTTAATAAAAAATACCAAATTTTTATCAAAGATCTCAAAACCTGGACACATTTTTTTTTCAATGCTCTCACCAAAAAAAAACTGTGTAGCAATCACTAGTTACAATTAAATCAGACAATATTAATGAATACCTTTTGCCCCTGTATGTTGCTTATATGCGTGGATATCTCCTCAGCTGCCTGCACCATGTCCGTGCACACACCATACTGGGTCTCTGCTTTCAACATCACTGAAGATGACACATTCATCACAGCAGATATCACATCCAGCAGCGATGACCCTACAATTAATCAATAAAAATAAATAACCACATCACGACACACACATTGACTCAGCTCTGCACTAAGTATCGTAAGAACTTGTATCGCAGGTGCTAAGCTACGATATGGTATAAACTAAATAAATAAGAATACAACATCCAAGACCGGTAAGCGAAACTATGCGTCTTGCAAATAACACAAAGTCCCGACCCGCCGGGATTCGACCCCGGAACCTCTAGCGTAGCAGTCGGCTGTTTACACCACTGCGCCACCGAGGTCGTCAATAATAAATAATAATCATATTTTAATATCACAAAAAACTACATATATAATCAGTAAGCAATCAAAACCAATTGTCTTACTTATAAATTATTAAAGATTATGCATCAAATTTTTATGTATAGAAAACGAAAATATGTGTTCAACAATGATGCTTTGATTATTACAATATTAAAACATTACAATATTGATGGACGAAGAGATAATCTTGTATTTCAGGATTTTTTGGACAGTACAGTTGCAAAACAAATGCATCTGGCAAATCATAAATTCGGGGCCCACTGGTATTCAAACCAGGAATCTCTTGTGTAGAATCTTGTTCTTACAATTCTCTGGTCAATAAGCTAAATTAATATTTAAAAGCTTAGTTAACAATGTACGTAACATACAATGACCCAATCAAGAGCCTTAATGCGGAAACACCTCACTTAACTAAACTAAACAAAGTAGATTTTAAATTAAATTGATTTTCTACCTAGTTTTAATAAATACTATTTTACACTAACCTAAATCTTTTTCTTCCGGTATGAACCTCATGTAGTTTCTTATAGCTTGAGCAATGAACATCACATCATCCGGATCAGAGATCTCAGCTATCGGATAAGTCTTCTCTTGAATTAGCATAGCAAGTCTTTCAGTTGCATTTGCTGCCGAATACTGAACTAAACTTACATTTAACAAAGCAAACTGCTGGAGCAACTTTGTCACGTTACTTATGTATGAACAATCTGTTGTGTTCAATTCTTTCCATTTGGCGTCTGCATCACAATGTCTATAGGCAAATCCTTCACCACTTCTACAAGGAACCTTTGCAGTATGATTAACAAGCAACTGAGGCCACGAATACAACCCTTTATTGTCCGTAGTATGATCAGTCATGCAATATTGAGTCTTATTTGAAAGCACTAAGACTTCTACCGTGTGGTTATGCCGTATGTGATTCTGATCACTGTATGCGCAAGTCCAGTTACCCATGTGATGATTTGTTATATTTGGAAAGGTAACAGTAGTTTCAGCTATGCCTTCCTGTTGCATATCAGTACTGGTAATATTGACATCGCAAATTTCAAGCATTGGATGATACCATTTCAGTTCGTACTTTGATAATGCAGATGCAAATGGAGCATTACAAGTTAGTGATAAAGTGTCTCCTTCGAAAACGACTTGGTTGTGTGATGGCTTTACAATCAGCGTGTTTGTTGGTAAAGAGTTGCTACATGCAGAAAGATCTAGGTACATTCGGAGTTTGCGTAGAGTCTTGTTTGCCATGTGGTCAGGGAGGGTGCATTTTGGGTTACCAGCTAATTTGACTGAGGTATTCCTTGACCAATCTACAACCCATAACATCTCACAGTCACATATAAGTGGGTTTTCTGTTATGTCACTGAAAAATACAATAAATATTTATGTAGAAGAATGTTGAATAAGACAATAATAAAAGGGTATTTTGTATAATTAAGGATTTGAACTGTTAATAATTTAATTTCCTGAGAAAACATAGGAACATCGTAATTCACCACATAAAAACCACAATTAAAATACATATTACCTTAAATTATAAATAGTGACCATATAATCAAGTACAAAAACTAAATAAAGATGAAATTAAATTATAAAAAGAAAGAAATTCAGTCTGTTTCTGTGATGTTAAAATATCTAAAAAAATTGACTCACAGTTGTTTTAATCCTACTAAATAGTCAAACGTCCCAAGAGTGAGGAGTGATATGTGATTGTGTGACAAGATCAGCCTCTCTAGGTTAACCAAGCCTTTGAACATGTCCTTGTAAATGTTGCTGATCTGGTTGTATGACAAGTCAAGACGGTTCAAATTTGTCATGTTGTAGAAAGCATCAGATTCTATCAAGGATATCTGGTTTCTGCTTATATCCCTGGAAAGTCAAAAAATATATTTTTTTGTTAATGGATAGTTGTAAAGTAGTAAGCCTATAATCATTGGCTCTGATATCAAAATTTAATAAAAGTTTTCAAACAACTCAATAAATTGAGTAAATAATAATAATAATAACCACATCACGATACACACATTGACTCAGCCCTGTAGTAAGTATCGTAAGAACTTGTGTCACAGGAACTAAGCAACAATATGATATATACTACATAGGAAAGAATACAACACATACATAGAAGAGTTTATTTTATACATTACTTTGTTGATAGTTACTTAGTAAAAAATACAAAAATATTCTTTAAAATAAATTTGGATAGGTTTGTAGAGTACCCATGGCAGCCACAAAGATTTAATACTTAAAAAACTCAAATATGTTGGCCATCAAGCTTATATTTAAATACTTTGTGAGTATTCAAGTATCAAAATAAAAAATGTTGAAGTAAAACAAGTTTAAAAATATACTCACAGTTTCTGTAAATTAGGTAGATGAAGTTCCCTTGATAGTGTTGATACAGAATTACTTGATAAGTTTCTGAAAAAAAAAAAAAAAAACTAAACAATAACTAGTAAAATACCTCTTGCAATACAATGTATTTTTCTTAAGTTGTCTAAATTATAAACTAGAGGTTATCTTTAAAAGTACCTTGCAATGTTAGAATAGTTTTTTAGGGTGGATTTAAGCATAATTTTATCTAAGAAGATATAAAAATATGTTCTATAATGCAAGAAAACTCTCCACTAAATAGAGGGAACAAAAGACATGTATTTTTCGGTTCATTTTTTTTTATTAGATCCTCAATCAATCATAAATCATTTAATTTTTTGTCCTCAGTGAATTCAAAACATTTTATGACTTACAAGCTCACAACAGTAGTCCAGATTTTACTTAAATCAATCTCTTTGAGTTCCGTGATCTGAGTGAGTGTTCCACCACATTTCAACTTGAGGAGTTCACCAGGCAGGGGATCCGCAAACGCACCCTCGATAGTCCGGTTGCCCTTGCAGGTACACAGTGATGGGCAAGACCCAAACACCCCGTTCAAGCACAGGAACAACAACATAAATACCCCCGGCCAAACCATGATGCCAAATTCACATAAAACACGAATAAAACTATGGCACACAGCCAAAACCAAAACCTTATCACATCTTCACAAATTCTTCAGATTTATAACAGACACTGAGTTACTTTGATTGGATAAAATGATTGGTAAAAAAACAAGTTATAAATGCATCAGCAAAATGCTAGTATGAAATTACTAATGATTTTATAGAAGTAAAAATAAACAATACAGATCCGCGTATGTACTTTTTTCCGACATTTTTTGACTGATTGATTTTTAAAACAAGAAAAGTAATATCTAAACGCACTGCAGTTTTAGATCGGAACAAAACGCAATAAGGATTTTTTTCTTTTTAGCTTAAAAACCATTACAAAAATAAAATCTCTAATTATTTAGACTGTTTGATGCTGTTATAAAATTTGTGATTGGTTAATACAATAAAAATCATTTTACAATTCAGCTACGATTTTATACGTCAGTCAGTCAACTCATTCATGATTCACGTCATTGTCAAATTGAATTCAAAAAGTTTAGCCGTTTGTTTTGCTTGGATTCTGTGTTTTTTATTTTTCAATGTAATACTTGACTAGATTTTGGCTTGTGATTCAGGACAAATCTTTGTTTGAAAATGGACTATCGCAGTACTATTGATCAGCGATTTTCTAACAATGACTTATCAAAAAGAGATGTGCCGTCATTCATAGAGCCAATGCCACCTCTGATATCAAATCCTTTTATGAGACCACGACCACAGAAGGGTACCAACTTGTTGGAGCAATTCGAAGAAGATTCTGAGTTGGAGGAACAGGAGTTAGTTCAGGTGTACTTGCGTGTAAAGCCTTGTAACATTCCGAGCAAGTTGTATGAAATCAAGTCAGAAACTGAACTCATTACATCAGGCGACACGGCTACTGTGGGGCACGGACGGAAAACACAGCATAATGTGTCTAAACTATACAAGTTCTCACATATATTTGATGCTGAATCGACACAAAAAGTGAGTAAACTTTTTTAAATATATCCCTTTTGTAGCAAAGCTATCCTTTGGTCAAATAGTAAGCTGTTACTATAAGCGCTTGTATCACTAAAGGTCTTACTCGTGTGTTGCCTACTCTGCTATAATATGGTGAGCATAAAGTAGTATAATAAAGAAGACAATTTAAAAGTACTTATTTTAAGTCTATTTGAATATTTTGACTTTGACTTTAAAATAAAATATCATTTAAATTTTCGTACTTACAATAACATCTAAAACAAATTTTAAAAAAATTTACAGGAAATATTTGACCATGTCGTAAAAGAGAACCTCAGAAAGTTGCCTGATGGGCACAACTTTACATTGTTGACATATGGAGCTTCAGGTTCAGGGAAGACATTTACTTTAATGGGGACAGTGGCAGCTCCTGGGCTAGTGCCACGGTCCTTAGAATATGTGTTCAGGGTGGTGGATGCAGCACAGCAACCAATGTACAAACCTGGGGATAATGGAGCTGAAAAACTTGAGTACTATGAGCAAGAGGCTGAGCTACAGGTATTTTAATAATCCATATCAATGTTGTAGAAGCAAAAGAGGTTGTGTCTGTTGAAAAACTTGTATTTTTAGGAAGGACAGAGTCTACATTATGTGCGAACAAAATATTATATAAGTTCTGGGAGAAATCATGGTCAATGCCAGTAATTTTAAACTAATAATTAAAATTATTTTAACTTTTTAGCCATTAAGTGACCCAAACCTTAAAGTCAAATCATTATGTACTACTAGAGCTTTTTAAAAATAATTTGTAAATTGTAATGATCACAGTGGGTAAAGAAACTGCGGCAAGTATCTGCTCCAGTACGTGACAAGTACCGTAGGATGAGCACTCAGCTGAAGAATGACTACACCATCAGCACTCTAGACCTGAGCAACAGAACTAAGTACTATGTCTGGGTAAGTTGCTTTAATTTTGCTTTTTTTTTCTGAAATTTGTTATGGATTTACAAACAAAATAAAAAAAATTGCAAGCCTGCCTAAGTAACAATATATGAGCCTTCATTTTCTTTTTAAAATAAATATGTACCGAAATAATGTTCTGTTACATTCTTTATTCAGAGTTATATATACTAAACAATACATAATAAGTAATTATTATAATAAGTATAATATAATAAGTAGGTACATAATTTAGTTCTTCATTGTTAATGTTTGTTGCAGGTTTCTTTTGTGGAAATTTACAATGAAGCGGTGTATGATTTGTTAGTGAACTGTGACAGACGTACCGCATCTAAACTACGCATCAGAGAGGATGCAAGTGGACATGTCTATGTTAAGGTAAGAAAAATGTACTCTTGACTGAAAAACATCTATAGGCACCTTTAGATTAAAGTGAAAACTTTATAGAAAGTGATGTGCAAATCTTTACACTTTAACATTTGCCACTTTTTTTGTATGTTAACTGATTATTTTATATTCCATTGAATTTTACTTAAATAATTATTTTATTTATCCTTTTTGACTTAAATAAAATAAATATATTTTCTCATTCTCACACTTAGGGTGCAACGCAAGCCTTCGTAAGATCAGGTGAAGAGGCATATGATGTCCTGGTATCTGGGAAGCATAACCTTCAAGTTGCTGCTACTGGGGTCCACCAGCAGTCTTCAAGGTCACACTGCATATTCACCATCACCATGCTCACTGACTCAGGTATGTTTGACTTGTTTTGGAGTCAATGATTGTATTTATGTTTCAAGAGAAAACCAAATTTAGAGTCTAGTTCTAATTTTATTTATTTTATTTGAAAAGAAACATCAGCAATGTTTATGTAAACATTGTAAGTACACAATGTATGTAGTGTATATGAGTATACAATGTAAACATTGTAAGTATATACACTATAAGGTGGAGACAGTTTATATATCTACATCAATTAAAGTTGTTTACAGCGTTTGTATTCGTCATCTTGTAATATTATAGTAACAAAAATTGAAGAATTTTAATAATTACGTTACATTATGGTTTTGAAAAAGATATGACAGTTACTTTTGACAGTAACAATGACAATCATTAGAATTTTTAAAATAATAATAACACTTGAATTAAATTTTAGTAGCAATAATAACAATAACCGAACAGTGTAGGTATAATAAAGAACAAAACAGGATCACAGTTACATGATAGAAATGGAGAATAATTGCAATTTATTGTTTTTGATTGCATGGAACATTTAACAATTTATTTCTTAGTATGTTGAGTTGGTCTTGAAAAATAACAAGATGGAAAAGCTTCTGGAGACTGTTATGACGTTAATGTCATACGTTTATGCCATTATCAATTATACAAATATAATAAAGAGGATACCTTTGTATTTTTGTATGTTTGTAATGAATAAACTCAAAAACTGCTTGACCGATTTCAAAGATTCTTTCACCATTAGAATACTATAATATCCCGAAAACACTATGCTATATTTTATCATGATGAAAAAATTAGTAATCCCTATTAAAACTTCCGTTTTGTTAACCAAGACTGTAGAAAAAGTAGCCCTGAAATGTCTTCATCGCATGCACGGCGCGAACTATGAAATATAATGATTGAACAAAGAAATGTTCTAAAATATTAAAGAAAATAAAAATAACAATATCTACAATTTAATTCGCGTTACCATATGTCCAAGTATTGTGGTAATTATGTAATAATTACTTTTTACATTTTAAAGTTGAGTTACATTTAATCTTGTCGATATCCTTCATCCATATCCTTAATCATTTCGTATTCAAGACTGTTTCAATGCCTATAAATAACTTTTTAAATCAATCAAATCGGAAATTCCATTCAAAAGATATTACGGATTTTAAACATGTGAATCTCTACAAAATAAAATAAACGCCGCCGCGCCTTGGCCGGTGTGGCCACATGCAGCAAAGCGGGCTACTTATTTCCAGCATAAAAATACGTTTATCCCAAAAAAAATTGTGTTCATCCGTGCAAAGTTGGTGCGGGACACTAGTTGCTAAAATTATCAGTACCTTTATAATCAATGTCAAAATGTTTTTTATTCAAATAGACTTAAAATAAGCACTTTCAAATCGCATTTTTTATTACCACCGGTTCGGAATGCATTTGCCAGATTCTTAGAAAGTATCCGTAGAAATATCTACGGGGAAGAATCCGGCCAGAAACCTCCGTAGTTGGTTTTTTCAATATTCAAACATAATATTTTCTACTACAACTTACAATTTGTAAAGCATTATAATTTTAGCTACACTCCCAAATGTCAATAAAATAAACCTGTGCAACTAATTAAATTACTTCCATATATCTTTAAAATTTGTTTATATATTGCTATTATCGTCACTTACCCATGACTTTTACGCTTTCATTCTTTGAACTCCGGTAAATAGTTCGAGTTGCACGTTCGCAATCAATCCTATTTGCTTGCACTCATGATAGAATAAACTTGCGAGTACGAAATAATTTGCTGACGCGGGCCAGATTAGCAAGCGGACAAGTAAAGGCGTCGTCGATGTCCTCGTATTGAGTAGTTGTGTTTGGGTGGTGCAGAGAGCTCGGTGCGCACGTCGTCGGTGCGGCTGTGCGACCTGGCCGGCAGCGAGCGCGCCGTACGCACCCGCAACACCGGCGCGCGCCTGCTGGAGTCGCGCGCCATCAACTCCTCGCTGCACGTGCTGGAGCGCTGTCTGCACATGCTGCGCCGCCGCCGCCACGCCCTCGTGCCCTACAGGTAACTCCTCGCTGCACGTGCTGGAGCGCTGTCTGCACATGCTGCGCCGCCGCCGCCACGCCCTCGTGCCCTACAGGTAACTCCTCGCTGCACGTGCTGGAGCGCTGTCTGCACATGCTGCGCCGCCGCCGCCACGCCCTCGTGCCCTACAGGTAACTCCTCGCTGCACGTGCTGGAGCGCTGTCTGCACATGCTGCGCCGCCGCCGCCACGCCCTCGTGCCCTACAGGTAACTCCTCGCTGCACGTGCTGGAGCGCTGTCTGCACATGCTGCGCCGCCGCCGCCACGCCCTCGTGCCCTACAGGTAACTCCTCGCTGCACGTGCTGGAGCGCTGTCTGCACATGCTGCGCCGCCGCCGCCACGCCCTCGTGCCCTACAGGTAACTCCTCGCTGCACGTGCTGGAGCGCTGTCTGCACATGCTGCGCCGCCGCCGCCACGCCCTCGTGCCCTACAGGTAACTCCTCGCTGCACGTGCTGGAGCGCTGTCTGCACATGCTGCGCCGCCGCCGCCACGCCCTCGTGCCCTACAGGTAACTCCTCGCTGCACGTGCTGGAGCGCTGTCTGCACATGCTGCGCCGCCGCCGCCACGCCCTCGTGCCCTACAGGTAACTCCTCGCTGCACGTGCTGGAGCGCTGTCTGCACATGCTGCGCCGCCGCCGCCACGCCCTCGTGCCCTACAGGTAACTCCTCGCTGCACGTGCTGGAGCGCTGTCTGCACATGCTGCGCCGCCGCCGCCACGCCCTCGTGCCCTACAGGTAACTCCTCGCTGCACGTGCTGGAGCGCTGTCTGCACATGCTGCGCCGCCGCCGCCACGCCCTCGTGCCCTACAGGTAACTCCTCGCTGCACGTGCTGGAGCGCTGTCTGCACATGCTGCGCCGCCGCCGCCACGCCCTCGTGCCCTACAGGTAACTCCTCGCTGCACGTGCTGGAGCGCTGTCTGCACATGCTGCGCCGCCGCCGCCACGCCCTCGTGCCCTACAGGTAACTCCTCGCTGCACGTGCTGGAGCGCTGTCTGCACATGCTGCGCCGCCGCCGCCACGCCCTCGTGCCCTACAGGTAACTCCTCGCTGCACGTGCTGGAGCGCTGTCTGCACATGCTGCGCCGCCGCCGCCACGCCCTCGTGCCCTACAGGTAACTCCTCGCTGCACGTGCTGGAGCGCTGTCTGCACATGCTGCGCCGCCGCCGCCACGCCCTCGTGCCCTACAGGTAACTCCTCGCTGCACGTGCTGGAGCGCTGTCTGCACATGCTGCGCCGCCGCCGCCACGCCCTCGTGCCCTACAGGTAACTCCTCGCTGCACGTGCTGGAGCGCTGTCTGCACATGCTGCGCCGCCGCCGCCACGCCCTCGTGCCCTACAGGTAACTCCTCGCTGCACGTGCTGGAGCGCTGTCTGCACATGCTGCGCCGCCGCCGCCACGCCCTCGTGCCCTACAGGTAACTCCTCGCTGCACGTGCTGGAGCGCTGTCTGCACATGCTGCGCCGCCGCCGCCACGCCCTCGTGCCCTACAGGTAACTCCTCGCTGCACGTGCTGGAGCGCTGTCTGCACATGCTGCGCCGCCGCCGCCACGCCCTCGTGCCCTACAGGTAACTCCTCGCTGCACGTGCTGGAGCGCTGTCTGCACATGCTGCGCCGCCGCCGCCACGCCCTCGTGCCCTACAGGTAACTCCTCGCTGCACGTGCTGGAGCGCTGTCTGCACATGCTGCGCCGCCGCCGCCACGCCCTCGTGCCCTACAGGTAACTCCTCGCTGCACGTGCTGGAGCGCTGTCTGCACATGCTGCGCCGCCGCCGCCACGCCCTCGTGCCCTACAGGTAACTCCTCGCTGCACGTGCTGGAGCGCTGTCTGCACATGCTGCGCCGCCGCCGCCACGCCCTCGTGCCCTACAGGTAACTCCTCGCTGCACGTGCTGGAGCGCTGTCTGCACATGCTGCGCCGCCGCCGCCACGCCCTCGTGCCCTACAGGTAACTCCTCGCTGCACGTGCTGGAGCGCTGTCTGCACATGCTGCGCCGCCGCCGCCACGCCCTCGTGCCCTACAGGTAACTCCTCGCTGCACGTGCTGGAGCGCTGTCTGCACATACTGCGCCGCCGCCGCCACGCCCTCGTGCCCTACAGGTAACTCCTCGCTGCACGTGCTGGAGCGCTGTCTGCACATGCTGCGCCGCCGCCGCCACGCCCTCGTGCCCTACAGGTAACTCCTCGCTGCACGTGCTGGAGCGCTGTCTGCACATGCTGCGCCGCCGCCGCCACGCCCTCGTGCCCTACAGGTAACTCCTCGCTGCACGTGCTGGAGCGCTGTCTGCACATGCTGCGCCGCCGCCGCCACGCCCTCGTGCCCTACAGGTAACTCCTCGCTGCACGTGCTGGAGCGCTGTCTGCACATGCTGCGCCGCCGCCGCCACGCCCTCGTGCCCTACAGGTAACTCCTCGCTGCACGTGCTGGAGCGCTGTCTGCACATGCTGCGCCGCCGCCGCCACGCCCTCGTGCCCTACAGGTAACTCCTCGCTGCACGTGCTGGAGCGCTGTCTGCACATGCTGCGCCGCCGCCGCCACGCCCTCGTGCCCTACAGGTAACTCCTCGCTGCACGTGCTGGAGCGCTGTCTGCACATGCTGCGCCGCCGCCGCCACGCCCTCGTGCCCTACAGGTAACTCCTCGCTGCACGTGCTGGAGCGCTGTCTGCACATGCTGCGCCGCCGCCGCCACGCCCTCGTGCCCTACAGGTAACTCCTCGCTGCACGTGCTGGAGCGCTGTCTGCACATGCTGCGCCGCCGCCGCCACGCCCTCGTGCCCTACAGGTAACTCCTCGCTGCACGTGCTGGAGCGCTGTCTGCACATGCTGCGCCGCCGCCGCCACGCCCTCGTGCCCTACAGGTAACTCCTCGCTGCACGTGCTGGAGCGCTGTCTGCACATGCTGCGCCGCCGCCGCCACGCCCTCGTGCCCTACAGGTAACTCCTCGCTGCACGTGCTGGAGCGCTGTCTGCACATGCTGCGCCGCCGCCGCCACGCCCTCGTGCCCTACAGGTAACTCCTCGCTGCACGTGCTGGAGCGCTGTCTGCACATGCTGCGCCGCCGCCGCCACGCCCTCGTGCCCTACAGGTAACTCCTCGCTGCACGTGCTGGAGCGCTGTCTGCACATGCTGCGCCGCCGCCGCCACGCCCTCGTGCCCTACAGGTAACTCCTCGCTGCACGTGATGGAGCGCTGTCTGCACATGCTGCGCCGCCGCCGCCACGCCCTCGTGCCCTACAGGTAACTCCTCGCTGCACGTGCTGGAGCGCTGTCTGCACATGCTGCGCCGCCGCCGCCACGCCCTCGTGCCCTACAGGTAACTCCTCGCTGCACGTGCTGGAGCGCTGTCTGCACATGCTGCGCCGCCGCCGCCACGCCCTCGTGCCCTACAGGTAACTCCTCGCTGCACGTGCTGGAGCGCTGTCTGCACATGCTGCGCCGCCGCCGCCACGCCCTCGTGCCCTACAGGTAACTCCTCGCTGCACGTGCTGGAGCGCTGTCTGCACATGCTGCGCCGCCGCCGCCACGCCCTCGTGCCCTACAGGTAACTCCTCGCTGCACGTGCTGGAGCGCTGTCTGCACATGCTGCGCCGCCGCCGCCACGCCCTCGTGCCCTACAGGTAACTCCTCGCTGCACGTGCTGGAGCGCTGTCTGCACATGCTGCGCCGCCGCCGCCACGCCCTCGTGCCCTACAGGTAACTCCTCGCTGCACGTGCTGGAGCGCTGTCTGCACATGCTGCGCCGCCGCCGCCACGCCCTCGTGCCCTACAGGTAACTCCTCGCTGCACGTGCTGGAGCGCTGTCTGCACATGCTGCGCCGCCGCCGCCACGCCCTCGTGCCCTACAGGTAACTCCTCGCTGCACGTGCTGGAGCGCTGTCTGCACATGCTGCGCCGCCGCCGCCACGCCCTCGTGCCCTACAGGTAACTCCTCGCTGCACGTGCTGGAGCGCTGTCTGCACATGCTGCGCCGCCGCCGCCACGCCCTCGTGCCCTACAGGTAACTCCTCGCTGCACGTGCTGGAGCGCTGTCTGCACATGCTGCGCCGCCGCCGCCACGCCCTCGTGCCCTACAGGTAACTCCTCGCTGCACGTGCTGGAGCGCTGTCTGCACATGCTGCGCCGCCGCCGCCACGCCCTCGTGCCCTACAGGTAACTCCTCGCTGCACGTGCTGGAGCGCTGTCTGCACATGCTGCGCCGCCGCCGCCACGCCCTCGTGCCCTACAGGTAACTCCTCGCTGCACGTGCTGGAGCGCTGTCTGCACATGCTGCGCCGCCGCCGCCACGCCCTCGTGCCCTACAGGTAACTCCTCGCTGCACGTGCTGGAGCGCTGTCTGCACATGCTGCGCCGCCGCCGCCACGCCCTCGTGCCCTACAGGTAACTCCTCGCTGCACGTGCTGGAGCGCTGTCTGCACATGCTGCGCCGCCGCCGCCACGCCCTCGTGCCCTACAGGTAACTCCTCGCTGCACGTGCTGGAGCGCTGTCTGCACATGCTGCGCCGCCGCCGCCACGCCCTCGTGCCCTACAGGTAACTCCTCGCTGCACGTGCTGGAGCGCTGTCTGCACATGCTGCGCCGCCGCCGCCACGCCCTCGTGCCCTACAGGTAACTCCTCGCTGCACGTGCTGGAGCGCTGTCTGCACATGCTGCGCCGCCGCCGCCACGCCCTCGTGCCCTACAGGTAACTCCTCGCTGCACGTGCTGGAGCGCTGTCTGCACATGCTGCGCCGCCGCCGCCACGCCCTCGTGCCCTACAGGTAACTCCTCGCTGCACGTGCTGGAGCGCTGTCTGCACATGCTGCGCCGCCGCCGCCACGCCCTCGTGCCCTACAGGTAACTCCTCGCTGCACGTGCTGGAGCGCTGTCTGCACATGCTTCATATTCGATCGCGTAGAGAAACTCCGAGTATAACCTTCTCCATAATACAGCACAGTTACACAGCAGATTATATATTAGTATAGAACATAAGGCGATATAGATAATAATATAAATTATTGCAATGTGTCCAGGGAGTCAAAGCTGACCCGTCTGCTGGGCGCGGGTTTATCCGGAGCCCGTGGTGAGGCAGTCAGTATGGTGGTTACCGTCAATCCAGCACCGGAATACCAGAACGAGAGCAAGCACGTGCTGCAACTGGCGTCAGTTGCCAGGGAGATACGTGAGTTTAAATATTTACAGCTTTGTTAGGGAAGTGAGGACAAGAAGTACTCAAATACAGCTGTCAAATAAACTATAACTTTTTATAGGATTGCCTTAACTGGGCGATATGATCGCTTAGCGACAAGACTCTTAAATTATATTTAAAAAATACTATTCAAATGTCAAAAAAATATTTAATCATCAAACATCCTAATTTGATTAATGAACTCTTAGATTTTAATTTTAACTGATTTGTATTTTATTAATATTAATTTGAAAGCTGTAATATTAATTTTGTCTTAATTTTAAGTCTAAATTTGATAATATATTTCCCCTTTGGTGGCACACATTATAATACAAGTGGAACTTATTATATAGTTTATTAAATTGTACAATCTGCGTGGCGTTATAAACATGATACAGTATAGAATGACATAGTTTCACGACGATATAGATGTTAAATGTTTCAGAGGTTAACAACACAATGGTTGAGTCAACATTAGAAGGCAGTACTATTTCCAATACGACGGTAGCCACCAATGAGGAGATAATGAAACTCAGAGCCGACAACGAAAGGCTGCATTTTGAACTGGTGCAGTAAGTACTTCTAACGACTTTACCCAGTAAAGTTATAATAATAAGCTGCTTAATAAACCTGGTAACCTCATGTTCATGTCGTTTAGCGCTATGTATTGTGTATACTAGTACATAGATTGAATACTAAATGTTTTTGATATTTTTAAAAAGGATAACTTCTTATTAGCTATGTAATCATAAGTCAAGTATAATTCTGTTTATATTTTTGTATCGCTATTCGTTTGCCTTAATTAGGGCTGCCATCCGTCTGGGTTTCCCCGGATTTGTCCTAGTTTGGAAGACGTCCGAGGAGCGTCCGGGCGGGGTTTCAATTGTAGTCCGGGTTTTCGATCAGATCCCGTTCCCATACGTTTTTCCCATTTATGTAAATCAAAAGCTATGAGTTAGATATTTCACCGCACGCACTGCCGACGCTATTTTACTACGCGAGCGGCGAGCGGGGGTGGGGCGCCCCGTGAAAAATTAACAAATAAACACCATTTAGCATTTTAAACTCTTCTATTTGACGGTAACTAACTCATTGATGGCTGAACCTCACTGATGTCGAGTTAATATTGTTAGGAGACTTCTGAGAATAGGGAGTAATAATAATATTCTCGCACCATATTGCGGCATTAGCGTAAATTGTGATTGACGATAAAATAATAATAATAACCACGTAACGATGCAAATAGACTCGGCCCTATAACGTATTATTTGACATTTAGCATGTTGATAGTTCCTAGACATTATGTTATGGAATGTGGTAGTGTGCCATTTGCCTCGAGCTTTGCGTTATGTTCAATAAACAGCTTTTAGTTAAGTAGTAATTGTTGTAATTGTAATGTTATTTACTGCAAAGGAGTGGAATTTTTTGCCTGCTGAATTGTTCCCTGATCAGTATAACCTGGGGCTCTTTAAGGCAAGAGTGAATAGGGTCCTGGGTAGGCATTTTCTAACTAAGATTTCATCGCCGCTCAACATCAAGCGGGATTGAGGTCAAATGCTTGCCTGGTCTTAAAAAAAATAAAATTAAAAATAAAAAAAAATGTGTCATTATCATTAGATCCCAGGCCCGTTACAAGGAGTTAACTTCCACTATGGAGATGAAGCAGCAAGAAGCTGCTGCTACCATGACGGAGCTGGTGGAAGAAGCTAAGGACATGACCAGCCAGTTCTACCAGGCGCAGATACAAGCGTTGGAAGCTAGGCATCGCTCTGAGGTGATTGACTTTTATAAAATAATTAAATAAATATAATAACTACATCACGACATTGACATTGACTCAGTTCTACAGTCTGATATGAGAGTAAGAAAATATAAACGAAACTACACTTCCTTCAAAATACATTAAAGAAAAACTATTCTATGTTTTATTAATGGGTTTAAGCTTTAAAGACATTAAAAAAAAAAAACGATCAAAATCCGTTGTATTGTGTTGAATATCTAAGCATACATAGGGACAGACAGCGGGAAGCGACTTTGTTTTATACTGTGTATATTGATACGCAGTCAATGAAAAATTCAACTGCCTTTCTGTTCCCGTTTAAACGCAGTGACTTTGGCTTGGCCTGTCTGTCCGTCAATCGCCGTTGTCGATCCAGTCGGCACTTTTTGCGAACGGAAATCTGACTAATCGTCGTTTTATCTCAATTTTTTGGTTTCAGATGGATGATCTAATCGAAGATTATGAAAGCAAACTTGGAAGGTGTAGACCATCATCAAATTTCGGTACACCTTCAAGATCCTTGAAGGATAAGGTATACAAGTTACTTTTATGGATTTTAGTTGAAGAACATCTCGATACAAACTAACCTTACTGAATATTTTAGATTTTATAATTATATAGTAAATTTGTCTAAATTGTTCGCTTTCAAAAGAATCACGATCTGTTTCATTTTGTTTGAATAATGGTGTTAAACAATTGGAATGGATCGTGTTCTCATGTACAATATATGTTTTAGATTACACAACTGATGAATGAAGTCGCTGTTTTGGAGGTAAGTGCTCGATAAACAGGTTTTAAATACTTTTTTAAAATTAATTTTTAACCAAGTAATATAGATCAAAACGCTTCTAAATTCTGAAAAAATATATAAATGTTTTGGCTAAACTTTTACAATGGCCCTAAATGTGATTAATTAACTTATTTCCTTTTCTCTTGTCATTTGTAAGCGTCCTACAATTTTCACGTCACGTCACTAAAGTTTTTCTCCTTGTTGACATTCACATTTATATGGTGTTATAGGAGAAGCTTGTAGCAGAGCAACTAGCTCGGGCGAGGGCTGAGGAGGAAGTACAGCATCTAAGAGCTTGTATCGATGAGAGAGACGGTATTTTTTTTCCATAGTATTTTGACTAAATTTATTGCTGAAGAAAACTTTTTATGTCTAACAATTCTGATTTTGCTTCAAGAAAAATTTAATATTAAATTTAAATGGATTGTTGTTACAGAAAAAGCTCTGGATAACATTCAATCTGATGGTGAAGATGAAATACAATCTTATAGCGAACATGAAGACAGTGAAGATGAAATAGATGACCCTTGCAATGAAAGTCTTGAACCAACGTTTAAAAAAGAAAATATTAACCGATCTAGGCTACACAGACAGAGTCTAAGTAAGAACAGTAATAAACAAACGGATGTTAGAGAAATTTCAATTGATAGTGTTCTAGAAAAGTCTACAGATAAAGATTACACTGCAAATGAAACAATTAAAGATTCGACAAGTGTTATTGAAGATGTTGAAATGAATTTGCATGACGGAATTAAAAATAATAAAATTGAGGTAAAAAGTTCTCTGCTTCGAGGCACTTATTGCGTTTCAGATACTTCAGAATGTTTTACAAATAAAAATAGTTCTATCACAAGAGGAACATATTTTATCAAAGATGGCAATAATACTACTTATGAATCTGGAGAAGACAATAGTTATTTTGATGCAAAAGATGGAGTTACTATAGAGGAGAAAGATGATAATTTTCAAATACCTGAAAAAATGACAGAAACCTTAATATCCAAAATTTCAAAGATAGCTCATGCAGCGCCTGGTAGAGATTCTTCCTTAGCACAGTTTGAACAGTTAGAATTGGCGGCTAAACAAATTGAAGCAACCATAAAATCACCAGAAGAATTTGGAAATATTAAAATACTAAAAGAAAAACGTAATTTCTTTGATGACAATCTTACGGAAGATCGAAATGAATATAAATTTAAAGTTGATGTACAAAAAGTAGAACAAGTAACTGATGAAAAAGCTAAAATAAATGAAAGTGACAAAGTCGCTGAAACAAAAGGGGAAAAGAGTCTTATTGACTTGCCTGATGAGTTTGCAAACATTAAAATTCTGAAAGAAAAAAGAACTTTCTTTGATAATATTCAAGTCGACCCTCGATGCATAGTTGATGAGAAACTAAATGAAATTAAAACTCAAATCGACGATTTCAGATCACCTTCCATAGTTAAAGATGATGTGCCTAAAGACTACGAAATTACTACTATTAAAAAGCTATTGGGACAGAATTCTCAAAACACTGAAGTTTTATCATCAGTACAAAAAAGCAAACTTTTCTCTAAGACTCAAGACTCAATAGATCTTTTTGAAGATTCACCGTGTGTGACAAAATGCAAGGAGATAACTACAAAATTACCAGATAGAGTAAATGAATCAGAAGAAGCTGGTAAATCTGTAGAATTGTCAGTAACTAATGCAACAGGTGATGCAATAACTGAATACAAATGTGTTTCTATCAAAACTGAGCGTCCATCAATCGTCACTGAACCGATTCAAGAAGAAAATGGCGATAACAATACGGTGGATGAGTTCGAAAATATTTACAACGACATAACCGCACCAACGACTACGGAATTCGAACTGCTGGTTTCTCAATCCAGCAATATTAGTATAAAAGATATCAAACCCGACGCAAAGTTGAAAACAGAGAAAGAAACGCAAAAGAAACTTAAATATAATTTAAGAAATAAAACCCACTCTGAATCTGATGATAACATAACGGAATCATTAAAACCAACTGAGGTGAAAGAAAAAGCAGAAGTACTAGAAAACAAAGATAAATGCGAAAAATCTAAACCTAAAAGGAATTTGAGGTTACGAAGACAAAAGAATCAAGATGAGGACATCCAGCAAGTAGATAAACTGAAAGATATAGTCAACCTTCAAAAAGAGTTTTCAGATGTTACGTTGGATGTGCCCGCTACGAAAAAAGTAGTTGTCGATATTCCGTCCCCCGAAAAAGTGGAGGGTGAACAAGAAAACATGCCTATGGGTATTCAAAGCTGCCCTGCAAAAAGGTTATTTATTTTTGAGTCTGAACTTTCCCATAAACATAAGAGTTTTTTAGTTGAAATACTAGTTTTCTTAGTGAATAAGTTAGCTTGTTTAAATTTGAACCTATTTGATAAAGCGCTTACGCTGAATAATAGATTTTTGATGGTTTCAAAAACTGTCTTGAAGTAAATCTGGTTTATATAAGATACTCTTGATACTGAAACAAGTGTGTTATTTTTTTTATTTATTTTAGTATTACGAGAAGTCGCAGAAAGCTATTCACTCCTCGTGTAGAGCCATTGGAAGAGTCGTTTGGGCAAACAGGAGACAGCAACGAAAGGATCTACGTGCCCAGGCCTTCCTACCATCGTGTCAGGGCACGACGCAAACTTTAAATTATACGAATTAATGATTATGATGAAGAAATTATGTATTGACTACGTTATTAATAAATGAATATTTACATAATTTGTTTTTTTTTTAATTAAAGTAACTTTAGCCTTTAATAATATATCTACACATCTAATGGTGCGTAAATCAGTCTTGAAAAAGCAAGCGGATGACTCTTGGTACTCCTGAGGCAATTTGAAAACTTTTTTGTCAAGAATTTCATACCCTGAAAGCGGACTGATTACGAGAAAAAAAGTGCTTAGAAACCGACTAGAAAGGCGGTAGCATTGAAGTATACGAATAGTTGTAAAAATTGTCATCCGAAACGTACGGATGATTTACGCGAACGGATTTTTAAAGATTGTAAAAAAAACCGTGTAACAACCGGTAGCGCTTTTAACGAAAATTATTGTTTGTTGGTGGGGATGCCATTAAAAATTGTCATCCGTTTTTACGGGACGGTTTTTGAGTAATTAAAGGTGAATGTGGCGAAAATGTTGGATTTTTAACTTTTTTTTTCACAAATCGTATAAAATTCAAATTCATTATTAAAAAAGGATGACGTTAAAATGTTCTCAGAGGGTCTAACTGTGACATGTATCGGTGTCATCCGACTCTCCAACCGGTTGCTTCTCCGAGATACATTTAACGTACTATTATATACCCTGAATATACTTCTTATATTGTGAATGAAATGCATATAATATAGATGTTTGTTCAAAATTTTTGGATGAACCTTCAACTTAACTGTATACGCAGACGCTTTTTGCCTTTTAACAAAACGTCAAATTTTCGAAAAAAAGTATCAATGTCACCCGTGTCTTGCATTGCAACAACAAACATCGCAAATGGATACTATTGTGCTTTTTAATGGGATTTTAGTTAAACAACGTCTATTTTAAAGCACAAAATTACAAGCACAATGACTGCAACAACGAGAGCATCTGTATCGCAAATATTGCGCACCAAAGACGAAGGTTGTGATGATGATGATGAGCCAAAGAAGAAGTCTAGGGAAGACTGGAGGAAGGCTAAAGAGCTCGAGGAAGCCAGGAAAGCTGGTACTGCCCCTGCTGCTGTCGATGAAACAGGTAATTACAACAATATTGTAATAAATTCCTTCCAATACAAAGATGTTGAATATTAAGGAAATAAATAAAGTTTTGTAAGTGCTCATGGACATCTACAGAAAGTTACGCATTTTTATTATTCTTGATAGTCAATTATGTATCTTTAGTCATTTATTTTGGTTAAATTATAATTATTGTATGATGGCATGGCATGGAGTATAAACTAAAAACTGCTGGAAAAAAAATATACAAGTCAATGTTACTTAAAGTTATAAGTAACTGTATAAGCCATAATGTCCTTGAAGATTTACCCATATGTGTGTTTGCATATATTTTCAATGTCATAGGATTTGCTTCATGAATTGAATGGGAACATTTTTAATTTGCTAATCAACATGAATATAAGAACAAAAATACCCTCATTAACATTTTTACACTATTTTGCCAGGCAAGGACATCAACCCTCACATCCCGCAGTACATATCAGCAGCGCCATGGTATTATGGGACGGCTGGACCAACACTCAAACATCAGAGGCCACAGGAAGACCGGGAATCTTCCTTCACTAAACTAGACACCTACTACCACAAAGGAGTTGATCAGGTACATTTCAAATTAGCTACCATACATCCTTATAACAAAAAATGTTGGCAAAATAAAAATTATCATCTAAAAAGTATATATATTTTTTTCTTCAACAACTCTATCAAAAACATGTTGTGTGTTGCAACAACAGCAAAGCACATGGCCCATGCGGCAAATTACTAGTGGCCCGGCTCTATAATATATATTATATTTAAATATTTATAATTTTGAGTCCATTGTCAGGAAGTTCCACTCTCTGTAAGCATGACCACTATTGGCATGAGCCTTGTCTGCTGCCAGCGGCACTCTATACTAGATTTATTTGTGTTTATTTTTACTTTATGGAATATTGTTAACATTTAAGAGATATGAAATACAGAGAACAATAATAATAATAACCATGTCACAACACACACATCAACTCAGTCCTGCAGTAAGATAATCTTGTATTGCAAGCACTAAGCAACAATCTTTTATAAACTACATAGATAAGAATACAACATCCAAGACCAGAATATCTTTGTACAATACACACAAAAGTAACAAACTAGGTTACAGGCTGGTACTATGAGACAATAATATGCATATATTTATAAATACATACTTCAATAGAGCAAATATTTGTGTTCATCACTCAAAAACCTACCAGAGCCTATAGTTTAAGCATACGTGCCACAGAGGTTGTAATATTTTAGATAACAACTGAAATCAGATTCATACATCCAAGCCAAATTGGTTTTAAATTCTTACCATAATTTTTTAAATTGTTACAGACTAAAGTTGCAACAAAATATAGAAAAGGTGCGTGCGAAAACTGTGGCGCCGTCACTCACAAAAAGAAAGATTGCCTTGAGAGGCCAAGGAAGGTATGTGAATC
Organism: Choreutis nemorana; assembly: GCA_949316135.1. Lineage (NCBI taxonomy): Eukaryota > Metazoa > Arthropoda > Insecta > Lepidoptera > Choreutidae > Choreutis > Choreutis nemorana. The sequence goes on from OX438609.1 coordinate 1,518,106, forward strand.
AGTTCAAAGTTACTGTTTGTTTTTTATGGTTTAAATTAATTTTACTTTTGGTTTGCAAAAAAAAAAAAATCGTTCCCACTTTAGAAAACTAGAAAATGAAATAAATTAGTTTGATGAAAGAATAATTCTCAATAAATAAAAAAGTCCTGTGTTACTAAAATCTTTGGACCATACTAATATTTTTGTAATTTTTATGTTTGGTCTCCTCTAAAAATAAAGTAACATAATCACATCTCAAAGTACAAACAGAAAGCAACTAATTCATTTTAGTAATACAGGCTTTCAAATTGTATCACAAATTCTCCTTTGAATTCTGTGTGTTGCAATGAATAAATCTGTACTCATAGCCGAGGCAGCTCTTCTAGTCTAGAATAAAATTGTAGATAGGTGCCAAGTTCACAAACGCGGGAATAGCAGCAGATGAGTACAGCCAGCCAGACCTCAACCTCAGCTATGACGGCAAGCGGGACCGCTGGAATGGGTACGACCCGTCACAGCATAAAGACGTCATTGAGGAGTATAGAAAGGTGGACGACGCCAAGAAGGAACTCAGAGCTAAACAACTGGAGCAAGGTAAGTGTACATGTATAATGAGAGTCACTGCTGTGTGATTGTTTGGTTATAGTCAAAGTCAAAATGTTTTTATTCAAATAGACTTAAAATAAGCACTTTCAAATCGTCAATTATTTTTACTATCACCGGTACGGAATACTATTTCTATGGGGAAGAATCCGGCAAGAATCCTCTGTAGTTGCTTTTTAATATTCAAAATACAATAATTTTCTATTACAACTTACAATTTGTATAACAATAATTTTAGTTTTCTTATTATACAATGTGCTAGAAAACCAATAAAAATATATATTTACTTTAAAGTTGTGTGAAATACAATGGATGCAATTAATAATGCAATGTACGGGAAATGCAATCGAAAAGGAGTCACTGATAGAAATAGTGTAACCAAATGAGCCAGTTCATAGAAACAGTAGGTGGTAGATCTGTGTGCAAGATCTACGTGTGATGTGGGTTGGCACCACCTTCCTTTCTCTTTCTGATGTACTTAATTCTCTTCTTTTTATAATTAGAGGTTATTTTTCTAAAATTAAATCCAATCCCAGATCCCGACGCTGTCGATGACGACGATGACGCGGAAGAAGATGAAGACAAGTACGTTGATGAAGTGGACATGCCTGGTACTAAGGTAAGTTTATGAATCAATCAATTTTCGTACATACCTACCAACAATAATAATAATAATATCTTTATTTACTTAAAAACATTTAACATAAAATTTTACCGTGGACCCTGCACTAGGCGAGCCTGTATTGCAGGCGTCCAATTTAATACGCTATGAATTATAATATACAGTACACAAAACAATACAATAAATACATAACATAATACTAGTTATCGGAGAGACGGCTTCTTATATCTTTTGGCTTATTAAAAACATTTTATATGTAATTTGTTTAAATAAAGTTTTAAGTCTATCACATCAATCATCTCTAAGCTTTAAGTTTTGAATTGTGATATTTTGAATTTATTATACATGACTAACTGTGCCGATAATAATTAATTGTTTTATGTTTTCCACGGTATGACTTTCCTAAAGTATATTTTACAGGCAAAGCCTGTTATAACGACTTTGGTTGCAACGACAGATCGGTGACTCAATGGCGAGGCTAAATAAACCCTTTTAAACATACCGCCTCTAACGGTCCATGTTTTGACGGTCCTTTCAATGTCGATATTATCCATCTACATTCAAAGTTTATTATTTTACTTAAAGAAATAAAAAGTTTAAACCAGACAAAACAAACATTTTGATCTATTTGCACGAGTTTTATAAATTTTTAATTTCAGGTGGACTCCAAACAACGTATTACAGTACGTAACTTACGTATCAGGGAGGACACTGCGAAATACTTGCGTAACTTGGATCCTAACTCAGCGTATTACGATCCAAAAACAAGATCCATGAGGGACAATCCTAACCCTGTAGCTGCAGAGTGAGTAATTTATTTATCTACATAATAATAACACTAGATTTCGCCCGCGACTTCGCCCGCTTTAAAATTCGGATTTCATATAAAAATATGTTATACACAAACAATATTACTTTTTATCCATACATTTACTAATATATTGCTGACGTAATTGTTGAAATAAAAAAATAAAAAACATTTTTTGAGGGCAAAATGTATCTCTGTTAGTCAAAGTTTTATTAAGTGTGGGAATTCAATTCCAATTTTTTCTGCCGTTTTTAATTGATAATTTTTAACATTTTCAATATTTATATAGGATTGTTGTAAATCCCGTTTTGTATGGACAGGAGTGACTACGCGGGTGAGAACTTCGTCCGTTACAGCGGAGACACTCGCGAGCACGCCGCGGCGGCTCTGTTCGCGTGGGAGGCGAACGCTCGCGGCGTCGACGTTCATTTGCTCGCCGAACCTACCAAGCTGCAGGTGTTGCACAACGAGTACATGGGGAAGAAGGAACAGTACAAGACGCAGGTATGGACATATTGCCAATCTATATAAAATAAATAAAAATGGTTCTGCTGGTAAACGCACTGCATCTAGCTGTTATTTATCGTATAAACAAACAAAAAATAACACTACAAGATAGACATGACATTCTGTGAATCAATTCTATACTGGTATTTACTTTGATAGATAAGATTGAACGTTTACGAAAGATCTAACTTTAATGGTTACACAATTTTTGAATGTACCAATTTATTGACGTGATGTTTCAAATGTAGGAAAAAACCGAAACCATTTATTATATACCATATATTATATATAATTTATTATATAACCATTTATTATATAGCCGATAACGAACTACAATAAAATGTCCGATATAAAACCAAGTTTTTATAAATATATTATCTTTTAACAGGTTAAGCAATCAGTGCTAGAGAAATACGGTGGCGAGGAACATCTGAAGGTGCCTCCTAAAGCCCTGCTGCTTGCTCAAAGCGAAGTCATCACTATATACAACAGAGATGGGACTCTGGTGCAAGGACCCGAGAAACAGCTAGCTAAGTATGTTAACTATTTAAATGTGTCTATCTATCAATCTATTATATAAATCTATCTATCTTATTTGACAAACTCGGTGGCGCAGTGGTGTAAACAGCCGACTGCTACGCTAGAGGTTCCGGGTTCGAATCCCGGCAGGGGCGGGAGTTTGTGTTATTTTTAAGATGCATTGTTTTGCCTACCGGTCTTGGATGTAGTATTCTAATTTATTTTATACCATATCGTTGCTTAGTTCCTGTGACACAAGTTCTGACGATACTTAGTGCAGGGCTGAGTCAATGTGTGTGTCGTGATGTGGTTATTTATTTAATTATTTATATACGTATTTGTCGCAGGATGATTGCGAAAACCGAATAATTTCAAAAATTCTAGAGTTCCCGCGAAAACGCGGACGATTGCAAACAAAAACATAATATGACAATCTTCCCTCCCTTTGTAGCATAGTTGAATCAATGTTTATGTAATGTATTATTTATCATCTTTATCGATTAACTTAAAATAATATATTAATTAACGATGAAATAACTTACATTTATGTATAGGCATCGAAAAATGGTAAAGCGCTTGAACTTTGTCAAAATAACGTCATCAGAAACTAAAAAGTAAAGATATTGTACGGTAATTTAGGTTAAATGTCATGATGTGACATCATCAAAATGGCCGCCAGGCGCATTACCATTTTAGAGGGCTTATACATCTGGATTATTGTGATTATTTATAATTTTAGGAGTAAATATGAGGAGGACGCGTTGATAAACAACCACACGTCGGTCTGGGGTTCGTATTGGAAGGACGGCCAGTGGGGGTACAAGTGTTGCCATTCTTTCATCAAGGTAAACTTTAGTAGTTCAATTTTGTAACATAAACAACAAACTTACAAAATTTAAATTGTTGTTTTGTTTTTTAAATCATTATCCATTTCCTTATTTATTCAACTTCACTTACGCTAGTTATAATTCTTCGTAGATGTCTTACTGTGTGGGAGAGGCAGGTAAATCTGTAATATTGGACGTCCAAGACAACGCGTCGGCTTCTGCTAGCATTAAAGAACCGACAGACAAGAGAGAAAAACCACATAAAGAAAAGAGTGAGTACATTATTTATGCTAAACTTTTTCATCAACATGTTTTTAAACAAGATACAATCAAGGGTACATTAAAATATATATATATTGTCCCTGAACCGTAGTGAAACAATATGCGTAATTTATTTAACAGCTAAACCTGACGAATCCTCGTCATCATCATCGTCGAGTTCGGACAGTAGTTCATCAGACTCCGAACCGGAAACCAGATCCAAGACTGAGAAGACAAGCAAAAAGAAGAAAAACAAAAAGAAAGCCAAGAAGAAGAGGAAGAAGGAACTCAAGAAGGGAAAGAAGGAAGAAGATAAGTTAAAGAAGGTGAGGAACTGTTCCATTTTTGGGTAGTTGGATAGCGGCGTTTGAATTAGTTTGGTAGTTCAGGACGGTATTGGAAGGTTTTGGCACAGATTTTATATTTATTGTGTTGAAATATTTTAATACCTTACTTCAATAATAACTTCTTTCATATCAGTGTTCAAAGTATTAATAAAAATTTAAGAATTTCTCTAATATTTAAATGAATTATTTAAAGGCTTTGGAGAAAGAAGAGAAGAGCCAGAAACGCGCAGAACATCTTCTATCCATAGACGAGCGGAAGCGTCCTTATAACAGCATGTACGAAGTAAAAGAACCCACTGAAGAGGAACGAGAGGCGTACATGATGAAGCGGAAACGAGACGAGGATCCAATGGCGCAGTTTATGTACACATAAGAGATAATAAATTATAAATCGGTGTAAATTACCCTTTTTTATTTTTTATTACACTAAATAGTTATAATAATAAATAGGTTACCATAGGTATAGGAACTCAATCCACAATAAATGAACTATCAAACAATTTAAGAATAAACAGACCAAAAATCTAAATGTTTAAGATTTAGTTAGTGAAACAAACATCAAATAAATAATCAATGGACGATTAGAACCGATTTTGAGATTGTACAATGAATGGATAGCATAATTTCTCTCACTCCATGATTAAATAATTTTTATGACAGTATTTTCGCACTATTAACAAACAACTTTTGTTTGGCAGAAATTTTAATCAGTGGTAGTTTTTCTTAAACGAGGCATGGCCACGTTTGTCAGATTTTCTACCAAACGTCAAATCATGTCATTTCCTCTCGATAATTGGACCGTCCGATTCATTATTTTGTAATTGTTTGTATAATAATACGTTATGATGGCTGAGGATACAACAGCCGACGCTACGAGGCGGCTAAATGTTAAGAAGCAAACCCTGGACGATGCCTACGCGGTGCCAGCAAACTTCCTCGAGATTGACGTCGTGAACCCTGTTACAACGGGTGTTGGGAAAAAACGCTTTACGGATTATGAAGTACGCATGAGGGTAAGTTTCTATGCGGTCTAATAATAGTAATGAATAATTAGATTAACTGTAAACGCAGTATGTACGCTAGTTTACATTTTTGTGGGCGTCAACGGCATCCTGCCGCCCAGCGCTATCTTCCGTTTCGATACTCATTTAAGGTGACTTATTGGAATAAATTTTATTTTCTGGTTACAGACGAACTTGCCCGTGTTTAAAGTGAAAGAGTCAAGCGTGAGACGGCGGTACAGTGACTTTGAATGGCTAAGAAATGAACTTGAAAGAGACAGTAAGGTAAGATACTGTGTTGTTTTAAACAATCTGATAAACTTGTTATTTTTTCGTTATCAACAACAAAAAAGAGTTTTGTTTTGCTTGGAGCAAGGCTATTGACACAAAAACAAAACTAAGAGACTGCAAATACACCTAAAGGTTATTATAGTATGAATCATAATTAATTATTCATCAATATTTATGTACAATGCATCTACTTTATAACATCCGTGCAAGCAATTTGTGCATAAAGTTTTTAAATTGTTCTACTTGAATTGGCCCAATTTATATGAAGTAATAAATTCTTACTATTTTATCTCATTGCCACTGGGTAACCACAGGGTGTTTCAACCATTGAACTACTTAGTGCATTTATTTTTTCTAGTATTTCAACTATTGAACAAATATTTAGACACTTGCAACTGCTGCTGCAGGCTTATGGCTTGTTAACGCTATTTCAACTGATTAGTTAAATAGTTGAACTCGTTCAAATTTTAACTGCAGTGCATCAACCGAATTCTTTATATAAATTTTTAATTGTTAATTTTAGTTTATGTCATTTATACTGTAAGCAAAAGAGATCTTTTGAGAAACTTTCGAAAATATTTATCTAGATTAAATTGATTAAAACAGACAAACTTTTCAATGAAATGTTATGAATTTCCTCCAATAAAAAACATTGATAAAAAGAAACCATAACAGATACAACAATTAAAATCATTTTTATGTTTTTATTTATCAATTGTAATCATATTAGTAACAATATTAGTAACTTTTGAAAACCCTTTGATACACTAAATATCCGATACGTCATTTTGCTTAATTTACATTTAATTATACTCCATTAAACAAATCAGCAATGGCAAATGCAGGAATGAAATTTGGGGAGCTAGACTGTTATCTTTGGGTTTTTACTAAGTAAAAAATAAAAGTAAAATTTTTCAGATGCTGGACCTGAGCTAGCTAGATCTGTTTTTGAATATTAGCTTGATCCTAATAAATCATCTATAAAAGAAACAATAATTACTAATTCATTCCAATTTCTACAGCAAAAGTAATTAAGTTAACTTTAAGTAACTGTAGATGAAAATGAATATTTTGCCCAAACATTTTTGTTTTGCTTCCCAGATTGTAGTACCACCATTACCAGGCAAGGCATTGAAAAGGCAGCTGCCGTTTAGAAGTGACGATGGAATATTTGAAGACGAATTTATTGAAGACCGTCGAGCAGGTAGAATATATATTAAGCCACTTGCTTCTGCTACTGCATAGAATTCATCAGTAAAAAAAACTTTTAAAAAATTAAAATTAAAAAATAAACTAAGTTAATAATAAATGCCCATCTCTTACCCTTGGCAATGTTGATGATGATTTTAGGTTTACTTGTTCATAATTATTAAATATTAAATCGCAATTTTCAGGTCTGGAAGTATTCATTAACAAGATAGCAGGTCACCCCCTAGCCCAGAACGAGAGATGCCTTCACATGTTCCTGCAGCAGCCTGCCATCGACAAGAACTACGTCCCCGGGAAGATAAGGAACACGTAATACATAAAAAAACACCAAATATGTTGCCAAGCATATTATGGACATGATACTTTATAACAATTCTCAGCGTGAAATCTTTTAATAAAAAATAGTAATGTGAAACACACCTATGCCCTCGACTTATAAATAAAATGAGTTTAAACTGGATTAATTACAAATAGTTTTATCGCTGTTTTTAGAGCATCTATTGTTTAATCAAAGTCATGGATCACTTGAACAAGACATCTTAGAAGTAATTAACAGTTTAAACTTTTTATTCATAAGCACATAACTTTAAAACAATATTTTAATTAATTAAGACACAAAAATAGATTTGTCTAAACACCCGACTTCTCAGTCTTGGATTTATACTACTATACATGAGCAAGGATTAGGGGGTGCTCTTGGTGTTCCATGACATCAGGGGCATCGCAATAGGCGGCGGTATAACTTTCCATCAGGTGAACCGTTTGCTGCCCATGAAATTGTATTAAAAGAAAATAAATTGTAAGATCGATTTTGTTTCAACAATGCAATTGATGTAAATAACTATTTGTCTTATAGTTGTATTAACTAGCGGATCCAGGGGGGGACTAGGGCACAAGCCCCCCCACAAAATCATCTGAGTTCTTCGGAAAAGAAGTAATTACTTTGCTAAAATCCAATGTTAGAAGTCAAGCTCCCACTGAAAGCCTTTAAAAAAATGGTCGCCAGTTAAGAGGATTTGAGCCCCCCTAAATGGCAATCCTGAATCCGCCACTGGTCGTATGTTACTAAAACATCCCTTTTAAGTAGAATTCGAAAGTGTCTATGTTAACGTTTCATGGCTAATCAACTAAACAGATCTCATCATGTGTTCTGACTTCAGATCAGTTGGTTATCTTCTGTAAATGAATAGGCAAGTATAAAAGAGGTACATTACGTACAATAATATTTTACTCATCATCATCAGGAACCTTTAAAAGCATGTAAATGAAATATCGTAAGTGGTTTTCAATTGTATAACACCACATATATGTATGTGTGTACATGAGTTGAAAGAAAAGAGAATTGTTATTAAGTTGCCATTCTTAATATTATTGCAAATGTGTTTAGTTAATACTCTACATATATTTTTTACGTTACAACAATCACGATTTGCAATGAGTTGGATCGGTATAGCTATCGAAAAATAAAACTGTATTCATTAGAAGGGACATTTCTGATTGTCTCATTACTGCTTTGTCTCAAGGAACACACACTTTGTCTTTGGAGGACGTGGTAGCTCAGTTTGTTACGTGCCTTGGTTAAACGACCGACCCGACCCGATAGGTCGAGGGTTCGAGTCTCGGGTTGCCGTAAGTTGTATCTGACATGCTTCTCATTGCGCCCGGATAGTGGCGACAGATTCGCAACCTGTCACACTGGGACTCGACATAAACATGCGAAATGCGGTGTTTAACACCTCTGCTAACCCCTCTCGACGGATAACGGCGTGAGTTTATGAGAATGTGTTTATGTGATGTCTTAAAGATCAACATTTTAAAGTTTACTAAGAAATTAGGAGGAAATTAAAGGATAATGATTTAAAAATATCTGATGACTAATTTACAGCCTTATATGCTGTATACGTTGTTGATGCTCTGTTACCCCAAAAAAGGCTTTACCCCTATTCAGTGGTATAACTATAGGGTGGCATGATTGCACAATGCCCCAGCCGAAAAGGGCCCACAGTCCGAGGGTGCAAGCAATTCTGTGTCAACCATAACGGCACAAAACGTAAATGCCCCCCAAAAACTAAATTCACTTCATAGGAACTTCAAAGAAATGAAGAACAAAAAAAGGGTTCTTCCTATTCATTTGCTAGTTACGCCGCTGCTCCTATTAAAAAAAAACTATTTAATCTTACATAATCGGAAATGTGTATAATTAATGTCTTCATTTCGTTTGTGTAATGTGTTCGGTTGATATTGTTTTTTGATAGCTATATAACAAGATCCTTTTATTTACCATTACAAGGTAAACACACGGCACTGCATTCCACTGAATAAAAAAAAAAGCCATCTTGTACAGAAGGTACATTTTTGAAAAATGATTAGAGGTTGGTGCGTATTATAATATCATTATTACATTTATAAATATATACGTTAAAATTAGAACAAAATTGATAATTGTAAATTTATTGTTTTAATTAAGCAATATTATTGGAATGTTAAATTTGATTGTCGCCAGAATTATAATGTATACTACCTATTTATAAGTTTGATGGAATAAAAAAAATGTTATTTAATCTCATTTCATATTAATATTACGGTTTAGAAAAATAAAAATCAATTGTTTAGTTTTATATTTCATTAAAACAGTATGTCTATTTTATTTAATTATTTAAAATGAATACAAATATTTTCGTAAAACTAAAGTATAAAACAACTATATATTTTCACAATGACTTTGTTTTTTTTTCTATTAATTTAACTCTGCGTAGAAATTGATGATGAAATCACATTATTTAATATAAATTGTGTCATTATATTGTAATAAATAATTAAAATGACTGTTTAGATTAATACCAACATTTACTTGTGTGTGATACACCATTTGATTGGGTTTAGGTATAAAATACATTAGTTATGTCGATCATAATAGGATAATTAATAAATTTGCTATCATGTCACTATTGTTGTTTCAATTTACGATAATGTTCCGAACAAACGTTCATATCCTATTTAACCTCCTCGGGGGATGAACTTAATTGAATGAACTATACTAGTTAAAATAAAAGACCTTGATATCTTTTTTCTTTCGTTGGCAAGTTTCAGACGCAAAATTTTTCAATATTTTATAAGTCGAATGAAATAGTTCTCATTAGGATCTTTAGATTTCAATTCCTATATATTTTTTTCTTTTTTAATTTCTTTTGTACAATGGTTTAATCTAAACCAATGTTAAATTTCTTTGTGACCTGTTTTTATTTTAGTATATGTGTGTAACCTTTGTAAATGTTGTGTTCGTCTGTTATAGGCATGTACATCAGTTTCTGTTTATAATATGTGATTTTTATATGTTTGTGTAATGTACTTGCTGTAGACGTCCCTAAATAAATAAAATAAAATAATACGAGTTTGAGAAAAAAAAAGGTCTTATGAAAGAAAAGGGTTATATTACCAGTCGTCGACAATCGACACTAGTGACATATTAAATCTTAAAAAAAACTGATAATCTAAATATTCTATGGTTGTCAGCATTGACAACAAGAGGTATATATATTCAGACTGTTTTTAACCTTTTAACCGCCAGATATAATATTAGTTGTGCCCTAAGCGCCAAGCACAATAAAACTAAAAATAAATAACTACAACAATTTTTATCAAACTTTCGACATTATTTAAGTCTTCTAATTAAGAAACTAAAGTGTGAATGATTACTTCATCAACTATTTACTAAATATCAACATTATTTTAATATAATACAGCGCTATCGAAGAAAAAGGCAGATTAACCAATTGGTATTTGGTCGTTAATATCCAGCCTTGGCGAAAGGAGCACGAAAATGTTTGTCGGTTTAATCCGACCTTGGCTGTTAAAGGGTTAACCGATTTGTCGAAACTGACAACAATTTCTTCATTCCATTCGTCAGCACTCGCATCGTCTCCACTGTAATAATAAGCAATATCATGAGATACCATGAGTTTTACCTTCCATTACCGCTTGCGACTGCAGTTACAAATTTGTATGAATCTTTGTAAAGCGCCTAAATCACTAGAGAACTGTGTTAAAATCTATACGAACTCATGGTAGACACACGGAGCGGTCTTAAGCCCAGCCGAGTCACTTGGGCACCAGCCCAGACCGGGCCCCCTTCTCTGGTTGTCGACCTTTTTATGGGTGGTCTTCGATTTTTAATGTCTCTTTAAAACTAATAATAAATAAATAATATTTATTGACCCATAAAGACTGGTGACCTTTTATAGGAATCTGCTTATGGACGACCTCCCAATGTTGGAGACCCTGGGCACGTGTCCAGTTTGCCCCTATGGTAAAGGCGGTATGGATAATAAATCAACGAATAACCCCGAAAACTATACATACCTAGACATTCATCTCTATTACGCGGCAGTTCAGAGAAGTCCCGAGGTAAGATTGGAAAAGTTGATTAAAAGATCCAAGTAGGTCATAAAAATAAAACGTTTATAACTATCATTAATTTACAATATAAATAATCTTTCAAATTGTTCAACTTTTGATTCTTTGAGAACGAATTGAAAACTTGCTTCGTGACGGGATTATAGAGCTCTCTTGTTTCCATAGTCTCAGACCGCGGATTTCAATCTCTTCCCGCCATGAATCCTGGGTTTTCCTATAAAACCCAACTTTTACAAACTAAATTTAAGTAGTACTCCCTACCAAAAAGTGCAATATTAATAAATTTAAAACGTTTTACACACTGAAGTAATAGGTAAATGTGAATTATTATAGCACGATATGTTCCAAAACATCTTTCCATAGGAATCGTAAGGGCATATTACAACTATAATTCTATCTACAAAATCAACAAAAAGCATCATCATCAGACTTAGGCCTCTCATATTTGTGTATTTCTTCTCTTGTAACTACACTAACCACACGGTAATAGCTGAACCGATTTAGATGAAAGATATCTCGTGAAATTTGTCTTTTTTAATCGCTTTTAATTTCGTTTCCTAAATCCACATTTTAGTAGATAAGACTCTCACCTGCAATTGTCGACCAGCTTGGCGGTGTTGGGCAGGATACTCTGCACCAGCATCAGGCACGGCAGCACCACTACCGACAGGAACTGCACCTGCTCCGCCGGCTGGTTCAGGTTGCGGCTCCTGTCCATCATGCTGAGCGGGCTGTAGCCCATCGAACGCTCGATGTCACCCTGCATGCAATCAAACGTTCTAACAAGAACAACTTGTTAAAAGTCGATTTTTCTTGTGTATCCCAGTGGCGGTAATGTCATAGAAACCCGAAAGCCCGGCTTGCCCTATCAAAATTAGTTCGTGGTCTCATTCATTTATTACTTTTCAAATCAAACTTCAACATGTATCTTATATATTATATTATACGCCATTATTATTTAAAGCCATCGAAATTGTGGATTTGCTGACATGTTCGCAAACTTCCGTGTGCTTTGGTGAGCTCGTCCACGCCAGCAAATTCACAACGAATAGAATGAAGTGTAGATTTAAGAGTAATGAGACAACAAGGATATTTATCAAAACTTAGTTTTAAAAACTACAATCACGTATCTCTCTGCTTGCTCTGTTCTAAAACTCTAGGCACGCCACTAGTGTATCCATTCATTATTGTTTTATATGTGCTTCTTATTTTTACAGATTTATGTGCGAGTTGTTGAGTCTGGTTTGGTCTCCCTGCTTTCTTTTTCAAACTCTTGGTTTCTAGTTATCAAGGGCATCGTCGTATCAATAGGCGGCGGCATCACTTTCCACCAGGTGAACCGTCTGCTTATTTGCCTATGACGTGACGTTCTATAAAAAAACCAAGGTAATTCATCAGGTAAACTAGCAAAGGTAGACCAAAGGTTATTTGTTGCATCTGAATTTAAGCAGTATTATTTTTGTTTTTTTTATTGATGTACCTACGGCACCTATGATATGTTACCCAAATAAAGAGCTTACTTGTGCATAGAATTCGTCGTAAACTGATTCAGCAATGGACTTCGCGATACCAAAAGGTTTGCAGCAACCTGAGAGGTCGCTGGTCGTCATGAGTATTCCCTATGTAACAATATTACAAATAAAATCAGAACAGGTAGGTCCTACTTGAGTATTGAGATCCAGCAGCCCTGGATTAAAGGGGCAAAATTCCAAAATGTTGGGCGTTAAAATCCAACATCTATTTCCAAAAAAAAGTTCGTCACCAGAGAATATAAGGCAGCAATGGGCGCTAATGCAAAGATTTTGTATATGGAAAAATCGTAAATCCGGGGATGAGATCCAGGGCTGGATGATGGCTGGCTCGACCGATGTGTCGAAATTCTTTTCTGAAGTACTTTTATATTATTTTAAATCCTCTACATTAAAATTCACACACACATACACAAACGCCTTCGTGCAAAAGACGTATGCAAAGTACGGTTTTCCATACGCAACAATTCTTTGATATTTCTTTAGTTTACTTGGTACAACTTTTCATAAGCATACGGTATTTTTGCGATCTTTTTGCCAAGCAATTTCATTCGACATAATAAAGGTGTAGGTATATATTAACCTTGACCATCTTACGATGTGAATTATTAGACCAATCGAATGTCTGATCAGCAACCAGAGGCATCAACTTGGCTCTAAGCTGGAAGTAGACTGCCAGGTCAGTGCAGAGTATGTTGAACTTCATCTCGTCCAAAATTCGATCTCGTTCCTCTTCGGCAAGCTTGCTTAGGATGAGTTTATCCTGCAAATATGCCAAATTAATACATGTACAGGATAAATCGTTGAATTACCTGTAGGTTAGCGTCAAGTAGGTTTATTATAATTTGTGTGGATGGAAGTAAATTGTATTTTTCGTTAATTGTATAGACTGTATGCTTGCTTACATAGCTACGTTTATACATTGAGTCGGCCGGCAATCGGCTCGCACGAAAACATGTTGGTTGCCGCACGGTAAACTACGATGTTGCCCGATCTTTCCCGAACGATATCATTCGGTGCCGCCGACGGCATTATTTGTTGAGAGCGCCGGCATTTGGTTAGTCGCGCGGCTTACGTTACGAGATAAAGCCGCACGCGTTTTATCTTTTTATTCCAAAAAAAACTACATAATTAAACCTAGATTCACTTAAATCAAGTGGTTAAATTGCCAGCATGAAACAGCAAAAGATTCACTGGACTCAGAGTAAGAGCCTGGAGTTACTGAAATTGTATCAATCTCACGAATTGCTTTGGAATCCAAACAATTCGCTCTATAAGCACAGGGGCAGAAGGCGCGAAGTCATCATGGAGATAGCTAAAAAGCTGGGAGTGGACAGCTTTGAAATAGATCGAAAGATTAAAAACATCACGAGCCATTACTTGAGAGAATTGAAACGAGTAGAGGAGAGGAGGGAAACTGACAGCGATTACAAGACGAAATGGTTCGCTTTCGATGCGATGCAGTTTCTAAATGAAAGGTTGCATATTTTAACCAAAAAACGGAATAGATATACAAACTATTTGAAATCAGACACAAACACAACGCAGGTAAGAGATCCATGTGCAGAGCCGAGACCGCCGACTGTAAGACGCGAGGTCCCGGGCTCAAGTCCCGGCTCACTTGAGAATTCGTTTATCTGATAAAAATGATTTCCTACCTACCTGAATGTTAGTCATGAATTTATAAATGTACGTTTTTCGTCGTTTTGTACATTTGGTAGCTTAGATTGCGACTAAAGTAAATTGCGAGAACTTTAATTTATTATTAATAGATCAAGAATATCTTTCGATGGAAACCAAACTCGAAACGAAAACAATTTTTAGGGTAAAACGGGACCCTATTACTAAGCCTCCGCTGTCCGTCTGTCTGTCAGCGGGCTGTATCGCATAACTATGGTAGGTAGACTCGTAAAAAAATCACAGAATGTCTATTTCTGTTGCCGCTATAGCAACAAATACTAAAACATTAAGAAAGTATAAATTGAGGGAGCCTCCTATACAAAAAACGGGTACAAACGGGTTTTGCTTGATCTTATTTTTATTAAATCATCTAAAATACATATTTTTATTTCATTTTTTAAGACAGTACGGAACCCATTATGTGCGAGTCCGAATCAGATTTCACCGATTTTTATATTGTTAAAAAAAAACAACAAATGCAATAAAATTTCTTTAGCCATACACCGTACGGTTATAAATTCTCCTGAATACCCTTCTCTCTTAGAAAAACGTGTTTATAAAATTCCTCAAACATGTATTCAATCAACCTCCCCAAAATTCCTACCAATATTCCTTTCCACTTTTATATATAACAGAATGGCCAAGTCATGTGACATCAAAAACAATACCGTAAGACAGGCGAAGAGTACAATTAAAAATTACCTTTCAACCCTTTCCTATATCGAGTCCGAGCAGTTTATGAAACCAATGAGCTAAAACTTACTTCCATACACACCCACACACACACTCCCACCCGCCCACACTCCTACATATAATTTCCCGTTCATTAATTAACCCACTAATTCATATTTTCATGTTTTGTCATAATATCTATTTAATTTATCCATCTAGATTTATTCTATATTGTTTTGTGTACTGTATTTAAATTAAACTAATTCATAGCGTATTAAATTGGACGCCTGCGATACAGGCTCGCCTAGTGCAGGGTCCACGGTCAAATATTTCATGTTAAATGTTTTTAAGTAAAATAAAGATATTATTATTATTATTATAATGCGTAAAAAGAAGTTTTGACATATATTTTTTTTCAATTTTAGGAGGAAAACAACGAAGATGACGATGACGAATCGTCGGATTATTTTTTATCGGATGCAGAAGTTCAGTCTACGTCGCATTCGATACAAAACGTTTACGATGTACCTATAGAGGATCCCCTAACTAATATTCCTAATGAAACCAAAACTATAATCGCTAGAGAAAGCTCGAGAGATGAAGCAGACGTTTTTGGAGAATATATTGCGTTTAAAATAAGGGATATGAACACAGATATGAGAAACTTATTACAATACAAAATTAACACGTTGATTTTCAAAGCTGAAATGGGACTGCTGACCATGGATGAGAAGTGACATG
Organism: Choreutis nemorana; assembly: GCA_949316135.1. Classification (NCBI taxonomy): domain Eukaryota; kingdom Metazoa; phylum Arthropoda; class Insecta; order Lepidoptera; family Choreutidae; genus Choreutis; species Choreutis nemorana. The sequence continues at coordinate 1,534,115 of OX438609.1, forward strand.
TAATTTTTAATACTTAACTTTGATTTTATCTACTTAAATGTAAAATAAATACTTTTTGTCAATATTATTGACAACAAATTATTGATTGATTAATTCTTAAAACCGTCTCTTTCTGCGACTTGACTTTATGTCCGTTTAAAAGTCAAAATGTAGGCTAATTTGTCTTTATTTTATCGAGATTTGTTAATCTGTTTAGGTGTAAAAAGGTTGATATACTAAAAGTAACACATGAAAACGTTTGTGAGTCCAAGCTGGATAGTTTACCACTTGTAAAAATCCACCTACATAAAATCAAGACCAACCTCGATCAGTTTTCTCGCGAGGAAGTAGTGGTGGTGTTCCAAAATTGATGTCTTGTACATTTGAGCCAGCGGGTGGCCGGTGAGCATCAGGAAGTTGTTGTTGAAGCCTGGGTGGTCCACGTCGTGGCACAGACCTGACAGCATGAGGGCTAAGATCTGGAGGACGACCCGGAGATTTCAGAGAATTATTGTCTTGAATGTCTATATTACAGATATTACAAACTAGTATACTAGTATACATAAAAAGGTAAAATATGAATTGTATAGCAATAAAAATAAGTTTAAAATCATTGAACATATCTGGCTGTGTAGGTACTTGAGTTAATAACAACAAACAAAATCTAACTTAATATTAGATTGAATTGAACAGAAAAAGCAAGAAAAATTACCCGGACATTAGTTTACGAGCACTACCGGAAACAGAGAGGGGGGAATTAGGGAGCTCCCACCAAAAGCATCTGAGTTCTTCAGGCTTTTAGTTTTTACTTAGTTAAAAAGGTCGAGGTCAAGTTGGGGGGACTTGCGATTCTAAAGTGAACTCGTCAGACTGAACTGTTACCTTCCCAAAATTAATTCCTGGATCCCACACTGTGCATGAACAAGTTATTATGTTGCGAGATAAATATAAAATTAACAACTTTAAACAAAACTAATAAGGATTAATAACTGCATACATAGGATTTTTAATTTTAATTAGGTTCAATCGGAATATAAGAAAAGTCAACGCAAAGTAATCAATTAAAAGATGCAATAACGGAAATGGTAACTTTGATTTTATTTTTCTAGTACTTTCCACTTGAAACTTAAAATGGAAATAAGTAAACAGTCTTTCTTTGGATAATGCGTGTTCAAACTACTCTACTACTTAATAAGAATAATAATAACCACATCACGACACAGCCCTGCAGTAAGTATCGTAAGAACTTGTGTCACAGGAACTAAGCAACGATATGGTATATACTACAATAGATAAGAATACAACGTCCAAGACCAGTAAGCGAAAAAATGCGTCTTGCAAGTAACAGAAAGTTCCGCCCCCGCGGGGATTCGAACCCGGAACCTCTAATGTAGCAGTTGGCTGTTTACACCACTACGCCACCGAGGTCGTCAAAACTATTCTACTCGTGCTCTTGAACCAGAATCATTAAAGCAAGCTGGGATATGTAAGAATGTCGTGTCTCGGGTTCATTTTCGCGAAGCGGAGAATAACATCTTAGATCAGCGTTTCTTAAGGTTGGGTATATGTATTGGGATCCGCAGTCCCATCTCTGAACAATTTAACATGATAATGTGACTATAAACTTGCAGATTAAATTGGCTCACAGGCATAATACGCTATACCTATACATATATATAGATATGCTAGCGGAATAAATTTTATTCGCACACTACGTTACTTGATCAATGTTTTATAAGTTGGCTCCCAGCCCAGTGCAATGAAACTGAGTTAGGTGTAAAAGGTCGATTACCCTTAAGAGGGTAAAACAAGAGATGAAACTATGTATGGAGATTGCTCGAAGAACTAGGCTTTCTTAGGTAAGTTAGGTATCTGTTTACACTATTTTACTTTCCTAAGTTATAGTTTAAAATTTAAAAATACGAAAATATCAAAAATAAAATTCACAACCTGTGCGTATTACAAAAAAAAAAAAAAACTACAGCCCCAAGCTCCAATTAATAAAAACTAACCTCAACAGTGTCGAAACGTTCCAAGTTGCTTGTCAGAATGAGATACATGGTATGTGTAAAACAGAAAGCATGGTCTGCGTTGTGATAAGGGTTGTCCCTGTATGAACGCAGTATCGTCAGCACAAAGTCCGCCAGGTGTCCACGCTCAAATTTACGATCGGCAAATATTTCCACAAACATGTAGCACACAAGCCCCGGGATATCTTCTTTGTTGCCTTCGCTTATGTGGTAGTTGTAACTGTTGAAAAGGTTTCCGATGATGATTAGCAAGCAAGCAAATTAGGTAATAATAATAAAAATTATAAACCACATCACGACACACACACTCACTCAGCTCTGCATTAAGTATCGTAAGAACTTGTGTAGCAGGTGCTAAGCAACGATATGGTACAAACTACATAGATAAGAATACTACATCCAAGAACGGTAAGCGAAGTAATGCGTCTTGCAAATAACACAAAGTTCCGCCCCCGGCGGGATTCGAACCCAGAACCTCTAGCGTAGCTATCGGCTGTTTACACAACTGAGCCACAGTGGTCGAAAAAATAGTAATGTTGAATTTAATGATTGTTTAATGTGTTAAAGAGCCATAACCGGGCCGAGGGCAGAGCAAGTGAAGCGAGGAGTAAAAGGCGACGAAAATTAAAAAAAGTCATTAAAAAAATTCAACAAGGTCGCCGAGCAGTTAGGGCGCCGAATAATACAGTCGTTCTCGATATTCTCCCTTTGTCGACAAAAAAAAAAGACTGGTTTCCAGTAACGCTGAAAGGCGTCGAAACATGATCTCGGTCTACCTTGCCCCCTCAGACAAATGCCATTATTCCGCAAACGGTAACGAAAACAGAAAATAAGTAACGTCATTGTTATGTCATTTCCATACAATTTTATTTTCTGTTGGCGTCAACGCTTGCGAAATAATGGCAATTATCTAATAGGCCTGGTCAATCTAGGGCGCTGTATGGAGCAGTCAGCTCCAATCGACGATCTACAGTTTCAATAAATCAATGGAAAAATAAACAGTCAATCGCTTTTGATGAATTACGTAGGATACACATATTTATACTAACTTTCTGAAATTACTAGGAGGCAGTATCAGCGCACTGCTTTCCATCAGCTCATGGAAGTCATGTCTGCAAGGCATCATATTAAGCCTCAACAAATACGACAATACTTGGTTCAAATTCTCCTGTAAATTAAAAACACGATAAATTAATTCGTCTCATTAAACGAATTTTGATCGGGTGCTCATTATGTCGGTAATAAAATCAGGCAACATAAAGAGATTTTTGTAAAATCAGAAATGCTTAAGATTCCAAAATTAAATTTGGAAATGACGTTGTAAAATAAATTAAGGATTTGTCGGTACGGTATCGGTTTTCTTGGTATACGCGGTACCAACTGCTACCTCAAAAGATAAAGCGTTCTTGATTGGTACGGTAAGTGCGGCACTTAGTCGGTACCGCAAACATCAGGAACGCTCCAAAAAAATGTATGTAGAAATTGGTACCGCGTATAGACAAAACCAACGATACACATCAGGAAACGGGCTAAGTTACGAAGTGATATATATTTTCGTTGTTTTGATGCCATCCCTGATATATTTTATTCACTTGGTATCCAGGTATCTGAGTATGGTATTTAGGTAAATACCTACCAACCAGTGGCGGTACTGTCATAGAAGCACAAAAGCCCGGCTTGCCCTATCAAACTAATATAAGTTCGCGCTCTTATTCATTCATTAACATATCAAACGACTTTTTAAGGCCACCGAAATTGTGGTTTTGCTGACATGTTCGCAAACTTCTGAGTGTTTTGCTGAGCTCGTCCACGCCAGCAAGTCCACAACGGAAGTATGAAGTATATCTCTAGGCTTGACCTGTACTAAAACTCTAGGCACGCCACTGCTACCAACTTCCTATAAATACAATAATAATAAACGAAACTAAGAACATATATATACTAACGTGATAAATCTTCTTCTGTTGTTTGTTGTGGAAGAGTATGATCAAGGAACTGTAGCTGACGAACACTTTGAACACCTCCTCGTCTTCAGCATTAAACGCCTGCGCCGACTTTTTATTGGTTAACTGCACAACACCTACGATACGGTGACAAGTTTCAGTTTAAGCTATGATAACGCAACGATCGCGTTTGCCTTTCGAACAAACTTTTCGGAAAGAAGTACCTATCTAATTCTTGAATATACTGGCAACGAGTGCAAAACAAAAATACCCACACAGAATATGTCCACATATTCTCAGATATCCTGGCTTCGGCTATACTGGCTTCTGCACGCGATACTTCGCGTTGACATAAGAAGTTGGTTCAATAATAAGTAATTATAATTTTAGGTAACATACATCAAGTGGATACTTTACAATTAAGAATAAACAATATTAAATTAAATAAAAAACCTTACAAGCGTTTTGAATTCCAATGGAACTACAATATGCTCATACTGCCTATAGCGGATATTTTTAAATGAAATTCTCATAATAGAATATAAAACAAGAACAAAAAGTATTCACCGATAACACCTCGCTTGTCCAATATAGGCGATGCCAAGACAGATCTGACGACGGTACCCGTTGTTGGATCTATCTCCCTTTTGAATCTGGCGTCTTTGTATGAATCTGACAGATTGAGGGCCACCCCGGTCCTAGCTACCAGGCCAGCAGGAGTCTGCTCCTCTGATAGGCTTTGTAAGAAATAACATGAGATTATGTAATATCCACATTACATTGTGTCGTATCCTGTAATGAATGCTAAAAACGCAGAAAAAATACGAATCTTTTTAGTAGTGGATTTACCAAAACTAAATGAGCGTCCAACACAGTGGTTTTGAGAATTCAAACAGTTACACTAGAAGTTTTCAACATTTAGACATTTTTAATTCCACAAGGAATTAATATAAAAAATGCTCCTAAATTACTTAAGTAGTAAATTTTATACTTAATTTCTTAATCATACACACACTCATTCATAAAAACTTCCTTCATAAATACACCCACATTTACACCCAAGATAGTAGCGATTTGAGTTTATTTTTGGATTACCTTAATTCTTATTTTATTTTATATAATGAAAGCCTTTATTGGCATAAGACAAGCTTATTTTTCCTGTAAATTTTTATGTCTTAAGGTTGTGGTTTATGGTAAATAAAACAAAAAAAATTGTGAGGGGAAATACAGTACACCCACTTACAAAACGGACGAGCTTGTTTTAAAAACGCTTTGTGGGGGGGGGGGGGCTACAACAAAACAACTTTGGGTTTAAGGTAAGCAAGGGCTAAAAATCCACAGAACTCTCAATGGCCGTAATGTGTCGTAACTTTCCTTAAACGGGCTATGCGTCAAAATTTGATTGGGGATTTTTCTGGAAAAAAACAGCGATGGAAACAAGAAACGATTTTTGGACTGTTTGGTGGCCTGTTTTTGTGACCCGACGGTAGCTACGTTCAATTACGTACAACATTCACACTGACTCAGATTGCATTAAGAATCATGAGCGACAGCATCTGCACCGACAAGATTTTTTTCAGAAAGGTGCATTTGCATCGACACATGTTATTAACCAATATAAATTACATGACCCGCCTGCTGGTGTCGGGGGGTAAAGAAAATTATCTTTTTCCATGCTTCTTTTCCGACAGGGGGATGCAGGTGCACCCCCTTGCGGGCCCTCCCAGCGCCCATGTGTGGCAAGTACCAAGCAACAGTGCGCAAAATAATACAGTGAGCGAACCTTTGCGAATAACCTTTACTGGATAGATGAGGAATTAAGGTCGCTAGATAGTAACCACTGTGTAATCAACACTACTATATTCTGATGAGTAGAACATTAATCCGAACTCATATTAATGTAGGTAATATAAAATTTCATGCTTTAAGTCAGATGTTTAGGAAACTTACTTAACTTTATTTCTTTTCCTTGGCATGGATGAGGTTTCTTTGGTCCATCCGTCATCCCACATATCGGCTTGGATTTCGGTTCCGATTGAGAAACGATCCACTATATAAAACGTACTCCTCATAGCGCCAATTATAGATTTTATTACAGCCTGTAGTAAAAGGAAATTTGATATTTGTTTGGCACTAATACATAGGCCTACCTCGCAACTTAATCACCTAAATTAGATCTGGTTACATTTTAAATCAAAATGAAATAAATGAATGGGTAGACATAAATTACTAGATTTTTTCCTACGTTAAAATAAAAACAGTTCGCATAGAATAAATAGGCCGTATGCCATGCCATGATTTTCCACATAGGACAATAAAAAGGCAAAAAGTACCCGCATAATTTCAGTGGATCATACCAAATCACAATTAAAGTCCATTAAATAAATAGGGATTCACTACATCAGACCGTAATATATTTGACCTTATTACATTTAATCTACCTATGTCGTTTTATCAAACGCCATTTCCACTTGACAATTTGACCAAAATATTATTACACCTATGGTTAATTTCACTTAAAGCCATTTTTCTTGTGGTTTATTTTACATTCAATTCTTTTACACGAATGTTGTTTTACCGAAAATCCATTTATTCCAGGACTACATCAACATCTAAATGTACTCCAAATTTACTGTCCACAGCTCCTCAAAGTTATATTTAAGGGGTTTATTTTTTGTTCAATAAATAAAAATGATAAAAATATAGCTTTAAAAATAAATGACGAACTGATTTCGGAAAATACTGAAGTTGCTAATGTATTCGAAAAATACTTTACTAAAATAGCAATAGATCTCACAAAAAGTCTTTCATCGTCGTGTTTTTTAGCGGAGAATTATCTATAAAAATATGTAAAAAACACCGGCCGTCTTTAAATTTAACAGCGTGTCAGATTATGATATAATAAAGGCATTTAAATCTATAAATATAAAATCTACTAAGGATTTGTCGGGGTTTTCGTTTAAAGCCCTCGGTTCAATAGTGCATGTAATTGCTCCGATTCTTTCGAAAGTTTTTAATAACAGTATCGAAAAAGGTAAATTCTCCGAGTCCTTAAAACTAAGCAAAGTTGTTCCAATATTCAAAACAGGTTGTCACGAAGACCCTTCGAATTACAGACCAGTTTCGGTTTTACCGGCTATTAGTTTTTTTTTTAAACTTGTACTCAAACAATTATCGTGTTTTTTTAATTTGAATCGGATCCTACATCGCCAACAATTTGGGTTCACCAAAAGGACGTTCAACAACAGATGCGGGAGTAAATTTGGTACGCAAGATTTTTGCAGCTTGGGAGGGATCACATGATGCTATTGGGGTGTTCTGTGATTTTTCTAAGGCTTTCGATAGCGTAGACCACTCCATTCTTCTCAATAAATTATCATTTTACGGCCTTGACAATCTTTCGCTTGGCTATGTGAGATCCTATTTAAGCGAGCGTGTTCAAAAAGTTCAGATCGGTAGCGCTACATCATTTGGGTCTAATGTAAAAGTGGGCGTGCCTCAAGGGTCAATTCTGGGACCGTTTCTGTTTTTGGTCTACATAAATGATCTCCCATTTATGTTCGATAAATTGTTCGGTGAAGTAATCCTATGTGCAGCTGAACATAAATGAAATAAATTCCACGTTAAAACAAGTTAAAGGATTGGTTTAGTTCTAATAATCTACTTCTAAATGGTAAAAAGACTAAGTACCTCCGATTTTCTTTACCTCATGTGCGGACAGCATTCAAGGATGTTAAAATAAATAATGATGTGCTCAATATTATAGACTCGACGAAATTCTTAGGTATTAATATTGATTCAAAATTGCAGTGGAGTGCTCACATAGAATCAATTAGTGGTAAATTAAGTTCGGCAGCATTTGCAGTAGGGGAAATTAGAAATTTAACGGATCTACCCACGGCTAGACTGGTGTATTTTGCCTATTTTCATAGTATCATGTCTTATGGTTTACTACTATGGGGTAGTGCGGCCGAAATAGATACTATTTTTATTTTATAAAAAAGGGCCATAAGAGCTATGTATGACCTAAAGCCGCGACATTCATTAAGACAATTATTCAAAGAAATTGATATACTATCCCAGTATATTTTTGATAATATTATGTCTGTAAGAAAACACCTAAACGAATTTGAAAGGCTAGGCCACGGTTTTAATACTAGAAATAATAATAAATTAATTATCCCTACAGTTAACTAATAAGTCTTTTATTGGAAATTGTGTTCGTTTTTACAACAAAATACCAAAAAATGTAACAGAAATGTCAGACACGAAATTTAAAAACATGTGAAACAAGTTTTAATTAAGAAGGCTTTCTATAAAAAACAAAATAATATAGAGGATAAAGATATATGGAAGTAATTTTACTTACCTGCACAGGTTTATCTTATAGACAGTTGAAGTGCAAAGATTGCAATGAAGATCCGCGGTTAAAATGAACTTATTATTTACACAATTTTCACTATTAATAAATATTTTTCGATCGCATATTTCATAAGTAACATTCATTGCATCATTTATAATTCACGTAATTTAGTATTTTTATTTTATAATATAGACTTGGTCATCGACTTAAATATTATATAAAGATTGGTTTATATAACTTAAAGTTATAGAAAAATTAGGTTTACAATTAGAGAACTGTATTGTATTTACAAATTGTTGTAATTATTTTGAAAAAAGCAACTACGGAGGTTACTTGCCGGATTCATCCCCGTAGAAATAGCGTTTCGAACCGGTGTGGTAGTATAAAAAGATGACGATTTAAAAGTACTTATTTTAAGTCTATTTGAATAAAAAATATTATGACTTTTTTTTACTTTGTTACGGAATCCTTATTTTTTTAAATCAAATAAGCCTATAATATGGCCTGCAATATAATATCTTTCTCATCAAAATCGCTCAAGCCGTTTCAAAGATAACCCAAAAAGACAGACCAACAAAAATGTTAAAAATTGCTTTTTTGTCATTGGTAGCGGATATACTACGCATACGCATCGAGTGGAAAGCTGTTATTTTAATACCGAAAGATACTCCAATTTTATTTAAAATATTATAAATTTACATTTTACGCAATTAAAATACATCCAAAAAAGAAGTAACTTAGTGTTTTTTATAATAAAACAAGAATGTGAAATAGTGTAAACGTGTTTAGGTCAAACGTAGCACCGAGCAAACTTACAAAGACAAAACAAAGCTTTTGTGAATTGAAGTTGACTGAATAGAAGTTAGCGCTACTGAAAGTTCGATGAAACGTCATAGGTGAAATGAAATAAGGTCACATATGTTTCGGTCTTACATAGAGAACCCATTAAATAGGTACGTAAAACATTCCTACCAGCATATCAGTAAGCATGGTATCAAGGGAGGCAAGGTCACAGAAGTAGTTCTGCAGTAACGACCTCAGTTCGGAGTTAAGGTGCGCTGTCTTCTGCAGGGTGACCCTAGCTTGTGCCTGGTGGACAGCGGCTCCAGCCCAGCAAGCCACGCTTATGACTGAGTACACAACGTTCTAGAACAACAATCATCGGTTGAATAGATTCTCCCAGTTTCTGCAAGGGTGATCAACGTAAAATCAACCAAAGAGCTGTTAAATCACTTTTAAGTGTAAATTAAGTTGCTAAAACGCTGCGCAAACGTGTGTCTTGTATCAGACAAATAAATATAAAACCCAATATAGGAAAGTAGTTGGAGGTGTCTGGTAACCGATTTTATGAAAATATGGTGGTGGTTGGCGGCTGGTGTCCGACACAAGTCACACATTTGCTCAGCACCTCAAGTCTTGGTCAATGAATTTTATTTGATCATCCTGTCAGTTAACTGTTTATTGACCAAGCTTTGAGCAACTCAATCGACACTTCAAGTGATTTGACAGCCGATTAGTTCATTTTTACGTTGGCCAGTCTTATGACATCCAGTTTCTGAAAAGTAAAATCTACTTCCCTACTTTAATATTAGCAACTATTGATACACATACTAGAATAACTTACTAAAGTTACTGTTTGGCTGTGTTCTGTGGGCTGTGGACTATTACATGCATGCAGACAAAAGAGTGATCATATAAAAGTTTTGTACGGAATATATTTTATAGTTAAACTATTAATTTTCAACACACACATAGACTCTGCCTGAACAAAGGTAATCTTGTAGGCATCTCAGGTAGCTAGAGACGATAATTATGGTACATATTTACTACATAAACAATGCGGTTTGCAAATACCTAACACGTTCCGCCTCCGCTGGGATTCCAACCTGAAACCTGTAAACCAAACACAAGCAAAGAGCTGTTGCACCGTTGCACGCCACAGAAGCCTTCGAAAAAGAACAACCCGCTAGCAGTTAAACGATTTACATATTAATTAAATTATTAAATGGCAACTTACTTTAACTATGTTTTTATCTACATTGTAATGATTCGATTAAGGTAACCTACAGTATTATAGGGCTCCGCAAAAGTCCTGAAGAGCTCGAGCACGGCGTAACACTCCCCGTCTGGCTTGACCACAGGCATGCACAGAGCTGATTTGGCCTCCAACCACTTGAGACCCTCGGAGAACCGCCTGTCTCGCTGGACATCATCCAGGAGTAAGTATTCCTTGGTGCTGGCTACATGTGCCGCTAACACTTTGCCTTCCTCTATAAATTTAAACACGCTCGAAGCATTTTCTTAAACTAGCATATACTTACAGTCACTCAATTTCACAAAGAATTTCTAAGTAAAGACGATACGCTATAATACTACAAAAAAACCGCGTGATTTGCGATTTGGCTGCGATATACCATTCGTGAGATGTAATGACTGCATTCGGTAGTTAAATTTTAAGAACAGGTTTAACGTTTTTAGGTTTTTTCTACGTATTCTCATGTGGAATTAAAATTAAAAACCTACATACCTAGTGTTTACATTTCATTGTCACTGCTACGGCAAGGTAGCCTATATATAATAATAGTAACCACATCACGACACACACATTGACTCAGCCCTGCAGTAAGTATCGTAAGAACTTGTGTCACAGGAACTAAGCAACGATTTGGTATATTCTACATAGATAAGAATACAACATCCAAGACCGGTAAGCGAAACAATGCGTCTTGCAAATAACACAAAGTCCCGCCCCCGCCGGGATTCGAACCCGGAACCTCTAGCGTAGCAGTCGGCTGTTTACACCACTGCGCCACCGAGGTCGTCAATACATAGCTTTTCAATGCTAATAAAAAATGCATAGGCTAAGTAGTACCTAGGTGATCACCTACTAATATTAAAAAGGATTTTAGGGATTGACTACTGACCTATAGGAATATTAACTTCATGACTAGGATTGTTTTCAAAACCTGCAACTGTGCCTGGCATCAGAACGATTTCATTCTTTACTTTGTTCACTATGTACACGAAAACACCTGTTAAAGTGATAAAAAATTAAGGAACACCTACTCAAGTACAATTTAATTTACCATTACAAATGTAGCGGCGTAAGGGTGGGTTGGAGTGGTGGTCCGCCTCGGGTACCAGACATCAGGGGGGTGACAACGGCAACGGAAGCGTGACTCGCGCAGTCATCAAATCATCATCCAAATAATTACAAGCAGTTTGAACTTGTAACTCGCGACCCCACATATCTTTAACCGATTTGATGATATTCTGGGGGGGCGGGGTGTTTAAGAAATGAAATCCGCCCCGGGTGCTATTTAACCTACGCTACACCGCCACTGCTTTTTGGAACATTCGTCTGCATCCGATTGTTAATTCCTGGCTATGGTGGCAAGATACCTAAAAAATTCTAATCCGGTTTTAAATCGGTTACGAAAGACCCTTCAAATGTTTTAAAAAGATATATAGGTAGATAAAGTAAGTAGATGGAACTGCCAACCACCTAACAGAAGAAAGCTAAACTACCCGGTTTTATTTTGGGAGTGTAAGAATGACTAAGCTTCTAGTTATTGGGGTTAGAAATTCCCACTCCAGATTTAGGTATTTCTTGCGAAATATAGGCCAAGGTAACTGCGAAACCTTACGGTTACATTCTATTTAACCATTAGGTCGACTTTTAGTTTATGTAACCAGCTCATAGCAGAATCAAACAGTAACCTACCCGAACTGTTGCTAACAGTTTTCAAAACCGAAGATGTTTCGTACAGCAACGAGTCCAAATCGACTCTGTCTTCCAAGAACACAGTAAACCTGTTGATGTCCAAGTACGTTCCCTCTTTCCTCTCCTCCTTCAGGGCCTTCCGCTCTATTTGCGCGTAAGGAGCCACCACGCGCCTCGTGATTCTCTCCAATCTATCAGGCGCTACAAGAAAGTGAGACTGAACACTGAACAAAGGTGTTCTGCTAACGGTCACACGTTTCTGATCATCGGCGAAACCATCTAATCTACTCTTAGTTGATTTCAAGTTCCTGGGTGTTGGTTCATACATCTCGAAGGATATGTAAGGGTAATAAAGATAGAAACGAGTCTGGGGTTTGTTTGAGCTGTTTAAATAAATTATGTTGACAGTGAAGGATTGTCAAATGTGACGAGAACATAAAAAGGTGGGAAAATAAATAGGTTTTAATTACTCACTTTTAGATCAAAATTTAAACTTGGCAACATAGATTAATGATTGGCAGTCACGGTGCTTCTACGCAGCGGAGACCAATCATTAATCTATGCTTGGTTACAAGCAAGGTATCTACTTGGAAAATTGGAAATACTAAGCCAAAAAAACTGCTATAGTAAGGCTGCTCATCTAAATAATTATATGAAAGTGAAATACCACATAATGATCAATTGCAAAATCTGGAAAACTACTCGACCTCGACCTGTGAGTGGAATATTATGAAATTATGATTGTTTTAAATTTTAACTAATTTTTTCTTGACAGACTTTGTATTAAATTGAATATTGTCATTTTATGAAGTATGAAGGAATATAACTTTTAATGATCTAGGAGCACTATAAATACCAACCATTAATATATGCTATTAAAGTTTGAATAGGTTAGTAATTAAATAAAAAAAGTTTTTAATATTAAAAGGGTGTCTTCAATTTAGCACCTCTTTTTTAGTACTATTTTTGACTAAGTCTCTCCCTAAAATACATTGATACATTAATTTGAGTAAATAATGTACATTATGTACCATAAGCTTAACACAAATGATTAAACATCGGATTATATTACGCTAGTTTTTCGGAGTTATTACATATTTTAGTACTTATTCATTGATATTGCTTATAATAATATTAATCACATCACGACACACACATTGACTCAGCCCTGCAGTAAGTATGGTAAGAACTTTTTTCACAGGAACTAAGCAATACGAAAAAGCGTCCAGCAAAAACGGATAAAAAATCCGTTCGTGCAAATCGTTCTTACGTTTCAGATGACAATTTTTATAACTATTATTAGGTACGTATACTTCAATGATACCGCGTTTCCCATCGGTTTCTAAGCAAATTTTTTTCTTCTTAAATCACCCACGCCTTTTTTCTCGGAATCAGTCCACTTTGAAATTATGAGGTCCTTTACAAAAAAGTTTCCAAATTACCTCAGGAACTCAAACACCAAGAGTCATCCGGTTGCTTCTTCAAGACTGATTTACGCACTATTGCCTTGACTATACCTAATCAATGATACTCGAGTTATTGTCGAACAAACAAATTAATTGACGAATGCCACAAGTTTACTCCAGAAAAACATCTGACTGTGTATTTTCCACAATAATATAATTTTTTGGTGAAAATAAACGTAAATACGAATGATAACTATGATTTTTATAGTGCATATTTCGCCTTTTTTAATTCCATATTTTGGCATTTGGATACTGCATATAATCCAATGTCTTCAAATTATAGAAAATGCTTAATAAACTCCATTACATAGCAAAATACATTTGATACATTACTATTGATCTTTCATTTCATACAAAATGATTGTCAGTAAGTAAAATATTTTTTTAAATATTCAAATACATCAGTTTTCCTCACAGTTTGTCAATTTTTTTATAAAACAGCTTGTTATTTACACTGTACAACATTTAAATTCAATTTTCATTTAAAATATTTTATAAAACACAGAAAATAACAATTAATCTTAACCTAAGGCCATGTAATTGGTTTTCTTTCTTTTTTATTTGGAGTTGCATCTGCTAATGTTGTTACCTGCAAATTAAACCAAACTTAAATGTTTTTAATTTTATAATGACAATTTTTTTTTTTTTTGGCTGTTAGCCATATACTTATGTGTAACAATTTAATTAAAAACTATGTTCGTAATTATGCTCTGGTAATTGATTCTTATCAAGCAGATAAAATTAGGATTATATTCAATCAATAAAAATGTGTGAACTTAAAACATAGTTAACATCAATCTTTACTTGAAGTCTAGATAGGCAACGCATCGGTAGTGCTCGTGGCATTATTGTTGTTTCAATGGGCAGAGTTTTCTCTTTCCATCCAGTGAACCATCAGCTTAATGTCCATGATGTTGTATAAAGTTGCAACATCAAACCGACAATCAACAGAACTTTAATGTTTTGCTCCTTTTAACAATTGAACTTACAGAGTCAATTTCCAATTTTCTTTTATTAGCTGGAACATGGTGATCACATTTTATCCTTTTCATGTGGCCCGATAGCAGATCAGGTGGGTGCTTTATCTTTGTTGGGTGGGCAGGTTTCCTGTTTGGACAGTTACTAATAATATCAGACTGAGGTAATACTTCCGGGGGAATATTTCGTGATGTATTTAAGAGTTTCCCGCGACCTGAATCTCGATATTTCCTTTGCCCGTACGGGACACAAAAGCTATGAAAAAGTTCCAATAAATCTTCTCTTTCCATCTTATCCATATTGGGAATCCTAAGATGCCTCTAAAACATCACATTTCGAAATTAAAGAGGGTTATTTTAAGTTTTATTTAAGAAATACTTTGTTCAAGGTTTACCTCTTGAATTACTGCTATTAATTGTTCATTGCTTAGCAGTTCGGGGTGCAAATGCATCTCGTAAGGAACAGACATGACTACATTAACAGAAAAATACAGAAACGATCATTATTTATTTATTTTTTGTTTAAAATCGGTTTCGCAGTCGTTAACTTGTTCCTGGCATGATTGAAGTGACATTTTTGACAGTTAGAAAAATGACATTAGATCTTTGTTTTTGTAGAAAAAAAAAACATAATAATAAATAATTTAATAGCTTATAGTCAGCCCCCAGTAGCTAGTTTATACTGTATTAAATCACAATTATTTGTACTTTAGATTTTCAGGCATGAACCACTTTGTACATTCGTAACGACCGAAATAAACTTTGTAAATACTGTACAATACACCAATCACCTTTCTGCGCAAATCTCGTTCATTCGCTTACCCTTTCGAATCAATCTCAGTCAAGGTTTCTACTTGTATAAGGTTTCGCGGAAAACACGAATATTAAGGCTTTCTTTAAAATGTTGAGATGTGGAACATTAAATTTATAGAAAATTCATCTCTTTCAATAATTTAGTTGTCCTTTGTTCTAATTAAAATCTTTTAAAGTTAAGCCTAGCATAAGACAAGAAAGTTAGAAACAGGCGCTGTCGTCGTTGATGAGTGATGCCACCTCCTTAAGAAGCAACAATCATTATTTTGTTAATTTAAAGCAGGTCATGTTTTGTCCATATGCTTAAAATAAAAGTTATAAAAGAAAACACCTTTTTTTTCTCAAGTTAAGACGAGGCAAAAAACTAGGGTTTGCCACACTGGTCTCAGTCAGTCGGTCACCAATGTCGACAGTTCATTCTGTCTGTCAGTCACACCACTCCAGTCAATCAGTCGATCGCTGGTAAATGTCAAGCAAGTTGCTAGCAAGTCGTCTGTTGTGTTGTTTTGTGTTTTCTGAATTTCCTTCTTTAATTTGAGTGGTCAATGTTTTAGTTTTTTGTGTCTTTTAGTGTAGAAAAATTTGTAAGGGTTTATTATATATTTCTAATAAAATTATCTTAGCGTCCCTAAACCGAATCTATAAGGTCCTGCTTATGTCCTGATTTGGTCTGCAACTTAAAAATAAAAAGTTTCGTGGATATTGCTTTAACATGTATGCGTTTTATAAGAACTGCTGTGAAAGGTTTCGGTGAGTGATAAATGCGGTAAAGTGCGGGTCAAATGCTAATTAGAGCTGGTGATTCGATGAGTGGTCCCGATGAGAATGGGTTGGGTGCTAGGTGGGAGCGTGCTGGTGAGTGGTCTGCTGTTAGTGGCGTCTGCCGAGAACATCACCGACGCTCCTGCCACTGACGCTACTGAGTCCACCTCGTCGAAGCCTGGAGGAGTCATGGGCTTGGTAGAAACCACCAAACTAGCAAACCCTGCGGGGTCGGATTTCGTGAACGTGACTCTTCAGGAGCGCCCTTCCATGTGGGACTTGTACCTGAACCACTGTCCAAAATGGAAGCCTATAAATCACGTTTTCTTTCAAGTGGCGAACATATTTTTCTTGTTATCTTTTCTGGCTCCTCATACCCCAGGTGGTTTGATCTGGTTGAGGGTGTGTCTGGTGCTTGGCTGTGCCTGCTCCGGGCTGTGGGCATGGAGTATAGAGTGCTACTTTGATGCTGTGCTGTGGAACTTGGTGTTCATTGTGATAAACTTTACCTATTTTGCTGTTCACTTCTACTTGATGCGGCCAATCAAGTTCCATAAAGACATTGAAGAGGTGAGTGAGAAAATCTAAACATACATTAACTTAATTACTGTTCTATATTTTAACTATAACCAAAAGTTTGACTCTGCCATATAATTAAAAACACTACAATTATTACTAAATTGTATAGAGTAAAAAAAAAAAAAAGATCTATAAATCCAATTTCAAAATACATAGTAACAATTTTATTGCTTCCTAGTAACAATATAAAAATATGTACTTGTACTTGTAATTAAACTGAATATATAAAAGCATTATCTCAGAGACATAAGGCTGGAGAAATTAAAAATAAATATGAACAAAGAGAAAATAAACTTTAAATAGTTTTAAGATAACTGGGTCAATCAATGAGTGAGCTTTGTCCATATAAGTTGTCAAGTAACTTCTTGCGTTTATATCTATTAGCAAGCTAAGCACATAATTTCCTTTATGATATGTTTTTGTTCCAACTTTCCTATTTACTATGGTATTTAAATTGACACTTACTTATTCCTCTAACGTTTCTTTATATTTATTTGAACCTTTAAAGGTGAAAAAAAAAGGTTTTTATTACTTTTAACATAAGATTTCTATTTTAAACCTTCAAATCCACTTTACATAGTTTGTATATATAATTTAAATAGTAATTAACAAATGTTTAGGGATTTATCTCATAGTATATTGTTATTAAAAAAAAACTTAATTACCTATATTTTTATCTTTACCTACTTCATTGGTTATAGGTATATAATTATTAACACGATGGTATAACAAACTCTTTTTAACCAACTTCAACAATGGAGGGTTATGTCAGTACTTAATGTAAAATTAACCAGTGAAAACAATTAAAAAAACCTTATGGTTCTTGAAATCTAAATGCTGGTGAACTGCCTACTTATTTTGCATTCAAGTCACGTAATTTTATTGCATAATGCAACACTGTTGGTAAGATTTAGCTTCCAATAGCCTTTTGGATTTAAGCATTGTCTGAACTTACGTTAGGCGCGGTTTTCAGTCTGCCGTGTTATTCTGTAATTGGAAAAAAAAAACGTAGACATTTATAGATTTCTTTATTATTCACATGAACGATAGCTAACTAACATAGCACTAAATTGCAAATCAAGAGGTATGTAGCGCGCCTTGCCTATCTCTTAAACCAACTCTGTCGAACTTACCAACATAAAGACGCGCGTATAATCATTTAATCAATCGTAAAATAATTTTGTTTACATTGTACCAACTGAATAACAAATGGCAGAGCTACTCAGAATAATACCGTGGTAAGCCTGCTACACACGGCAATGCATCAACCTAGCCTGTTTCGCTTACCGTTCCTAAGTTGTACAGCATAAGGATTGAAATTGCACTTGTTACGTGAAGCTTTATATGTGGGCGTCTGTACATGATTCATACTGTTTTCGAAAGTCGATCGAGCAGTAGCAGGCTCTAGGCATGCTATACGCTGCAATCATAGCTTACCAAACCAACTATGGTACAAAGCATGACAACAACATTGTAAACATTCACTTACTTTCACGGGTAATTGTTTGTCAATTTTTGAATTTCACATCCATACTTACATTTCTCGAATAATCTCACGATATAAATTCGCATGTCAATTTCGTTGTTTAAACCAAGAAAACGGAATTTGATCCAGTAGTTTAATTAAATCTTGTGAATATGTAAATAAATATACTTTTGATTTTTTTTCAAGAACGATCAGGCTTATAAAAATAAAACATTTCTAATTTGACTTTAAATAATGTATTGCAAATCTCGATATCGAATGAATCTTCGACATTGTGAGGAATGAGTAAGGAATGTGAATAATACGATCAATCACGGGAATCTTATCTCAATATCGCGTCAGTCTGCGTATTGGAGCCGTGGCAAGGCATGGCACCGCATGCGATCCCACATCGCCTCAAATGAGCCGTGTAGCCTGCCTATAAACCACATTTGTTTAAAACATATTACGTAAACCTAAGAAAAATATAGGATTCGTTTATGATTAATGTCATGAAAAAATACACTAGATCTTTTGATTTTTTTTTAGTATTCAGTCGTAAATATTTGGAGGTAGAAAAAATAGTTCTGTAGCAATTTTCATATTAATGATAACACGTTTAAGCCGATTCCTGTTATTATTATTTATTTATTTGCTAGACAAGCATAATACAAACAGTTTTATCAATATGGTTTCAATACCATAATATCAATTTGGTTTGACGACCTCGGTGGCGCAGTGGTGTAAACAGCCGACTGCTACGCTAGAGGTCCCGGGTTCGAATCCCGGCGGGGGCGGGACTTTGTGTTATTTGCAAGACGCATTGTTTCGCTTACCGGTCTTGGATGTTGTATTCTTATTTATTTAGTATATACCATATCGTTGCTTAGCACCTGCGATACAAGTTCTTACGATACTTAGTGCAGGGCTGAGTCAATGTGTGTGTCGTGATGTGGTTAATACAAACATTACTTATCAACAAACTGTATTCCACTTGCTTGTTTACACTACATAATCTAAATTACTGATTGAACTCATTCAAGTTTCAAATTAAAAATTTAGTTTCTTATAATTCCCTTGTGCTTCTTATAAATCGTATAAGTTCCTTGGTATCCTATTTCTCCTTCTGTATTCTTAGAACTTCCCAAGGGGCGAAGTTTGTAACTTTGCCAGTATACGTGATACGTTGCTTAGTTACCGCAACACAAACTCAGTGCCGGATTATGTTAATGAGACGCCGCCGTACAAACCGATTATCGTAATGGACGTTGCGGGCCTCAGATTATTCATTTAACAGCGGAAAATTATCTTTAGTCTGTCACTAAATGTAAGGCATATCTTTAAAGCTTTATTTTAATAATCTTTAAACTTTAAGGAAACTCACGCCTTAGTCCCAAAGGGGTTTGCAGACTGTGGTTCGCAATACGCAATTCAATCGTCTTTTCAAAAGGCGGCGTAGTCACCTTCCATCAGTTGATTCTTCTGCATGTTTTCACATGACGTTGTTAAAAGCAAGGAGGTGCAATCGAATTGATATCCTCCTTTGTAGTCGGTTAAATTTTTTTTCTCACAGACTTCTTTCGCTTCGTCCAAAAACATGCTTCTCTTCTTGCTCACGGCGGTTCCAAGGGGTGCTGGGGTTCCCCTGAAAAGCATCGTGAGTACTTCAGACTTGTAATCCTTACTCTATTAAAACCCAACATTAGTTAGGTCAACCGCCCCCCCCCCCAAAAGCTTCTTTAAAATTGAAGTAGTCAGTTTTAGAGTATTAAAGAGAGTTTTAGTTGTAGAACCCCCTCCAAAAGACAATTCTTTGTCAACCACTCGAGGATCGAGGTCTATCTAAAAATGTGATCACTACTAGCTATATGTAATCTGTGATGGTAGTTTTTAGCTCAAATCGGACTTCTGACTGAAGAATGCTCCTCTGCTGAAGATCTCTGTCAAAATGATTATAATGTCGAACTCGCCACAGTTGCCTCGCTTGTGGGCCAACTTAGTGATTCGCTTTTTCTTTGGACAATGAAGAGCTGAAAATGTAATGTAAAATCAAATGTTGTGTTGGTATTGGATTGCCGATGCGCAGTACAAAGTTACAAACAAAATTATCTAGAATTTACTAGTTTACGAGTTATCGCTAACAAAGTTGACGGGTAGTTTCTCGTCAGCTCAACAATTTCCACTGATGCAGATTTGTTGGGACATTGTAAAAATACTTTTCGACCGGATCTAGTAGGTACTAATTGCGTTTGTCTTTTTTAAATCGTTTAGTAGCTAAGGACTTAAATATTAAAACAAGTACTAGAAATTGATGTAGTAACCACGAAATTTCGAAAATTGCTAGAATTAGCTAAATGCTTTTACAATTTTACCCTTGGAAATACTGATCATAATCATACCCTCCTTTTTGCTTCGCCGCAGTCGAGTAAAAAATATAAGATGAATCTGGTGGTGTGGCGAGTCGTCTTGTGTGTTATTATTATTAAACGTTTATTTTAGGTAAAAATCCATATTAAGTTAGTTAATATCTATTAGCTACTACATCTATACGCATAGCTGTACAAATAAGTTATAAATTTGGAGTTAGTACAGAATCCTTACTCTTCGCGTGGCCGAGACGCACTTGACGGATCTTTTACTCATTCCACCTACTCGCTAATTGATTCCGCAATTAGCGTGTCATTGTAAGTTTGCTCTTTAGAGACCATATGCTACTAAAAACGTTAGCAAAAGTGAGTCATATTACGATCTCATTTTTTTTAGATTTTTAAGGCTTGTGGTCTTTGGTCTTTTAGCTTTAGCCCGCACTTATAGAAATTGTGTGTTTTTCGGGATCAAAACTAATCCGCACAGTCCAGGGCATGGTCAATGACTTGAATCTTTAAATTTAAGAGTTATCGAGTGATATATTCATATATTGCTTTAAGTTTACACGTAAACATAAACTCACGCCGTAATTAATCCCTCAAGATGGGAAGGCGGCGGTGTAATATACGCATGTTTATGTTGATTCCCTGTTTGACTCGAACCCTCGATCTGTCGAGTCGGGTCGATCGGTTTACCAAGGAACGTAATACGTCCTTGTCTTTAACTACTACTTCAACAAATTGTGGTAAACATGCTTATAAATGGTCTGCAAAATGTTACATTGTTAGCAGTTACCGCACCCTTAAATCGCTTACAAAACTTGAAGTATGAAATCCGCATTCCTCATTTCTATTTAAAAACGGTGGGTTGTATACTTTTCTTTTACTCAAACAAACACGGGGTAAGTTCTTTAATTATATTCCATATATTTATTTATATTATACCTATATGTAGATATAAATTAATTCTTCGTTCTATCTTAAGATTGTAGCCATTTTGTTTTTGGTTCTACAATATTACAACTACATAATTAACTGGTAATTATTGACCAACGTAATCAGAACTTAAATCCTTAGTAACTATTATATCGATAAAATGTTTTAATTAAATCTAGAAAGCATTATTCGATAGTTGTGGGATTTGTATTACTACCGTTCAAAATAATTATTTTGTAATATATCTCTTGTTTAATATACGATGTCGGAGTTGGTGCTGAATATTTTATCCTTATGTAAGAAATGATTAAATATGGAACGTGAACTCTGACCTTTAAATACTTTGGGCAAGTTTGTTATGGACTAAACTACCACCTCGGTTGTCGCGAAGTCGCGAGTCCGTTGTACTAAACTTTCTCAGATTTGTATTTACATTTTTCAAACGATCAGTCTTGGATGTCGTATTTTTATCTCTGTATTTTATATCACGACGGACTCTGTGGCGCATTAGTGTAAAGAGACGACAGCTACGCTAGAGGTTCTGGTTTCGAATCCCAGCAGGGGCGGAATATTGTGTTTTTTGCAAGACGCATCGTTTAGCTTACCGGTCATGGAAGTAGTATTCTTATCTATGTATTTTATACCATATCGTTGTTTAGTTCCTGTGATAAAAGTTCTTACGATACTTGATGTAGGGCTGAGTCAATGTGTGTACTGCAGGGCTAAGTCAATGCGTGTGTCGTGATGTGGTTGTTATTATTATTATTAATCAGTAAAGGCATTAACAGTTTTTACTTAATATTATAAATGTGTCTTTTACCTTTGATTTTAAATATTTTTACTTTAAACTTTTGCTTTATTCTATGTATTTCATGCCAAAATTGTGACTCATTGTTAAAATACATATGTAAGTGCATTGACGCAGTAATTTTCATGATTAATGCAGTAACTTACTTTTTTTTTTATTACAAGGCCTTTTACGCGGGAGTCCAATCTTTCGGATTTTAGAAAGATAATGTATTTGCTTTTCATGTCAATGTCAAGTCTTTTACATCCTCAAGGATTTAGAGTTGACGTTGTTTATCTGTCACTATTTCTTAGATTTATTATTGATATTATAAATAGAAGTCAAGCAATCAAAGCAAATTCAGTTGAGATTCAGACAAAGAATATTACATTCTAGTGTAAGAGTATATTAACCTCGAAAAATATTCTTTATATTTTATTTTATAAAATTCTCCAGTAAATAAAAGAAATACATTTCAAAATCGTGACAACTCGTAGTAGTCTGACTGAAGCCAAATGTAGATAAGCGATGCAATTTCATTTTGTTCATCTCAATTTCCGATGCAGGCCTTGGGAAACTGTTTAATCCTGACTTGGCAACTGGATCGCATGCAGGGACATATTTTACGAAGAGATTTCCGATCTCACGAATGCGGTCATTCTTCCAAACCTCCGAGGGGTTGTATGTTACAGCTATCGCTTTCCTGTACAGTGGATATAATAAATAAAGTTTAATTTTCTTTTTGAATAAAAATCAATGATGATTGAATGGAGCATCACTTGAGAACGACTCGATAGGTTTGGGTAATTTCTTGTTCGTTCGTTATTATCAAGGCATTGTGATACAAATGAAATGTGGTTTAAAAATCCAGAATATTCGAAATTTAGAGCAGAATTTGGTTGCATCCGATCAATCCAGAGGCGCGTCGCTATTAAATATCAAATCTAAAATATTATGCGAAAGTTTAAATCCTATGCACGATCGGCCATAAAAATAAAACCTCTAATTTAAATGATCAGAGATATTTTTCTAGACGCGTAATCGTAAAGGAACACAACAGTTCATTCGCGCAGATGTTTCTTCCGAAATCTGACGTTTCGGTTGTACCTAATGTGTGACATAATACCGATACTCGAAAGAACCAGGACTTCTAAACAATATTAATATAAAAGCCAGAAAAATAATGTGTAACTGTAAAAGAGGTTGTTCATATAATCAGCAATTTGGTTAAGAAATATTTTTTACCAATTATATTGTGACTGTATCGAAGATAAATAGTTGAAAAAAGCAACTACGGTGGTTTCAGCCGGAATATTTTCACCAGATTAGCATCGTTAAGTTACGATTTCGACTATTCAAAACTTAAAATGTAATAAAAACTATTTGATACGATTGATTTTTGAATTCAATTTCGACAATTGACTAAAACACGCATACATGGAATGGGCACTTTTTTTTTTTGTTTTCTTCGTCCCTTCCAGTCTGATAAGGCAAAGAGCATTAGCTCATACAGCACAAGTTTTCCGTAATTATAATTTCTTCTTTCTTTAAGATGGGGACAGGATAAAAATGGTAGATGAAGTAATGAATCTGCCTACAGTAAAATGCTGGTACAGTTAATATAGTATCTAAGAAAATACTTGGGAGATGACGAAAAGAGCATCCAGATTGTCGTATTTCACCATTCTTGTACAAAAATACAGATAAAAACTGGTTAAAACACTAGCATTTAACACATTAAATTCTGCTGATATACAAGAAAATAGAATAAAATAAGAAAATGTTAACTGCCACTACCCGTTGCCGCCATGTAACTCCTGAATGGACACAAGATTTTTATTAAGCAAGTGACGGCAGCCTTTGTTCATTAGTGGATTCGGCTTTCGACTAATTTCCGTTTACTTTAATTTGCATCTTGCTCGCAGTTAAAATTTATCCAAATGAATAGGTATCGATTGCTGAACGATGAGTAGCTGGCCATAAATTGCCATCCGTGTTCGGCAATTACAGCGTTCTGTAATTAATTCGCTGGATGGGTTTCTGGCGAAATGAGCGTACATTTGTGTCATTGGTTTAGAAGTAGAATGTCGTATGCGAAATTTTGTAGTTTTTATTTTCGAACGTTTTATTAAAATGTTAATGTTTTGGTGTTTTGTAATTATTATTGACTTTTAAATAAAGGATTCTAATGTGGTAATAA
Organism: Choreutis nemorana; assembly: GCA_949316135.1. Lineage (NCBI taxonomy): Eukaryota > Metazoa > Arthropoda > Insecta > Lepidoptera > Choreutidae > Choreutis > Choreutis nemorana. Next base: position 1,558,505 of record OX438609.1, read on the forward strand.
CTAAATGTTCACATTATATGTGATCAAACCATTTCAGCAATAAACATTTGGTAGTTCATTTATCAAATAAGTTTTTTTCATCTTATTGGTAGGCTCAGTAGAGTGTTTATAACCTAGATGGGTGGTTTTAGTGAGAGACCAAGACCGACTCGCGCTTGGATATTTTTAAAATTGCCGTTTCTACTATTTTTTCCGGTAAAAAGAACCTTTTAAGTGAAATGGATTACTTGGCAAGCATTCGAAAGCAATCAGCACAGTGGCTCGCTGAAGATTAAATGATATCCTAAAATTAATTCGACTTTTGAATGTTGTAAATTTTGTCCTTTTTGTTTGAAAGCGACGTCTTCGCCCAAGATAAATTACGCATGTTAAAAAAAAAAAAAATCGTTTCGGGCGTATCGTGAAAATCACCATTAAAAAAAACACTTCTATGAAGTAAAATTGATTTCAGATATACTTTAACAATGAAAACAACATTAACAATGAAAATCTTAACAAAGTTATTCGAGAAACCTTGTTTCGTAGCAGGTATTGTAATAAAATTGTATAATTCGGTATTTGCATGACTGTTGCAACCTCGGCAACGCCACAGTGCCCTGGGTGCTTACTACTTATTACGTCTTATAGCCAGGCAAAAATTGAACTGCAAGAACTTTTCTTACTATGAGCCTTTATTAGCCGGGTTCGCGGTCAGACAGTTTTGTATGACGTCAGTAACCTTTCACAGAAGTAGAATACTTGAATAGCCTTGTCTCACTCTTTCATTCACCATGACATTGATGTTTTAGGCGTTTGTTGTTTAAACCATTCAAAAGCCGGCTGACTTAAGAACTGTCTGGGTATAGGATGGTTCTTAAAAGTTTTATAGTAAGCCCCCTGAGATCCGGTTTTGAGATATTGATTTACACCAGCAGCTGTTGTTGATTAAAACCTTAAAGTCAAACCTCCTTACAGCTGTATTTATGTACATTATGAAAGTTAGTGTTTGAAGTCTATGTTTTTTTGTGTTTTAATTCAAAGCAAAATATTAGGTACTCCAATTTCTTCGGCCACATGTTTAAAAAAAAAAGTAAAATAAGACAATACACCTTTAACCAACACTTGAAAAAAATACCAAGTATAAGAAGTAGGTTTTAAGATGTTTTAGCAAAGGATTTATGCAATTTAATAAAAGAGACGTTATAATTTCGCTTAACAAAATGAACATGTATTAGCGTCCACATAAAATTATGGAGTTTTTGAATTTTGAATAATAAATTTACAAAAATGACTCATGTGGATTTGGTCATAAGGTGTCTTTTCAGTTTAACTACGACCTGTGACTAGCTTGATATTAGAATATAATTAGGAATTAATTTTAATCTTATCTTCACTTAAAAGGAAGTTTATCAAAAGATGGCAATGTTTATTTATAGCAGTTACAGTTGCAAGATCACACTCTCGTCATTCATTCCCATGACTCATGCATTACGGTTGCATTAAAAGGATTAGCCGCTTTTAAGATCAAATTGAACGAACATACAGATACACAAAATGTTAAGACAGGCTTAACTTTACACTCGACGTTTATTTGTAAAAACATCTTTAGATGATTCGCAAAAATTTCATATTCAATAAATTAATTTGATTAAATTTATAGATTTAACTAATTAGTCTAAATGAGATACATTAATTGTACTCATTTCTTTTAATCAATTAAAAATGAAATAAAATAAAATATAATGATGTTATTTCGTTTGATAAACATGATAAGTAACTAATGAATATCGATATGTTATGCAATGCATTTGGGTGTACATAAATACATATTTATGTATGGATAAACATAAACATAAATAGCCCCAATGGGGGCTGAATGTTCTAGTCTATTCTCGCTGACCACTCAAACCCCCATAAATAGACACGCCTAAAGGGAAGCTATGAATTTTGGATAGCACTCTACTAGAGCTACGGAAAAACGTCATTTAAAGTTATATTTGTGTCCTACTTGCTCCAGTGTTACGATGTAAGGGCGGACTCACAAGGGCAAGAAGGTAAAGTCGCAATGCAACTGATTTTGTTGAGCATTTGTTTTTCGAAATTGCTTGTCAAAAAAGTGAATATTTAATTGAGAATTATTTTGGTAATTTAGAAATAACTGCTACGGTCGAATCGAATCAGTAACGGAAGTAAGTTATTATTATAGATTGCTTGAAAAGTTGGAACTGCTTTACCGATGGACACAATTTTTAATTGCTAGTTCTAATAGATCTTCTTGAAATGTGATCTCAACTTCTCGTAGTGAGAGTTTTTAAAGAATGTTTACTATGTAGTCGCAGCTCGAAACGGTCGGTCTACAAGATTGCATTGCTACTAGTTGCCCGTGTTCGTCAACCCTTAACTTTTGCAGTCCACGCCCTGGAGGCCTGACCGCGTTTATTTTGTGTGGTTTGAGGTTACTGGATAAAATGTGTCACTGCATTCTATATGCCAAGAGTTATTAACGGTGCTCAAGGTCCCTTCGAATTGGTAACAGATGCATTTGTAATGAAATCATGGCGCTTATCTATTTTGTATAGCCAAGTGTCATGAAAGCTTAAGATAGCAACGGTGACATGTTTGCAAGTTATTTAATATTGTAGTAGACTTAACTGGTGCAAAAATAAACACAAATCTACAGGTATTTTCTTTTGTAAAGATTTTCTTTTGAGCTGTTATTTATCATAATGAATGTCTCATTTGCATTATTTTTTGCTACAATCTACAATATACCTAGCCTAGACTACATTACAGACGGGACAATCAGACACTTACTACAGCTGTCACACATTATTATAGCTATAACTTACAACAATACACCAAGCCATACACTATACGGATTGACCAGACATTGAGCTACACATGTGTATGAAAACTATAATTTAATATTTAAGATGGATAAAAAAGTGATTTACCTCTTTTAACAACGAAATACTACATTAATACAAGTGCAGGTAAAAAAATATGTCTTTGTATGTGTGTTATGTATGATACATGAATAGGGTTTTCCGACACAAATACCTAATGCTAACGGATATTGAATCTGATGTGCTGTCGCAAATCATTGTTGTGGTTTTCTCAAAGGCTTGAAAACGGTTTTGCTAGCGGTGTCTAGTGTTCCCAGTGATTGTTGTTTCCTAGGTGAACAATTTTTTTTTTTTTGTTTGTTTGTTCACTTAGGTCATGTTTGTATGTGTATAGTAAGTAAGTAAGAACTTTATTCATAAAATAACACAGCATCTCACATCACAGTGTTTTAACAAGAAATATGTATTAACCTAAACGATTACATTAAGATGCTGTAACCATGAAAGGGTAGATATGCAACTCAGCACTGTGTCAGCTCTTACGAGATCGATTAGTAAGACTGTGTGAGTGCAGTGACATGTAATTTTTATGATTTATCTATGTATGTGTACCCCTGTGTGACTGCAGTGACATGCAATTGTTTGATTGAAATACAATCAAACTAAAACGGTATTTTTTATTAAGTACAGGTTAATTACTTAATAAAAAAAATAGTTTTATTTTGATTATGTGCAAAAAAAAATGTGCCTTGAATTAATTGTTTTGTATGTGATGTGTCGCTTGTCTAAAAGATGAACTGAGAGTTTTCCAAACTAGAGGTAATAGCTGCCATCAGATGATCCGTATGCTAGTTTCCATGACTATGTACACAAAAATGCCTGAGAAACCCTAGTATTAAGGCAAATCTGTCCGACTGTCCATCCGTCTTTGCAAACTGCCTGTACCGGGTAGATCAGTAATAGCTAAGGATTATGATAAGTTTTAAAAGGATCAAATCAAATATATTTATTTGTTAACATAAAGTATTTACATGCAGATGTTTTATATTAGGTAATCCATATGTTCAGCCAGTCACTAGTCATACAAATATAATTTATCGTGTCAGAAAATATATTCATTATGCACTCACAAACAAATTTTGCGTATTTGGATCATCTTATGATGTAGCAGCGGTAAACAAATCTGACGTTTCGGCTATCAAGTAATTTATTTATTAAATCTTATCTTTAAAGAAGTCGTTTAAATTGTAATAGCATTTCTGAATAAAATATTCTTAAAGATTTCTTTTTAATATTCTTCTTCTTTTAAAATATGATAAGACGCATTGATGAGGGTTAGAAGACTATTGGTTTCTGCACAGTTTTTGAGGTTAGCTTCCAGTGTTGTTATTTTTTATGTTTACATATTTATTTTGTAGTGTAGTGTGTCATGAGGCAACAAGGACATTTATCTAAATGAATGATACAACTAAAAAAATGTATTTTTCGGCTTGCCCTGTTCTAAAACTCTAGGCACGCCGCCTAATTTATATACAGTACCAATTAACGTTTATAACTTTAATTAAATAGTGGAAACTTTGTTTATGTACGTTTTAATTAATAGTAATTTTATTTGTTAGTATTTAAAAAAAATGTTTTTCAAAATATATGTATGTAAAATAAATTGCATGTGCAAATCACTGTTGTGATCTATTGTTTATGAGGCGTAGTAAAGTAATCTGAGCTCAAGGTGTATCTGTCGCAGATTCGCAGGATCATTGCGGAAACTGGATCACTACAAATAATCCAGGGTTTTCGCGAAAGAAGAGAACATCGCAAACAACCTGGTGGATTTAGTTTTTTGCTCCCGTGTTCACTATTGTAAAAAAAAAATGTTGTGGTTTGCGTTCTTCCGTGATATCGTACACCTTGGGGGTTTTGCAAAAATCTGGTTTTTAGCGTTTACACAGACAGAGTAACTACACATTTACGCAGCTCAAGTTATAATGGTTTTCTAAGAAGAAAGACGCTGAACCATTGTAATAAGATCCCAGAGAAAACGTATTCGGTTTTCGTACATCGTTCAAGTTACGCTGGACCTTCTTTTGTTTTGTAAATAAAGTCACTATAACTTGACCTAACGTGTTGACGTGACACTAGAGGTGTTTTACCCCCCGTAAGACACTTCTAGTCTAATGCTTGATTGACAGCCACTTACAGCCCGCCACTCTGTCCCACCACTGCAACTCCTGTTTATCAGGATCAACAGTGGCGTCCTTTGATCGAATAATCAACGAATAATGCAGCTGTGTGATGCACAGGCTGTGCCCGGACACCCTACCGGCTGTCTTGGGACCCGCAACGAACTTAATCAGAAGAAATAGGAGGTAGTAAGAAAGCGGTTTCAGACGTCCCTCCCAGCAAAGCGGAGACAGCAATTGAAATGGCCCAGAGGCCCAAAAATCTAAAGGGGAGACAGTCAGGAGACGCCTGACCGTCTAAACACCACGGTATGCCACTAACTAACAGGGGATAAATTAGATACTAACCTAAATCTTACACCAGTAATATTGGTGACAAAACTTTTTAAAGGCACGGACATAACTATACCCACTTACAGCGATGCAATATTAAAATGAGTTTAAAAGTTAAATAGATACACCTTCTGTTGACAAATTCGTTCCTAACTTTACTGGTACGTGACGAGAAAGTTCCAGCGATGCCACTGCGTGGTGTTTCACTATATATTTTAAACAAAGCAATGATTACCTAACCTTGGTTTACTTGGTTAATGCCTTCGTTTTAATTAATTTTCCGCCGATTCCATGATGCAGAAGTAGCAACCGAGGTCTGTAGGTTTCTGCTTTGTTGTTCTGTTCAATGCCATTTCCATGTCTGCAGTGGGAATAGACGGAATATAATTATCCTAGACGAAATTGTTGCTTTGTTTTGTTGAAATTGAAGTGACTGAAACATCATAACTGGTGTGTTTTTTTTGCCCAAGAAACTGTTAGTTTTTTAAATCCTGTATACACGATAATAATTTTGAAAATATTTAGTTCACTCTCGTATAACTGCTACACAAGTTTTTAATAGCAAAATAGTAAAAAAAAACGAATATTTAGGCCTATGGTCTTTCTTGTAACAACCACTCATAGTTTTAATAGACTGACATTGCAACACAATAAGAAATAATACTTTTTAAAAGGTTCTTTCCGAATCCAACCAAAATAGTTGCTATGTTAATTTGTAAGAGTTCTCTTTGGTAACTAAACTCATTATCAACAACGTTGGCTCGTCTAAAGTTAAGCGCGTTTAAACAGCTTTTAAATGACCCGAGTGTAATATTCATAACCGCAGCACAGTTATGCTATTATATAGTTCTTAGAAAATTTTAGGTTAAATATTATAATAAAGATAAAGACGAAAATACTCACTCACTGATTTATTGTATTTTTTTTTAACCAAAAGAAACTCCGTATTTACTTTGCAATTATATCAAGAGAATGCTTACATGAAGAGAATCGATAAAGAAATGTTGAACAAAATGCATTTATTTATGAATAATTTATTTTTTAAGATTTTTGCTGGATTGGATGCAAACCAAAAGTCGCATGCAAAAGTGGTTTATTTAACGAATTACTTTCTTCGTCAGAACACTTTATAAAATGTTATTCAAAGTATTTTATTAAACTTAAATTTTATTCCTTAAATGTCTCAACATTTGATAAAAGTTAAAAATTTCTAGATAGCGTAGCAGACATTTTCGAAGTTTACCCCCAAATCGGGATATGAGGTGAAATTTTGTTGGAGAATTCTTTAAAGAAACTGTGGCAGGTCATCTAGTTAAATATATCTTCGCTTAAAACTCGAGTCGTCCATCATCTTTTGAGATATGTCTGCCTGTTCAAATGATAAATCTGTAGGTTTCCTTGCCGCCATTTTGAATTCTGGATAAATATATTCCCCGGGCCTCAATATCACTCAAGTTTGGGTAAACAAATCAGGGAGGTCTACTACCTTTAAGTCTTTCAGTACTTTAATCAACTTCCAACAATCAAAATGATAAATCTTTTTACATATATTTTTATGGGCATAAATCAGTAATTATTAAATAATTTCTTTTCATTAATTCAGAACACACAAATCGATTCAAAATTTTTAGTCATCGGTTTTATATTCGGCTTAAATCGCAAATTAATTTAATTTTTGTTGTTCCGGGATCTGGGAAATCCGGGATAAGTTCCAACTATTAAAACAAAGTATGTACCTACCTAATTTTATGTAGCATACTAAAAAACTTTACGAAAACGTATTTTTTTTACGCCCTGAGGTAGTCCCCTTTGTATGTTACCAAAGCGAGATGAATGTTTTTCGGCCTGCACCAGGTAAAACGCCGAAACAATAAGCCCTACCTTCTCCATGCATGTTTACAAGCTCCACTATCTCGTTTCATTTGATATTCAACTTTAATTCAACCGTTGAAGAGCTATTTCGTTAAGCTCCGGTTGATGTTTGGAAGTTTCGAGAAGTTGGAATGTATTGTTACCAAATGCGCCTAGATCTTTAAGGAAGCAAAGTTTTGTTCCGAATCTAGGACTGGCATTAGCCTGAATTTCTAAAATTTTAATGCATCAAACGTTTTTAAATGTTTCTGACGTTCTTATTTACTTCAAAACAGGAATGAACACAAGGTATTGCTTAAATATAAAAAAAAGCCAAATACGAGACGGACTCGGATACGAAGGGTACTGTTCAATCTACCTGTTTCGATTCAATAGACAAATTGATTGTTTGATTGTTTACTGTTTCATTAATGTACCCTTTAATTTGATTTTGTATTTCGTAGGTAGTAGAGGTATGTTCTTTGAAAATTGGAACTCTCTTTCCAAAATACATAAATCCTATTTTATATACATTAGTGATAAGTATTTTTACTAACGTAATAAAATGATTATAACCAAGTAACAATCTAGGTATTTAATGATCAATTAAAGTTTGTATACTATATATATATTTCAATTGGTTACTAAAGCGCAAAACAAAGAGACATGCGTTTAACTTATTAACGATGAACAACAAAGGTAAGCATAATTATAAGTAACTGAATAATGTTAAGTGACATGTTTAACAACTAGTCGATCAACTGATCTACCTCTATCAATTTACAAGAGTACTATCGGCGCCAGAACCTGCAGTCTGGTAGTACGGTCAGCAAAAAAGCCACTTATTTCACCATTTTGTTTTTAGTCGCTCCGCTGCCTCCCTTGACGATGGAAACGATATTAGCGACCACATTTTGCTCTCATCTAATGTTTTTTATCTAGTTTCAACTAGAAGTCATTAAATAGATTATTGTAAAGATAGGATATTCTTAGAAGTTGATTGTTTTTTTCTTAGTTTTGTGTTTTAATGTTTGATTTCCGTTCGCTCCTAAGTAATTGCTTAGGAAGATGCTTTTTTAATAACTTTGTTTTTATTGATCCTCGACCTTGGTAAGACTTCTGTGCCGAAGTTCAAAAGTTCTTAGTTCGAAGTTCAAAAATATAATTAGAATTAATAACTACCTGATTCGGTGGTGTAAAAATTGCCAATAGAGTAAGACAATGACACTTTAAATGTTAACAATTAAAATAACGGATTTCGCTATAATTTTTGGCACAAAAGTTCGGGTACAAAAAGTCTCTGGAGTGGTGACTGGGTACCTGAAGACGCAGGGTAGGCAGGCCTCCCGCATGGTGGACCGACTGCCAGACCAGACCATTTGTCCAGCAGTGGACGTCTTTCGGCTGATGACAATAATAATAATGAACCACATCACGACACACACATTGACTCAGCCCTACAGTAAGTATCGTAAGAACTTGTGTCGCAGGTGCTAAACTATGGTATCAACTACATGGATAAGAATACTACATCCAAGACGGGTAGGATGATGATAAAACTTGATTAAACTAGACTGAATGTAAAAAAATCTTAACAAACCTGAACTTTTCCCATCAGACGTAAGACAAGTAAAAAAAGGTGGTCAGCTAAGTGTAAACAGCTTACATTTAATTTGCGAACCGTACAAATAGTTCCGTATGGCGACGGCGACGGGGCCTGTGATCAAATGTGGGCACAAGATACACAATTACGTACGTTAGAGCCAACGAGACTGATTGCCTAACGAACACTTATTTGCAAGGCCTTGTCAACTTTAGGGTTGCCAGCAGGTTACAGCTCGTCTTCTTCACTATTGTCTTGCTTGGTCCCGGATTTGCTCTGACAGACAAAGTTTATGGGTATCTTGATTGATGATTTTTTTTTTTTTTTCAAAAATGGATATTGCTTTGTATGTTGTTTGGGAGGGTCACGATGAAGGTGCGTCGTTTCATCCCTCATAGAGTTTATTTTCTGAAAAGACAAATATATCCAGAGACTCGGATTATCGACTTGTGTCGTTGAATCGCTGACATTTTTTGGACAGTTGATGACTTGCCAACCCTATGTCCAAACAAATACTTTCCATGCCATATAGGTGTTGTCTGATGTAGTAAACTATGTTGACCCTGGATTTTTATTATGTTCACATAATAAACTGTCAAACAGATCATTCAAATTTGTACTATAGCATTTTTATTTAGACGTTTAGCTTTTTACTGATTAATTTTATTCAAGGTTAACTTTATTGACTAAATTTGATGTATTGGTTTTAGATATACGGATCCTTCATTCCAAATACTTTTATCATGTATCTAATGATAACCAAAATACATACATAAATATAATATAACACATATACAAGACGTTAGAGTTTAGGTAATATAAAGAGAAAAAATCTTCATCCAAATTCAAGCTTTCTAGACAAATCTGTTTCTGCTATTTTGAAAGTTAATCACGACAAAAATTTTTATAATAATAGAGTATTTCACCAGCTTTTTTTCATCTCCAGGTATACATGGCGCTGTTCAAGCCGCTCCGTGTCTCCCGGCGTCAGTTCAGACGAGTGCTGCAATGCATGAGGTCCGTCAGACACCTCAAGTGCCACGAGCTCTACGCCCACGAGAAGGTCACCAAGGTGGACAGCCTATCGCTCGTGCTGTCTGGAAAGTGAGTCACTAATTAGATTTAGATTTGGTACAGCAGAAATTGAAGATAGCTTTTGTGGCAGAGGATGGTTGAGAAGTTCCAGATATGAATTGGGAGAGGGATGGAACCTGTAATTTGTAAGATTTAGTCCATTTTGCCCTCGACATAATCTTTTGTCTGAAACCCTAAGTGCCGCGAGCTACGCACACAAGAAGGTCACCATGGTGGACAGGTTGTCACTCATGCTGTCTGCAAAGTGTGTTACTTATATAGAAGACTTTTTTTCGGGGCACACCCGCCACTCTGTCCCACCACTGCAACTCCTTTTTATCAGGATTTAGGCAGTAGGTAAGCTATAAACGCTGGTAACACTATTGATGACATATGCGTGTTGCTTAAACAAAGCCCGAGATTTTAGAATCATCTAGAATCTTACATTACATTTAGTATCGGTTGGCTCCTCAGATATTGGTTACTTAATCATACTTAAAGTAAGTATTGTCTTTTTTTCTGGGCACACCCTACGGTGCATCCAATCAACAAATAATGCAGCCGTGCAATGACGCACAGGCTGTGCCCGGAAACCCTACCGGCTGTCTTGGGACCCGCAACGAACTTAATCAGAACAAATAGGAGGTAATAAGAAAGCGGTTTCAGACTTCCCTCCCAGCAAAGCAGAGACAGCAATTGAAATGACCCAGAGGCCAAAAAAACAAAAGGGGAAACAGTCAGGAGACGCCTGACCGTCTAAACACCACAGTATGCCACTAACTAACAGGGGATAAATTAAATACTAACCTAAATCTGACACCAGTAGTACTGGTGGCAAATCTTTTTAAAATCACGGAAGTACATAGAAGACTTAGTTTAGTGATACAGCAAAAATTGTGGCTTTTGTAGTAGAGGATGGTAAGCAAGAATCTGCCCGTTCTTGCGCTGTCCTAATTCAAGACCGGAACAACTTAAATCTGTGCAGAGGTGGAACTTGTAATTTGCAAGATGCAATGTTTGATAAATTTTGGTCTTCAATCGGTTAAGTCTGTTTTGTACTTTTTTATCTGACATCGCTCTTCAGAATTTTGTTTTGGTACAGAATGGAAAAATTGAGATAAATTATATAACCTTGATGCCTTGAATAATTGGCTTGAAGAATCTGCAGCCACGCCAAAGGTTCTTGGTTTGGATCCGGGTAGTGACGGAACTTTGTGTTATTTGCAAGATGCAATATTTTGCTCACTTTGGTTGATTTGGTCTTAGATGTAATATTGTTATTGTCGTAGTAAGTGCCATATAATTGTAGTTCCTTGGAGGAGGCAATATGTACAGAAGATTTATAATTAGGATTAAGATGAATAGTTTTCTTAATACTTACGTTAAAAAAACATTTTCGAACATTGAAGTAACATACAGTATTTTTTACAACGATGAGTAAATCAACACAACATTATGGCCGATAACAATGGAGCAGAGAAGCAATATTGCAACATAGTCTATTCATCTCTAAGACCGGAAAGCGCTTCCTATGAAAGGAAGTTGGATATTAAATTGTTAGATTTATAAAACGGAAAATGTTTCAGCGGAAAATACTACTAGTAGCTTTAGGTACTACAGAATATTCTAGAAATAGTTTTATAGAAGTTCGGAAGATTTAGTGAGATATATATTAGGAGAATGTTCTAGTGGTTTAGAAACATTGGGAGATTTAATGGAAGGAGTTAGATTAAAAGTGTTTACGAGACAATACTGAGTTTGCGATTCGATCGAAAAACACCTTTAAATGTTATTTATTGTAAAACAAACTTTGGAACGCGACTTCGTCTGCATTCATAGACTTTTTTAACCCTCAATCATCTAACGTTTTTGGTTTATGCTGCCATTATTGTCCGATTGTGCAATAAACACATACGCGGCCTCTGTGGCGCAGTGGTGTAACAGCTGGCAGTTCCGCGAGAGGTCGCGGGTTCGAATCCTGGTGGGGGCGGAACTTTTTGTTATTAGCAAGACGTATTGTTTTGCTTTCTGGTTTGGGATGTTGTATTCTTATCCATCTAATTTATTTATACCGCATCGTTACTTAGTACCTCCGACACTAGATTATATCTTCGTCAATTTTAAACATCCCAAACTCTCACATTTATACTGTATAGTAGGATAGGCAAGAATAGGCAAGAGTCTAGTGGTGTGTTAGGATGTGGCTGAGGGTCGAGCACGCTTTTAAGGAAAGTCTGCTGAGTATGTAAGGGTCCATTTGATTTGTATTTCTTTCTATGTAAAACATTGGGGCAAGTTTAATAGTTGAGTTGAAGTGTAGTAGTCTGATTAGCTTCAAAAAGAATGTTAAAACTTCATGCGAAATCCGGGACAGTGGAGTCTAATTACCGGACAGTCCCGGATTTTCCCGCTATTTTTCATCCATATTTTAATGCCTCTAGCAATTAAATAATGGTTCTGATGGCACAAAGTCTTCAATTAATTACGACTGTTTATAATTAAACAACAATGAGTACTTTCACATGAGATAAAATAAATAAAATGATGTAATTCTTTAATTAAAGTTAATGTACTAAATGAATAATATATTCATCAACATTTAGAATGAATTTTGGTATAAATATTTAGTTTCTGTATTTTATTTATCTTTTATGTAATTCTTAACGCAATATTTTATAATTAATCGTCGTTAGTTTAATTATTTTCGTAATTTATTTGAGCTTGAGTTACATGCAAACTTATCTATTATGTAAAAAGCATAAAAGAAAGTCTGTATGTCTGTTTATGTAAAACTCATTTTATTTTATACTACCTTTTTGTAATACTCGCATTTTTTTAAATCATTGTCATCATCGTCTATATTCATTGTTCATCTTGAAAATCCATTCTAAACTGCGATGGAATAATTCAGAAATCATTGTATCCTTCATTCTGATTTATAATATCAATATGTAGGTAGATTAATTACAAGTATTATTGTGAATCGATTACTCAATGGTAATCATGAATGGGCTGTTGGAAGCTGCCCAAGCTTGTTGTGCAATGCATGGTACAGGTTTGGCGAGTTGCAACATACACTATATGCAAGCCTCACCCGATCCGACTGCGGTGGGTAGAACCTTGACTGCTATTAAATAGGCTGTTTGAGATGTTGCATGGTTTATAGATTTTTTTGCATATATTACTATTACTTATAAATAATTCACATAAGACAAGCGATCCGCCCCGGCTTCGTACTCTTGAATGCTTGAATCACTCGATCTATTAGAAAAGAGTAGTTTTAAAGATCTAAGCATACATTGGGACAGACAGTGGTAAGAGTCTGTTTTATTTAATGTAGTGACTAGTTTTTGCCCGTGACTTTGTCCGCGTAGAAGTCGAAAATGGTTCTAATAGGATTTTTAATTACTTGACATTTACCGTTATAGCTTTGACAATTCACACAAAATATTTTTAAATTATGACCTATGTTTTATTCTGATGTATAAGCTATATAAAAGTAAAGTTTCATTAAAATCCATTCAGTAGTTTTTGCGTGAATATTTACTAATTCGAGTCTTTTTTTCAAACAACTGTTGACATTTTATTGTAACCTATTTATAAAAGACGAAATGATTGCTCATTACCATTATGTCCAGTTCAATAACGATACGACTTGTTTAATGTTTTGATTAAATTAATTAGAAATGTTAGTCACTCATTGATTAGTGCAATAAATAATCATATAATGATAATTTCACGGAAATTATTGTGTTACCATTCCAGTTATTGAATGTATATAATTAAAGTAAACATCTCTACTTAACATTTTACAAAATGATTGTGATAAATTAATTAATTATATCCAAATGATGATGCTCGTAGCTTCAATTTAGCTAGATGCAATAAAAAAAATCGCATTGAAAAAAGTCGTTAAATATTATGTGTACTTCGACAGCGCAGCAAAATGCACCGGAATTGTTGAAATCTTAACTTTAAAATTGAAAGCTGTTAGCCGCGAATTTAAAGACTTGCCCTTCAGCTCAGCAAGCTGTTATAAATGTTTTAAAATACTAGCTTCTGGCAGCGGCTTCGCATCCGCTATATTTTGAAAAACATCGATCTAGTTTTAAAAATGACGAACTTCCATTAAAACGTGCAACCCCTTTTTATTCCTTTAAGGAAACAATATGAAAAATATTATCTTATTCCTTGTACTAGTCTACATCTGAAAAACTATTTTTTTAGGCTGAGGATATTGATGAGTCAGTGATTTAGGCGTTCTTTGGTTTTATTGACTTCTTTTATTTCTTGACTGCAGATTATCTATAAGATGATTAAATTATTGGTTTAAAAAGGCATCAAACAAACACGCACACTTCACAATTTTTCAAGGAAGAAAAACTTTTGCTATTAGATCTACAACTTTTTTAATTATTGCTCGTAAAACTGCCTTTAAAAAGGGGTTAGCCATCTTTTACTTCCACTTTCATATAAAAACTTATATTTTACAGATAACGAAGTAATAATTTGTGCATTAAAGAAGTATTTACGAGCTGTGTTTCAATCCCCTTTAGTGCTGAGGTTCACTTGGAAGCCATTAAAATAGAAATACATAAGATATATCGCGATGGCAATTTATGGATGTGAAATAAAACTTTCATTGGTCAACGTTGATGTTTTTTAAATAATTTTGGTTTATGTTTATGCGATATATTCGCTGATTGAAGACAAACTGTTATTTTTGGCCTTCAAATTTATTTTAAATTTTCTAACGATTTGTTTGTAGATTTCTTTAAAAAACCCTTGATAATTCAAAGCAACAAAGACTTGATTCATAGAAGAGATACGATCTACGCTGACTGGTCACTGGTCACATTTTACATCTGTTTATATTATAGTAACCATGGCAACTGCGCCCTAAGAAAGTTTAACTTGGCTTTCGTTTCAGCTTGAAAGCCAGGCCCACTCAGAGATACTTCACTGTACTCCATTTATACTTGCTTACTCCATTTATACCTACTGGGCCGTGAGTATTCGAGTCTAGTTCTAGACGCTGTAAAAATACTAGCAATTCGCTTGAAGCGCTTTGTGATAAGTTTAATTATTCGTACTCCTAAGAATTGGTTCTCTTCTAGTCGAGAGTAAATAGGCTTTTTCTAGGCAAGTATTCTCGCATCTTCGGTCGCTTGTTATTAGGTGGAATTGTTGCCAAATGCTTGTATTAAAAAACTTCCAATTGCGAACCAGACCTGCAAACACTTGAGAAGGGTTTCTTAAATATGGTGCTCGTAATTTTATAAGGTACTAGCTGACCCGGTGAACTTCGAACCGCCTTTTGTTATTAGCTAATAACAGAAGCGCCACCTACAGGGTCCAGTTTTGTATTCAAACCATCCAGGAACCCATTGAAATATTCACACGAAATTTCATCTAAATCGGTCCAGCCGTTTTGGAGGAGTTGGGTGACAAACACACCAGAAGAATTATATTTTAAGATGTAGGAAATTTCACATAATAAACAGAAGCATTTATGTAGCTATTCTTTTTTTTGCTTCTTGCCAAATTGTATGATCCTAATGCAACGCCAAGTACCCTTTAGGTTTTGAATCCATTGGTCTTGAAAATCCCGAATACACACTGCCATGGATCTAGCTAACATTGTACCGTTCTTAAGTTTTACAGCATAAGGATTGATATTGTTATGTAAAACTTTTTACATGTGGCCGTCTGTACATATACATGTACGTTATCACGTTTGCAAAGCATTTTCCGCATGGAGGTTTTCGCTTGAAAATTCTATTCTATGCTACGTAAATCTTGACGGAAGTTTTGTTTTGAGTTTTCCAGCTCTTTTCGTACTTATGTTCTTTTATTATTACGTATGCTTGTTGGATATCTGGGTCAGCTATAAATATTTGCCACTTTACAAGGGACCGCAGTCCGATTGCATTACGTTTTGTTACTGCGGGTAGATGAGGGATTGAGTAAAGAGTTGAGTTTGGAGTGGAAGGTATTGGGGTCTGAGAAACGTTCGTTGGTAATTTGCTTGAATTTATTTATTGGCACAACAACAGCATTACACAGGGGTAGTTTATAATGTATGGTTAAGTAAATCTTATATATAAAATGAAGTAAATCGTATATATAAAAATCCCGTACTCCTCCGAAACGGCTTGACCGATTCTGATGAAATTTTGTGAGCATATTGAGTAGGTCTGAGAATCGGCCAACATCTATTTTTCATACCCCTTAGTGATAAGGGTTGCCCACCCTTAACATTTTATTTATATGGCAAAACAACGTTTGCCGGGTCAGCTAGTATAAATCTAAAGTGCAGGCCAATTAAAGGTGTGCACACTATGGACCCATAAGTCATTAAATAAATTAGCTGTTTATTAGTATCAGAGATTAGGTTATGGATTTTATTACTTAGCAAAGGAGTGAATAACCGGTTATCGAATGCACTGCACTTTTTATAAATTTGGTAGGTATATATACCACACACTATATCCAAACCACATAACCACAGGACAAACTCCAAATTTTATTGTGCCATATATTATTTAATTTGGATGTTCCGATAATTACTACTGTTTGTAGATTTTGGTTTATATAATTACATTTTTGCAGATCCCCTATCTAATGTGGCAAAATTGTTATTTAGGTTTATATGAAGGTAATAATATTTTTTTAGTTTACAGGTAATTTATAATTGTATTTATGTTCATATAAGCTGGCATGAGTCTTCTTCCAAAAGCTTTTACGTAAAGAGAAAAAAAATGGATGTTAATATCTGGTGCTACCTAATATAACGTTGCTTGGTGCCTCCGATCCGAAATTCGATTTTAGTTCGGGGCATGTCAATGCGTGTATTGTAACAATCACTCTTATTGATATTGCGTCGTTAATTTTTATTTTCTTTTTCTCGAATACTATCGTATGTTTCTTGAAGAAAGATATAATAGATTTGAAGCACTTACATATCATATGAATTCTTAACTGGAACAAGCGTAGGTTATGGCGTTGTGTAGGTGTAAACATTTATAAAGGAAAGTTTTTTTTTTTTTAATAACGACCTTAGAAATGCAAAGATTAACTTAATGTACGGCCTGATTTCAAACGAAATTATTCGCTTGAGACGTCAAATGGCACGGTTTAAATCAAAAGGGATTTGGGTTTCGTATCTTGATTGTTTTTTTTTTTTTTGGTTTGCTTCGTGCCCTAATGGCATTAGCCTAGGTGAATGTCACGAATGAAAACAGCGGAAAGAATTGCCGTTCTTCAGATATGTGGTTATTTGTAAGATATGTTTTTCAGAACAGAAAATACTTTGCCGGAAAACATGCCAAGGGTACACCTTAAGTGGTTTCGGTCACATAAAAATTGCCATTATCATGTTGACTTTCAATATTTTCCATGACAAATAAAGTGTAAGAAAACCGCGCGTTTCTACCTAAAGGTGCGGCCTTGAAAAACTGTCGTATGTACTCATTTATCTTCGCACGGATTGAGGTTGTACATTTTTTACCGTTTTTTTGTTGCCAAAATTATTATTTTTTGCCCCACCTTTTTATGTATGTAATGTTTAATCCATTAATAAATTCGATAAACATAGATATTTTTATAGATTTTTTTCACATCAACATTTTTCGAAAACTCAAATTGCCTCAAATTAGGCGAAAAAACAAGGTTGTTTGAGTTATTGATCGAATTTATTTCTAAAGATTTTTTTATTCCTCCTTTTTTTAGAACCTCTCAAGGTTTTTATCCCCATGAAATAAATTCCTGGATTCGTCTCTGCTCCAGGGTGTCACGTTTGACTTTAGGGAATTCCATCAGCTCCGACCAAGGCATTCAGCTAATTTAGGACGGTATTAGGGCACATAATGTCAAGGGTTTAACGACCATTTGCTAGAATAAAGAGCTCCCCAGATATTTATATGTACATTTGGCATTATAATTAGCTAAATTTTATTAATTTCATACTATATTTTCTTTTTTAGGACAGTTAATCTATTTTAGAATAAGTGAACGGGAAAAAAAAAAGTAAATATGAATTTTTACTTTATATTTTTGTAATTAAAAGAATCAAGGTTTCTGAAGGAAGTCAAGGCGTGTCAAATTTAAAAAGATACGGAACCAAAGATGAATATCCTCAGATATAATTCACTGTGGGATAAGATTAATGTTTCTTTTGTTGCCGTCGTAGAAAAAATATGACCTCGGGTCAAAATGTGAACACCGTTTGCAACAAACATTACACGGTCCCTAATACCGTTTCATTATTTTATAATTAAAATTATCACACGGCCTTTTAACCTTCATTTCATATAGCTTCCGCCCGCGACTTTGTACGCTTAAAAATATTTTTTTTTGGATAAAGTTTTGGATAAAAAACTTAAAACGTCATTCGTCAGATGAGGTTTTAGATATTTAAAGGTATTACACATACAGAATACCACTTCCCATTAATAATATTATCATGGATTTTATCACACGGGCTTTCAACTTTTATTACGTCGGTGGCAGAATTCAGAATTGAACCTGTTTTTTTTTATTTTTTCCAGTTTTATTGCGCGTTCGATGTCGGTCCGGACGTAACAATGTAATTGTACTTACATGTTCAATGCCTTTGAACTTTTAATGGGTTTGACAAATTAATATTTTTATAACTACTAACAACGAACTTAAAATTTTCCAATAAAATGAATTTTAAGTACGAAAATTGCGACTTCGCACGGAATTCGTGTTTTTTAAGAAACCAAGTTTTTGTTCACGTAAGTTCTTTATTTAATCTAAATGCGGAAATTTTGTTTGATGTTGGGAATTTTGTGTGTTGAAACCAATTTTATGGGCGTTTTGCTGGAGCGTGTTCTGAATAATGGGTTTCTCCACTCTCTCTCTCTCTCTGGTAGGTCCCTCGTGTATGAGGATCGTGGTCAGCATCAGGATGATCTGCCTCCATCGGTTTCTTTCCAGCGTGTTTTTACAGTCGTGTAGAATTTGGCTGAAGATGAGTCTCCAGTCGCCGTCCATCTTGTTGGTGAACGATTTTGCGATCTTTGGTTTTCGGGGTTCCTAACCACGGCAAGATTTTGTCACTAAACGCATCTTATGGCGAATAAGAAGCTGTACTAAAAGACTAAAGATTCATGTATTTGTATCCGCTTTTATTGAGTTGAAGTTGAGAATCTGTTTCTTACTTCCTCTTATTTCTTCTGATAAAATTCGTTGCGGATCCCAAAACAACTGTACTGTACTTCATTTAAAGCTGTTTTATTCGTTTTAAACGACACCACTGTTTTTCCTGGCTAACAGGAGTTAAAGTTATAGGACAGAGTGACGGATGTGCCCCGAAACCTAAATGAGAAGTTTAATCAAAGTTACGTGACTTCTTAATTTCTCTTAACTTTTCATTCCTCCCATATCCTGATGGGCCACACCCATTTGTATAATTAAATGATCCCACTTAATTGTTTACGTCAATTAATTAACTTCCTGCTTCTGTTTGTTTACCCCAATTTGTTTTCTCTTCGATTCAGTAGGTTAGTATATACTATAAATCGTGTAAACAATTGCGTACTAAAAAAAGAGCTTCAATTACATTTTGTGAAAGTTTTTTGGTGTGTTAGTTTAATTTTTATAGAAAAGATAGTTTCGGACGGAAAGTTTGCTGGAGAGTTAATCTGAAACCAAGAGATCAAGTATGTAATTAAATAACATAAATTTACTGATTGGGATAAAGTCTTTCAGCGTGTCAGTACAATTAGTTTAGGATTACTCTTCTATGCATCAGAAACAGTGGATGACTGGATGGATTATTTTGTAATTGCTCTTGTTAGAGGCCATTAAAGGTATAATTCATGGTAACACATATACATAGTTTATCGCAGCGGTATCCAAAAGCGAGCAAAGTTCAGATTTTTTAAACTATTTATTTTATAAACAAAACTTCTGAGGAACAACATTTTATTTATACAGATTCCCTTTTTTATAAGAAGGTTGTAAATTTCTACCTCCAAGTGGACCAATCTCAACGGTCCGGTGTCCCGCAGGTTGAGGATCGCTGGTAACGTATATACCTTTTGATTTTCAGATTGGTGGTGTCGCAGACACAGAGGGCCCTGCACATCGTGTTTCCCCATCACTTCTTGGATTCGCCGGAGTGGTTCGGCGTCTCCACTGATGAGTTCTTTCAGGTCAGTGGTATTTATTTATTCAACTTGACCGGCTTACAAGTCGGCGTATCGAGTTGTGTTGTCGTTTCATCATGTTTCATCAAGGTCCGTTGAAGTTAAAAAGTAGGGGACCATATTATATACACAATGGTAAAAAAGAGATATCTAAGGCGCCGCGCAAACGTATGTCTCGTGTCAAATAACTTGGACAGCAGCCTCTAATGTATATCACGTACATATAAACAATATGAAATCTACTACTCCCAGCGCAGACCATGAGACTTCCACTAGACACTTTTGGTATCGGTAACTGGAAATCGAAAAAAGCAACCGGCGACTATGTCCGGTTGTCTCTACCAAATCGTAGCAACTCAGGTTTCCTGTTGTGTCGGCAACAAAAACTGCCTGGTGTCCGACACAAGAGACACGTCAAAAATAAAAACCAGTTTCTTTGTCTATCATCGAACCTTCCTTTAGCTTACTTTAGTATTTGAATCCAGGATCCCTTGTATGCGTGTAGGTGCATAAGTCAAAACATAGATGCCCTTTGTATGTAGAATAATGAGTTCCACGTAATATAATTAAGCGTCCCACTACAATACGGTTCGTGGGCGATTATCTTTTGTATTCATAGCGCAATAAACAGACGCATCCATTATGTACTTTCACTAATTAATTCACGCCAACCTTCCTTATAAAATAAAACTAATCGGCACAACTTCGTGGAAAAATTCCTTGTAATAGCTACGTATCAATATGTATTATATATTTCACTATTCTTTCCTATATACCATAATATGGCTTATTTACTTTGTATACGGATAAAAAGGTTTTGAGTTTTCTAGAAATGAGAACGATAATCGTACACATGTTATTCAGACTGTAGCCCCCTTTAGTTTCATAGTGGCGGCGTAGCGTAGTTTAGCATGCGGGGCGTATGTTTTTTATTTTTATTGAACACCCCCCCTCTCCCAGAACAACGTCAAATTTGTCAAAGATTTCCGAAATATGACGGGTCGCGAATTCAAAAAAGCCGCTAGTATTTATTTGGAAAATGATTTTATAACTGCGCGAGTCCGTTTACGTTTTCACCTCCCTGATGCGGGACGGAGCGGGCCGCCGCTCCTCTCTCCCCTTTATACCGCTACTACCGTTTCAATCGTCTCCACTTTTGCTAGGAGGGAAGTCTAGAATCCACTCCTTACTTGTATTATTAAGACAGAATCGCAAGTGCGCCAGTCTAGACAGGTAGGTAACTTCTTACAAGACGACGAAGTCGAAATAATTTTTGAAATTGGATTACCTGTTTCGAAGGTAATCTCCTTGAATCTCTTTAGACGAATAGCACATATAAAACATTCGTTGTACTAAACCTGCAGGTGTCAATAATGGCGATGGAAGAGTCCAGGGTGCTGGTGTGGCACAGGGACAAACTGAAACTGTCCATCATGTCGGATGCCTTCCTGCAGGCTGTGTTCGATCACATACTCGGCAGGGACGTCGTGCACAAGCTCATGCAGGTAACAACATGGTCCTGTTTCCACTGAAGCGGAGATGTGCGGAGAGGGGAGAGTGAGATGGCCGAAGTATTTTGTTTGTTGGAGACGCCGCATATCTCTTCTCAGCTCTGCTCAGTAGTTCCCACTGCGGAGCGGAGAGTGAAGTAAAAAAGTATGGTTATTGTGTATGTATGTCAATTCCTGTGTTTGCTTGTAACGAATAAACCGTTGACCGGATTTTGACTAATTATCGCTGGATTTCTCGAGTGTCACTTAGTTTAACAGAATTTATTTAAAAAACATGTTGATATACTAAATGATAGAATGGGGTTTCATGTCGAGTCCTTTTTAAGAAAAAATTAAAATGACAGAGTGAAATGAAATGAATGAGTGACAGAGTGGCGGGTGTGCCCCGAAATTGTGTCTTTAAAATTACTGTGTATTTTCAGGTGAGCGAGACGATGGGTGTAAGTAACGGTCACCTGCCCAACAACAGTGACGAAGGTGAAGACAAACCGATGCTGGTGGTGAAGAAACCAGGTGACGGACCCGGCATCACCGCCCTGCTGAACAGGCAGCTGCAAGGTATACCATAGCAATAGATAGGCTTGTGTTTTATATAAGGAAAATATGCGGAAAAAGTACTGATGCCAAATTAAAAAGATATCCTATTTCATTAGGAATTAACTTCATTCCATAAAACCTTACTCGTACTTGAATAGCCAAATCGGTCCAGTAGTTATCTTGTTTTGCGCTTAGTAACGAACAGATTTTGTCTTTATTATTATAAAAAAATCACAAATGTTATTTCTTAGGACAATTCCTTCACCCCAAACTAGACTACAGCAGGCACGCTAAATCTCCTTTCTCTGTCGTAACAATGACAGGTAGAAAGAGATAGTTGGTATCCCGCGCCTCTTGCGTCTTAGCACATTGCTAGCCATGCAGGTTTTATGGATTTTTATCAATAATAAACCTACTGTGGCACATGAATATCACAATACAGAATCTATTCCTCTATTCACTATGCCTTCTTAATTACCGAACAGGTCGTCGATTTTTAAGAAAAAAAAAATCCATTTGACGGTTCTAAGTACTTTTTTAAAGTTAACGGAATAGAAGTTTTTTGATTTTGATAAGAATTAATTTTCGAATCTTGATACTGTTTTAAAAGAGTTCCCCGTTGAAACCCTATTTTTGGGAAATATCCCTGATAGCTATACTATTGGAAAAAGCGTTCTATTATGGAGATGAATGGACATGAATATTAAATTAAATTTCAAAAATTTTTAGGCTCTCTGACTTTTTTTACAACTTTGTTTGCTAGTTTTTTTCTTTTTGTTTTATTGTGTATTAAAAATAGTCTTACACTCATGACAGAGTTGAAACATTTTGTACCTTTAGTGTATAATTTGCTTTAACCTTTAACATTAGAAAAGAACTGGCATACATTTTTATGTTTGTATTTCAAACGAATTATTACGGACCGTTATTGTTTTTTTCCTTATCTATCCTTTGGTTTCCCTGTTTTATTGTATTATAATTAAATGTGGTTGTTTTTGTAAATGTCTGTGTCGTTCAATGGTGATGGGAAACTGGGGATATTTAAGACAGAAGAATTACTTTTTTTTTTTGTAATGAGGAAAATAATCGGTTACCTTAATGTAAATATATCTATTTTAAAGTATCTACTTCTTGAATTTAAAGTAATTCTTCAAATTAATGTATGTATGTGTTATTTACAATCAATGTCATCAAATTGGAACTGTATTAGTGTTGGCTTGGTATTATGATTTCGAAAAAAAAAGGTGAAGAATCAAATCTTTTGGTGGATATATTTAGAACAAAATGGAGATATACGATTTTTTTATTGTTTATATATATTTTTGGCTGACGTTGATTGTACTGTCGCAGTCACGAGACGCTTAACAGGAAATCTCAATCAAAATAGACGTAAATGAATACATTTAAAAAACTAAATGTGCTGTAGGTTTTTAGTTCTGCGCTTTTGTTTGTTTGTTTTAATTTTTTCGTTAAGCTATTTGTGATGCTGATTGTCATTGGCGTAACTAGGAGCTTTGGACACTTAACACCACTCTCTTTGAGATTTTTGCGCGCACCTGATATGTCTTTTTAAATTTAAATTGTGCTGAAGTTCATTCCACGAAACTAGCTCCCAAAGAAAATTTGTATGATTAATGTGACATTCATTATGCTTTTAAAAACTTAAATCAACTGACTTCACTTATTGTCTTGCTCAACTTCGGCCGCGCGCGTTGAGCAATAAGCTGCGATTATTCTGTTGCCTTTAGGCTGAAACACACCAAATCTTCCCCCTTAGACAATTTTCGGCAAACGTTTACGTTAAAAGAAAATAGAAATGTATGAAAATGACGTCACAATTACGTAACTTGAGCGCGAGGACATGTCATTTCCGTACATTTTTATTTTGTGGTAGCGTTAACGCTTGTGGAAAACGGTATTTGTTTAAGGGGACTGGTTGCGGTACGATTGCAGTGCGTATTGGATAAGGGATTAAAGATAAATAGGAAATTAGTAATGTATGAAAGACGCGTGGTATATGTCACACCAAATGAAATCCGTCTGTGATGCAGAGCTGTAGCCACGCAACGCACTGAACGCAACTGGATTTGATGTGTGTCAGCCTCAATAGTTCGTGGAATATTTTAGTTGTGTAGTTACGCCAATGCTGATTGTTCATTATATGTTGTGAGGGCAGGCGATCACGCGCCGTTGCTGCGTCACAACAGCATCCCAGATTCACATGCCTGATGACAGACAAACAGCAATACCTATCCTTACCTCTACATAAACATTCAAAACCCACCCTTTTTAAGTATGTATGTATTGGAAAAAATATCTGTACAAAATTGCCCCGCCTCCCCTTTTTTATCTCTCTTTAAATTTTCATACTCGAATTGATGTTAAAAGTGAAGTATGTACATGATGTTATTTATTGCCATATTAAAGTTTTAATACAAGATTGACATACTTAGATATCGTCTTTTTTGTGAGATAATTTTTTTACCAAGTAGGTTCTCTAAGCATTGATTTATAATATTTATATTTTCTATGTGTTCGGTAGCATATATACGTATTGTATGTATTTCAAGTAATTAGAAATACCGCATTGCATGTACATGACACCATATAGCTCATTATGTGTTTATAATAAACTTAAGTAAAAAATATGCTTTAATTCAATAGTTGTTACCCATAAACTTTAAATTAGTTTAATTATAAAACGAAAGTATTATTATAATCCTTATTCCCTTATCCTTTAAGTCCAAAATCCTAAAGCATGTTCGGAAGGTCGACAAAATTTTAAGGTAATCTCTTGTTTTTTTTTTTTTTGGTCACATTAAAGCACGTTAAAAATACTAACAATTTAATTAGTTTTGAATGAAATTAATAAATTTGTGCCAAAATTTTCGCTTGATTAATGCTTAACACTTTGACTGCTAATTGACTAACTCATTTTTAAAAAATGCGTTTAAATAAGGCAACATTTTGAAGTTTTAAAAATATAACAAAATAGCAAAAAGATATTGGTTTCCTTCTTTGTCTTGAGATTTACTTGTTTTATTTCATTCTGTTCTCTTTATGTGACAGAATTCTATCGTTCCTACCTTTTTGTTTCACGAAATTTTGCTTGACCCTATCTTTCAGTTTCCCTTCTCCGTGGAGAAAAAAAAGAGTTTTTAATATTAACCTCTCCTGCACTGTGAGCATGCAGTATGTGTTATTGCATTATGAGCGTGTGTGTGTGCTATAGCTACATTTCATCAGCTTTGCTTAAAGTTTTGTATTTGTTTCTGTTTTTCAAGTTGATTTTATCAGCGGACCGAAAATATACAAGAATTCTTACTTTTAGTCCAGCTTTTTATTTCTTTAAATATTTTTCTATATACAGGAAAAGTTTAAATTGCTGTTTTACCTTTTATTGTATACAGACTGACATTTTTTATTTTACAGCAACAGATCCTAATGCATGGCGTTTGGGTAGAATCGAAGAAATGGAACATGAGACGCCTGTTTGAGGACGAGCCTTGCATGTCGCCGTGCAGCCGCGCAAGCGACATTACCGCGCGCTCTAAGCCAACCAATCACGAGCACGTAAACTAAAGCGGCCAATCACAGCCACGCGAGGCTTGACGTTCGGCCAATCACAGACAAGCAAGACTTGACATCCAGCCTATCACAGGCTAGGACGAGATTTAACGAAAAACTTTGTGACGTTTCGTGAATTTTTATGTATCGCAGGATTTTAAATACTGGCAAGTGAGTCTGTACTTACTAGTTGAGTGAGTTATGTTTTTTAACAGAAGTGTTTGACTTTTTATGAGGTTTAATTAATAAATTGACGGTTTTGATGAAGAGGTTGATATTATATTTTGGAATGATCTTAATATTTTAGAACTTTGAGATTACTTGTGACTAAAGCACATTTATCGCAGTGTATTCATCATTTATGACATGAGAGCAAAAGCATCTGATGCTTTTTGTTATTACTCTATTAAACATGGTTTCGAGGCAATAATGGCATGAGATTGTTTTGAAACAAGTTTTGAAAAGTCGGACAGTTGAATAGGTATATAAAGTTATAAATATGTGCATTGCATACGTATCCTTTTGCCTATTATGTACTGAAATGATGCAATGCAGAATATAACCTATGAAACTATCTAAGTAGGAATTTGACGTTGCATCAACAAACGGTTAACATTCCAAATTAGTTAACACACTAGCGTTTTGCGAGCGTGTTTTTAACACGGGCGGTCAAACAGCGAAAACAGTAATCGTCAGAGTCGAAAGAAAACGGCGAAATCTAATGTGTTTGCTTAAAGCACACACGCCTGAACGCTAGTGTTTATGAACTAAATCGTCGGTACAGTCGGACAACTATCTATCGACAACTTAATTGAACAAATAAGCAGTGGAGTCTCAAAATATATGTTTTTTTGATTGAAACACCTTGACTAAAAAGAAATATATATGCCTTGACAGCTAAAATACATTATGAATATGCATGAGTCTTGCATGTTTTTCTCAGTTGCAAAATGTTGCATTATGACCATCGATCTATTATTTAATAGATACAAAATTAAAAGAAAACTTCACTTAAATATTGGCATAAATTTTTGATATGATAGTTCTATTAGAAATAAAACGCACATTAAAACAAATTCATTCTTAAAAACAGTATAGAATCGGGGTATCGACCAAAAACGAAATTTAAAATTACACATTGACAAATGTCACTTGTATTGACAAAAAGTACAACCAAATATGAGTGATGTGTGTGCTTGGGTGGAAATTTTGTGAAGATATTTTGACTTGTCACTTAATTATGTATCTATAAAATATAAGATCAACAGACAGACAAAAAGGTTTGTTTTCTTTAATATAACGATTTTTTTTTTTTGTGATCCGGTAAATTATTTAATTTAGATCAATCAGAAAACCATATTTTACTATCACTATATTCACAATGATACATGTACGAAATTAATTATATCTGAATAAATAAAATGTACGGTTTTTGAAAATAGCATTTTAAACTGACACTTCTTTTTCACCAATCAGATCACTGGAAATTAAGGCCTTTCGAAAGCCCTTATTGGTCAATTCATTAAATGTCAGTTTCAATAACTATTTTCGATCGAAATAAAAACCAATAAGTTAAAATATAGAAAGGTAAGAAACAATATCACTATTTTATGAGATTTAATTGTAAAATTTAAATGGAAAATTATATAGCGAAAGATTTAATAACATTACCTGGTTAAAACTTAAATTATTTTCATAGAAAAAAGCAGGATACTATTATATAGATATTCAGAATAATAATTATTGCAAATTAATAAGTATTATTAAAATAAAACTCTGTTTAAAACTTAAAAGTAATAAATAAGGAACGAATTTTCTCTATGAAAATTTAACAATTCTAAATTTGTATAAAACTACATATAATGACTATTACTATATAGTTAGGGATATATTCGGATGATGATTTCTTTTGTTAAATTTCTTTCTAGTCTATTAAAGGCAGACTATTTTTTTTCGTTTCTGGTGAAGGAAATGTATGACACATTAACTGTAATAATTATTTTGTTTTCACAAATTTTTTTTGGCCAAATATTAAATTGCTTTGTTATTTTTATGTTCCTAGTAATTATTTCAATTAAAATTGAGTTCTAAAATAAATTTAAAAAATTTGGATTCAACAAGTGATATTATATTTATGTATTTTGTCACAAAAGATAATGTGGTATTGTTTTTTAAATTGTGATTTAAATTAATAATGTGATTAAGTACATTATTTGTAAAATATAATTATAAATGAATGGTATAGTGGTAACCTATGAGATTATCATTAAATATTTCAAATAATAATAATGCAAAGTGCACTGCCAATCAATGCAAATTATGAATAAATTTAATGTACAAATAATTCAGACAAGTTATTAAATTTATTGTAGAAACAATGGTATTTTAGTACAGATATTTCATTTAAGAGAACATTGAGAAGTTGTTAAACTGAAAAGAAATGAATGTCAAAAATTTTATTTTAAAATTTAATTGTCAAAACAATTAAAATTATCACTCATTCAATATATTTTGCTTTAGGTCATAGATAATGTTATCAACTTTTTCATGTTCGTATTTTTAATAATTTGAGTTCCAAGTTACAATTGATAAATAAAAATGTGAATAAATAAAATAAATATTTCATATGTAAATGTATAGATTAAAACAAAAATTTTAAAGAAAAGATATAAAATATAAGTTTTATTTGGCAACACGTTTATTCCATTGTTTCTACAGTAAATGTTATTTGAATTGAGTATGGATCTCAACATTTTTTGTGTGCTTGGGTTCATGCATGGTTATATGAAACTGTATGTTCCCATGATTTGCCTTGATGTGTGTGTGAAGCAGCCAATGTTTTAATTAGAATGCCTTAACAAATTGCCATTGGTGATGTATGTATGATCATGAAATTTAAAGGAAGATAAGTAAATTGTAGTCAAAGTTGAAAAACATAGTGATAAACAAAAATAAAAGTTAACTTGGGTTTCCTTTGTTTTATTTTTCTTAACATATCATTTGGTGTGAAAAGTTAAATAGGACAGACAGTAAAAGAGCATAAATAGAATAAGTATTATAAATAAATAAAATATTTACACTAAATAAGTTAAATGCCATCATGAGTCATCAAAGGTCATTCTGCCAACTCCATGACTCTTTATGTATCTGCGGTACTGTTTGTATTTGTTGTTTTCCGCTAATGCTTTCTTAGCTTCCTCATCTTTGATTTCCTTCCACACTAGGAAATTATCTTTCTTCCACAGTTCCTCGTCGAGATACTCTTGCTTTTCATCATCTTCCAATGCATTGAACTGGTGCTGTCCAAGCTTCATGAACTTTCTTATAATGTAAAACTTTTCTTCCTCGCCATAAGGCTGTCTTAGTATAGTGAACTTCCACAACCATCTTGAGTACCAGTAAATGTAATATGAAATGGTGTATGGGAGTATTATGATTTGAACCCACAGGATATCTGTTATCTCAGGCTTGGCGTATGCTCCCTTGATGTCCATGTTCTCCTCAATGACTCTTCTGATGATCCTGTCTTGTTCCTCTTTGAGTTCTGATTTACTTTTCTTACCTTTTCCCTTGCCAAAGTCCTTTGTCTCAACTTTTGCAATTTCCAGGGCCTTGTTTCTGTATTTAGGGACTGTCATGAAGTATTTTATAGCTGTGTCATATTTGGACCATCCACTGTAGTACTGTATGATGGATATGATTGATATTGTCACAGCTAAGACGATACGAACGTCCACTTTCGGCGCCATCCGCCGCCGGTAGTACCTGTAGTAATGAGCGTAGTACTCCTGAGGGTTGTCCAGCATATAGTCATAGTCGGATCTCTCTTCATCATCTCGCAAGATCTCGTAAGCTGTCGCTATCTGCTTAAATTTTTCTTCGGCCTCTTTCTTAGCTTCGGGATCCCTGTGTAAGTCTGGGTGAAACTTTTTCGCGAGCTGGCGGTAACTCCTCCCGATCTCGTTCTTCGCAGCCTCCCTAGTGACACCGAGGACCTCATAGCAGTTCTGTTTCCCACAATAAATACCTTCCAACAGGTGATCATGACTGGAAACGATAACTATTTGCCACGTTAAGGACAAAAGAAGAGTAAACTCACTAAAATACTGCACCATTTTAGGATCTACATTCGTTTCATATTAATATGTAGCTAATTAAATTTCAAATTAAGGTATGAAAATGTGACAATATAAAGTTATCTTCGGCTCAGCCAGCCAGGCATAGTCGGGCAATCTTCGGTTTTGCTCAGCTTGATTTTATTGTCAACGTCACATCGACGTAAGCTAATTTAAGTTCAAAAATTAAATAAAAGCATCACAAAATTCATTTTACACACGAAAGCAAATTCGATATTTGTAAATTTTACATTTATTTCGATTGTATTGATACCTATTTATTAGTAATTTATAAACAATTTTTATAATGATGATCAAAGAACTAAAATCCAAAAATTATGAAAAAGTAAAACATCATTACATTTTTCATTATTCTTTTGGTATTAATTATGTTTTGTAATTAGAATTCATTATAAATATGAATATGGTACCAACAGTTTCTCTCACACCTCACCGTTGGATTGTATCACTTGTCTGTGGATTTTTTGATTGATTGTTGAGCTGTCAGTGTCAAATGTTGAGTGCCGTTCCATGTGTACAAATCGCGAGTGAGCTTATCCATGAGAGTTTATTTAAATGAATAGATGAAGATGAGTAAAATGTTAATAAGTGCTTTAGAAGATTTCTCCAATAGCCTTTTTATTTTTTTAACGGAAGAGGAAAACGTTGGCAGGGGGCTTTTGTTAAAGAAACACAGCGAAAACTTTTTAACTCATGGCGATTACAGCTTCATAAACACGGTAAAGTCATGGCAAGAGTTCCTAAAGGAACATTTCTCCACCGACCACAACAACAACTACTTGAAGTGTATCAGAAAAACGACTGATGATTTGGTTGATGAATCGAAAAATTGGAGTTTGGGGGTATTAAGAGTGCGCGAAGAAAAAGACCGCGTTTACCTTTACTTAAACAGAACGCAAGCATTACGTTGTGCATTTAGTGAGATTACACAAAACATATCTCTTCTGCATACAGCTTTGCTTAAAAATAAACATTTAGTACTATCAGATCCTCGGAGTGAAAATTCCACATGCATCACTGCACTAAGGATGAAATATGTCTGTAAATGTATAGAAAATATTTATAAGATAAGTTGCAGCGGTTTTGAGGAGTGGCCCTTGTTGTTTGTGACTGCCAAATCAACTAGTCATGGTCCAGAGGGTTGCAAGAAACTTCTCTGTGGGACTGTACTAAACAGTAAGACTGGTAGCAAGGAGTCTACTCTCAGAGCTGATGATTTTATCAGGTGAACATCACTTTTAGTTTTAGTAGCAGGTAGGTAGAAATTTACATAAAATATGACAAAAATTTGTACTGCTCTTTCTTATTTTTATAAAAATTTTGATATGTAAACATATATATTTGTATACAAATATCTATGTTTGTCAAATAGTGAAAAGATCAGTAAAAGGCCTAATCTGAATGTCTATCTGCTACATGGTGGTTACATTTACAATAAAAGATTCTAAATAAAGTTTGACTTATAATGTACATAGTAAAAAAAATATTGTATAACTACCTATATTCTATGACTTTGACAAAGATAAAATCTAAAACCCCCATTTTTACTTCCTGACATTTCAAGTCATAAATCAAATGACATTACAGGAAGCGTCAAGAGGAGATGACATTGATAGCACAACACAAATATGGAGTGAGAGTGTCCAATGATTCGAAATGGAAGGACTTCATTTCAAGCCTCGGAAAGTCCGCTGTCATGTTTGAACTGTTGCAGACCAAGCCTACTTCACCTGTCAAAATAAATTTTGACAGTTCTGCAGCTGGAGCTTCTAAAGGTAATAACAAAGTACTGGGGCTATTTGTGAAAAATTTACATGAATTAAAAAAAAAAATCTTTGCGCAACACTTGGACAAGTTGTGTAAGCATCTTGTTAGGTATAGTAGAAAAAATTTAATATACTATATAATATATTTTTAAAATATCCAATCCTATAATGCTGTTTCAATCTTTATTCTTTTAAATTTGAATTTAATATAATAATAAATAATGTAGCATGAGATAAAACTGTTGTTACAGTTTTAATATCTGTGACTTATGATTTAAAATAGCTTCTTGTCAAAAGTTCTTAAACAAAAATGTAAATATATTATAACCAGAATATGTTTATAACATTTTTATTAACCATGGTATTTGTTTATATGCTAACAAACATATACATAACACCTTAATATATAATAGCAAATATTTTAATCTTTCATCAACATGTTCATCTTCAATTACAGGGGCATCATTTATTTTATACAACTGTGCAAGGCTGGAGACTATAATAAGGACATATGAAGGTAAAGTCGAAGAGAAGGTCTACCCAGAACTACCACCAGTTGACGATATTGATTTCTCCCTGTTGACCCAAGAGGTATTTTGTATTACAAATTTTACCGACCATTTCCTTACTACAGAATTAATAAATTAATACATTAAATCAATACAAAAAAAAACATAATAATATTTGACATTTTGCATTTTGGCGATTTCTTTACCTTATAATAAAAAGCACATCACGACACACACACTGACTCAGCCCTGCAGTAAGTATCGTAAGAACTTGTGTCACAGGAACTAAGCAACAATATGGTATAAACTACATAGATAGGAATACTACATCCATTTTGCAAACATGCATCTTGCAAATAACACAAAGTTCCGCCCCCACCGAGATTCGAACCTAGAACCACTGGCGTAGCAGTCGGCTGTTTACACCACTGCGCCACAGATGTTGTCAAGGTTATGACACATAATGGTTAGGTCGCATTATGTACTAGAAAGCCCCCTGCTTCGAGTTTTCATGTAAGCAATTATTTTGCAGGAGGAATGGAGCCTGGTTTACAACTACATCCTGGGTCTACCATCAGCTCTGGCCAACTGTGTGGACGTCTCTGATTTCCACCAGACGTGTGAATTTAAACCACACCAGCTGTGCGTCTTCCTCTCTTCAATGGTGAAACTGTTTAGCCAGTACTACAGGAAAGTTAGGATTTTAACTGTAAGTTAACATAAAGATATAAAATATAGGACATAAAAAAAATATTACTCAAAACATAACAACCACAACTTAATTCTTTTTTTAAATACATTGTGGCTCTGCAGTGCACATGTAATTAAAATAGATTTTATCTTACTAATAAGAATTGAACTGAAATTATATGACAATATAATGCAACGTATATAGTGAAAACTTGATAAATGTTTAAATGATGATAACTATACAAATTTAATTAATTTATAAACTAACCCGATTCTAATTAGATATAAGATGTTCAAAATTAAGGATCATGAATTTAATTTGATTAATTGGAAGACTAAATTTTACACCTTGTTTTGTTTTAAGTATTACACCGGCACCCAAGATAGAGCATACTTGCCTATAAATGCCTATTTACTCTTAATTCAAAGGGAACCTCAGAGGAGTGCAGGTGGTAGATCTTTGTGTGAGATCATGTGAGTTACTACCACCTTCCTGTCTATTTCTACTGTGATGCAGTTCACTGTGTTTCGGTTCAAAGTATTGGAGAGCTGGTGTAATTACCGGCACGAGAGTTATAACCTCTTTACCTCTGCATGGGCAACACATTGACTTTAGTGTTCTCAGACATCAAGGGTATTATCGTTTCAGTAGCCATCGGTAACAAATTCCATCAGGTGAACCATTGTTTGCTCATGAGGTCTACACAAAAAAAAGGCAAAGTTAGTGTTTTTGGTAGTATGGAACATAAAAACATTATTATTGGTGGTGGGATCAGGCTTTAAAAATGATGTAGGCAAGGCATGGTCAAAACCAGGGGTTACCATTTCCTAAATAGTTACTGAAGGACAAGTTTTCTATGATTTATAGAGAGTAGATTTATCTACCTATTTTGTGTAGGAGAAAAAAAACATTTTCTAGGTTTATTGGCGTAAATAAAAAAGGCTTTTTAAAATGGTATTTTTAATTTTCAGGAGCCAAGGAAACATTTACTGCCTGTGATGTTTGCAAGGATGTACCTACTACATGCACTCAACAATACTCTGAGGATATGTTTGCAAATTCTTGATATTAAAAGTGTTTCGCAAATGTACTGGTTTTTATTATTTTAAGCCTCCTTTTAATCACTGATGGATATAACATGTAACTGCTTATCTTTCTTGAAAGTATGGAGTTTAGGGGAAAATGACTAAATGGTGTTAGAAGAATTTGTAAATCAAGTAAATATATAATATGTATTTATTATCTGATATTAGATTCATATTGAGTTTCTGCTTCGGTCTACGCCAAATTCGTAGGCTTCGATCAAATGAAACAACAGTCGAGGAGGAAGCCCTGCAATGTTTAAAGATATTGCGTTCCAGAAACTAAATACCCATGAGGGATCTTAGTAAAGATTTATATATTTTTAAAGTTTTGTTATTTAATGATTATAATAAAAAGTAATGATCTTAATTTGGGTACTTAAACGATGAAATTTTCAAACTTTCGTTCAAATATTGATTTTGGAGTGCACTTGATTGAATGATAGGTTGGCTGGCATAGCAATAGCATGCAGTCGAGAGCAAGTCGAAGCAAACATAACTCTCCACCACTCATTTCACCACCACACACCCCATACTCGACGAACGATCATACAAAAAAAATGTTTTGTTTGGAAACATGAAGTTCACGTGATTGACCCAGGTATTTTATTGTGGGTATTGCCGCGCCGCGATTGGCCCGCCGAGCGCCGCACGAGCGCAGCCGACAAATCACGAAGCGCATTGCACGGTCGCGCGTCCCGAACTCGACTAGTGTTTTTTTGACATCGGTGAACACAGACGTGACCCTCGGAGCGTTTAATCGTACTTTTTATTAATAGTTAATCGAATAAAGTCGTGTGACGTTCGTGAATACCTGTGCTAAACCGGGATACAATAAATATGAGTATTGCTGCTCTCATCCAAGCCGCTGAATACATCGAAAGGCGCGATAGAGGTGAATTGGGTTTTCTTTGTTTGAGTTGTCAATCGAGTGCAGTACACACACACACGTCAACATGGCTCCCGTCTATTTTTGTCGTGCCATAATCAGCTGATTTTGACGGAATTGCAGTGTTGTTTGTTGCAGAATCGGAGCACGGGTACGCGTCGAGTCTGCCGGCGTATGAAGAGACGCGAGCCGGCGGCAGGCGACCCAAGACGAAGAAATCGCAGGGCAGCAGGTGAGTGCCGCCGCCGTCAACTCAATTAATAAATACACAGTGCACTGTGAAGTGAATACGTGATACATTAGTGGAGAGTTTCTCTCGCGTGATAATAGTGTCGTGGCACGTTAGAAATGTATGCTTTCTGTTCCAGGACCACTCACAACGAGTTGGAAAAGAACAGGTGAGTGTAGAAGTTAATTTGAATGAGTGCAGTTGGTGTAGAGGAGTGTGTGGCTCTGTGACCTTGGCAGAGCGTGCCGGTAGCGGTGCATGCGGGCCGGATGACGATTGTAACCCATTTGGCAGTGGCGGTGGTGGCACATTTCACCGCCACACGTCACCAGACCTCCACAAACACCAGAATACTTACTCCCGGCTTGCTTGAACCCACAAAACCGATTAAAACTGCACCATATCCGACGTAGGGAAGCTAACATGCTTACGTGACGGACTAAAAGTGCAAACGTATAATCTACTTCGGCTAATTAAATTCAGTTTATTTCTTTGTAATGTAAGGTATTCCTATTCATATCTTACATACGTGAGGACTGTAAAATCATAAGTTTCCTTTCATCTTGTATCAGTACTGAAGCCTAAAATTCATATTGGTTTAATAAAGAATGCCTTGTTCATTATCTTTTGCGAAAGCAAGTCGAGAATATCTCACTTCCATCATTAAATTTGTAACATTCTGCCGTTTCAAATAAGAAAGTTCGGTACTAAAAATTTCCTTTGTCTTCAAAATATCCATCCCTATTTCGAAATCAAATTTTACTATAACGATCAAATACTAAACATTGAAATGAAAACGTTTTAAAATGTAGTTACCAAGGTTTTAAGGTTATTTCGTTGCAAAAAATATCTCATAAAGTTACCTTAAGTGAAACTCCTTTCTTTATTTCAACTTGGGCTACATACAAAGTCTCTAAAGTAAAGATTTTAGGCTGTTTCGTAAAGATTTTAGGTTTACGTTTTACTCAAAGTCAGATAACAAGAACCACCCACGTTTTATACCACGCTATACCTACCGATCCCGGAAACCTTTTACGGTTAACTTGTATCCGGCTATACTTTCCAACTAACATGTATGAAATATCTGGACTTCCAGAAAGATTTGAGGCGGATATCTAAGGGTGATTGATGACGAAGATACAATTACAGGCTTCTAAAAGGGTTCCGCTAGGCTTTTCTTGATCGAGTATACCTCTTAAGGAGGTTGATTCTCTAAATTGTAGACTCCGTAAATCGACTTTGTAGGTTTTATGCCATTTCAAATACTAATATAATAAAGTCGAAATATATACTCGTTGAAAAAACCTTATTGATAAAGCACTTCAGACATCCAGACGAGTTCACGTCGAATTGGAGGATTGTAATCGCGTGTGGGTGCTGTGTAAATCTTGCAAGATCCTCTCGACACTCGAGAAAACTGCAAAGGATCCTTCTGAACCTTCGCATCGCACCTATTTTTCTGAGTAAACGTTCTCGGTAAAGTAACCTTTAAACTTAATTTATATAAAAAATCATTTATTGCAAGTCTAAAGGTTTAGGTGTACGCAATTCAAAAAAGCAATTTCGATTTCAGTGTATTGCTTTATGGTTTCTCGCCGGATTCTTCCCCGTAGATTGGCTTCCCGTACCGGTGGTAGTCAAAAATATATTTCAAAGTACTCACAAATCTACTTCAATAAAAACATTTTGATTATTTGAAATTATACTATTGTTTTAAAGTGAAATAATTTGGTTCTAATATTACTGCTATCATAAAGCGATAATATTTAAACCAAGTAAAGAAGGGAATTCAGGCAACAATACAATTTCTGGTTGATTATTTATTTTTAGCTCACTCGTATGAGCGTTTACGCTTCTAGATCGCAGCGTGATCTTTCTCACGCCGACACATTAGTTCTTTTTCTAAACGCACAGCGTTGAATAGAGACTTAACCGTTTCTTGCAGGTCGTATGCAATTACTGGCTGACTGACAACACTTTGTTTGCAGCGTTAATTCACTCGACCATTGAAATCATGGGGCAAACACTAACAAAGACCAATGCAACTAAATTCCCGCCTAATTAGAATGTGTTCTGAATTGTTACACGCCGGTGTCAGAATAAAGTTACAAATCGTTAATGCTACAATACTGTTAGTGAATTTATGTTACAGAGACCAGTAAACGTTTAATTAGTGCACATTTTGAATGTATTTGTACCTACCTATTGCTGGCGATAACGGAACGTTGCAATTAATAATGCTAAAGGTTGTGTTTGGTACGTTTAGTGTATCACGTAATTAGTAGAATCAGCTTATTACAGCCTGATGATACCATATACCATAGGAAACTTGGTTCATGCGAGGATTATGTTGTGGTAAATCAGAAGCTTTGTGGTGAACTAATAAACTCATAACAATATTTGTAGAAAACAAAATTGTGACGCTAAGAAGTGCTTGGTAGTACTTAAAACACCAGTCTAGGACATATAAAATGAATTGATAGAAAATAAACATAATTTATTTGTGACAAAAAAAATACAATATTGCTATTTTCCTTGGCAGACTCTTATGCAATCCAGCGTTTATATCAGACACCGAGACTCCACGTCAGCTGGTTGTCACCTCGAAATTACCAGATCGCATCCGTCTCTGTCTCTCGTGCATAAACATATGATCTAATCTGTTGTCCCTCTCACTCCTGCATTAACATGCACTTTACTGCTCTATTATCCGAATGTTAGGCAAACAAGATGAATGTCGAGTTCCACTACAAGTTGTGTTGCATCGTTGCATCCAACTCTTGATAAACTAATTCTACGTAATTTGCGATTTGAATTTTACTCTATTTTTATTACAAGTTAGATAAGGACTCCTGATAGTTCGAATAAATTATTATTATTGCCACAGAAATGATCAAGTATCTTATTAAAAAAAAAAAAAAACTATTAAACGCAATTAAGTAAATTATAATCTTAATGGCTTCGCAGAAAAATATATGTTGAGTGTCCATTTGTAAACTGTATCTTATAGTACGTGTATATGTCGTAGTCTTTAGACGTTTGAAACAGCATAGGAATCACGTTTGCGTTGCTTGTGAACCACTCTTCAAGATAATAATTATAAACCTCATCACGACACACACATGACTCAGCCCTGCAATGAGTATCGTAAGAACTTGTGTCACAGGAACTAAGCAAAGATATGGTATAAAATACATAGATAAGAATACTACATCCACGATCGGTAAGCGAAACAATGTGTTTTACAAATAACACAATGATTCGAACTCAGAACCTCTAGCGTAGCAGTCGTCTGTTTACACCACTGCGCCACAGAGATCGTCAAACAAATGCAGAAATGTTTGGTGATTCTCTTAGCTGGAACACAAAGAAGTTTTTATTTGTATTATGTAATTTGTAAAGTGATGGACGGACCGCCGTCGCCGCCTCAACTATGCAACGAGGGGTCATGGGAAGTCCCTTCAAATAATTATAGATATTTTCAAATAAATCGCCGAACCGTTGCCGGCATTCCCAAATACCCTGCCGACATTAACAGTGCGTTAAATCTTCTGTCAGTGCATCGGTTGAATGCACAGACGCGTCTATTTTACAGCATGGAATAGATTTACATAATAAGCGGTGACTCCTGCGCAATGACGTGGCAGATAGCAGTTTTGCTGCTGGCGAATCCGACCACTTTGATCTCTATTGCGCCAGCATTAGGGCCACGTGGGCCGCCACACCATTGACAGCCAGTAGGTATAGCGGCTGGTATCAGCACTTGCGCTTCGTCCGAGTAATTTTCCAATAAAACCGGGCTTGTCTCAACTCAGCGTTCAGCTCATGTGGTTCGTGCTAATATATTGCGCTTTTCCCTATATCCATCCACGTTACATAACACCTAAAGGTCTCTCACCGAAGAAATTATTCATCAAGTCACATAAGGTTATGCTGATGTGATTTATGCTCTGTTCCTTCAAACATTTCAGTTTAATAGTTACGGATCTCGCTTCTCCATAAATCATGGAAAAGGAATAAACAGTGCGTTTTGTATCGATGAAAAAAGGTTTTAATGTGTTTTTATAACGTCCTTTCTTCGTTTACATCGGCGTTTTATTAAACCGAAACTGGTTTGAGAATAACCTTCAAGTAATTACTCTGATACTCTATAGTATGACATCATGATTTGTGACGTTTCTCCAACACAATATGAACCATTAAGCTCCAAAGTTAAGACGTACTGCGAACTACTAAACTATCTACCATTCGACACCTCGAGCACAGTTCACCGACAAAGTAGTTTTATAGGTTTTTTTCCTACATTTTATGATGTATATTTAAGTACCAAGATAAATAAAAATCTGTTTTTAGGTACGTAGGTTAGATTATGAAATGCTTTGGCTAAATCGTGAGTGTGAAAAGATTAAATTCTTATTTATGCTTAAATGGAACAAAGTTTATTTGTACAAACCCGTGATATACTATAGAATAGGTAGCTCTTAATGTTATGAATTAAGTGACGAAAGTTTGCACGTCCATAGCAAAAATGACATACATGTAGTTATGTATTATGTAGTTG
This sequence comes from Choreutis nemorana, assembly GCA_949316135.1. Classification (NCBI taxonomy): domain Eukaryota; kingdom Metazoa; phylum Arthropoda; class Insecta; order Lepidoptera; family Choreutidae; genus Choreutis; species Choreutis nemorana. The sequence goes on from OX438609.1 coordinate 1,598,024, forward strand.
AAACAAAAATGATTTAAGCTGTCTATTTAATTCGATAGATACGAGTCACTGCTTGGTTTAAGCATCGTAAATAGTGTTGATTTGAAATGTCATTGTTTTGTACTGTAAGATGGCTTTAGGCTTCTCGTTATGAAAGTGAACTAACGTGACACTAATAAAATGCACAGGTTTCCAGGTTCATTGCGAAACTCTCAGCAATTTTTAGCTCGAACTAAAATGATCCCAACAATTTGCTTAAGCAGTAGTATACCATATAATTTAGAATTGATATTGCCTAGGTTTAAATGCCACAGTGTTGAGGGTTAGAACAGTGGAATTGTAAACTGATGAATAATGCTGAGAAATCTGGTCGTTTGTTGAACATTGTCTTGTCATGTTAGGCTCCATCTCAGTCTATGCTCAGAATCCACATCACTGACTGAATATTAAAGATCAGATGTCTAGTTGGGGCTTTTATTAAAAATTCCAAGCAAACTCAGACCTAAGCTAAAGTTACTATGTCTCTTCAAAGATTAATGTAGACAATGTTAAATAATATATATATATATCGTAGAAGTAGGTACTTACTTCGGTAGGCACATATACAATTTTAAGTTTGTTTATTATAGGTTTTTTTTTTTCAAAGCAAGTAAAACTATAAAAGTTTTTATCTATAATGCTTTTCCAGATGCATTATAAGTCCATTAGGCACTATTGTAGCTTCATTGCTATGTAAATGTATTTAATCTCTAACGTATTTAACATTTGCCATTACCATATATCCGGATTACGGTGTTTAAAGAAATTGCAGAAAAAAATTAATTGTATCCAGTTTAGTGACGAAGCATAAAATTTGAATGAAAAAGTCTATAGTATTAAGAATCTTTCTTTACCTCTCGAAGATAAAATATCAAATTTGGACGTGATTATTTGATGTCCACATCTAATATGATTGTGACAAATGTATGTGGTTGTATCTTAATAAACATATCATAAACTCACACCGTATTCCCTCGAGAGGGGTTGGCAGAGGTGTTAAACACCGCATTTCACATGTTTTATGTTGAGTCCCAGTATGACAGGTCTCGAATCCGTCGCCACTATCCTGGCACAACGAGTTTCATGGCAGCTACAACTTACGGCAACCCATGACTCGAACCCTCGACCTTTCGACTCGGGTTGATCGATTAACCAAGGCGCGTAACAAAGCTACCACGTCTTCCTTCCACCTTCTTGATGCTGCAAAAAAATTTAAGCGTTTTAAAATCATTGCAATTTGCTGCAAATGAGCAATGCCTATCGAGCTGTTATAGCAAGAGATCTCTTTTGGTAACCTCCTACGAAATTAAAATCGTCTAAGAGATTCTCTAGAAAAATGTACGACGCTCCATCCTTGTTAACCAGTATAATTATGTTAGACATAATGTATGTTTATCATGTCATATACTGGAACAAAGTAGAGCACATTTGCACTACAAGTCTTGTTATCATGTAGACAACAATGTAACATGTTACAGACAGATATGCGAGCTGTTTATCCATTAAAATACCGCTGACTATTCAAAAATTTCACTCGGGTACGCGTAAATGTGTCAAAATACAAAACATGATATAATACGAAATGTTTTAAAACGGTTCTAGTATTGGTTTTTCGTCTCCATTAAAACCCATTCAACACGCTTTAAATGTTATGACAGTATCATTATCTTAGTATTTTTAATGTATGTAATTATCTACTTTACTAATGGTCCTTATATTTCAAATGTATGTATTGTAGATTTGAAGGGAAACCTTTGTCTTAGTATAAATAAAGTTTGCGTCAACATTTTGTTATTTTTTAAAAACCTAGGTTTTATTAAAGTAACAAACTACGTGAACGCTTCAAGTGCGTCTGAAATGCACAATTCCTTATCGTCGACAATATCCTATTAAGAATCGTCACAAAATTTGCATAGTCTTGTTAGTTCAGACTGCTATCGATAAAACTAAATTATACGTTTGCTTTGAATGTTTTACGCTTTCCATTCAATGCAAGTTTCGTTGGTGGTAACCATTACGGCTAAGTGCTTTTACCATAAACCTGAGACATTGTATCTTCACTACCGTCCTTCCCATTACTCCTTCATGGGACATGATCGCGAAACTAGCGCTAAACTGTTGCTAAATATTATCTTGTCTTCCGAGATTTTATAGACTTTAACATTTTAACTGTAGGTTTTGGCTTTTAGCTCGACTTCAGTAGCATTTTATGTCTCAGTTCTGCTCCAACAAATTGGGAATGTTTTTCATTTCCACGAAGTGACTTTTTAAGGCCGAATTTACTAATTTCAATATCTTCGTACTGAAGTCGTCTTAGTTGCCCAAAGTTACTGTGTGTGTGTGATTATATAAAATAAGAATATGTTTCAAGAAATTCCTTGTAATGAATATATAATACAATCTAATCTAGGGTTCTGCGAAATTTCTATCGAACTTACCGAAGCTTAGTTCTAGAACAATCAAAAGAGGAGGTTCATCGCAACTTTAACTATCAGTTAAGCTTGAATTATAGTGGGATAGTTTTACAAAAGCACTTACAAATCGTTATTAAGATTGCCTTAATTGTAAGGAACAGTGAAGCTAGCATGTTAGGGAAGGCACTTAAGCCAAGAGATGGTTGTAACAGAAGAATAGCGCATTCGAAAGTTACGCCCGCGATTACTCGGCCCACGATCACTTAACTTTGTATGCCACCTTAGATACTTACATGATCGCTTTTAGTTATCTGTTCTTTGTGTACTATGGTTTCTTTCTAAGTTGAATATTTCTTTTTATTGTAATTACAGATTTTATCACTCCTAGAATAGGATTCCTAAATCATCCAAGCGACCTACAACATAATGAATAAAATCAAATAAAGGAAGATTAATACAAATATATAATAATAAAGAGCCTAAACGAATGTCAATTATTGCATAGATTAGATGGTTTGCGGTTTCAATAACTTTCTCCTCACCAGCTTTGTTTCTAGACATCTTCAATTCAAAATAAGTTAGATCTTTAAAGCTTTATCTTTGTTCGAGCCAGTCGTTAATTTCAATATTATAATTACGGGTACCGTTAGTGTGTTTGCTTTTACGTTTTCCGCCTCTGTCCTCTCCGTAATCCTCATACGAAATACTTTCTGAAAAGCCTCTTTGTTCCAAATAATTTGCCTTTTACTTAGAACAAGTTATTGCCAAAGATATAAAGTCACGATAGCCCTATAAAATAAATGCCTTCTCAAATAACAACATTTTTTATCGCATCCAACAGGATGGAACAAAGAGGTTTCCTTTCTTTTATAGAAATTACAAAATAGTCGTAAATAGAGCCTTTTATGTGTAGAAATCATCAATGTTATTGCTGAGTAAAGTAAACGACTTGGGCGTTTGTCAGAAAAAGCCGAATTTGATATTTTCCTTCATCGCAACATATCAGCTGAATGTTGTTTCTAGTTTCCCTTTTTAACTTGCCATTACACTTAAGTGATCAATACTGCCACTGAAGTACATTGTCTGTTTAACAATAAAATATGCAAGGCTCCCCGATGTCCACCTTCGCGATATAATGTCTCTCGCTGCCACGGATACTTGCATTTTTTATTCGCTGCGTCTTTTGATAGCAAAGTTGAAAACGTTTTCATAATTCCTTATTAGCTAGTTTAGTAAGCGCTGTCGTCATTCAAGATTAACCTACTAAAGTGCCTAAGCGTTATGGGCCGTTGCTTGCTGTAACATACAAGTCGTAAAGAACATAATTTTCTACGCTTCTCTTAGAAAGAAACGCGTTTCCCTTGTTTGGAAAAAATGTACTTGTAAAGATGCGAACGCATGTGGTTTGCCATTTTTGATTGCAGCCGACATTTGTGCTTGGCTCATTGTTGACTCGGGCTTTATTGTTGTGAAAACTTTGTTCGCCAGCCAGTTGTCTGTTTGCTATGAAGAAAATTGCAGTTTCTCCGACCTCGTTTGTGCCAAGCCGATCGAATTGTCATAACCGTTTATTTCCCTGCGAACCGCCACGTGTCTATGACTAATTGAGCTATCGATTCGAGTCACGGAAACGATAGCGAAATGTGCATCGATATGACAGCAGACCGCGCGGTGCGGTGCAGGTGAGTGTAGGTATCGCGGGCGCAGATCTCGGCGTTTGTTCCACACCGGTTCACCTTGACTTTTGGCGCACAGAGCCCAAGGCGTACCAGTCGATCCACACTGAGTTACAGTTTTTATATCAGCATCCATCCAGACCGGTCGAAATCGCAAGTGAACGGACTGCATCAGCTTTCGGCCTTGGAATCGTTTTTTTCCATTACATTCGGTAGCCTGATGACGTAACTCGCTTTAGGAGATTGTGCGGAATGATTTGATCTTTGCCGTGCGCCGGGAAGATTTGCAAATTGAATTTGACGCGCGTATTGAAATCTCGTGCGATGAGCTAGGATTTCGAGGACGGTGCGCGAAGGGACGGGAAAGCGTTAAGCTTTTTAATGTAATCCGCTTTGATGTAATTGTTTTTTGAAGTCTTCACTCATCCGATCATCTCCAGGGTACTCAAAATGATTCAACTCGCGCTGATATCTAAGAGAAAATGATCTCAACATAAATAATTGCGAATTAATTCAAATGCCGAGTTAAACTTGCTTTGCTTGTTTTTGCATTTACTTGAGCAACAAGGCCGTATTTAGCATGCAAGAGATCGCATGTCTTTCTTTCGAGGAATCTTGTTTTACGACCTGAAAACTATTTAATTCCATTTACTTTATTTAATCCGACTTTACTGAAAGCGTCCTTGATTACTTTCAAACGACTATCTTTTCATTTAACTTTCAGGTTGAAGTTAAACGGCTGGAATGTGTTTCGCAGTAGTTTATTTGGGGTTTATTTATCGTAAGCGAATAAATTGTGCAGCAGTTGTGTCGGTGGTTGTAGGAGGCGAAGTAGGGGAGGAGGGGTGGTGGGACGTCGGGGGGGTAATCACGCCAGCGCTCGCCTTGATTACTGCCATTGTCTTGAGGAAATCCTCACTTCTTCACCACTGTCTTTGTCCTGTCCGCTTCGCTCCATTAATTAAAGCGCTAAAAACAGAGCTATCGACACAGCGCTTAAAGGCAACTCCGCTCTACATGTAAAGTACGCGACCGTTGTCAATTTTGATACAATTTCCGAGCGGAACCCCGGAATGAATGTGGCAATTTCACCCAAATTGATCCATTGGATTTTGTGATTGGAACGCCGACGGACCCCTACGTTATTCGGCGGGGTGTAGAGTTTGAAAGTTGATAGTTACACGCGAAGGTTAAGCGGCGCGCGATGATCTGATAGGTTACGCGGGGTAATCTCCGGTCGGCGTGTAGGGATGTTAATTGGGTATTCGGTGAGATGTGCAACACTGATTATGTAGGGCTCACTGAGCAGTGCCCGCCACCTCCCACCCCGGGATCACCTCGCTTTGTCTATTTAAAACGCCGAAGCCTTCCGAATAAAAATATGTGTCGCCCAAACGTCGAAACGCGTCTGTCGCCAGGTCGTTACTTACATTGTTTCATAATGGTTATGCCGGGCGTGCATGGAAGGTGTGATTTTTCGTGTGGGTGGTTGGTAGGCCTACGTCCACGTGTCGGGCGGGCCATCAATCAATACGCGGCCTCCCCCCTCGCTGCCCCGTCACTAACTAAATAACAACCAGATAAAGGAGAACGCATTCCACTCCGCTACTTGAATCCCCTGTAACTTGCACGATCTTTATCAGCAATTCGGCATCCCTACGACCCAATCCGTTTAGGCATTCCTAAAACTTCACTTCTGATTGATTGATAGTATAACGAAACTATTTTATTAGTTCCATAGAGTATCTTGCGTCATTTATTCCTTTGTTTTTGTTCTCCGGTTGATAGATTCGATGTAGATTAGTGCTACATAACTTTATGGCTCCTTTGTTAACTTCTCATATAAAATAATTATTGTGCTCAGCCTATTATGACAATGACGACTTTAGCAGTTTCGTATCTGAAATGTGTATTTTCTAAATTAAAAACTTTTGTTTTAATAAAGTGTCTGTACGGCTTGGTATTGCTTTAATGGATATTATCTTTTGAGAGGTCACGTTTCTCCTGCTATTGAGACGGTGATGGCACATGCGTGTGTCGTGGGCGTTGTTTCGGAATGTTTTCTTTGAATGACGTTTTGTTAGGAACACTGACTCGGTACTGTGACAAACATGTAAGCCGATTCGACAAGTCGTTCGGAACTGTCGATGATTCAATGCCGTCCCACATTGTCGGGTTACAAATGCTCTGTTTTGTGCATGGGAATCGTCGGCGGTTTTGTTTCTATGAAAGGATTATTATGAGCCTTGTCTATTGTATTGTATTAGTTTAAAAGCAGTCGTAAGCCGGAGACTCGAGGGTTCGATAACTTGGGGAGCTTCTAAGAAAAGGTCAAGATTTCATTGTATTATCAAAGGAATTTATCCTAACAATGAAAGTTATGAATTTAGAGCATCAATTATGATCTCTTATAAAGTGAGATTCTTTCGTTTGTCTCTAAATATGTACATATTTGAACGTTATAAATAAGAATGCGACTGTCATTTTCTACGAGTATGTTTTAAGTTCATCTGAATATGTTCTAATCGTTATTTATAGTGGTGCTTTTTATGTTCCGTAGGTTTTTATGTGACACTCTGAGGCAAACCGAGGGGTAACAACGGCATTATTTTATGGGGCTATAAAATATTTAAGGCACCTGTGGCTATTTATGTAGGCGTAAAGTTAACGTGTTCAAATTTCGGTATCCGTGCTTACAAATTAAAGAATTAAAAAATATATGGTAACCATAAGATAAGATAAAGGTATGTGTGTTTTGTTGTGCCCAGTCGAATGGCAAAAGACAAACATCCGAGATAAGTGTGCCCACGTTATCATAATTATGTTACTAATAATTAACACGGGCATTAATAACAAAGTCGACGGATGTCCGATAAGTGCCTTATTTTTCGTTTCATTGTGTTTATTTGTAAGAGACAGAGCAAAAGATGTGGTCCGAGATGCCGTATCTCGGTTACGCCGGGCTGTAATTACATAAATAATTCACCGTTATCAAAGCCGCACTGCAATCCATCAAAGCGGGATCACCATTATTAAAACAACATCAAACATATTTATAGAAACGTCTGTTAATGTTAAATAGTAACATATCAGCATTTGATTCGGGGATCTCGTTAAAGCGTTTGCAAATACGTTGATGTTTCATGTTCCGCACGGTTGGTTGGTTGGTTACATTCGCGACTGGTTAGCGAACTCCGAAATAAAAAGCAACTGAAATGTAGACGCTCTCAAGAGCCGCTCTAAAAGTCCCTTGCTTCAAAATAGTGGTTCGCTTTCAAAGGCACGGCGCGCCAGTCGAGTGTTCCGCGGAACTTTGTTGAATTTATAATTGTTTCAGCCCCAACCTCCATTCTAGATGACGCGGCAGTAGGTTACCCTAACGATTTCTTTGTTAACTGCGATGGTCCTCAACTTGTCAATACGGAAAACTTCTACATATATCCCTGAATAATAATCATCATATGAACTCCAGGTTTTTGCGACCCAAAGGATTTCGTATTCAAACATGAGAGCAATAGGTGTGAATACCGTCTGGAGTTTATATGTTTTGATGCCGAGACTACTGTACGTCTCCAGCATCGTGGAGAAGTGTTCGGAATCTTCGCTTCTCGTCTTGCCGTAATTAGGCTTCTCCCACTGCAAGCAGAAGTGCGCGATGTTAATCCTTATTGTTTTCTGTCGAGACCGTACCAACTTCACTTGAACGGGAGAAGCTATAGATGCTTTAGATTTTTCAACAGATTTATATACCTGCTTGCATGTGGGTAAGGGAACTTTCTTACTAGTTATCTGACAGGGTTCGTTTTTGTACCAATTCTGACTCAAGAGGAAAAGTGGCGCCTTGGTTGATTTCTGTAGAAAAGAGTAACAAGCGGTTAAACAGAGGAAAGTTATAAAAATGGACACGGTTTCGCGTCCATAAAAATTTATTGAAATTTGAACAGACGTCATTGTAATATAAGATATGATTAGTTAAATAGTCATTATATCTTACTTTGTTGACAAAAATGACAAGTATTGATGTAATGATTTCATTGTGGTATATTTTTGCTACGTATATAATATTATACAATTGACTATTAATACTGTGACGTTAAATACAACTTTGTTGTGTCATTCTCATTCTGCCAAGTCTCGGTGTTGCCTGCAGCAACAATTGAATATAGTTTGGTTTTGACATCTCGTTTAATGGCAACTCTGCGAACAATGTGTCAAATCCAGTATAATGTTATCACCCATAAAGCTAATCTTATTACCGATACACCAGGATAAATGTTATTGCATACTTATAGATCAGGCTCGGATATAAATAGATAAGAGGAGCTATAATAGGTCCCTTTGATCAAAAATATGAAGTTTTTGAGTTTTCTATACAATTTCATGTCACGTATAAATAAGTAGGACCTGTTTTATAAATTTTAAAGAAACATAAACGAAAACAATTTTCTTTACGACAAGTGTTAATTACAATTATCAAATAAAACTGACTAAATTACTTAAGTTTCGGTACTTTGAACGGAATTTATCATCAGATAGCAATATTTGCTGAAATTCTGGAACAAAGTTTCGCCTCGGAGTAATAAATTCACGAAAAAGTAAATGGAAACTATTAAAACCGGATGAAAATTGTGTAATTTATTACGGCGATGCATCAAACCAAACGAATAAATATCGATGTCGACTCGTCCAGCCGAAAGAATTGATTTAAATCACTTGGCAACAGAATTTAGTCTGAAACAATCCGCCTCAGCAATTGTCTGCCCTCAAATAACATTATAATGGCTGACCGTCGTACACATTATTTGTCCATTACGGCTGCTAGCAGAACGCGACACCGCCGACGTTGCCAACCCGACTGCTTTTCACTCGATCATTATTTCTTTACACTAATCTATAATCTAGGACTCAAAGTTTCACCATTACATACAAACCTGTAACGTGTAATTCACATCGATCGTCGGAATTATTTATTCCTCGGAATCTCTCCCCGCCGTAATTATCGCAGCACACATCGGGTAATGGTGGCAGGTAGTTTTTCTCATGTCGAACTTGACCTCTGTTCTTATTACCAGTGGCCCGCGTAGTGTGTGACGGTGTCAGATATTTACCATTTAACTGGTGTCGTGCCAAGTCATCGGCTCTCACTGGCAGCCAAGTGTCCCGCCCACAAGTGTCGTTCGCGATATTTTCGCAGTTTCTTTTGACTTTGAGAGCGTATTTCTCTGCGCTCTATCTGACCTTACGTTACGTATGTGTGGAGCTCGTAGGTGGAACCCGTCTCGCAGGCTGCTTAACATTGTACCAGGAATGGGCGTTCCGGTGAGCGTTATAAACGTGTATTAGACGCTCTACCGTTACCTCAGCGTCGGTAGACTGCGACGTGACAAAATGCTCGAAACACTGGAAACCACCCGACTGGCGTCATGGTCAATAAATTCAACAAATCCAACGTAGGTTAAGTGACAAAGAAATTTATAGTAGAACGTTGTTCTCTAATGATATCACGCGATTCGATTTAAAAAACCTAGGCGCTAAATGCGCCTTCTCACGATATAAATGCTCATATAAAAACCGGAAGCTGTTCTGTCTATGTACTTGTGGATTATTGTGACATTGTTAGAAGCTCCTCAAAATATTGTATGTTTATTTAAGAGAGTTGGCATGTGAGTGGTGAGTGTGGTGATAGCTGCAATAGTGAACGATGCATCGCAGTGCGGGCTCGCAGTAACGGTTCTTTCGCTAGCTGCCGTATACAACCGGCAGCGCCCGTATCACTTACTTTGTTATTCGTTTTTTCACACAGCAACACACGTAAACACAACATTCAAAACAGTCGTAAAATCGTTTATAGTTAAATTGCTTCGTGAAACTTTAGAATGGTCACGTGTAATGAAGGCACGTCTTTATCGCTTCCTAATTACCCTGTTCAAACAGTCGTCTGGTGGAGAACGGTAAAAATTCTAGCGTTGTCGACACGAAAGTCAATTCTAGAGAATTTGCATAAAGCCCTAGTCGAGCTTTGACGTTTCGATTTTCGCTTAATTAACGCTCGTTGGGGTCGGCGTTGCCTTCGGAAGAAAGAGTTGAATTCTCTCGCTCCCGTCCGCATCCGGCGCGATGTCTTCATTTTGAATTCCCGGTTAGACTTTATTTGAAGGCAATAAATTGACGTCGTCAAAGTTTCTCGCGTCTTTTGATAGTCGAATAATTTTATCTTCATCAATGTTCAATTTCTTCCTCATCGCGAGGCGCTGTCTGTCTCGGAACCCGTAATGAATTTGTAGATGGAGCGTAGAGACGTTGTTAGCGTACGTGTAGGTGTAACAGCAAGCGAGCGTGCGAGGGTGGGTGGTGGTAAACAGAGGCACATGGGTGTCGCATGGTGGGCGAGGGACGCCGGCGGCGGCGCCCGGTCTCGGGGCGTGCGCGACCTACGTGACTGTAAGATGACCGAGGAGACTCGCCGACTATTTGCATAATAAGCCCGTCCACCGCTCCGGGAGATTAAACTTCGGCGTATGACGTCCTGGCTGCAGCTTTCGTATAATTCAATTGTGGCGAACTGATTTCCAACTCCCCGCCGTCGCCGGAGCCGCCCGTGATTGGATGCACCGATTTGCGTCATGGCCGTGGATGCATGCATGCCTAAAGACATATCGCCTGCAGTGATTCCTCCGTAACAGACACCGTCTTTGTTACGTAACATGCGAATACGAACATGATCCCATCAGATATAATTAGTTACTGAATATCCTATGACGAATTCGGAATGTTTGGTATTTTATTTAATTATTTATGACCTAAAGAGTTCGTTGCCTACGTTGTTGGACGTTTAAAAGGCCATTATAATGTCACAAGCTTGATGTGGGTAAACTTAGCGGCGTCCCTCGAGGGAGTGCGGTTAATTAATTATTTATAGATCTTATAAACGAAGCACCGACTGGTAAATAGTTTGTCAGTTCCGATTTGGCGATCACGTCTCCGCTCCGAGGATACAAGTGTAATATGAGGGTCGCTTTCGCTGTCACGTACACTCTTTACGATTTTCTTTATTAATCCGTAGCTAATGAGTTATCACTTTGGTAGTCGGCGCTTTGTTTCCTGATGCTAAGTTTGCTGTTGGTTGGCTGTGTTGGCGGACGTGTGGACAAGGGTTTCGGTCGGGTCCAGTAATAATTGCCCGCCAGGCTCGTACCGCCATTTCACTTTTCTCAATTTCGTTGACCCCATTAACGGAGACGCGCTCCGTTTGGCGCGCAACCCTCTCCCGGCCTCGACACTGTCACATTTATCCTCAATTAAGTTTTTCTCTACTATTTAACATTACAATCAAAGTGTTACGTGCAATATTATGAAAGTGACTTTATTGTCTTGGTTGCTTTGATACTTAAGCAACACACAGTATCGTATAATACATTGTTATCTAATGTAATAACTTAGAAGCGAGCTTCACGACAGGCATGTCATTACGAAAGGAGCTCTCGAAGCTCAATTTTCTGTAGATTAACGGACCATCGCAGTAATGTCTAGACTAGACGAGATAAGTGTGATATGTTGATATCGATTATGCAGTTAGGAGGAATTATATAAGTGGGGAGAGGCGCAGAAAGGTTGAGAACAGAGGCTGATGCCTCGGGACAAAGCGTGGCACGCTTCTTAATTACTTGTGACGCTGCTACAGATATCTTCCCCAATGCCAAAGGGTGACACGATTTTTGTTGCTCCTGTGCCAAGGGAATATCGCCTCTACAGGCTTTCTCACATATTCCTCACTCGAGTTTAAAAGCCTCTCGTCGTCTTGCCTCGTTTGAAAGGAATACGTCTGTTGTAATGCTAGTTATGAAAACATAATGTGAGGGTCTTGCTCTGTTAATTACTGCAGAGTCTATTCATGTCTATGAATACCTTCCGAAACACGTAAATACTTCAACGTATCAGTTTACGAAATACATCATGTTTATGTTTAAGTATAGAGAAAGCCGTTGTATATCGGGCAGCGTGTTAAATCAAAAATAGATATTTCTCTTTCGAGCTTTTTGGTAAACGTTCAGAAATACTTGGTCACTAAATTCAAGGTTTTGCGCTTACCATGTGAACTTTTACAATTCAATTTAAGTGTTCCCATTTTGTAGTAGTTGGAATTTGTGGATTGTTTTGTTACCAGAGCTGTAATAATAAATTATAAAGTTTCCGATGTCGGTTCGGTGCGGCGGCGGGATGCCGTCCGACACGAAATTAATTTAGACCTGAATAACACGGCATGAATATATATGGAAGCAATCAAAACAAGGGGCAGCGCAGTGGCAGTCGCAGCTACTGAATTAATTACTATTTTCTACGTAATACTCCGTCAGAAATACGTCTTGCCTTCTGACAAGGCTTCACAATTAAGTTATCTTCATTATTTTGTTTTACTACTCCCATTGATGATGTCTACGAGACTCGACATCACCAGACTCTCTCGACACTTGTGTCTCGAGAGATGTTCCTAATTACTCTTGCATATTTATAAGGGAAGTAGTACATTGAAGTTGATAAATTAATTTTAGTAGTTGCTTCAATCCTAAAGGCGAACCTTACGCCCACCGTATTTTAAAATCTTGATAAATACTATTAGATATGCACTTTATGTAACGCACAGTGCCTTGTAACTTGATACTTAACATGCGGTTGAGATAAATCCGATATTATATACATTTCTGGGTCCGTAGCCAAGCGCCACAGAGTTCTTTTAAGCGTCTGAGATACCTACGACGTGTAATTTTGTACCGTTGCATCGGGAATGTTTTCTCAGTTGCTTGATAGTTGGATTGTTTGTAAAAAACGTGACTTGCTCCGTGGGTATCATCGAACTAATCTTGAGATATCACTCGATCATCAAGAAACCGGCCACAGAAAAGCTGTTCCACTCCATTTTAGGATTACAAAGCCTGTATGTATAAATTAACTCTTTTTCTTCCTTTTCTGTAATAAAATCTCCTGATGCTTTAACATTGGTTAGTTAGTTAAATTTGCCGATTGTTAGGTAACTTGGTGTTATAATCATACTTTTTGGTTTCCAAATTTTTGTTAGACTTATCATGTGATTGAGTTCAGTGACCATCGCTACGGTTAGGCAATCGAAACGAACTTAACCAATAAAAAACGTGTTCACGGCGACACCGGACAATAAATTTGCCGGCGACGAGACATTACCAAGACTGTCATGTATTCGCTTGGCGCATAACAACTTTCGGAGACAACAAGTCTGATGGAAATGAATATGTATCCGAGCAATAAACCGTTGTCGATTTCATTGCTGTCTTGCGATGTCTAGATTACGGGAGACGTCACAGGAGCGAGCGAGGGACGCGCCGCTATCGCAAACGGTTTACGAAAGTTATTGTTAAATCAACGATTTCTATTCTCTTGACGCGTGTGTGTTGCCCGCGCATATTGCGTATAACCACCCGCTTCACTATAATCTATGCGTCGATCAAGTTCGCACCCTATGTCTTTGCCTTAAGGTTGTTAATGGGTGTCTCGTGGGAAAATACGTTGATGCAACTTTCTAAGAGCGTTTGCAGAAGCGAAGTGCGTGGCGTAATGCAACGTGGCCTCTCAAGCTTCATTCACTATCATCATTTCATATTAAATCAATCTATATGATAGTGAAAGAATAGACCAGTTTAATTTTTTTTGCTGAAATAATTGGAATTTGATATACACTGAAAGTAAAATATACACTGAGTCATTAAATTCTATTCGAGCATCACAGCGTTTTAGATGCTGATTATAAATTTTAATATTCGTTCGTATCGTCATATTCCCACCCTGGGAATGTCCTTCCCGGGAAGGGTCAACAAGAAACGCAGTGGGGTGTATTTTTTAGAAATCTATTAGGGGGACGAAGCCCACAAACCATGTATTGAACTCAAGGAGTGCTTTGTTGGGAACATGTGCATTAGAAATGCAATACAAGTTGATTCTATGACATTTGAAACGCAAATGCTCCGGACCATTACATCTCTTTTTTATTCGCTTTACTTGAACAAAAGGGTAAAGGGCTACTGTGAGATCCAAAGCTTCCATTGAAAGTTCATCAAAATCTGAGTTCGACCAAAAGAAATCGAAATAGTGTGCATTATTCACTTCTTAAAATACCTTATTATGCTTTTATAATTTACGGAGCAAGTTTTTGCTATCGTTGTACATTGATATTCGTCGGTTATTGTCATTCAGACACTTTGTTATAGATTCGTTTTCATTGAACGTGGCTTCGTGTCTGCTATTTCATCCATTTAAAATCTTCCAGATCGTTCTTGAAACTTCAAAGACCTAGACTGTACTAAGATGTTAATTCTGAATTTGGTAAAGCTTTTACTCTAATTAGTAATAAGGCACTGACCTGTCTTAATGAATGTTGCGAACCGCTTGTTGCTATAAGCACTAATTAAACAAATGCCTTAATATCTGCCTAATGCGACTCTTAACTTAAAATTAATTGATAATTAAGATAAAATAACATTTTTAAATGATTTGAAAGTGTCCAAATTGTTTTTTTATCGGTTGACATGTTGTGGGTTGTGCACTTTGTATTACATTATATTAACTAACTGACTTGTTTGTAATAACTTTTACTAATAAAAGCAGACTTTCTCTGAATTCGTACCAGGTTTTGCTTTTCGGCAAATCTCGAGTGTACTTACTTGTAGTTAATAAAAATTCGTCTTACATATTACTTGGAATGCTGTGGAAATTTTCTGTCCACAGAAACTTATATATTTCCTCTAATTTTCACTTCACCAATTTTCTTACTTCAAGAACGAGGAGCCATACTCAGCAAATTGCTCCCATTGAGGAAGATTCGGTCAGAACTTCACAGGTAGGTAGGATAGGTAGCATTCCCTCGACATTTTCCCTCTACCCAGATGTATTGACCGGTTTCCGACACTTTCCCGGATAAAAAGGTAACGATCCGGGTGTTTGTAGATAGTGAACGTTTGCGACGCGATTGTAGATATGGAGCTATGTATTTTGCTATATACACTGACTTCCTCCTTTTGACAATTTAAAATGGTAGTCCTTTCCTTTAACAATAAGAGAAATGGCAGAAATGACGATTTCTTGTCTGGTTTCTTTTACCTCCTCGCTTTTATTATGTTTATGCATCTGTTTTGTAATGTTTATGATTAAAATTAAATACCAGAAGTATTTAAATGGAAATACTGAAAGATACTTCTACTTGAGAAGATACTCGTACTTTAAAAAGTGTATTCTTTAAGATGTTAAAAAAATGTGATGGAAAAAGTAATTTTTTTACACTCTTGTGATTGTCAGGATGGCGGAATTATGTGAGGGTCTTTTAATAATCCAATAGCTTTTGTCAAGGGAAAAAATTAATTGTACCTTTAAAGTTATTGAAAAGAGAATTTGGACGGGAAAGGAAATTGTGTTTGAGGGACATTAATTTTGCGGGGACGTCCTCTTTGTTACGGGAAACCATTTCAGGTTTCAAGAATTATTATTTTCAAATTCACCAGGGCCTGATTAGTATTACATTTTTCAAAGCTTTAAACAAGTGAATAAATTGAAATGTCATTTTTGTAATACGTAATTAGGGTACAAACTAAACCTTTTTGCTTTAGACGTGAAAATAGTCTGCAATCATACATTTCGTTGTCGTTTGAAACCGTCATGAAAATTGTTGTAAGGAAATTGAACCGTTAAAATATTAGATCGTTCTGTGGAAACATGGCAAAGCTTTTACTAAATTACTGTTAGTAATAAAAACTGCATGTCGTATGTATTGCTTAACTACATGCTATGGGAGGCACTTTTCAACCGGGCCACCACCATTTTAAGCTCTTACATTGCATGTTTAATCAAATAAAACATTGCATAATTATCTGCTTTTTCAAACTAAACACGTTGCAGAAGTTCTTTAGGTGATTGTTTTGTTTTGGAATATGCTTGTTGCCTCTTTTATTGATATCTTTAATGTTCTTAGCAGCTTGTTTTTTAAGTTTATAGCCTTATTTTTACTTCGTTCTATATGGCGATTAAATCGCTCGAGCAAAGCCCGGGCATCCGAATCCGAAATGGAGTTGTATCGGTGAATCACATAGTAGTATGCAAATCTCCGTCGAATGGGCACGCGCGTGCGTGAGTGCTGCTGCGATTTGGTAATACGCAGTTACCTACGGCCGGCGCCGGGTCGACGAACCCGCGCGAACAATGCCATATCGTAATTGTTTACTTCGCTGACCCGCTGCTCGCTTCGAAATCTGCCAGCAACGCCCGGCCGATAATACGCGCCTAGATGTCAACTCTGTTACGCGCTCGATGCTTGCTAACTCGCGATGAAATCAAGGGAAATGTGTCCGTTGACCCGGACCGGTTAGCTCTCCGAGCGAAAACACACGTCTCCCATCCGTCCTCCAGCAGCGCTGGGCTCGTGAAACCACCATTTTATCTAGCCCCGTAGGTACAGAGCATCGCGAAATAATTTAGCTGATAGTTTGTGCGTTGCGTCATGGAGAAATGTGGCTCGCGTGCCACCTTTTCGGTCGCTATTTCGGGTATTCGGGGTCGGAAGGTTACGCGCCACTGGCCCAGACGTCATTGCTCAAACGTAGTGAGCGTTTTGTTAAGTTTATTTATTCAGTGGGAGATCCTCGGTTATGCAAGCCCTATGCGTGCTATCCGAGTCTAATTAAACTGCAGATTTCACAAGGCAGAGGCGTGGGTAATTGATTCTGCCACTGTTTTATGGCTTCCACACACGTGAAGAGTGTTTGTAGACGTAGTACAGAGGGATCGGAGTGGTACGCGGCCGGAATGCGGGATTCGGTGCTACGTGGCCGGCATGCCGCACGCTGTCTAAACGTACGTCGCCTCACTCGGCTTAACTGCACGCCTATTTATAAAACTAAACGTTATTTGCATTTCGCAGACAACTTGCATTACTGGCTCGCACGGACTGGAGTTGTCTCGAAAACACATTTAACTCATATTAAGGAAGCCACACGTGTTCACTCGAAAGTGTTTAGATATTAAGCGCTGTATTTCGAGCTCTGTTTGCTTTAAAGTAATTTATTCGAGTAATAATGCTCGTGTGCTTTATTAGTACAGGTAATA
This sequence comes from Choreutis nemorana, assembly GCA_949316135.1. Lineage (NCBI taxonomy): Eukaryota > Metazoa > Arthropoda > Insecta > Lepidoptera > Choreutidae > Choreutis > Choreutis nemorana. The sequence continues at coordinate 1,615,251 of OX438609.1, forward strand.
AATAAGTTGCAGCGCTCTCGGATTTCGTGTAATTTATTCCTTTATAAGGACGCTGTTCCGTATTCGGGCTCGAAGTTGGCGTGACCAAGTAACGCTACGGTTGATGGTGACAGGAGTTTGTATGAAAGGTAGAGTCACTCGGATGTAATTACCCGTATAGGCATGTTCAAATGGAAATTAATAAAATAGGTAGGTATCGGCTTTAACGACGTTACCCCCAAAAGGTTTGAGTTGGGCGAATTCAGTAGCAATATGTCGGTTATTTGATTAGGGCCGGCGGGTCCGGTTGAGGTATAGTTTCAGTTCGGATCCCGCTTGGGGACAACACATTACCGAACTCAAGTTCCCAACGACCGACGGAACTATTAACATTTATGTGAATTATACAACTAAGTGGAAATTGATTATGGACAAGTTGTTCACGTAACGCGTTGGATATTGCGGTTACACAATATGTTTATGTTATTATGTTGATTGAATGCCTAGGAAATGTGGAGATTGGCTTTCCCTTGTTTTACCTTCTACGTCCAATACTACGTTTCTTCATTTAAAAAAAAATACGTTAAAGTAGGCATTTACTAAGGCAAGTTTCCAAGTCCAAAAGCACTTTTCTTCATAAAGAATTATGTTAAAAGTAGGCATTTTCCAGGCAATGCTCTCCCTTCAGCCAAATCGTTGATTATCTTCAGGTGAGATGGAGACTTTATTCTTAATAATACTAACTAAAATAAGATAATATAGCCTATGAATGCTTAAAACAGCATAGTTATAACAAGTGAGTTTGTGAACTTATAACAACTCCACGACCCGTTGAAATGTGAAGTTTAATAAGAAGGAACAAGATCCGTTTTGGTTTGACCCTAGTATAAAGCAAAGAGGAAAACATTGGCTGAGACCTAGGAAAAGGGATTTTCACCCATAATAAGCCCTATAGTGTGCTTTATATGTCAGATACCTCTCCAGGAGACGTCGCGTGGACTGGTAATTAAAAAAGTTAACCCTAGTTATTAAGCGCGGGGTCGTTTTCGCCACCAGATCCCAGGCCATCAGGCCCTTGCCTTGCTTGCTCTGCTATCTACCAGTCCTTCTAGGACCAGTGCCTTGTAACTAAGGTTTACTTTTGACGAGATAGTATATAGATATTCGTCCCTCGTCGTCGTCTCTTCTGTACAAACCGCGCCCAAGATTATCAGATCCGACCAGATATGGGCCAGATCCTTTAGTAAACAAGAACTCAATTTCTCGTGGTAAATCTCTTTGTTTGTATGTTTGCTCCATGCTAGGATAAAGGTACGTAATCTACTGTTATATGGCTTGATAACGAATTGGAACACCCAAGTATCTACGACACAGTTGGTTGGTGCTCTTGAGATTATTGCAGTCGCTTCTTTGAATTGAGGTATAGGAGATTCTAGAGGATATTTTCAATGTAATCCTAATATTGTTGTGTTTTTACACATTTTATAGGCTTGTACTGAATTGATGAGCTGGTGTTTTATGTCAGTTTTTTTGACTTGACTTTATTTTACCAAAAAGATTTTGCTCATGAAAGATGTTTTATGTCGACTATTTAATTGATAACTAGAACTTTAGTTTACTGGCCTACAGGTTTGTGTCTACAGTAGTAATATCTGATAGAAATTATTATGTGTTCTAATAGTTGTAGTAGTGTAATTTATTAATAAAATTATATGATTTCAAACTGTAGGTTTTCAATAACAAATCAAACAAGATAGCATTAATAGTAAACAATAACGACGTCTAGATATGTCATTATCGCGCTGTTTACTTTACTCTTGCATTGTACTGCCTGTGTTATGACTACTTCCAGCTATTTATAGCCATGTTGACATTCATTATCCCGTATTTTATAGTCCGAGCTTTTTAAGATTTTTCAAATGAAAATTTTTAGACACATTTTTAGTACTGCAAACTAAGGAATGGTTTGTTTAACTAGATGACAAAGTTGGAGATAATCTGACGTAAAAAAAACTATCTTCGCTTTTCAAGTTGGAATGATTCAAACGAATTATGTATATACAAAGAATCATTTTAGTATTGCATTATCTTGTTTTTTCTTAACCTTCTCGTTTGATTGATGTATTGAATGAATGACTAATAAATAAGTAATTGAAAGTGGACATGAGGCTTGAGGTGTGTCTCGCTCATGCCATGCCATGGCTACAATTCGCTCCATTGAAAATATCATAGTCATCGGCCAGTGGTGTCGAATAATGTAGTCGTAAAAATCACATTACTTATTTCAACAGATCGGAAAACTGTTCAATGTTCACCCTTCAATTCCTTTGTTTGTAATCGACTTTGTGCGAATGAAATTGAAACACCTAATTAACTTCTTTAACGATATTCTGTCCATTATAATTTAACTGAGCCGAAAGATTTTATGAGAGGAGCTGATTTATTATGAAAAGTTCCGAAATTCCGGAGAAACGCGAAAAATAGGACCACGGAGGCAGGGCAGTACCACGCCCGACTGTCAGCTGTTTGCTACGGGGGTCAACGACCGCAGGGCTCGTGACGTCATCCCACTGCCACGCCCACGCACCCCCCCTCCCTTCATCACCCCCCACTCAGGCCCTTTCCGCCCTCGAGCGCAATTATTTGAAGGATACCATTCATCACACCCCAAAAATGACATTTTGTTACGAGGAATGAAACCGCCGCCGCTCGAGCCTCATGTTTTCATTTTTTTCGGCGTTGTCGCGCCAGTCCGCTCGGATGTCACTTGCTGACGTAATAAGGTGCTGGAAACTGTGTCACTGATACCTTACATAATCCGCGTCTCCACCGATCTAAAGAGACGGATGTAGTTCGAGCCAAAACTCAAAGGACTCCAACAATACGTACAGTAATCGGCACGGACGAGAAAGAAAGGGCCGACCTACATATTATTATATAAAGTTGTAACAAAGACATTGTGCCCCGTGATGACCTACTATCGGAGGAACGTGTTTGCAAATAATTTCTTTCGCTCACCTTTTCCCATTTAAATGAGGAAGGACTTTTAGCTCGCAGATTTCGTTGACCCCTTTCCGATTTTAGACACAAAGACTTGAAAAAGGTTAGGTGGAAAGAGCATTTTTATCATTCCTAAGGTTTTGAATTGTTTCGGAGTTTTTTTTAGATTCTTAAAGTACAAAACGTAGTTTTATTGAAAAGTGTTGTAGGTACAGGGTGATATGAAATATAGGGCGTGAACTATTTGGGGAAAGGAGAAATGAAACGTGCCATCACGTCGCGTAAGCAAAGGTCTGTAGTACACGCGTAACTCGCGTCAGGCATGCGTCTAGCGTGTCCATAAATTAACTCTTTGTTTATTAAATTGTTTTATGTAAAACGTATGATTAGTCAGGAGAGGTCGTTGAACTGATTATGTGTGGCCTTCGTTCTGTTTCTTTTTATTTATTACGATTAATTATCTATTTAATTGCAACGCCCGCTCGTTTCTGGCCTCGATTTAGTTTGTTCAATCTACGAAATGCAAGCCACATTTAAAAATCATATTCTGTGTTGCCATGTTGAATAGTATAAAACGTAGGGACTGAGGTCTCACGTCCAATAGTGTATACAACATAGCGGGTAATTGCTCCCATTGTTCTTGTATCACAGACACCAGCGCCATATTGCTTTAGCTATCCTGATCTCTCTGACATTCTAATTTCTGTTCATATTCAAGCTATGTTTGTTTACGGGCTAAAGTAACGAAATAGATGAATGACGTTTGTAATTCTAAATAATTGTTTTTCTTCTGTGCGTGTTCGAAATAGCATAAAATAGATGTACAGACTATTGGTTGTTATATAATTCGTGAAATGTTTATCGTTGGCTGTTCGTATCGCATCAATGTCGAGAGGGGAATTGTAGAAGTTTCTAGAATGTTTTATACAGAGAACTTTGGACGTTAAAATAATGTTAAAATTTTCCTCTTTAACGTTAAATAGAAATGTGTACTTTTATCGATATATTTCGGCACCGACATTTTTGTGACCGCGTAACGTTATAATGATAATTAAATATTATTTTAATATTGTGTTTATTTAATTTTTTATCTGTTAGATCACGATATTGTTCAACAGCTTACACATTGGCATTATATACTAAATAAAACAATAACAAAGATACCGTTGGAGGTTTTTAAATCATTAAAAGTGATTTCTCGTTGAACGAGAGATTCTTGATCAGAATCGTGCGAATAACCCGTATGTTGTACCTTATAGTGGACTTGTAGTAGTTTTAATTAATGCCTAAGCAGAAGTAGGCTGTTATCTAGGTACGTTGCGTAGAACAGGTTGGTGAGAGTATCGCAAACGCAGGCATGGTCGACTCGTGGCGACTCGGCGTAACCTTGCGTACGATGATAAACAGATGACGTCACGAGCTATATTTAACCATGTTTGTGTCGAGCCGAGCGCCAGCGCACCGGGTCAACGGCCTCGCAGCCTATCTGAACCGATCTGAAAGTTGACTGCGAACGATACGCTCTACTCGCCCGCGCTGTAGCGTACGCACTAAATCGCGGAGAGCAAGACGCGAGTGTAGGTTGCGTGGACCGCTTTGTACGGCGTTATCAGCTTCTGCAGTCTGGAAGGACGGGTGGGTAACAAAGGGTTAATGCTACTTACCCGCCACCCGTTCTACCGGATCTGACTCCGCTACGCTTTCAATTTGCCGGGACTTAGCAAACTCTCATCTTGCTTAAGGTCCACTTGCACAAAGGCGCGTTTAACAACACCACTCGGGCGTAGTTCGCATTGTGAGTGCCTCACCCGGATAACTATTATCCAGTGAACTTATTTACCCGCGAAATATCAAGTAGCACGGAGTCATTTTACCGAGAGGTAAACGTACGCTTAATGGGTATTTCATTTAAAAAATCCAAATCCGAAATGGGTTTCCTTATTTGGTTTCTCATCCATCTACGGTTGCTGTGACTATTAATTAGGTGGGTAGGCGCGTATTCCTTTTATACGTAAGTATGTAGGACGATTCGCGACTGTACGACAAGGGATCGTTGACCTCACTGATAGGTACCTATGCTATGCTGTCCAGCGACCAGTGCATAAATGAATCCCGCAGTGGGGATTGTGCGGAATTTTATGAAGTGCATTCAATACCGTTACCAGCTTCCGACGAATCACCCATTTCCATACGACGACAGCGTATTATCCACAATGGGGATTATGAAGCTCGCATTGACATTTTATAATACATTTCTCTCACCTACCGTTATAAAGTTGATGTATTGTAATGCGGTTTAGTTTTGCCTTTGTTTCCGACACTTTCTTCGGGTTGCCACCTACGGATTGATATTTACGCCACCAGTTCACTATAAACTGCCTTTTTTCCGTTATTTGCGACTGGATCCGAGTCGCAAAGCTATCATTCGGAGGCGAACCTCAATAAATTTGTTTTTGTTGACGCCTTGGCTGGCAATGCAACACACGCCCGCCGTGAGGTTATGTAAAGTTTTAGAACTAAAAATAATGTTACATCAGATTGACCGCCCTTGCAAACTATTTTAATGCTGTATGTCATGTCCAGTTTTTTACTTTATATTTGTTCATTAATTATTTTAAAACTTTACAAGTGCTATGATAAAATTTTATCCTTAATAAATCTGCGTCAAATCAATTTCTATGTAGAATAAATTCTTCAATGTGGATAGACTTATGTTATTAAGATATAAAATCGGCAACTAAAACATGATGCAATTAAAAAATATGCATAACGTATTCATTTGTTCAAAGTGCATCATCTACAAGAAAGATGAGAATTTGATTAAACGAAGCAAACAAAAATGCATGCACGAATCTTCAACTCAAATTTATTATAACCAGTTTACAATACCCCGTAAATCTCACTGGCAGAGGTGAAATGAATAACACTAATTATAAATAGCGTGTTTTTTTTACTCATATGCCTTGCCTAGGTAACAGAGTTACGGAGAGAGATTTTTACGAAAATACTCCGACCTTGGCTTGGCTATATCATTTATTTGGCGTCCGTCCGCTGTCATATGTAGGTTTCAAATGGGACGAATAACTGGTACAGTCGTACGTAGAAATACATTACTATTCATTATTAAGTTTTCTAATTATATTAGTGAAGTTCGACGCTTTGCCATAGGTTCTTTTTCCCCCGTTTGTTGCCTGTGCGAACAACTGTACTTTTTCCTGCATAGAAAAAACCATGGTCAACTCTCCTGAAAAATTTCTCTGAAAAATATCCAAAAAGCATGCGACTAATGTAACAACTAAAACTCTTTTTTTATAACTGTTTGTTTGACGGCCTATTTGGCGCAGTGGTGAAGCTACGCTACAGGTTCCGGGTTCGAATCCTTTTGTGTTATTTGCAAGACGCATTGTTTCGCCTACGGGTCTTGGATGTAGTATTCTTAACTATTTATGCATTATACCAGGTCGTTGCTTAGCACCTACCATTGAAGATTCCTCAATCTTACTGCAGGGCTAAATATACGCAAATGAGACCTTGCTAATGTTATTGTTTACCAGTTTTTTTTACTTTCAATTCCAATTTAAAAAAAAAATCTTTATTGTTGTTTTGAGATTTTACAGAAGAGTGAAGTTTAACCGTCAACTTAGTTTTTATTTATTTATTTAGTTGATAGACTTTAGTATTTAACTGTACCACAGAATATAAGCTGCAACGAAATTAAAACTGGCACCGAATTAATTTTAATAAGATTTCTGTGATTTCAACAACACGAAACAGACTGTCACTTGACGTGCAAATTTACGTGCGTAATTGTGTGTTTTTTTTTAATATTTTTCAAAATTATATTTTGTAAGAACTTTGTCGTCAACTTTTGTAAAAGTGATAAATTTAATTTAACGAGTACATTGAAGAATAAAATGGATGTTTTTTTTGGTCAGTTCTGTTACGTATATTTGTGCATTTGTACAGACTGTCACACATAACATTAACAAGTGCAATAACAATCCTCATGCTGTACAACTTAAGAACGGTACAAAGTTTACATAGGTTGATGCTTGGCAGTGTGTACCTTGGAGTTGAGGGAGTATATGGTATTTTCAAGACTGTTCCACCTTTACCTATATCCTTCACTAAATAAACGATTTAATTGTGGCAAAATGCTTGGCTATTAGTTATTATTATTATTGGTTTAGGTTGTAGATCTAAGTGCGAGATCGTCCGGGTTGGTACCACCCTCCTTTGTGCCGTGAAGCAGTTCGCTGTGTTTCGGTTTCGAAGGATTGCAGAGCGAGTGTAATGACGGCATAGGAGTTAAAAAATCTTTACCTCAACATGGGCAACGCATAGGCGGTGTTTTTGGCATTCCAGACCTCGAGGGCATCGTCATATCAATGTGCGGTGGTCAGTGAGTTGTCTGCTTGTGTGCCCGTGATGTATAAAATAAATAAATAGAAAAAAAAAACACATAGCATCACGACACAAACTTTGACTCAGCCCTGCACTAAGATATAATCTTGTATCGCAGACTAAGCAACGATATGGTATATACTACATAGATATGAATAGAACATCCAAGACCGGTAAGCGAAACAATGCGTCTTACAAATAACACAAAGTCCCGTCCCTGCCGGTATTCGAACCCGGAACCTCTAGCGTAGCAGTCGGCTGTTTACACCACTGCGCCACCAAAGTCGTCAAAAAACATCTCAAATGTTTTCGTTACCGCGTTAAATATCCGCTTCACCGCCATATTGGACAATGATGTCTGCAGCCTATGGTAGAGTCATGGTGTTTTTTGTGAAATCCACTTAAAAGTTTTGTGGAGGATTTCCTAAGGGTTTAAATATGTGTAAATTAACCTATGTTAATGTTACGTTTTAGGTTCGATTCCCGACGGGTTTTATTTATAAGATACATTGTTTCGCCACCTGCTCTTGGATTTACCTTTTTTTAAATTATGAATGTCAATAGTAATAGCGTAATATTTCTTATGGTCGAGCTAAAAAGTAATAAAAATAACCACATCACGACACACACATAGACTCAGCCCTGCAGTAAGTATCGTAAGAATCTATCACAGGAACCAAGCAACGATATGGTATACATATATTAAGTTTTCATTGAATATTATAGGTAATTATCTAATCTAAAATGTAGTTCATTTGACTCCTCGGTGAGCTGATCCCGCTTGAAAAAAATCCCGCGGGATGAGCTGATCTAAAGGTTCTCTGACAAATTGTCACTCAAATCTCTCTAATTCATACAGTCACTTATACGATCCGCCTTTTCTGGGACAAGTCATCTCGTCTTCATAACGTCTTTCATCTCTCACACATTCTTTACGTATTTCTCCTCTCGTCTCTTTACAATACATTATAGTTATGTCAAAGCTATACTTTCTCTTTGCAAGTCAGTATACCAGTATGTCACGCACGCACGTATAAATGTAGTTCGTGCTATTGTTAGATCTAGTAATATTAAACTAAACAGGTGTCGCTCATGTGCTACGTCACGAAGGCGGCCGATCTGAACCTCGAAATAATTTTGAGTTCACCTTTATTGCTTAAAGCATAAGGTTCAAAGTTGGACATGAGGTTCAAATGTTGTTGCTTTTTTGTTAAATACTCAGTTTACTTTTTTTTTTTCAATAAGCCACTGAAATTAATTAAAGATAGTTTTAAGTCGTAAAAATATTACTTATCTGCTATATGTATTAGAAATTACTGGGATGCATCACCCAAACAGAGTAACAATCAAAATGTTTGATAAATAAATGTCGCTACCATATTTATACGTTGGCTTAGTCGCCATAGTGAGATGGTAAAGCGACTAACCGCTTCTGTCGACCATATTTTTTGTCCGTTATCACGATCTATGAATAATTAACATCTAATAAACAGACAGACAGCTTTATTGGGTCGAATGCAAGTTTGCTTTATATTCATTCTTTAACATACAATATTCACGCGTTTTTGTCTGATATTCCTTAAATTATAACCTACAATAAAAAGTTGAAATTTCCCAAACGGAAAAAAAACAACAGTCGTTGCCTACTTTTGTAATAAAAAATTAAATTAACGCAAGTTAATTGAAGAAATAGAAAGTTTTTTAACCTCAAAACAAAGGAAAAGTTTCAATAAATAATGGGTACTATTATGCCTACTATTATTGTAATAGATATAGCATTGTTATCTACAGTGTGATTTTCTAGGTACGGTAGGTATTGGGTTCTTTCCACTTTTTTTGTATTTAATTTTCTGTTCTAGATTTAGCATGCGATTTTGTCTGTTAGGAACTCGACTTTTACACGAAGGCTTCTCTTTCCTCAGAAACCTTTTATTCCCTCGTTAAATTTCACCGAAATGTGTTCAGCTGTTAAGGCTTGGACGGGTAACTAACAGAGTGTCGGTATTTGTTATTCAGAATGACATCACTACATGGTATAAAACAGTCGATTCCCGCTGTCTGTCCCTGTGTATGCTTAGATCTTTAGAACTACGCAACGGAGTTTGATGCGGTTTTTTTTTAAATAGAGTGATTCAAGAGAAAGGTTATATGTATATAATACATACATAATATCCGTGCGAAGCCGGGACGGGTTGCTAGTTCAAAAATAATATATAACAAGTATAACTATGTCTGAAATACCAATGGTATCACGTGAGCATTGCCACCTAACCCTAAACTAACTGGCAACCTTATCGACTCTGTCATAAGGTATAGGTTACTTATACATACAAAATGTGACATTTTACCTATTGTTCTTATTTAAATAAAAAAAGTTATCAAGTGGACGTCATCAGATAAAAGTACAATCGGTGATCAAGATATGAGGATCAAAAGATAACAGTTGAATAATACATAATAATGTTAGTAAAATGTACATATATATTTATACATTCATAGTTATATTAGGAATTTGTCCACAATCTCTCCTTGTAAGCGACGTTTAGCCGAAAATTCAAGATATTTATTTGTGAAACACGAGTACATACACATAAAATACAAGTGAGTTGTTTGGGTAATTACATAAAAAGGTTCAGTCATGTTCTGCCTTTGCGGCATCACATCATTTGTTTTGGGTGCTGCTGGTCTAGATAATGCATATTTACTGACTTGAACAGGCTCTTCCGACCTATATATACATATGGATATAGCTTTCCTTTATATCAAGCTTGAACAAACAAAAATTTTAAGTGAACAATGTTTGTAACAACTACCTGCAGCTACACGTAATAAAAAAATCGACCCTTGATTGAAAATAATGTTTTATTTTTACGTAACATGTCTTTATACTAGCTATAAGTAGAGCCTTTTCAGGAATGACATCGTAAGCGAAAATTTGCTTTTTACAGGAGAGAGTTACTACATTGTTTTTATCGATGTTTTTTTTTGCTTGTCATTCATGATATTAATTTTTTACCATAATAAATATATTGTTAATTAAAATAAAGCTTTAAACTTGTAAATAAAATGTAAAACAGCCTGATTAAGAGATTACGAAAAAAAATCAATTTTTATAATTTTTGTCGCTTACGATGTTCTTCATGAGAAGGCACGATATGTTTTATGTACATAAACGCTAGTAAATATTCAATGTCCACCACTTAACACCCTCTGTCTATGAAGCAGGGTAAAAACGGTCAGTTGTCCACTCGAACATATGCTGTTTATTGTCTCTATGGGGTGTAAGTTATGGTTTTCAAACACGATTTTTTGTTTAATAATAACAACAGCCTCTGTGGCGCAGCGGCGTAACAGCTGCAATGAGGTTGTGGGTTCGAATCCCAACCTAGTAGCCATATTTGCACACATTAGCCTTGCACCTAGTAGTCTAGTAGACACATTTGGTGTTTCTAGTTTATAAGCTAAATGAATGCTTAATAAATACTATCGGGTTATTTGTATGCCTATTAAAACTAACGTGGCAGGTTAGTTTTAAAAACATTTAATACACGTTTTTTGTTAATAATAGAAGTCCTTAACAATTTTAGAGGAAACCGATATAAATTTTCCCAAAAATTTATCACGAAATTTCGTCAACTTTGTGTGCGAAATTTTAATATGAAAATTTCCCGCGTCAACCGCACTCGCTGGTACCCGATACCTGGAATAACCTGAATTTGTTTAAAGGACTGAAGGGAAATGTATATCCCTATCCGAACCCTTTATATACGGGGAAAAACCTTAACTACTAGAAGCGCCGGTTTGACTGACGAATCGATCGATTTGATTTTAAATGAAAACAGGTTAAAGCCTCAAAAGACGTGGTTCTCTGGGCAAAATCGTACCTATCAGTAATAGGAACAAATCGATTTCAATGATTGACATTAAAAAAACGTGTTATATATTGTGATTCTGTTAATTTTTTTGTACAATCTTTTAATGCCTAAAAGTTCATTTTAATTAAGTCCTGAATATCGTATATATAAAGGATAGTAGTAGTATAGTAGTAGGGTAGTGTAATAATCGCATATGATATTGACAATAAATACAAGATCACTGGTTTATAAATAAACGCCTTTTATTCTATTATTCGTTACGAATAAACGCAAAAATATCTTAAGATATTTTTATTTGAAAAACAAAAAACATTACAGAGCTTAAATTAAAAATATAAAGATACGTACCGAAAAACACAAACAACCAAAAATGTTTTACACAAAATATTACCTTTAGATAAATAGAACCCAATAATCGATAGCTCGCGGCGTTCTTGGCCATTTTTTTTTTTTTCGTTATCTATTCTTACAATTGGATAGGTTCGCAAGCAGTTGCTATGCCGCAGATCATTATAATGTAAATTATACCTGACTACTTATACGAATGGTATCCAATTTGGTCTATAATAGAGCCACTGTGGTGAAGTTATGGTTACATTGGATTACAGTAATGGCCGACTGTGTTAGGCTTAGCTTACGTATGAGACATCTATTTACGTGTACATAAGCACTTTATTTATGTTATGACTGCTAATACATAGCGACACCGTTGCACATACAATACATACGAGTAACTTTTTTCGTTCGTACGTTCAATATACACGTGATGTTAATTGTTAAGTGTGCGTCTCTCAATCGACGTGTGCACGGTTAGTTCGAAATTCGAATTGAATCGATCGATTTAGATCGATTGCATTCGGTTTCGAAACCCGTCTCTGCACAGTGTCATCATTTCGTAAATTCTGATTCTGATAAATTTTATCGTTTCGCCCACGCGCTGAATTACACGAATACGTTTTTAATGCACGACGTAAGTGTATCGCTGATAAGTGGTTATATATGATTAAGCATTATTCGTTCCCCAACCCGGTTTAATTCGTAAATTCGTTTCTGAGTTTATTGTATGAAGGATATGGTAAAACGACGAGTCACATCATTGAAAACAGTGGATAGTTGTGGGGTTTCCGCATTTTCTCTATCCATAATTAAAGCCCTGGTTGGACCCGTTCAGCTGTTTTGAAGATCGGTCTGAACAACATTTAAGCTAATGCTCATTTATTTAAAAAATTCACAGCGACGCTGTATTTTTCGATTTTATAGTATTTCGTATTAGTGTGGATACGAGTAATGGCGTACTCAGCAATATTGGTTAATATTCATGGATGATATAAAAGTTTTAAAGGCAGTATAAAACTTGTGCAGCAATCGCAGCAGACGTCAGATATATGCCATCCAGCGAGCGCTTTGAAAATTGTCTAACGATAGAAAAACTTAATACGAAACTTGCCAACGGAAATCCATCAAAAGGAGCAATCGCAGTAAGTAGTTTCTGATTAGTTTTTCGTCTAGAAATTATACGTAAATCGGATTTAGTTTTCGTAAAAAACACCGGCATTGATTTATCGCGCATCTTTTTGTCCGTTGCGTACCAACAGAACGCGCGATTATGCTTTTTATGGGAGGAATCCTCGAGTAGAACACATGACGCGGCGTGATGGAATGCGAAGCCATTCCTCGGCTGCGGCCATCCTTTTATCTCGAGGATAAGGGAGTGGCCGATTGTCTGGCCCGGTCACGGTCGCATATCTCACAGTACCTCGTGACCCACTCGCCCGTAATAACCCACCAAATTACACTCAAAAATCCTCGACTCCCACTGAGATAGACCCCGGACAAAGTCACGGTTTCGCCCTCAACAATTACTATGTACCCGATCAATTTATTTATCCCGTCGCGTGGCTAACAAACGTTGTTTTTTCCTTTTTCTCTTTCCGCTAACAAGCGGAGCGTCCCGATGTCACCTATAAAACCCGGGGAGTACGTTACATTGTCGCGCGAAAAACGCTAAAATATCGCACGGAAGTTAATAAAAGTCCCGTGTGAGATGATAAGGCAGTTGAGGAGAACAAAGAATGGCTTCCACTGATCACTGTACGGTAAACGGTATCGCAATGTAACTCACCTTTATTAGCTGCCTTACTACTCGCTTGGAATTTAAAACGTTAACCTTTGTACACGAGTTCTTTCACTTATCCCACTCTTAAATGTTACATAATTTGTCTTTCCTTTGTCCATAATTTTAAAACGAACGATTCTTAAAGTTATCCGAATTTAGATAAGAAGAGATCCGAAGATATTTTGTTTGTGTGTTTCGTACTATTCGAATCGAACCACTATGTGAATCACCGGAGGTTCTTTGTTTAGGACCTATGAACCTAGATTCTCCTAGAGGTCATTGAATCCAGCTCTGTCTTCATTGTATTTTATAGTGGAGCCTCTAAGGCTAGGGTTGTCAGCTGCCAGCTAGGTGTTGAGTGTGTTACTGGAAGTGTAGTTGCAATGTTTGGTTGGAGCGAGCACGTGAGCGGTATCGATCGGCCGGGCCCTCAGTCTGCGCGTGGCGGCCCTGCGATTGGCCTACGCCTCGCCTACCGTGCCGGCTCCATTGTTACACGGAAAACATGTGATCGCCCCGAACAAATAACTCTTACTTACTTCTAACTTGAATACGGCCCTGTCTTACTAAACTTGAATAATTATGTCTCACTAATTCACGCTGATCGATGTATGCAATTATAAATTGAATGGTTTTTTTTCAAGTCTAAATTTCTCTTTTTGGCTGTCGTTTCATTCAAAGCAATTTTAGAGAATCAATCTAAAAACGGTGATCGATTTAATAAATAACTCTAATTGATTAAAGTACATGAATTATTTCCTTTATTTTTCATGTATTGCATGCTAAAATAATGTCTTACTTATTCATGTAATGCGATGAATAAAAGTTAATTTTAACAACAAAAGGAAGTACAAAGATATCGCTAAATTCCCTTAACTGACGTTATCATTTGGAACAATGCGTAATATCAGGCTGAACATCGCTAATGCCATTATTAATAGATCTGTATTTTCCGTAAAGTTAAAACAATGAATACCCTTACCTTACAATACCCGTTTGGCCTGCTTAAGGCTCGTTCACACGCTGCAGTTTTTCCCCACTAAGGGTACGTTCATACTTTTTAACAAAATAGGTCAACTTACAAAGGACTCGAAATCTATAACGAAAGGTCCAGCATAATTTGAACTACTTTCAAAACAGGTCTTGTTACAATTGATCTTCATCTTTCCTGCTAGCTGACCAGTACAATTTGAGCTCTGAAAAGTCGACCTAATGTTAACTAAGGGCGGGCAGCTATTGAAACGGTGACAACCCAGGATTAACCTGAAACACGCTAATCTATTAAACGGTGAATCATCAGTCGTAAATGCCACCTCCGACAAGATACGCGTGCTCGACAGTGTATTGTGTAACGCCGATATACATACAATTAATTAATCCACTTTTCATGTACAATGAATGCACTTGCGTGTAATAAAATCGACTCACCCTCTATCTTTCGATTTGAAACAATGGATCAAAATGTTTGATTTATTCAGGAAAAACTATGATCATTTTTTTAAACGTTATTGTTAACAAATTCGAATTAGGAATCAGATATGAGTAAGGTACCAAGTATGTTAGATTAACAGAAAAGCATAAGAAAAATTAAATTTAATCTTGATATAGAATAGTGAGTGTAACCATGAATAAAAGTTTCAATAGATAAAGCGCAATTAAGGGGGACATCGCGTAGGCATCAGTCCATTTATATTCCCGATGTTCGTTGAATGCTACCTAAAATTAAGAAGCCGCCTAATTTTCTTGGCTCATTTACTTAACCTTATCTCGACCCTCTGTTGACGTGACGTGCCTTCTTGATTCGATCCCTGCGAAAAATGGGGTCGCTCGTCTGCATCCAGCTCGTTGATGTGACAACGTCACGGGCGTCACGCCGGTCGTCACGTGGTCGCAGTTGTTCTAGACTGGAGTTGCAAGATCTACCTGAAAAAAGGTTTTGACTGGCACAGTAGATTTTCTTTCGGATTCTGGTACTGGTTTTCGTCTTTAGAATGAGGCTTTCATTAATTTGATGCGTAGGATCTTTTGCAATATCTCTTGTATTTATCCTAATGAAGACCTAGATGTCCTAGGAGTCTGTTCGGCCACACCGTAACTTCTCATTAGATATCGTGGCCAAATACCTACTTACCAAAAACGAGCTAGATCTACTCTGTATGGGCTAAACTAGCTTCGTGGCTGGAATTACCCCGTGTTTATTCATAATGCCCGCGACTGTGTCCCGAGTACGCTACGTATTAATATTTAATGCCCATTGAGCTTGCACATTTTCCCCTGCTATTCTGTTTAGTAGCTTGTTGTTTTCCCAACTAATAGACGCTGTTAAAGCTAGTGTCAAAGTAGAACAATGGTCCTGTCCGGTACTAGACTGCTTGTTAGTGCTTGTTTTTAAAGAAAACTTTCCCAAATCGCGGCCATGTTTACCTAGCCTGTACCTGTAGTCTAGGAACGCGTTCGACGGCTGTTCAAACTAATTTGAATAACTCGCTGGCACTATCGACTTGGAAAATTAAATGATTACGGTTAAAGTTACCAGGAATGAAATATTTTTACTCAAATATCTCGGATTTGTACTAGATTTGTGTGGGAGTTTGTGTTATTCGCAAGACGCATTGTTTCGCTTACCGGACTTTGATATTGCATTCTTATATGTGCATGTATGTATGTATTATATACCATAACGTTGCTTAGTGCCTGTGATACAAGATTACGAGTATATCTTAGTGCGGGGCTGAGTGTGTGTCGTGATGTGGTTATTATTATTTGTATTTTTTTATCAAGGAAAAACAATCATAACCAGTGCTGTTAGTTTTGGTATGCGAATCAAATAAATCCTGTATAATAAAATCTGACAGTTACCTTGTTGCCGTTTAAATGTGGAGATTTTAAAACACTACGTTAATTTCCTTCATTTTTTCAGCACTCTTCATACTTCCATGTCGAAGTTCATAATCGATCATAAAAACCAATACCATAACAAAATTACTAAACCAATATAACTTGGGCCTCTTTAAGGCAAGAGTGAATAGGTTTCTCCTGGGCAGGCATGATCCACCCTAGACCTCATCGCCGCCTAACATCAGGCGGGTTTGGGGACAAATGCCTGCAAGGTCTTGAAAAAAAAAACTACAACTCAAAGATTACAGGTGGTAGATCCATATGTATGAAGATCGTCCGGGTTGATACCACCCGCCTTTCTATTTCTACCGTGAAGCAGTTCGCTGTTTTTCGGTTCAAAGTAATAAAGAACCATTGTTATTGCGGCCACTAGAGGTACGTGTATAACATCTTAACCCTACATGGGCAACGCTTTGGCGGTGTTCTCTGACATCAATGGCATCATCATGTTGGGGTGGCGGTATCACTTTCCATTAGGTGAACCGTCTGCTTGTTTACCCAGGATGTTGTATAAAAGTATACGTGATTATAATTTATTATTATTGATGTTGTGTATGAAATATTTATGATCTCTCCATTTAGAACTCCTTAAGAGGAAACTATTCGGTTCATTATTTTTAAAAACAGTTTCTCGGTAGCTGTGGTGGGTAAAGAACGGAAGGGAAGCAGTTCTCCAGCTTCAAGTCTGAATTTGTATAACTGATTTCCAATTCTTTGTTTCAGGTAAGCGACCAAGTACACAATAAGAATAGAAAGATATTTTCTCTCACCACTTCAATAAATTGAAGGTAAATATTGTTTTCAGGAGCCGGGTTCGATTTTTATTTATTTTTATATGATTAAGCGAGCATGGTTCTCTATTTTCTATGTTATTTATATAGACATATCAATGACGTATTTATTATTGTTCATTAATTAACTTTAAATTATGTTGATAACTAGCTTTTACCACAGACTTCGTCCGTGTAGAAGTCAAAAATGTTTCAAGTAGGATTATGAATTTTAATTACTCGACATTTATCGTTATATTTTCGACAAATCATAAAATATATTTATAGTATATGTGTTATTATAACTATAATATTGTAAAGTTTAAAAAATCCATTAAGTAGTTTTTGCCTGATAGAGTAATAAACATCCTGACAAACTTTCGCGTTTATAATTTTATTACGGTTATCGATTATAACTAAATATCGATTATGAATTGTATCTTGAACGTTTTAAAAATCTAGGTACATTTTAGAAAAGCAATAGATCTGTGACGTTGAAAAATTCTCCGTCTTTTTCTAGAGAAATAATTGTGTGGGAAATTGACTGGGTAGAAATATTGAGGGTCGTCTTATTGAGTCTGTTTCTCTTTGTTCTGACGATTCGTTTTATTGAATGCCCTTTTAATAATATAGAAGCTATTTAAGTGCGAACGTTCAGGTCGTATCTGCCCCTTGGCTTCTTTAGTAACCATGTCATTGGGGGTTTTAAAAAGAATGCACACTAAGAGTGTTTTTGCTTGCGCTAATATCATTTTTAAAACATTAATTTTCAATTTTAATGAGCCGTGTGTTGATTGTAGTTTGACTATGCAATAATTTAAACTATGTATGGTTTATTTGCTATGACATGGGTACATATTGGTGTTACACATAAAATCACCGGTTCTGCACGTTTTGCCAGAGAATGGCTTGCAAATTGTATTTATAAAATAAAGTTATCAAATTTAAATTAAAGTAGTCACACATTCAAATAAATTTATAAAACAGGACATGTAGGTGCTTTCGTACGATATTTTACAATTGAAATAATACTTTGCAGAGACAAACAGTAATGTTCTTAGCAGTGGCTATTCTCGTCCTATATCGAAGCCCTAAGGCAAGGTCCTCGGTAACAAATTATACCCTTTTAGACCTCTAAATACAATTTACCTATACCGTTGCTGAGCGACGGCAGCACGGGCAGACGGCCCTTGATATTTTATCAGAATAAGGAAATAGGCTCCGGGACAAGGATCCTCGTAGGTGGGCGTTCACTAGGAAAAACGTAAATAGATCCGGAATATTGATATTGATATACATTCCATCTCACCACGACCGTTTGGCTATGGTTGTGATTAGTATACATACATGCACCGTGCTCTAGTGTGCGTATCGTCTACACTGAACGAACTCGAGGCCACGCACACAGAGACGATTTACATGTACACAACTGACGAAACTAACAACATCCTTAGTCAAACGGTCTTCGTCAGATTGAATGACTTTACTAGGGAATCATCCATCCCGCTTCACCATACCACCACCGGCGATAGTGCGACAGGAAAAGCAAACGTCTGTCACAACAGCAATGACAAATCTTATTTTAATACGCTCACGTCGTAGATTTCTATCCCGATCGACATTATTCATCTTTTCTGTTACGACTGCCGTGTTTCTTTTATTATGTTAATAGACAATTGCTTGTTATTTCGCGACGTGAGATGTTCTCCCGCGGCAAGTGTTTTATAGTTTGTTATTCTCGACTTTTTAAAGTTAAATTTGATTCAGATTTCTTGGAACATCAATTTGCCTACTGCAGTACCTAATTTATATAATTATTTTATTGTCCAATCAGCTGACGTGTTAATCAGAAGTATGATTTTAAAAGAACGCCAGTTTTGAACAATTTTAGGAGTGTAGGTTTCGGAGAACAACGTTAAATTGGACTAATGCCCTTAGGGTATCTGGATCCATTTGAACCTCACTTTATGGGCTTTAACCCTCAACCTTCACACAGTAAGCCCACCCCGGAGGGTTTACAACTCTGGATTTTGTGGTCGCCAGTCCTCTGGGTTAATTTACAATCACTGCTATTGGTCAACGGCTTCGCACGTACGGACTGTCATACATAAACTTCACGTAACAAGTGCAATAATAATCCTTATGCTGTACAACTTAAGAACGGTAAAACTTGATTCTAAACAGGCTGGTGAATGGCAGTGTGTACGTGTTTTTAAAAAGTGCTTTCGTTTTGTAAAACCACTCGGTTCCCTTATTCCTTAAGAGGTTTTTTTTCGCAGTTTTCTGTTTCGGCAATGACTGCATTCTTTGTAATACATGCTGGTATGTATTTGGTAATTGAAATCGCAACGGTAATTATCTGTTATTATATTAATTATCGATTAGATTACAATTCGTGTTGATCGCATTATGAAACGAAACTATTGTTACCGGCACGAGAGGTATTGCATCTTTTACTCTATATGGGCAACGCAATGGCTTCTAAAATGCTCCTGGCGTTCTAGACATCAAGGGCGTCATCGTGTCTATAGGCGGCGGTACACTTTCCATCATGGATACCGTCTGCTTGTATGCTCATTATGGTTTTGCATAAAATAAATAAAATTACTGCAGCTCTTTTTTTTGTCTATTTCTATACCTAGATCGGTATTAGTAGTACCAGTTACATATAGTGCTTATAGTTTATCTAAATTTTACCAAAAAAAAAACATATTTCGCATTTTAAATATAAATAAAAATCAATTGATAGTTCATAAGACAAGTAAAATCTCTGCGCGGAGATCAATCCCCTCTTCCTGTCATGTTAGTTTGACATAAAAAGACGATTCAACCGAACGTCAAGCGAGACGCAATCGAAAAGTCATTTCACGCGTTTTCGGTATTCCGGAAACTGGTATAATTTGTGGTCGAAGAATAGATTGTGTTTCTATATTTCCGTAACCGACGATCCCGATGACGATTAAAATATGAAAAATGTAACTTTAATTGTATTGTGAGATCGAAACACTTATCGGAAGTGTCCTGCTGTTTTCCGATTGATGAATTTCATTCAAAATTCACGGCTTGATTAATTGCTGAGTCGTTTATCATTATTAAAAGCGTTACCCCGCCTTTGGTAGCGCTGTCGGGTAAAAGTTAATCGTCAATCGTAGGTAGATCGGTGAACCGTCGTCGCTGTATATGCTAAATAATAATAATAATAATAACCACATCACGACACACACATTGACTCAGCCCTGTAGTAAGTATCGAAAGAACTTGTGTGACAGGAACTAAGCAACGATATGGTACAAACTACATAGATAAGAATACAACATCCAAGATTTTTCATAAATAATATCTAATCTTAAATATGCCATAGATTTCAGTATATAATTTTTCTTTAAAGTTTATAACTTATTTAAAAAGGTAATATTGTAAACCTATTTTCAAGTAGGAGGTTAAAAGGTATTCTCTTCAGCATATTTTAAAAGGAAACATATTTATTGTTTAGGTAAAATATTCACAAGGAAAAATAAACTCCCGGCAGCGGAATAGTTTGAAAGTAGCTTTCATGTTGCGGGTGAATTAAGATAAGAACTTTTAATCGCTGACATGTTTTAAAGGCTTTGTAACTAACACAGATTACCCTTAGCTTTGCCTGGTTGCCTGACGATAACTGACGATTAAAAACCGAATATTACGGAAAAGTTGCAAAATGATAAAATAAACAGGCATTTCTTATTTTTCACAGGTTTATTTTATAATTTTAAAGGATACCTTAGAATTATGATATAATATATAATATAAAATCTTATGTAAATCCATTCTAGTACCGTCTCGATCTCGATATCCTCAGACACGGATATCTGTGCAGGTGTTGAGTAATTGCCTCGGGAATCGAACTGACAGCCCGCAACCGACGGCCGGAATACGTTCACGAACATACCTAAGGCTCCAATAACAAGCATTTTCAGGAAGAACGTCGTAAGCGACAATTTTTTTTGTCTTAATCTCTTTATAAGACGTTTTACAACTTATTGCTATGACCTCTAGCTTTAATTTTAATTTACAATCGTTTTATTAAAGTAAGAAAATCACTGTTGCAATAAAAGCAAATGTTCGTTTACGATGTTCCTCTTGTGTGAGTTTTACCTTCGATTGCCGCTTACGACTGCAGTTACAAATTTGTATGAATCTTTGTAAAGCCCCTCTAACGGATTGGTGAGGAATTAAGATTGCTGACACAAAATCACTTTAGTAATCTATATTTTACTTGACGTGTAGAAAAACTATACGAACTCATGAAAAGTCTCGACCAGTTAATGCTTAGTTTTCTACATTAAAAAACATTTAAAAAAAACATATCTGGCATCTTATTTCGATCTTAATTTCTTAAGTAAAAGTGTCTCAAATAAAACTTTTTTTTTTCATTTTTATTCCACTTCCCAGATTTGATTCTAGAGAAAGTTAAAGTGATCTGAAAATAAAAAATAATGAAAGATTTTTCCATCAAACATGATGATTGTGTGACGGAACCCCTCCGAAGTTATTTAGCTTCACTTAATACATCTATTCTATCGCACATCACAATAAACCTAGCTCTGAGCATTATCAATAGACGCGTTTAAACTACGTACCGGCTGTTAACACTTTCACTACCTTATCCCGAAGGAAATACGGTTCAAAATTGGTTAATTACAAACTGAAGTTTCATTCGCCGACTGTACCACCACTCGGGATCCGCGCTGACCCGTTGTGGATCTTATGACGTCAGTATTATGGTCCTTCAGGGTATGTATGGTAGTTGTTTACTGATCCTTGGGAAGGGTACGCTTGCGAGCGGCGCCTGTAAACACGGCTAGTATCTGAAGGGCTTCACAACTAACTACCCAGTTGTTTGTGATGTCGAAAACTATACTCGCCCGCTCGTGTTCGCCTGTACTTACTTTGTTGGTGGATTTTTAAGTATGTTAACGGACTAGTGGTGAAGGTTACGTAGGGGTAGCTTGTTTCGTAAGGTGTAGTGTCATCGTGAAAGAAAAATCCATAGTTTTTCAAGGTAGTTTGAAAGTCAGATTGATTTTATTTTTGAATAGCGACCCGCCCAGTCTTCGCACAGATAGTATGCATGTATTATATACATATAAACCTTCCTCTTGAATCGATCTATCTATTAAAAAAAACCGCATCAAAATCCGTTGCGTAGTTTTAAAGATCTAAGCATACATAGGGACAGACAGCGAGAAGCGACTGTGTTTCACACTATACAGTGACTTTAGTTTTGTTAATAATTTTTTGAAAGCTAAATACATCATGAGTATACATGGGACTCAACGTCTATTCAACTTCTATTCTATAATAAGCCCTTGTAACTTGACTAATACCTTTCAGAGGTTTAAAACTAGAAGTAGGTAGTTGCATTAGAACCGGTCTACGCGATACGCGTTAAAAGCCATCCAGAAATTTCCACGTTAATCACGAACAAGTGGAGCGAGCTAAGCTGTTTAAGCATTAAAATCTAAGCCGTAGACACGCAGGTGAATTCAGAATTCAGTTAAATGAGCTATGTGATAAGTTATGCTGGAGTAGGGTTGGCGCGTGTTATTTCAACGGAGAACGCCGGGCTTGGTAGTGTCAGGGTTATCACTTCATAGCTAGATAGTTTCTAAGCTGATTTTATTATTTTTTCCAATTATACTTATAGTTATTAACTTTTTAATTATGATTTTTAAATTCAATAGTATTCCAATCTGTTTTTTTTTTATTAATTGTTATTCTGTAACTCTAAATTGTTGATGTCTAAATAAATTTATTATTATTCTTAATTTAATGTAATGGGTGCCGTATTAATTAAATAAATATATGAGAAACTGATTCTTCGGATGTTTGCCTGTGGCAACTGCATCAGATTTTTGCTTTTGGTTGAGCAAATAAGGTGGTTTAAAAATCGTTTCCTTTCTTATACATGTCAACTAGTTGTATCGGTTCAATGAAGAAATCGGAAACTAAAGCTCAATATTGCCAAATGCAAAAGATTTCGGCATTAAGTATTCAGCAGTGTTGGCTAAAGGTATAATTTTTAGTTTCTGATATGTTGGTTGATTGTTATATTCGTATATAAATAAATATTTAGTCTTAATAGGATACCCTATTCGATCAAATATATTAAAATATTTTGCTCAGAAAATTTTAGTGGCAACCCTGATATCTACGTACCCTAATATTACATCTCGATTCAATTTGCGGCTGGCAACTTTTACCCAGGCTGTGCGCATCGCGACTTAACATGGTATTGGTGTTAGATCATGCCGGTTTATTTACCATGTAGCTAGGAAAGAAGATAACCTCTACATCTTTTACCTCTACATGGTAAAGTTATTTCCGGTGTTCTTGGCGTTTTAAGGTATGTGTCAATAGACTTCGGTCACTTTGCATCAGATGAACCTGCTTCCGGTTGTTTGCCGATAAGGTTTAAAAAAAAAATGTGGTAGATTAATGTTGTGAAAAGTGATGCCTCGGCAGTTGCAAGCGTGTAGCCTGAAGCCATCGGAACTGCGTAACGGGAATTCTGTGATTTTTGCTCAATCATAAAGATAACTGCTGTATCTTTTAGGTAGTTTTAAATCTTTTAGCACGGTAAGGAACCAATCTTTGGCGAGTCCCAATCTAACTTGGTATAAATTACGATAAACTTTTTTACGTTGGATACGGACCTCTGTTTGTTAAAAACTCTAATAACCTTAGTATTATACTAATATTGTGTTTAGTTTTGAGGAAAACAAAAAACTTTTTAAAGTCCCTTGGAATTAGTTTCAATGTTACGAGTAACTAGTTTCGACTGAGCCTAGGTTTCGGTTATTTGAAATGTTACAATATGATTTAAATTTCAAGTTTAGATAAGGGTTCTCTTTTTGCTGAAAGGGACTCTTTGTAACGAACGCTGAAGCTTTACAATGTAAGGGTTGAAGTCAGGAAAGTAATTTTATATTTGATTCGCTATTTGGAAAAGGTTATTTGAATAAAGTAAGTTTTTTTTTGTATAAATTGACGTTGGTTTTGCTTTGCTTATTATGTTATTGATTTGAACATTTTCGTCTCGTGTTTTATATTTAAAAAAATAATTCGAAACTGTTGGATACTGTTACATTTCGCAAAAAGTTTTTCTAATTCTCTAGAAAGGTGAATTTAATTAAATGTGGAACATTTTCCAATTTATACTTAAGTTACTTTAAGTTGATGTTTCTGAGAAAACTCTCTGCAGCTGAAGTTCTTTATGGACTATAGTAGTGGAAAGATGTAGAATATAATATTACGTACTTCAACACAGCGCTCACGACCCGCTGCTCTGTTCCAATACAAACATTATCTTCCCAACGTTGGAAATTTATTTCTGTATCATCGGATGTCTGTTAGTTATCATTAAATAATATTTATTGTTTCACGAGTAGCACAGATTAATATCTTTCACATCGTATAATTTCAACGCGACGTAATCGCCAACATGGAATTGACCTTATCCTGTATGATTTAGGGTTGATTTTTCAATAAGTTCGTCTCTGGAAGGTCGGTAGTCTTGTAGGCTCTTGGTTTGTGATTACATATGGGGTTCACAATCTTCATGTTTGCTGAACTGCCTTACATACAGTGGAGCCCTCTTGTGGAGGATTTGGAAAAATTACGCGCTTCCTCCCCATTAAGGCCTGCGCAAATATCTAAGAACTTAGAACCCGATCGTTTGTAGAGACCGTATAAATTCCCGTTGAGTAATTTTCAACCCTACCGCCCCGTAACAGGACGGTTAATTTGAATATTTGTGTCGTCTGTAGGTATTATTTTGGCGTGAAAAATAATGCTTTATTTACATTGATTAAAATTGTAGCGGATACACGTAAATTGTTTTCATTCGTTGTTAGCGATTGTCTGTGTCAACCAATTTATCAGATTTATGTTTAAATATCAATCATTGATGTAGAATGTAGATGGACTTTTCGTTTGTTTGTCATAAAATGATACACTTCGAACAGAAACTTATAAAATAAACCCGTCACAACAATGTCAAACAGAATTAAACAGGTACAACAAGGGTGGATCAAAAACCGCCTATACAACCTGATCCTCATTTGTCATTCACCTCCAAGTTTCCATTTAATTTTCACCGCCTTCAGCCTGGCGGGGCTTTTTCCTGGCGAAATTAAAAAAAAGGCAAACGCTTGGCTTTGTCTCAAAAAGTCTTTTAATAAAACTTTATTCAATTCGGAATCTAGGATTTAGGTTTGATACTCGCTCTTTTTTCCTTATCTATAGTCTTGTAGACAAATGTTGCCTGTTGTTCTGATGTAATGGCGAGATTTCGCCCTTCAGACATTGGTGTCTTGTCGTTTTACAACACATCCCACTGCCCTCCTAAGGGCTCCAGGCCCTAAATATAAAGCTTATCAACCCACCCCGAATAGTTACCGAACAGAATTGGATCCGATAAAAAGTTTCAACTATTTTGTTTCGGCCATTTTTTTTTGTGTGTCTCGTAAAAGGATATCGCAAGATTTCGCCCGGGGCGAGTGCCTTTTCAACAACATTTTCAACAGGCACGGCATGGATGTATTTTGTGATCTCAAGTATCATTCCGGTCTCTGATGATATGACGTAATGCCTTGGAATAGCAAACATATTTTTCTGACCTTAGATAACATTCCTTGGTTAATATCGTATAGCTTCCATTTCCAAACAAGAAGTCGGCATTTTTACGAATACCTTATTACATTTGCATGAAATAAATTTTGAAGTTCGAATTCGAATTCTAATTATAAAAGTGTAGGCAACGTTGGACGTAAATATAAAAGAGACATAAATACTAGATGGAATTTTATTGGTCCAATGACTCGCATATAATGCGATACCTACATGAAGTCTGAAACCGTAAGTTAGTGTCTGGCTTGAGTACATAAACGTTGGAGTATATAACGTGGACCTTGGAACTGGCTGATGGTGACAGTAAGTTATAGTTTCACACAAGATTTATGGTTTCCACCTCAGCTTCCCTAACACGAATTTACACTTAGTTAACTCATATTTTCTCTGTATTTCCAATATTCCGTACCGAGGCGACACGCCTTGGACTTGACTTTATATAGTTATTTACTTCACACCTTTACAGATACCTTTGAGTAAGTTATTTACGCCTTAACGAAGCCTTTTGATACGTCTTTTAAGATTTTCGCGCAACAATAAATTTCATCGCTCCACATGGAAAATGGAATTCTTGCCGGGAGGGGCGTCGAGATCTAAAGTGACAAAATATCTACTTTTTCTTTCTTGGAAATGATTCAGGACGTCAAAGAAGCGAGTTTGAGCGTTCGCGTTTATAAACGGTACTGTAATGTTGCTTGGAACCAATGAACAGATAACGCAATCGCAAATTTCTTGTACACGTATGTCACAGGCTAGGGGTGAATGACTCCTAGCTCTTACTACACACAACATAAAGGTCACTTTAATAAATCACCATCGGTCCACAAGACCATCGACAATTCAGATAAACGTCCGAGAGAAAAAAAAAGCAAGATTTATGCATATCATAATGCCATCCGAACCATTATCATAACTTAGAGGAGTAATTCCGGATGATATATCATCTTGGTTTATCACAGGCGTATTGTTAGAATTATGCAAAGCGTGGAGGCTCTTAGAAGAGTTTTCCCGTAATTTGCTAATGGGCAGCCGAATGGAAGCGCGAGAAATGCAAGGCTGTATCCCGACACCGACTCTTATTCTATAAGTAATAATGCAGCGACTGAAAGCGTCGACACTTCAAAAACGGAATGCATTTTGACGCCATTGTCCTCGCTGCAGTCGTTCAATGTTTCAAAACGAAAGACATCATTTTCATTTAGATTGTACAGAGAACTCTAGCTGTTTGTTACTACTTTGAAAGCGGAATTCCTAAATTGATAGAAGCAAGCTTTATTGTCTCGGAAAGTTCTCGCAATTTCTTGATAGCCAATCTTTTTTCGTCAGCATTCTTTCAAGACTTAAAAATTCTTAACTCGGAAAACGAACCCAAAGAGTTTAAACTTTTATAATGAAATGGAGTTTTATTTTCAGCCATGTTTAAATGGTCTTTCGAATTCATAAAGTTTTTGTTATGCTCACCATGGGAAAAGATACCTAAGATCATGAACATCAGTGCCACGTCAACAAAGCCTTCCTCCCATGGTGCGGTGACACCATTAAAAGATAATTACGGCTAAACCAGCAGGTCACAGTCTGAAGATAACCAGCTTTCCACTTCAGGAGACAGGTATTAAAGCTAAATTACACTTTAACTACCGCCATCGTGTATTGACGCCTCACTAATCCATGCAAATGACTCCTCAATTGTACCTCCGTTTATGTTCGTCTCATCATAAATTAAACACGATAAACGCGTTAAGGCGACTTGGCTCGAACGCCGCCGTGGCAAACAGCCTATACTGTACGGGTGGGCGGAGACGAGGTACAAAATCGCGTAGATTTCCTAGATAACATAAAGTTTGCAAGTTTGTGCTTTATTCTCTACGCTGCCAAGTAGGTACCGGTTCCTAGACCGGTCTACTATAAACTTGACTTTCGGAAAGTACGTCCAAATTGCCAAGTTTTAGTTGTTTGTGGATGACGTGTAACTTTCCGCAAATTGGCTTTTAAGCTTTACCGTGCTATATTTTAGTACCGTTTCATGGTTTTAGTCGCTTAACAAAAATGAGTGGTATTTTTGAACGCAAAATAGATTTTATAGTTATTATTTTGGTACGTAGTTATCTGTTCTTTTAACTGGTTCAAGTTTAGAATTTATTTTTACAGACGTATTGTTATCTGTTTGCAATTTTAGATGTTGAATTACATACCGTGATTGAGGAGATAATTACACCATTTTGATGTTATTATTCTATTCGGCCATTGTAGGAGTTTTTATTGCTGGTTTTTCATTTTTTAAATCCATACGGGGTTCGGTTTGGTAATTTACAAATAATTTGCTTAGAAATTCTTCATTTTTGTTTGCTTGCTCGTAATTGTGGTCATTGTTCGGTTCCGATTTGTGATGTAATTTATTGTTGAGAATTTGACCTGTCTTATTAACGTCGGATATTTCGTCATTAGTCAATTATTTACGATCGTGATATTGTGAACGCGAGCTTTTTTTTTGTTCGGCCGTTAGTAATAGTGATTAGTTTAATTAAATTTGTGAAAATGCTGTATTAGTTACGAAATATAAGATGACGCAACAAGATAAAAATACTACTACCAAGATGTGTTTCGTCAGTTTTTTTTACTAAGTATATTGAATCGATCGATTGTTTAGAAGATTTGGCACCGTCCGTCCGGTCCGGTTGCCTTGGGAACTTGTTTGATGTGCATTATGAAGTGAGCGGGCCACGTGGTGTGTGCGTACGCGCAGATCATGGCGCGGGTGAGTGTCCGCTCGCTGCGGAACCGTTAGCCACTTCGGATGGCAGTCGCTTCTCGCCTAACTATCGTTTGTCTTACTTCGTCGCTTTTATTACCTCGTCTATTTTATCGCTTCGTTAGATCATCTCAGTTTTTAATTTATTCCTTTTTTTTGCTTCATTTTGTGTTGCAGCTACCGTAGTTTTATCTACTGCGTGCTTCTATGTTTAATATGCTGTGATTAAAGTACCGACTAGTTCTAAAAGTTACGTATGTCTCCAAGATCAAATATTCCATATTTGCCAGCTTAAATCTCCTAAGAGGTTTCGTAAAAAGAGTTCTCCTTAGAGTGAAGCGGATTAGAGAGGGATAACAAGTGTGCTGGGGATTTCGTGACTAAGGCGATCGCAGTGAAGCAGTTTTTGTCTGATAAATTACTAAGGCTTTGGCTTAGACGACTCAAATGTTGCAAGCGTTATGCTTCGTTTACATTTTACATGCAAGACCGTGTCAAGTTGCTTAAACCCCCGGGAGCTGGACGTCTTAGCTAAATTACTGTACTGGTACGCCATTTACATTTTCGTTCTCAGACACATTCGGTATTCATTCGAGGAATGTGAACAAGGCTTAAGAAATTCTTGTTGCATTAATTCTTTAGTAGCTTTAGACTAGCTTGAGATCTGCATATAAAATGTAAAGGAGAATCTGTCTGTAAGTAGAACGAAAACCAACGGGAAATTAATGAAGTGGTTCCAACTTGAGAAAGATTCGTTTGCAAGAAAAATAAATATATCTAAATGCAGACGTTTTTAAATGTTCTTTGTGTCGGAAGCCCAATTGTGCAGTAGAAGTCTCGGAAAGTTTTTAAACTTTGTTAATTTTTTATTACATTTATATTTCTTGGCGTGATTTGGTCTTCAGAGATTTCTAGCGGTTGTAAAATCTAGTTAGATTTAATGTTAATTGGCACTATTCATGTATTTTATTACTCTGCCTACTGTGATTTCGCTACAAAAGATCTTCTTCGCTACAAAAGATCGCCTTCTGTCTATCTCATGAACATTTAACGGCACAATTAAACATCCATTACTGAAGCAGGAAATTACAAGTAGCATAAAAATTTGCGGGACAGAACCATCTCGTCACTGTCCCGTTTAGGATGTTTTTTATTTTATTTATGTATGCAAAGAGGTGTATTAACGTCAAAAAATATCCACTCCGAGCCCTATTGTGTCCGCGGTGTTTGTATTTTTAACGTTCCTTGCTCCAAGCGATTCCAACTGAACCCGATAGTCATCCATTCGTGAGTTCCACATTATGTCCCATTTAACTTATTATACGAATCGAACCGACTATTCATAATTGGTTCAAGGGTTATATTTAAATTGTCTTTCATGCCCGAGCAGTCACTTGTTACTTCCCTTAAAAATTTCGGAAACAAAGTAACAATAGATCAGTCTCTGTCGCATGTCCCCAATGGGACAGAAAATAAATCGCTCCAATTTATGCACCCTCCAATTTGAATGATTCAATTATGTACCTTCCAGTTTCTTTATGTACCTGCTCAGTGAGGACAGAGACGACCCAGGTGGATCTTATGTCCTTGGGATTAAAGTTCAGAGTTGAGAGAGAGAGAAGATGGTGCTCGGTGGAATATAGTTCATGCTCGATCGCGTAGTAAAAGAGAAACTAAAACGCAATAACAGATCTTATCAGCTGTATCGCAGGCGTTCGACAAAGGTGGCGACATCCGTAAAAACCTCGACGTTTTTCGACCTACGACAAACGATTTTCACTAAAAAAGAATTTTACTACTTTCGCTGGGCACCTGTTAGTACAAAAAGGTTTTCGGGCCAAAAAGAATTCAAAGAATCGCTGAAAAAGAAGTTTTTTTACAGATTTTATTTGAGATTCATCTCAAAGCGCCACATTCGTAGACAGTAGATACAATAAAATTAATTCTAAAATGTGATATACTTAAACCCATTGCACAATAATTGTCTACAATGAAGAATATAACACTTCTACTATTGAACACATAGTTCAATAGAACTCATGTGAGCCAAAAAAAAAACATGGCCGCTATAAAATCGTTAAAAGTGACGTCGAATCGACGTGTGTGGTTTTACATTAATTTTGTAAAGTAAACAATAAACATCCTTTTTTTTTTGCTGTCAAACCAGATGAAGTATCAGAGATCTATTACAGATACCCCTTTTTTTCGGCTAGTAAGTTTATTATGGCTAATGGTCTTTTAATGTTGCAATAAATCTATACTGGTTTGGACTCTCTTAACCCTGTTACTCCCAAGTTTATCAACTTTCTAGTTTTTGCTTGTCGGTTGTAACTTCTACTTGGTCTTGCTATCTTGCTTGCTTGCTTGCTTGCTTGGTATTGTATATGTTTATTTTTGTACACCACTAAGGTGGTTGAACAAACATACGGCCTGCCTGATGTTAGGCAGACTCCTTAGCCTATGGCCGCATGCTTCTCACCTATGGAAGATAATATTTTATCAACAGACTTGAACAATGCTATGAGCATGTGTCATAGCATCCATTTCACAAGATTAAGTCACATTTTGATATTATTTTTTACTTTTGATCAATTTAACGATTCTTTACCTTGATATTCTTGTTCTCTGAAAGGTCGACGAACTCCCATGATCGGGATTCCTTTAATAGTTTTTAAATAAAAAGGCTGATAAATAATTATCCTCATAACCATTGTTAGAGCCACCTGAGTCGGACGTTGTTGGGAAATCTATTCTTTCGCGGTCGTGACTATTCTACCAACCAGTTAATTTCTTTCGTTGCCATGTTTGGGTTTGTGCACTCATTACATTTGGCTATGTGTGCGTGTACTATATTGTCGACGTCTGGCTAATCGACTATTTTGCCTTTGCTCTTTATCAACTCATATTTTTTAATGTTTTTATTGTTGTTTTAAATGTTCCAAGATGCTATGAAAAACGATTGTAAATTTTTTAAAGCGACTACGTAGGTTTCTTGCCGGCTTCTTCCCGTAGATAGCATTCCGAATCGGTGCTACCACCGGATACAAAATGACGATTTGAAAGCACTTATAAATAAAAACATTTCTTTTAATTCTTCAGCTTATAGAATAAAGTTTGTATAGATCTTTCTATTTAAGCATGTCGGGTTAATTTTGTATCTGTTTCGTTATTTATTACCAATAATACAAGCTTGTGACTAAGTTTGAGATTTATTTAGATTTTTGTGATTATAATATGACCTGAGATAGGTTTTTATAAAACATAATTGTAAAGTTATTTACACAATGATTCGTGTGGATTAACTGACCAACTGTAGATTTAACATTATCCAAAGGATATCCTGTTACATTGCAGCAATGGAGATATTTATGGCTTAGTTCTACATAAAACAATTGTCATACATTTTTACGTACGTTTTCTAGTTTATTTTGTTAATTTTTATCGTGATAATAATTTTTAATTTCGGTAGATAAGGATTGAATTACCGGTACGAGAGGTATAACATCTTTAACTCTGCATGGGTAACGCTTAGGGGGTGCTCTTGGTGTTTCACGACATCCGGGGCCTTGTCGTGTTAATAGAATGTAATCACTTTCCATCGGGTTTGCTTGTTTTCTTAAGAAGTTGTATAAAAAAGAGTACTACCATTCATATTAATTTATTAAACTAATATTCACAAATAGTACGCAGGACATATGATTAGATGTAACGTAAAGTTGAATAACTTTATAAATAATGTAGGGTTTGTAGATAACAATAGGAAAACTTGAAAGTCTAGCAGCTCTAGCCCTTTAGCCCTGTAGCCTAGAATAGCCCTGTAGCCTAGTAGTCCTAGCTTAGCTTAGGTTCAAAAAGTTCTGACCCTTGTGGAGTCTTCACTAAATGCCTATTTCACTGTTTAGTTTCAATCATAACAGTTTAACGGTTAAGCAGTGAATGAGTCTCGAACTAATATTAATAACTTATAAACTAATGCCTGTTATTTTTATTCAATAAATGTTGTCATTATAAAAAAATAAAACTAGTATTATTTTTCCTCCGTGGCCATAGCCTTTATTGTTAATGTTTCTTTCATTTCGCGTTTTTCTACACTTAATTCCAATTCGTCGAATTAAATCACCTAAAATAACAAGTTAAGGTATTATAACAAAGAGAAATCATATTTTTTTAAATTTCGTATGACTCATATGCTTAATAGGTATTTGTTTTTATTAAACAATCAACAAATTTTATTGAAATCAGGGCAGTACTGATTTCAAAAGATTATAAGTTAATTTATGTTAACTGTGTCAAGATATATAGCTTTTTTGCTTAATCACCATCTAATGAAACTGTGATGAACTTGGACGAATAAACTAATAACTTTTCCACGTTTATATACACACACTTTCTTGTTTGTTTGTCGTTCCGGTTCGATTTTTGCAACCCAATTTTGAGGCACTTCCCTATAAGCTAGCAGGCTGAAATTTTCAGGGTAGCTTCAAACCCGATGACAATGCAATTTACAACTGTAAAAACGGCTGGATTTTGAGGCAAAATAAAAAAATAATTAATAGATTAAAAAAAAATTAAAACCCACGTTTTTAAATGTCCTAAAAATAATTTATTATAAGATCGGCATTTTTGTATATTGCAATTTTCTTAATGTGTATAAGAGGTAATCGCATGATTACTATAAATCCAAATATCTAAATATAAGTATAAGTATTTTGAACTACTTAGCCACTACAGAACACCTAGTTACGATTTTTGTTATTCAATGTTTCATGGTTTATTTCCGAGATGCTGCGGTGTGTGTTGATCGGTATGGATTGCGTCCTTGACATTGCGCGGTCGCACGTTCCGCTCCGGCGCACTCCCGCGCATGCCGCCCCCCTGCCCCCTCTCTTTCCCGGTCCCCCCCCCCCTGTGGTAGCTGCCCCGTCACCCCCCGCTAGCCTATAGTTTGCCGTCTGCGTAATATCAATGATCTCTATAATATTCAGTGATTTGAATTTGTTTTCGGATTTGAATTTCTTCTTTATGGTTTTAATTTGTTTTCGGATTTAAATGGTTTTACTAAACCGTCTTTAAATTGCATACAAAATTGTCGTTATTAATAACGGTATCTTTATAATTTATTCAAAAAATGATATGGCAGAATAAGATACCCAGAGAAAACTTTTTTTTTCGTTATTAAAAATTCATCATTATTTTGGTTGATCCAACACGCTTAGGGGTTGGTCAGTTTCGACCGTCGTAATCTCGGGGTTGTAATGTCAGGGGTTGAATGAAGGGTGTCACTATCCCTTGTGTTTTCTATCGCGATCTATAAATCACCGACAGTGTGGTATTGTTCACACAATTATTTATGTTTTTATGCAATACACTCGCCACCCGAAACGTAGCGAAGTATTTAAACCTACCCCAAGCATGCTTGAATAACTTGTCATTGTTATAATATAACATAAGCATAGTGTGTTTACTGATATTGGCATTGAATGTCTCTACATGTGTGTGTGTGTCTTATGAGATAAAAAGTAAAACTTTCTCTGGAGATTTTGCGGGACTAACAAACAGCTCGACATTTCTTTATAATATAAATGTACTAAGATATAACATGACGCTTTCAAAACAAGTAGCAACCGTTCGATGAAGTAACATCCTCCGGGAACAATGTCTCCGAAACCTCGCTTTTGGCTGACTTTTCAACAGTGTCACATAAGGCACGGCCACACGATCGTAAACGACGCTTCCGATAGCCATAAAGCGCGAACACAAAAGCGCCACCAGCAGAGAAAAGATAAATAATTTTATTCGTTGGCTCCATTGTTGCACCTACACGGATAGTCCTTGTAACGAGCTCCATAAGAAAGATGGCCAATAATAAATGCTGAACTAACAAAGCGATATTGCTTCGTGGATTTCCTGGGGCAGTATTCTGTATTCAACGCGTTTAGTTTTTGGAGTTATGTTCTGGAGATGCGGCGGCCAAAGTTCACAGCGTTTGTACTCCTGTAAATAAGATTCTATAGCTCTTTATGGTCGATATGGGTAGGACAAACTTTACAGCGTTTGTACTCTAGCTTTGGTTGAGTATTTCCTTAGGCTTAGATGGCAACGGTAGTTTTGTCGAAACGCTAATTTAGAATTTATCTCCACGTTGAGGTTATATTTTGGTACTAGATCGAGTAAAGATGTTAAAAGTATTTTGGCTCAAAACTAGAAGAAAATGAACGGTACTAGAATTATATGCACTAAACAAATCTATGGACTCTTGTAGCACTAAGAAATGTCGCACGCGTGTGTACATAAGAACACGTCAAATTACAAACATTTTAGTGGAATTTCAATCCTTATGCTATACAACATAATGGGAAAGTCCAAAAAGTTTAGGTCAATGTGTCCTCCGCATAGTTCTATTGCACGTCTGTACGACTATTTTGTACAGAAAAATATTTCAATTGACATTCAGTTTTCTGTGTTCCCTTGCAATGCAGTACTGAATGGAACGCATAGTTGGAATATTTCACCCGGAGTTCCTCACTAGGGTTATCGACAACTGTTTCATGGGTTAATGAAAAATGTTTGAATGAAACGTGTTTTATTTCGCACTTTTGGAGATTTCTATAGTTTTCGATGAAAGCAAGAATTCAATTGTTATAAAATTTTAATTTTTTTTGGATTACTCTAATTTAAAAATTGTGGATATTATTCTCAATATAGACAGTTGGCAACCCTGCGCAACTGTCTCTCGGTACTGGTAAAGTTTCATATAAATGTGGTATTCAATAACATCAAACATGTTTGAATAGATAATTTTAAATGGCGACTATGCCTTGTCTGTGTATATTTGTATAGCTCGTATCTAGCAGTCAAATTAAGGTCGCAAAGGCAATTCACGATAATAGCCATTTCTACAATATTTACACACTATAAATCGTCTTTTTATTGACAGAATGCAACTATTCATATGTAAATTGTTATTTACTCGACTGACATTTTAACAGTGAATTGAATATTTTACTGTTTGCCCGGTGTAAATAGACAAAATGATGTGCAGTTGAGTAAACTAGAGGTTTTCTTTTACCTTTTTTTAAGTTAGTTGCAATTTCGGTGGCTTTGGTGTAATGATTTAACAAAAAACATGTTATTGAGTTGATGACATCGTTCCTGCTGTTGTAGACGGCGATGTTATTACAAAAAAAGTTGTTCTCTAAGTAAAATATCATTCCAAGGTCAGTAGAGGAAATTCATCCGTAGAAGTTAATTTTGCGCTGGTTTTCATGACTACAATAATTTCTTAGCTTGAGCTTAAATAGATAGATATCAAATAATCACTTCCAAGCTAATCGATTAGGTTTACATAAAAGAAAAACAAAAAAAAGAAAATTAGGCCAGAAATAAAAAAATCTGGTGGGAAATCAACAGTATTCATTCGCACCAAGCCAAAGATTGCACTCCTCAACAAATAAGATGCCTGATCATCACCTAAAGCAACCTGAACCTCTTTGAGAGTAAAACACTCCAGGCTCCTTCTTCGGTTTATCATCGCTTCTCGAGCGTCACCTCTTCGACTCGGACCTCTTTAAATCCAGACTAAAATTTCACCATATCAACTCTGACCATCACGTGATATTGTAACCAAATGCTAGCTTTAAAAAATAATGAATAAAAAAGTGCTGCAGAGCGCAACGGAGGCCGGGGGTGGCATGTTTTTATAATTTGACCTATCTACTGGAACGCTTTGTCGACTATTCACTTATATTACCTCTTAATTACGAATACAACATATCATGTCCATTCCGGTAATGTGTACAAGCTTGTTAAAAAGTCAACCTTATCACGTAATGATCAATAAGTTAATTATAATGATGCCTTTTTTTTTCGGTGGTCGTCTTAAAACAAATTATAGTCGTGTTATGGAAAGTTTTATTTTTAAGGTAAAAGGTCGCTGGCCTTAACTAAAAATTGGTCGGTTGTTTAAACAATGGCAAAGGTTTTGATAGTGCATTTCCGCGTAGTGGATGGTACCGCAAAAGTACAAAAAAGCAAATTGGGGAATCGCTATTAGTAAGAAAAAAAATTGGTAATTAATTAGTCACTCCCGGATTTTTTTACATTTTGTACTTACGCGGTATTTACTATTGCTAGTTACGCGAAATTACACTATAACCGTGTTCCATTTTAAAGACCACTTTCTTTAATAAATTTCATGAGTATATTATCCATTTCATTTCAGATTTCTAGAGTTAATTAAGTGATTTAGGATCATAAAATTAGAGTCAGAAGCTGAATTCGAAGGTAATATTTTTATTATTAAAACACACGAATCCTCGGGCCAATGTGAGATACATAATGTGACATAATCCTTGTTTTTTTTTTTCTTCAAAAATTATAAAAAAGACCGTTATAATCTGCTTTGACAGTACAAAGCTGCTGGTCAGCTGGGAAAAAATTAATGGAGTTTTTATTAGCTTTATGTAAATAGGAGATTATTTGATATTGACAAGGGTGGCGTTATACATTATACCTCCCTCACTATGCGCGATACGGATATTTGCATAATTCAAAATTACCTAGTTTTTGTTCATATCACCTGCCTTCGGGTATCAATGAAAGTTAAACGCGTCGATCGTGCCGCTTAATCATGGTATTTGAATTAATTTGAAGAAAAAAACTTGGCGAGATTTGTAATAGCTTTGCAATTCCAGATTACCTATTGAGGAATTACTTAATTACCCTAGGTGTAAATTAAAATAAACCGCATTTAAATCTGTTCATCCGTTCGGACGCAACGATGCCACAGACAGACACGTAAAACTTAACACCCCTCTTTTTCGTTTTTTTTTTGTGGCAATTTTATTATGTTTTATTTTATATATCTAGTTAAACCTACAGCAAAAAAGATTTTAGTATTAGTCATCGTCAAGTAGCAGTATCGTACTCGCCGTTGTCGCTGTCGTCACGTCACCGTGTCGTTGCTAATGAATTTGACCTGTCCTTTATATCATAATTGGCGTGACGCGTCCCAAAGCCGCCACCATGCAACCTGCCCGGAAACAATGCTACACACCGGTCTGATGTATTTGCATAATTACCGCGCCCCAGTCATCATCTCCATACGCAGTTTTTGTGTTAAATTTACTCATTGTTAACGCAAATCACTATTACTAGTTTACCAAACGATACTAACAACAGGAATTTAATTTTAATTAATTCACGCATGTGCTCTTACATCTGGTTTTCGGTTAATTAATCGGCTGTTGAGCTCAAGGAGTGAGTATGAAAGGGTTGTTAATTAAAAAACCGGCGTAGGAAGGTGCGTTGACTCGGCCACCTTTGTCGTTACAATATTTATGAGTGGAGAGTGGACAATAAATAAATCCGATCTGCCTTTTTCTGGGGTGATTGCTACGGAATTAGAGCGTCTTTGTTGGATTTTGTATAACGAAGCTATGTGCAGTTAGTTATGTTAAGGGTTCAAATATAAATAGATAATAATAAAATAATAATAATAATAGATTTAGATTTTTAAAATAGATAAGTTTTAGTTGGACTTTTTATTTT
This sequence comes from Choreutis nemorana, assembly GCA_949316135.1. NCBI lineage: Eukaryota > Metazoa > Arthropoda > Insecta > Lepidoptera > Choreutidae > Choreutis > Choreutis nemorana. The sequence continues at coordinate 1,653,261 of OX438609.1, forward strand.
ACGACCTCTGTGGCGCATCGGTGTTTAACCGACTGCTACGCTAGAGGTTCACGGTTCGAATCCCGGCGAGGGCGGAGCTTTGTGTTATTTGCATTGTTTCGCTTACCGGTCTTGGATGTTGTATTCTTATCTATGTAGTTTATACCATATCGTTGCTTAGCTCCTGTGACACAAGTTCTTACGATACTTACTGCAGGGCAAAGTCAATGTGTGCGTCGTGATGTGACTTATAATTTATTTATTTGTATTCCAGTATTTACGAAGTCCTTTGATATTCCTAAGACATTGTTACTATTATACGTACATACTGGAAACCGAAAATGTACTTAAGTTTAAAATGCTTCCAGATATCGGAACGCATGGAGTCGAATTTAAAATGACGCAAGGGGATGGATGGACTCAGGGAAATATTCTAAAAATTTCCGAATTATCCTAGATGAGTGGGCAGAAATAATTGAGTGAGCTCTCGAGTTTTGGAGGGAAGGAAGTTTGGGTAGACGGGAGGTCGGGTAAAAAAGCTCCCTTTAATCGGAAAATTCGTTTTGATTCCAAGTGATTGTTTGTTCCGTAAAATGGAAAAAAATGTTCCCATTTCGGACGTTTTTTTAAATTATTTTACAAAGCTGTAGTCTGTTAGTTGCTCCTTCGTCAAAGGCTTTATTTGTTCTATAAGTTTAATAGTATAGATAACCGCAAAGGATTATTATATCACAGTACATTTCTGTTATATCTCTTTTTATCTTAAAAGCTACTGAGCTTCTCTCCTGAGTCGACTTACTCGGAATCCTTTCAACCGTTTGCTCTTTAATATTTTAAAATAATTTAATCCGGTTTATCTTTATAAAATATTTAACCCTAATGTCTATTTAAAATCTTTTTAATACTTAATTATCTAGATTTTAATTAGAAACCGATTAATTGCTTTTCCTGATTAGGGATAGTAATTCTAATTGCGTACTTCCAAAGTCAGTTATGTATTTAATATATTTTTTTTTTTTCGTATCACATTTTTGTGATAAAACATGTTAGGTTTCTTATCATAATATTGTCATTCTACTTGTTCTATGTTTTTTAGCAAATAAGGCATCTACGAGTGTTAGCCTATTTTGGTTTTCGTCTGTAAAACATACAGAACATTCGATTCGAAAAAAATAATCACTTTGTGCCGAAGAAGGTTTTGTTCTTTGCTAAAAAAATTGTTCACAGAAAATAAATATATTGATATTAATAATAGTTAAGAGAATTGTTACAAATGGCGTGACAGCTGAAAATAAAAAATCTTCAGACTAGAATGATGGAATACCTAAATCTTAAATGAAAAGTTCAAAAAGTTTTAATTCAAATATTCTGTTTGAAACTTCTTTTTCATTGTCAAAAATCTAGCGGCAAAGTTTTTACAATTTCATGTCATTCCAACTGAGGAAACCTCTTTGACTAGGGTTGTGTTAGTTATGTCAGCATGCACATTGTTTCAGCGTGGGTGACCTCGAGATCGCTCATTAGAGGTTTTGCACGCTATGACAATGTGTCTATGCACGACCACAGCCGAATGAGCTTCATCAGATGAAATAACTGTAGACAAGGAAGAGAAATGAAATGATAAACACTCTTAATAGCTGGAAATATCATATAGTAATGTTTTTATTTAAACTATTCTTATTTGTCGTGTACTCTCTGTTTGAGATGCAAAAAGTTTGATTGTGTGATGTTAATAAAGTTACTACCAACTTTTAACAAATGTTAGGTAGGAATTTTATACTGGTGTCACACACACACAAACTGACGGCTTCGACACAAAGGGGTAGGCAGAGACGATGGCTCGCCATACGCAGCGATCCTTACATACATCTCTCGTATTCCCCACACCTCATACGCACACCATGGTTACGGGTACTTTTGACCTGGCTTTTCCTCAGAACTGGATTCTATAAATCAAATTAGTACGTCACCTGACCTCTTAAGTACGTTGGAAATTTCAGTAAAATTGTTTATCGTTACTAATAGTATAAATGCAAAAGTTAATGAGGATGTATGAATAAATAGACGTTTGTTACTCTTTCACGCTAAATAAAATCTATTTAGCGTGAAATGAAACTTTACAAAAATATGAATTTATATTTATTCTGATTCCCATAGGCTATAATTTACAAAAATTAATGTGTGAATTGTCCAAGATATATGTATTAAAAAATCCTATTAGAACTATTTTCGATTTCTACATTTTCGCGTACGAAGTCGTAGGCAAAAGCTAGTAACGAATAAATTTCTCGGTCTTCATTAAATACTTACAAAAAAACCTTTTTTTTGTTGTATCTTAGACGATTTTTGTATCTTCCAGCGGTATTAACATATTCATAAACTGAAAGCTCCCCTGACCCTCTCTTTATTAAGTACTCGGTAGACTTCTTCTAGTTCAACAAAGAAAAGAGTTTTTTCCTTGAAGTTTTCAGGAGTTTTTCAGACAGTATTGAAACGATGCCCTTGTAGGGCTGAAGGTCAAAGAAGCCCGGCTCGACGAAATGTTACTAATTCAAACGAATAACCAGTCTGCAGGTACATGTTGGTGACTACAAATTCTCGATTTCGCCATACGAATAAAAAAAAATCCGAGGAAAAAAATGTATATAATTAATCTACTTATTACTAACTACTTACTTACTAATAACAATTTAGTTGACTCAAGAATAACAAAATTCAAAGCTTTTTTTTTTGCTAGCTTCCTGTCTTAGGTTAATACAAAAATTCCATAGAAAAAAGGTAGAATGGATTTTTTTCATCAATAATAATGTGAAAACATTTCCAATCCTTCTGACAGCGGACACGCATTGAATTTTTAATCAACTTACGTGTGAAACTTTGCTATACATAAAACAAAACGCGTTCGTTCGTGCGTGGGGCCTAGCTTTAGTACTGAATGGCTTTCGTAGACTTGTGTCGCCTTGCTGTCTGATGTCTAGATAAGTATCCTAGACTACCAAGGTGACTTGCTGTTTCATGACGTCATGCCGATCACGGCATTCAATATCGAAAACATCGATTGTAACCCCGTGTATTCGGCTCGAAGGACCAGTATTGCCTAAATTTACGATCACTGTTATCTTTTATCACCTCGCAGCTCTTAGGCTGCGTTATAGCGACGTGTGAATTGCCTCGTAAACTAGAAGCTAAATAGATAGAGGAAAATGAGTATGAAAATAATCACGTTAATGCCCGTGGATTTATACCGTGTAAGCGGTGATGTCGTTTGGAAACGATTTTACTCTGAAAACCATATATTCATTATTTATGTATGTGTATACATATGAAGGAAGAATGTATAGGAAGAGACTTAAATAAAAGTAATAACTTGATTCTGGCCTCATACGCACTAGCTGTGAACCGCCTAGGCACGGTTCGTTTCAGCGGTTGACCGCTTTCACGACCATCCGCAATGGTAACACGGTAGGCGGTTGAACCGCTCAAAGGAAAAGTGTACTTACGTGCAGATTAAGTCCGCGACCCATTTAAACGCCACGGTTGACATTTTTTGGCGGTTATATGCGTACAATCTTAAGCAATTGTTTGCGGCCCCCGCGGTTAACCGCAAGTGCGCATGAGCTCTAAATGTCGAGTCACACATCAAATTTTAGCTAGCTTTTTATTATATTATTTTTAATATATCATTTTTTTATTCTTGTAAGAGGCTAAGTTAAAAGCCTCTTATAATAATTTATCATATTCTTTTAACTTTAAGTAAAACTACTAAAATAATTGAGACTTTCTTACAGTTGAAACGTAAACTCAGAAGTTTATAGCTTTTTAAAATTATGACAGATAAAATATTTTAAAGAGTTAGATAAGCCTTGTTTTTCGCCTTTTATTGTTCTAAACCGCTTCCCACGCGAAAGATTAAATAATAATTCTGTATCCAAGGAAGGTGGTAATAGAAAATTGCTTTGAAACGTTTTGTTTGTAATATCTTTTATAAGGATAAAAAATACTGTATTATTTTGTTCTGTATTGTATTTTATATAGATTTGACATCTTTTAAACTATAAATATGTAAAAAGGGAAAGCGTTTCACGGCCTCTGTGGCGCAGTGGTGTGAACAGCTGTCTGCTAGAGGTTCTGGGTTCTTATCCCATGTGAACGGAACTTAGAGTAATTTGCAAGACGCATTGTTTCGTTTACCGGTCTTGGACGTAGTATTCTTATATATGTATAGACACCATATCGTTGCTTAGTTCCTGTGACACAAGTCCGTACGATACTTACTGCAGGGCTGAGTCAATTTGTGTTTCGTGATGTGGTTTATATATTTTTATTTATGAAGCTTGTGGAGATTTAATGTTTGTAAAAAATTGCTAAGGATTTTTTTGAAAATTTAAGTCCCAAGCAAGAAAGACAATGAATAAAGCTCCCCGATGGTCAAGCGAAGCTGGGGCGTGTTGCCTAGTGTTCAATAAATATTGTTGAAGTTGTAAACATACAAATTATCGGATCGTGACATTAAAGTATTATTATGAATTCGATAAAGCCACTCACGCGTCAATGTCATTCGGAATTTTCAATAATGTCAAACGTGTTGTGTGACTCATCGTGTCAGACTTAAATCAAGCTTATCTTTTAAACAAATATGAGTTACATACTAGACTTTTTCTAGCTTTCTCCAGTTTCAACCCCATTTTCCCCACTTATTTTTCAACAAAAAATTTCTTAGCTAGTCCATTTTTTGCATTATAATAGAATGACAAATATAAATTTAAGCTTCATAATCGATTAGTCACGTTGGTACAATTTTGTATTTATACATAGATTTTGTTTTGATTATTTAGGGATATCCAAGAGTAGGTACGAACTTCAATAATAGTTGCGTTCACAAAATTTCAGGCTCTTCAACTTATTTTTTGGGTTCCGTACCCAAAAGGCATAAACGGGACCCTATCACTAAGCCTCCGCTGTCTCTCTGTCTGTCTGTCAGCGGGTCGTATCTCATAAACTATGAAAGCTAGACTCTTAACATTTTCAGGGAACGTCTATTTCTGTTGTCGCTATTACAAAAAGTACCAAAAACATAAAGCAACAATAAATTAAAGAGAGCTCCCACACAAGAAACATGATTTTATAGGTATCTGATAAAAAAAAAAAAGCATACATATTTAATCTTTATAAGATGGTACGGAACCCATCACGTGTAAACCAGACTCACACTTTGTCGACCTCGGTGGCGCAGTGGTGTAAACAGCCGACTGCTACGCTAGAGGTTCCGGGTTCAAATCTCGATGGGGGCGGGACTTTGTGTTATTTGCAAGACGCTTTGTTTCGCTTACCGGTCTTGGACGTAGTATTCTTATATATGTATATATACCATATCGTTGATTAGTTCCTGTGACACAAGTTCTTACGATACTTACTGCAGGGCTGAGTCAATGTGTGTGTCGTGATGTGGTTATTATTATTGTTCCACTTGGCCGGTTTTTTTTAAATTGTAACAAGATAATTTTCCTTAAGATTACGTTTAGCACTATAAGTATACATTTGTAATAGTTTGTATATTACATATAACAATAGCAAAGGTAAATTAATACCCCATTAACACATACCGCAAATTACAATATCGGATCCGCTGGCATTCTATAAAATTCCAAGGGCATTAAGTGTAGGGTTACTTGCAACAGATACAACAATGGGATTTCTATACACCTACTTATATAAATGCATTATCCTTACTTATATTAAAAACGCGTTTGTATGGTGAATGTATGGATGAAAGGATGCCTGTCACTCTCTTTCACGCAAAAACTACTTAATGGATTCTAACGAAACTTTACAATATAGCTTATGTATCAGAATTACATATATACTTTAATTTGTTAAGATATTGTACTTAAATAAGTATAAATTACGTACTTATATTTCTTTTATCCTCGACTTTGACTGTTAGAATTGTCTGATAGCGGGGGGGGGTGGGGGGTGGGGGGGCACGGGGCCAGCTGCCCCCTAATAAATAAAAAATGGCACCGTCAAGAGTTTGTTGTGTAAGCTTTGCATCTCGTATTTGGACGTAAAATTGTACAATACATATTACTAACATTAAAAAAATACGAACTACAAATAATATACAGCTTCATTTTCATCAAAATGCAACTACAGTTAATATTTTCCCCATATTTATTAATATTAACTGCCCCCTCTTAGGCCATAGCCTCTGCCTGATAGTTTGCAAACCTTACTGAAAAAAAAAAACAAACATCCCACTCAGCTACGTGGTTAGCTTGCAACACGGAAGATATTATGTGTTGCCATTTCAATATTTTTTTTTTGACATTTCATCATTTAAAATAAAATAATTGCTTTTATGCATATTTATGTAGATTCTAGTATATGACTTAAGTAAGGTAAGAATGATATCGTTGTTTTTTACAAGCTTTATTTACTTATCATGTTTTGTTTTTATTTTTTTCAGGTAAGTCTCTCTACATCAGCTTCGCAGACACGTGAGTGATTTTTTATCGGACGAGACCAAATAAAATTTATAAATTGTTTAGGTTAATTTAACTAGTTTATTAAATAATTGACTGTTGAATCGTTGAGATTATTTCAATTGTTTTTAAAATGTACTTTTTAATTTATCTTTGTCGGATTTTTACGAATTTTGGATTTGTTTTTCTATAGTTTTATAAGAAAATGTGGTAAAAATGGTTTTATTGTTATTTAACAGCTAATATGATACCATTCGAATGCATATCGTATCTTAGACCAAAACCTAAACATCTCTTCGTTAGTCCTTTTATAGTTTATATACCAACGTTATATACGTTTGTGAATGTATGTCAGTATTTCATTATGTTTTTATAATTATGAACATACCGTTTGAGCATTGAGTGAGGTTCAGCCGTTACGATTGGCTTATGGCTTTTACAAGTGGCAACACAACATGGTCCATCCGAGTTAGTACATTAGGATAGGCTATCGTGTGGAAGTCGTTTTTATAAAACATCAAATGCAAAAAAGCAGCTCACCTGGTGAAAAGTGATACCACCGCGATGCTCTTGACACGACGATCCAATGCATAGTCCATGTAGAGGTAAAGATTTTATAACCTCTCGTACCCGTGATTTCACTGGCTCTCCAATCCTTCAAACCGAAACACAGCGAACTGCTTCACGACAGAAATAGAAAGGACGGTGGTACCAATACAGATGATCTCGCACATAGATCTATCACCCGCGACATAGTAGCGCCTGGTCTGGTCTCGAAAGTATGGGTAGTTGCGTCTGATGGCTTAGGGCGACCTTATACAAACATAGTCTGACCATCTCCGAACGGCGAGGGCTGTGATGGCCCATCTGAGAGATAGAACTATAAAACATCAACTATTTTTAATTGAATAAAAATGCAATAATAAATGAACAACAGAATTCATACTCGCGTTCAATGTTTTGATTCTTCTAATCTTTTATCAGCACTTTCTCCATACTTATCGTTAAGATTGTCAGATATATTATATTTATCATTCAGTCGGATAGGATGTAGTGTTATAGGACTATGCAGTGTTGCCAATGCCCGATAAAACTGAATACGTCAAGGACTTCAAGTTTTGTATTGGCTGCCTTATTTCAACTGCATTATTGATACCTATTTAATTTTAATTTTTATAGCTATGTCTATTTTTAATTTTAATTTTTATAGCTATGTCTATTTTTAATTTTAATTTTTATAGCTATGTCTATTTTTTAATACATATGTAATGTATTTTATAAAAAAATATTTTAATGATTCTCGACTTAATTTCTCGAAAATGTCTTCTAAGGTTTTGTCTTATAAGATACTAAATCTTCTGTATTATTTTATCAATATTAATAATAATAATGCCTTTATTTACATTCCTTAAGTGAATCAATAATGCGAGATTGTATAACATCTTTTGCGTTTTCCATCTTGTGGATTCGCACTCGAATTTATGTAATAAAAATTATTTAAAAATAAATCTCTTGTGTAACATAACAGCTGACTCATAATATCTGCCCTACAAACAGAATTAGACATGTCCACGTTAATCTAACACAGGAGTTTGTGACATTCTAGCAGCGGTGTCACTGTCAAACTGTCACTTATGTTTCCATTATGTTCTCGCGTTAAAAAGAAAAAAAAAACTTTTATTGAACCTGACACTTTATGTTTCTGATTTGTTTTTAATCCATATATTGTTATTTTCGATGACACTTTGAAATCGAACGAAGGCAAGAAAAACCAATTCAATCATCATTCTCTTTATATCTCAAAAGGTAGACCATTTTTAAATTCTTCAGTCGAAGCCCCTTCCCCCCATAAAGTCGAAGTCAATACTTTCACAAGAAAAACGACGTCTAGTTAATAATTTACGTTACCGATTTTTTTTTAAATGCTACGACATTAATTAATTATGTTTATGACAGGTCGCTTTAAGGTCGCATATCAAAAACGAAAATTCAGTTAAAACATGACTGCCGCCGTGTGCGTGTGATTCGATTCGACGACGTAAATAACAGCTGATGTTTATTTTTTATCGCCGCACTGTATGCTATCCGTATGTCACTTGAATGTCAACGTTTGATCGTAGATTAGTCCCGGTGGTGTATGTGTTTGTGTGTTACATGTATTTAACACGTACGCCTTTTTGTTCGGTTCGAACCTTCAAGTTCAAACCTAATGTTCGTAAGTTTGTCTGCCTTGTTTAAAATTTTGGCTGGCGATAGTTGTTTGTTAACTTCATAACCGATTTGACTGGTCATTAAGTAGACCACGTAAATGAACAATACATAAGTCAAAAATGGGCATTATAACTTCTTCATAAAGTTTTTTCTTTATGTTAATACTGATATCCCTATTTTTCAATATCTCTTCGCCCCAATATTCTCTCTAAGCTAGAGTCAACCGTCTTTCCATCTCTATCTATGTATTATTTTTGAACGTAACTCACTGTCGTAAATGTAAATATTTTTTACGTTTGCATTCTTTTCATTTGCTAGTTTCTATTATTACTAAGTTAATTTACTTTAATCAACGTTCATCAATTTCTTATTAAAAATCTGTTTTGTTGCCTTATTAAATACCGCTATACTATCGGTTTCTATTTTCGGTGACATGTTAAATTCTTGCATTCTTAACAAATTGGCCTGCTTCCACAGATCAAAACTGAAATCTCTCCGTTCCAATACCCTGGCCCCCCGCCAGTAACGTTAAGCTATTTATTTATTTTTATTACGGCTTTATCGGAATCCCCCCGAACGACCTTTATTATTTTTAAAAGTGATTTATAAGTGTTGACATTGTTATCTGTCGCTTATGTCATTTTCGTAGATAATAAATTCGGCGTTCGCGTATGTATGAACAGATGTAAGGTACGATGAACGTTCGTGACATTGGCATTGAGCGGAGCGGAGCGGGTGTGGTCACCGCCGATGAATTCAATGTCAAAAGACTCTCGCTCCGCTGGCTTTTGTCAAAACGTCAACGTATGGTATTGTAATCTCGGGTGAGCTGCTCCGAAACAATTGTTATGGTTAAAGTTAACCTAAAACGATTCCTGAAGTGGTCCAAACGGGGCCATTGGTTATCGTAAAAGTAATATGGTTACCATATTATGCTAACCGGAGATTTGACATTGGTCTGGTTTGACATTAACTATCGTTAATGTTGTACTGGTGCAGCTCACTGTAACTCGTAACCCTTTGCTTTTCTCATGGCATAAGTATTTTCAACTTTTTTTTTAGTTACTGTTAACCAATGGAGATAAATCCTGTTTACATCGCCCAGTTTTTAATTAGGCGTAGGTAGTGAGTTAGATCAAAAGATTTCACAAGACAAAAGGGTCATTTAATTAATTAGACTCATTATTATTTATTTATAGGCCCGAAAATAGATAGCAATCATTATATTAGAAAGAAAAACAGACGTGGAGCTGGACTGTTATCCTTATAGCGGACACAACATTTTGTTTAACAAGAAAAATATTACATAAATACAAAATAACTACGGAATACTCAGAAAAACTATATATTTTTTTCAAGAATATTTAGATGTAAGTTAATTATGCTTCAAACAGGAGTTTCAAAAACATTTGTTGAAACTTGTTTTGGATCTTTTAATACTAGCTTTAATATCTTTTGTGACAGTTGATGGCTGCTACTTAACTCGACATTTCATAAAGTTATCCAATCAATTTAGCTTAATTGTGAATGATTGCATGTTATGACATGAAAGAAAAAATCTTTTTAACAATAACGACTGCATATAGTATTTAGTATATCACGTCAAATTCTTTTAATTTTTTTATTATTGTTTTAGTCTTTAAAGGCGACTTTTAAAACTTCTGTACCAATAAATGTTTGACTTACAAAAAAAAAAAAACATTAGAGAAAGATTTAAACATCGTAAATTATTTAACAGCACATCACTATTGTATCAAATCAGATCGTGCTACAACACTAATCACTGTCATGGCCGTCTTTCAGTTATGCGAAGATTGCTAAAGTCATTTATACACGCAAATATACTATGCACCGTGAAATAAATTATATACCGTTAAAATGATACAAACGTAGCTCAATATAAAATAACAGAGATGTATGTGTGTAGGTTGCTAGATGGTATTTTATAGTTTCATAACTGCAGTAGTTTGAGTGAAGTCATTAAATAATTGTTTTGTCAAAGACAAGTTGTAAGTAGAAGAGTTAAATAACCAAGCAAATAGCCATGCACATACCTTTAAAACAACGATTAAGGGTTGTAGTACATCTATCAACTTGTAAACGGATCAACACCGAATCAACTCGACCCGTTCGGTATTCTTTGTTTGAATTTCCAAACTGCAAACCATAAACGTCTCCGCTTTGCTGGGAGGGAAGTCTGAAATCGGTGTCTTACAACCTCCTATTTCTTCTGATTAAGTTCGTTGCGGGTACTCAAGACAGCCGGTAGGGTGTCCGGGCACAGCCTGTGCGTCATTGTACAGCTGCATTATTTGTTGATAATTTGATCAAAGGACGCCAATGTTGATCTTGGTGAACAGGAGTGGTGGGACAGAGTGGCGGGTGTGCCCCGAAACCATAAACGTCTCGCCTCAGTTTGACAGCGAGGCAAAAGGCAAGACGGTTGACGTTCTCTTTTTGAGTTGATGGGTGAGCTACGACCGCAACTTTTTTAAACGGTTTTGTTTAGCTTGACCAGTTTGTATGGGTCAAATTTAGTGATTAAAATTTTACCCCCTTCCTGTTGACAGATCGACCTGATTTTTGGCACAGACCTTTAGTTCTGATGATAATACATAATAATATATTCAGTATCATTGTAAATCTAAGATGGCCGCTGCTACAAAATGGCAGACTACATGTTTTTTCACAATCCCCTAAATATGGGAATAAAATGAAAAGTATTGACTTGAATAATATAGGAGAGCAAGAAAAAAAAATGCAATATGGCCAAATAAAAAACAGAGAATGACGTTAATTTAATAAAACCATGGAACTCTAAACATTTTTTATTCTTAATTTATCGATCAGCTTGCACTCAAAGCTTGAGATACCTCTTACTAAAAGTTAGTTTTAAAAGTTTCACGGTTTAGTACGACCGATCAACGGGCGAGTTAAAAGTTTCTCTGTGATCCTTCTGTGAGTTAATGATTTAGTCTATAGGTTTGTTATCTGGTTTTATCGAGTAAGTTATAATAATAGCTTTGGAATAATGAGAACGAGGCCGCGGCGTCACTCGATTTGCGCAGGTCAGTTATACAAACGAATCAACTCACGCGCACATGAAACCAAGTCGTTGTTTTAACTTTTTAAATGTACATAATTAGGAAAAGAAGGGATTATCTATACTAACATTGTACAGGTAAAGTTTTCCTGAAACTTCTCAATAGTTTTTCTACCAATATAAATATAATATGAAATACATATAATTTTTTAACTCGAATAGACTTACAATAAGTACTTTTAAATGGTCAAAATACGTTTAAAAATAAGAAATCGAATTCGCAGGCTATTATTTTATTTTATAAATGCACGAACTGGAATATCCGTGTTTTTTTATCGCATTGTCACGTGTCACCGTTTTTTTTTTGCTCGTTCTTACAACTGTTGCAAGGTTCTTACAATTGTGCACTGCATTGAAATGGATTTTAGCATTGTATTACGAATGGCCTTGCATTCACAAACTGCTTTTTTAATGAAGTGGCCCGATCTGACTTTGTCCGAGGTTTTTGTAATGTGGAGATTTCTATATAAAACACTTCTGTAAACGTCCGCGTTAAATCCATATGATTTTTTGGGGTTCCGTACCCAAAGGGTACAAAATGGGACCCTATTACTAAACCTCCGCTGTCCGTCTGTCTATCTCATAATCCATTATAGACTCTTGAAATTTTCAAAGAATATCTATTTCTGTTGCCGCTTTAACAAAATATACTTTAAAAACATCAAGAAATTAAAAAGTGAAGCCAGCTCCCATACAAAAAAAAAAATACAGTCAATTTTTGCTTGCTTTTGTATCTTTTACTTTTTAAGTAAAAACAAAATAATATTTAATCTGTTAAGATGGTCCGGAACCCATCATGTGCCAGTCCGACTCATATTTAACCTGTTTTTTAAAGTATAGTTCACTCATCTCAACTTCGCCACCGCCTCAACTTCAGACTCAACTTTTAAAGTGAACAAACGCTCTCTGAAGTTCATACTGAATATAGATGAAATATTTTTTTGAAATTTTACAAGTCGTTTCAAAGATCCTAGGTAGTTACTGTGAGTGGTAGTAAGGAAACCAGGGATCTTATATATATATTTGTATATTTTTCTTTTATTAATCCATATAGGGACACAATGTTTACAATCTCAAAGTTCAAACAGGAATATCGGAAGATCGATGTCTTTTAGAATTAAAAAATATTCTTATTTTAAAACTATTAAATTCCAAATAGATTGATATCCCTCTGCAGTACGTACAAACTAACAAATATGATTTCTTTATTATGATTTCTTTCTTTTTTGTTATTAGTTAGGTTACGTTGTATAAAGAGTATGTTCTGGTCACAGTGTAGGTAGTATGCTGACTTTTGAAGGTTTCTGCCTCTGCCTAGTATAATTTTCTTGTTCTGGTTATCTAGTTTAGTAAAAACTCAAGTGTAACTTTTTTGTTCTTTGGAAATTTTTGCTAAATACATACAGCACATAATTCATCGTGTTTTGAATGTTTTATGTTGAGTCCCAGTGTGACTGGTTGCGAATCTGTCGACACTATTCGGGGACAACAAGGAACATGCAACCCGAGACACGAACCCTCGACCGGTAGGGGCGGTTGGTTATCCAAGGCACTTACGCTCTGAAGTACCAACGTAAAATCACTCCCTTGATAATTTTAAACAAGGAAATTAAGGTGATCAGTCATCACAGCAACAATGAATAAACTTACATTATTTTAAATAATTTGGACGGTAAAAAACGGGTTATTTCTAAATTGCACCTTGGAATAGAACGAAAGTGCATAGACAGGCAGAAAGTGGCAATTGTAACTCTATTGCTATGTGCAAAAGAGTGTTTTCTTGTTTCGGCTGTCATGCTGCGTAGTTGCAGTTTCCATTCGACCTTGTCTAGGTGCGCGCGCGCCGGCCTCGCTGCGCCTGCCTTTAACCTTGCAGAAATGCACCTCTAGATTGCGTATCACAAAATCGATACCTACTTTAATTACTCTATTAAATTTAAGAAAAAGATATTCAATCAACCTCCTGTTTCTTTTGATTAAATTCGTTGCGGGACAGACGGTGTTTTAACAGCACACAGTCACTGTCACACAGCTGCATTTTTTTTGTATCAAATTATATCAGTAAATACTTCCAGGGAGACTCATGTCCACAAGGCTAAGGATAATCGTACATTTTAGTTTTTTTAACCGACTGCAAAAACATGAATTTTCAATTCATTTCTGTATACATATTAAGGTCCTTTTCAACACGTCACCATGTGAGATTTTAGCCTAATAGTGTCATTCAATTGCACGAAGCCCGTTGTCTTAGGTTGTTGTAAATTTCGTCAAAAATGTACGCATGCATCTTGTTTCTGTGTGCGAGTTCAGTAAAGACGATACACACACTAGAGCGTTGTTCATGTACACGTCTAAACACAACTGTACCTAAACAGTCTATGTGAGATGGAATGTCTTTACCTTAAAAACAGCAGTCTCCATTAAAGCAAATGCAATTATTATCGTCATATCCGAGGGCATCGCGGTCGAGACATGTACTTGCTGGATAAATAAACAATATCAAAGGTCTCGTGATTTATATAAGTGATTTGTATAAGCTGTGGTGTGCAAATAAATCGCAATCTATGTATTTGCTTATGTATTGCATTCTGCAGTTCAAAACTGAGCGCGTAAAAGAACTAATTAACAAAAAATAGAAAAACTCAATAACGAGGTTTCTTTGTAGCATTAAGTTGTACATTAAAAATTAACGACTTTTGAAACGAATTATTTTGTTTTGTTTTAACTTTGACTTAATTCCTCTTTAATTTAGTGTAGTTATTTCCCTTTGCAAGGGTCTAGGGTATAAGCTACATATTGAGAGTAATCTCTTAATAGTGAAAATTGAAACATTTATTTTGACACCGTCAATACTTTATTGAAGTTGCCAATGAGTCGATTAATCATCTGATAATTGCTTTATTTAAAAATCAACGACTAAATGTCTAACACATGCGCCGCCATTTGCAATGTCGTTTGAAAAAAGGATGATGCAATTTAGCAAGTTGTTCGCGTTTTATTGACAGTTAGTCATATGCTTCGTATCACATGGCACTGCATATGAAAGTGGTTAGGTACATTTTTACTAATATAACAGAGGAAAATACCAAATAAAATAAAACAAAGCTTTGAACATTTATTTATCCCGTGGTTTTATAGCCTATAGATTCTAATTTATTTAACTATTGGATTTTTATATCACCTATTTCAGTGATATACTAAATCATCATGTGATGCAAAATTATCACCACCGCATGTACTGCATTTTTGAGACGCAATGATCTAGAATCTCAGAGTTTGTCGAAAATTAGTAAAATGTTTTATAATTTCAAACAGACTCGAATTAAAAATTTCGAAAGATCCTACATACTACAAGTTAAGAAGCGATTAAAAAAAATCCTAAATAAAATTGGCTTTTAAAAACATCTGTTTTTCTGACGGTACGCGCCATGTTATGAGAAGTAGACGTAGCAACACTGTGCTCTGACTGACCTATGCCAACAACACACGTCACAGAATCATCGCATGACACAACCGACGCCTATTTTTAACTAATTAGCAACATTGTCTTTAAAACAACATGCTAGGAACACTTTGATGGTTGGTCACATTTAGTCGTTACACATGTTTCCAATTAAAATTAAAAAATTAACGTCTGTTAAAATTTAATTTATATACTTGTTGGTAATGCTTGTGGCGGATATGTTGTTTTTTCTGTGACTTATATAGCTGATTTACAAAGGCTATGTATAGTAAACTAAGAACTGCCGTAAAAATATATTTTGATTAATTCCTTCTCGGTAAAAAATGTTAAATGATTTCTCTATATAATATTATGAAAACTCTAATTCGAATTCAATTCAATTCAATAATTTATTCGCTCAAAAACATGGTATATACAAATATAGCAGTTAATGTTTCGCCTTTCTCATTAGTCATGCAAATTTGTATTATAGGAAACGGTGAATCATCATTAATAAATAAATGAAAAAACGAATAATAAAAATCATTACTCAGATCGTTAGATCACACCTACGCGGTCGCTCCGGTGTGGCCGAACCTTAATAATATTTCTACAGAATAATACTCTATGGTCATTAAATTAATTTTCATTCAACCATTTAAACAATTTATTAATAAAGTCCTCAGGTAAGAATAGTCTTAAACATCACTTCTTAGCTATGAAACTGCCGTCTATTGTAAAAATTAGAAGTCATGTTGCTTTTAATGTTTTTTAAACCACATAATTACAGACACATTGACTCAGCCCTGCGGAAAATTAACGAGATATTTATTTTGTTTCTTATGAGGTTCGATGCATTAATTGCGCGGTTCACTGCGGTCTATAAAACTAAAATTTAAGATACTAGCTTTAGTCCGTGATCTCATGTTTTAGAATTTTCTGGAACAAAACGTAGCTTTGATTCCCTGGATAAACGAATAATGATCTACTCTAAATAATCATTGAAAGAATTTTTCAAATGGTATATAAGCATAGATTGTAAATATGTACTAAAAAAATCTACGATGTATCCACAAAAATATAAAAAATATCTTTAGGAACTGAGAAAAAGAACCTAAAATCGGCCTAATACAAAAAAAAAAACTTTTTTAAAGTAGAGAAAAATAATGACTTCTTTTATATACCGTTAAGCGTGTCAATTAATAGTATATAAATACTTATATGTGTAAAAGTAGGTACCTATGAATATTAATGTATTAAAATTCATTGTGCACCAGTGTCCGAGCAAGGTCGTAATGTAACGCTAATTTTATGTATAATGTAGGTATATATATATATATATTGTTCAGAAACACGTGTCAAACTGCACGTAGCTAGTGAATTTTTTTTATACTACCTAGAGCTATTAATGCACAAAACTTAAAAGAAAAAGATAAAGATTACGTTTACCGTGACCAGATCTTTGTTTTAAAGTTTAGTGAAAGGGGTTTATAGCTAAACGAGGATGTTGCCCTGTAAAGGCAAGGAATACAAAACAGCTACAAAAACAAATATTAATAGAAGCAATGTTTAATTTTTAAGCCTAAATCAGCCGACTTGATTAAAAATCGAGCCTCGTACGATGACGGATTAGACAAGATGCCATTAATAAGACCGATATTGTAATTATTTTTGCTAAAAAAGATTTTCTACTAGAATCGTTTCGGACATACTCCATCAAAATGTGTTGAACGTCTTCAATTACTCCACAATCGACACAATTTGGAGACATCTTAGATTTATCACTTCATGATGTGGCTGATCATTTATGAAATTGTTGTATTTCATGAAATGGAAAATACCCGCTGCACATATGAACGGTAAATAACTGAATAAAAAATGTTCGGAACACAAAACGTTAACTAATTTTATGAAGACAAGATATTGCTTGGCGAAGCATATGGCTTGCTAAAGTATCGGCCCCATGATTGCATTCATGATGCGTAGTTGTGGACACAAATAAAACACATACATAAACAAACACACACACAAATTCAACTTTGAAATCAAGGATAGACCAAAGATCAAGATAAGAGAAATACATTTTAATATTTTTAATGTATCAAACGGCTATTGTAGGTAATTGCCGATTAAATTGACGGTGTGGTCTGAATAGCATGCTTGCTTAGAAATGCATACACTCTCGACATTCAGAGGTTAAAATGAAAGCTTGTTAATTTTTCGACTTATAAAGTTATTGTTCATAGAAAAACCTAGAACGTTCTTTATAACAGTTCGGTTTTGGTAAAAAATAATACATTTGACATTGTCCTGAATTGCTCACGATCTACAGATATGCATATTAAAAATTGAAATAAACCGCTTCATGTAATAGTCGTAACGCAAGATACGCCTGCGTGATGTTATGCACGTACATCATTATTTATACGGACAGACAACTAGAACAGCCTGTAATTATACGCAGGCTATTGTTAACAACATATTTTCATAATTTAAAATTAACCTAAGATGATATCACTGTCGCAACAGCTAAGAGGAAAAGTTACTACAATAGGTATGATTTGAGATATTTTTAAAACACTAATATATTAGCGAAGTGCACGTTGTGATCAACGCTCATGATTGCAATATAAGAAGTATTACTTTGGTATTGCTGACTCAACAGCTTCTGAAACTGGATGCGGCTTGCCTGAATTAGAATTATCTCAGCCATAAAATAATCACTCAATAAGTTTTTCTGTATTTCAAAATTAACCCTCTGAAGCTTATGGGCAAAGCGTTCGAAGTGTTTCAAGAGAATTGAAGGCACCTACTTTTTAACAAGCAACAAAGTGTTTGTTTAAAAACAAAAGAGTTCATTAGATGTTAAGACGTCATGTAGATATTCCAACGTTTAGCATGTAGTAAGTTAAAGGAAGACCGTGAAATGCACTAAGAATTAACTCCTCGTAACTTCACATGGTATTGCGTAAGAATGACAAAGTATTACGAATAACTTTACGTTCCCATAAGTTTACGAATTTATTTTTTACTGTATCAGGAAACGCAGTCTGGATTTTTTTTGTTTTAAAAAGTCTTGTCAACACGGTTGTAGATCGTTAATATCACCTCTGACAATGTTTCAAATGATGTGGCTTTTGAAGAGACAATGGAATGTATGGTTTTCCTGCTTTTTTTATCTGTAAATGTAGATAGGTGTACATTGATATACTAACGGCTACATTGTGTAGTGGTCGAGAACCGAACCACATTTACAATCATAATTATATTTTAGGATATTTCGTAAATATTACCTAAGACCTATATATTTATGTTAATTATGACTTTTTAATCTCAATTGTATTCAAGATTGTTTTTATTTTAATATTATATAATTAATTTTATGGGTGCATGTGTGCCGTATTAATTGAATTAAAATAAATAAATAATTAATAATATATTTGTGTCTACCTTCTATTGCCGCTTGCGACTGCAGTTACAAATTTGTATGAATCTTTGCAAAGCGCCTCTATCGGATTGACGAGGAATAAAAAAACTCAGTACAAATTCTCTGTAGAAACCTATCCTATCTGACGTATAGAAAATTAATCCGAACTCCGAATGGTATACACTCAGCATACTTAAATAGATAATAATAACCACATCACGACACACACATTGACTCAGCCCTGCAGTAAATATCGTAAGAACTTATGTCACAGGAACTAAGCAACAATATGGTTTATACTACATAGATAAGAATACCACATCCAAGACCGGTAAGCCAAACAATGCGTCTTGCAAATAACACAAAGTCACGCCCCCGTCGGGATTCGAACCCGGAACCTCAAGCGTAGCAATCGGCAGTTTACACCACTGCACCATCGAGGTAAATAGATTATAGTCAATATAGTTATATACTAGTGATCATCACAAAACAAGCGACACGTACGTATTGCATCTTGTGTTGCAAGCTTTGTAGGTTGGGATAAGATTTCGTTATAACCAGTGAGCACGAATAAATTAATAGTTTGTTGAAAAAAAGATACAATAGAGAATTAACTAAATAAATGCTGATCTGAAATCAATATTTTCAAGTCAGTAAATACATACCTACCTACTATGCGAACAATTATTGATAATTAGGAAATGACAAAGACGTTTTCGTCGATAATTAATGATTTCGTTAATTACAGTTAGGCAAATATTTAAGCTGATCGATTGTACAAAAGAATACGATTCTATTAATTAAAATTAAAAAAAAAACTTCGTGTAAGACAAGAGTGTGATTTTTGTTTTGCAAGCTGTTTGCTTAATAAGTTTTGCTTCGTTTGAAAATATAATTTTTAATATATTATAATAAATTTGTCAATAGTAATTGTTTTGAATGCTTTATGTGTGCTGTACCTACAGTTTTATTTATTTACTCAATAGACACACCTGTGTTCTGAGTAAATAAAGCCAAGAAAGGAGGGTTATGTATAAAAAATTACTACGTATTTATCAAAGCTGCGTCTGTCACCGCGTGCAGCAAATTTTAATATTAAATAAATTTTAGTATTAAGTTAATTTTATATATCATATTAAATTATTACTGTACGACATTGTAGTTCTTATTTTGCTTTTTTTTTTTTTAATAATTCTGTTTTATCTATAACTGTATGGGACAAAAAAAATAATGAAAAAGGATATTAATTTCGTGTTTGTTTATTTTTTAATTCGTTTATTTATTTCAGTTTTCATCTCTCGTGACAATCTATGTTGACATACCGTAGTTATTTTTATTGATTTAGTATTGCTATTTAATTATTATTATTTAATTAAGAAGGTCGTTAATTACAGTAACAATGTAAATTGTTATTGAATAAATAAAGTCATTTTTAAGTGAATGTTCAATAGTTTCGGAAAAAACTAGTGGCTCGAACTATGATGAACTCGCGACCCCCGATATCTCGGTAACGCTTTGACCGCTTAACTCATATTCTTAACAGAAAATGCTTTTGCTATGCATAAAAATTTTGACATTGTTGGGTATAAATTTTCTAGATTTCTGAACGAGCAAAGCTTTGTATGTATGTATAAGTGTTTGTCCCACGATTATTTGAGATAAGATCGTTATGAAATTGGTACGTGGAATAATTTTGCCCATAACTTATGATGATATAGCCAAAAGTGTAACATGCTTGCTTTAAAAAAGGCCTATTTACTCTCGACCCTTTTAAAAAAATATTTAGATTTTTTTTTTCATGGCATTTATTACTCCTAAAGAACCCTAAAAATCTATCGAACAAGTCGTGTTTGTTCAAATATAATTTTACATTTGTTTTAATAAAGACTATGGATGATTGTGGTTGAGTAAATATTTACTATCACATAGTATATATACAAATATCAAGATCAAGCAAATTTCGACTTCACAACGGTATCAATAAAGTTTGATTTAATTTTGTTGCAAGTTTAAATGTAAACAATATAACGAGTTGATACTGAATATATAATCATAGCTTTGTATTAAATCTTTTCTTCATTAATTACGTATTCATTTTGGTAAATAAATATTATTATGTAGAAATATAGTCAACAAGTTTGGTTGGCTCAGTGGTTAAACGTTAACTGGTCAAGGTTCGTTTCTCCAATAGTATTTGCCCTCAACACGTTTTTCGATCATTTTTACGCAGCGTCATTGGCAAGGAAGCAGACTGTTCACCTGATGGAAAGTGACACTGCCGCCTATTTGAAACGCCAAGAGCACCGCCAATGCGTTGCCCATGCAGAGTGAAGATGTACCTCTTGTGGGTGATTACAATTTCTCTCCATTCCTTCGACTAAAATCATAGCGAACTGCTTCGCGGCAGAAATAGAAAGGACGTTTTTTGATGGACCTTAAAGTATGCTCCATGAGTCGAACTCTTAGGGAACAGAGCACTCGAAGCTCACTAGTGAAGAAAAACATAGAGTTTATATATTAACCAATGGACAATCTTTGACCCACAGATGTCCAAGTATATGTTTATCTTTGTCTGACAGCTCAAAATCCACTGGCATATAAAATACGAGTTGTATATAAATCGTTCATGTAAAATTTGCGTTCGTATTTACAAATAGTGCATTCCAAACATTCACTAGAGCTTTGAAACTTGCCAACAAAATAATCTCACGAAATTCACGTCGATAAATTATAATTACATAAACAATTTCATTTCTCAAGACGCAGGGGAGAGAGTGTATTCGCATGAAAGCTTTTTTCGAAACTCGTTTTTCGGTGACGTACATACACAAATGAAAAAAAAATACGTTTCTTTTATTGTTTCCACTTTTATTACTTGTAGTTATAAAAGCAATAGAAAGACACCATATAAGAACTTCAACTTTTATCGATCATCGGATACAGTAATAACAAACGAACAGGCTTATTAACAGGATAATACGAGAAATGAAATGCACGTGCGTTTCCTACTGCGAAAGTCTTACGGATCGGTCGAGCTCCATTCCGATGGAATTGATGTCAGACTTGTCAAGTTCTTGCAAACCATTGTCTATGATCGTGACCGAGTGGCAACAATCAGAAAAATGTTCAGGGTAGAGTCACCTTCGAAAATTTTGGCGTTTTATTCGTTGAGTTTACTTTCGGAGTAGGGCTTTGGCAAAATAAGGAACGTAATGCAAAGCTACAAGGACACGCAAGCTACACGTAGCGTAAAGAAACCGTCATGATGTAAAATGTCAATTATTTTATTGTAAAATTACTGTATACGTAGTGTTCTGACCCGGGCACATTGCTGTATTACTCGCTATTTGAGCACGGAACCCTAAAAACTCATCCACAACCCTACACAGCGTTTAGGTCCAGTAAAAATATATACATAAACTCACGCCATAATTAATCCCTCGAGAGGGGTAGGCAGAGGTGTTACACAGTGCATTTCGCATGTTTATGTTGAGTCCCAGTGCGAACAGGTTGCGAATCTGTGGCCATTATCCGGGCACAATGAGGAACATGGAAGCTACAATGTACGAAAACCCGAGACTCGCACCCTCGACCTGTCGGGTCGGGTCGGTCGGTTAACCAAAGCACGTAACAAACTGAGCTACCACGTCCTCTACGTCGTCTTAAGGTTCAGTGATTGTCTCTGTCTAAACAACTTCTTCAATTGAATTCAATAGTTATTATTAAAGGTTCGACGAGAATATTCTTAAGATAAATTCCCGATCAAATTGTTTTGTTCATTAAAACTTACTTAATAACTACGTTGGCCTCGTGATTTAGAGCAGTTTTCAAAATTATACCCGGTTTTCAGCGATATCTAGTTCTTTTTTTTATTTTACAGATGCTTTTCTTACATTCGATAACATTATACGTCTAAAGTTTATGAAAAAATATTTATAATCTAAAAAATATAGAGCATATTTACGCTATATTACGATTGCCTCGAAATGAGACGTGTCTCTATAGTTACAACAATAATTCAGCGATCAAAATTATCATTTAAAATAAATTTCCGACGAAACGGTCAATATTAGTAGCCGTAAATGACTCCACTCCTTTAATTTAAGACAAATTTACATGTCTAACACGAAATTTGTTTAAAAGTGTTTACTCAATGGTTAAAATAATAATTTTCAAATTACATAGGACCGGGCCTGAGTTTCAAGTTTGAAGGTATACGATGAATCACGGTTGAAATTGTATTTTCGACGAAGGTGTAAGTGAATAAAAGGTACCGGCCAAGTGTGAGTCGGTCTCGCACATGATGGGTTCCGTACCATATCATAAGATTAAATATTATCTACTTTTTATTAATTTTCGTTAAAGATACAAGAACAAGCACAAAATTAAAAAAAAACACATTTCTTGTATGTGAGCCGCCTTCCATTTATAATTTCTTTATGTTTTTGGTATTTGTTGTTGAAGCGGCAACAGAAATAGACATTCACTGAAATTTCATAAGTCTAGCTATTATGGTTCATGAGATACAACCAGCTGACAGACAGACAGACGGAATTCGGAAACATAATAATAGGGTCCCGTTCTTACCCTTTAGGTACGGAAACCTAATAAGGGCCTTCTATCTGCCCTGAGCCTAAGGATAGTACTAAAGCTCAGGACAGAAAGAAGGATCTTTTAAGGATAACTGTACACTATAACAGGTTGTCGAGAATATCTATGTAAAGTTGTAAGAAAGTGTCTCATGAAATCCAATTGGCAGAAAAACATATCGCTAGCCGATTTCAATATGCGAATAAAAACAACGAAATGAAATAAATAGAATTTCTAAACAACACAAATAGTTTTTACTATGGGTAAAGATACTATTTTGTTTTATACTATTGTGCTCGATGTCTTTCCAAGTTTGAAATTCCTGTGTCTCCCCCCCCCCCCAAATAATATCCCCCCCCAAGCAAGCACTGACCAGCTCACATTCGTCGTAATTACAAGATGTTTCTCGTCTTTCGAGAGCCAGGACTCCACACAACTGAGCTACCAAATTGAATTTTTTACGACACTGTTATCACACGATAAAACTTGCTCCACAGATTAAGTTAGTCCAGAAGGTCAAGTAGACTGGAACTTTCATGAATTTTAGAATCCTTACAGTATTATAGTCCGAGTTGTCTACAGAATAGATCTGTGATGTAGTATATTTTTAATGTAGGTACATTGTTAAAAATGTTATAGAAATTAGTATTAGAAAATTTAATCGACAAATTTCTTTCTTCGTATTACAATAGATAAATCTATTCTAGAATTTGTTATCTTACGTTAATTCATTGTTTTTTTTTTCTTAAAAGTAATATTCATAATAATTCCCTTTCGTTTTTATAGGATTTTGTCTTGTTTCATTTAATAGAGTTCAAACAAATTCATGAGACAATAAAAGAATTGTGTGACTGGCGCGATATTTTTAAAGATTTGAGTATATTTTAGGTAGCCATCAGTCGCTACCTATTTAATAGTGTGAAATATCGGATCTGCGATATATATTGAGTGTTTGCGGATTTATAGACGCTGTGCAGTTACGACTACAACTGAAAGGACCTCTGTTTTATTCCAACAGCGACTGAGTTGTTTTGTACACAACAATTAATTAGGGACGGGTAAGTTTTTCAAGCGGACCGACAAAAACTTTGATGTTACTCATTCATACGATGTTTTCATTAGTTTTATTGCTCAGTTGTTCTCTTTACGGTCACGATATTATGTTCTATTTCACGTTTCGTACCGCTGATTCTTTGTTTGCCTCTTTGTCTTTCGTTTTCTATTTATTTATCTTTCATATTTTGACTGGTGTTTCTCTTTTGTTTGACGAATTTTTTTATGTACTTAAACTGTGATAAGTTGAGTAAACAAGCTTGATACAACATAATATTTAGTATCGAAACTGCGACCAATTTCTCATGTAAATTCCAAAACCAAAAATGAGTGTTGGGTTCATAAATATTAAATGCCAATATCGCAAGAGGAGTAGGTGGGTATGTGTCCCACTCTAGCGTTCTGCCATTGTTACTGCCCGTCTACTTGGAAATCAACCCTCCATCCTCACTAATCGAGGGTGAGGATTTTTACACTCGATTTTTTTTATGATCACCTACACTAACCAAAAATCTTACAAGTTCTGCTATTCTTTTTGTATTGAAATTTTGGCTCATGATTAAAATCTAACGAATAAACATTACGCAATAAGAACAGAAAGCTTTGAATAAGTTTAAAATTTCTAGTCATAAAAATACAAGTTTTCAAATTCCCTAACAGATTGCCTTTGCTTCAAAATCCAGCTAGGAATTATAGTTGTCGGATAGTACACGCAAGCGTGGGAGGTGTACACAGGCGCGCTAATATTTTTAATATCGATGTTATGAAGTGAGCCACCCACACTTAGGCGTAAGCATGGCGCAGATGTACGGAGATTACTTCGGCTTGCTCTCCAAATTAATTTACCCCTAATAAATTTCAGCCTCTATAGGAATTATGAAGGTATAAATAACGCCCGTATTCCACCTTACTCGTTATTGTTTAGGTAAATTTATATTTTCCAAGGCACGCTGTTTTTGTTAATGGCCGCTTTTAGTTAATCTTTGGATTTATCGGTTTTAGTTTTGTTGGTTAATAGTTAATTAGTAGGTTTTTTCTGCTCGATTGCAGAAGGGAGGTAATAATTTTTATCAACTTATTATGACTGAGGCATCCTTTGTCTGTACAAATGAAGCATCTATCTTAAGAACATAAAACATTGCTGTTTCGCTTTTGTTGTTTTCTACTAATATATTTATGAATCTTAAGGTTAAGCTTCTGTTGATAATTAGTTTTGGGTTATCAATATACAAAGGGTTACTCAATGATACAACACGAAATCAAGAAAACGACTTGACCTACGAACTAATTAGCAAATAGGTTGAAAACGAAAGAAAGAAAGGTAGTAGTCATATAAGAAGCGTCTCCTCCAAGAGATTTCCAAGAGAAAAATATACGGGAAGGAAGTAATAAATAATGTGTTTTAATAGTAATTTTGAGTATTTAATATACAAGTGCACATATTAAGTGATGCAGCGAGTTGCAGGTGTTGCAGAGACGTCTCTCAACTAATTAGGGACATAAGAATTCTCCCACACCTCGTATGCACTTATGTAGGTACTGTTCTGATCTTATTTGAACTAATTAAATAATATTCCAAAATAATGTTGTTAAATTATAAGTTTCTACAGAGAATCTCGGAAGATAGGAAACTTTTTTTGTCTATTCGAGTTCTGAACGCCATAAATTCTGAGTATCCTGAGTAATGCTATAAAAAATGTCTTAAATAAACGGAAACCTTTTTAAAAATATTCCTAAATTCCTCAAATTTCTTTGTCTATATCTATTTACACATAACATAACAAAATATGAACTCACGCCGTTATCCCTCGAGAGGTGTAGGCAGAGGTGCTAAACACCGCTTGTCGCATGTTTATGTTGAGTCCCAGTGTGACAAGTTGCGAATCTGTCGCTACTATCCTGGCACATTGAGAAACATGGCAGCTTCAACTTACGGCAACCCGAGACCCGAACCCTCGACCTGTCGGCTCGGGTCGGTCGGTTATCAAAGGCAGGTAACAAACTTATCTATCACGTCCTCAACTTTTTATCACTATATCTATTTACTTTGAATTAATAATATAAAACACTTTGTTTCCTCCATGTATTTTTAGCTCAAACTTTGTTGGAAATACTACTTTTTAGGGTTCCGTACTCAAAGGGTAAAAATGCGACCCTATTAGTAAGCCTCCGCTGTCCATCCGTCTATCAGCAGGCTGTATCTTATGAACCATAATAACTAGACTCATGAAAATTTTAGACAATGTCTATTTTTATTGCCACTTTAACAACAAATACTAAAAACATCAACAAATTAAAAATAAAATTAAATAAAATTACAAGAAACGTGATTTCTTTGAAATGTTTTGCTTGTTATTGTTTATTTAACGAAACTGTCAAAAAAGTATAAATAATGTTTTATCTTATGTAATGATACGGAATCCATCATGTGCGAGTTCGACTCACACTTGACCGGTTTTTTATGGATTCCTCTCCTTAATAACATTGAATATAAATTAATATGTTGCAGAATGCTTAATGGATGAAGATGAATGGATGTATCCATGCATGGTATCCGAATCCGTTTTTACCGAACAAAAACAAAGTGGTGAAAATTTGACTTGTCGATTTGTCTTATTCCAAATGTTCTTACTTATATAACGAGATGAATGGAAATCCGTTGGTACAGATTGTATAAAAAGCAAAAAGATAACACTTATTTCATAGAACAGCTTGTTATGGAAAAAATACATCGCTGTCTTTTCGGTCCCCCAAGGATCGTGGTGAGCATCCGAATTGTACCTGGAGCGGATGATCTGCCTCCAACGGTTTCTGTCCAACTCGTCTCTTACCGGCGTGCAGAATTTGGCTGAGGACGAGTCTTACACTTAACATTACACTATATATATATATATAAAATATGTTATATGCGATTGTTAAATTACTATGGGACACCGAGGTTTTTTTTTGCCTAAATATAAATGCAATTAAAATACAATCCAGTCTTGCCTATTTATTATGGTAATCGTCCAATGGTAATGCTTAAAATATCGGTAACGGTACGCGGTCGTTTCTGACTCTGATACTATAGAAATACCCTTCCAGAACCCCATAACGTAATGGTCCCATGGGAAACCCATATGAGAGCTTATACCACAATGTTAGACGAATGAAGCTTCATTGAAATAACAAAAGTCCCTGTAAATTTGTAGTATTTTCTACGGATTTTAAGCTTAACTCTCATGATTAAAAAGTATTATAAATAACACAATTTGAATAAAAAACACCATGAAATTAATAAATCGCATGGGGATCCATTTTTGATTTTGTTAATTTGTTTTTGTCATAAAAAAAAACAACCAAAAAAAGTTTTTTGTCATCCCAAAATATCGGGAATATTTTATCGTTGTGGATCGTACTTCTGGGACCGCGATGGGCACGACTGGGAGCGGCGGAAACATTTACCGTGTGTTTTTTTTTTAACTCGAGTTAGATTATACATCAATCTTAAAGCAGAAGCCGGCAGGGGGCGGGGTGGGAGCCCGGGTTGGAATCAATTTGTTTCCTTACAACCGACATCGGAAATTGCATCAGCTTAAAACAATACCTACTCGTCCCCCCTCACCAAAGCGATGGGCATTATTTTAATTGGAAATCGTCGTAGCCGATGTGTTTCGGATCGGAAGCTCGTTTCTGAAGCGAAGGTTCCAAGGGATTCGGACCTAGTGACCTCACTCGAATGTATCGATTTTTCACTCTGTTAACATTCCCTTTGATATCTTTTGCTTTTATCTTTCCGTAGCACTCCAGCGTTATAAATCAAGAAAAGTTTATAAAGCTGCAGTGTCATAAATCAAATAAAGTTTTAACAGTCGAGTGCCACATCTCTTACTCTTCTACTACTACTGAGTGTAAGTTCCCCTCATTATCCGGAAAGGTTTGTATCCATAATGTAACACCAGTGCCTAATATCGAGTTAATTTTAACGCTTTTTACTTTTTTCGAAGAAATCTCTACTACATATTAAATACGACAATTTCAGCCAAGTATTGACTGTCAGCAATGGCGTAGGTATCTGCATCATGTTTTAATTATTCAGTGACAAAACAAAACGCACAAACCAACCCCAGATTCTGATACAAAACTGATCAAATGGACGGTTAATTTGGATTCGATTCCGACGTGTTAACAAAATATTAAACAAATGGGGGGGTGCGAGTGGAAAAGTAATCAAAAAGTCGAAACGTACACATCAACACAATTCGAAGCATGTCCAATTAAAAACTAGATCATGTCTAGTGGAGCGCAGGCGAACCTCGCAGGAATTAACGCGCGCTGACCAAATAAAAACTCTACACTATAGGTACGATTTTTTCAGATTTAGTTTTTCACAGTGTAATTGTCGTACGCACCGCGACCGCTCAGTTTGCGGAATAGGCGTGGTTTTCCCTAGTGGATAAAGTTTTTTAAAATGTTCGAACAAAGGTTTCTGAAGGTTGGCTGTGAGGAATTGTTGCTTACCTCTGATCCTGAAATGTCTGCGATGCCAGCATTTTTGCATATGCTTTTGGTCTTTTTGATCTCCCACCACTTCAATTAGAAAGTGGTGGAAAGATAAAATAATTATCTCCATACATGGACGGGTTTTGTTCAAGGAATAGCTTAGCTGTGGTTTCAAAATTAACTCAATCACATCAACATTTCAGGATTAAAAAATAGAACAACATTCATTCGAATCGTTACTTCTGAACATAAAAAATTTGGATACAACAATTCTCAGAAGAGAATCAATTTCTTTGATTTATCTCATTCTTAAGTCAATACTTTAGTATGAGTCATATTGATTTGTATTGACACATTGTCAAACTGTATCACTAACATTTTCAAACTCACTTACCGCGTTAGGAATCGATCTAACACATACAAACTGCGCTCTTAATCGTATTTAAATTTGCACAAGCCAGAGCCTCGCGGAGGTACGAGTACAAACGCTCTGTTTAATATACACTCGGCGCTTTCGTTTTGTTTTAGCTTTATTTTAGTTTTTCCTAGACTTGCCTGCGTTTGGTTTCCTTTTTTTTTTTTTCTTCCATTAAATGTAACTTTGCTTTGACCCTTTACAGTAAAAGTTTACAAAGCCCACAGCATGGAGGATTTTTGTTTTAACTTGCAAATTGGTATGGAATTACTCGCTGGCTGGTTTGAGTTTAATGTTCCTTATATTTCGTTGTAATTTTAGTATTAAAAACAATTTATTTTACTTTATTGATTATTTAATGCTAATTATTACACTACAAGTATTAGGTTCACTTACGGCCAATTTGATGGTAAAATTTTACCGTAGCCTATGGAAAACATCAGACGATCACACAGGCGTAGCTATTGTGAAATCCTCTCGAGTATAATATCTCGCTCATTACTTTTTTGAATATTTTTTTTTCTACTTTGTGTAGCTTTTATTAAAGTAAAGTATTACACATAGAGTCCGGCTGATGATGAGCAAGCAGATACTAAACACTACTGTAATAATAATATGGTCATCACGATCACGTTGCCGACTCTCAACCAAATAGGCTCTGTCGAGTTTTCTCCTATAAAAAATAAGTACATGAAATACATATTAAACTCTAAATATTTCCGAAACGTTGATTAGAAATGTCAAAATTAATTACTATTAATTGACGAATATTAAAATGTACGATCGAATCTAAATTCGTTTGATCTCACTTTGAATTTAGAATCTGTACCGCGTATTTAATTTATTGAATTAATTTAAACTCTCAACGTGTAGGTATAATTACAAAGTAAATAAATTATTTTATGTAAACTAAATTTAATGTTGGAAATTCTTATTTATGGATATTGTTTATGTTTGTTATGAAAATATTTAGAAAATTCCTTTCAGGTTGTGGAATGAGGTTGCATGGTGTTGTATTCCCATGTGACTTTTTACGAATGTTGAAATTCAATTCCATAAGCTACAATCGCTTAATGATACCCGTTAGCGAAAAAAAATGTCTTTTTAGTGTGAAACAACTGGCAATTGCGGAAAAAAGTCTTTCATATGATATGAAAATATAAAATATAAGGTGAGCGTACGATTGTCAAAGTTTGGAAGCATCCCTCAGATATATGAAGTCTGTATCCGATACGGTATTTATCTGCCATTTGCAATGTGGTTACTTTTGGAGTTGGTTTTTTCTCAAAAAAACCTGGATTTTTACGTACTATGATAATATAGTCGATCTGAATCCACACCCGACTAATATTTTTGTCTGTTTTTTTTCCTGACTACATCGAAGTCAATAGGATGGGTTAAGCCGATAACTACCTTTCAAGTACCTAGTTGTTAGCTGTACCTATTTTAATTATATTCGGAATATATAATAATAACCACATCACGACACACACGTTGGGCTCTTTGACTAATCAAGCACTAATCACTTAGCAGGCACTAAGTAACGATATGGTTTTGATGTACATAGATAAGAGAACCACACACATTGACTCAGCCTTGCGCTAAGATATAATCTTGTATCGCAGGTAACTAAGCAACGATATCGTGTAAACTACATAGATAAGAGTATTATGTCCAAGACCGGTAAGCGAAACAATGCATCTTGCAAATAACACGAAGTTCCGCCCCCGCCGAGATTCGTACCCGCAACCTCTAGCGTAGCAGTCAATAAATTTACGAGTATAAGGAACATTAAAGCATAATCTAATCTCTTTTTTTTTAGCAACTTTACGTCTTTTTGTACCTAAAACATAAATATAAAGATCTAAAACAAAAGTTCTCGTGAGACGCTGGGACCATTTGTAAGAGCGGCCCCTTTCACACCGTTCGTTAAAACTAAGCCGCTGTTTGCGCTAACGAAGAAAAACTGTTACCGTAGCACACGGGCATAAATAAAAGGCGAAAGGAAAAAAGGTTTTCCGCGGAACCCTGGCAAGTTTCCCCCCTGAGCCGCCTCTGTTTACCCTGGCATTACTTGTGCAAACTTTGAGCGTGTTTTTTATCGCGCCGACCGGGCACGCAACTTGAGACCTGTGTTGTCACTACTCTATAGTGCTCCGTAACATGTGTACTAATGTATTACCAGGGTATTTTTTCTATTTATCTTTTATAAAAGTATATAAATGATATACTCACGGATGAAAGCCTTAAGGAATTCTAAAACAGAGTTTTGACGGATCCATTCTTTCTATGTTGTGATGTGATATGAAAGCATATTTTGTATGTGTTTTTTATTATTTGTCACCATAAGTTTAAAATAATAGAAAATGTAAAGGACTTATAAATAAGTATTTCACATATATAGATTTCAATGCGTTAAGCCAGGCACAGCATACATAACAGCCATTTAGCCTACGTCCAAACGAAGACCTGAGTTACGGCTGTTAAACCTAAGCTATTGTTCCCTGAGGCGCCATGTGTTTTCTCAGGGCAAACAACTAGCCTATACAGATACTAGTCTATCTGCCTTGGCTTTACTCCCGTATGAATAGACTGAAGAAGAATACGTCCTTTCCTAAGCTTATCTTTCTGCGAATCAATTTAAGGGGGGAGCCTGATTTAGAAGCTTCGAAAAATCGATTTTTTGAAGGATTTTTTTGGGAAGGAAAAAAATATACGATTGGAATGAAACTTTCAGGTTTTATTGTTGTATATTTCAACAGTCTTCTCAAATTTTTTCATGAAGATTTAAGCAATATTATGCCCGGGACAAGAATTTCGCCGAGGCGTCTCGCGAGCGCTTTTGTTGTGCGGCGGGAATGATGCAGGTCGCAATTTTCATCTGAAACAAAAAACCCAAAAATATTTTTATTCCTGAATAGTATAGCTTCTAGTTAAACCAAGAAAATTGATGAAAACGTTCAAATTTCAATAATTTTTAGTGAATTGAAAAAAAAGTTCATTAAAAAAAAAAAAAAAATTGACTTTAGATTGTTTAAAAAATATGTTAATCTTAACTTTTTCAAGGTTTTTTAGGTTCAACTAGAAGAGAATTTCATCCCGAATAAAATGCATTTTGTTTTATTTCGATAGGACGTTTAGTTTTTTCCCTATCTTTCCCGCCAATTAGGAAAAATCGTAAAAATGAAAACTCGAGAAAACGTGCGTCAAAGTTTTCGTATATGAAAAATCGTAATTTTCTTAAACTTACCGCGTTATTATGCTAATCAGCGATTCCTGGTCCATAAAGTAAACCTTCACACTCTTCAAAAACCTGGTTTGTGCCCTGTTGTTCGAGTCTGCGGGCTGTTCTGGCCTCTTTACTACACAATGAATCGCGCCTGTTTTGTCGGGTGACGCGCTCCTCGTCGGCTCTCTTGGCGAAATTGTTACATTGCTGTCCAATTTTTAAATCCATCAACTGCATGGTTTTCAATGCTGCACTGTAGCCTTCGTTGAACATTCCTCCAGCGATGTAAGCAGCAATTTCGATGATTTTAATGCCTGAGTGAAGGTGTTTAGGTGTCATGCACCACACAGTGGAATTGAACGACTCGTTCGCATTTTGTGTGTGTCCACCCAAACACCTCGTAAGCAGCTCGTCCTTGGATAAGTCCTCGTACACAGGACGAATGTGCTGCTCGACATGTTCGTCAATTAGACGTGGTGGATGTTTAAAAGCCGCCATTATGAAACTGATTGCCGTGGAATTTACGTTTCCGTGGCTTTCCACTGCGTTCACTTGAAGATTTGCTCACTTTTGGATAGCTCTGCATGATTTGAAGACGTTCACGTGCCGAAAGACAAATCGAAACTGAACCCAAATGCTAAATGTAGCTTTGCTCGAACCGACGCTGCCAGGTCACATATACCGTTATAATACATACTTTTATCCCTACATAGCTCTACAATGACCTTCTGCGAACAGTCAACAGTCCCTCGAAGGACCGTTATTCTGTTTGGATCATAACACGAACAATAGATCGAGGGGCGGAGCGCGCGCGCTCCGAGCGATCCGGCCGCTCGTATATACCTGCTCGACGCTTGCCGACTCTTTCTTCTATAACTCCGAAAATATTGCGAATTTCCGTCTGAAATTTTGAGGACACATTCTTAGATAGTTTAGGAAGACATTTATGCAAAAAAAAAAAAATCGATTTTTTGAAGCTTCTAAATCAGGCTCCCCCCTTAAGTTTTTCGGGAATTGAAGTGATTTTGTTTAAGTAACGTACGAATTTTAGTGAAAAAAAACTGTTAGTAATTATCCGTAGTGAAAATAGTTTACATATTCTCCTTATTCGTTGATTCTTTCTCTTTCGTAGATAATAATTTATAACTAGCGAGAGTAAAGTGCATGCAATCGACAATGTTCAGATATGTGACAGGAATTCATTTTATATATCATTATATTAAGCATAAACGTTAGCTGTAAAAACTTAGCTTAGCTTAGTATGCATACCGTATTAGTATGATTAACAACTAATAATAACCATGACATTAACAAAGTAATTATTGAAAGACACTTTTACTCTCACACTTATTGCCTGTAATATTATCATTAAAGCAATATTAATTGCCAAAAACTTTTTCGTTGTAGGTTGTACAAACGCGTATAAAAATTCAAAGTCTTTTCATTTCGTCATTTAGGTAGATGTTTTAACATTAAAATGTTACGCTTAATTAAATATTCCCTTGTATTTTTCTTCCTCTGGTATCCTAATTAGCGAAACGGAAATGTAAACTCCAATTGAATGGAGATGTCGTGGTATAGCTTCAAGGGAACCTCGTAACCGCTCATTGGAGTCGGATTTCCTTGGTATATAAGGCTTGGTATATTCGTTCCTAAGTACTATTTCGTACTATCGAGCTACATATTTACTAGGTCACTTGTATATCTTCGATGAGTGAAAACCTATCGTTTTTAACCAAAAATTTATTTCGTTTTGTATATATAGTTAATAAAGCTGGTATCGCATATGATTGTACTTTAAGTATCAGATCTAGGTATTAAAAAATAAACGCTAATTGAAAATAAAATTAAACAAATCTAAAACTTGGCTCAATACAACCATTTTAAGGGGACAGTAAGTTTTTCCACCCTTAAAAATTTTGTTTAAGTAATATGAGGTTTTGACTCGCCACCGACGATATGCTGTTATCATTCATGACTGATTTTGGAGCAAACAGTACATAGGTCATCTGAAAATTTAAATTTTTTACTCCATGTTTAGCTACTCCATTCTTATGATAAAAATACCCTAACAAAAAAGAAAAACAAACTCAATATCAAAAATATTTCCTAATTAAATATAATAGAGTTTATTAAAAAGTTTCAAAGTTCATTCAAAGTTAACTTCCCAAGGACTTTTCTAATTATAATTGCGAAGCTGTATAATTTTTCAACTTTTCACAAATGTTAGACATAAATAAAGTTTTACTAAATAAAGAAAACTTTATGTACCTCGCTATTGTGTAATGATCTTGGTATATAAATTATGGGGTTAAAATTGACTAAAAATGATACTACGATCTAGTTAGATATCACTCATAAATATCGCCAGACCAAAATAGACACTGCACTGACCATCATAGACTATAAAACTAGCAGTAGAGTGATTGTCAGAAATGACACCTAATTAAAAACCGGTTAACTGTGAGTCGGACTCGTACATGATGGGTTCCGTACCATCTTTTAATATTAAATATTATATACTTATTTGATAATTTGAGGACGTGGTAGCTCAGCTTGTTACCTTGGTTAATCGACCGAACCGAACCGACAGGTCGAGGGTTTTAGTCACGGATTGCCGTAAGTTGTAACTACCATATTTCCTCATTGTGTCCGGATAGTGGCGACAGATTCCCAACCTGTCACACTGGGACTCAACATTAACATGCGAAGTGCGGTGTTTCACACCTCTGCCTACCCCCCTCGAGAGATTAATTACGGCGTTAGTTTAATTTCGTAAAAGATATAAGAGCAAGTAAAAAATAACGTTTTTTGTATTGGAGCCCAATTAAATTTTAATTTCTTGATGTTCTTTGTATTTGTTCTTATAGCGGCAACAGAAATAGACATTCCCTTAAAATTTCAACAGTCTTGCTATTATGGTTTATGGGATGGAACCCGTTGACAGACAGACAGACTGACAGCGGACCCTGAAAAGGGTTCCATATCCAAAGGAACCCTTACAGCTTCGTCCGTCTGCCCGCATTCTAACTTTCAGACTCTCTGTAAATACAATTTTTGAAAAGAGTCGTTGAAAAAGTTTGGTATGGCAAGATTCCTTCAATTCACAGAAGACCCTGAACTGTGGTTAGAAAAAAAAATGGTTACCTACTTGCCGATATTAAATTATTTTCCTTATTTCGAAGTTAAATGATATGACGTATCGAACATTTTTCTTTTTTCAATAAAAAACGCGATCCGACCGTAACTCACACCAATATTCACCTTTACATCTCGCTTGATTTTAAGGGTTGTTGATGTTTTAGAGTTTACAAACCTGCCTCGTTAAGTAACGACGTGTCAGAAGGTCAAACACTGTTGCTTAGGTACCTAATTACTTTCGGAGAAAGGTCCAAGTTCTCTTATATTCTGTATTAATTTACATAAACATAAACTCACGCCGTAATGAATCCCTCGAGAGGTGTTACATACTGCATTTCGCATGTTTATGTTAAGCTCCAGTGATACAGGTTGCGAATCTGTCGCCACTATCCGTATACAATGAGGAATATGGCAGCTACAACTTACAGCGACCCCTCGACTGAACTCGAACCCTCGTGTTGTCTTGTCGGGTCGGTTGGTAATGTAAAGCACGTAACAAACTGAGCTACAAACGTCCTCGTATTAATTTATAAACTAAATATTTTTATTTTCTTCTAATTTGTTTAGTTAAGGTTATGGGTAGGTGTTTCGTAGGCTCTGTATTCTGGAGTAGTCTGTGAGCGAAGCTGCATGGTGTTTATGCTAATAATTTGGCATCGGCCCGCGCTCGCTCTGCCAGTCGAATGCCGGTGCGTGTACTAGATCTCTGTGATCTTATCGTCTTAGTTAGGTATAGGGTTTCAAGGTGGATGCTACTTCAACGAAAACAACTCGTGATACGAGTGGTGTGTGGAGAACGACTCCTTTTGTTCGCTGAAGTGCTTGCTATCACTACGAATCTGCAGATTTTGAACTTTCGAATTGTCGTTGTATGTGTATGTTAAAAATATTTAACTTGTTCGACATTATCTGTTAATTTAGGCTCTGCTATAAAAGATTCACAGCTTGAGAAAATATAGCTATTTGTCATGCATGTCAAGATATGATCATGTACGAGCATATGTGTTATGAACGTTCCGTTTTTCCGTTTATTGTTGACGATATTATGTACGGCGGTTTATTTTTAAACCCTGATCCAAAGATGTCTATTTTTTAAACATACATGGATGTTTATGTAGTGATACTAGTTTCGGTGTGACAGCGGTACGTCCCGGTTTCTGTACGTGTCACCATCTCGCAAAGAACAGTCACACTGTTATCTTTATTGCACAATTTTCGTTCTTCGGCACATGTTTGCACTACAGATTGCAAATGTATCCTTTAACCCGGCCAGGGATCAATACCTGTACCTTTTCCGCAAATTCTTTACCATGCATATGTAGGTCGGACCAGAAAAAACAAATGTTTTAAATAAAGAACGCCTGATTGACAGTTGTTTGTTTTCGTTTACCGAAAGGGAAGTGATATTTATTTATTTACGTCGTACCTACGATTCGGTTCGGTGTAACGTGACGTCGAGTTTCGTCTTCGTGTTGTTTCGTTATTTTTATGTTTTCTCAAAAATAAAGAGAAAAGAGAAGCTGTGAAGTATAACGTAAAGAAAGTTCACTGTGATGTTGGAAAATAAATTCTCTTCTTTTTTCCAGGAAAATAATGTTCGATGCGATCATTTTTCCAGTACATTTTTAACTTAAATTTTTAGGTTTAAAAATGAAACTAACTTACTTTTCGTTCCAGACATTTTTTAATTAAAATAAGCACAAAATTAATTAAAACCTAAAACTTAAGTCAGGGAGGGACGAAGCTTTAGGGAATTTTTCTTCGAAAAAAAAAAAAACACCGAGAAATATAAAATACAGCCAATAAAATTTCGCCATCCTAGAAAATGTCCTAGAAAACCTTATAAAGTAGGATTCCATTTTCTTTACAACGTCCTCCCGGGTTCCCGGTACCTAATAAGTATTTCAGATTTATGTTTATTTCGCATTTAAGTGTTGTGTTACTGTAATATAATTATAACATCTGTTAACATCGCGACGCGATAAAAGCGACCGCCAGATATTATTTAATTCAATTATGGACGCGTACTTTTACGTTGGAAGAAAATTATGGAAGTCATTTTTTTCGTATATAATTTTTTAGCTCTTCTTGTAGGTAATAGCAACGTCAGTAAGACACTTTAGTTGTTACAAGCGTAACTTAAAATAAAATCTTTTCTCAGTGCAGTCTTTAGAATGAAAACTGTAACAATGTTATTCACTTTTACTTTGCTTTAAACAATTACGTAAGTAAAGAAATTTCAATCGATGTGTACATAAGAAAACAAAATTAAAAGCAAACAATTACTTTTTGGAGATTGTTGTAAAGGGCTTAATAAAGACTTATGTGTGTGTCCTTTAACAGGAAACATTGAAAGTTAATAACTGTTTGCGTGTGTATGTGTGTGTCGTGTAAAATTTTAAAATTAGGTATTCATAAAGCAAATTTCCTTGTTGCAGGTAAGCATCTGACACGGTCGGGCATGAATACGCTCGGGATGGGGTTTTACTATAGAAGCTTCTATGTATGTACTCACGCACGTATGTATGTGTGCACCCTTGGAGTTAAATGGAAGGCTCGTGTACGCCATGTCTTGGAAACACGTCACATGAATAAGAAACAGGGCATTTCTCACTTCGCTGCTCCATCATCCAGCGGCAACGGCGCACCGGACAAAGGATCCACGAAAAAAAAAAACACTCTTACCCCACCCCCCAACTCCTTTCCCTTTCACCCCCGCCCCACTCTATTCCCTTATCAATCCGCTTACAAAGGATCATTTTAAGCAAATGTCGTGTGCAAAGGTCCCGCTAAGGAACCGGTAAGAATTTAAATTTTCATCGTAGAAATAAAAAAATATCATTATATATAGCAGAGTCCTTCCACTCGGACGGGAATCTTAAACGGCTTATATTCATTCTTTTATAGAATAAACTTAGGTACGAAACAACGTTTGCTTGAAATTCTCTTCTCTTCGGGCTGCAAACAGATTTGTGACGTTCCACCGAGGATCTTCATTTAAAAGTAGAACGAGAACTGGAACTATATTATGTACCATGTATTTGCATGTTGATAATGAAAGCGTTATCCCGGCTTCTCTTAATGAAATAAAGTAAATAAGCATTTGAATGTATTCACTTTACCATGACAACATTTTGATCATTTACCCTTTTCGTTTTGTAGTTTGAAAAAATTAGAACTATGAATAGGAACATGAGTCTTTCTCATTAATATATAATAATAAAGAAGGCTGCATTTATTTAACCGAATAAATGGCTTGCTATTTCAATTGGTTAATTTTTAAATTAAAGGAACTACGCCAAGAGCACAGCGAACGAGACATAACATACCACTTGAGAATAAGAAAAAATTATGAAAGAAACGTTTAATTGTTTTTCTATGAAAATGTAGGTGTTTTGATGATTTGAATTTCTTTAGATGTTTTGTAGGCGCGTTTTACTATATGCCACACCGGGGCGTTAACGGATTAGCATTGTGACTTATGTCCTGCGAGACTTTTGATGACACACTGATTCCTAAGGAGCCTGGAGGGCTTAATCCTGGGATAATCCCCGGTTTAAGATACGCCTTGTATGTAAGATAACTTGGTGGCGTGTACAGATAACGTATCACTTGTCGAAGTTTCAACGGAAAATGCACCTTACTTGCTAGGTTTAGAGTTGATTTTTTAAGTTTAGTTTTCGGGGTGGGTCGGAAGGGAACTACTTTGTAAACGTTTTCGACGTTCGCACTATGTTTAGCCCTTTTAGGTTGCCTATTAACGCAATGCATACTTAAATACACCCCTAAATATGATTTTTTCATACTATTGATTTATTTAAATTCGATGGTATGCATCCTTTTTAAACCGCTGAACAGGAAAATGAAAAATGAGCAAGCGTACAAGGAAGTGGACTCTGTGGCGCAGTGGTGTATAGCCGACTGCTACGCTAGAGGTTCGCGTAGAACTTTGCGTTATTTGCACGCATTGTTTTGCTTTTCTGTCTTGGGTGTAGTATTCTAATCTATGTATAGTATATAGCATATCGTTTATTAGTTTCTATGGCACAAGCTCTTGAAGTATCGGGCAAAAGCTAGTTTCTTTATAAGTAAAAATTTTCAAAAAATCTATTAAAAGACTTCCGTGAAATTGTCATTAAAATGGACTAACTATATAAAAATATAATGTATGTTATATGTAGGTATGTATGTGTATGTAAAGAGGCTTAATTTTCGTTATTGAAGCGTGAATCACTGTTTAATTTCTCTGAAAGCCCGATATTAACGTCAGTACACCCTTGATACTAATTCTTATGAGTATCCTATGTCTAAACAGGTAAGGTTTATTTTTAATCGTTTTTATCTTATAGTTATTTTGTATAGCACACCTGTATTTTAACACTCATATAGTAAATTATGTAGCACCATCTGATTTATTGCTATTATTCTATTCTTGTTCAAACTATTTTAGTTTCGTTATTACATTTTTATTCACCGCCATTGTTATATTACTTGCAATTTACATTTTCATAAGATTTAAAGGACGTACTGTGATAATAAAAATATTTTGTTGTTTTAATATTTTGTCTCAGCGTGGCT
This sequence comes from Choreutis nemorana, assembly GCA_949316135.1. NCBI lineage: Eukaryota > Metazoa > Arthropoda > Insecta > Lepidoptera > Choreutidae > Choreutis > Choreutis nemorana. Next base: position 1,693,393 of record OX438609.1, read on the forward strand.
TTCCCAAATGAGAAAAGCCCAGAGTTCTTCAAAGTAGGTGTAAAAACGTTTTATAGGGTCGGCAACGCGTGCGTGATGCCCCTGGTATTGCAAGGGTTCATAGTCTACGGTGAATGCTTGCTTACTATCAGGAGGGCTTGCTTGTTTTCCACCTTAGTGGTGGAAAACTCTAAAGTTGAGATTAAATTGTAATTAATTAGCCATTCAGTTTTGTTAAGTTATGCATTGAAGTATAAATTACTAATTGTCCGACCGGTTGATTAAATTCTGAATAGGTAAGTAATCTTTAATGTTTAATGTTTAAACCTCTTTTATGCTTGATCTCCTTTTAAATATTTATAAGCTTTTCTTAATTAAGGAATGTTGTTGGTTAATTTCATAACATACCAGCAGGTCGTTGTAGCTTTTTGCTAGTGGAAAATGTATATTTTAATTTTATATTTTTTACGAAATAGAAAGAGCGGACAAGTTCGAGTGCGACATTTATATAAAGGGCTCCGTATTATGTTCAATATTTAACATGTTCCCTTTATACATCATCGCCGCTGACCTTGTGGAAAGTGATACCGCCTCCTGTTGCCCATGTAAAGGTAAAGATGTTATAACTCTCGTGCCGGTAGTTACACTGGCTCTCCAATCATTCAAACCCAGCGAACAGCGAACTGCTTCACGGCAGAAATAGAAAGGAGGGTGGTACCGACCCGGACGATCTCGCACCAAGATCTACTACCTGGAAAGTTAAGAGTTAAATACAGCGAAAATTAAGAGCGACAAAGTGAGTTTTTAAAGTATTTTATAGGGGGCGCTTTATTTTAATATGATTACAGTTACACATTCAAGTAGCATCAGATAAATTTGCGGTTATTTTGTCTTTAAACATTGTCATTTGTTCATAAATTTGTCTCATTAATAATACAAGAGGCCGTGACGAAATATCAGTTTGAATTTAGTAAGGCTAGTTTTTTTTAGGTGATTACGATTGTTGTGTACGCAGTACCTTCGTAATCAGTTATAAAATTAGCCTATTAGTAAATTCATAGACTTTTAATCAAGGCCATTTTTAGCTTAGACCATTAGTGTTGTACCGAATCGACAAAGCGGCGAACTCTCCACGTGGGATTTTCTTTTAAAATTTCCCAACAAAGAGTGGAATAGTGGTCAAAAGTAAAGGAGAAATGTTTTAAAGAAGTTCGCGGTGTGTGCGGTCAGCTTGCGGGCGGTATCTTGATAGGGGGGACATTGTCGGTAGATTTATCGTCGCCCTTTACTCGCGTTGGCTCCGGCTCCGTACGACTGTACCCCTGGAAGCGATAAAAGGTATATACGTATAGCACTGTGTAAAAGGACGTTTTAGATGCCTTTTTTTCACATGCGTCTATGTGGAGAGGTATAGAAAGAGCAAGTGAAACGGGATATGTGACTTTAAAACTTCTTTACGTTGTTTTCTGATGTTCTAAGTTTTCCGTTAATGTCACAATTTGTAACAAAACCTGAAATACATATTTTCCACGTAAATAACATTTCTAGGTTTCCTATCGAAGCGTTAAAGTATCTATGACATACCGGCTTCGGATTATACCGAGGCTGTCAAAGATCTCCGCTGTCAAACTAACGTCATTGGAACGCCGATCGGCTTCGGCAGCGTCTTGACAGAACGGGGCTTATTTGTAACTCCGTATTGCTTCCTACCTATCTGTATTGTAGACATATATATCGCATCTTATGTAATGCATCTTTCATTACTTATATTTGTATATAATATGTATAAGGCGAGACTCACTGATTTCTCGAAACCCTTGGAACTAAATGCATGTTTTTAAACAATAAAAATTAGGATTTTTAAAAACGTTTCATTTTGTTCACAGTATCAAGAGATACTGTATGTCTGGTAATTATATTATGTGTGTGTGTTTACTTATATGATAATTTTGACCCTCTGTCACGATGGCCTGTCTCCACATGATGGATGCTCACCCGCGGGTTTACCTAACGTCAAAGATTTCATAGATATGACTTAATGACTGAAATCAATCTTTCTCCATTGAATATATGTCTACCGATAAGTAGTGGCTTGCCCTGACTTCGTCTGGGAAATTAAAATAAAGATTTTTGATTGAAAGATCTTCGAGGTCTGTCGTAGGGCATTATAGAGAAATATTGTATGCATTTTAATCTTTTCAATTAATCAAGAAGAAATGGTTTTTAAAATATTATTAAAAGACACTTTTTAAATCTCATTTATTTTTTGTTCGTTCAGGTTCTATTTTATGTATCATGTGAATTAGTATCATACATAACCATTCTCTCGCCTCGGCGTAGTCGGGTAAAAGTATATTGTATAATTTAATTAATATAATTAAATGTAAGTGGAAATGCCACTGGTATCTGTAGCTTGATGAGAGCATTCATTAGCTGAACTACGGTAATCAAAGGTTATTTTCTCTCAGACGCCAGTGTATACATACCTACCTTATGTATGTATACATTTGTCTATAGATAGAACTTAATCATTTGAATTGTTCAAAGACTGTACACATAGTGTCAATCATAATGGATATTTTTCAATATCGAATGTTAGTGGAATTATTAATTATTTTTTTCGTAATATATATCAAAATCGCTCTTCAGAATTGTTTCAGTATCAGGCTAATTAAATCGTATTGATATATAAAACATCTAAGATCCGAAAACCAATAGTAAAATCGAAAACAAATGTTTGCCCTAGCCGGAACTCGAACCCTGAAACGCTTTGCTACTCTATTAAGTTCTATTATTGAACCCTCAAGAGGCGATTTTAGCTAACATATTTATTTTTCCATTTAAAATATTCCATTTCACTGTCAAAATGACGGAACGGTTCTGTTAAAATAATAAATAATAACTGATTTATATTGCACTGCACTATAAACGTTATGTAAATATGGATATTCCATCTCCAGGATACTTCATACGTTCGCTCGAGCGGGTTCTCATTCCTTACGAAATTTTATAACTTCCATAATATTTGTGTCAGTGTTTTTTTATCTGTCAAAATATAAATCGTTTTATTAAAGTCAGCGCTTCTGGAAGTTTCGCAATACACTGCGGCGGCAATAAAACTAGGTTATACTCGTAGCTTTATTAAAGATGTCCGATAAGATTTTGTGTTATTCCTTATCTTTCTAAATTATATTCTTATGGCATTTATTTTTAGCATGAATAGTAAAAAAAAAATGATTGAAAAAAAAATATATTGAACGCATGCTTGCTTGAACGTACGTTGTAAAATACAAGGGGATATCCCTTTTTAAAAAAATCCATAAAGCCAGCGATGTTAACAGAAATGAGTTTTTATCATATCTGACGCGCGTAAGCCTCGCATTGAGATTTATTCCACATTTTATTTATATATAGGCGTCAGTGAACTCATGAATGGTACGGAATAACGGCTTTTGAGACTGATAGGTTACCATCTTGTTATTTCACTTTAATATTTCAAGGAAATGTGCTTGTAAAACTGGAACACCTGACTTAGATAAATTGGAAATTGTACTTGTTGTTATATTCATGGTTCGTCGCTCCATTTTTATAAGAACAGCTACACAGCTTGGGTCTTTGGATATTTTATTTATCGGTTTTTCTTTTTCTTCTACCTCTGCCTCTAACGACCTCTTTAGAGCAGCGGTGTAAACAGCCGACTGCTAAGTTAGAGGTTCCGGGTTCGAATGGAATTATTTGCAAGACGAATTATTTTGTTGAGCAGTCTTGGATGTGGATTCTTATTAAGTATACCATATCGTTGCTTAGTTCCTGCGACATAAGTGCTTACGATACTTACCGCAGGGCTGAGTCAATGTGTGTCGTGAGGTGGTTTATTAGTTATTTATTAACTGATCTTAGGTAACTGCATGTCCATATTCTGCTAGCTACAAATTTAGGTTATGATTTCAAATAAAATCAAAATATACTTCGTCTACGCAGGCCTTTATTTATAGTTCTTAAATTGTACAACATAAGGGTGATTATTAAACATGCTATGTGAAGCTTGATATGTTACCGTGGGTACCTTAAACGCTACACGTTAAACACACTCTATAAGAATACATAGCAGCACATCGAACCTTTTCAGGCGTCGTAAGCGACAAAAACCATAAAATTGTTTTTTCTTCGCAATCTCTTAATTCAAATTCAAAATGTTTTTATTTAAATAGACTTAAATAAGTGCTTCAAATCGTTTTTTTTACCACCGATTCGGAATGCTATCTACAGGGAAGAAGCCGTCAAGAAACCTCCGTAGTTGCTTGTTCCAAAAATTTATAATAGTTTTTCATTACATTTTGGAACATTTAAGTTTTCTAACTATCTCATACTAATTAGTGATTTTAAGTCTACTTAGGCTTTTATTTAATTGCATAAAACATAGGGGGATAATCAGGCAGTTTTAGATTTTATTTCGATAACTTTTAAGCTTTATTTTTAATTTACAATATCTTTATTATGTCATGAATTTTTTTTATAAATTTATCATAAATGACAAGAAATAATTTCATCATTAAAAATAATGAGAGATACTTCCTGTAAAAAAAAAGCAAATTGTCGCTTACGACGTTCTTCCTGAAAAGGCTCGACGTTGAAGCATCCAAGTTCGCGCCTGTTGCCTCTTAATCCACATGGATGCGGATTATTTAATATGGATGAGAGCGGATAGGGGGCGTGTTGTGTATTCACATATCCATATCCGCAAGCCAACGTTCATTATTCATAGCCGCCGGTTATCCGAGACGTTCAATTTTGAAAATTGGATGCGACAATATTGATAATTTTCAGTTTCGCCGACTACGTACTTTGAATGTTTACATGACCAGCCAAATCTTCCGGTTTTATTGTTTTCTTGTTGTATTTATTAATATAAATTTACAGTCAGCATAATAAGTCCAATAGTCAGCAATTCATATTTCCATCCGACATAAATACGATACGATTTTTTTAAAAATGCTTACTTGTTTATACGAATTGTCAAATGATCAGATGTAAATCAATCGATTGGAAAGATCCAAGTAAATAAAAAAACTTAGAAAACATCCATTAACCCAAAGCAAATGCTCGTGTCCATTACACAAATAACTACTTGGGGCACACCCGCCTCTCTGTCCCACCACTGCAACTCATATTCACCAGGATCAACAGTGGCGTCCTTTGATTGAATAATGCAGCTGTGCAACGACGCACAGCCTGCGCCCGGACACCCTAACGGCTGTCTTGGGACCCGCAACGAACTTAATCAGAAGAAATAGGAGGAGGTATTGAGAAAGCGGCACACAAATAACTAGTGAACCGGGCCTTGAACTTGGGACTTCGATCACGGAGGCCGTCGATTAAACCGGACGGTGACACACTAAGCAGTGAACTATGACAACTGTTACCAGTGCACTATAGTTGCACGTTCACAACAAATAGCTCATGTAATTAAAACTTTAGATAACCCCGCAATTAACTCGGAACACTCATTACCAGTGAACATTTGCTATACAAATCTAGTCCTTAATTTAAAGCGTATAAGCTCTAACTTTGCTATGCTACTAGGAAAAGCCGTACCATCTCGCGAAGATATTTCGGCTATTGTTGTGATGTGTGTTCATGTACATTGCTCCGGTGTGCACACATTGAAACATCGTGCGCATGTACACGCCTGACGTAATTAACAACAGCCATAGTCGAACTGTCTTCGTGATGTGGAATGGTGTTATATTAACATGGGTACAGAGTATAAGGGGCACGACACGTAGGATCGTAAAGGTAAACGTGTGATACCAAGATACTAAGGCACGTTTGCGAGAAAGCTATACCTTATCGTGTATGGTGCCTTATTAAATTTTGATTAACATTTCACCGGAGCTTTGTTAGTTGTTATTCATAAGGTCACAGCGTTTATGTAGACTTTGTGGCGTGGGTCGTATTATGGTTTTTTGTTTCTAGTGTGAAACCTGTATTTGTTGAATGCAAAGCTAGCTAATTAGTGGTTCATGCATGCATTGCTGTATAGGATCCCAATTGTTTGTTACAATAGCTACTGCAGTGTTCATGATATCTCGTCTATTACTAGTGTTATATTTTTACAGTATGCTTAATGTAAGAAATTTATTTATAGCCAGAGTTTGAATTTGAAGCTCGTATCGCGTTGTAACCAGGTATACTCGTAATACGGTATCGGCAACATTATTTGAGAATTCTTCATACTGAATATCATACATTTCCTTTGTGGTTTGCGTATGAGAGATACTTGAAGTGGAATTTGTGAATTAAATTCTGTAAATATAAGAGGTAACCGATACCAGACGCGTTCGCTTCGACATAAATTACATTATCTACGTTTCGGGATGCGAATGTTTCCGAAATAATTGGCGAACATTAAATCCTGTTGTGTGCTGTACTCCGCAACAACTGAGCTGGATATTTATTAAATGTTATTTCTAACAAATCATTCTGTTACTGGAAAGCACAGGTTAAAGGCTATCTTGTCCATGTAGATGAATTTCTTTGTAAGATTTGGAATACTAATGAATTCTTACATCATTATCAAATCAAATTTTTATTGCACTCCATTTTTACCCTAAATTCTATAAAATACTTATATTTAACATAATATTTAAACATACTACATACAAACATACTATATACTTTTTTTATTTTTTTGTTATGTTTTTCTATAAAATACTTATGTTTTGTAGAATTTAGGGTCAAATATGTCGGGTACTGCATTGAAAATAACAATAACATGATTTATGTGGTTTTGTTATTTAAAATACAAACTAGACTACACTGGATCTTTAGGTTGACTGTACCCTTATCAAACTCGACGGGAGTACAGTCAACGACGATGAACATCCAAAAAATCAAGTATTAACACCGCTCCTTCCAACTGCTTCAAAATGTTTCCCGTGTATTTCAAAATGTCTCGACCGATGGATGTTTAAAATAAGATTGGATGAGGCATGGTAATTTGAAGTGAGCTCGAGTGTGTCTCGAGAGGGGGTAGGTTAGACGGTCGGGGGGTGAGACGGGGTGCAAGGGAGGGGGGAAGGTGTAGCTGTAGGAACACTTACCCGCAAGGATTGCTTGTCATCCTCGATCCTTACTCCCAGATGTTTTAACCAAAATACAACAATATGGAGGTGGTGTAATCTTACAAATGCAATTAACGTCAGTATGCCTTGATGGTTAATATGTTGATGAAAACTCGTTATTCTCTTAATTAAGAAGTGAAATGCCTATATGTATGTTTCGCTTGTTCTTGAAGGTTGTATTATGATCATCATATAAATACTATAGTTAGGTTCTTTAGTCGTATTTCCTATGTATTTTTATTAAAATTATGAGTTTAATTTTTTTAATCAAATTTATTTAACAATTTTTTTACGGATTCGTCACAGGTAGTAGTCACCTATACAGGTTGGAAATATGAATGCCACCTCCTATTCGTTCTCGGCTCCCAGTCTGTTTATTATCGAAGGCTCGCGCCGACTTCAGAAGTTAATACCCCATTTCACTCTCAAACAAATGGCCACTATTCGCAAGTCACCCGGCAAGAATCACTCAACTCAAGTTTGACCTGTCAGATTTCAACGTCCGTTGGTTTACTTGTACGCCTTTAGACCTGCACGTAATATTCTTTGTCGGGACTTCCCGGAGGGGATTTTTTTTCTATTTTTTTGAGGTTAATCAGCGCTTTGTCGGGGTGTCGGGATATTGAAAGCATAATGGTGAAAGGAAATCTATGAGAAAATTGTTTGTTGGTGCTTGAATGGAGCGTTTCCTTATTTATGGATTCATTGACTTTTTTCTTCTGTTAGAGAACCTTTTCCTTTGCTTCGGTTTATATTTCTAATTTCAACTATACTATACACTGTAAAAAAAATTCAAGCATTTCCATGTATTGCAAAGTTATTGAGTAACAAAGCGTTCGATGTCGTGTTTATAGGTTACATTCTAGGAAGAAAGATTGACATTCACCTACTTGATCTCGACGTTTTTTAACAAGCAGTTACTCTTACCATTAGTTAAGTAATAATAATAGTAACGAAGGTCATCAATAACGCAACTTATTAAACAATAACTCACGCCGAGTCATCAATTTTAATAATAATAGGCAAAACTATCCGATATCTCCTGGCTTTAATTGATGGGTTCGAACAAAAGTTGTACTAGTTATTAATTAACGATATTATTGATGTTAGTACACGGTTCGTTTTCTTAAGGCATTATGTTTTATGACTGATGATTTACTTTACCCGAGCGTGAATCGATTCTATCGATCCTTCTGTACCTACCGTGTTTCTACCGTGTTTTACGTGTACCTACCGTGTTTCTCGCAAATAAATTTGATTTGATTTCAAATATCGATTAGTCAATTGACCGGCGTTACGATTCGCACAGGATGCTTACTGTAACCTCTTATAGCTAGGCAAAAATAGTACTGCTACAACTCTTCGTACTATGATATCTTTGATAGCCAGTCTCGCAGTCAGGTAGTTTTATTATAACGTCGACTTAAGAATTTTTCTATAGATTTGCTTCTCTCTCTCTCCATTTACCATGTAATTTATGTTTTATACAACTCCATAGGCAAACAAGCAAACGGTTCATCTGATGGAAAATGATACACGACGACCTCGGTGGCGCAGTGGTGTAAACAGCCGACTGCTACGCTAGAGGTTCCGAGTTCGAATCCCGGCAGGGGCGGGACTTTGTGTTATATGCAAGACGCATTGTTTCGCTTACCGGTCTTGGATGTTGTATTGTTATTTATTTAGTATATACCATATCGTTGCTTAGTACCTGCGATACAAGTTCTTACGATACTTACTGCAGGGCTGAGTCAATGTGTGTGTCGTGATGTGGTTATTTATTTATTTACAATTAACACAACGATGCCCCTGATGTCATGAAACACCAAGAGCACCCCCTAAGCGTTGCCCATGTGGAGGTAAATTATACCTCTCGTGCCGGTAATTAAACTGCTGATGTTTTGTTCGCTTAAACCAGTATGCTTAAACACCATTCAAAAGCAGACTGTCTAAAGAACTGCCTGGGAATGGAATGGTTTTTAAAAGGCATATATATATCTTATATATTTAGTTCAATTCTCTAGAGCGATGTTCGTGTATTGTCTAATTATTCATAGTTTTAATATTGACAATGAGCAAATTGCGCTTGTAACCAGTTGTAACGACTTTAAAATACTGTCGAGCTTACTACGGCCGCACGTAAATTAACGTTACCATTATTTATTATCATTATTTTTGACGATCTATGTGTCGCAGTGGTGTAAACAGCCTACTGCTATGCTAGAAGTTATTGGTTCGAATCCCGGCGGGGGCGGAACTTTGTGTTATTAGCAAGACGCATTGTTTCGCTAACCGGTCTTGGATGTAGTATTCTTATCTACGTAATTTATACCGTATCGTTGCTCAGCACCTGCAACACAACATACTTACTGCAGGGCTGAGTCAATGTGTGTGTCGTGATGTGTTTTATTATTGATTACAAGTGCAATATCAAGCCTTATGCTGTACATCATAAGAACAGTATAATTACAAACAGTTTACGTTGATCCATCGCCGTGTATCCATGCCACATTTGCCGATATAGGTACGTATATAAATATCAATGGGCGATGTTTCTCAAAACCAAAATATCTACGACAAAACCAGACAACTGCAACCAATCCGTCGCAGAGTGGACGCCATTAGCGTATTTAGAGGTATTTAGAAGAGGATCAAAGAACATTTCACCGCAGACCTCTGTGTATAATTGATTGTAATCGCCCGACAAACTTCCCAAGTTTGCCTGCGAGCGATCCCAGCTAGCGGGGTGGGGGCCAACGTTAATTAAAGAAGCAGAAAGAAGGAAAGTTAAAGTTTTAGCGGTGCATTTCGGTGGCTCCTGTTTTTAGATTGCTTCGGATGATCATACACCGAGTTTAACTAACTAGCCTTTGGCTGCGACTTCGATTGAGTAGAACCCGTTTGGTATTTTCCGACCCACCCAGAAAGTACATTCTAAATTCTAGAAACAGCTAAATTTCGAAAACGAAAAATACATTAAATTTAATATTGGTTTTAATTTATTCCACTTAAGCTGACATTAAAATTAATTTTGGGTACCTAAATCATTATTCTAATTTAAATTGTTTTCTAATTGATGGGTTTTAAATTGACTGAATATTATTAGATTTAAATAAATTGTGTACGCCATCAGTGGCTGGTTTTTTCGAATTACTGATTAGATAGCCTATGTACTGACAAGAACCTTACAAATAAAGAATTTGATTTGATTTTTAAAATGATAAATAAATAATAAGCAAAATGAACAATAATCGTGCAATAATCGGGAAAAATGTCGTGCAAAACTTAGTTTTCAAGAAAACATTTGCTACATTGTTCCAAACACTGGAAATCTGAGAACGTATTCACTTTCAACCTTAATCTAGGAAATTTTAATGTTTAAACATGTGCATTATTGATCTATGCAGTCGTTTGCCAAGTTTAAAAACACTCGAGTCGGGTGGTGTCGTTGCACGAGACTGCAAATTACCCCCTTTAACTGCCCAAGTTGCTTCGTCTTCGATGATAACTCCTTAAACTCCCAATACCACCCTAATCTATTATTGCGCGGATGGTAAGAGATAGAACCGAAGTTTGTGCCACCCATCCCTCACTACGAGTTAAATAGTTAGTTGCATTTGCTGCAGATTACTTGTTACTGTGCAGTGGTTTAATGATCGAATCGTAATTAAGTTTCAAACTCTTGTGTGCGTACTGTCGAGGGGTCATTTGATTTTAAATTGTTCAAATCCATGGTCCACATTATGGTTCAAACCACTCTTGGTCCGGAACGCCGAAGACAGGAAAAAAAGTTTTTTTTTCTCATTTATTTTGTACTAAGGTTTTGAATAGTTCGTTAGTAAACAAGTATTGCTTCGTGGATAGTTGCGGTTTGCGATTTTTAAACTTTCAGCAATAAATAAATAAGGCCTCTCACAACAATCTGTAACATCAAAGAGTACAAAATAACTGTACTGGAAAATCTTTATATTAAAATTGGTATTAAATTCTTATCTTGCATCTATCGCCCCAATAAAATGCAGAAGCTCGGATATTAGGAGGTATTTTAGAAAGGTGCTAGTACTTGGGCTGGACGATATTGTTTTCGGATCGACTTTATAGCCAAAGCGGGGGGAAGGGGATTCCTGAGATTGCTGACCGAACGAAAAACTGCGTCGCAAAATGTTAACGGGTTCGTCGTTAAAGTTAATACGAATTAATAATAATAGAGATCATCTTATTTTATGTTGGAGTGTTATTTCTATCACGTCTTGCAAAATATAGGTTTTTAGATAGACTGTTTTTAGGGTTTCTCTTACTAAAGGGAACGCTTTATGAAACCCAAGAACTAAGGTAGTTAAAAAACAATTAAATAAGCATACCTTGACTTCAACCTAGTGCCATGGAAAGAAATGTCGCTTGTGGCTGTTAATTTACATTCCGTATTGTCCGTGCCTTAAATCAGCGCAGCGTGCCCGTTGCCGGCCAATTGTGCCCATTTGACATTTATGGCGCAATTTATATTTACGCCGGACGAAAGCCCCCTTATCTCTCGACCCACATACGCCATGGTGTCGCACGGTCGATACTGTAGTTATAGTAAACGTTAGCGATGTCGTTCAGAGACCCGGTACGGATGAGTGACTTGATGACTCTTGCCTTCGAATCCCGGCTTGGGAAAGTCGAAACAAAATACGCTTTTGAAATTGTAAAAGCCTGTTTGGGACGATTACAAAGTCTTTGCATTTGATTGTATTTGTCTCGACATCAGTTACAAAAAGCTAAGGAAACAAATAAAAAGATAGAACTGGTATAAACGTGTCAGCTTCCAATGATGGGAGTGTAACCGAGCGGAGAGTAATGACTGCCTCTCTGACCGCAGCATCGTATGTAAATCTAAAGACGTGTAGTGAACAACCTCAATTCCGGGACTCCCACCACAAACGATATTACCACAAATAACTCTTTCACGTAACCGCCTCGTAAGTTTCTATTTTTGATTTAGGGATATGCAGCTGCGGACTATGAAGCGAGTTATGGCTGCATATAAATCTGCTCATATTTTCGCGGGAACGTATTGTGCGAAAACAAATAAAGAGTTGAGGACCTTTCTCTCGGGGTCGGTTCGCAAATGTCGGTACGTCATACGCAAAACGCCTTAAAGTTATCTGGGCGCTGGTATTCCCCTTCGGCCGACATTTTTCGGCGCATTAGAGCGATGACTATAAAACTTTATTTACGAGCAGCATACGAATGTGCGCCCTTTTTATTATGTTAATTCTGCGGCGAGGTTGCTCGGAGCGAGTGCGAGCATTGTGCGCAGGTTCTAATTTACGAGCGCCCGTTGACAGCGCGGCCGCCGCCGGGCTTTTGTGCGCACTTCGCACCCGTCCGCCGCAATCCCGGCGTCGACAGATTGCGCCCTTACATGCTTATAATCCACTCCGCATCTACATCCTGTGCGCTTTACGGCTCTAATGAAATCGACAATTCGACACCCGATGGCCGCACCCCGCCCGCCACCGCCGTCATCCGCAGAGCAAACACGCCGAGCGATTTTAATAAAATCCGCCATTACTACGGCGACATTCGCCGCTAGAACGGTTATTATGCTGCACGAAATATGTGACAATCGGCGGGATTTACGAGCGACCGCGCGCGGCCCTACGCCCGCCTGACGCTCTGTTTGCTGACGATCACGGTATATCACGGATCCTCTATTATTACATCGGTAATTCAACTGTTGAATTAATGCCTATAATTCACGGCATCCAACCCGAATATATCCATGGCTGATTGCCTCATTATTTCAGTAATGACATTCTTATTATTTGTTTATCCGGGTGACAACAGCATGGGGTTCTTCAAAGGTTGTTAAAATTTCTCGCATTGTCGGCAACGCGGGTGTGATACCGCTGCTATTGCAAACGTCCATAAACTACGGTGATTGCTTGCCCATCAGGCAGGCCGTATGCTTATTTGCCACCTTAGTGGTCTAAAAATATTCGGGTTGATCACAATGCGATTCCGCCGGAAATAATGTTTAATCCTCTTAGGTCATAGTATTGTTGAACATGACATGAGCTTACATGAACGCTTTTGAGAATTCGGTCCCGAGATAACGAGCTCCCAGCGCGCAGTTTTCCAGTTCATGGAACCAGAATAGAATTTAGTTACATATTTCTGTTTAGTAAAACGAGAACAACCCGCCGGAGCCGGGGGTCTCCGCCGTTATTTTTTACTCGCCTATTTCGAGGTTGATTATTATTTTTTATTTCGCTTCACTTTTGTTAGTGTCGTGGCGGTGCTTTGTGTCATTGGGGAGTGTTATAGTATTTAAGTTTACGGTTGGTATGGGTGAATGTGGGTATGGGGTAGGTAGGGTCGTTATTTGGTGTAATTGGTGTGTGTCGCCCGCGCCTGGCTGGCAACCGACAGCCGTTGGTTTGCTCGGAGCCGCTGACGGACGGGTGACGCCGATCGATCGCTGCAGCCCGCTCGAGCCGCTGCCCGCTCGCTGCCCACGCCCAGCCTCGTAACTCACCAACTGCTGTAATTGCTAGCGTGAACAAGTAATGGCCGCCCGCTGCCGACCCGCTGCTTAATGGTCCGTATGGGTTTCATTACAGACCGCTTTCCCCGACGCCGAAAATTTTAATCTGAAAAAGTACTCCGGGAAATTCTACGCCTTCCTCCCGAATGCGGAATCCGAGAGCCTTAAGTGCCTCGGTATTTTCCTTTATAATGGACCTTAAACAGCTTTTAGAGGGGGCGTTTAGAGCTTCATTCGTCGGTGCGCTAACGACGTCGGAACGATAAGTTTTAGGCGCAGGATAAACATGATACTCAAACATTAGACAGGTTGATGCGGAGCGGGGGGGGGGGGCTCGATGCGGGTCTAGGATGGAAGTGGGGCGAGGGGAGGGTAGACGGGGCGTACGGGAGGGGGTAGGGTGATTGGAGCATCTGCGGTTGATTGGCACATTTACATCGATATGCCTCGACACCATCCGATACGCTATTGCGATAGGACTAGAGGACGCGTTCCCAAACGTTCGTATCCCGAATACAATCCGCCCGATACCCGTACGTATGGCTGTAACAAAGCTTATTCCCGGGAAGGAAATAGTTGGAAAGTTTTACCTCGTCGGGAACTGCGAGCTGTAAAACTCCACATCTGGTGGCTAATTAAAAATCGCCGTTGTTCGTTTGTTTAGCGGTCTCATGGAATACGTGGGCTGGCCGCCCTGTATGGCCGCTGGCCACTTGGGCCACGCCACTCGTGGCCTAGAGTGTGTTTGTGTTGTAAATGTAGAACATGGTGCGCACAGATTCATTGCAAACTGAACAGTAGTTGTTGGAAACTGTGGGTAACAAAAACGTTGCGCATACTGGCTGAATGGTGAATAAAGATAAATAAATCAAATTTAGATTCCATATTTTTTTGTGAGTACCTAATATGTATTGTGAATCAACCCCAATTTAATTCATAATGTAATTTGTAATATGTTCCAAAAAACATATAAAAATTAATCGTAGAAATTGTTGTAGGTTATATAAAAATTATTAAAAAAAAACACGTTTGAAGAATGAATAATGAAGTTATAACTTGAAATCGAGATCATTGTAATTGTAAACCTGCCTTGCAATATCGTACTGGATATTTCATATAAATAAATTCTATCCAAAACTACAGTTCATTTCAGTATCAACGGATGAAGTATATACGTACATACACATTAGCGATATGTCTGTATCTGTGTGTGTGTATCGGCAATAGCCCCGTTTTGGAAACACGCAGACAACGCGGCGCTACTACGTAAAATTCTCGGGCATTGATGGATGTAAAAAAATCAAATTAAAATTCCTTTGTTTAAGCTGCATACACGTGAATACCCATCAGATTTTACGAATAACTGGCCCATCAAGCCCATCTATCTAAAATGGGCCTTACGCAACTGAATTGATACTTTTTTTAGTTACCTAAACGACGAGTGCTGCGGCCCGGAGAGCAGCTTTACCGTGGCTATCGTTCCCCATACAATCGATCCGACTGTATCGTCTTTATAAAAACAACACAACGACGACGAAAAGCATAGGTACAACCGCCATACCTGTCTGAAATGCTTATTTGGTTTTGATAAAAAATTGGCTTTTTTGAATAAAGATCCAGTGGCGTAACTATCTATAGAGTAGTATAACAACAAAATAACCAATAGGTTTCTCCTAGGCAGGCATGATCCACCTTAGAGCTCATCGCCGCTTAACATCAGGCGGTTTTGGGGTCAAATGCCTGCCTGGTCTTGAATTAAAAAAAAAAAACATCACGACACAAACATTGACTCAGTCCTGCAGTAAGTATCGTAAGGACTTGTGCCACAGGAACTAAGCAACGATATGGTATATACTACATAGATAAGAGTACTACATCCAAGAACGGTAAGCGGAGCGGTGTTGCAAATAAAACAAAGTTCCGCCCCCGCCGGGATTCGAACCCAGAACCTATAGTGGAGCAGTAGGCTGTTTACACCATTGCGCTATAGAGTAGATGTTAATGAAAGAAATGTTAGAAAGTGTTAAAAAAGAGATTACAAAAAATTCAACATAACATATTTGCTTAATATAGCAGCTCTTTTTAACATCGTTAATATTACCACGTAAGTTGTGACATTCTTCGCTTATTGTTGATTATTTTTAGTGTACCGCAAGGATGCCTATTTGACCCTATTACTAAGCTTCCTCTCCATCCGTTCGGATGATTTTCATGAATTAATTTCTTAAAAATAAACAAGGAATGTGTATTTCGATCCCGCTATAAAAGCAAATACGAACTAATTAAAATTAAAGGTGGTCTCCCATACAAGAAACGTATTTTTTTCCTAACTTTTTGTTAACTCTTGTTTATTTTACGAAAGTGTCTTATTGTTTTGCTCTAATCCGACTCACACTTGGCCGGGTTTTCGTTCTTTCTTTTGGTAATAATTGGTTTCGTTACCACGCCGCGGTATCAGGTTCGCGGATCATTAGGCCGAGTGCATCCGAACGCTCTCCGAGGTCATTATTTTATATGTAATGTTACATCACATTTTATGTTCCATCCTAAACTATTACTGCTCTAAACTCAGTAGCAAATATGGCTTATTCAAGCTACATAACGAATAATAATAAAGAAAACAAAGAATTAAGTTATCTAAGATGAGTTAGTTTACTATTTTTAAAGAGTTAAAGATTTCTAGAGTTAGAGAAATCAAGGCGTTAAATAAGATCAACCATCCTCGTTCCAAGAGTATTGAAAATCCTCGTAAGACCAATCGCAGTGACGAAATAAACGTTATTAAGACAGAGAGGTTTCTCTCGCATACAATATACTCGTGAGTATGAATGTTGAAGTTTGCCCATAGCATTCGGTGATAGCGCAAAGCAGTACGTACGTCCAGGCTTACAAGTTTGTTGATAAACTTCCATGCCTAATATCTGTTTTTGTTGTGCTCAGCGCTGTTTCGGTGAGCTTTTAACAAGGATTCTGCTTTAGATTTATGTTTGTTAGGATTACGAAGGCAGAGAACGGCGGCCTGTCATCGTACTAATGGTTCCTTTTTCCCATTTTTTGTTCTGACAAAAACCCAAGTGAGGTTTCGTTGTCCGTCTGTCTGCCGATGAAGGGAAACCTTTAGAGTACTTAACTTATCGAAAAAAATAAATTTGGCAAGCAGCAATGGCAATGGAAAAATCTTTTCGCTAGACAATGTTCGGTCTTTCTTTTATAAACTTATATTAAGTAATTACGTGGGACTTTTACGTGACCATAAGTTTGTACGGAACCCTCGGTGCGCGGGTGACAAACACGCAAATAGAAATATATTAAAAGTAACCTTATGTTTTCATCACCATAAGCTATATTTACGTAACGCGCGATATCTAACTTTAAACCCTTCAAGACGTATTAACAACCCTACCTTTAATGAAGAAAATTTTTGGTCCAGCTTTAAGCAACCATTCTATTCGATTCGCAAGTAATATACCTAACGTAATATTGATTTTTGTAACTTAAGCAGTATTAATCTTAAACTATTCAACCGACTACGGCGAAGCTAAAAAGAGTGTTAGGATTATTTATCAAAGTTATTCACTGCCTGCCTACAGAGCGATCCTGTACCGTCTGCATCCTTCTAGCCCAGCTAAGCCTTCTAGCCCATGGTCGCTACTCCAGAATGTATGAATGAATATTTATTTGTATGATTTTTCGTTAAATACAGATGTCAATATTATTTTAGTCACAGGAAAACCTGTCTGACAGGCGTACAAATATTTTAATAAGGCTAAGAAATTAATAATTATTACAATATTAAGAAATTAAAATAATGCACAAGTCAAATTAATAGATCAGATCCTTCCTTCCCCAATGGTATTTGCTACGAGTTATATGACACTTTGCACAGCCACTTCAACTCATCCGCCGTCTGGCACTTTAGTTAATTCTAAATACTTTCATGTCAACAAGATATTTAAAATAAATGTTTATTTTAGTTTTAAAGTACGGTTACAATCCAAATTGTACGTTGATTAAGACGGTACAGAAGAATGTAATAATAACCCTGCCTTATATAGGTTGGACGGGATTCTAAAGCATTTGCATGACAATGAATTGCCGATCTTAAATGTTATTGCTTTCACAATGCCCGGTGCTCTATTGAAACGCGAAACGAAATTCTAACGGATACAAGTAAAGCTTTACACTGGGCTCTGGATAAATAGCAACATTAACTATACAATGTAAATGCTTTAATACTAGTAGCAGTAGGTACGTGTTTAACTAATCTTCCGGATAATGTATTGATGATTTTGTCGACTGAATTAATCTAATTTTTCTTTGTGTGAAATTATATCTCAGTAACATCAATTTTAGCTTTGCTTCTTACAAATTCATCCTTCATTTACTTGTGTCGAAGATGAGCTCAATAGCAGCATAGAAGTTTTCTCTTTACAAATAACTGTTTTGATGTTGAGTAAGGCATTTTTGTTCCTGTTGTACCGTGATGAGTGTTAGAGTGGTAATTATAAGTTGTTTAGTATCTCTTTTATCTGGATGAGCTGTTTAGTTATTTAGTGGTTAGCCAGCTTTAATTTCGCGTAAAATTAAATCTATTAAAAGGGATTACCGTGCGCTACGTTTGATTGTTTAGGAAAGCATTTTAAACCCCCGTGACCTCTTACACTAAAAACGCCATAAACCCCGTGACACGCTCGCTAACAAATGGCTATTCTTTTATTCCGTGTCGGTTTGATGGATCGTTAAATTTGAAACATCTTTCGAAAATGCTATATTCTGTCGCTCGGATGCCTTTATTGCGATCAAAACTAGCCGAAATAGCGGTTTTAGGGGGCGGTCGACGCTCGAAACACAGCTTTAATTTGTATTAATTATCTATATTATTAATGACTTTGCTTTGGATAAAACTTGTGAAACAGAAAACGACAATTTTCGGCGTAGTAAAACGCGATGAACGACATGGCGAATTTCTCGCATTTATTTGTTCAAAATCCGGGTATTACGTTTTATGAAATTTTTAAAGTGGTTTTTTCATTTTGATTAATTCTTATATCCAAAGAATACCTTCTTGTTAAGTCTGAAGAGATTATTTGGTGGCTCGTAATTGGCAATTAACTTCAAATGTTAAGGATCATCTAAATTTAAATTGATCATTTCATTCGTTTCCTGTGGCGAGAATTAATTTAATAAAAAATATAATTCTTTTCATCACTGAATCTATTTAGACCTTCTTTATCTTACCCACTGTGATAATTCTATTTATCAACTTTCAATGCGTCTGCTATGTTTAGCCAACGCGACTTCCTAGCTCTTAGTGCTCACGAATTAAGGTTTAAAATCCCATGTTTTATTTTATTTTTAATTTGTCAGGTAATCCTAGTTTACGATCTATGAATTATGAATGTGTCGTAGTGTAATGGAGCCGTGATGTTGTGAATAAGCTGAGACGGGAACTAATGCCTTTTGTAGCTTTGGTGAGTTTTTGTCAGCCGCCATATTTGATTCCGGCAGTCCGAGTGTTAAAGGCCGTTGGCAATTTTAATAGAGATTTTATCCTTTATTACTTTTTTTTGTTTATTAACGTTTTTGCTTTGTATTTTTTCGTTCTTTTTTAGAGTTAATAAAAAATATATATGAAAAAACCGTGACATAGTGGTTGTTTCTCTTGTAACTATGAATAAAGCATATTAATGATTGGTACTGGCGGTGCTCTTACTACAGCCGACACCAATCATTAATCTGCGGAACGAAGCATCTTCGATTCGAACTTCGTTATTACTGGCGTGATGCTCCCGGTGTTGCAAACGTCCACAGGTTATGGTTACTGTTTACCATCAAGCAGGTCGTATGCTTGTTTGAAAACCTTTGTGGTAATTTTAAAATACCACTGAGCTGCTAGGATAACTTCTTCAAATAAGGCATCTACATTTATTCACTTCCACATTATGATCGAGTTTACAAAGTTGAAGTCATTACTCCCTATCCGGTAGTAAGGGAGTAGATATAGGGAGCAACTCCAGTTTACATAATCACGGCCGGCTCATTACTCCGCTCCCTTTATGTTATTTGTAAACGACCTTCCCTTTTTATTACATCGCTTTAAAAAGTTGATTTTAATAGAAAACGCTCTTTTTTCAGATTACACAGGGTCGGTAGGGGGGTTAATAAAATTGTCAACTGACAAATGTTTTATTTGTTTTTTTTCCAACATGTTAAAATTGGATGATAGGAAGGAAAAAAGTTAAACTAAATTTAGATTTGTAATGGTTTTATACAAATTAAAAGCGTTAATGTCAGTGCTCTGAATAAATAAATAAATTATTGCTGACAGTTTTCAACTTCTCGGAAGTTCTGTTGTGCAATTAATTAATCCTTTTATAATTAAAAGCATTTTCCTGTTCTAATAAAAAAGGGGCTTTCTCAAATCTCTTCACGAAACTCAAGTTTATTAATTAAAAAATAAAAAATAGTGATGACTTTTGGATTTTGGGTGAGCATTGTTGGATTGTTCTCTCTTTTAACTTCTTTCTCTTGAAAATTAAAAATCGCTTCAATTGAAAAATACTACAAAAAAACAAGTTTTATATTTTTTGATAACTATTAAACGCCATATGAAAGTCGACGTAGAAACGTTGCCAACACGATATCCGGTGATACAATGTTGCATGTTTATTTGACTTCGCTGTTGTATCCAGGGGAGAGCTCGGGTGCTCAAGCCCTCCATACTTCAAAAGCATCTAAGTTCTTCATACGGGTTGCACCTTCTTTATCAAAACCTGTCGTTAGTGAGGTCCGCTTCAAAAAAAAAAGACTTCAGTTTTGAGGGTCCCCCGAAATGACAACACTCAATCCGCCACTGTTTGACATGGCAGTTTATAGGTTTTTAATGTCAAGTTTCGAACAGGAAAATCATTAAGATTTACACTAAATTATGGTTTACGTGGTGCTCGATGTATTCGTGCTGCCCTTCCAAAGCTAGGGTAGAAAGAATGCTAACTACTTAAAGTAACGCCTTCCACGTTAGTCAAAACAATGCTTAACGAAGATTAATTATTCCACATGAATATAATATGATTTCTTGTACTTGGGGTAAACCACAAGACGTATAGTAATTAAATCTAGCTGGCAGGTTACTGTTGAAAAGGATTTTATAGATTTTACACTTTAAATGGTCATCCGATTTTTTACATTTAAAAAAAATTTAAAACATGCGTCTATAGAAACCTACTAAAATAAGTCCCAAAGAAAGCTAGAACGCGACGGCGTCGCAACTATTAAATATTAAGGCGGTATTTACTGTTAAATCCGAAGTCGGAGTCGCGACAAAAGTACCAATTTTCCTTCATTACCGACCGGCTCGCTGCTATTACGGGCAAAGGTGAAAGGCAAGGGGTAAGGCTCGGTGCACACTAAGCGGTAAAATGTCTAAAGCGGTTTTCACTGAATAATTTACAGTGATTTCTATTGCCTATGATTGCAAAACGCTGGGGAAGTTTTCATGAATTTACTTAGGACGGAATTGATTTGAACTTTGAATTGAATTACTTTAATGTCATTGTTCGCTAATACTCGTTAAAACTCAATTGTAATTGTAATTTGGTTTCTTGCAATAAAAACTTCCTGACAAATTTCCGGCTAAGTGTGCGCCGAGCCTAAAGCCCATTTGCTGGACGAAGGAGCAGAGGTGAAAAATGTTATACTGATCGGTGATTTTTCACTATGAATAAATAACCAATGAAAGGTAGTTTTATGCTTTCGTACGTAGAAATATGCTTAAATTATAATATTTTATGTATAAATAATTTTATTTGATTTCGTCTGCTGAGTTAATTTTATTAAACAGCATTTTTATGAATTTTCTTTCTTGAATATACCTTTAACATACAATTTTGCGCGTTGGTTTGCCTTGAAGACGTATTTTGACGAGAACACCGCATGTGAATATTTTTTTCTACTTTGTGAGATTGAGTCGTAATGTTTTTTATACCTACATAGAATACTCAGTGTTGTATGTCGTCAGATTGAACGACGATATTTTAAACAAATATAAACCTATATACAAAACGGATCAATGAATACATTATGTATTCAAATAAATTCTAGATAATTCGAAGTTCTCGAGCATTTAACTATTCATCAATGACATTAAAGTTGAAAGCGCTCATGTTTTATATATTTATATTCTAGACATAAACATCTGAGAAACTTGGCCAACTTTTCAACTGGGCGCGCTTACAGCCTAGCATATTCATTCAATATTAGTTCTTATTAAGTGTGTAGTAAAGTTGAAATTGTAATTTATTTGTTGTTCCAGTCAATCGGCCTAAACAAACATTTGCCTATACCTGTAATGCATGTGTTTTATTGACTAGAATTAATCAGTCGATTAGTAAATGTTTATTGCTTTAAAGGGTGTTCTATAATTAACTAGATTTTAAAAAGGAATATTCTATTTCAGTCAGGCGTTTTACTAAAGAGTAAATTGAAAATCAAGGTCAAAATGCTTTTCATTCGAATATATTTAAAATAAGGACTTTCAAATCGTCATTTTTTTTACTACCAACGGTTCGGAATTCTAGTTCTACGAATACGGCAAGAAACCTCTGTAGTTGTTTTTCAATATTCGAATACAATCTACAAATAAAACATAATTATTCTAGTTTTCTAATTATTGAATATAAAACAATGTGCTAGTTAAACGAATAAAAAAAGTATATTTACAAAAATAATATTACCATCGCGAGATGTCTGTTTGTGCTATTGTTTCTCGCTAATTGCCTGCTCCTGAAAATTATATAAAATAACGATAATTATTAATATTATATATATTTATAAGTATTAAAAACTTCAAAAAAGAAAACAAAGAAAATGAATCTTAAAATTGTTTTCCGACTTTCCGTAAATTTCTTTAAAATAGACAAACACCAGTGCAAGATGACGTCGCAGAATTTTCTTTTCTGGATTGCGTTCATAAAACTTAAGGCGCTTAAAGTAAAACTAAGAGTAATTTTAATTCATCTGTCGTATTTTATTAGATTTCTCTTTTATTTTTGGATTCTTATTTCAGGACACACAAGCATCAAGTTTACGATATCATAAATAGATGGGTATGTCATAAACACAGAAGGTGTCAATTCGTATCTAAGCTGAATCCATCGAATAGTCACCGAAATGGACTCCTCCAATGCAATACAACTTAGGATATTGTAGTCGTGTTATAAATTTGACAACAAACAGTTGGAAGGGGATTGGTCGGAGTGTCCAGTCCAGTTCTCAACTAAACCGATATTATATCCATTGGTCCGAAGCATTAGCGATGAAAGGAGGAGTTCTGTGTAGTTCCCAACGCCCGCCGCAAAATTGCCACGAGGTCGCTAGTTGCTACTATCATTTCTTAGCGAAGTCCCGTCCGCTATTTCAATTTAATTTATAAAGCATGTCTTGGGGCCCACTGAAAGCGATTCAAATGGAAATTAATGTGACTAATTAGGTCTGAGAGCCCAATGAAAAAGCTTTTTCAGTTTATGTCTCTTTATTCGATAGGATATGAAAATTAATTTCCTGATAAATTTTATTGTGATTGAAGCAGTATTGACGTTATGCAAGAACATTTACAATAAAACATGTGGATAAGCTGTTTGAACTTGACCATTAGAAAAAAGTTTGTGAAATAATAACTTATTACGTTTCTCTTAGACTGTCTCCGTAGTTGACATATTTAAAACAAAAGAAAAATTAATTTCACCGCAGCTGATTTGTTAATGTCGTAAGTAACGCGAGCAATGGAAAGCGTCCCACGCCGTAATAAATTTAACACAACACAGAAGTAAAGACAAATTTTATCAACTCCCAGTGGTCCGTGCCGTCTCGTTTGAACGTTCAACGTACTAACTATTGTGCGGGTAGATAAGTTGTAGACTAAGATTGATGCGGACGAGTCACGGCGTGTTCCCATTGTGCCGACGTCCGTCTGTTTTGACGTGGTAATTGTGAAACGATAACGGAAACGGATAAGTTGAAAACTTATTTGACTCTGTCTAGCTAGCATTAATGGGTGATTAACATTTCGAGGTAGCGTGGATCTTGCTTCAGTTTTTTTAAACTAAAGTAGAAACAACCCGCTCGCTGATGAGATATTGAAAGTTGATAAAAAAAGTAGTTTTTGACTCTTCAATCGAATGATTGTGATATAAATATTATTTTAAGCGACAAAGACTAATCCTTTTTTAAGTATTCTAAATCTATCTCTAATCAATTCAATCACAATTAAAATATATATATATAGACGTCACGAACTTTCCCCGGATCCGATGAAATCTCTTTCGGTGTATTGGGCACTGATCGTGTCAGTAGAAAAGGAAGTTACTGCCTTTATTTGTTCTGCTTAACCAGAAATGTATTATAAACACGCTCGCAGCCTGTGACCTTAAAATGTAAAGGCTTCATCCGTCGTAATAACGACGCGCTGTAACTAGATGTTATTAATGTCTCAAAAGAAACTGGGCTTTTATTGGATTTTGTTTGGTACTTTTTATTAGGTGCTTATTTATTTTCATTCCGTATTCGATTCAAAGTTATATAAAAGTGTTGACACGTCTCAGGTTTATTTATTCACTGTCTCCTATTATCGATTTGGATTTAAAATAAATATGATTTTATGAAATAATTTATTAATAGGAGTTAATTTGGCAAAATACAAAACACAATCTCTCGTCCGCTCTGCTTGTTTGCCCATGAAGTTGAATAAATTTTAAAAAAAACATAACCTCGTACGTTTCCGCTCGCATTCGGGCCATTCCGACTAAGTCCGATGCGTTCCTGAGGTTTCCCTGAACGAAATTAAACCAGATCTAAGACCCTGCACTTGTAGTTCTAACTCCATTCAGAAATACATCGAAACTAACTCACTTAGTACATACAACTGGCGGTTCCAGAGGGGGTCAAGGAAGTCAGGGCTAAGCCCCCAACCCCAAAAAGCCTCCTTCTGACTTTGAGCCCTAAATTAAAACCTAAAAAAAATCTATGACTTAATCAGAATAGACATGTATGAAATCCGTATACTCGTATATTCTAAAATCCAACAAGTTAATAAATTTATTAATTCATGTTATAAAATTAGCCAAGTAATAAACAAGGTCACAAGGTTTGTGTGAGGATGAACTGCATAGCCCCTTTAATTACATTCCTGGATTCATCCCTGGTACATAATATATACACGTAGTTTGTTGGCTTTGAACAAGAAGTTTCGCTTCGGAACTTACATCTAGTAAATATATTTCCTATACATTTTTAGGTTACGGCCCACCTGATGATGGACGGCTACGCACGCTTCCAATCCAGGGGTATCACTGTATAAACCTCCAAACAGTCTTTTCAGTGTTGTCACATACATTATCTAAACTCAGAAACTTTATATACTAGAGGTTCTGGGTTCGAATCCCGGCGGGGGCGGAACTTTGTGTTATTTGCAAGGCGCATTGTTTCGCTTACCGATCTTGGATGTAGTATTCTTATCTACGTAGTTTATACCATGTCGTTGCTTAGCACCTGCGACACAAGTTCTTACGATACTTGCAGGGCTGAGTCAATGTGTGTGTCGTGGTGTGGTTAATATTATTATTATACTTGACTTAAGCAAACGTAACTAACGTAACGGAGACTAAATCCTTGTATAAGTACTTATTACAGTGAATGTTTTAGTTAAATTCAAATTGTTTTTATTTAAATATACTTAAAATAAGCAATTTTATCTACCACACGTTCGGAATGCTACCTGTGGGGAAGAAGACGGCGAGAAACCTCCGTAGTTGCTTTTAAAAAAAATCCTATCTTGTATATTCTAATTATTTTATACAATTTGAAGCTACCATGACTACTTTTGTATAAAGAAAATTACAATCTGTATAAGTGACTTGGAAATTGAATGTTCCTTGTTTAATTTAGATATTTATTAAATCCATAGTTAATGTGTGATTTCATTTGTCATGTCATTGGATGGTTTTTTAGCAAAGAATTTTAATTGAACGTGTTATTTTTGCGTAACATGTATTAATTATTATTTTATTTTGTTTCAGGTATGTAACGAAATGGAATTACATTTTTTATTGGTAAGTTGTTCATATAACAGGGCATGTCGTCAAATTCGACAAAGCCAGCCTCTACATGGTATAGATTCCATGCTTTTATATGGCGATTGTTAAACATTCTCGATATAACCTCTCCAAGACCCCAATCGAAGAGTGATATTAATTAGTAGGAGTCGAGAGGACAGCCTGGCTCTATCAATTAACGACTCTGTCAGGTGTCAACTTATAATGGACGCTCATTAATTACTGGGTAAATATATGTACAAGGCCTGACCGATGGCCTGAATCGATGGTTATTGGGTGACGGGATTTTGTTTTTGCTTTTTTGCAATAATTAAAGGTAAATATGCTTTTTGTTATTATTAATTTGAAAGGGTTTAGTTTTAATTCGAACTACAACTTTACTATATTATTATTTTAACATTAGTATAACTCGCACAGGTATCTGTCGCTGTGTGTGTCATTCAAGCTAAATTACTTGATTTAATTAAATTATTCAATTTATGAATGTGTTATGTGAAAAATATATAAAAAGATAATTTCATTACATTCTCATAAATTTAAAGATAATTTCATTACATAGTACATATACCTACATTTATCTGGAAGTGGAAAAATCCCAAAACTAATAGAAAAATAATAGTTGATATATTGGTATACAGTAAAACGTAGATAACACAAATCCTTCCCACAGATTATGCATTGGAATATACTTAAATGTTTTCACTTTACTAATGAGAAAAAGTGAATTAAATATTAAGATCAAAAGACTTTTATATTTTATTGAAAGATTCTTGATTAACTAAATTAAATGAATATATTATTAAAAATACACTTTGAACAAAAAAACAATAATAGAAAAATATCGATTTAATTTTTCAAATTAACATTTCGTTTATGTTTGAGGCGCTTAAAGTATGCATGTACTCGTAAACCATTCAAAAGCCGGCTGACTTAAAAACTGCCTGGGAATGGGTTGGTTTTTTAAAAGGTTCGAGTGAAAAGTTTAATCTCTATAAAATATATCGAATAAAAAGGTGGGTCCGAATACATATGCTGAGTTTAATTCTGGTGATGAAAAAGATGTCCATTCTATGTATATGTATTTTAAAAGTTAAAATTTGTCTGTTGTAGCGACTAAGCTTGGAAACTTTTCAACTGACTTCAAAAACACACTTCAGTTCCTTCAATTCACTTAAATTTCTAATGAACTTTAAGACCGTAGAAAGGCAAGATTTTGTCACAGAATACATAACAAAGCTCCACGTGGACACAGTTATTGTTACATATAATAATAATAACAAATCATGACACACATTGACTTAGCCCAGCAGTAAGATTAAAGAATATGGTGTCGCAGATGATAAAAAGCAGGCAGGTGATATGGTAAAACTAAATAGTCGTAGATAAGCATACAAAATCTAAGAACGGTAAGCGAAACAATGCGTCTTGCACAAAGTATCGCCCCCGTAGGAATTCGAACCCGGAATCTCTAGCGTAGCAGTCGGCTATACCAATGCCACCGAGGTCATCGAAAAACTCACTTCACATCATTCACTAAATTTCGAATGAATTTTAAGGGCGTAAAAAGACTACATTTTGACTCAGAAAAGATAACAATATACGTATAAAAAGGTCAAAATATAAACTAGATAATAGTTTGTAAACAACGAAATGGTTAAATGGAGTAATCTTTGTTAAAGGAGTGGAATTAAGAGGAGCACGATCTCGTTTGCCTACGTGACTACACCATCCTGCCGCTACTCTGGGACTTTACACTGGACTGACTACTAATAAAATAACATCTAGGTTAATTAGGTAATAGGTTTTATTTTAAGGTTCAATGTCCTTTGATTGGAGTCTCGAATGTGATTACATTGAATTTCGTTTTTAAATTAATTAGATGACGGAAATAATGCTATACATAGTAAACTTAGATAATTAAAATTAATATTTTTTTTCATAAATTGGAAAAAAAAGCAATTAGTTTAGAAATATATATTTAAATAGAAATATTCATTTGAATATCATATTAAACTTTCGAAATCTCGTTTCGTAACCTAACTCAAACGAATAAGAAGTTACGTGTACATGCCTATATGTGTTGTCGTGTAAATATTTAACTTCAAGTGTGAACTTTCGGGCAGGTCATAAATTTTCCATGACCTCCCAAGCAGCGTATTGCTATATACCGTTAAATATTCTCAGCATTACGTATGTCATATATTATCATCATAACCTAACCATTTCCCGGCTGTTTAGGCAAACTATCCCGTACAAACTGGACCCAGGGGTACAAATGATTTCATAAAATTTTGGAATTCGTTAGCTGGACTGTTGAGATTTTTTAATTTTCAAAGGTAAATCTGTACTTTGGGTAGATTTCATAAAACAAATATAAAGTTGGCACATTAAATGAATTCATAGGAGATGATCATATTATTTCGTTGTATATTGACAAGGCGGCCTAAACGAAAGCGAGCGATTTATTTAAGTCGACTCTTTATGATTCTTTCTATCTCTTCTAGACTAATATTTTGTCTGAAGTTTTTCTGTTTTGTTTTTTCATAAACAAATGCTTTAAAAAAATCTATTACGTATCTCCTCAGTAAACTGCTATAATGTCTTTACTAAGCGTCCACTTGTTAAGGTGATAGAATTTTGATTTAATTAAAGCCAAATTGAAGAGTTGTTCGGAATTGGATTTCGGCTTCGTTATATTAAAGGTGACCTTTTCAGAACGATCCTCGATCAGGAACTTGAAAGGTTATAGTGAATTTCGAAATCTTATTGTTTAGTTTACAGTTGATTTAGGTCGCAGGTACACTTGACTCTTGGCATTTGATTCCGGTAAATACTTTGCGAACCTACACGAAGCCTTTCAAGTTTTTGCTGGATTTCTTGCCCCAAATAACTTGAATGGATCGAGTTTTAACGTAATACACAACCGATTTTTATGTAGATATCGTAGATCGTGGTCAAAGGGATTTTTAAGCATTCGTGAATTATTTAAAAACCATTTTGATGATACTTGAACTATATCAAAATGTTTAAAAATCTACTAAAATTGTTCATAACTCCGTCTTTAAGAATAGAACAGATGAAAGCTAATCCAATAAAAAAATTCTTTGCCTTTGAAAAAAAAATGCGAATACGATAGCTCATTTAAACCTATACATATACTATAGATACAGACGGCCACAATTAAAGCTTCACATAACAAGTGCGATATTAATCCTTGCTGTACAACTTAAGGAAAAAGTTCAAACAGAATGGGTTGATCCATGACCGTGTGCACAGCTACAGTGAGAAGAATTGCGACTTCGTTTTTTCTCGGTTTTCTCGAAGATTCACGAATGCTACTGCACTGGTATATCAATAATTATTTAATGAAATCTTAAGACTACTAAATTTCATGGCGAACGATTTTCTCCGTGAAAGCATTACGTCGCAATAATTCTCAATACACCTGTTTGTATGTGTATGTATGTCAAAAACAAATATCACGTGGCATTTATACAAAGTACAGTCCTCTTGTATAAACCTGCGGGGGTCACATTACTTACAAAGTTTCGTAGAACCGGAAAGGTGGAATGATATTGCGAAATAGACGATACGATATTAAGGACTTTGAATGGCACGGGTCTTGGGGGGGATGTCAGCTTTTATGTACATTCCTTGCTTTGTGACTTTTGTTAATATCATATGCCGAACGGGTGGGATCACAGGTCTAAGTGTGAAGTACAGAGAACTAAGAAAGTTTATGCATTTTGGTATATTTGTGTTCTTATTCTGGGAAACATACAGTTTTTCTACTGTTTAGGTTTTTATTGGCTGTTTCGCTTAAGTCTAAAGCCTGTTTAAATACAAAGGGATTAAAATTTAAATCTTTATGATGAACCGTAATCATTTTCCAATATATGGTGTATATGGCGTCATATGGTGCTGTGTTGTTAGAAGTTTTTAAACATGAAAATAGACAAATGTCCCCCATGCACTTTACATTGCATTGCTTAAGTAGCAATCTACCACCCCGCCACTCGACAAACTTACATGTGTACAGGTATACATTCGGTAAAACTGCAAAAAAAAATACCGGTCAAGTGTGACTCGTACCCACACATTATGGTTTTCGTACCATAGTAAAAAGTTAAAACAAAATTTTCCGTTTAAATAATTTCTTAAAAGGAACACAAAAAAAAAACACCTTCTATGTATTAGGAGCCTTTAACTATTAATTCATTTATGTTTTTAGTGTTTGCTGTTATAGCGGTAACACAAATAGACGTTCTCAGAAAATTTCAAGAGTCTAGCTGTTATGGTTCATGAGATACAGCCCGCTGACAGACGGACAGACTGACAGCGAAGGCTTAGTGATACGGTCCCGTATCTTACCCTTTCGGTACGGAACCCTAAAAATGAATATGGAAAATGGTTTCGAGTGCGCGACGCAAGCGCCCCCTAGCGACCCGAATGAATTAATTATCAACCTATTTAGTGCTAGCTCTGAATGCGTACAACACTCCTTTGTACTTTTAAAGTGACGTTCAAAGAGGACTCGAAATGTTATATTATGCACCTAGGACGATTAAAGTCGAATTCATTTTTTTATTGTAGTGCTTTTAAACTGTATTTTTATCTACCATTGGTTCGGAATGAGATCTACGGGGAAGAAGCCGGCGAGAAACCTCCGTAGTTGATTTGTTTTCATGCTACCAAAGCCTTTTCGCGTCTGCCGTGATTGCCATAATTAACATATAGAGAAGATACCTATAAAATGTATT
Organism: Choreutis nemorana; assembly: GCA_949316135.1. Lineage (NCBI taxonomy): Eukaryota > Metazoa > Arthropoda > Insecta > Lepidoptera > Choreutidae > Choreutis > Choreutis nemorana. Next base: position 1,723,895 of record OX438609.1, read on the forward strand.
TCGTTAATAGGGAATATGCATGAAATTTAATTTGATTATTCAATCAATTTATCGCAAAGTATGAGGAAATAGTACATTTACAGTGAAAACAGAATTAGAATTGAACGACAAACCAGGGAGATGGAAACATTAAAAGTAAATATATCCACCTCGCTCATCAGAACAACCTTTTCTGTGGAAGTTGTATGACGCTCGTATACTCTGACGTCATTGTACACATTGGATCTCTCGGTCTAATCAACGACTTTGAAGCTTCATAACTTAGTTAATCAGTAAGATAATAAAGGAAAAGTAAAGTAACTATGTGGAATAAATAAAAAGACATGCATACCCCTATGAGTATAGTTAAACTTTAGAGAGAGAAAATGCCATGGTACTGCCATTATGGAGAAAAAAGAACGAATTAAAATGTTCTGTCACAAACAGCGATTGAAGCATATCAAAAAGGTTGTATGTTATACATAATGTATATAGGCAGAGAATCGTTACATTCCCATTAATAACAAACACGATAATACAATTATTTGGACTTACGATTTATTTATTATACGTGAGAGAGAATGTTGTTAATTAACGACCGGATCTGAATAACCGTGCCGTGATAATGGATATCTCCTTTATTAATAGCAGACTGGAAAGTTGATTCAATTATTTTCAATAATCATTTTGCCTTTAACATTTTGTATCGAATAACTATTGTGAACTAACCGACTCGCTTTGCTGGAGTTCATATTGAAAATAGGTTTTGTAATGTCATGGTTGGTTTCGGGAAATTTTGACAATATTTGAGAGTTATTTAAAACTATATTAGAACCATTGCATTGTAAACCAACAATTGCTACTTCGACATAAATGATGTGTTTACCAAAGAACGCACATCTTGAAAATATTCTACGGATTTTAAAAACTAAATTTCATTAATTTACTCAATAATTGAGTTCAAGAAATATTACATTAAATTGAGATTATAATAGGTATATAAATGATAAAAACGCTACATAAATAATAAAGTGTTTAAGACGGTATTTTAAGACATTATCGCGATGCTCATCCTTTCAAATTAATATCTAAATCATGGTTAAAACAAAGCAATACAATTTCAAAGAGGAGACTAGTCCGTCACCCGTGTTCACACGGTTCAAACAGCGGCATCCGGTATTGCGACGGCGTATACTAATTGCGAGGTGCAATTGGTGCATTTCGTAAAGGTATTGTGCAGGGTCCTGGCATGCGACGCGGCGTGGGGGGCGCTCTCGGATGTTCTTACCCTTTGGGATTTGCACGAGAACAGATACTTAAATACCATGCTAAGTCAAGTCCAGCTTTAACATTATTCCAACATTATTTTAACCTATAGAATTTAATTATTACTAGTGCATTAACTTGTTCACGTTGAAAGTTGACTAAATCTTGTGCAATATTTTAGTCAAACGTTACTTATTATCTATGCAAACTTGGACCAGTTTATTGGACAAACAGAAGAATGATAGAAGAAACACGTTCCTACAGTATAATTAATATATTTTCCTACTTTTCAAGAAACATTTTAACATCGATGAGCTAGAATTATTTTTTTTACATTCGAGGCATATTTGTCGTATTATTACAAAACGTATAATGAGCGCAGTCAAAAGCCGCTGCCGCCGTCTCCCCATCTCTTGTTACAAGATGACATGCCGTCGCGTCCTTTGTCTGTGCTCTATTTAAATTCATCCCGACGTTTCTCCCGCTTTATTTCAACTCAGCCATCCCGATTTTAATCACTTAAGCAAGGCGCGAGTACAGCCTCCCGCCCTGGGAGATGAAACAGGATTTTATGACGCCAGCCGTGGGAGATACACCAGTTAAATGCCATGGGATGCAGTGCTGTACCAGCGAGATGATCGTTACACGTAAATTCTATTAGTATTTGTTTGTTAGAATACTTACTCTTAGGGACACTATTTAGGTGTGTTTCATTAGGGATTGTTTATAATCATAGATAATTTTGTATGTGAATAAAAGTTTAATATTTTGTATGGGACAGTTTTCATAGGATATAGAAACTGGTAACCTTATTGGTATCAAAACCGAGTTGCTTTTACTTACCTTTAGCATTAATTAACTCATTTTGTTATTGTCTTTTTATGTTTTTATTTGTGAATTCGTGTGGTATTCTTCGTTTTTTGTCACTCATAGACATAATTAAATGTCTCAGGATGGCAACACACAGAGGGCACTGATCGTTGTATTGACCCCGCAATTAACTTGATACTTAAATCCAGAAGTAAAGCTCCTCTTTATGGGTTTTTTTTTTACTTTCTCCCATTGGGGTTCGTAAAAAAGAACATTTATTAAAGTCCCGCTTGTTTACTCTCAACAGCTTTCAGTTTAAATGGAAATATAAAAAAACTGCCATCAACTTTTATTCCGGGAACGGATTTGTTTATGAAGGAAGGTCTTTTGTATGTATTTTTTGTACAGCGTTCGTTTACGTTTTTACTATATCCGGTTTCATATGAGCTTTCAAACCGGTATCAAAGAATACAATGCCCATGACAGACCTGTCGAAAGTTTCAATGGTTGTTAGGTTTCTGATATCCGGTTTAATAACTGTGCTAACCAATGACAGTGGGAGCACTGATATCTTACTTTTTAGTCATAAACCAACAACCCACACTCTAGTATGCACTTAAAAACATAAACTTGATCATTTTTGAGTCTTGTCACAATTAACATTTCTCACGTTAACATTAAAAAAACAACAAAAAATTTCAGTGGATCTCCAACTTTGTTGTTGACTACGTTAAAACTGATTAGGAAGATATGAGATCTTTATGTTTGTCTACATATTTGTAAATATTTACGTCCGCACAGTCAGACCTACAACAACGAAAAAAGGAAAGCCCTGGCGACATTACCGTCAGTAATGTTATGTGTTTCTAGGTTACCCATTTCGGGTTTCTTCGGTTCCAGCGAAAAGACCACCTAGATCCCACCTCTACGCTACTTTCTTTAAACCGGCTTCGTCATTAAGTAGCAATTTTCAATGGAAACACTCAAAGCGCTCGAAACGTGACTGAAAATTGCCTAACAGGATCGCTTGTAACGTTCTAACAAAACAAATTACAATGCTAAATCGTTAAGTCCAGCGTAATGATATTCTCCGAACTAGCTTCCCCTGGTCGTGTTTTCGTAATAAGCGATACTAAATAACTGCTCATTTCGTTTCTGCAAATAGCGTTCGTAATCCGACGTTGTAAATTCGAAAGGTAGCTTCGTGAAACTGGACGCCCCGTTCGAATATAGCGCTTGCGTGCTAACGCCTAGACCTAATAAAGTAACACCTGAATGCTAGAACAACGGCAGCTAGTAAATGTGTTTCTTCTTTCTTATTTGTATGCTGAACCCCGGTAGATTGATGTCGGTATCGCGTTCCGCGCCCCCACAGATTATGCACGCGCCCCCCACTTGCAACCGCCGCGATTAACCCTAAATGTACAAGTGAAAAGTAAAAAAAAAAAGTGGGGAATGCATGTAATATAATTCAACATTAATGTTTTTATTAAGTGCTACCACGCAAGCCCGCAGCATGCCATGTAAAAACGACGTATTTCCTATTTTATTATTAATACTTATGAGCCACCCCCTCGCACCCCTCACCACCCCCGCCGCTCGCTGCATAATTTAATTGTGGCCGTGATTTATTCCCGGAATATAAAACACCTAGTTAACGACTATCTGGTCGAAATCCTCTCGGTTTTTTCAGTGTTTGATTAAACCGGTCAAGTGTAACTGGTAATTTATCATTGAAAAGGGTTGAGGAGATGGAAAAATCGCGAGACTTCTTTGATGTTCACCCCTGGTCTCGCTTTTTGATTTATCTCTGTGGACGCGAGCAGAATGCTGAACCGAAACGAACGGTAGGTATAATTCAATAGTTAATTCGCGTTAATAGGTTCGCTTGTATCGTAGCAAATTGCAGGCTGTAGCGTGTGAACCGTCACATGCGGCGGCGGTGCTGCTCGCCACCGGTATCAACCGGTTCAAATTAGGGTTGCCGAGAAATTGATTCCGCTAAATATCCGGTTTTCACAGAAAATAACAAGTCCCAAACCCTCCCGTACGAAATGACTTTACAGAATTCCGATTTCATTTATTACACAGTGTTCGTTCCTGCTTTCGACTTTGACGATTATACCGAACAGTTCACGTTTTGGATGTGACAAAAATACAATCGTATTTACTTTGATATTCCGTGTCACAAATGACAGCCCTGGAGTTATTGTAATTTTCCACTTGTCATGGTGCTATCGTGCTTGTATTTTGTAGACGGAATAAATGTTATCGATCACTGTGTTTTCAGCTATTTTCGTTATTATTGCAAAATAATAGAAGTCATAGACTTTGTGACATAATGATAGGAAAAGTAAAATACCATTAGCAATTATTGCGGACGGGTGGAGTAAAGATAACCTCCCTTTAAAATTAAGCCGACGTAAAACTTTTGAGAAACCAAACCCGACGGTTAGTAGGACTTTAAACGCGAAAGCTGAAATCTAGGGAAAGTTAATACAATACTGAATCTATGAAGTTGAATAACTGCTGAAGAACTTTTACAAAAATAATAAAGTGTATATTGTGTGGTAATAAGTATATTGTGGCTAAGTAAAGTTGTCTGACAATGACACAGTTACTTAACGAGTTAGCTTACAAATACCCCTGTAAAAATCTAATCATTCCGATGGAACCGGTTTCCTTGCATTTCCCTTACGTTTATTGGCACATTGCATATGTTTAAAGCTTCACTTAAGGAATTGCATCGTGGCCTGTTTAACGACTAGCGATTTTCAACGACTTCGTTCGCGTACAAAACAAACTACCTTGTGTGCCGTTTTTTTCCGGTTCCTTCTAGTGAAACTACATTCTAAACCGGTTCAACCGTTTTCATGATTATTCCGTGCACGAAAACACGGATAAAAGTTTGGTTTGAGTGTGAAATAAGATTGAGATAGAAGCCAAATATTTTAAAGTCACATACATACCCGTCTCTTAAATCTTATTTTTATGTTCTAGCTTTCTCCTCTTTTCTATTTCTGCCGTGAACCATTCGCTGTGTTTCGAGAGCCAGTGTAATTACCGGCAGGAGAGGTTATACCATTTATGTCTACATGGGCAACGCTTTGAGGGTGCTCTTGGTGTTTCACGACATCAGGGGCATCGTCGTGTTAATAGGCGGCGTTACCACTCTCCATCAGATGAATCATTTGCTTGTTTAAAAAACTTTTAAAAAGTTTGGGTATTCTCATTATTTCTAGTAAGTTCCATTCTAAACAGAATTGAAAGAAATTCTTGAAGATGATTAGATTCGAAGGTACCGCCTACATGCAAACTTAAAACTTTATTCCTACGAAATTATAGTCCATTATTATTTTGTACAATGACACACACGGTCAAATTTTACAGGATTTAAACAATGGAATGGTTTTGTTGTGTGCCGTACCGTAGTGTGGGTGGGGTCTTTTGATTATGAATTGTATCTGTTTTACTTTTAATTATACACCGTGAATCGATGCACTTTATTAAATAAACTGATGATTATAAAATAATTGCAAAGCTGTATTTAAAACTCTAGACTTTACATTCATCTGAAACTTTCAGTACAATTAGAGATAGATGTAGCTAGTTCCCTCTAAGAGAGGATTTAATTCGAGATGAATATTAATAAAATACAATTTAAATTTTTCTCATCCTATTCCGACGTAAAAATATTAACGCCGAGTCTTCCCTTTGTGCTGACAGTATTAAATACCATTTAAAATACCGAATTCCTTGTTGTTTTGTATTTTATATTGTAGCTTAATTCAGGAAAGGTCTTCGTGGATTCCTTTGTAAGGTGGCATGTTTAAATGAGGGATAGTTAGTGAGCTCGTTTATAACTGGAGGTCATTAAAGATACGCGCAATATTTGCCTTGACAAATGGATAACTTTATTCGTTCCTGTTCGCCGTTCAAGGCCGTTACAGCAATTTGTTAAAATAAATTCGTTCCCAGTTGGACTTATCTTAATTAATGTTCTGTAATCTAGGGATAGGATGCCGCCGACTGTCACACCGACGCGTAACCGGACTCTAAACTTAATTAAATTTCCACTAGTCACCTCGCTCTACGTGTCCAGATGAATTAATGTTGTATGAGCCCTTGTCAGCTAAATGAGATGGGGATTTTAATTATAAACCCAATTTCGCTTACCTAATCTATGAATAAAACATGAACGCACTCCGGGATCGGCTTCCCTGCCATCCTTTTGTTAGTTCAATCCACGATTAAAACTAAAGTTGCGATTGCTAAAGTGTTCCCAGCGAGTTACGTTCGCAAGCATTGTGGCTTGGAAGTTCCGAAAATACTTAACTTTAAACTTAATCTCCCTGATTTTGACTGTGCAAGCGCTTAAATTTGAGCTAAGTGTCTGGAGCCGGTGTAAGTTTATGAGAGTAATTAAAACTTGTGCATGAGTGACGGTGTGATAAGGCACCGGAGGCGGGTGGAGCGAGCGAGCGAACGCAATCAACATGCCACGGTAATTCTATTAGCCATCCGCTGACCCACGCCCGCGGCCGCTCGCCCGCAACTGCACGCCTACACAACGAACCGAACCTGCAAACATTTAACGAATATTCATCACGGTGTCAATCCGCCCCGTAGTGATTAAGTCAGCTTTACGTTTTTGTTTCTGATTGATGTAACTAACTATAGTGAAGTTCCAAAGTTTCGTTTAGTTGTGTAATTAAGATTGGTTTCGTTTGAATTTAACTTTAAATTGGGTATCGTTACTGCCATGGCGTACGAACTAGCTGAAGAACAGTCGAAGATACGATACTGCCAGAAAGAAATGAAACCTTTCGATTTACAGGTATAACTAATAACTGTATTATAAACAACGGCTTTTAATTACTATAGATACTTAATATATTACATAAGACGTATGCTGCCTCGCTTCCATATTACATAAGACGTATGCTGCCTCGCTTCCATATTACATAAGACGAATGCTGCCTCGCTTCCATATTACATAAGACGTATGCTGCCTCGCTTCCAAACGCGTAAACTGTTCTAACATTTTATAGTTTGTAGTAAATTTCAATTCACCCCGTTCTAAGGCATCGAACATAACGTAAACTTTACAGAGGCGCCTTTAGTGCCTGTATGCTGATGATTTTAATGTTATTTTAGCGACACGACCTTTGTCTAACCCTTGCTTTATGTCACACCCTACGGTATAGGTTAAAGGTTTATTATAAACGGTACAGCAACTCCATCAGGTAGGCAGGAGGTATTTTAGAAGTGAACTCAACGAGGCGGGTCATGCGTGAATATTAAACGGGACATTTCACTGCTTTGCGTATTTTATTATTAAGACATTTTGCTATTGTACAAAAGTTTCTCGACACGCATCCTAAGGTGGAATTCGTAAGTACTTTTACAAATTGTATAGAGGAATGATTTGTGGTTTGTTTGCATTGAATAGGCTCCGAAACTACTGGACTGATTTCAAAAATTATTTCATTATTAGAATCCTACATTATGCGTGATGAACATAGGAATATATGAATATTTTCAAAAGTTAAATATCTTCCCTTGCAAAACCGGGGCGGGCCGCTAGTCGTATACAAATTGGATTTATATATATTTTTTGTGTTAACGTTTTAAAGTTATTCATAACTTAAATACATAAAATAATGTATTTGTAATATAATGTATAAACATATATACACAGTCAGGTCATAAGTATTGTCACACAGTAAAAACTTTTCTTTTAGAATGCTGGCCACAAAAAAGTTAAGTGAATTCGAATTTCGAATTGTTCATGAAAATAAAAATGTATACTTTTTAGAATTTTACTCATTTTTAAATATGAAGTGGACACTTAAAGAAGACCGTGTTGCAGTTATTACGTTGCATCATTGCGTTCACGCGCTAATTCAAATTTTTGACATACTGAAAAATTTGAATAAAACCAAAAGATTCCTTCATCGTACCATCAAACGATACAATGAAGACTCTAGTGTAAATGACAGGTCAAGAAGTGGTCGCCCTCGGTCTGTTAGAACTCCAGCAGTGATAAAAGCTGTGAAGGCGCGAATTCAAAGAAATCCCAAACGTAAGCAGAAACTGTTGGCCCTTCAGATGGGGTTAAGCAGAACCACGGTGAAAAGGGTGTTAAATGAAGACTTAGGGCTTCGGGCATATCGAAGAAAAACAGGACATCGTTTGAATGCTCGTTAAATGGACCTGAGACTGAAGAGATGCCGCGCTTTGTTGAAGCGGTACGCGGGAAAAAAATATCGGGAAATTCTTTTTTCGGATGAAAAAATTTTTTCCGTAGAAGAGAGCTACAACAAACAAAATGATAAGGTGTACGCACACAGTAGTGAAGAAGCGAGCAACCGTATTCCGCGTGTCCAACGAGGTCATTTTCCATCCTCGCTCATGGTATGGTTGGGAGTTTCTTATTGGGGCTCTTAACAGAGGTAAATTTTTGTGAGAAAGGTGTAAAAACGAATGCAGTTATGTATCAAAATACAGTCCTGACGAACCTTATGGAACCTGTTTCTCATACCATTTTCAATAACAGGCGGGTATTCCAACAAGATTCGGCGCCAGCTCATAGAGCGAAGAGCACACAAGACTGGCTGGCGGCGCTTGAAATCGACTTCATCTGGCACGAAGACTGGTCCTCCTCCAGTCCAGATTTGAATCCGTTAGATTACAAGATATGGCAACACTTGGAGGAAAAGGCGTGCTCAAAGCCTTATCCCAATTCGGAGTTACTCAAGACATCCTTGATTAAGGTAGCCGCCGATATTGACATGGACCTCGTTCGTGCTGCGATAGACGACTGGCCGCGCAGATTGAGAGAAGGCCTGTATTCAAAATCACGGAGGTCATTTTGAATAAACTTTATTGTCATAAGAATCTATGTTTTGTTAAGTTCATTTTGGTATATAAATGGTTAGATAATGAATAAACTTGTTTCAATTATTTTATGTTAAGCATTTGACAGAATTTATGACCTGACTATATATACCTGACTCTGTAGAGTCAGGTCATAAATTCACTCCTAATATTGTTATAATTATATTAACATAGTGTATTACCTTTTAGCTGATTTTCTTAAAAGCCGCCTATAAATTGAAAATAAATACTTTTAAGTGCACTTTTTTAATGTCGGCTTTATGTTCATTAAAATTTTTTGAATTTAGTGATCAAAGTCTTTAAATATGCTGTTTAAATGGATTACATTTATTATGATTCCTTTTAATTGCGTGATATTTTCCTTAAAGAATCCTTATATACTATATATATACTAGCTATTCTCTTTCGGAACAATTGACAGCGTTCGACCTAAATAAGTCAGGATGCTTTTAGTGCATATTTGTTTAAATGCATTCCGCGTGGAGATGTGAATATGACAAGTGCAATGTGCACTCTGTCAGTGCAGTTGGTATGGCCTTAATACATTCACTATTTCACATTATTTTCTTACAATCAAGTTATTAATAATATAATATGAATGGAACGTGAATTGTTTTATCTCTACTACAAAATGCATTAATAACTTAAATTATTATTTTTGGAATGCTCGCCTAGGCGTTTATTGGAGAGATTATTTAATATAAAACCTTTGACTTTGATTATTTTATATTTTATTCCTTGTATAAAATAGGTATATTTCGAAAAACCTACCTACTGTAAAGAGGAAAAAAACGTTTTGTATGTTCATAGTAGTGACATAGCTTGAAGAAAATAAACCAGCAGGTAATTTTGACAAATTAAATTATGAACATTTTGCAAAATTTTGTAAGGTTCCATACCCAAAGGCGATAAAATAGGACCCTATTACTAAGCCTCCGCTGTCCGTCTGTCTGTCAGCGCGCTGTATCTCATAACTATGATAGCTAGACTCATAAAATTTTCAGAGAATTTCTTTTTCTGTTGCCGCTAAAACAACAAATGTTAAAAAAAAAATAAAGGGAAACAAACGTTATTTTTCGAAATATTTCGCTTGTTCTTGTATCATTTACGAGATTATCTAAAAAGTACAAAATGTTTAATCTTATACGATGGTACGGAACCCAGCAAGTGCGAGTCCGACTCACACTTGACCGGTTTTTATTTGTTGAGGAATGTTTGAAGAAGCAGTTAGTTTTTGGCACTAACATAGGGTGGAGGTATGAGTGGTTATTCCTCTCCGAATCTGTTTGCATTGTGATAACTTCAGACAATGATATTCAACGACATATTATCTAACAATAGCGGTAACCAACTTGTCATATTGAATTTACCGTCGCGTAATGTACACCTTCACCTAGTTCTAACATAGGCTACCTCCACACAATCGACTTTTTGTAAGATGGCCGATTTTTCTTTCTTTCCGAATAATATTTATCGATTTTTTTTAAGACGCGGGCGATTCACTATTGAAATCAGTATTCTCCATTTTTCACGTACATAAAATCGATCACTGACTATCGGTCTTGGGAGCTTTAAACGGAAGTTATTTTGAGTATTTGTACGAACTAATTTAATTGTTAGTCTCAAGTATACAATTAGTAAGCTGTTACAATGCGCGCTATCAAATAAATTACGATTTAAAACCGTTCCTTGTTTATGTTATGTATTCAAATCGTGAATGGAAGGGGTAGAATTATTGATCCTCTGTAATTTAGAATAGAAGTATCCCACTGGATATTTATGTTTAAAAAAAACATGGTGTCGCTTTACACAACAAAAAAATCTAGTGGATGCTCGTTTATGGGTTGAAATTCTAAGATTTCACGGTTAGCGAATATTTAATTAAAGTAAGTTATTAAACGTCAGCATTTCCGTGCAAGTCGAGGGCAATCATCAATTCGTTCGTAAGCGATATTTTTGACCTGGCAAGTTTACGGTGTAACGTTATCCGAGGCGGAGAGGAGATTAAAATTTACATAAACGAGCGCCACCCGGCGGCGTTCGTCGTAAACGCGAATGTTACACACCGGTCCTTCGAGCAAATAGATCTTAAATTTAACCGTCTCACCGTATAGTAACAAGTTGAGAGCTACGAGAAACTCGCATAAATCCAGATCGTATTTATGATTTAACTCGCTCGTCGCCGTTTATGTCCTGAATATATCGGATTTTAGGTTACCTTTATAAGTTTTAGGATATTTCTCGCTTGTTTTTACAAATTTTTCTTTTCTTTTTTTTCAGGTAAATTTCACGAAATGAGGCTTCAGACATCGATTTAAAGCTGGTAAAGAATTTAATATAAAAGCAAACTTGACATGAAACATAATTGCACATTAATATGAGATAATATCCAATTTCGTACGAACGGGATATGCAAATTCCGTTCGAATATTGCAGTATTTTCCTGGGGACTGCCTCGTTACGCGTCAGTGTGACGTACGGCCACTATCGTCGGCGCGCTATCTTTACAGCGGCACTTACCCTGAACTGTAAAAAGTAACGACGCTTGCATGTGCACACTTTTGGACTTATCAAGCTGGTCATTCCTATCCTAGAGCAACCTTTCTAAGTGTATACAAATCATGAACTGTTTTGACTAGAACTTGACAAACTAGTATAAGTGAATAGCTGTTTTTCGTCGTCATCCGTAAACAAAAGTCATATACTGAACTCAGGATTTTGCTTTTTAACTAAGGCTCTTTCTATATTTTTAACAGACTTAAAAGTATATTTTATTTTTCAATCGTCAGTGCAATTCGTAAGCTGTTACACACTCATTAAAGACCAAAGTGATTATAACATCAAAGTCGACAAGTCCAAAAACCCATATAATACGGTTCGTTTCTTCATAAAAATCTGAATCCTTACGAATTAACTACGCCACGGTGTCACTTACGGCCTTTGTATCGGCCGGAGACTTAATTTTGCGATGCTCAAATCTTTTTTGATAGTCAGCTCGTGGAGTCGTGGCATAAACTTTTACAATCCTTCCGTTGTCTGAACGTTTATATAAGTTGACACTTTTCGACTACCCCTCCCCCCCCCTGCCTCGCATACTCCACTTTTGTCTGGTTTTCAACGTCAGCAATGTGGAAAAGTAAGGAAAAATAACAAAGTTATAACCGTCATTGGATCTCAAGTTAAATTGTTCGGGAATTGTTGTATTTTTTCACTTTTTTCTCCTTGTCATCTGATTTCGTAATCAAAGTAGATTGAAAACCTGATACGAGGTATTAAGTATTTTCCATCTCCCCGCTGTTATTATTCATCGTAAAAAATAGATTTATTTTCGTGAAATAATAGATGGTACCAGTTTTTTTAAGATTCAGTTTCATATTTCTTTGGTATTGACTTGATCGGTTGTGTACCTTAATCCGGCCTAGCGTAAAATTCTCGGCAAAGAAAATATCAGTCGAAACCAAACATCAAAAGCATTACCTTCCGAGGCAAACCTTCATTAAACAAAGACTGCACCGGTCTTGGTAAAAATAAATAGCAATTAGCGTAAAGCTGGGATTAAGTTAAATCGTAGCGAATGTTAAATGCTGACGCGGCGCTAACAGATGGAATCCTGCAGGTTCGCATGCAAATGAGCCAGATAGCAATGTTCCTTCCAATTCCCTCCATATACCTACAGAGGCACATCCTGTCTATATGTTACGTATTATCGGATCCATTCCGGCCGAGCGTCCGCCGGGACCGGTTTAATTATTCTCTTTCTCTCTATCTTATTTACATTCAATTTTACTATTCTAATTTTTAAATTCCGAATTCGCAAACGGTCCGCAATTAGGTAACTCTTTGAAATACGACAGCCGAAGACTGAAAAACTCCTGTTGCTGCAATTTTTTTTTAGTCGAGTGGATTCCTGGCGCAGGTAAAGCATTCTTTATTAGTCACAACCTGGGATCGGGCTTAAAGTATTCCATGCGATGCTTCAGAAATAAATTCTCGACATTTTGCAGGAATCACTATGAAACGGTCCGTAGGGGCGAACCTCTGAGGGCACCTATTCTAAGAATTCACTATTGCCCTCCTCCGCCGCGCCGGTGCACTGCCGACTTGAAATTTGAAACTTTCCCACCAGTTACGAAGTTGAACGAAAAAAAAAAGCTTCTCCTAGCAGCATTCTCGTGACAATATTTAGAATTTTTAAAGAGATTGTCGGATTCGTAAACTCTTTTCTATAATGAAATGGTTTCTTTGGTGCTGGGAAAATAAAGGGTGGTGTCGAGAGCTGCATACCCCTTCCCCGGGGGTGGTATCGGAGGGTTGGGGGGTGTTCTGTCGCGAAGTCTTGATTAATTACAGGCGTAATCCACGTCGGTCGGTAGGATCCCGGGCTCTGTGTTTACGAGACTTTGAATTCACTAGTAGGTAGTAGGTAGGTAGGTAGGTTGATTGGTTGCCGGGTATTTGTGCAGGAGTTTTGATGGCGCGGCAGATTTGCAAGATACGAGCATTCATGGTTAGAGTGGAGGTTTTAAACGAATACTGGCTATTACTGGAATCGGTTTAGTAAAGGCTTCGTGGAGGCTTTTAGAATATTTTCTATTATTATCAATGTCACACGTTGACTTAACTATACGATTTATTAACAATTGCATACAAATGGTTATCTGATTCTTAAGATGCTCTTGTCAACTCCTCAGCAGTCTGAAAACGTTTTTTTAACGTAAATAATTAATAACTCCTGAAAACGTTTTTTTACGTGAATAATTAATTCTTTGCCTGCCGATGTGTTCCCTGACCAATATAACTTTGGCCTTTTTAAGGCAAGAGTGAATAGGTTTCTCCTAGGCAGGCATAATCCACCTTAGACCTCATCGCCGCTTAACATCAGTCGGGTTTGGGGTCAAATGCCTGCCTGGTCTTGAATAAAATAAAAAAAAACTGTAAATCAAACAAAAATATCCTTAAATAGTAAATCTTAAAAAGGTATCAACCGTGTTTTTATGAAACACTGCTTTGTTTTGTTGTCAGTTGAAATGTGGATTAAAGTTTTAGTAACGGTGATCTACCTAACCCAACCTACATGCGAGTAGGTTATATACAAAATCAAAAACGTGATTATGTTCTCAAGATGCAAAATTTCCACACGGGAATTGAACTCCGGATCGCAAAGCTGGGTTCACGCGGTCCTTAATGAGTGTGCTTAACCTCAATTTAAATGCGATCAAAGCCGCATGCTCAAATTAGTCATAACATAAAACAACACCAGTGACTGTTCATGAATAACTTTAAGGGGACATATTGAATCTAATAACCCTTACTACGTTCGGAATAAGGTGCAATTTGTTCCTTTGTTTTAAATCGTAGTTGAATTTAATAATGCACCAAAAGCTAGAGATTTAGTTGTATCCAGGCGAGGCAATTCCGTTTTTCACAAAGACTTTTCAAAAAGGTTAAACTGAAAATATCACGAAATTCATTGGATATAATTGTTTTTGCCCATTTTATTTCCCCGCAATTTGTTTTTGTTAAAGCCTCGTAATTGTGATTAACAAGTTGTTTCAGCTGGCAAAGTATTCTTCAGAGACAATGGATAAATCTGTATTAAAAATGTACTAAAACATTGTACTGTACAGCTCGGTTACTTCAACTCTGTTATTGTTGTGAAATGAAAAAATGCTTATTAAACACTATTAATAGTAACGTACATTCTTGACATCATGAAAACCGGTCAAGAGTCTAAATTTATTTGATACTCACACAAAAGAATCTCTCAGAATTACTCGTATGTTTGTAAATGATAAGTCTTTATTATTCCATATTTCAATTTAATTTCTTTATAATTCTTCTTATTTGACACTTTTACTTTTTTTTATCAGTCAATTTGTAAAGCGGCGATGAAGTCTAAGGTGGAACATGCCTATTGCCTACCCAGGAAAAACCTATTAACTCTTGCCTTTAACAGCCTCAGGTTATACTGATCAGTTTTACCCGAAACAATGTGTAATAATTTACCAATACTGTTAACATTAATTAGTTACCGAATCAGAACAAAATGCCGGGGTGCTTCGTAAGGCAGGGTTAATACATAAATTGAGGTATCAGTTTAAAGTAACCCGAAGTAGGTAATTAAGAGGATAGATAGCAGTTCATTGAAACTATCATTACCGGTAGATTATTTACATACTATTGTTATGTAATTAATGGTGTTGGTGTAAAAATATGTAGTGTTTAACAGATTCAGATCTTCTTTAAAAACGATTATCCTTTTTTAAATCGGTTTATAGTGTTAGTAGTATAATATTGTATTAAATAAAAATATAATACATTCATTGCTTTTAAAATGTTTTTGAAACAAAAGGAACGGCATGTCATCTGCCTGTCTTCATAAAAGAAAACCCAAATGAAGATAAGAGCACTGTTAAGTTGAGTGAAAGTTGAGGAGAGTCGAGGTAAGTTGGACAAAGTTTAAGTAACTCAGGTGACTTTATCTAGTGGAATGTTGGCAAGTTTTAAATTCAATCTAGTCCTTTGGAAAACAAACGGTGTTTGCGAGGCGCTGCCCTCGCTGCTGCCCTGGGCTTTTCCAACTTTTCAAATATCGAGAGTTGAAGGCTCCGAAATCCGACTCTGTGAGGCTTCTTCGAGTTACAGTCATTGCATTTCGCGAAGACTGTTCGGCTATAGATGTGATTCTGTGTACATGCACATTGTTCTAATGTGCGTATCTATATGTGAAACATTGCATGTAAGTACAAGCTTGACAAAGCTATAAACAACCGTCAGTCGAACGGTTTTCATGAGATGAAATGACTTCGTTAAAAAGCTAAACTAATACAAGCCTCCGACGGTTTTTATTATTTTAAAGTAGGTATACATAAGGAAAAACTTTAAGCTGTAAATTACTGCATATTAAATGAAAGCGGTATTTCTTCCTTCACTTTAAACAAATGCATGTAAAGTTTTGAGACAAAGATTTATTGCCTTAAAAGAAAAGTTTCTCACACAGATTGCCCGCTACCCGCGAACACTGGACTGTAATATTTTATCACTTCACCAACCGGATAAAGAGTGTAGATGGTTTTTGTTGATATAAAAACATTCAAAAAAACCATGAATAATAATAGTAATAGTCTATTAAACAGTGGTACATTTACGTTTTTAAATCTCGTTTGCACTCTAAAAATGATCATCTTCTTTATCGTGTAAGAAAGAAAAAAAAGGACTAATAGTATCCCAAGGGTTCTGTGAGAGACGCCGCCTATTGAAGGTATTCCATTCCATTGTTTGATAGATCGTTTTCAACAAGAAAACCGAAACGATAATTAAATTGATACCGATTGCCTTGTCGAATGTTTGCTGTGCATTTTTCGCCTTAGGTGTTTTGAAGTGAAATTGATTTGGACGAAGCGGGGGGGCGGCGGCATGAGAGGGGGCGGGACGCCTCGAGCTTATTGACAATGGCGTTTTTCACTTTTTATATCCGTCTTTTGTCAGTACAAACGATGTATATGTTACCGGACTACCAGGAATTCAGACTAATTGGAAAGGTAAATGGAAGCTTAAATTTTCCAGAAATATCGGCTATTAATATTGTGTAGCGGTTTATCTTTGTAGAAAATAGTGTAGCAAAATTCTTCGTTTAACGTAGTGGTAAATTAAAATTAAATTCCAGTGAAACATTTATAGATCTCCCTTAAGCATCGTAATGAGATTTATTATTAATTAGCTGTAATTTTCCTATTATAGTCTGGTGTGAGATCAATGCGTATCTAAATTTGTATCTAGTGATCGGGATGCGGGATCTCAAGGCGGAGGGGGGTGCGGTAAAAACAGAGGGGGCGGTGAAAGCAGGGGGCGGATATGGAAAGCTCATTTCCTGAGCGCGGGGACGCTTCCTCTCGTCAAAACGTATTGGTATTATAAGGAGACAAGGCCGAATCAAAGATTTTGATCTTAAGAAATCCTCATTTAAATAACAGTCCCATTGTTACGAAGATTCGTTTTTACCTACATACATTGTATTAGTATGTGTGTTTGAAGCGAAATACACTTGAAGTCATCGAGTGTTGAACGAAACTAAAACTGAAAGAGGTCAAAATAAAAACAAATTCCATTCTTAATTCTAAAAGTGCGTAGTCTAAACAATGGGGTATTTTATTTTAAAAAAATATCTCTCTTAGAAAAAGATTATTTAATAGCCGCTTTTTTGCAGAGCTCCAAAATACTCTCCCGTAAGAGGTTGAGATCTTTATGACGTCGTACGTTGTAAATATAAAATGACACGGACCCGTTTATAATGAGGTCGCTATAAAAGACCCGGCTAATAACTTGAAGGACGAGTGGCTCGGAAAATTGCCCTCCCCTTTATCAATACTCCCTCATATTTTGAATTTTCCATACAAAATCGTGTAGCCATTGATTACGAAGCAATCAGTCGTGAAATACCTTGAAGGATACAGCCGAGACATTAATAAAGGCTGATCAGAACCTAATAAAGATTGCAAATTCGTAAAACACTGGAAAGCCGAAAGGTAATTTCGCGGATTAATTTCGTTCACGGTTAAGTCTGAGAGCGTGTCTTTAACGAGTTCATTAAAACAGAGCTACCGACGCTAATGAAAGAACGTCACGAAAATAAGTTCGCGATTTTTTAAATAGAAGCGACCAGTTAACACTAATTAACGTAAGCCCACGGCACTGAAAAACAAAGCATATATAGTCAGGTTGGCTGTAGTTGTGGGATCGAGGTAATTGAATGCAGGTGGATTGCGTGGTACTCACCTGACGGCAGATCGGGAGCACAATGCACCCCGCACTGCCTTTATGGCGGCACCCGTACAGTGCACCCGCACCACTGATAAGGGTTCTCTTTGTGCCCTGCAAAAAATATAACAGTAGCAATCTCCGTTTTGACTTTTATTTACGCCCGCTCGCATGCAGATTTTCACTATCGTTGCTATGTTTAAATTTGGAATTTTTTAGTTCCTTTGAAGGACTGGTGATAAGCTGACGCTTGCAACGCTAGCAATGTCCATTAAGACTGAATTAAACTTCCCGTACAAGAAATATACCTTACTACCAGTATAAATTTACAGTACAATACAGCAAAGCAACATTCGTGATATTTGAAACAAGCACGTATGTTATATTTTAATTATATCAATTTTGTGGCTCTCTTTTAAGAAACTTTGATCAGCTTTTCCATTGTAAAGATTTCGAGTTTCTTCCATTCCACCCGTTCGTTAAACTAAAACTTAATAGTAGCGTTTACTTTAACTTTACGTTTTATGTTGCGGTTGGAAATTTCCCTCAGAATTCATGTGTTTACTCTAGCTTTTCCCTAAAGGAAGATCTCCAGGCGTCCATTGGAGCTCCTTCAAACTCTTCCTTTGGCAACTGCCTTTCAGGTGAACGTTTCCTTAGAAATGTGCACTTGTGCAGTGAGACCGCTGCAAAAATATATGCCCCGCTTGCTTGAGTTTTATTCGTCTCACCTCTCATGTTGGAAATTTAAGGAATTTTTGACTGCGAAAGTGTTTAGCCAAAAAGTGTATCACACAGCAACGAAGCTCATGCAGATTTAAGTTTTTTTTTAAATGCCATATATGTAATATCACAAGCAAAAAATTATAAAAAGAGTAAATTATAATGGCATTATGATTATCTATGGAGAGCGGAAATTTTAATTTATAAATAATTCTGTGTGTGTTTATTATTTAATAATCTTAATGCAAACTGCTCAAGTTAGAAACTCACAGCTCACATGCTTCTTAATATTCCCTGACACCTGATTTAGGTCAAGCTCGCGCTTATCTAGCCATATTTGCTTTAAAAAAACAAATTTGAATTTCTCTACATACATTATAGAAGGTGTCACGGACGAAAGTGTACATAACCTAGTAGATATATGTAGCTCTTGTGTAGTTATGACGGGAAAGTATTTTACATACACATGGCGTCCCCCCGGTTCTCTCGACGGCTGCGAAATGCACTTTTTCATCTCGAATCTGAATACATTTACATATGCATCCGAAACAAGGGATACAGGTTAGAAATTTAAAAAATATACAATACGATAAATCCGGTTTTTATTCTCTTTCATGTTTCCTTTCTACAGTGGAATTGAGTTGTTAAAGTAACGTATTGTATGGAATAACGTAGTCAGTAGTGTTTAATTAGAAAACTAACAAATAAATAAATCGAGTAATGTAGTCGTTATATCTATTATTAAAACTTTTCTGATTTATTTAAAAAGAGATATCGATTGGTGGGACCGACAGCAAATGTCATAATAAAAATAATGTTTTTATTTAATTATCTTTTAATTTGTAATCAATACAATATACTTTCAAAGATTAACATACAAACTTTACTTCTTTATAATACCAGTGTGGATAGTAACAAATGACTATGATAGGCCGAGCGAAACCGGGCGGGTCAGCTTGTTGGATAAAACCTCTTATTTATTAGACCCTAAAGCCACAATATGAAAGCGAACCTGTAAAGTTAGTAGCGTTTCTGACAAGGCTGAGGGTCGTTTGTCAAACGGTCGACTCTAGCCGAGCCGACGATTGATTGATTACACATTAATACGTAACGGTGTGAACGAGGAACCCTTGATCGGAGATTTACCCGGGCTTCTTTAACACCGTCTGTTTGTAGTATAAGGTGAGAACACCCTGAATTTTTATTGATTTTTTTTGTTATTCCATAGTGTTGGTGCTTCAACAGTCTTTTAAGGAATTATTACAATGTAATACATTGCCATGGCTCAGGCTTTATTTATGAATTATAAAACAATATCTTTATCTTATAAGAGTATATTTCACAGGAAAGCGAATTGAAACCAACTGAATATACAATTTAAAAAAAAAAATCAATTAAGAAATTACATTCGTTCTCTTACGCGTCGGTGTGATATGCTCCCGATTGGTCGAAGGTGATTATTGTCAATTTACACCGACGCTAGTCTAGTGGGGGTGTGTCGAACCAGAGGGTGATGAAAAATGTAAATTACAGTCAGACCAGCGCGAGCAGTATTGTGCGTTCGCGCTCTTCAATTAAAAATATGTGTGCAAACATAGATGTGTTGCGATAGAACTAGATATAACTCTAAGGAAATTAAAACATATTAGAATTCAATATCTCTTAGTGAGGAAATCTACTGGTAACACTACTAGGATATTGGAAAATTATTGTATTTATTTTCACTGGCAAGTTTTGATCAAAACAATATTTGCCAATATCTGTTGTCTATAGCTAAAGTATTTAATTCTATTTCCTCTATTTTTCAAATAACTATTAATTAATATGAATATTGAAAAATACCTAAACAAATAAATAACTTATTTTGACATGGTCCTCTCTTTAAACCATGGAAATTCATCTAGTTCTGTCGTAATACATCTATGTTTTCATCGGTTGATTTACGACCACTTCACGCTGATGCTTTATTTCATTTTGTTCATTCTTTGTTGTTTGTTTAACAACAACAAAAATGGCAATTTGTGTAAAAAAAAACATCCTATCCATCAAAACAATATTACTATTATGATAATTGTAACTCGTACTCCACACTAACTTTCATTTAAATTGGGTTGTGTTTTAATTAAATTATAGAAGTCACCATAAAACTATTAGTAAAATTATTGTTGTTTAAAATATTTAAATGGATGGGTCCATTTAAATATTTTGCATTAATTAATCATCCTATTTAAATAATGCCTACGAGAAGTACGGTCAAAATTGAGTACGTAGTCTCGTAGTATCCGTAGCTACATCCATCCTTCGTAGTAGAGTGCGAGCGCACTACGAACTACTACTTGCGTAGTAAATCATGACTACATATTTATAATCTCTTTCTCCTTATCTCTGTATAAATAAAGGCGTTGTTTGAATTAGATATCGACTGATATTAAATTTATAATTATTTTCGCAATACTGACTAGGTATAGGTTACTTTAACTGCAAAAAAAAGGATAATGCACAAATGGTTATTAAATAGACTGATAAGACACAATATTCGCCTGAAAACATTCGAAATTTGATATGATTTTTCTCTGTACATATTTGATACAAAAAGTATTTATAGATTTATCTAATCATACAGATACCATACATATAGAAGTGTGAATCCTTGTACTTGCAGAATCCGCGTGAAATTAAATCCCAGGAAGCAGAAATGAAAGAAGTTTGTTCTTTCCTTTATAATTAGTAGCGTGAACTTTGTTGACTCGACTCTAAGTCATTTTTCGTGTCGTCCGTCCGTCCGTCTCGAGCGAAACTTTTTTTGAATTGTAAGTAAGGGTAGAAGAGTTTCCGGATATTTTTAATGGCTTTTTTATCCTTTAATTATTTTATTATGTTTTTTTTTGTTGGTGTTGCAAGTGTTCGATTTCGGTTTAGATTAAATATATAACATAACTTTTCAATGTTTTGTTACTCTGTGCAATGCGAGAATAACGTTTTTTTTCTATTTTAATATAAAAAAACTAACAACCAGACTTGACTGATTTAAATAACTTTGATAAACAATTCCTGAAGGATAAATATAACATTTGCTTAACCCAAAACGAAACCTTTAGCTAGCAAGTGACAAACACCAAAAGGTAGAATAAAGAGGCATATAAAAGCATGTATACATGTACATATATAAGTGCGAGCAATACGTGGAGTCGTTGTGTAACACAATATATCTTAATAGTACGTTGCCGAGGAAAGTTTTTATTACTCAAATAAGATATTCCGTGAGACAGTAAACACTTATTACATATTTTACAACACAAACTTCCAGCCGCGTTATCTTGGATGTAAGGATGCGTGTACACTGGTGAAAAAAATTTAACCAAGCTACACCGTGTTAAGCCCCTTAATTGAACGTTTAAATAATGATACCGATTTAGGATGTATTTGTATGATTGTGTGTGTGACAAATTTGTTGGAGTCTTAACAGCACCTCTACCTGAAGCACAAAAAATTAAGATAGCTGGTATGATTCTCTGTAGTAATCTATCGCTTCTGAAGTGTAGAATAGTAGTTAATTCAAACTATACTAGATGCCTAGCTGTATAAGTACGTATATTTATGGTGATGTATATATATATTTTGATTTCCCACACGGTACAACTAGCGCCGGACTTTAAACCACTGCCATTATCATTCCACGATGCCAGCTAACTGACATTTACTTCTTTTCACCCTAAATTCTGGCAGTAAATCGAGCGTTCTTTCCACGGAGGCGGTAACCTATTTCATTTGGAGTTTGATGAGCCATAAATCGAGTAGTTTATTCGCCGAGCCGGTAGAGGGACGTAATTACGCCGATTGTCCGCGGTATTATCATAGAAGAGTGCGCCCAATTTTAGCTTGATGACTTTTTTACGAGTTTCGAGTCGTACCCGAGAAGCGAGGAATCCGTCCGAGATAATATGTAATTTACGATGCCGTAAAGCAAAGCTCGGCCGGTACTGATAACATTGTCCGGATGCTTGTGAATGAAACTAACTATTGCGATGCGTGCTTTATTACCCGTGACTCCGGTACCCGAGATTCCGGTGCCTGTAACTCCGGGACCCGATACCGGCTAACGGGACGTGCGTGTGACCCCGCCCTAAGTTCTCCAGTTTGGAGTTTAAAAGTCGTGCCTTATATTTGGACTGCAAATGTTCTTATTAACTGAAAGAAGTTTATCCAGCAAATATTGATCTCGGCAGCTCGTACAAAGGAGAAGAGCTTTGTTTAACTTGTACGGATTGGAAACGAGTTGATTTTGTCTACAATTTTATTGTTTGAACAGCCTAGTGCCCGACGGGAGTGCTCATTGGCAAAAGTGACCGACTCCTATATAAAATCACGAAACTTACGTCGTTTCAGAAACTTCAGAAACTTGTGTAAAATTTCGGAAATGTTAAATTTTGGCTGTGCTTCAATGGTATATTTTTTTCTCTTATAGAATACTAATTAAAAAAGTTGTGAGATGGTTTTGACTCTATTAAAATCTTGCGTAGGTAATCGTTTTTAATACTTTTTAGACTTAACGAGAATGTCACCGAGAGCTCTTTAAAAATCAGATACAACAGAGAACTATCATGTTAAAAGCGTTGCCTTCCTCACGACAATATACGCTCATAAAATTACTACATATTTTAAATACAAATTCCCACGAACAATAACTAAGTCGCAGCTATTAAAGCTCTCAATTACAAAACCGATTTGTAAATTTCAATAGGAGGTAGTCGAGTCCCGGATTTAGTATTATAACTTTGGATTGTGCTGAACGCGACTGTCCGGTCAAAGCCAATATCCGGGGGAACAGGGCACCCCACCACTCTCCCCCTCCCCCTTCTCCCGCCCGCCAACTACCGCCGCCGTAATGTAGGGAAATAACCTGAATGAACTTGGATAACTACGGAATTGATTCAAAAGAGCTTTGACTATCCGCAGATAAAGTTTTGGAACGGTTTTTGTGGTTAGTTATACTAATTTTTGAAAGACAATAGATAAAAATTTAAATAGGTGGCTTTTTATTTGATCAATCATTTTTTTTGTTCTTTCCTTCTGTTATATTATCTGTTACAATATTGTTAATTTATGTAAATTCATATTGTTGTTTAATAATTAATTATTCCATTTACAATAAAGTTTAAACTGCTAATACCTTTTATTTTCAGTTAATAATAAATGAGCTAGGTTGAGCCAAGATTAATTAGACAGATACTAAACCTGGATTACGGTTTCTAGTCAGCCTGGTATTCAATGTTAAAGTACAGAACTTTATTATTTATTACTTCTTAAGATTGGATTGTCAAATTTAATGAGGGGTTGGATCAGTGGTTTTTTGCTAAAGGAACAGAGCCTGAATGTCTGATAGGCTTTCTTATTTTTTGGGCTTTACATTCATTGGGGCAATCAACACAGAATGCCTTTATCCTATACCAAGCGACAGGTTTTTACTATGTGTACTAATCACACAAATAATACCTGCCCGAACCGGGATCCGAAACATAGACCTCCCGTCCGACCAGGCCGTCGATTTAATATCATCACAACATTAATACGTGAAAAAAAACTTTTACCCATTAAAAAAAAAATACATGGACGGAGCAGTTTTAAACATAAATTTAATAAATATGGGAAACACGTTTAATTATTAAAAATTATGGTACATACACTACAATGCGTTGAAATACATGACATTTAAAATGTCATGACTTTGTTGATGGAAAGAACCAGTCGACCAGTCGATGAAGATTCGCCCCAGCGAACAACAACCAAGTACGTAAAGCTTCGTAAAGAAGCGACATGCAACCGATTTTAGGACCTCCTCCATTTCTGAAGTCGTTTAAAAGCCTATAGAAAGAAACAGTCGCCGGCGACCATTCGACAGCGCGTATATGCCCATAAAGTTGACAACTCGGCGACTTCTAGTATTGTTCAATGTACAGACACATTTTATTAAACAAATGAATGTAGTCGATAGAGAGATATTTATGTAAAGTAATTTTAAAGTCTAATATATGAAGCGCCATCCAATAAACAATTAATCAGTCGAAAACGAAATGAATGTATTAATAAAGTCCCGGAATAATTGAATACCGAACACAATACGGTCTCATCATTTGTATGGAAAATCAGTGGAATTAACGTAGAACGTACAGATGTAACCTATATGGGAATATGAATTTTACTTTTAATTAAATTTGCTTAAATGTTGGTACTTAACGCCACTAATTATTTACAGTGCAAATAATTTACCTTACCCACTCTTAAATAAAACTTATTTTTGCGATTTTGTTTTTGATGTTTTCGGCTGTTGATCTATTTTCGTAATTAAAATATCGTTGATAATTATGATGGAATAATGAATGAACACACGCCCTAATTCAACAACGAATCAACAACTTTTAATGAAGCTTGCGGCTTGATAAATCAACGGGGAATACAAAATTAAAAGCAAAATTTTTCTCTGCGCCATTCATAATAACACTTTTATTAATTAATCATAGTTCTATAGTTATTTGATGAAACTTGTTGTTTTCGTACTTCTATGTGAAAAAAAAAATTACATTAAAAACTAAATTATAAAAGACTTTTTAAAGAAAGAAAGAAATAATCGATACATCAAAGAAGTACCTAGTTAAAAATCGATTCAATTGTTTAGGGACTACAGTGGTATATACCTAGCTAAATACATACATACATAGTCCACTTTAATGTTTCACCCTTCTTTTCAGGTCTGCCACATAATAATGTTTGTTGTATTGATTTATCAAAACTTTTATCTACGTTTTTTTTTTGTAATTTATATAAAGCAGAATAGAATCAGATGAAATGTAAAATCGATCGATTTTGGTCGGATTGTCGAATTCGCTTAAATCGAGGTAAAATTTATGAATAAATAAAACAAACTTATTTTTAATTAGGTTGGGGAATGAAAGGTTGTTCCTTGGTTTGTAGAATAAATAAGCGCTCTTTTTGATTTTTTTTTTTGTAAAATGGTAATTCGAGCAATACAAAAAACCGCGTAACTCCGCATTCGCTTAAAACGAGGTAGCGTAAGTTATACTGTAAATATTACTGTATTACCAACTATGCCTACGATCACATTTACTATAAAACTCCAATGAAACATAAAAAAAACACATAACTATCTATCTACCTGTACGTAAACTTGTTCGGGGATTATTTTTTCTTGCCCCGCTCCAAGGGGAATAACACGGCTATAAATTAACAATTTTCCCCGAAAAATACCTTCACGACGCTCCGCGGGGTAAAGTATAGCTGTAATTATTATTGCCCTGCGTTGGTACGTACCTGAGATTCGCGAAATCGCCTCTGATATTATTATAAAGGCGATTTACGAGTTCCATCTGAATAGAAACGTAAACAAACTTTTCCATACTATATACCGTTAGAGCCTTCAAACTTAACCCCTGTGTTTGAAGAAGATTATCTAATACTACTCATACATTTTTTTTATTCTTGCACCAGTATTAATGGATTTCAGGGTGGGATTTTTAAATTTAAATGTAAAAAACTAATTTCGTCTGTACTATAATATAAAAAGTGGAAAGATTTGTTGATTTGCTTGAAACTACTGGACCGGTTTGATAATTTCTTTCACCATTCAGAATCCTACAACATCCCTGATGAAAAGGCGATGGAATATTTAAAAAAAGTTAAATACCTATATGTACCCGTGCGAAGGCGGGCGGGCTGCTAATGTAAAATTAAATTTTAACGAGTTTTTCGGTATCCTTTTTGATAGCCTCTGTGGCGCAGTGATGTAAGATCTTGCGAGAGGTTCCAGGTTCGAATGTCGTTCTTTGTCAGATGCATATTTTTGCTCACTGGACTTGGAGTTTATATTGTTTTCTTTATTTTTCTGTTGTCAAAGTATTGCTACAAGTTTCTACATGAAGGGCTTTATCATCTTGGAAGTTCCGGTTTTATTTTAAAACGATTTTTTTGTTGATTTAGGTACTGTCATAATCAGATACCTTAATTAATTAGCAATTGTTTAATTAGTAACTGTTTAAATTAAGTCTTCAAAACCTTTAAGTTACGAAAAGTTTGCTTTTATTCTGACCTTTCCTACAAATATTGACATTAAAGGTCAAAGATCAATGTTTTAAATCAAAGTCAAAAAACTTTATTACGTTCACTTTAAGTTTTCTTAAAAATGACTCGACGTTCGTGGTTCGGAAAATTTAAATTGAGGAAGAAACCTATAACTTTCTATGACGTAAATTAAAAAGTGTGAAATAGTTACTCACTACTATATATAATAGGTACTTTGATGTTACAGATCCAGTGATTCCGAAAACAATAACTAACACTTTGGCTTCCATGCTCCAAATCGTTAGTTCGATTCCAATATTATTCAGGGAAATAAATAAATAAGCACTTTAATTAAGGAGTCCAGTCATTTTACATGGTTAAAAATAGATATAACGCACCATACCCAAAAGGACATTACTTTGAATGAAAATAAAGTCGTCCCCAAAGAAAACCTGTTAAAGCAAAAGCGTCGTTCATTAAAATCATTAACTACCTATATTTGAAGCGTTTTAAACGTAAACCGTACCTTTGTTGTGTAAGGCTCGTTTGCTTAGTGCTATCCGAGTACGTTTCGGAATATGCTAGTAATTGTCGGAATAAGCTTTGTTAGTGGTCCGTACGTATCTCTCCTCCCCACGTCCCCCGCCCCACCCCGCTGCTCCCCGCCCCACCCCGCTTCTATCCACCCCACCCCGCCGGCGTTCCTTTGATTATACACTCGCACCGATAATAATGAAATACATTTATTGCTATTTAATAAATTTCTATTGCAATTTTTTTTCTGTATTTTGTTTTACTTCAAAATAAAAGTTAATAATTTATTTTCGCGATATATCAAGCTAATGACCGAATATTAAACGAATTGATATAATAATTGAAGCATTTTTTTCATTTGTAAAATATCACAAGATTTCTTGTTTATACTAGGTCATCAAATTCCGGATTCAATCAAATAAATCAGATTTAAAAATGATGTCCAGCTAAAAAAAGACAATCAATTCAGGAAAAAAAAACATGTTTAAAACAAGCTTCAACTATAAATTAAATCAGACCCAGAACAGTTTAACGTTATACAATGTAGATGACTAGTCGCATACAACTTTTAATTTAATGTCAGAGAGTAAAAAAAAAATGCACTTACAAGAGAATATTTCAATTATGGAGATTTTCTCTTTGCTTTTCTTATACCTTATCTCCGGCAATTATAAACCGATTTATAGTATTCCTTTTTGTCTACTAAAAGTAGTATCCTTTGAATCGTCTTGTAATATTCTTTAGTATGCTTTTTAATAAAATTCTTGTTATTTTATGATTAGATTTATAAACAGGGTTCTTGCACGATATGCGCTAGAACTCAAAGCTCAAATCTTTTGAAACAAATTTCTAGGTTTCCCTTCTACACAATACGATATAATTTAAAAAAGAACATTAATCTATTTAATACACTGTCAGATTTTTTAATAGAAAACGAATTTTCAAGTTACATTTTATGGATAATGTTTAACATTATCTTAAGATAAATCAGCACTTTGCCGGATCGTTTCATCGAAAGAAGTAAAAAAAACGGATGGTCTTGTAAGGGCTACCGGGAGCGGCTGAATGGCATAGGATCGCCCTGGTTGGAAATATTCGTGGAAGAAGTCTTCTGACTGATGATAATGATTTTATTTTGGTGTTTTCTTTGTTTCAGGAGAGCACACCTTCGAAGCTGTCTTGAAAGGCTAAAGGACATGGTTCCACTCGGCCCGGAAGCGTCCCGACATACAACACTAGGATTATTAACGAAAGCCAAAAGATTTATAAAGGTAAGTCCAGCAATGTGGACAGTCAACAGGATTCTTTGTAGTGAATATCTTATTTATATCAACTAATTCGTTATGATTCCCTGTAGGTTTAAAAGTGAATTACAAAAATGTTTGACGACCCGATAGCAGAAATATATTGTTCAACTTCTTTGTCTTTTAATGTTTGTTATAAATCTAACTTTTGAGAGTTCATTAACCGCAAAAATAAATAGAAATTAGGGTGGAATCTCACTTGTCAACATCTATCAGCATCTTACATATGGATAATCGCTATTTGGTAAGAAAACGCGCATAGAATAATATCAGTCTCACATAACTTATGCCTTTAGATTCCTCGAAACCAAACATAGTGAATTATCAATAAAAATACAATACAATCATATTATTTCTTTAGGAAAAAAAATGTATCCACTCGCTCCACCCGGCACGGTTAGTTAGAAGCTAACTTATCATTTTGTACCCTTATACAATTCAATAAGACCGTCGTCGTGACCTCCGTTTTATTGAAAGAAGCCCTAAGTCCGCATTCTGCTGTCCCTTTTCAGGATTTGGGCCCTAAATAAAGGAGATTTTCTACCATTCTAACAGTAATGTCAAGTACTGTTTGTATTGTGTCGTAATACGAAAACTGAATGAATAAGAATTCATTCTTATCTTGTTTTTTCAGCATAAGATGTCAGTTGATTAAACTAGCTGATCCGCCTCAAGTCCGTTTGAGCGATCTCCATCCTAATTTAAATTATAAAAACTCTTTCCAAGCTAACTTCGTCTAGTGAGCTGCTTCCGTATAAAATTTCATTTTTATAGGTCAAGTAGCTGTCGAAATAAATCATTGAGTGAATGATTCAGTGCTGTGAGCTTAATTTTTAAAATTTGAACTTCTGCAGATTTCTCTTGGATAGACAAAATACAAGTAAACTACTTCTCGACGTAAAGACTAGACGATTAATCTCACTCAAATCGGTCCAATTTCAAAAAGGACACCAGACTATAAAATATAATCAACTAAACGCAGCGGATCAGCAATTGCGTTCTGTTCCTACGAAGTGTAGTCATACGATTTTAAACCGTTTTTAGTCTGCGGTAATTACTGAATTTTTGCCTTATGAAAGTAACTAACAGACAGACGTAAGCGTAATGTTTGTAAAGTGTGATTGAAGAAAAAATCGCCTAGAAAATTTACATCTTGGGCCTGAAGCTAATAAGTATGCTCTAATGTGGATGTGGTGGTTAAATCATTTATAAAAATAAAACGTAAAAATAAAATTTGTCATTACAAGATCACTAAGAGAAAATGTAATGCTGTAAATAAACAAAATATTGTTGTATGCACTAAGTGACCGCTAAAGTGCGGCGGCACCTACTTAAAAGTCTTTTTACAGTATAACGAAAGCTGTTAATCATGCACTTTGCAGCGATTACACTTGCAACTACATCCGCATCACAACACGAGATGCCTTGAGTCCATCTCTGGGAGAGAACTCTCTCTATAAACAAAGGGAGTGGCAAAGGGTTCGCTCACTTCCGCCCGGCGCCGTTTCCGGCCCGCCACTTCCGTTTCCTTGCCCCCTCCCCGCTCTTACTCTCCCCACCCTCCCTCTTTCCCCCCGCCCCAGCGTCGGCAAGGAATCCCGGAGGTTCCCGTATTCCCTACGACGACGGAGTTTTAAAGTCGCGTATGCTCTCAGCTGAAATGGGAAACGCTTTGTTAAGAGAACTCGCTTCTTGATTATTGTTTCCAACGAAACTTTCAAAAGGGAGATCGTTAATTCCGACATTCCCACCCGAAATGTTATTTACACGACTGGCAAAAAAAAAAAAACCTTTTTCGACGTCTGGTATTCTACAAACATGCTCTCGTATCCCTTCATACTTTTTGAGGAAACTTACTTATTAAAACACAACTCACTAAAGGTTCTCTTTCTTGTTTTTAAGATGGGTAAGTTAAAAGAAAAAAGCTACCTTCATGTTTTTTTTTTGCTGCTAGGTGTCACAGTTGTTATATTCCACCTCTAAAATTGCGTGAATTGTTCGTCGCGGCAAGATTATAGATGACGGTATCGGGCACTATATACTAGCTTTGACGTAATACCGGACGCTGTACATTGCACTGTGGTCGAATTGCTTTCATTAATGAAAACTCAGCTTGGAAATGAATATGAGTAAAAGCCAGATTATCTGTTCCATTGCCCTAAATATTATCTAGATTATTTATATTTCGTTTAATACTGTTTACAATTAAACGGATACCAAATTAAGAACAGACCTGAATTTCAAACGTCTATAGAATTTCTATAATAAGTGGAATAGTCACAAATCTTTTTACTGAATAACTTTTTCAAATGGTTAAAGTAACTTTCAAATTAATTGACTCGCTTTCAGTGGAGTGCTTTCAAAAAAGATTGCATTTTACTTTTGAAGTGTTTTATTTTTAAATAACATTCTACACTTTAATGTGCAAATAGCAATTTGCAGTTTAAATAAAAATAAGAAAGTTTTTCACCAAGCGAATGAGAAATAAATATTCAAATAATTATTTTCTTTTATTCAAGCTTGACTTCACAGAAAACTTAAATCTACAATTTTTATTAATATAAAGATATCGTTGAAATAAAAATTGATTTTTTTTTCTACAAAAACTCCATTATCCATTATTTATCATATTAGAGAGAAACTAAGTGATACAACTTTTGTTTGTGTAATGTGATTGTCGGAAATAATGATGATATATGAGAATTTTTGTTTTTGTGAATAGACGAAACAAGAGAGGAATCACCTTTATGTTAACGCACGGACGTTTCTCAGAAACGACTTGGTAGTTACCAACAACCTCACGATGCTAGGTTCAATATGCGCGTTACAAAAATGCTCGACTTTTCAAACTCCCCGTGTGTTCACTTATCTTAATGTAGGCAATTTAACGACGTGCGTAAAAAGGCATTTGGTATATTCTCGTATTACTTAAGGAGGAGAAAATTGGATATTAGTCTAGAATATCTATTATGTTGTCTAGGTTTAGCCTCTTATTACGTCTGCCTAACTGTACAAAGGGATCTCATTTATTGTGCTCGTCTCTTCGTACATATGGATGAATCGAAACAAAAAGTCATATATATTAACAATATACAATGTTATTTATATCTTGACTTGCGAACAATTCGTTTTTTTCAAAAGTATCAACGATCCCTGTCATTATCATGATGAGACGCGCGGTATCCTTTACGAGCTTTGGTCGACTTAATTTGGGTTTAACCAAGCGAAAATATGCGCAAAAATTTCATAGGAAACGTCGGGATGTATGACAAAGGTAACCCCCACTCCCCCCCCCCCCCCCCTTTACCCCTCCCCCCCTCGACACTGGCCCCGCCATTCGTTTTGCACGTCACATTAAACATGACGCCGCCGCCTCTGCTGACGGTACAAAGATAGTGACGCGAAAGAGAAATATACACCGGACATATTTGCCGGCCGTACAGAAAGATATTTTATAAGGTTTTGACACTTTCCGTGATTCCTCCAAACTAAACTTGTCAACAGAAAAATTGTTTATTTGCCTTGATAAATTACACTGGACTGACTTAATAAAAGATACGTATGCGAGTTCTTTTTTTTGTACTGTCAGTATTTTTTTATGCTATTTAATGTTTATGTACTCATTCACTATTTAGTTAAAGATAATGATATTTATTTGTCTTTTTTTCGTGTTAGTAAGATGTTTGTAATTTAAAATGAGGTGTCAACAAAAATCTGCCATGCAGGCGTACAAACGTCAGTGGGACGTAATGTTATTAATTTAAATTGCAATTTAACAAATTATTAAGTATCTATAAAATTATGATTAGACTATTAAATTATTAAGGGTACGTGATTATAAAAATAATAATGTTAATGAAATATCAAATAAATTAAAATAGAGATTATAACAATCCATAAGTAACTCTATTTCTGTTTTTCATATTGTATTTTTCATTGAGTAAGTGGATTTATGAAGATAAATAAAATATTTTACTTAATTTTCCGTTTTGGCGATCGCATTTAAGAAATTACCACTTAATTATTATTTTTTTTGTTTTGGCATCGATGTTGATATTTTTTGAAAAGTTTCTGAAAACTACCCTCAAGTCACCTTTAATTTAATTATGTAATCTTATCTTACGTTAATAAGATTATTAGTTAAACACTTAGGTACTTACAGAAAGGGGAACACTTAGATAAGAAGATGTCAATATATTTTTAGTAAAGGGAGGTCACTAGACAATGGACAGTTGAGTGACAAATGACGTACCTACTCGAAGAACAAAGTTGTAGTCCAGTTGAAGTCGAGTCACCCAATGTCATAGCCTTACAACAAACTATACACCATAGTTTGTAAGGTAACAGTAAGCTAAGTGATGTAGTCCAAGCTACACTGTGCTTTGTCTGTATTCCAATAAAGCCAGAACTGACTGGATTAAACTGCTCACTCCGTTCGTAATTAACGTGAAGCTAATGATTTTCTTGCATTTTACATGTGGAATAACCTCATAAATCCTTCCTGGGAATGAACACTACCAAATATCTGCACGCGAATTTTTAACAATACTCTCTGGCGGTGTGTTTTTTATTGTCAACTTCAAAATGGATTTTTTAAAATTTTATCTTAAAGTGAATTTTGATACCGCTCAACTGGTATCAAATGTCTCTTTTACTGTCGGATTTGACTTCAAAACTAATTCGTTCGAGTTCAACACTGTCAGCTTAATACACTGTGCCAGATCGGTCGGGCAGAGAGTTGAGATTGAGTAATCTATCAAGAGAATATAAGAGATGACATGAGTCGGGCTAATCACGCACATTTGTCCCCGCGCCTTTTGCCCCCGCCTCCCTTTTCCCCACCCCCCTTGCCCCTCTCGGACGCCCCCCTGCCATCTATCACGGCGGAACGAATCGGACGCGATATAACTCATTCTTTGTCCGATACTCGATAACAGACGCGCATGTTTTCCAGTTTTATTGCTGGTACTGTTTCGGTCGGACGATACAATTATAATTTATTTGCGATTTTTATAGTTGCTACCAACTGCGAGGTGCTATTTATTGAAGGGACATAGGTGTGTTAGTACAGGTATGAACTAATGTTCCAAAACACATCTATACTACTTTATAAAGACGTTAGTTTCGTTTGTAAATAGTAGGTAGCTTGGACATGGCAGAAAAAACAGAAATAAAGCTTCAATGCGGATGAAGTCACGGAGAACAGCTCGCTTAATATCAATATACCTGTGATAGGTACTAATTTCAATTATTATTTTATCATTTTGTCCCATTAAACATGATTTCAAATTATTAAAATACCTTCGCTCACTTTTAACGAAACATTTTTAGTAAAGGCAGAGATCATAATGAAAAAAATATATATAACAAAGCTTCTTTGTTAAAATATTTTATGTGATATAAAACAATTTTTCCACGGACTCAGGCTGAGCCCGTGGCCTTTTAAATGTAAAAGTTTTATAATCTTAATTGAAAATAAACTACTTGGAGAATTATTTCTTGAAATTTTCATAATCTTAGTATTTTCCTGGTGTAATATTAGCCTGAAGCTTTTCTTTTATCACAAGTACGTTAAAAATAAACTTTTCTTTTATCACAAGTACGTTAAAATATTTTGTTAAGACTAGTCAAGAAGGACCTTTTTTGCTACTTATTAGAAATATAGTGTAAACAATACCGGGTGCGAATCCGGGAGCTAGCAATTTGTGTGATGGGGATAATTATTTGTTTTGGGGTTTTGAATATTTAACTCTCCGTGTTTAGTGCCCAGTTAAAAAACTCGAGGAAATGTGTGTGTGTATTTTAGAACACACACATATGGTGTTTCGAAACCGACAACCACATAAGCTCCAACTAATCCAAGCTTACTTAAAAACTTGTGTATCACCTTTCCCAAGATAGTAGGTAAGTAGGTACAGTTCTCAGCAAAATTAATCAGATGTCACGTGTAAATGCTAACATAAAGAAAAATCCATCGGCGCACGAAAGGAATCCGAACCCGCGACCTTCTAATTAAAAGTCATGGTAACTTTAACCAGGCCGACACGCCAAGGCACGGTTATTACAGTATCAGTTGACAGTTGATATGAAATCCAATGACGGTAACGAAATTTGTAGCGAAAGTATCAAATTTAAACTGATAACGCCATAAAGTTTATCATGTACGTACAGACAGCCACACGTTAAGCTGCCTAACAAGTGCAATATCAGTCCTTATGCTGTACAACTTAAGTTCTAACAGCTTAGGTTAGGTCGATCTGTGGACGTGTGTAATACGTAATGGTAGAAAATCATGTGTCACATTTTGATTTCCTCTTCACACTTGTGTAGTAATATACTGTGAAAACGCCTGTGTGGATTCAGCAAGTTTTCCGATTAGCAACTCCATTCCCCCCTCCCCACAATCCGAGGGGTAATCCCCCCCCCTCTTGCCCCTCGGAAACTGCAAATCTCGCCTCCGCTGAGAATTCATTAACCATTACGACTCTAGGGACCGAAAATCATAATTATTTTCAGATGACGAAAAAATAATAACGTTTACGGCGCGATTTGTTTCCCTCCTCCTCTGTGAACGTTTCGCTTTAACACATGGCTGCGGGGAAACTTCGCTTTTTTTACGTTCAACCTCATTTTGTTACCATTAAGCGTACGCATTACCAAACCTAATTAGATATTTTTCTCATGAAAATTCTAATCCGTGTAGAGAAACCCCAAAGCACGCGGATTCGAGTGGTACGAGTATAAATCATGGCTTCTAATTGACCTTCCATAGGGCCTCGATACATTCGGAGGCGTGTCGAGACCTCCCGAGATCCTGACCTCTGCGACCTCCGCGACCTCCGCCGGTAATAAATATCAGCCAGCGGCGAAGCTAATTAGAACACCGACAAGGAAAAATATAACGGGAGCCCTTAATGCAGGCCCAAACTCTACGCCACGTTTTAACCCAACACTTTTTCTGAGTAAAATTGAAACAACGCTCATCAAATCGATGACTAGTGAAACGGCTGAAAATTCAATATAACCCTCTCGATACCAATCCAAGATCCTTATTTAAAACGGGTTTAGTACATAGATTTGGAAACTTGAAATTTATACGGCGTCTGATTTGAATTTAAATGAGCAAGCGAGAATTATGCCGCGACGGGCCAAGGCTGAGGGCTGAGGTAACGAGTATCGACACCGGCCGGGTGGATTTATAACCTGAGTTCCGTTGCAGTAAGCTGCGGATGCAGCGCGCCCCTTGCAGCCGACCGGCTCGCTTGGCTCGCATGAATTATTGAAGAGGCAGTACCGGCTCTTTGGTGCCGTTTTCCGAATTAATCGGCTCCCAGATACAGAGCGTCTTACCAGCTCGCGGTAATCGGCCGGACGCTGATAGCGTATCGGTGCGGACCATCAGACGGAATTCACGCAACCGACACCACCCGGTGCACCCTGCTCGCACGCTATGCACCCTGCGCCACAGCCACCAAGGATCACAATCGCCTGCAGCCATCCAGATATGTTTACGACGCGAGTTGTCGATTGCGATCGATAACAAACTCCTATTTATGATGAGAGGAGCTGCTAAAATAAATTTTCTTTTGAATCGAGCAGTAATAGACAAGCGGAGAATCGGTTTATTGTTGATTGCCTCTTCAAGTGTTCACAACATAATACCTTGTTGTTATATAAAGTTGTATGGAGAACGGAATGAGTTGTTTGTGTTGTTTGAAGTGAGCTTAAACCTCGGCTTGTTGTTCAAGTGGAAGTGCTTTTAATGATTCGATATCCCGCTGATATTCGTTACTTGTCCAATTATATCGTTATGAGGGTTTCCGGAAACATTTCGAAGATATTTTATTGACTTATTTAAAAAAATCATCGGTTACTTGTAACTTTTGCCATTTCTAGTACTCGGTGATTTCGATATTTTTTTAACCTTTTTCTAAGGCATGCCATAGAATTGGCAGTACCCTGAAACCGGATTGGTGTGGTGAATGCGTGAAATTCAAAACGAAATGAATTCCTTTGGGTGGTTTACGCAATATCCACGAGGAAGGCAGGAGTAACGAACGACTTTTTAAGTTCTATAGGGCGACGACATGATAAGTTAATCCAAGAGATCAATATTTAAGCTGGGAATTCCTCGAGGTTCCAATAACCCGGTCTCAATAAAGTTTGCTCTTCATAAATAGCTTCCTTCGGTCCTTAGACCTCGCTTCAAACACGAGACTGTCCTGGTGTCTTCCTAAGCATATCCTAGACCTGAATTTGGTTAATTTAGTGTTAGTATCTTCCTTACACAGCCTAAGTTCACTTAGGTATAGTTCCTACATGAGATAAACAACAACCTGAATGTTGACCTTGAGACTAGAATTTTTGAAGAAATGCTTATTAATTAATTAAAGATGCACTTTAAAAGATCATAATAATATTAGTAATTTGTTGTAGTAAATAATTTTAAAACTTTAAACGTTTCGTCACGAGAGGTCATAACCTCTAGTGCCACAGACGTCTTCATACATACATACATAACACTCGAAACATATCGCCGACTCTGCAAAAACCTACTAACACCGTTTTAGAAACCTCATGCTACAGTTACCAAAAACACCATACCATTGTCTCATTGTGATAGATCAAAAGTCATGTTACGAAAACATGGGATAAATAGAAACGCGCGGCGTACAGGGACTTCCATCAACTTAGATATCCTTTTTACCTATAAAGGAATCACAAAAGCATCTCGAATCAAAATCCATACAAGGACTGTATCTCCGTCGGCACTTTAACGGCATATACCTATCCTTCCCTTTGATGTATCGAAGCCTATAAAAATAATAGAATCCATTCTGCTCCAGAGCTTTGTTGTTGCGGAACATGTAAGTTGTTAGGAGAAAACTTGTATTGAACGCGACCAAGCATAAATACGGGAATAAATACACAAGGTTTGACTGATGAATGTGTAAAAAGTGTTTTCATGTTTCTCTCTGTTGTTCTAAGCCAACATCTGAACGCAACATGAGACGTATTCGGAATAAAGACTCATCCGACCGTATTCGTACACGCCACTTGCAAATTGCTACACGCCCTTCCGAACAATGATACGCCGTGATTTGTCCCCTAGTTAATGGTTTTTGATATTTGCTCACCTACTTAATGCTGGGTTATTGAATGGCAGCGGCGGTTGTCTGGTTGCGATAATGGTGTTTTGCCACGGCATGCGTTTGTTTTACTGGGACTGTTTGTTCTATTGATGTCATAATTCGCGGCGTGCGTAAGAGGGCTTGCATAATGTATGGGTTGCGTGAGGAGGTCCCCCCTCCTTCATCCTCATGCCTCGGAGACGAGGAATTGAGGTCGCGAGCATCCACAGCCTCAACTACGGATAATAATTATAAATTATCAAGCTCCGACGGGAAAGTCCCGGCACATATTAATTTCGCCACAATGGCAGCACCGTCATTAACGGCGGGGCTCCCCCTCGCGGGCGGTATCTTCTGCTTTATTGCTAGAATTTTCTTTATTGCCGAAACTTATGAATGGTCGGGTCCCGCTGGGCGCGGTTTTTTTTTTATTAAATCCCCGCGCCCGGCTCGTAAATTATTCTAATTTTTACTTAACCGTATACTCTAAACAAAGTCACATTGTTACTCGGATGACTTATTTAGTCATTTACATAGCAATTTCGGTCATTAGCATTCTAATCAGAGATACAGTAAAAAGGAGTCCCTGTTTTATATTCCGAATATTTAAACGGTTCTAAAGTGTTTCTGTACTTTTTCCTATTTATAAAGAAATTTCTTTTCTGGTGATCGCGTTTTCATATTTCTTTTTCTCGTTAATTTTCTTTCTTTCTTTTGAGTGATCTCGCTTTATAAATAGAGCGTTAATTGTAAGTACAAAATGACTTAACGACTTAACAACCGCCCTGTGATTTTTGATTAAACCAACTTCTGATCCCTTCGAGGGCAAAGCGTATATAGAGCATCGTAAAATTTAAGTGTTAAATAATTTTATAGTGTA
The DNA here is from genome assembly GCA_949316135.1 of Choreutis nemorana. NCBI lineage: Eukaryota > Metazoa > Arthropoda > Insecta > Lepidoptera > Choreutidae > Choreutis > Choreutis nemorana. The sequence goes on from OX438609.1 coordinate 1,762,252, forward strand.
GTGGTAGACGAGATTGAGTGTTGTGGCACCTAATACATCGTTGGAACAGGTTCAGTGGTAGATTTCCCCAGGGTACCGCACCACACCAGCTCTAAGATTGGGCACTTGGACTTATGAACAGCGCAAATTGCTCTGGTCTTCCTTTAAGATGGACTATCTGGGACTTGATACCGGTCTTTGAAAGTGTAATATTTGTTTGGCCGGTACCTGTTATAGGATTTTCATACCACTTTGTAACAAAAAGGTCTATGCTCAATAGAAGTTTGTAGTTCGGTCCTCGACGGAAATTTAATTAATTTATTAGAAAGAATGAAGTATTTCATTAGTCTCCTTAGGAAAAGAATTATGAGACATTTTTGCTTCCTTTGTGAAATTTTATTGTACTCTGAGACGAGATTTCGCAGTACGGTATCGATTTGCACTTGCACTACACTAGGGTAGTGAATTCTTCAATGGCTTTTTAGAGATGTATTACCCCTTAAAATGTGTGATACAATTCGATGATTAAAAACAAATCCTTTACCGTAATAATTAACTCTACAAGTAATTAGATTTTCAATAGTCCGTTCAAATAAACATTAATTATTTACAATAGATTTTTCACATTGGTTAAGTTTATATACTTTTACTATGTATATAATTATTGGTGTGTTATATACAGTCGTCCGTTGGGATAGTGTTCACGTAGAGCACTTTGCGCTGTTAGTGTTTTTTTCTTTTTGTTGGGACGATATGCCCTTGGGATGTCAGTTGACCGGTACCAAACTAAACACTGGAATAAACTTTAGAAGATATCTTTAAAAACAATTGTTTAGAATAAAAAAGAAACTGGATTTATAACAAAAGCAAATCACTACAAAATACACTTGTCTACTTTTCTACAAACATCCACTGTTCACTTAAGAAAAAAAAAGTTCCTAATTTAACAATTTAAAAGCCCGATCCGTTTAAGTCGAAATCGCGTATATCCAGGTATATTTGTAAGCATAAAAATACAGTAAAATTTAAATGAAATTATGATAGAAATTACAGTTTTTTTTTCTAGTTTTAAATTTATTTCCTTACGTTTTTTTATTTTGGGATCAAAAATCGCGTATGTCGGTGTCACGTAAGTCAAGGTATTACTGTAGTTGAAATTTTATTTAATACTTTGTACTGTCACTTCTGGTCAACTGCATAAGAAGCTGCCACAAGACAATGTAATGGAACAACAAACTATTATTAAGACCCTTTAATTACATTGCAAATATCTTGACAAGCGATGTAGGTACGAGTACATAACAATGAATGCGATATCTTTATTTGAAATAACAATCGTATTATATAATCATTTGATATAAGACAAAATAATAACAGCATCTTACATACGTTCGGCTGTTGACTTGCCACCTATGTTCTGTTACATAGTTTAAGGTAAATAGGCATACAATAAACATATTTACTCAGAACAGTTGGCTTGCAATGCGATAGCCCATTAATAATTACACAATCAATCAATGCTGCCTCATTTCAAATGATATATTGTATAGGTTGTTGTACATATATACACACATACACGTACATAACAAAGAAGTTTTCTTTAATATATTTTTAATCTACTTTGATATTTTATCAAGTTATTATACTATTTAAAAATTCTGTCTGTAATAACCAACGATTTTCCTACGTGTTTTTATTTAAATAGGTAGTGAATTCGATAATAAATCATTATCAGTTTCATTTGCTATGGTCTGTCATTTAACATTGCCGTGAATAAATATTTGTTTTAATTATACGTATTTATTTGATTACCCTGTATCTAATTTTGCAATAAATTCTATTATGAATGGTATACAAAATAATGCGATAGAAGGCTTTTCTGTTACTCCTGTTATCCAAAGATATTAGTCTATGGATAGCGAAGCAAAAAAAGTAAAGCAACGCTATTACTTTTTAAAATTTACGGCTGTACACCCGAAAACTCATTGCTCATTCGAAATGGTTAACAAAAACCTCCTGTTTCAAAAAAGGTTCCGTTTAAGGAGTTTATTTAATTAATTATTCTTTAAAACTAAGTAGTCGGGTACACCGAGGCCGATGCGACGTTTAAAATATTAATCCATTAATTTTAAAACTCGAGCACGCTCCCACTTCGTCGGTTTCATCAATGCGAAATCTTTTTAAAAACCTACGAAAATTACTGTGCGTATCTAGTTACTGTATAATGCAAGCCCTCCTCAGCAACACCCGAAATGAATGCCCGCGGGCTCCATACAGCCTCCATTCAAATTGCCGCGCTTATTAAATTTCTGCCGCGAAAAAGTGATGAGATCGCGGGAAACGCGGGAAAACTAACATGGCGGCCGGGCGTGAGCGCGGGAAAGATGTAGGTACCGACGCGGCCGTTAGCGGGATGAAACGTTCATTTAGTGCAAGCTTTTTGCTCGTTTAGTTATCGTATGAAAAGATGGCGACGACAGAACGAGAGTGATGGAAAAGTCATTTCAGTTTTTTGCGAGCAGGGAATATGGATGACCTGAAATGCTGAGCTAAGGTTCGGTTTCTGCTAAGTTACGTTTTTTTTTACGTGTGAGTGAAATCCCTTTTGGTTTTTCGTATTTCAATGTAAAACGGAGCGTTTAACTGAAAATCCAGGTTTTAAATAAAATATTCTTTCGACGTTTTGTCGGAATCCCGAATTCTCTTTTAAAATTGGAATCCGTAGTATAATGTGTACGTATCCTGACAAACACTTGGCGCGCTCGAGCGTCATCCAAGGCAGACATTTCCGAACGCAGCCTTCTACCCTCAATCTGTTGTGGCGAATGTCCGATGTCAAACACACGCTTGGGAAAATTGTCCGTTCTAAAACTTTTTAAAAAGAAACTCTTCGGATTCTGTGTGCGTTCACTCTCGGGTTATATTGAATTTGTTTTTGAATATATGTTTTAAATGTGGCATGTAAATTGTTGTTATTGTAGAGCTTTTGGTTATTGCTCAGCTCATTGAGTAAAATAGAGTGTACCTAACCATGTGATTATCACCACAATTTAACCCTGATATTAGTTTTGATTCTGATATTTAAATTGATAAAAAAAAATCCAAACGATAGCAAAATATTTACTGCATGTTTCTCTTTCCCTTACTTGGGGGAAACTGCCGAACATTAACAGATAACTGATTTCGAATAAAGACAGATAAATAAACAAAACGAAGAAAGAAAATAGCTTCCAACGAACATAATCGGATATAACGATCGTTTATTTGTAGCAGAGGTATCCAGAGGTTTGGTTGAGAACGTAGCGATACGTACTAAATGTATCTGTACCTTTTGCACTGTTAGTGCTCGTATACCGTAAGAGGGAGACAACAATACATTTGCTCGCTATTGCCGCGTATTTCTGCGGTGTGTTGTGTATTTTGTAGGATTATATTATAGTGCGCGATTATATCGGATATCGGATCCGTGATTTACGCTTGTGTATTCATTTCATAACTCACGTGGAACAAGTCGGGGTTATGGCCAATAAAAACTAATGATTGCCTTCCAAACCGCTTAGTTGTTGGAGTAATATCGGAAAATCAATTATTTAACTCCGTTTGTAGCCGCTTCCCACTGACGTTTATGGAAATGCTGGTCTTAATTTATATCGCATGCAACTGTATAATTTTATGTACGACTTCATCCTATATATAACATGTATAGTTCTACTTCAACTCTGTTGTAAAGTGCTTCTGTATTTTGAATTTAGTCTCTGGAGAGGTTCGATGTGAAGAATCATCGAATCCAATAGTTTTCAGATACCATCTTTCAAACGATTATCTTGTTTTTTTTTTTGTTCATGGTCAATTCACAATTTGTGTTTTTTGGAGTTCCCGGCAAAAACTTTACATTAGCGAAATTTGATGCTCTTCAAACTCTAATGGGCAGGAGCGAAACACTAATCAAATTAAATTAATTTATAAAGTTTCCCGGTGAGATCACGAATACAGTTGAAGGGATTCAACGTGAGATAAGGATCCTGGCACTTGGACACGGCTCCGGAAATGGAAAACGACTTGGTGACTCAAATTTAAATACCTTTCCGACAATGAAGGTGAAACTGATATCGACAAAGGTAGATAAGGAAGGAGGTATCAAACTTTAAGGTTTTTTACGAATAAACAATCGCCATTGGATGGTGTTGCAAATCCATAACAGCCTACAAAGATCTTCAACAACTGCTTACTTTAGATACACAGTTTCTCTCCACAGTTGTACTGAGAAAAAAACTGATCAGAGACTATATCTGCCACTGAATAATGCTGCCTAAGGACCACTTGAATATACCAGGCTTAACAAAGTTAATTAGAATTCATTAATAGGTTATTTTGTGATCCATTTTCTTATCGTGTGTTGATTGATATTCTTGATGTTTATTACTCAAAGTTAGGTTTATAAGACTTAGGAGTAATTTTATTTTTGGGAACCCAGGTAAAAAACAAATGGGCCTCGAATAATCTCGGAGACAAATTTATCTACTTCAGTACAAAGTCATCCATGATGATTAAGATCATTTTATTTGATAGTGAAAACAAAAGCTATGATGACTGAATCCCTAAGGGTGGCTCATAAAGACGTCTTGCGTATGAAAGGACATAAACACACACCATTAAAGTACCGTAAGTTGTGTGCGTGCTAGTTAGAACTTTTCTCAAAGATCAAAAGCTTTCCTTACAATTCTATGCCCCAGTGAGGAAGGCAGAATTTTACTTACGTGTGCTGTATTGTTTCACTTGTAATCACGTTGGTATGTTAGTCGAATTCGGACCCTATGACGTCAACAACATCGAATTAAATCACACGTAATGGAACGAATTGCGGTTTAGGTTCAGACGAACAAATAATATATTAAAGGGAAATAATACGCCAATATTACAGCCCTGTACACTCGTTTGGCGAATAAAGTGTTGTGCGGTGACATTTAACAATAGCCTTTGACTAACTTTCAGCTCAAGCTACAAGTAAACAAATATCATGGTAATACAAGACATGGTAATAGGAACAAACGAATTAATAAATGGTAAATGGTAATTGTTTCTTTTAAATTGTGGTAACTATTGCAGTGGTGGTTAAAATTTCAATGATAGAAACAGTTTGTATTCATAAAATTGCTTAATTTTATATTCTTAACTGAGCAGTATTTTAGATTTAAAGAAAATGTCATTTAATTATCAAACCTTTTTATGTAGCGTAAATGTGAAGCCTGATTTTTTTTTTTGTTAAAGAGTTCCGCATATGTTTTTACGCCAAAGGAACCTTAAAAACCTTGGGAAACAACATAAGAAAACCCGGTGTAATATATATAGAGAAGTCCCTTTGTGGATTTTGCTAGGAAAGACAAAACAAGTGGAAAGCTGCGAACTAGTTCGATTCCCGCGGGCATCAAACAACCCGGGACAAACGTTAATCCGGACCGGGCGGGGGGGTTCAACGGGGGGTAACAGGGGGGAGGGGAAGTGGGAGTTGAACTCGTCACGTGACGTAGGACCGCTAATTGACTGTAAAGCGGAAATGTTGTGGCTCTGTGATATATATATACATATATGCTATGTATTTCTGTACGTCGGTAGTTTGTCGACGTCTCGTTTCAATAATGAGAATCATTTTATTGTAACTTTACATATACACAAATAATCTTAATTTGTTTGTTTTAATATTCCCTTACTTTTTATTTCATGAGGAAATTTTGATAAAGTGAAATATGTACATATATATGTTCTCTCTAAAACTTTAGCTTAAATCTATTTTCAAACACAGTCATGTGCGAGTCGGACACGTAAACGAAGGGTTCCGTACCGTCGTATGAGATTCACCACTTTATCCATAAGATATTTAGTAGTTGCCCAGGTCAAATCAAACTAAATCAAATATGTTTATATTATATATTTATATTTTTGTGAACACAAAACATTGACATAGGTCGATAAAAACGTAAATAAAAATCAAGTCCCTTACTTAATGTTTAAATTAAAGAAGTTGCAATAATTAAGAGCTTACGTCCTAATTTAATGAATCCAATGAATTTCCAAGCTGTAGATAATAAATATTATTTGAAAATAAAATCAATGTTTTATTTCTACATTATATCTATATAATGAATATATGCTTTAAAAGCCCTCAATAAAGATACATTAAAAGTTGCTTATCGTTGTCATTGTACAAAGAAGGTTTTATGTTTATTTTAACACAATTTTTACCTATCGGATAATGTATTGTGATAAGCCCTTATTTTGCCGACAAAAAGCTTTTATGAATGTAAATCAAATTATCCTCTGCCACCTGAGACTTAATACCTTTTATAGATCTCTAGAAATGTAGCTGCCAACATTGAATTACCTACGTCTATTTATTTTATTATATTTTGTTTTTTCCATATTTCTATACTTTTTCTCGTGTTTTACTTAACCTGAAACCTTTTAATCTATTTGTATTTAATAATATATGTATATCTGTAAGTAATTGTGTGCGTAAAAGAGAATCAAACTTGAGACTTTGACTGAAATGAGGCGGCATTGATAGGGGGCAGTTGGTTCGTACCATATATGTACTATTGTTATCGCTTACTATGTAATTAAAAAAAAAAAACTGAAAACTTTTCGACATTGTTTTCTTTAATTTAAAATTTAATATTTTAACATCTATTTTATTATTTAATTACTTTACTCCTGATTCTTATCCATTGGTTAACGCTTTATAATAAGAATGAGCAAAAACAGGCTAACCAAGTATTTTATACTAGTTAATAAAGTCAGCCAAACCTGAAGTTAATTATGAGAATGCGTTAATTTCGTTAAGGCATCAACATCCTTTGTTTTCTCAGCAATAAACAACCAACCCTAATTCTCAAGCAGGCGATTAATATGCAAGGGTTTATAGATGCGGCACCGAACCCTAATGTTGCATCTCATGAGATAAAACACACTCATAAAACAAAGATACGGGGATACTGTTTAGTGGATTTGTATTTTTTTTCGTCGTTTTTTTAATCGCGCAAGGTTAACACTTTTTATAGATTTTATTGAATAAATAGTGACAAACCTTTTTAACATTTTTTTCTCAAAACTACGCACCTATGCACATTTCATTCTGTTATTGAAACCCCAATTCTGATAGGCCTAGACGTATCTGTCTATAGAAGTATGTATGGTTCGGAGGAACTTATTTTGTTTCATTTCATTACATTTTAATGTAAGCATAAAGGATTGTTCCACTTAGTCTCAATATTATCCCTTTGATATTTATTTGAAGTCGATAATTCGACAGACCGACGTGTTAGTTAGCCGGTCTGCTGAACCCCCCCCCCTTTACATCCCCGCCACACCGTCCCGTTAACTCACACATCTCATCCCCGCCGTTAACAATCGAACTTGACGTTCGACAAATGCCGAATGAGAAATTCAAAGAAATCCGAAGCGGTACAACACTAGTTATATTAAAAGATTTAACCTTATCCCACGGTCATAAGGTCGATAGTGGATTGAATTTATCTAAACACGACTCGATAATGTAACCAGTTAAACATTTCTTCCTTATGTTTTGTACCCATTATCGGCTCTTTTGATCTCTAGTTAAGTATTAAGTATTTGAAAGCATTTTTTTTCTTCATCCCTTTGTCTTGAGTATGAAGAAGGAAATATTTTATTTAGAACTGGGATTCATTGTTAAATAAAAGAGAACAATTGTTGTTAGGTACTCGCCTTTTTCTGCTGAAATCCGAATATGACATATTTGTTCTGGCGTCCGTACATTTCAACCCATTAAGTAATTTTCGTTAAAATGTTACATTTCAATCTGGTGAGAATTTTCCGTCGCATAAACGAAAGTATCTCGAAAAGTAAATATCAATGTATTAACTCCATCCGTCAAAAGAATATTCTCGGTGTATTTCTTTGTTTGTTTTTCAATTTAATTTTCTCCCCGACAAATGCCGCAGTGGATGGAGCATTGAAAAATAGCTTTCTAAGAGTGGAATGAGCTAATGTCGTCGGAATGAATTTCGCATTGAAAATGGTGGTTTGCATTTGGCAACGATACCGACCTGAGCGGTCCTATGATATGCTTGTCACTACTAGCACAGTTGTTGTCCTCAATTATGTTATTGTCAAAGTTGGATACAACAGAAAAACACACGAGTATATGTGCATTTTGATAATAACGATGAAAATAAACATCAGCGTTTATTTTACATTATGGATTTTTTTTGTTGTATAGTATTAGTGTATATTCACATATTCCTAGATTACTTTCAGAATAAATTGAAATGAACAGAAGCCCACAAAATATTATTATTACTAACTTTTCATAATTTAAATATAACTCTGCTCGTAGGCATACTTCAGTCATTTTTATATTCATCCTCCTTTTAACATAACATACATTTATAAGTCAAACACTTGGCTCGCACACGCATGGGAGAGTTGTTGTTTGCCCGGGGCATACTGTTTGCCTGTACAGTGCACTTCGTATGCACTCGCTGCACTTCGTCGTTTTCACCTAAATGGACGCTCGCCGGTTTTGCACAATAACACTTGACGTGTGAATTGGCAGGTCTTCTTGCTGGACGACGGCGGATCTGTGTGGGATAGTGTGTGTATGTAGGATCTGTGTGTGTGTCGGTACATGTATAGATTGATAAATATAGATATATATGTATATTCTATAATAGTAACACGCCTCAGCGATTTTTGACTTTTATGACCAGGATGGGCAGTGATACCTCCGCTTATTGACACGACGATGCTTTTAATATCTGAGAAATAAAAATGTTATACCTCTCGTATCGGTAATTACGCTGGCTCTTCAATCCTTCGAACCGAATTACAGCGAACTGCTTCATGGCAGATATAGAAAGGACGGTGATATTGGATCTTTTAGTTATATTTAAGCTCTAATTAACTATACACATTCAAAGGATTTCATATATATTGGTCGGGTGATTTCAGAGAGTTGTGTGTGACTAAAATCAGATCACTATACATTATATACACATAATCACTAAAAAGTCCTCTTAACAAGATGGACCATTATATAAGTAATAAGCTGTTCTTGTTACGATGTACTTGGATATGGCTTCGAATAACATTATTATTTTATTTATAATGGTACACCGACAGGAGTCACATTGTACATTTTAATTAAACGTTACAAGATATACCTAAGTACACTTATGACATTTGAGCCACATAGGCGTGTACACAGCATACACAGGATCCATGTAACATTAAAATCAATTAAGATTAGAAAGCGAGTTAATTTTTTAGAATAAAAATTATAGTTGTAGCAAAAATAAAACAAAATTTAAAAAAGTTTAAGGTTAAAATACAAATCAATTAAAATTTTCATCGTGCAGTATTTTGGATCGTAAGTAACTCCACGCAACGCAACGCCCCACAAAATACTTTTGGGTAACTTATATAGTTATAAATTCCAATGTTTACTTACAAAGTGTAAGCTGCTTCAAAATTATGAACTTTAAAACGGTACCCTTGTAGTAAATGAATAATAAAACAGGTCCCAAAGTCTGATACACCAGCAATACTGTTTACACAACAACCCCTCAGCTCTTTTGTGGAGCATTTAAAACTTAACAACTTTACAAGATATTTTGCTTGTTCATACTAAAACTTCAATAATTTGCTTCTAATTCTCTAATACTTTAAAGTTTTCAGAGTATTTCAATTTACCTTTAGTGAATACAAAAAGAATGCCAACCTTCAATATAAATTCTAAATCTCTGATCTAAATTGTATTTTAATGTGGATTAATATCAGTTTGACCCATAGAAAAGAAGTTATAAATAATAAAATAAAACTAATTAAAACTTAAAAAAAATTATCCTACAAACAGCCATTTTGTAGTCTTAGTCATTTCGCCTCGTAGTAATTTTATTGCGACAAACACAAAGAATGTCAAAATAATGATAACCTTTTTTTTAATGTTTTTTTTTCGAAGCGAAATTGACTTTGATAAATATAGTTAACTTTAACAATTTGACTCGTATCTTGTTTATTAAAAGCAAGTTATTGTGATTATAAATTTTGGCTGTAGACAAGAAATTGAAAAACTTTACTGATAATGTTTCGAAAGTATTCAAGTCATAGGCGATACTTCGTAACTGAATTGTTTGAAGTGGTTCTAATCAATCGAAATATTATTTAGCATTTTATAATATTTTAGGGTGTCTCCACACTAATTCGACCAAAGTTAATCGATTTCATTTATCGATAGAATATCTATCCGTATATTTAGAACGACAGTTACTGTATAACACTAGGGAAGATTCCTCTCTGCCAGTAAATAAGCTTAATTACATGGGAAATAGGCATTTTCTAGGTAAGCAAGACTCCAATTCCAAATGCAGTAATAAGCTTTATTACAGGGGAAATAGGCATTTTCTAGGCAGTCAAATGTTTTGCCTATTTTCTGCTTTTTGTTAGTTTGTCTCCGTAAAACTCGAAGGTGGCTGGACTGATTTGATTAATTCTTTTTGCACTGAGTTCCTTCTAATAGAGGGAAGGGTCCCCAAATGGGGAAATTTTAACAAACAACGGTCACTTTGTACAGTGTTAGTCTAGGCTAGTCCTACATAAAGAACACTCGCGTCTCCACTAGAGTCACTTTCATTTCATAACAAACTCGCGTCATGCATGTCTTAAACCCCGCGAGACTCGGCCGTCCAAGTCAACACGCAATTTTATTGCCATTACGTCGATTGTTATTATTACTGTCAATAATATTGCGTGTGTGCTCGAAGCCTAAGGCGCTGCGCAAATGTGTGTCTTGTGTCAGCCACGAATTTATATTTTATTTTCATATAAACTATAAGAAATCAACTACTCATTGCACAGACGCGTGTCTGGTTGCTTCCACAAAACACTTTCTTTATCGGTCTTTAAAGTGCGTACCACTAAGGGATAAAATCGTTGAAAGGTGTCGTAGCATGATAATTGTGAACTCCAAGTGGTAACGGCAACAAAAAGTGGCTGGTGTCCGACACATGATACAAGTTTGCGCAGCGCCTTATTTATGAAACATTATCGCAATAGCCCTCTAGGTTTACAGAATGAATAAACTTTTAATTAAGTTCATCTTACTCAAGTTAAATTGGAATTTAAAATTCAGAAACAAACCCTTATTTTAACTGTGACAGTACAGTTTTGTTGGAAGTTTTATTTTATCAAACATTTTCTAACTAACAAACTGTTGATAGGTTGATGGATAGCTATTTTTTTTCGTTAATAAGCGGAGTATTATTGCGTGATATTATTATTCACGTGCGTCTCACACCCTTGAACAAATCATGAGATTAAAAATTGAAAAAATAATTAAAGTAATGTTCAAACAAAAATCTGTCATAAATAGCAAAGCTTTTATCTATAAGGTATCTATCCTATCCCACATCATTAAAGCCAGTCCACTGATATAATTCCCTTTCAAAACGCGACGGATTGACATGGCAGATATAGCGGGGGACCCATTCGATACCGACACGAAATCGATGAAGCAAAGGTCAGCGCTTTATCGCTGGAAACAGCACTCTCCGATAACACTGACATTTCATGCATTATTCCGATTTAACAAGCCCAGTTTTCCTTCGGACCCAAACGAAGATCTCTCGAAATAATTGGTCGGTACGACACGAACCGTTGCATATTCCGATGTGATTTATGTACCCGACCGTCTGGAATATTCCGATAGGTCCATCACGCACTATAGTTTAATGTGTAGTAGTTTAGGACAATAAATTACACATCAGTGATTATGCTCTCGACGTGCACAAAAGGCCGAAAGCTGAGAGTAAAAAATGTCTTTCTTATTCCGCCGTAACCGCTACAAAACAGCGTTTTAACGATACAAAAATATAGAGACATCGGTAATAGGTTGGGGTGGCTGTGAGTCCTGACAGATTTACGAGCGTATATATCATCTGCGGCCACCGGCGATAACGTGACGTCACACCACCGCCGCACCCCCCTTCATCCTTCCCCTCCCTCTCCCTCATATACGATGACCATCTGAAAAAAATACATCTAAACGCCTCCATATCAGAGGATAGATAGGATGTGACGGGAAGACTGAATGGTTTATTTATTTTAGCGACGGACCTAAGTAGAAATGCGGGGAATTTTATGTTCGGGACAAGGCTGGATCGGTTATGTTTCGTAAATATATATCGACGTTTAATATAATATGAAGCTATTTCTGATCTGAAACACTTTAACAGCATCCGAATATCTTAATAATGTAGTGTGTTCAGTAACCGTCGTTAAATGTAAGACATCTTTGTATAGGGTAATTTGTTACTGCCAGTGAATAAATTTGGAAGTGGGAAAAGTTTGTAAATTGGATACTAAATAATAATAGATTTCTGAGATGATTTACTGTCTTATACATCTTAAACTTCAAGTCACAGAGCGTCGTACATAAATGCGAATGAAAGTTTAACATTAAAATTTCTTGGAATTTGGACAACAAATGGTTTGAATCCATAACTAAGCTATAGGCTACTTTACTTACAAAATCGATTCTACTTTAGGTTAGACAACGATATGATTACATTCTTAAATATAAATAAACATCGTTGAACCCAGAGTAATTACTAGTGATCAAATAAACATATGCCCTTGCCGGGTCTCAAACCCAGAACCTGACGTGTCACAGACGACCGACAGGTTTTGAACGGAATTTGTGTTGATATAATATTATAGCCTTATGGTCAAAGACGAATTTCGATAACTCGGCGATCACTAGTAAATTACTACTAAATTCTATACTATGTCAATCTCTTCTCAGTTTGATCATAAACAGAGTCAATTTTTAAAATGCATTTCGCCTCCGTCCGCGACATTTTCGTAAGGAGTAGGTTTTGGTCCACGTTATTATTTAAATTAAATGTTTTTATTCATAGAGTTTGGAAGAGCGGGAAAAGCGTCACTCCAGTCATAGGGAGCAGCTTGCACGGGAGCAACGGTACCTGAGACGGCGGCTGGCGCAGCTTCGATGCTCGCCGCGGGAAGTGAGCCGGTCGGGGGAGGACAGCCTACCGCACGCCACTCGTGCGGACTCGCTGTCCTCCCTCGAGTCCTCCTCCGGCGTGTCCACCGCCGAGCGGTCGCCGTCCTCTGTGTCTGAAAGCGGTGAGTTGGCCGGTTTATGTGAACTGTTTCATAAAGTTCAGTTCATGAAGATGGTCCGTCTCTGAAAGCGCTGATCTTATGCTAAAGCGAGTTGTCCTATGGTAATAAATAGGACGATCCGTCTCTAAAGACGATTTGTCGGGAGGTTATACAAAGTCTCCAATGTTAATGTTTATGTATCATGTGCCTTATGGACAGGGGATGTGATTATGAGACAGACGGGATGAGCCGTCTTTAAACGTAATGATTTGCCCAATGCTGCCGATTTTTAATACATCCGATCACGTGACCTATGTTTTATTGTACAACTATATATACATAGAACAATGATTGGTCTACGCGTAGGATCACCGCGACTACCAATCATTAATATATTTAGAAAAGAATCCTATTGAACAGGAGATGCAGGGGTGGGACAGAGTAGTAAATATGACACAACTGGCCAACCAAACGAGAAATTATTTTATAAATAAATAGATAAGTTTATAGGTTATAGTCGTTGAGCACATTACAAGCAAAATCCAATTTTAACGTAACTGTTGTAGGATTTAAATTAAAACAGTTAAACGCTACAATGCACGTTGAATAAAGACGTAACATTCGGCACAGCATGTGAATGGTACAGTGCCTTAGCGTTGTTTATTAGAAGATATATAACATATACAAGCGGTATATCTCCCAGCCAGACATTCACGCTCCATATAACTTGTACATGAACTAGTCATATGTTTATTTAGGTAGATATACGCTATATATATATATATAGCACAGAATGCGAATGCTCACGGTGTAAGACCAGTTTTAGTGCTATACACGCATGTACTGGCAAACTATTTCGTTTTGCATGGGTAGATTGTAATAAATACTTTTGTATTTATTCATTTTATAAAAAATAAATTAACACGTTTTACTCAAAAATAAATAGAATAAATAAATAAAATAGATGTTAGCAAAGTCAACTTGTTTTGTTCAAATTTATGTAAAATGAAGATTTTGTTAAAAAAAACTTTAAATGGCAAAACGCATGATTAATTAGTGTTCGTTGTTAGTATTTTATCTTAGGTTTATTAGGTTTTGAAAGCGTGCTCGAGTCGTCCACGGCCGTGTAATGATGCCGCCTTGTAAATTCATTACAATTTAAATTGTAAATGACTCCAGGTCGAGACTTTGTCGTCGCTGCCTGCCGCGGTTCACTACTTTAAGCAGATAACTTTAAAAGCTCCCATTACAGAGCTATTGTTTTCGAAGTTCAACCGGTCTTAGCCGGGGAAAGTTCCAAGGATTAGGCTATAGAAATCCGCCGAGCGGAAAAAAACTTTAATACTTAATTCCGACGTTCAACCTTATTAAACATCATCGCGGTGGAGAATTAAAAACAATTCCATCTTCACGGAGCTTCCACTGCTGAATATTACGTGAGGGTAGTGAATCGCCAGAGGATCATTTCTGCGAGGTATTGTAAGAGGCTTAGCTGAGAGGCTTGGGAGTTGGGGCACTACTTGTTGGGCACTAGACAGGGACGTATTTATGTCATAATAGAGCGTTATCTCTGTCGTGTGCGGACAGACCGCTGCGGATCCTCCGGCGCGCCCTCCGTCCTATATTGCTACCTTTTATTTATGCATTAACTTTCGCAATTTAACTGTCAGCGGCACACTTATTCCGGGGCTTGGAGGACGCACATAAATTGCTAATCCATTGTTGGTTGCCGCTTGAAAAACTTTGATAACCCCCCGCCTCGCCGCGGCCCTGTGCCCTCTCGCCCCGTTCTGATTGATATGGTAAACAAACGCGGTTTATTGCCCGAATAAATAGTTGCAGAGGCGATTAGACGACTCATTAAGCCCCTTTATACCGCATCAGCTTTATAATTCCCAGTTTTTATGTTGATCTGTAAAGTAACGTCGGTCTTTCACGATGCTCTTCCCCGGCCATTCGTATGTAGATACGTATGTCGTAAAAATAAATATTTGCATCTCTATTGAATGTTTAGGGTAAATAGCAGTCTGGTTGAGTAAAGATAGAATAAAATATTTAGCATATCGAGACGTGTCGATGCTCTGGGATTTGTTTACGGCCGGATTCACTCCGACGTCTCGACCGTTGTGTTCGTAGGAGATAGAAGCTGCTTAATGCCCTTTAGCTGCATGAGAGCGATTACGTTTCAAAAGTTACGCGTGATTAATTAATGAAGGCAAGTCATATTACACGATAAATGAGCTTTAAAAAGCGGTTCTGGGTTACATCAACTTCAATTGTGGACCTTGTACGTCTCTCGCTAGGGTTTAGTGTCGCTTGCTGGAGCTAAGGGCATACGGTACGTTGCATTAATTGAACGCTGTGCCAACCCTGCGGCGCGAAATCGCATTACCTTAATCGGGTATGGGCAGTGACGCGAGCAGAGCGGCCGACTCGAATTATATGCAAGCAGACTGACGCGCGCCAACCCTAGACAAGACTAGCAATAGGACACAGTTTAAACAGACCAGTGGCCAAGGTAGCCACGGGCGACGTCGCCACCTTGCTCGCGCTTAACTAGATTATGCTATAATTTTACTTAAATCAGATTAAAACGTTTAACTGTTGTCATTGTAGACTGTTGAATTTGTTAGCTAGTGATGATGGCATTTCTTGCTTGGTACCAGGCGTTATTAAGGTAATGGGTATGACATATTTAAATAAATTTTCGCTCATGCTAGTTCCTTTGAAACAATCATCGTATAATTTACCCATAAAAATGAAAAAAAAATGTGATGCATTAAAGAACAGCCATGCTATCTTGGATGACAAGTTTTATAGTTTTGTAATTCATGAGTGTGTGATGTACAGGGTCCAACGGAAGACCAGCGTCAGTCCTCTCTGTAGGTAATGACATAATGCTGAGATGCATACCTTTTCATGGATGTAGCATAATATTTTAGTGTCGTTTCTTAAATTAATGCCTGTTGTTTTATATTTATGTAATTATTTAACTTAAGGAATGTTATGTTACATTTTATGAATAAATTTTTTACTTACTTATGGGTCAATAAGATTTAAAACCTGTTGGCATAAGGTTAAATATCAATTTCGACTGATTTCCTTATAAAATAAGACTAGCCGCAAATTTCGTCGGTGTGACTTCCAAGGCTTGCCGTTTTATAGCAAATATTTTAAAGTAAACAGCATTAGAGGCTTTATATATTTACAGTAATGTGAGTATCTATCGTCCGCCTGTGTGTTGCAAGTGTTAGATTTCCCGCGGGGGCGACTATTCGGCTCGGAACTCACTTGTCGTCGGTTTCGACAAACAAACATACGGCAACACCTCCTTAGAAACTTGTTTATCTCCCGCAATTCCGGCGAGTAAAAGTAAAATAATAATTTTACAAACTTTTTTTGGTTGATTACATATTTTTGGATTATGTTAACTCCTTATGATGGGTTTGCTTATTTTTTGTTTTCTTTTGTTTGTTTCGTGGTGTGGGTTTTGTATATACAATAATTATTTTCTAGTCTTACGGCGATAAATTTTCTTTTTTTTTCTTTGTTTTTCGCAAATATCCTCTTACAAAAACCATAACGTTTATAATAAGTGATCCCATGATGGTGGACGATCTCATTTCCACCTCCCCCGCCTCCCTCCTACCTCCCTTCCTCTCCTTATATTAATTACCGACATTACCTACCGTTATCGGCAATATACCTACACATAACGTTTTATACTTACCATTCTTATTCACACTATATTTATACTAAAATATGTACGAGTATATCTTATGTAATTTACCTTGTACCTTATTTATAACCGTTACACGTGGACATTGAATAAATTCTCTTTTCCTCAATGTTTGTTTTTTATGATTTGAGGAAAATATGTTTTATATTGTACTTGGTATTAACTGCTGTTTCGTCCGTAATTTTTTTTAAAGTAAATGTTGGTGAAATCATTTAAAAAATCTATGGAGCAAACACGACCTTTGCATCTGAAATAAGGTTATATAGGTACATGTTTTTTTCATAAATCATTCAATATCAATATATGTAGATTTCACAACAAAAACAAGTTAGTGAATAATTACATTTAAATAACTTTATTTAATCTAAATTTTATTATACTACAAATATATTTATCTTGTTGTATGATATAAATAAAACAACTATCTCCCCTGACTGCTCGCTACTAATGATGTCTTGTACAATCAGATGGACAACCATCAGGCGCCGTTTATCTATATACATTATCTTTATGTCCGTCAGAGCTTGCTTCGCTTGATAACCACACCGTATATTACAACTGTGTGTCCATCAACTACTATGCACTGAAGACAAATCGTATAGGAAGGAGAGAATTACCTTATTTGAATAATTCTTGCTTCTGAAAGGAGTTAAGATAGTTTGTATCTAGTTGTAAGAATATTTGACCCTTTTCTATTTTTTTTTTTTTTTTTGTTTAAATAAACCTGCAATTAAAATTGTAGGAAAGAATGTTTTATTATTAAAACAAATACAAAAATAATTTACATGAGGCGGTGTTATCTCTAGAAACACTCCTTACACCGGGCAAAAACCGTAGTGCTAAAAATCGTAGCAAAAGCGTAGTAGACGTAGCACTCGTAGCGCTTGCGTAGTCCAAACTGCGACATGTTAAAAACATCTTACTGGTAAATACACTTTTCAACAAAGTATTTTCAGGAACACATGTTTTTATTTATTTATAAATATGTAAATGATTTGTAGAAATAGTTTTTTCTTAATTTTAAACGGTTCAAGTTTGAGTTAATAGTAGTTGTTAGCTGTGAGCGTGTGTACATACGAGTACATTGTTATTTGCACGGGGGATGAGGGGTGGTAGGTGGGGGGTGGAAGTGCTAATTACCTCAACTATCCAAGTTTAATTAGGTCGAGACCCTTCAGTGGCGCGATGACTTCTACAAATCTAGCCACTTGAAAGTCTACTTGTACTGTTTGTATTATTGAACAATGGCGGCTCAGTTGGACGGTTAATATTGAATAAGCTAACCTATTTTAAGTCTAACGTTTACATTTATCGCTTGTTAAGTTATGAGGTTTTTTATAATTATAATTATAATATTTTTGTTTGGTTAATTTGATTCTGGGAGAAATTTCTAGTACTAATAGTGTAATGAGCACTCAGACTTTACTATTCAAAGTCAAAGTCATTTTAAATTAAAATATACTTAAAATAAGTACTTTTCGAAACACTACTCCTACGGGGAAAAATACGGCAAGAAACCTCCGTAGTTGCTTTTTCACATGAATAAGGGACAATAAAATAATTTTATTACAATGTGTAAATAAATTTGAAATGCGACTGTGAGTGAATTCGTTAATATTTAAACCCCATGTCACATTTAAATAGATAAAATAGGACATTATTATTTATAATCTTTTATGGTTTAAATTTTGAAAAGCAAATTCATCTGTCTTCGTAAAACGGAACGCGTTAACAAAGGGCAAAGTAGTTGACGATTCAATTTACGTTCAACGCACACAAATTCAGATGTATTAAGTAATTGTATTAATGTTTATATGTGTGTGTACATACCAGCTGACGTGTTACCGAAGTTGAGTTACTTAATGTTTAATATTCAATTGTCACAGTTCATAACCACACACACATATTCACAGTTCATAAACGTTTCATGTAATAAAATATATTTGATTCAATGTTTAGAACATTCACACGTAGGCGGTGCTCTTGACGTTCCACGACGTCAGGGGAATCGTCATGTCAATATGCGGCATCAGTTTCCGTTAGGTTAACGTTTGCTTGTTTGCCCTTAGCGTTGTGTTAAAAACTATTTTATTTCATACAAACTAGACGCGATTTTTTTGTTTTATTTGTGATGTATGAAATTAATAAATATATGATGCCTATATTAAATAGATATCTATATTATATACAAGTATTTCTTTGCAAAAGACGTTCCCACATCGAACATTTATTTTAATCAGCTTTTTTTTTCTTTTCGCTTTACCATAGAAACTGAAAAATAAATGAAAGTAAGAAGTTATTTAAATGTTTGTATTTTCAAGCAATCTATTTGAAATATGAGTTAATTACGTACAAATAGTAAACACGAATCAAAAAAATATATATTGAAACAGCCGCCATGTTTGTTTTACCGAGAAAAGGCAACAGTTTTCATGTTTTCCCTCACATAAAAAATTACCTATCGCTTATTTCAAAGGTACTTGAGTTTTGTACTTTTACGTTTTTAAACTAGCTTTTACTCGCGATTTCATCTGCGTCGAATGGGTTTTTTTAACAAAGCCAAGCATTTGCCTAGCCAGTAAAATATGTTCTTAATTTGGCGAAAGAGTTGTTTCAAAGATAATTTCAAACTCGTCATTTACTATAGACGTTGTAACTTATACTAAATAAAAAAGCTGACAAATTTTTTGGTCAGTAACTTCACACCAACCAAAGCTCACAGAACACGAATAAACGAACGTTTTCTCATGTAACTATACTATAGTCTTCCATTAAGTTTCGTTCATTATTATAAAGTAACGAGAAGTCAAGGCAGTCACTAAAGTTGTAACTTTAAACCTGAAGGAAGGCAATCTTTACTAAATCTGACGTTAAGGACCAGAATCGTAAAGCAGAGAGGCCGGCCCTGTGAGATCTTTTGAATATTTAAACAGACTACTACCTTCGTTTACTCGGAGTTTTCCGGTAAATTCCCGACATCACCGGTAACTTCCCATAAAGAATCTAATTTGTTCCCCATTCAATTTCATCGGAATCGAATTTGGTATCGCGTCAAATGTCTTATAAGGCACTCGTTTTAGGTAAATAGGCTTTTGTCTTTTCAATTTTCCATCTCGTAATACATAATGTATAATCCGTGTTCTTCTCAGTCGATTACTAAAGATTTGGAAATGGAAGATGCTGATTTAGGCACAATATGCTCTCGGGGTGGGAATAAGCAAAATATACAAAGTTCATTTGTTCCTCAAGAAGAAAGGATTCCAGGATTTTGTTAAACAAGGATTATGTTTACAGTCCTGCTTTTTACATTTTTATAAAAACGAAAGTCTTTGTTACTTTAAGAAAGTTATTTTCGAATGGATAAAATAGTCTGCTGGTCAAGCTGGTAAAATGATTTTGGTTTGATATGAATCCCGGGCAAATCTGTTAAAAGCCAAAAATGTGACCCTTACCACAGTCATAGCTAAATTCCCCGCTTTATGTATATCCACGTAGTAAGCGAAGTTAGGAATATAACGAATGTATTACGTGGAATGAGTTTCAGGGTCCGACCGACGGACGGGGGGAATGCGATGGCCAAAACAAATAAATTGCAAACTTTTTGCGTCATGAATGTGATCACGGACCGAAGTTGGATTAAACCGAAATACAAACATAGTCGGGGACCACAACATGTCCCCACTATACAAGCCGTTACTACAGTAAATTACATGAACAAAAAATCTGTTTTAATAAAATTACACGATCTAATATTTTCATCCGGAGAATTTGCCTTACAGAATATCTTCTAACTATCTCTTATAGATGCAAAAGAATCTATTTAGTTAAAGTTCTGCATCTATCTTACAAACTAGAGTGTTTGAGATAGCAGTAACGGCAACGTACTCACACTATACCTAGCGTTGCAAGCATCATGTTGTTACATCAACGCTATTGGTTTGTTATTCCGTTTAAATTAAGGCTACTGTACATTTGTGCAGGAACCCGTGGGGGGAGATACGGGTCGTGACGTCAGCACCAGGTATACCCCAAGATTTATCGTTGTCCGAGACAAAGAAACGCTAAATTATCGAACGTTGCTGAATTTATTGCCCCCCCCCCCTCCTCTCCCACTTATCCTTACCCATGAAACAATGTACCCAGGTGTGTAGGCTCCTTAACATTTTTATAAACTCGACGTTTCTCACAAAAGACTGAAGCCTACAATCTTTGATCGTAAATTGGTTTAAAAGGTTCCTTTCTATGTTTACGTTTACCGAACTAAAGTCGAATTACATATCCTTTGTTCGGGGTTAGAAAGAAAGTTATAAGTTATATTATAGCTGGTTTTTAGATAGCTTGCTTACCTGTGAGCTGTCGTGTGAGCATGTCGTGACCCAATTTCAATGTTATTTTGGATTCCTGATCGAATTCATAGTTTCTTTCGAACAATAGTTGGCGAAGGTCAAAATGATATTAGTCGGTGAAACGCTTCGAAACACGTTATCCGGCTATTTTAGTTTCTTATGAGATATGGCTTGGTTGGAACCGCAATAAGCATTAGGCTTAGAAGATGACTTTTATAAAAAACCATGCATTATAATTGGTTAAAGGTTTAAAAAAAAGACAAAATATCTACTGTTTTTTTTTTTGTATTTGATGATGACCATATGATGATGATCCTTTGGTATATGGTATTATAATACGTAAGTACAAAAACAATTTTCCAGTATCTAAATATTCAGTAAATAATCACTTAAGAGAGATGTTAAAACTTATACATTTCGGAGAAACTTTCTCGAACGAATGTGAAAAATTAATACTTTTAATAAAATTACATCTTTTTTTTTCAAAAAGCACAACGCCGGGTGGGTGTCGCAAAAGTTTTCCTTTCCTCTCCAGTAAATAACTCACTGATATCATTTAAAACGTTTTGGGAGCGTATCCAAACAGAATTACAAGCCGGTCCTTAATGGGCGAGAATAAATCAACGCAAAGCCCGGACACTTACCTAAAACTTATGAAACATTTTCACAGTATGCATTTTTACAACTACCCCGTCATACGGCGGAACAACCCGGCTGACTGCGACAGTTTAGGTCCCGGGTAAAATTGCTGGAGGTATTTGTGTCAACACAAGTATTAGCTCTGAGATCTCAGATGTTTTCCGTTTATTTTGGTATTTTATTGTCTACAGTTGCTTATTACCCAGTCATATGTGGTTTTTATACTTATTTTACTCGTAATAGCATACATTCCGTTGCACAACAAAATACCTGTATGTTACGATTGCGTTTTTCACGGGCAAATCGGTTTTAACATGCACGTATGTAAGTATGCGTTCCGTTCGTGTATTCAAAAATCCGTAATCCAAACAATGCAACATTTGATTTATTTACCTTTATACATACGTATAGTTATTAATTTCCCGCGCAAAGCCTCGGCCGCCATTACGTGCTCGCTCGTAAATTACCAATGGGCGACACGTGCATTAACATACAGTCCCGCAAAATCCTGCCTACCAAATCCAGCGGCGCTAGCTGACTACCAAGCAAACAAATCTACATAGAGAAGTTAGTTTTAAATCGTCACCACCTTTTCTAGGTCGCATTGTAATCTCTCTTGCATGAAGATTTGCATGTATACAAGAACTTCCGTGCAAATATTAACACACCTAAAGCTCTAATGTTGTTACCTTCTTTCGAAACAAAGCTTTAAAATGGATGAAATAACTAGAAACTCTCCTATACGAGACTGTTTAAATTACGGTAACTTTTAAGATATCTTTTTAAAAGTATAACTTTGAAATTAAGAACCCCAAACCTTTGAAATCGTTGAATCTAAGTTTCATTAACTGAAAACTTCCCTGCTTGCAAGAGTTTTGACACGGCTGCGGTGATTTTTTTTTTCTGTTTGTTAGCATGATTTATATCGTGGTTAGTGACTGTGAAAGAGCATGCAGCGATGGGATTTATGGAGGAGGCGAGCTGGTTGCCAGCATCCGAAACCACTATATTTATGTCCTTATCAGCTATATCTCTTGCCTACTACTTCTCAGCTTTAATATGTTAATATTGTATGGTGATTTTTTGTGTCAGCTTATTATTTCTAACTGACCTGAATCAAAAAAAAAATCATCTTTTTGTATCCTCGATTTGTTTTGAAATAGCTAGTTTACTATATTTAATTCCTTTTAATCTATGACTACAACAATAAATAAATTCTATCACAATTTTATACGACACTTTCATGTAGGGACCTAAAAATAGAGCATTGAAATAGATTTAAAAATAAATCTTCGCTATTTCAAAACCCTTTTCGGCTTGTACCGAGCAAATTGAATATGAATATATAAATGACATTTGAATTTGTACGTACATATATCGAATATCAGCGGGTTGGTACTGATGTGGGATTATCGAGTGTCAAAGGTAGTGAATGAATACCCTTTATTTAGGTATTGACAGTTATAATCCCAACTCGGATCCAATAATACAGATTTCCACGTTTCGAACCGGAATGAATCGTAAAAAGTAATTTTAGTTTTTTTTAAAGCGAAATAGGCTACAACTGACGGAAATCGGCCTTTAGACGTATATCGTAAATTTAACATGGCGTTATATAAATGATAATTTAAAAAAATAGTTTTTAATGTAGCAGGCTTAACGTAAATGAGACTTCCATCCACTGTCCAAAAATGGAGCGACAAATTAAAATTAATTTCGTGATCTCGTTCATTTCCCTTTTTTTAGTATTGATATTTTGTTAGTTTTGGTAGTTTTGTTGTTAATATTTAGCTTCAGATGTTAAGTTGTATTTTATCTGTAAAGGGCGCCCAACCTGAAACCGCAATCCTTTACAAATTCAATCAAACATTCATAATCTTATTTCCCGTTTGTAAGCGTTACTTCTCCCTTCATTTGCATCATTTCGAATTCTACAACATTTGCAATGAACTTGTAGAGTTGTGTGAGGCAGGGGGGCTGCTAGGGGGGAAAAGGAGGGGGGTGGCGATTGGCGGCCATTTAACATGTATTGCAGGATATTGGTGCGAGCGCCGCCTAGGGCGATTGCACGAATTAATTTTGTAAAAGAAAAAAAAATCACGCGACTCGATATCGGTGAATAAAGAGCTCGTACTTAAAAATGCAAAAAATTGTTTTTGTTTTAAAATTGACATGGAATATGTGTTGCCTTTTGTTATATTTTTAAATTTGTCAAATTGTACCTATAGTAAATGGACAACTACAACAATGTTTTCTCGTGATTCCCAAACGCTGTGTAATTAACATTTGAACGAAGTCATTAGTACTATATCCGAGCGACCTATTCTAAGCTGCCGGGTGGGATAAGCCCCTGAAGCCCCTTTCTTGATCCGTCTCTGTACTAACACTGCATTTGCCGTTTGTGTTATAATTAGTCCTTGCCTGCAGTTCCGTTGAAAAGCGTAGGTGACGTTCCTATTGAAATGTACGAAATCAAAAGCTTTAATCACACAGTCAATTGCCCTGTTAAGGTGTTAACATGAAAATCTAAGTTTCCAGCGCAGTCTGTGAAATTTCTATACAAACTACTTGAAGCAAATCGCTCTAACATATTAACTACTTTACTAGACTCATTTGCTGGTAGACTAGTTTGTGTTGAAAGGAAGACATTCTTTAAAATTAGTTCCAGTAACCAGATCGAATGTATTCATATAACAGTTTAATCTTAGCCAACTCCAATAGCGGTTAAAATATGACAGCAATTTTAAAAACAAGGTATTCTAAAATAAAAACCACAAAGTCCCATATAAAGCACAATATTTTGGCAAAATAAAAGTTTGGCTTGACAAATGATAACCCTAAAACGCTTTGGAAATGTAATTTTAATATTTTATAAAAGCAACACTGCAGAGATACCGCCCGCCCGTTGGCAGCGCGCTGCTCTCAGCCAATTTCACTGGTTTTAATATTATTTTCATTTGCAAAAATTCATTTCTCCCTGTATCAAGTCTTCATGGAGGCTTATCTAGGAATACCCGTGAGAACGGCAAGTGTGTTGACTGCTTCGGTCCGTTCACACCCACTGACTGACGAAAAACTGTATCGCAACTATCTACTGCTGACAAATAATTAATTTGTAACAAAAAAAAAGTTTTGTATTTTTTATTAAATTTTAAATAAGAGCAATTTTTTTATATTTTGAAGTGTTGTGATACTCACTAATACTTGGTATCAAAACATGGCGGTAAATTAACCATTCAAATTTAAAACTTTTTTCTATTTGAAAATTTAATCAATAATTTAGATTTTTTTCACTGTGCAAACTGCATAATTTCTTTTCAAAATCGGATGCAAAAGTATCGGTATACCGGTATCCTTGTATAAACATGCCATATTTCGCTCAATGAGCTTGTAAAATCCATGTTTCATGTTATGGAGAAATTTTAATTCGAATAGCATGTTACGTTATAAATAATCATTTTGAATAAAGAAAATACAATATAAAAGTATATCGAGTTAGGAGTTTCTCGAAGAACCTTCCATTAGAAGCAATACGAACCTTATTCTATTTCTATAAATAAATGAAACCCCAGGTAAAAGTATCTCGGAGACATAAAATAAAGATAAAGTAGAAACCGGAGATATACGTAAAAGACACAATTGTTGGCCGAATTTGGCAAAACAGAAGAAGCAAGAATCCAAGCTAAGATGCCAAAAACGTTGGCAATTTCTGTTTTCATAATCCGCAGTATGTTTGTCATTTTATTTGGATCGATGAGTGCCCCCCGCGAGCTTGGTCTGTTCGTAACTTACATACTTAGCGGTGGGTTACTCGTAAGGTTCCTATTTTATTTTCCAGTCAGGAAATTCTCTTTTCTTAAAACCTTAAACGAGTTCTGGCATATCGGAAATGTTTTCTATATTTTTACGTACACTTTTAGTGAAAAGATCTCTTTTTTTTTTAATAGACTTCTAGAAAGCCTTCTTAAGTGCCAACAACAAACCAAGAATTATAAATATTCCTAAAAAATTACGAAATAAAACGTTATTTCAGATTTAATAAACTATATACTTGACGTAAATCTTTCCTTTATATATTTATTATGTAACTGAAGTATTTAAGCAAGTCTGTGTATGTAGGCGTTATCGCAATTGTATTAATAAATAACGAGAAACACATAAGCAAATGTCACTTTAATTACCTTTAAATCTTCTCTTTTGTATTTAAGGGAAGGTTTAAAATGTAAAAGAATACGAAAAAATTAAAACAAGAATCATTCAAATCGACCCAGCCGTATTGGTTATATAAATATGCAGATTCATTTTATATTTTCTATAAACTTTACCTAATCGTATTTCCATATAGGTAATTTGTAAATTTATAGAAGCCTGTTCAAAACAATGCTTGTTCAGTATTTAACTCTTCTAGGGTGATTTTAATATAATTTAACAATTAATTCATACGTCCCTGTCTATAATAATAATAATAATAACCACATCACGACACACACATTGTCTCAGCTCTGCAGTAAGAATCGTAAGAACTTATGTCACAGGAACTAAGCAACGATACTACATATAGTATTTACCATATCGTTGCTACAACATCCATGACCGGTAAGCGAAACGATGCGTCTTGCAAATAAAAAAGTCTGTCTATAAAGAGAGATGGTAAATTTGAGAAATGTAAAAAATAATAAAGTAAATGTCCGAAGGCCATATATTATCTTTTGTTTGTTAAATCACTACCCGTCCATTATTTTCAGCTGAAATTATTTTAACATTGCATCACCTATTTACAAATTCATTGATTTCAGCATAATTGTAATAATTAATCCCGATTGGTAAATGGTAATTAATTCAATTAGTGCGGTACGTATGTACTCGTATTTGACTGGTTAATAATCAATCATCGGGCAATTAACAAGTAGAGGTAGCAAAAGTGGATTAATTAACCGAAGTCATTTGAGTCTGAGTTTGTAAATGTCATTGAACAACTTGGGGTGACAGAAACCGGTATACTGTGTGACCGCTGCCCAGTGGTGGATCCTGGAATCAAGCATCGTATCCCCTCCCTCCCCACCCTGGTACCACTTATGTCGTTGCCCATAAGACTACTTTGTAAATTACTATTGAATTACTGTTAGTCAGTATCAAAATACTATTTGGGGGTAACTTAAGTTTTTCTGGTTTAACTGAATTCAATATTCATCGCAAGCAAATTTAATCAATCTTTTCGATTTTCATCATTTCCATAACTTTAACCAGGATCGTTAACTACGTACTCTATGCAGTAATTGTACATATGTACGCACGGCCAACCTTACCTAAACTTTGTACCGTTCTTAAGTTGTACAGCATAAGGATGGATATTGCACTTCCAATGTGAAGCTTTATGTACATCATTTTCCAAATAATTTTCTGTTTGTTATCCTATGCAGTATTATTAATGTTTTTATGTCGTTATTCCAGATGAGGTGGATGTGATCGGGTACACGTCGAACCAGAGCGACAGCGAGTCGCTGGCGTCGCGCGGCTCCGCTAGCGGCGACAGCGGCGTGGGGCGCGCGCGGCGGCCGAGGCGGCACCAGCAACGCGACACGCGCATCTAGGTACTGTCACGGATTTGAACAACATTTTTATAACCCCTCTAAGGACAATCGTAGTTTCTAGTCAATAAATAGCTCATACAGAAATGATAGGAAGATCGACGTTCTGAAAAACAATAATTGAAAATTCTGAATACAAATAAAAAAAACTACGTCCAATCTTCCGAAAAGATTCTATCGTTTTACAGTGAAAGTATACTCCTGTAAATAAACACACATGAGCATATAGATATAGGTTGACATATATGTTTCCTTTAATAATTGTCAAATTGTAAAATTCAACTTACTTGTACACACTCGCATGTAGAGGTCCAAAGTAATGTAATGTCCATTGTTAATGTCTTGCTACTGAACGACTGGCGATTTTTTATTTAATTTTTAATTAATTATTCATTTATTTTCAGGTGGGTGTGAGCGGCGCGGGCGACACGGCGCGAGCCCATCGTATGGCGTTACATGTCGCGTGACGTGACATGTCACATGTAACGAGAATAAAAAAACAATCGTAGAACATTTTGTTGATACAACGTACTGAGGCGAACTTGTTCCGTGCTCTCCGCCGCCGCACACACGCCAACACACATATACACACACAAACATACATTCACACTCACACACACAACACACACACACACAGCTCCGCGACCCATCACCGAGTACAAAATTACCAAAAATTTATATTCAAAGTTTTATTTTGTCTTTCGTTTCCTCTTCAACTTCTTGCTTACATACCTACCTACATAGATTGTATTTTTTTTTATGTATATCTAATTATAAATCTAGAAGAGTCTACGCTTTAAGCTCGTGGTTTGGCTTTGAATATTCATTTTTCTGAGTGATAAAGATGTGTCCATTGTATTTTGAGTATCACGTCGCGACATCGTTTCAATGTGTATTTCTTCTATGACTGTCATTTGAGAGCGAGTTTTATAAAAACAAACAACAGTATGACAGGACCGTCTGAGCCTTGGGCAAATTTTTCCATTTTGTATCATACCTAATTTTAGAATCTTATTTTTTCTTTTTATTATTTATTTTAAAATACTTAACTATTTTATATTTGAATATAAATTACGGTCTTCGGAAATGATAAATGATTTGGAAATTCTCTTAGGTACTTATATTGTTGTTAATTTCAACAAGAATGTTGCTTAAACAAACTGGCAATTGTTGTATAGATAAATATCAATTTTTATATTTGTATATAATTATTTTTCTTGTATAAATTAATCAAATAGAATTAGATCTGTGAATGATTGATGGTAATTATTCTTTAATTTGGGTTCTAGTTGCCTACCAAATCGTTTGTTTAATTTTAATAAAAGTATATGAAATACATTATTATTATTATGAAATCAAATTCTGGATCTTTCTATTCGGCTATGAGATGTTTACTATAGTCATATATAGAATCCTTGATTTATTTATTTAACAGTTTCTCACAAGGGTACAGTCGAACACGCTAGTTTAACTCCAACGAGTTTTCATAATTTTAACTAATAAAAGCGCAATATCTAGTAAATTGAATTTCACTTAAATTCTTATATATAAAAATGACAAGGAAATGCCAAGACATCGTTCGATTGTATCCAACAGTATACAACATCACTATACAAGAGTCAGATGCTTGCTGGATGTGCGATAAATAAACTTTTCCATGGTTTAAAAATCAATCGTCTACCCGGACAAAGTATTAAAAAAGAGGATAAATCACACGTGTCTTTTGAATGAACTAAATCACGTAAATTTTTCGTATGTTATATTTTTTATAACGCGTTGACTTCAATCTGCTTCAATATAAAGTAAATTCACACAGCGAGTATTTGGCTCCACTACAACATCGTATTGTTAAGTATTAATGTTAAATATAACTGATCTCACGTCATTGTCACACGACCATTCAAGTAATTTGTCATTTTACAACTTGCAACATTAGCTATTATATAAATTTTATCTACAAAAAAAAATCACGTCGACAAGTTAAATGACAAAATTACTCTGTTGGTATTTTTATTATTTATGTGGACGTTCACATACCAAAAAAATATTTACATGGGATGAAAAGTTTGACAATATGCCTATAAACGCTTGCATCGGAAGGCAACTTTGAGAGTACACATATATTTTTGTTATAACTATTGTATCTTATTATAATAATAAATTGTTAATTTTGTGAAAATGTGCGACTGCATCGGATTGTACCTATTATGATTATTTTCTATAATTTCTATAGCAATACACATCTCGGGCTGGGTTTGGGTCGAGTCACTTCTAATTGCCTTCAGCCCGATATGTAATTATTTTCTACTGTTTCAATAAAATCTTTTTGTAAATTTGTTTTAGGTATGGATGTTGTATAAGAATAGTTGTAAACGTATTATCATTTTTGTAAGTGTAACATTTGTTTTAGAAGTGACAGTCTGATCTCTTAAGATAAATAATAGCGTGTGATCGCGAGTGAGGCGTTTGTAATGGACACTATGCTTCAGTTTCCCAACTCATTATTTAAACATTTTATTTACAAAATTACATACACATACCTCAGGGTACCGCAACAATGTGGCCTGTGTCAGCGGTATTAAAAAAGCGCCATCTATCGTACAGTTGAGTCTCGAAGCACGTGAACAGTGCAAACAAATCACTCGCAACGACTTGTGTGCCTGCCTGTCAGTCAATCCTGCCTCAATATCAACAAATCATGTTTAAATCGTTTGGAAAATAATTGTATGTATCACAAATTATTATTTATTTATTTATCCTAGGACAGTGCTTTGTCGATCTTGTTAAATAATAAAGAAAATGTACCTGTGTTTTGCGATTCGGCGCGACATGTTCTGTAGTGTGTGGGTAATTTCGCTCACTTATCTTATCCACCCGAGTGTTTGGGTGCAAGCGGCGACGGGACGCTTTAAGAGTACAAATTCTGTATAAGCCCCTACTTGAGTGTTAATTGTAATTAATTTTAAACACGAAACAGGGAGAAGATATCGTCAGAGTACGAAACTAGTTAATGTAGCGCGGGCGGCGGTAGTTTTGAACAACAGTAAGCTCTGCCTTCGGTGTTGTCTCTTCCTTAAATAAATAATTATTGTATCTATCCTATCGCTACAGTGACTTTTGAATTGCTATCTTCCGACTTCGCACTCATCTGTTAGAGTAATCTGATATTCCCTAGCGGGTCCCGCGAAACCGACGATAACTCGCGGTTCCGTTTCCATTGCGCCGTCTTTACGAATCAGATTAACGTCATCATTAGAGCGCGATGTAAACGAGACTTATATTGCAAGTTGGTTCGGTGCCGTCGCGTTAAAATATCGTGTGACACTGTAACGATAGGGTATTAGCAGGTGCGTCGCACTATACGCGACCACGTTTTATTAGATAAGAAATGTGTTATTAGAAAATTGAAATTGCAATAAACAGTCAACGGCCGCTCGACACAACGCAGTAGGAAACCAACTTAGTCTCTGTAAATTTAAAATTAGTCCGGTTGTAAAAAAATATCAGTGCAATTGTAAATATTGGAGCCAAAATTTTTATACAAATTATTTCTTAAATGCATTTCGGACCAAGTTGCGTGCGTAGTGTCGCGGGGTCGACGACCTCTCTTCTCGATTCGCCTGCATTCGGTTTACTTAACGTTCTGCAATGGAGCTGCTGAACAATAACCTCAAGTCCTCAACAAACATTTAGCAGGTTCATTTGTGTACATTTGCTATCAAACTGCAAGTAAATCGAATGTAAGACGAACACTGGCGAGCATTAAACGTATAAAGTTTCAGCAAACTGTTAAGAGATGGCGCTGAAATAACTTAATAGTTTTCTTAGACGATATTTTTAATGCAAGTTGAATTTGTCGTATTGCATTCAT
This sequence comes from Choreutis nemorana, assembly GCA_949316135.1. Classification (NCBI taxonomy): domain Eukaryota; kingdom Metazoa; phylum Arthropoda; class Insecta; order Lepidoptera; family Choreutidae; genus Choreutis; species Choreutis nemorana. Next base: position 1,793,572 of record OX438609.1, read on the forward strand.
TCGTTGTCTGAACTTAGAGGCGAACATTAGGTACTTTGACAACTGCTGATGAGTTGGCAGCATTATTCAATGTAATTGATGAAACGTGGCACATATAATTTACTATATGTAAAAAGTTATAGAACTAATTTAATAAAATTATAAATAATTTTTATTGTATTATTTCACATCACGTCGCATGCATTAGGTTAAACGCCTGTCTAAACCACAAGATACTTAAAGGTGTAAAAGGTAATGAAAACAAAACCTTATTCTCTCTCATATTTGCTTTATTTTTCGACAAACAACATCTGTCACCGGTATGTCATGTCATTTTACCTACACACAACGTTAACCTTAGAAAGAATAACAACATTCAAGCCACGTAAAGAATGCACGAATTGGCCTGGACTTGCATACAATTTATCCCATAACAAGATAACTGATTTTTTTCTTCCGATAGTAACTTTTCAATAGAAATTAAAAGATAATTTTGTTTTATGTCTGTAACAAACTTTAATGGCATTAAATTATTAAAAGTCTGAAGAGGACAGGAAGATTTCTTTCACTATTATTTATCATAACATACAAACTCACACATCTTAAAATTTCTACAATTCTGTACAAATTAACGGTAACCAATGTTATTCTAATTTGACAGTCTAATAGGAAATGAATTTAGAATTGGAGATCGAAAATTGGGTTGTATTTGTTTCCTTGTTATATTGACTCAGAAGCCTCAATATTTAACCAGCGAAAAGAATTTAAAAAGTTTGTCAAAGCCGTTAAATAAACATGCCCCGTGTCTTAATAATTTCTTCATTTTTGAGACACCAACAGTTTTTTTTCCCACAAAAATTTCTTTAGCGACACCATTTTTTATGGTTAACTTAACTTATTATGTATCCGCCGCTCCACCGCTCATTAGTATGTATACTGACTGTCACTTCAATTCACAATCAGTGTGGCCATTTTTACGACTTAACAAATGTATAATATTCAAATACATTTATGGCATACAGGCCTTTTTAGAGTATTTCCCGTTCATCCGATCAGTCGGTCACATGGGAATTGTTTTCCCGTTCGTCCCATGAACATTTCTTATAATAAAGCAAGCTTTATTATATTATACTTTTGCGGCTTTCAATCAACATCGAGTTTTTAAATAAAAAGGATATTTTGTTAATCTTTGTCAGGTACAAATTTAATTAAAAATGTCCCATTTTCACGTAAGTTCAATGCGAAAAAATCGAAATATTTTTTTGTTTAGGGCGTGGGGAAAAAAAGTAAATTTCGATTTTAAACGGACATAGCTGGTAACAAAAAAAAATATTTTGCATCAGATCTTGCTTTTTTACTTATTTACGATATAATTGCGAAACGTTAATGAAATTTACATGATCGGACGAATTTTTTCTTTCCAATTTAAACGTTGGTCGAACGGGAAAAATCCCATTGGTCTGACTGACAGATCGAAAGATGATAGAAAACACCCCTTTTTAACCCCGCAATCACATAAAATACTTAAATAATATTAATATCGTACTAAACAATTAATAAAAGGTTTATAGATAAAATTGGTCAGCCAAATAATCTTTCATAACACTGAATTACTATAACTTTTCGATTTAGTTTAAATTAATACTAAATAAAATTACAATATCACTAAGTCTAGTTTAAAGTAGTAAAGTTTTAAATAATATCTTGTGATTTGAAATGTAAATATTTTCCTGCTTTAAATTTTGAAGAGTAATTGGACATTTAAAAAAAAAAGTTTTAAAATTATTCCGTGATGGACTATTTTATTTATTACTAGTGTGGATATTATTTAATAAGTTCAATAGATTTTTAGCGAATTTAGAATAATAAAATTACTGAGGTAACTTGCCAAAATTAAATTTTAGCTGAATTTTTAGAGGAACAGGATTTTTAGTATTTTTCATCTATCTATGAAACACTTACATTATGTAACATTTTCACAGATTTTCTTAATTTCTTATTTACCTAATTGATATTTTTTAATAGCGACACCTATGCCGCATTGAAAGTTTACCAGGACAATTATGATGAATCATTAGCAAGAAGTTTTGATTTCACTGTCACCAGAAACTATTTACAAAACTTTGTTTATTAGATGTTGCATCTCTTTCTATTAACTAAATCGGTAGCTTTGACAGAAAGTGATGGACAACATCTAGTTTTGTTTTGTTCTGGTGTAATAATGTCTTAGAAATAATTATTAGCTAAATAAAACAACAAGGTATATAATACAAAACATTTAGCCTTCGAGGCTATTTACTCAACTGCAATTCTAGGAAGCCATTTGTAAATAAAACAAATATATTAATTAAAAATTGTAACTAGAAATTCGAAGAGTTTTGCTTACACCTATGGGGTTTTTGACTTTAATACAATAAATATAAACCTATTAAGAATATCAAAACTGATATCGACTAGCAAATGACGGCACAAGACTTTAAATTACCTTATTTTTCTAAATGTAGACTTGAAAATTAAAATACATGTAAGGACAGATATTCTACTGATTTACCTGAATCAAACAAACTTCCCTTTGTTTACTGATTCAATTAATAAAAAAACCATTGATTTTTATGTATAGCTTTCCTGGTTAACCGAAAGTATGCAAGTAGAAGTTGTTGAATTACTATTTTTAAAAGTATTTAATTCCCTTACTTTAGTAAATAAATTAACGATAGGTAGCTTATTGACGACGGGCTTAACAAGCAATATCAGTCCACCACAATCCAAACCTCATATCTTAATGCACCTAAGGTGTTCTAAAGCAAAACTATATCTTATTACGCCTATATTAATGTTAGACATCAAACAAATACATACAAATAAACATTTAAATACACATGTAAAAACATAAATATAGCTAACTGATTCCATAATGCTTTTAACTAAAAATATTTAGTCTTTTCACCCCCTTTAGACAAATATCGTTTTCCGCAAACGCCAACAGTAAATAAAAATGTATTGAAATGACAGTACAATGACGTAAATCGAGCGCATAGCAATGTCATTTCAGTACATTTTTATTTTCTGCTGGCGTTAACGCTTGCGAAAAAAAAACTGTTCTGAGGGGACAGATACATCAAACAGCAAAAACATTAACAATAATAAAAAGACGATATCAAGAAATGAATTTTGCGTTAAGCCGGGTACCCACTTAGAGGTGTAGCACGTAATGCAACTGATACTGAATCAAACAATAAGAGTTTACAACACGTCCGTGATCATCGCAATACTGCCAGAATACTACAGGCGACTTTGTGCTCGCCACAAAAACCGCCAACCGGTGAGTCGCTACGACCACACTACGGGCCAACGTACTCACTTGATACAGTACCAGATAAATAACGTGCTGCACCTCTAAGTGATTATCCTCCTTTAATTATCTATGTATTCTAATAAATACAATTGAGTTTTAAGTTTGTATTCAGGAATTAATCTTCCTAACTACACATGCGATGTCAAAATTTCTATCAACAGAATTTAAAATGGACATTCATGTTGGACAGTATATACATCTGCGCGGGCAAAGGCTAATAGTTTTATTATATATTCATTATATACAAAGTTCATGCTCAAACCGAATTCGTAAATGTATGCTATACTACAAATTAGACATAAAGCTTGTATGGTACATCTGTTGTGTATTTGATTGATTTTACATAATATAGATTAGAAAACGGTTCTTTTAATACATAAAATTGACATCTAAAGATTTGAATCGAACCAAAAGACAATATAAGTACATAAACATAGGAAATGTGATTCATTATATTCTTCTTTCTATATGAAAATCCTTGGATGAAATAAAACAACGCAAAATTCGTTCATTGATAACTGATGGCTACATTGATTTTAGAACATTTTTAATACTACTTTACTATTCTATTAATCTGCTGTAACATTATCTATATTCGTATAAGTATTCTAATAAAGCTATGCAATCCTAACATTAGTCTATACTAATTGTTTATCGGTGGATCTATTTGGTATGGTTCAACTGATACTACACTAGAGTGAGCATTTCATTTGATTTTCGTTTTGTAAAATAACCTAAAAAAATCTACTTGAATAAAGAACTACAGAATATTGTTAACTCGTTATTTTTATATCTATTTATGGTAACTTCAATCTATTAAAATAGAACAGCTACAAGAAAAACAATCCCAATTTACCAAACCGATTCATTCGAACGTCGATTCGGTCCAGTATCGAACCGAAAAACCAGATAATTTAGTTCCGAATATCACGTAAACGTGACCAGTTTGGATTTTTTTAAATTGAAACCAGCAAACTATACCTGTCTCTGTCTTACTTATCGCAGTCTTGTACTAGATGTTCGCTGTCTTCGTCTCGCCTGGAGTGCGGTCTTCTAAGAGGTCTTGGGTGTTGTAAAAGAGAGAATCTTTCTGATTGGTTGCCTTGTTTCTTACCTATTGCATTCCTTAGATGGCTTTCACCTGTAATTTATAAAATATAAAATAAATAATAAAAACTTTGTGAAGTACCTAAGCCATTGAAGATTCAAACCCTGCCTTTTAAATGTGTGATATAAGATCATAAAACATAAGCAGCAAATCATTAGGCTTTGTCTCGTTTCAAAAACACAATGAATTCTTCACAGACTAAATCGCAAAGAAAATGAAGTAAATAAATACTAATAACAATAGAAACGTAAAAGTCAGATTTTAAAACAATGTTTGCATATTTTAGTACATTCAAATAATCAAAAACTACTTCCGGTTCGGAATGCAAATTTACAGGGAAGAATCCGGTAAGAAACCTCCGTAGTTGCTTTTTTCAATATAATTTATTTTGTGTTACAATCATATCACATTAGAATCATTACAGTAATAATCACATCACGACACAAATTGACTCAGCCCTACAGTAAGATTGAAGAATCTTAAGTCGAAACAACGATATGGTATAAACTACTACATCAAATAATTGGACCCGCAACCTCTTGCGTAGCAGCCGGCTGTTTACACCACTGTGCGACAAAGGCATTAAAAAATGCATTGTTAATGATTTAAAAACTGTTTTAAATTAATTTCTTTTATTATTTCAAATACGTTTTATTTGTAAATAATCAAACAAAATGTATTTAAAATTTAAATAATAAATATCCAACTGACCCGGCAGTGACAGCGGCCTGGTGAGGTCGTGATGTCGCGGTGACGCCGAGCGTGACGAGCGAGCCCGGGACGCGCGGCGGCCGGGCGGCGTGCTCGCCTCCTGCATACATACTATTGCATTCAGTCACCTTGTGACACTCCAGACCCTCTTTACCTCTATATGGACAAGCAGTGCTCTTGGCGTTCCAGGCATCAAGGGCATCGTCAATAGGCGGCGGTATCACTTTCCATCAGGTGAACCGTCTACTTGTCTGCCCATGACGTATTTTACAAATGTGGTGACGACACATTAAACCCTCTTTAGCCCGCTTGGAAGAAAGTAAAAAACAATCTACAGCACTTAATAACTCTAGCTAATTAAAAGTACATAAAAAGTGCATAAGATTGAGATATTGAGATTGATTGATTTAATTTTGGAATTTGAGTGAAAGTAAAACAATAAAATACAAGATACTAAATAAAAAATAGGTACAAGTGAGAATAATACAAAACAATATTTTACAAAACAAGCGAAATAAATGTACCAAATAAATTAAAGAACGACAAATTACATGTTAAATTAATTTTGCAAGGAAACATTGAAATTATCTTACACACTACACTGTAGCAAACAAATTTTATTTTGATCCATGGCAACATTTTAAACATGACCCAAGCTTGAGCAAACAAAAAATACACAAGCACACACATGCGTAGAACATACACACACTTTAGCATATATGACTCTGGACTGTTCGATATTAAAAGATAATTCTAAAATCAAATAAAACTGCATACCGCGGAACTACAAACTTAATTGATTTTTTAGGAGTGACAAAAATCTAATTAATTAGCGGATCTTATCTCTTTAAAGATGATTTGCTCATTTTTTTGTAGTTCTGTTGTTAGTTACGCAGAATTGCACCATCACCGACGATTTTTTTTCTCTTTTAATATCTAAATTTTTCCTTATTTTTCTTCAAAGCATTTTGTTCTATTATAATTAAGCAAACAAAATATGAAAGTAGAATTCTGTTGTAGGATATAATTACAGAACAGTGAAATTACTTTATATGTTGTTAGTACGGACATGCCTCCGTAACTATGATAAAAAATTTCATTCTGTAGTCGTTATTTGATGTAAATTAATTAAAGTAAATTATTAAAAACCAGCAATAAATACGATTGCAACTTCTTTAAATTGTTATTTTTTCATTACCAGGCATGTCCATACTAAGACTCACTATTGATAGTGTTATAGATAGAGAAGCACATGCAAGTTATGCGTATATGTGTGTGTTAGTGACCTTTTCTTGGTCGACGGAGTAAGCGCACGAGAAAGCACTCTCGGAGCCGAAGTCGAAAGCGCTCGCCGCTCGGAACGACAGCGATTCTGTTATTACAAGCATCACTCATTACACGTTGCCTCCACACCTTTATTAATTTATGTCTGTTTAAAGCATCGATGTACATAGAAATCTCCGTTCAAGCAATATTAACATAAACGCCTTAATCGTGTCCGCCTTTGAATTAATATTTTCTGGTTTGGTTGGGACATTTTGTTACTTAAATTTTGAGACACTGATGGATGTTATAGATGGACTTTCATATATGTGTAAAATTATAGGATGTTTTAAACGGGGGGCGTATCTATGTACATCAATTATAATGTTAGTTTACTGGTAGCATCAAATATTTCCTAACAATTCTTTGCAAAAACTAATATAATCTTGATTTAGAAGTATTGTTTAAAAGAAAATATATTTACGGATAAAACGTGTAATTATATACTTTGTCCTTATGTACTTACAGCGAATAAGCCCTTTTTATAGTATTACTAAGTAAGTTGTATAAAAGATTAACCTTGGTATAATCTAATTTGAATAATGCGAAATTCTATATTTTTAGAACAATTCGTTAATAAATTAAACCTCCAATCAGTCAATAACCGACTAACCGATAAAGATTAGAAATTGTAGATGGATAAGGAAATCGTAGGTATATGAGGTAGGTCACGGAATTGTTTATAAAAATTAAAGCGCAAATTTAAGTAATAACTAAAACTCACTTTAAGATTGGAATATAAATTTAATTTGACATCTCAGAAAAAGTTCTTTTAAATTAAATTAAACCTGTTAACTTTTTTAAAACGATGAAGACAATTTTTTGGATTTTATAAAATTTTCTAGAAATCTTTCTAAGAATTATCTTTACGATACTTCTTGATTCTTTAGTTTTGACGCCTTTTATATCTGAAAGCATAATTATAAATCTAAAAATTATTTTATTGTACTACGCAATGACAGACACCCTCAAATTGTTCTTATTATTTTTAGTATTTTCATGCTACGTAATATTAGTAAGGGTCAAAATTAATTTTCAGGTATATGCAAGCATTTCGGAAGTATTTTTGGATGTTACCATGTGGGAAGCAGCTTGTTGGTGGTGGTGACCTGATCATATGTTCGTGGACCTCTTTCAAGGTCAGGGGATCTTCCTCCACGAAATCTAGGGCCGAACTTCCGAATTCCTGAAACATTATAAGAAAGGTGATGGTCAAATAGAGAAATAAGATTGGGTCAAATTATAGTTCAGCTCATCTGCTCATGGTAGGACATGTTGCAAGAGTAAAGAAAAAAAATGCGTGTCAGACGCACGAAGGGTGCGGAATCCTTTGAATAAAATCACATAAGCGAACTTGTTGAACAAATTCACGAACACCTTCAGAATTTAGTTGCAATTTTTACATAACATAAACTCTCGCCATAAGTAATCCCTCGAGAAGGTAGGCAGAGGTGTTACACACCTCCTTTCGCATGTCTATGTTGATTCCCAGTGTGACAGGTTGCGAATCTGTCGCCACTATCCGGGCACAATGAGGAACATGGTAGCTTCAACTTACGGCCACTCGAATCTCGAACGCTCGCCCTATCGGGTGGTTCGGTTGGTTAACCAAGGCACGTAACAACCTGAGCTACCACGTCCTCCAAATTTTTTCCACTTTTTGATCGCAACTATCACAAGTGATCAGTTTGTAGTTTTAAATTGGAAGATGTCTTTTTTATTGTTAAACAATGTAAAAAAAATATATGTACATATTTACCTGCGACATCAGTATGGTGTCGTCTGATTCACATTCGTTTATATGACTTTCTATCAGGCTCTCTCTACTCGCCATTACTTGCTGAAATTATATAATAACTATTAAGCACATATTTTCTAACCATTCTTTTAAAATACGATGATAACTGGGTGAACTGGAACAACTACTTGTTTTACAAATTAATTCGTAAAGAACTCTGCTTGAGAAATGCTTACAATATTCTTTTCGGTATAGCTTCATGTAATTCCCATAATGTAACATACATAAACTTACGCCGTAATCCCTCGAGAGGGATTGGCAAAAGTGTAACGCACCCTATTCGCATGTCTATGTTGAGTCCCAGTGTGACAGGTTGCGAATCTGTCGCCACTATTCGGGCTCCTTAAGGAACACGGCCATTACACCGTACCCGACCCTCGTACCCATGACCGGACGGGTCGGAACGATCAGTTAACCACACGTAACAAACTGAGCGACCACATCCTCTGAGTTACCACCTCCTTCCAAGGTTTTTCGTTACCTAATTGGTATAAATGGCGTTTTCTTATACACATGAACATAAACTCACGCCGTAATTAATCCCTGGAGAGGGGTAGGCAGAGATGTTACACACCGCATTACGCATGTTTATGGGTAGGCAGAGATGTTACACACCGCATTACGCATGTTTAGGAGAGGGGTAGGCAGAGATGTTACACACCGAATTACGCATGTTTATGCTGAGTACCTTTTATTTTATATTTTTGTATGTTTAGGTTGAGTTTCTTGTATTATATAAAAAGAAAAGCATAAACTCATTGGTAAGACACTCCAACCTATATTGAAAAGCCAATCCAAGTCTTTGCAGCTAAAATATTAAAATATTTGACCTACTTTTGTCACCTCATTGCATATTCAAATGTATTGAAAGAGCAAAATACATTTCAATATTAATTCGCCAGCTGCACATTGTAATTCAAATTGAGGATAATAGTTGACCTGTTTTGAGTGAATCATTTCAATTTCCATACATTGTTATTTTTTGTATTAAAAACGAAATTGAATAAAGGAAAGTATATTTGTCATTGTAATATTTTCAGTTTTGTTTGCGTGAAATTTAGGGCAAATTTATATTGTTTGTATACAACTTATATCTCCATGTAAATATACAATAAACAGTCAAGTGTGAGTTGGATTTACTCATGAAGGGTTCCATACATTCATACAAAATTAAATAACATCTACATTTCAGATAATTTCATATAGGAAACAAGATCAAGCAGAAAATGTTGAAAAAAAACACTTTCCTTGTATTGTTTACATTTTCAGTATTTTTGGTTATGGCATCAACAACATTCTCTGAAAAATTCCAGACTATCTATTAAGCTTCATGAGATACAGCCTGCTGATAGACTGACAAACGGACAGACACTGGAGGCTTAGTAATCAGGTCCCGTTTTTCACCCCAAAAATACCTTAACATAATGAACAAGTTCAGTTTATATTGAAAGGAATAAAAGTAAGTCAATTGAGATACAAATCTCTATTTTTACAGCAAAATCATAATTAAAAAGAGTTTCCTTTAAATTACCATAATTATAGATAAGATAGCCATTGTAGTATATTTAGAGATAGACATAAAACTTTTGTGTGTTACTATTTTGAGCTAAAACTATATCTTGCAGTATTGTGGTGCAGGTCTGTCTAAAGCTAATATTTTCTTGGGGAAATTCAGATGACTAAACAGACTAGAGACTAGAGAAACTATAAAAGTTTTTGAAGAAAAAAAAAATGTATATGCTTAACTGGTTACCATAGAGTAGACCATAATATGTTTGTCGCTAGGGATTTTTTTAAACAGTAAGCTTATCTAAAGTCAATCCCAAATTGTTATTATTGAGTTTGTTTTTTTTTTGTAGTTCTGTAGTATTTATTTAGGTCTTCATGTAGAGCTTAGCACATGTATCACTTATCTTGTTATTAATGTTGCAAGTTTCATAAAAATTATAACACCACTAACTACAAAACGAATTAGTTACTTAAATGTAATTAGAAAATACCAAAATTTTGTTACTCACTTGCAAATAAGGATTATCTTGTCTAGACAGTCTTAAGGCTTCCATATCTTGAGCTATGTTCCTAGTTCTTCCAGGTGTTAGCAAAACAGCTGGCCCACCCGCGGGAGGTGCCAGCACTAGAAACAAACAACACTTCTTATCTAAACTCTTTGAACACTATCATCGATTCTGCCAGTATTTCTCATCTTACACTTACCCGACAAGGAATCGTTACTGCTATCCATCACTGCAGTACAACAAAACAAAAGTGAAGATACCACTATTGAAAAGTAAATGGGATTCTTATATTTAAGAAATAAACACAATAAACTCAGCACATTTAAATGAACTTTCTCTGATAGAAACCTTCGTAGTAACGCTTAGAAAATGACTTGGTTATTCGTTTTCCTTGTTTCTTTTCTACTAATAATTTACTACATTTTCCATAAACACAACGAGGAAATAAATGAAAATGGAAATCCGCAGCACGATAACGATTACTTGACACTCCTACAGTCTACCTAGTGACACTAGTGACGGTCACATAAGTTATAGATGGCTGTCAAAATGACAGTTGTGCCTGCATGATAGTTCGGAAAGAAAACCGGTGTTCAAATCACGTCGGGGTCAAAAACTTCTATTTTAATTTGATGAAAAGGTTTTGACACTGGCAAAATGTTATTGCCAGAAAAAAAGAAAAAAAACCGTGGCGGGAAATTTTATTATTTTTTTGCCTTTGCTTGTATATAAGCAGAATTTAATGTGTAAAATGCTAGTTTTAACCAGTTTATATCTGTGTGGAGAACGTGAAGTACGACGATTCGGCTGCTTTGTTTATCATCTCCCAAACAACTCACAAGAAGCCTACAGTAACAGTACTCGCATATTACTGCAGGCAAATTCATCTTTTCATCATTTCATCCCTCATAAAAAGTTCGTTACAAATTTAGCTCGACACTGGCAAAATACTCGGAAGTATTTGCAATGATGATGGCAATGCCACCAAAAAAAAGAAGGAAAACCTGTGGTGTGTGAAAATATCTTGCTTTATCACACATTAAATGCCTTTTTGTATTTAATTTTGTGTCGACCATGACTGGATGCTATACGTTATAAAAATTATATACACAAAAGGTTACCAATAAAACAACACAATGAACGCAGAAAATGACTTTATTAAATGTGAACAAAGGCACACTCCTAATTAAAAAGGCACCTTTTGACAAATATTGTTCTAATCCGACTACATTCTTGTAAATATATCTTTTAGCGTCTAAAACTTTAGAATATTCCAAGCAAAAATCTCTATTTACATACAATTTCAATTCAAATGTATCAATGTCAGAATTTCTACAACATCTACAATGCGAGCAAATCGAGTCTAGAATGGAATCCATTATTAAATATTACAATTTAAAAGTATTATTATGAATTTAAAGCATTAATTAATTAATCGTATTACATAATTTGTTCGTTTATAGATCGTTGTCAGTGAGTACAAATTGGACGGTGCTACTGTAGTCGAGGATCCGGTTCTTTATCCCCTTCAACTTGGCAATGAAGTGCTTGTGTACTTTAGTATTGGTCCTCTTGTATCGTAAGGATGTTATCATCTTATCCACCGTGTAGTGGAGCCAAAGAATGTTTGTGTAAGGCTCGAAATTCTTCCAATCATTCCTGTGGAGCAAACAAGAGATTTTTAATTAAAATAATTAAATTTAACCATTTATTAATAAGTGATCGTTTTTTCGCCGGATTTCGACCGGGTTTCAATTGAGAATTAGAATTGAGTTGAAAAATAGTAAAATAGATTTTAAAATATTGTTGTTTTATAAAGTGGCATAGTCATTTGGTCACTTAGCTCTTTTCATCTTAATTAGAATATAGATAAGAGACAGAGAACCTCCTCCTTTTTTGAAAGTCTGTTAAAAACGTGTAAAAATAGAAAAGAACAACAATCAAAATAGTAACATCAACTATTAGTTATACATACACATTGTTTACTGTTAATTGTGACAAACATCTAATGCGTAGTGTACCAACGTCACTACATAATATGTAACAAACTACATACGTGTCGTATCATAATTTGATGCGCTATGAGTACCTACATATGTATACACACCATGTTTGAATGCGTCATACACGTTTCGATGCATATTAAAACATCAACGTAATTAATGTAGTTATGTATCATGATAAGGCACGTTTCGCTTTAACTGTTTACATTCCAAATTAATACATATTCTAATTTAATTTGTTCAATTTTTGTTTGCTAAACTGTATCTTGTGTTCTAAAAACAGAAGGCATCTTTTTGTAGAACTACAAGAACTTTTTTTTAAATTTCCTTTAGGTAAACTCATAATTCTTTATTTCAATGTACGTTTTATTCAACTATTTATTTAGTAACTTGTTCAACGTTTTCAACATTATGCAATTTCATTTGATCCAATCATTTATAGTTGTGTTAATTAAATCCGCCATATTTCCTATCCACGAAAACAGTAGCGGTAATGTCATACAAGCCCAAAAGCCCGGCTTGCCCTATCAAAATTCAATATGCCTTGCATAGCAAGGTTCAAAATTAGCGCCTTTTCTAGCTGAGGATCGCTCAGGCCATTTCGCTCGCACACGTTGGCTTGCAACAGGGCTTGAGTCTTTGTCTCTTTCTTACCTATTGAAACGCTCTAAAAATCTCTCATAATGCGATAAAGGTATAAGTTGGTTTTTATAGGAATTAGTACTACACATAAAGCAAGCTTGTATAGTGAAGTTGTACACGAAAGCATAAAGTGAATGCAAAATATCCCGTTCGCTCTTGCCGTTCATTCTCACTTCAGATTGTTGACTTACTGAGCGAGCGAAAGTGCCAAGTAATTTGGTAATTGTTTGTGCGGTGTTTTTGCATAATAAATATTTATTTCATTGGTATAATCAATAGAGAAAGTAGTCTCTTGTAATAAATTGTGTAAAAAATTTGATTAGCGAGTTCAAGGTAAAATATTTAGACTTTCTTCATAAAAAATATATTTGTTTGTATTCTTCCTGTGTATTGAAATATCGTAATGTGTTTGAACTAATGAAATTTGTTACTGAAAATAGTTTCGAAGATGCCTTTCCTCAGGTGAGTTCTTTGACAGAACATGCGTTTTCGTCTCAAAACGGTTAACCGAGTTTTCAATTACAGATATCGAAAAACAATTGTTGGTAGAATTAAAACTTGAATGGTGACCACGGGCTGGAAGGTGTAGTGTTGGACGGCCCCCGCGAGGTGGATAGACTGCCTTTTTATCGGCTGCAGGGAACCGCTTAATGCAAGAAGCCCAGCCTCATAAACAAATAATATATATATAAAATAAATAATATAGTTTTCTCATTCATTCATGTAAATTGTCCATTACAGAGAGGTAAATAGAGCTCGAGTGAATGTCATTTCAATATATGTTCATTTTTGCATCCGTCTAAGGTGGCAGGATCGTTCCTAAGTCTAATTTTTTTCATTTCGGCCTATGTCTAGCAGTGGACGTCTTCCAGCTGATAATGGATGCTTTAATAGAATGATGTCTCACCCGAGCCTGTCCCTCATGAGCCTGTAGACCTGGAACTGGTAGTCGCCGATGGCATCGAACAGGCCGGCGTCCGTGCTGAGGTCGTTGTACAGAGTCGCGCCGAGCGGCAGCCGCGCGCGCGCCAGCGAGTAGTCGATGATGGCGCCCGCCACGCCGCCGCGCGCCACCGCGTAGCGCCGTCCGCGCAGCACGAACGTCGCGCACTGTTACAGCACCATCCGTCACAACGACACCGAGGCTATTCTAACTCAAAGGCGACGTACCGAACGGGCAAATCCCATAAACCCATTTACATTTTGAACCCAATTCAAGAATAATCAATTTTTAAAATCGAAACATAGAAATGCAAAAAAATAATATAAAAATTCATTAAGAAAAAAGCATTTGTTATTAAAACAGACTGGAAATTAAATTTTGAAGGTAAAACGGTCAAAATTATTTTAAATCTAATACCGTTCGCTATCTAAGGGGAACAATTCAGCAAAATTAATAAAAAATACAATGGAAAACATTTAGATTTTCTGATTTTGATTTTTTTTTTTTCAAAAACCAAATTCAATGTTTTACCTTTTGATCGGTAGGTGCTATGAGTATGTTACCCCAGTGCAGATCGCGATGTTCAAACTGAAAGGCTTCTTCGCCTACTGCCAAACCAAAGGCTATCTGTTAAATGAAAAAAAAAAATTGTAAATAGTTGTCGCCAAAAAATACTTTTATTACAAAACTTCGAACTAGTTTGTACTTTAAGTTTTATACAATAAAGATAAATATTAGATTTGGTATGTACGCAACGCACAGCAACACAGCTTAATCTGTTGCCATCATAAATTTCATCAACAGAAAGATCACTGATAAGTACAGCCTGGTAAAAAAGTTAAGGAAATAAATGAGGGCACTGTGACCGATTTTCTAGAAAGTCTGAGCAGTGACCAATGAAATTGTAGTTTAATAAAATTGTGGTATTGCCAGGTAAGAAATATGTAGTTCCACATGTCACCACATGATAGTCTTATTTACCTATCTGTACGTACTTGTTTATACAATCACTTCCATAGACTTAGTTAAAATTATGAAGAATACAAAAAAAAAATACAAAAATAAAAAGTATTCAAGCAGAAAAAAAATGCAAAAAGTACTTTGGTAATTTATTCAAAAACTAAAAATTTTGTTAAAAAAATATATAAATTAGTATTCAAAACACTTAGTTAAAAAAAAATATAAAACACACTTGGACACATTGAAAGCAGGTAATCGTTTTAGCAGCGGATAAGTGAAAATCTAGTCAAGGGTGGGTTGCACTTGCACTAGATAATCACTCATCAACCGCCGAAACAAGACGTCCATGCATTCTGACACTGAAATAAAAACAAAACAAAAAAAAAGTGAAATTAAAACAAAAAAACATGCCTTAAAAAAATTACAATTTCTCTAACTTTTAATTTCTTCAAGTGTTTCATACACTGCTCGACATTGACATAAAAATATCAATAGTTTTATTATAAAAAGGTTTTGTGAGAAGCTAAACACTTGCAGAAAAACAAGCTTTCACAATATCAATATTGGAGTAAAACAAACATAGTTAACACTTATGAATGATGAAATCTAATACGACAAAGAACTAAGAAAAATAGTTACTAGGACAAAAATAAAACAACAAACCATTATAAAAATGCTCATATCCTAGTAAATCTAAATTACACGAGATAAATTTGTCTCGTCTGTTACTGTTTTCATGCCAACTAACATCTTCGTAATTAAAATATAATTAAGTTAAGACTAAAAATTACATTCGAAATCCCTTTCACATTTATAAATTTGAGATTTGTGGTACATATTTCATAGAAGTACTTTTCCAACGAACCTGCCAAAACAGAGCGTGCGCTTGTTCCGCGTTATTGAACTGGTAGCTCTCCAGATCTTGACCAGCATTAGCCAATTCCAGGACAATGTACTGCTGGTGACGCGGCAGTATCGCTGGGTTGTCGTTCTCAGACCCTTTGCACTCGTCGTACAGATCCCAAAGATCCAGAAGCCTCGATGGGTAGTTACCATACACGCAGCGGACCGCTAGAACCTGAAACAAAGTAAGTATTCATTTATATTGTTTTATTTTTATTTGGGTCAAAATAATAATAAAATAATCAATCAAGTTTCCACCGATAAAATAATACAAAAAGAGCGTGCTTAAGAAAAGTTAAATTCAATTAGATAATAAAAAAGACATATTATACAATTGGATCAATAAAATTATGGAAAACAATTAAGCCATTTTTTTAATAAAACTTTACATTGAAATACATATATATGTAAATAGTTGACCCTGCAAATTTGACCGTAACCGTTCCTATGTAACAATCTTCCTAGTGTTTTACTATTTAAACCTTCCCTCTATAAGACGGAATAAAGTTAAAAAACACTAATTAATAATCGGTGGAGCCGTATTTAAGTTTTAGCGAGACTAACGAACCGCTTTTCATTGATATTAAAGAAAATTAAAACCCGCGTAGTTTTAGAACTCAGACGCCATAGGTAGCCAGTCACGATTTACATGTATGATGTATGTATGTACATGATTTGATTTAAAAAAAAACACTTATTTAAATCCATAGACAAGTTATATTTCCTTTTCAAATCTGCAATGAAGGCAGATTTTATTTGATGTATTGGCACATAATAATCCCACTCATTTTTCGGGGTGGCAATAGCAAGACAAGGATGGTAGGTTTTTATGTTATTCTTAAAAAAAAGAGTGAAATATATTTACGTTAAAAACAAACGTCAAAATTGATAAGTGTAGATTGATTTTGAAAACTTTTTACGATTCATCCTTTAGCGAGTCGTAGAGGGCGACTAACCTCAAGTGCGTTGACTCCACACGAATATTGTTCTCTCTTATCTTCATATAAATAGCTACATAACAACAGATGCGATATTCAAAAGAAATTTTTGACATAATTGATACCAGCAATAAAGAGCCAGTCAACCAGAGTAAACTTTAAAAAACCCGCTAAAATTGCAAATCATTTTTTATGTCCTTCAATACATTGAGGTTAAATTAAAAATACATCTTGTACGTTATTTTTACATATATATTTCCACAAGATTTCGCGCGATTTCGGCTGCGTAGGACTGTTTTTTTTAGACAAAAACAAAACGAATCTATGTCAGTCCGTATGTACGTGTTAGGGTAAAGTTATATTCTTTCGCATTTATAATACCTATAAGGACGAATTGTGATAGAATTATGTTAATTTAAAGGATTTGACATAAAATGTTTTTATTTAGTCCTTTTTTGGTATGAAACAGATACTACAAGAGATGTCTGTTGTACTTGATCAATTAAAAGCCAGACAAAGGTTAGCACCCTGTGTCCTATGTCAGACCTTGGACTGAAGTATCACGAACTTTCGACCATATATAAAATAAAATTTTAGTACGTTTTCAAACTCCAAAATGGCGACGAATAAATATGTATAATTCTGTTCCTCTACAATGAAACCGAGCCATTGTTTGTCTATTAAAGATATATTCAAACAACTTTCCAATTTATACTTTACAAAGATAAATATATAGGTCTCTGAACTCATTTCGTGTCGTGTCTATTTCCTTAATGTAAATATGTATAGGAATGACGTCAAAAGAACTTAATACATGTTAATCGAATCGTTGCAGTTTCTAGGAATATTTGATGGTACCTATTCATGCACATACATTTTTATTAAAGTTGTATAATTTTCGTACAAATTTTTTTTTTTTCCTGAACGACCCCCACAATACTTTACATACCCTAGTTTTCCAGCATTGGAGTCGAATTAGAGAAAATAACCTTTTATATCAGACGTCGCACACCCATAAACTTTATATTTGCTTAATTTCAGTTGTCTAGACATTAGTAGATTGACTAGTAGGTACTTTTCTATTGAATTTACTCACAAATGATTACTATTCGAAATACATTTATCAATCAAGCACGTGTTATACAATTATACTACTGAGATAAGTAAAAATGAACACGTTTTAAATCATATCAGTGGATATATATTCAGATTAAAGTTTACTGAAAAACTTATTTATTATTTATTTACTCTTTGCATGCATGTTTAATACTGTGAATAAAATGTGGCTATGAATCTATATTTTACGAATAAAATTGTTTTTGTATGTTATTGTTACATTATTTGTATTTGTATAATAATATTGTCATTGTATTATTAAGCACTGCTCTCAGAAACATAATAATAAAATCCAAAAATTTTATAGGTAATAAAAATATCGGTAGGTAGGGCACATGTGATTACTATTCACCACAAGTATTTACCATTAGTGGTATCAACTTAGTAAGGGGGTTTATCTATTAGACTTTGAGTCTATACTTATGTGTGTTATTTACCAGTTCTCCCCGATTATAAATAGATACAACAATGTATTTACCACAAACAACTTGAACGCGTACTGCGGTTTTCCCGAGACGAAAATACATAAAATTGTTTTATTTAAACACTCATTACAAAGGAAAACGATAAGAAATGGTTTTCATTTCAACACAAAGAAATTTAAATAATAGAACAATAAAATAGTATAATGTAGACCTCATTAATTAATACGACTAGCCAATGAAAAGTGTTATTTATAAAACGCCTTGCCAGTTAGTCTTGCTATTGACTTTGACATCAGCAACGTAACTATCATTGTATAGGTTAAATGTGTTCAGAACATATTACAGCGAATGACTGACAACCTAGCTAATAGACTAAATTGTCGGCATAGGGTGGAACGAGAAATCACACTTGTCTGTATCGATCAATATTTTATATGCGGAAAATCGCTATTTATTATGAAGATGCGTTGGCACCTAAAGGCATTTCATGCTGATCGATGCTGACAAGTTTAATTCAACCCAGTAAATAGTATAAGTAATTTGAACCTATTCAATGGATTTTAAATAACATATATTGCGGTAATATTTCTCTCGTTTGAGCTAGCCTACTAGGTCCCTTATAGTATGAGCTAGCGTGCTAGATACCCTGCTAATGTTTTATCATTGTTTAACCCCTGAGGGGTCGAACTTCCTTCCATCAGTCTCAATACTTCTAAAGTCTGATATCAGAAACGTTTGTGTTAAAGTTAGTAGTATCTATATGAGTATGTTTGTGTGTGTGTGTATAAGGTTTTTCTAGCTTTAAAAATAATAACCTTAAATACGAGTTTATTAAAAGTGGGAAAATGAGTTCAAATGACTTGTAAAAAGTCGGTATATAAAATGTTTATTTTAAATTTGTAGACGAGACAGCGTAAATCCCCTGGCAACTGTTTTATTAAACCGAAACATATTAATATATAATATTAATTTTGTCTGCAAGTGAGTCTGTTTTGCCAGTTCTTGTACATAATTCCGAAACATTAAAAAAAGTTGAGATCAATTATTATTTGTTTTGTTTTATCAGAATCTTGTTTACAAAGGTTATTTTAGGGTAGGGCAATGCTTTACTAAGTGTTTAAAATTAATAATATTTCCTTCTAAAAGGCAATGTTAATCAATTCTAGTCTATTTTGCTTATATCGACTTATCTTTCTTTCTTTGAGTCATTTCCCATAGTCGTACATTTCTTTCGACATACTTTTTCAAATACAAGCGAACGCAGTTGCGGCCAAAATCTAGTTAAAAGTAATAAAATGATAACATTTATTTTTGGCATTGAACAACTGACCCAAAGTCTGCATTTTAGATAAAATTTCCTTCATAGATAACTACGCCCCAGTTCCCTTATCGTTTATACACTTAAGCCGTGTGCAATCAAATACCAATGGCATATGATTCATATTAAAACAGTAAGCACATTCAATTAAAAATGAGCGATGACTCATTGTTTTTTCGTGTAATTAGAATACAAAAGAAATCTCATAATAAAATGAATGATCAAACGACCAAACTTTTTGTTTCATTTCCAAGGTCATAATGTTAATTGTCAAATAAAATAATGTTGCTATTTCATTAATGTCATGTGCTTATTTTTTTAAGACATTTTATAAACTATTTATTTTACTTTTGCAAAGCTTAACAGCATACATCCTAAATATTATTGATTCAATTGAAATATAAATATGTAATATTGTGTAATGTATTTTGTATTATATAGTGCGCAAAACTTAATACATAAATAAATAAAACAATAAATTAATCAACTACGTATTTGATCAGTTAAATACGAAAGAGGTGAATTGATTTTGACGTTGACAAAAGAAAATGCTGAACACATATTTGTTCTAGTTTTATATTTAAATCAAATAAAATCACAATTTTCATGTTATGTTTTTATAATAAAAAATAGCTAGTTTAGCAAAGGGCGCATACATTTCTGGCATTACAATAAACTTTAATTATAAGCCTCGGGTTACTTCTTGATATCTGGCGTTAAAAATGTTACCTAAGAACTTGGATTTTATGTCAATCTACTGATCAATGTTGGGGCCATTCGACTAGTTAATGAAAGAAAGCTTACATCGTTAACATTAATTCACTAAAAGGGGGACAAAATAACCCAAATAAGATAGTCAAAAGAGATTTAATAAAAACTTTATATCAATACTTATAAAATCGTATTTAAATCATTCAAATACAAATTTAGGACTTTCTGAAAACATATGCCGCCAAACATATTAACGTGCATATGTTCCATATTAGTGAAACGTGTTAAAGTGACATTATTGAAAACTTGGCACATTTCCAATACGGATATGTCTACGTTTTAAAAATATTCGTCTCGAATCCAACACCTGTGCCCGTGAATTCGTTTTTTTTTTTTGTTATATATATATAATCATGAAATCGAAAATGATTATGGAGGTCATTAAACTAAAAAAAACTCATTACTTCTATACGAACGTAAAAAATGTTCGATATTTACGATTATGCATTTGAACCGTCTAATATGATGATTGTCCAGGGCTGTGCCTTCTCAAAACCCTAGCCAGAATGAGGGCCCCTTGACTTATTTGACTAGCTGGCTTTATTTAGATGTTTACGTAAAGTGGCGACCTTTATTTTAGAATGTACTTTTGAAGGCCCCCCTTATGTAGGCTCTAGGCCCCTGGCCCCCGTGCAACTATGACAAAGACGGAATAGTATGTTACCCTAGATTAGACTGTAAGACATCATAGTAAACTATATAATTACATAATTAAATATTTAACAGTAGTAATATTTTTCATTTCTATGAATAAAAAACCGTTTCTAACTTTATCCAATAAATGATTGAAAAATGTTTGTTAGACCAAAGTCAAGGACTTACGAGTAGTTTACATAAAGTTTCTGAACTAGTGTTTTTTTTTACCTGATTAAAAACATCCGTAGCGTTACCGACGGCGTGGAGATCCAACAAATCAACGTCCTTCCCGGCATCCAAGTGGCTTTCTATTTCTTTAATCGGAGCGCGTAGTGCGCTCAATTCCCTGTTTGAACAAAAACAATAGTTAATACTAGGGATCATGCTTGCGCCATATCAGGTCCTAGGGTTACCAGTTATTTTAAGGGATAAGCGCATTTAGACCGCTAACAAATTTTGATGAAGGGCCCATCTAGGCAAGCTACGCCCCTAGTTAATACTATGTTGTTACGGTTTATTTTGTCATACTTGGATTTTCTTAGTGTAAATGTTAATTTCATTGTAAGTGTTCAGACTAAATTTAAGTTTCCATTCTAAGGATACTTTGGAAATAAAGATTTTAATACAATATATCAATAAAACTTGATAAGAAATAATGTATAAACTATCCTACCCTCGTTTAATAAAATAAATTAAAAATCGAATAACCCACTATCATTTCAAATGACACAAATTCGTTAATTTTTACATACATTACCGCTAATAAAAATTTAAACATACATTTTGAAATTTAATATTCACACAATAATGTTAATTTCCCAGCAAGTGACATTGTCTTAATGATCAATGATAAAACTTTAGTATTAAATTGAATACTTGAAGATACACAATGATATATGTTCACTTCCGAGTCGGTTCCAAGGTTGAATCCATTAAATTTAATCTTAGATTTAAATCCAATGATTTTAATAATGACGTAGCTGTTTTGTTTACATGTACAGACGGCCACACGTAAAGCTTCACAAAACAATGTCAGTCCTTGAGCCGTATGAATGTCGAACGGTACAAAGTCCAAACAGGTTAGGATCATCCATGGCTGGCCGCGTGTTACCTTTTCATACAACTTCTTAGACAAACAAGTAAACGGTTCACCTTAAGGAAAGTGTTACCGCCGCCTATTAACACGACGTACCCCTGATGTGAAACACCAAGAGCACCCTCTGATCGTTGCCATGTAGAGGTACACCATGTAGATGTAACTAATTAATTCCTCATGTATGAAAATTTTCTACAAAACTTTATTTGTGAATTCAAAATTCCCCAGCATTTATTTTATTAAAACTCGTTTTAGAAAGATCTCATCTTCAGACTCATCTGTTTGCGTGACGTATTCGTAAAACCAATTGACTCACGTTTTATTTACGATATAAACTGAGAATCACCTTTTCCTCGTGTGTTATTTACTATTTATTTATATTAATACGTAATGTTTACCAAATACCTATTAGTATTATTTTGACGCTCAACATTTGTTCTACTTGTTTTTGAAAATAACTCGATTATATTGAGGATAACATGTGTGGTAATATTTTATACAAAACCTTGGTTGTAACTATAGTTTTTTTTTTTCTTTCAATGACGCGTAGATCGAGGTTACATTCGAAGAAATTGGAAATTCCCAAGACCAATGCAACGTTATTACTGCATTGAATTAAATATAAATAAAATTAGATTTTCTTTGTAAAAGAAAAAACATTACAGATTAATTTATTAACCGTTGTTTCAAAGACGGTAGAGAATACTAGTGTTCATAGTTCAAATTTTCATCAACGTGGCTGATGTGGTAGAAAATTTGTAGAGAAAAACTACCATTTTCGATCACACGAGCGTTGAAATACATGTGTGACTACATTGGAATTCGATTCAACAGAAAGATACACTGTCTTGACAGAGTTCAATAAATATCAACTTCGTCGTCGCAACAATCAAACCTATTGTCTTTAATCTCGATATATTACTTTAATTGAAGGGTCGCAGGTTCAATGCTCCGACAAGAAAGGGCTTTCAATCAACGAGAAAGTTAATAGTCGATTTCTACTTTTGAATAGCGGCCTGTGTTCCATTTTACTTTTATAATTGTGTTTCCGACTGTAATTTTGAGGTATGTTTAAGTAAATTACTTTAGACTTTTGCTTTTATTTTTGCCTTTGACGCTTTCTAAAAATTACCAAAAAAAGGTTTTTTTTTTTAGTTGGCTGGTCGAATAAATAAAGGTTACGTGAGCCAATGCAAAAAAAAATCGAGAGAATCGTCTCGATAAAAATAAATTATTTAAAGGTGATCCGCACGTTTATTTATCACTACGTACGAGTACATTTATAATTTCAGCGAACATCTTTATGATTATCTGGTATTGATACAACATGTCTGCATCTTTATTATCTCTTTATTATAATATGGTTTTGTGTGATGGCAATGTTTTATTCTTTTTATGCTATATATTACTTATTGTTAAGATTTTTATTAAACTTCGAATACAGTTAACAAATGAAGTAGTTTTTAAAAACTAATTTGATCTTTCCAACAAAAATAGCCGCATTGATCCAACTATTTTCACGTTATGTATTCTTATTTACTTGGATTTTTTATTTTGGTGACTGAATTAAATAATCTATAAGTGGTGTCTGCACTGCTCCGTTTTTTAGACATAGTACATATGTTATGTAACTCGATGCATTTTATGTACATTTTGGTCACGCGATACTACACATTACTTGCAACAAATACCCCCATTCATATTACATGTCAAAGCCCACCCAATGAGGTCAAACTGTGTACCATCTATATTAATAATTAAGATATGATAAAGTGGTATAGTTTGAAAGTTTTCTTCCAAATGAATCATTCGATTAAACAACTAAAAGGCAATTTTTTAAAATCAAATAATGAACAAACTTTTTACAGACCGAGTCACAAGCGAAAGAAAGTACATTATGTAATATTGTACGTACTTATTAAGTAATTCAACTATGAAAGTTATTTAATCTAAGCTTTTGTTTCCACCTCTGGTTTTTTCAAGCGGTTACAGGCTACGGTAACTGCTTTCCAAGTGACAATTGAAGCGTGAAAATAGGGCAAATTACTTTCTCAATTTAAAGGTCGTCGCTCACATATCATCAAGACGGACAACATCCATAAGCATCTAATCTGTTAAATTTACGATGTTACGATAAATGAGTTAGATTTCATTAAACATATCTGCTCATTGCCAAAATTGCCAATTTCATGATTCAACTGAACATATTTTTTTAAATTAACTATAATTAGTTGAAAGAGCATTGTTCATTCACTTAGGACACACACATGTTTACTTTGAGCATTAATAACAAATACAATAGTTATACATAATAGAAAATAATGTGACTAAACTAAGTATATGTAAAACATGTGTTTCTTATTATATATACATAGTAACCTTATTGAAGTATTTAAGATTCCGTTATGTTGAAATATGTGAAACTGTTTGAATATCTAGTATAATAATAAAATTTTGATGTTATCCACTTCAAAGTTATTCCAAAACATGTTTTAATTTCATACACATAACTATGTCATAGTAAGAGAAAAGCTCTGACATGTATGCTCAACTATGTTGTTTCTATATTAAAACAGGTAACCTCTCATCAACAAAGAATTGAATCCAATTATGATGGACAGTTAAACATCATCGGCAAACAAGCTGACAGACCATCTGATGGAAAATGGCCTATTGACACAACAATTTCCTTAATGTCTGCAACCTCAGGGACACCATCAATGAATTGGCCATGTAGAGGTAAAGATGTTATACCTCTCGCGCCGTTTATTAAAGTGGCTGTCTTATCATTTGTACCACAACACATGGAACTGCATCACAGCAGAAATAGAAAGAAAGATGGTACCAACCCAGACAGTCTTGCACATAGATGAATCACCTGTAGAGTTTAGAACAATGTTAGTAAATAATAAACTCACATAGCAATCACAATCTCCGAGATGATCTCATGGAAGTCCTTCTGTTGCTCCCCATTAACCTTGGTTGTACCGGCTATTGGCACAATTTTCATAACACGAGCTCCATCACTCGCCCGCCAAAGAAACACCTCCCCGTACACACCCTCGCCAATCTTGTGGCAATTCTTCAGGACCCTGGTATTTAAACAAAAAATATGATAAGGTAAAATGAGTGAGTTTGGAATTATTATTATTATTGTTGTTGTTTGGTTATCTGAGAAACCTAATTGAGTAAAAGCTATTTTGTCAACCCAATAGGGAAAACAATCTTCACCATGGTATCACAAGGTAGTTATTTCATATGTTCTCTAATCCGTGTTAATTGTGTTGTGTAAACTAGATTGTCTATGTTTTTTACCTAGGTATAAAAAGTTTTTACTAGTGCAAGAAATGTATTTATTTTAATAACATATTTTTAATTTATTTCAGATATATATTTTTTTCTGAACAATCAATTATTTAGGATTTCAATATTATAATTTTCCTCCATTAAATACCATGTGATATTTATAAAGACAAAAGTGGGTATTCCTAGTGTTTGAAATTCCCAATAAAATGTAGGGTAAGATACAAATAAATGAAATGGATGATGCAAGTTTTCATAGAAAGCAATTAATCATAATTCCAGTGACAAGAATGGTATTGCAATGATTCGAATACCGACCTACATGCGAGATGTTAGTGAGTTCAAGGTTATAATGATGTATGTAAATAGCAAACATGAACTCACGTATCTGGATAGCATTCATCAAACAGTATCGCATCTGTTTGATTACAGCGCCGTAGTACGTAATCTCGAGCCGTGGACGAACGCCCCGAAGAATCATGAACCCTGCTTACTGTTGTGACCTCGTGATCCTCAACGATCGATAGTTTCGAAAACTCGACAATCGTATCATCACAGTCCTCAGTGAGAAATCCTACGCATTAAAAAATAATGATCGCACAAATCATGTCATGACACATACTAGGAAGTAATGACTCCGCTAGCCACTTTCCCTCGTGCGTAATCGCGTTACGTACTAGCGAAATCACCTTCACAAATCACACTTTTCAAAATAATTTCACGGTATACTGACCTGGGTATTGCAGGGAAAGATGCATGCACTTGGCTTTAGGCACTTTTTACCAAACAAAGCCACAGAACCAAGCTATTATCCCGTTACGGGGATAATGAATGGCAGTCAGTCAAATAGTTTTAGCTCGTAATAATACACACACTTTTACTAACACGTAAAAGCGTAAACACTTATTTACAATATAAAGTCTATATTTCTAACACCAAAATTATAAATCAGAGCTTTTAAAATAAAAAAACTTAAAATTGTTGGACAAAGACCCCGGACAGCGTCTCTTCCGTGAAGATGCCCGATTGGGTGTTGCAAGTTTACAAACACAAACAACTTAAAACTACTAAGGATTGGGGAGGCCCTCACTACTAATGTTAGAATCTACCATTAAACTTCTACTCTACGCTAGATGGCGTAAATAAAAAATATTATTTTCAATCAGAATTTACTTACCATTTAAATCTTCGGATGTTAATGAGCTAGACAAGCTAACATTTGAACTATTATGATCCTGAAACAACTTTTGCTTTATAGGAACAGCTTGTAATTTGTATATAACACAAATTTCAACATATTTCACTTACTTTCACAATCTTTATAGTTGATCTCCTAGGTTTAATAAATATAGAGCTTCTTCTACTGATAATGGATTCATGGTGACCTGAACCTACAAATAATAAATTTGCGTTATAATTTTACAAAAAACATTAATCAAACAAATCTTTTTATTTAAAAATCTACCTGACATAACACTGAAACTTTGGATAGTTGTGACAAGATAGACTTCAAATATATTTTTTATTTATTTCAACATACCAGTATTGCATCAATAAATTATATATAAATACCTAGACTTTCTTGCATTTCCATAGTATTGATGACACTTTCCCTATATTTTCTACCTTTGCTATGCAATAAATCATCTTGTAATATTGATTCATCAAAATGATCAGACATCACAGACATTCTTTTATAAATACTAAGAGATCTTTCCCATTTCTTTCCTGGCTTTAAAACTATAGAAGGTTTGTTGTTAGAAATACTTTCTTGTAAGCAGTTGTCCTTAAAAGTGATATCCTCTTGAATCATTTGACTGCTATTTCTATTTGATGTAAAAGAAAATTTTGTATTATCAGCTTTCACACAATTCAGTTCAACATCACAGTTTTCTTCTTCTATTTTATTACTAATAACAGTTTTGTTATATCCACTACTACTTCCACTGCCACATGAATCATCTAAGAAAAGTATTGATGCATTCTTGATTTCATTTCCTCTTCTTGTATTAACGAAACTTATACATCTACTTTCTTCTGAATAATATGAGTTATCATTTAAAGAATCATTGTTGTCATTCATGGAATCATCCATTTGTTGACTGTCTCTACTGTTTTCTATCTCAGTTTCACTGTGTGAAGACATATTGTTACACTCAAAACTGTGATTCTTTTCTTCATTATCATATTTAACATTGCTACAAAGACTGCCATTTATATCCTCTTCATTTAAATTAGACATTTCAAAACAACTCTGTTCTACTCTATCATAGCTTGTATCCATGTCACTAGATTCGTAACTTAAAGATTGTTTGTCGTCATTTCCATCAACTTCATTTTCAATGCTTTTATTAGAATAATGACTTTCATTAAAAGATGTAACTTTATTTTTATAATATTTGTGGAAAATTGAATTGCTTAGTTTTTCAATGATTACCATTGGTTCTTTTTTAATATCAGTGTCTGAAGAATCTGATAATATGTTTTCACTGCTGCAAGATTCATAATGGGAGTCATCATTATCATCCAATGTATTTTCGGAGTCCATAGATGAATTTTTTTCACTGTTTCCACTGTAGTTGCATTTCACACTGTTTGCAGTGTTTTCACTTGTATTACTGTCAAAATCCACACGAATGTTTTGTTCGACATTAGTGAAACCTAGAAATGGCTCGAGTGGTGTTGATATATTAACTTCTGAAAATTCTATAATGGAGCTATCATCACAGTCAAGTGCATCATTTTTTTCAGATACTTCATAAGCAGCTTTAGAATGAGGAGGGAACCCATGAAATGACTCAATTTCCGATACTTGTAGTGGTCCTTCAGAGATTTCAGTCCTACTACTAACATCTTTGCTATCCACATCTTCTAAATCTGTGTCGTTTTGCAATTGAGATTTTTGACTTTTACTTGAGTCAGTAAAAAAAGGGTTACAGTTTAATTTACTCTGTTTAATATTTTCATGTAAATGCGTAACTGGGGAACAACCAATTTCTAGCTCATCTTTAGATTTATTCCTTTCTAGATTGTGACTGACATCTCCTGTTCCAGGATTTTGCTCTTCATTATCTTCGTGAATAGTGACATAATCAGGGCTTCCCTCCAAATTACCAATTTGTATTGGAGAAAATTTGAAAATTGACTTACTTCTACATTTGTTTGTAAATGGTGTACTGCTTAAAGGAGATGTAACCTGTGGTACTGGAGATGGAGCCACATTAGTCAATCTATGATTATTTACTTTCGCAAAGATATCACTCAAGTTGTTTCTAGTTTTTAAACTATTTATCAAAGATATATTATTAACTACTCTATTTATAGAATCATCATAATTTTGTAAAACATTTTTACTGTCTTTTTCAACTTGTAATCTGTGTTGTAATATATTTGATGCATCTTTCGATCTTGTGTTTTCTTTATCAGATTCTGTAAAATAGTTATTAAATTAGATTGATATGTTCTTTTAAAGTATGTTTGAAATAGAATTTAGTACAAAAATAAATCTTAGTAAGAATATTTACCACTAGTTCCACTATCTGATGTTGTGTAATTAATTCTAGTAAACTTTTTAGCTTTTCTATTGCCATATGTTTTCTTCTCACTGTATATAACAAACAGTTGAAATGATTATTTCCAAAACACAAATACATAATTTCAATTAAATAATGCAAAACAAGTTTCATAATAAACCTATTTTTTTTCTTAAATAAAGGGAAAATAAAATATAGCTACTTATGTCAAGTACGGACACTTTTGCATGCAATTAAATATATTTACATTCTTCATAACAAAAACTAGTAGTTTTTGTAACGGAACTAACCTGCATTTCTTTGATAATTTGTTGACTTGCAAGTTAGAAGTACTTATCTGTTTCGATGAGTTATTATTCAAGAGCTGGTCAAAAATATCTACCCCTTTATTGACGTGAATAGACTTGTCCGGAGTAATGCAAGTGGATTGCTGAAGGGTACTTAAAACCGGTGGTTCCACCTTTTTAATTAACCTCTTCACGTATTTCTTTCTTCGAACTTTGTTAAGGACTGCACCGTGCTGATTTGAACTCCCCATACAAGATAATTCTTGCTTAGCTTGCTTGATATTTTGAATGTAAAAGGCATCGAAAGCAGAACTTTTATCGTCCAAAGTTTGTAGTATATCTCGAGGATCCAGCCCACCTCCTGTGTCTTTTTTCGATCTATAAGTTCGCCTCATCTTTATATCTGGATCTTTAGCCTTCTATTTAGTTGTAATTTGAATAAAATCATCCATTTAATTCAAATTTTATTATCACAACTGAAAAACAAACGCTTGCTTGACAATGACACAAAAACAAACTGTCAAAAAATATGGGGTTACAATTTCTACTACTTTCTACTACATGGTTTGAACATAGACATATAGGTGGCGGTTAAACAAAAAATAAAGAAAGCAGTCTTAGCACACAACGAAAACGGACTATGAAGATAGAAAACTAGGTATTTGAATTTTGCGAGACATCTTCTAAAAAAGTCAAAATGATAAAATTTGGAAATATCTACAGTAAAATTCCGGTTCAGTCTGTTGTTGAAACTGTCCTAAATTTTACTGGACCAATTTACATTGAGGGCTTCGGATTTAGCTAGGCAACCCATTTGGAATTTATTTTAATAAGTGTTTTTATCTAAAATTAACGCTTTCATTCTCAAATACAAATGAAGGTATTTATTTATAGGCCCTTCCATACCAAGTGTCTCTCTCAGTAATTAGCTTAGATTCACTCGGTTAAAACAACGCCACATTTGCGAGGTCCAAGTCCTCTATAGCTTAGAACTTGTTGTCTAGATCTGCACTTTACTTTTGTGGAAATTAAGATTATCCCGTTGGGGCTACAAGTTTTGAGGCCTCCCAGCCTTATGGGTTGTAGACCCAACGATATGCCTGGTTTTAATAGCGCGAAAGCAAGGAACAGGAAGCTCTCGCCGCGCTGTTAGTCCGGTTACGCTGCTAAATTAACTTATTAGTAAAAAAAAAAAAAATGTTCACTATCAGTTTGTCAGGAAGCCATCGAAGGTATACAGGATGTTAAAATTTTTAAAAATCCCACTTTTACTTAAAAGTTAAACTAGTTTGAATGAGCTTTTATAATAGGCGCTCAAAACCCAATTTGCACGAACTCTTATCAACGCACGTTATAAACCCTTAAATGAAAGGGTTGCTGCAAATAAGACCTCAACGTCCAACGCTCAATGCCAGAAATCCAACAGTACTCAGTAAGAGTTCACTCTCTTGTGAACAAATCCATGAGTATACATCCGTTTCATTTTAACGCCTTTATGATGTGTTGAAAAAGCGTTTGTGCGAATGGACCCTCATTCCTTATTTGAATATATGCTTCAGCTAAATTAAAAACAAAAAATATATTTGAACTGTTTAATTTGATGCCTTAATAATCCATAGTATATAACTTTGTGGTACTAATTAAGAATTAACCTTACTATGTTGTTTGATAAAATATAACGCATCTTCAAAAACTTTTATGTTATATCAACAAAGACTTAGATCTTTGGCAGATTTATATTTCTAACATCACACAAATAATTTTCATGAAATTTACAAGTAACAAACCATAAAGTTTCCCAAAAGATACAAATGAAGAATACAAACCTAAAAAATAAATAACAAAAGTAAGATATTATTACAGCTTGTTATTAATGTAAACAATTCTGTATTTTATGTTTTTTACACCACCAGTAAACCATGATTTTTGTTAAATTCATGGTTTGCTGTAATAAGTTGTTTTAAGTAAATCATTTTAGGGAATGGTTTTAACATGAAACAAAAAGTAACTAAGAAAATAAACAATAAAATAGACTTTGAAAATCAATATTGCGAGCCAAGAAAAAACTACTTTACATAAACTGTAACTGATTTCCAACTGTTAAATTGATACAAGAATTTCAGTTCAGTCATATAACGCAATAATGGGAATAAAATTTAAATACACGATACCATTAAAAATAAATTTCCATAGAAGCATTGACTACAGAAACTTTTGTACATGTGGTTTCAACAATAAAATATATTTCATTGCACATTAAAAAGAGATTTTTCTTAATTACTAAACAAAGCAAAAAAAAAAACAAGATGATAAAAATTTTGTGCAAAACATGGTCACAGTAATATCACATGACATAAATTCGTCTTTTTCGTTAAGTATAGTCCATTTCATGAAATGAGCTCTCGAAGAAAATCTCCTTATGCGCCCATTGGTTGATCTGTGTAGCCTTCATAAGCCAATGCCAATCAAAACCTTTTTCTAACGTTACTATTTTTGGTAGCTTATTTTTGACCTACATGGATCAATGAGCTAAAACTACTTTATTTTCTTACAAGTTCATCTTATGAAATGGAGTATAGGTTAGTTAACTATGAGAATACATCAATAGCTCTGGGTGATAAGGCTGCCAGATTTTGTTTTGGACTTGCTAATGGATCCTCAGCATGAGATTCACTTCTCTTTGCTTCTATAGTAGCTTGTTTCACAGCTTCTTTGTATGGGCCTCTCTTTCTCTTGTTAAACCTAATCTGTAAATTGAAAAGGAACCCTTTTAATTTACACTTTTTAACATTCCATTTAAATTGTCTAAGATATAACAATTTGTGCTTTTAAAATCGATCTGCAAAGTCAGAATAAATCTTGTTTTTTTAGTATAATTTACATTTGTTTTATTATTTTGGCTTGGATTCAAATTAATTAGTAAAAGTTCTTGAGAATAAATAATACCTTATAATCTTCTAAAAATGGGCTTAAACTATCAAATGACATCAGGGATGATGTAGTAGATGCAAACCATGCGACATGGGCCTTGGCTGCTGATGTTACACTCACAACTCTACCAGGCCACCATGGGAACCCAACTACCTTCCCCCAGACAATATCACCAGGTAACACCCTGATAAACTTCCTCCCAGCAACATCAGGAGCAGTCGCAGGGAATTCTGGCAGTGTGTCACTCTCCCATTCATCAGAAGTACTTTCATTTCCATCAGGGTTGTTACGCTTTTCAAAGGAATTACTACTCAATCTTCTCAGACTAATTGACAGCTTTTGCTTTAGGCAGTGGTCTTTAATATCACTAAAATAGTTAATGGATTCTCCATCAGAAAATTTGCTCATGTTTTCATCACGAGTTTTCTGGAGTCTGTGTTTCTTTTTATGCTTAACTTTGTGTTTGTGTTTCTTTTCTAGAGGATCGATTAGAGGTGAAGATACATTGTTACGAGGTGATAGTGCACCTATATGTTTATTTGGACATTCAGTCCACGATTCTGTTCTTGAGACCGTTGAAGTGTCTTTCTTAGCTTGTTTTTTAGCTCGCTTCATTGCTTTCTTTGCTGCTTTGACATCTGTCTTCACAATATCACAGGACACACCTGAATCTTCATTTAAATCACTTGTTATGGGAGGTATTTTAACCACAGTCCCTTCACCCTCCCCAAAGCATATTTTAAGTGTTCTAGCACTTGGAAAAGCAGAACCAAAAGTTTCAGAACTATTTGTAGCAGTTTCATTATCACAATTATAGCTTAAATCATTGGAAACACTAACAAATGTCAACTCCTGAGTATCACTGTGAATTTTATCTACTTTGTCACTTTTTGTGTTTCTAGTGCATGATCTACTTGTAGGTCTGTTAGTATTTTTAGCAGGTCCTTTGATAGCACTAGTAATGTCGTTAGGTTGGAGTCTGGAAAGTTTTGGTATAAGGGTGCTGTTCAATAAGTATTTCTTGTCGTTCTTCGATGAATCAATATCGTCGGCGGGCATTTCGTCATCTGAGTCATGTTTTCGCTTTTTAGAAACATCCACGTTCTCATTGTTTTCATTACAAATTCCTTTACAATTTGAACACAGCACCTTGCGAGGTCTCAACCGCACCGTCATCTTTTGCCTCTTCTGAGGTTTGCCCTTGGAAAAAGATTTTTTTTTCAGAGAATTTTCAACCTCATAGTTAGGGTCTTGATAAATAAACCTCTGATTGACGGAATGTAGCTTGTCATCTTCACTTTCTTCTTTAGTAGACTCCCTAGATAATGCTGGATTAAGGCCGTACACACCAAAGGGAAGATTACTGTAAAAGAGGTAAAATAAGCTGGATGCTTGGGTTCCAAAATAATCAATACAGTGCCATTAAATTAACAATACTGACCCTTTGTTAGAATCTAATAGTACACCTTGAAATTTTTTGTCTTCTGTGCAATATGTCACAACTAATAAATCCGCTAAAGCCTCATCAACATTTACTAAAATCTTGGAATTCTTTACAATCGTCATATCGGCTGATGAAGCAACAGCCGCCATATTCCTAAATTTTCATTTCACCATACATAGACTAATTAGTCACAAAAAAGTCTATGATTAAATATTTCAAATTCTAACATTTTAACCGTTTTAAACATGAAAAATACTTCTTAGTTTTATTTTGTATTTCTATTGCTACTTTAGCACAAATATTAATTTATTAAAATAAGTAGACGATTACAGCATTCCGAATATTTCCGACAAAAATCAACTCAACCCAACCATTTTAACATGACAGCTCTTAATCACAGATGAAGTATCATTATTCCATTTCATCTATTTAACTTTTATGCTCCGGTGTAAACGAAACCAAATGGGATTATTATATAGATAGAATAAACTGTATGTCCAGTCTGTATGAAATAACGTTCACTACCTTTTTTTGCAATCAAGTGACCAATAGATCCATATTTTGACTGACAGTGACTTTGACAAACGTTGGAGGCGGGGCTTACCAAACGGAGGGGCTAAGACAGGCGGAGCGTTCGGATT
Organism: Choreutis nemorana; assembly: GCA_949316135.1. NCBI lineage: Eukaryota > Metazoa > Arthropoda > Insecta > Lepidoptera > Choreutidae > Choreutis > Choreutis nemorana. Next base: position 1,827,751 of record OX438609.1, read on the forward strand.
TTCCTAGTTTCCTCGATAATTTTTCAAGATATTTTATAATTAAAAAACTATCTTATCTAAACCCTTTCTTGTCTAAACACCGATTTATTAATATAAACAATCGTGACAGTGCTGTACTAGGAAAAATTACATTTTGTTGTTGAGTTTTCATTGCGTGAGCGAGCCCACTTTTCCGGTACCAGCCAAACCAGTTAATTGACCTTGTCTAGTGTTATGTTATTGCCGAAAGATTTGTAAGGATATAGTCACAGATAAATCTTGATTCGATCTTCGTTAAAGTCAATAAGGTAAAGTTTTTGCGATGTCTACTTTTATAGTTAGTAATATATAGTAATATTTCATATTGAACTTAAAAAGTAAATTCATGGGAACTTACATAACGATCCTGCTTTAATAAGTAATTCTGCAAAGCTTCCAATGTTAAGTTCATGAAATAATAAGAATAAACATTATTAATGTTCAAAAGAAAAAGTATTTCATAAAGAATTAAATAACTTTTTTTCCAGATGGCTGTAGAAAAAAGGATTGATATTACCCAACCTCTCTGGGATCAGAGCACGTTTGTGGGCCGTTTTAAGCACTTTGCGTTCATTTCTAACCCTCTTCTGTCTTTAGTTCCTGAATCTGAGCTCCATGAGGCAAAGGACCTATATTTGAAGTACAAGTAAGTGAAATATTCTAGAATGTATTAATTTTTAGACCTCATTGATGTTGTGCTGATCTAGTAGCAATTTTTCTTTTTTTCAATAGGGAATATGACTAACTAGTGGCATAACTAGGGGATGGTTTGGGCACAAACAAAATGCCATGGGACTTGAGCTTAAAGGGCCTAAACTAGAAATAAAAATTTATGAACACAACAAAATTTCAGTTGTATTGAAATATTTTCATAGTAATTTTTCATTATTTCTCAACAGGGTCTCAGTGTTTTTATGAATTTCCCTGGTGTTCTGAGTTTTTTATTACCAAAGAGATTTTTACTCAAATTACCATTACCAGTCCCAATGTCCTCTCAAAAATAATGTTCTCTGTGTTACCACTCAATACTTTTTCATATTTTTTATCCCACATGTTTCAATAAAATTGAGAGGTGTATGCCATACTAAATTAAAAATATTAAGTTTCTTATAGAATATGCTAACAAGTTCTAATTATGTGTTGACAGATACAAGCGACATTTTATAGACCTACCATTTTTTTATGAATTAGCCAGGGGCTTGGGCCTCATACGGTAGGCTGGCGCTTTTACTTGTAATGGACCTAAACATAAAAAAAGGTCACCAGTTTTTCCTATTTATCTGCTATTATGCTATTTATCTGCTACAGGCCCCACATGGCCCAGTTTCGCCACTAACTGTAACTAATGTGTTATTATTAGGCTAAGAAACTAATTACATCTGAAAAACCTTACAATATAACATTATATAATTTTCTTTTTAAAACAATAGCCCATAGTTTAAATATACAAGACCTTTAATTTTATTCTAAAGTTCAAACTCTAATCCTCTTTACTAAAGATAAAATACATAAAGATATAAGTTATAAATTTTACACAAAAATAAATTGTAAATAAATTCATAAAGATAAATTTAATTATGTTTATAAGTATGTTTATAATAGTAAATATGTATATGTTATGTTTCATAAATACATGGATAGATATTAAGCACTATAAAACATTTGCGTAGATATAAATGTTTTATTGTCATGTGTCAAATTCTGAAATTGTTAGTTGAACCATATTGCCTAATCATCAGTAATTATAATAAAATTTCTTCATTCTTGAAGATGATAAATGAGATGAAGATGATAAGATGAAAAATGAGATGAAGATGATAAGATGAACAATGAAAGTGATGAATCTGCCTACAGTAACATGCTAGTATGGTTACTGTAGGCTCTAAGGAGTTACTTGGCAGATGACGAAAAGCGCAGACAAATTGTCGTATTTCACTTTCTCCACACTTGTACAGCACTACAGATATTAACTGGTTAAACACTAGCATTTTACACATTAAATTCTGCTGATAAATAAGAAAAGACAATAAAATAAGAAAATTCTAACTGACGCTTCCCGTTCCCGCCAAGTAACTCCTCTTGATCATGTATGAATGATTATAATACGCGGGTAACACTGAAAATGTTTATAACTGGCCAGTTAGAAACATTGCTAATTAAAACTTTTTTGAATTTCAATTTTAGAACTCTTTGGTAACCTAATGTACTATATTGCATTCATTTTTCATTTGTTTTTCTGAATTTGCGGCAAATCTAAAACTCTTGTTACACGTGAAAATGAACCTAACGCGAGAAAATTGTCGGTCAATGATTTATTATGACTTTCGTTGTTGGCTTACTCAACAACAAAGCTATGATAGGCTGCGATTAGCATTTCTTAATGAAGGCCCATCTCGTGCCACTATTTATAATTGGTTTAACGAGTTTAAGCGACGATGTAGCAATCTCAATGATGATCCGCGTGAGGGACGTCCTTTAACAGCGACTACTGATGATAACATCAGTGCTGTGCGACGCATGATAGAGGAAGATAAGAGAATGACCTATCAGCAGATACGGGCGAACCTAGGCATTGGTATGAGTCAAGTTCAAAAACTATTACACGAACATTTAGGCGTCAGGAAGCATTGTACTAGATGGATTCCCCATACTTTAACCGACGACCAGAAACACCTTCGCATGGACTGGTGTCGACAAATGTTAGATAAGTTCAACGGCACAGCCTGACGTCATTGCAAAGCTGCATTATTCGTTGATTATTCGATCAAAGGATGCCACTGTTTATCCTGATAAACAGGAGGTGCAGTGGTGGGACAGAGTGGCGGGTGTAGACCGATTTTTTTTTTTTTTCTTTTAGTGCTGTGGTTTTGTCTGTGTATTGAGAAAATACATTGGTTGAAATAAAAAATTGTTTCAGAGTAGGCAAAGAGCCGAAAGACACAACAATGGACCAGGTGGTCCGTGCTAAACAGCTCTACGAGTCAGCCTTCCACCCTGACAGTGGTGAGCTGCAGAATGTGTTTGGACGTATGTCGTTCCAGATGCCCGGAGGATGTCTGGTCACAGGAGCCATGTTGCAGTGGTATAGGTGAGATTGTAAAATATAAACTTACTTTCAATCCATTAAAATGACAAAAACGTAAAATTAATTCTGTTATCTTTTTACGAGTAAAAACTGAAAGGATTACTATAAAATTTGGCAAGAAGATTTATTGCATCATGCAAAATTTTAGCTGCATTGTGTTTGTCATTTAAAAACTAAAATAGATTTTCTATGCGGTTGAAGTCATTGAAACAATATAGTTGTCAGAAATTGCAATTCTCGAAACCGGTGGTCTAATAGTTTTCCTTTAAAAAAATTATATTCATTTGACGATTTGATTTGCAAAAAAATAAAATTCGATCTTGGCAAAGGTTAAGGGTTTGGTAATTTGTTTTTTTTTTTAATAAACTTGACGAGATTTTGTATAATTGAAGTTTTTTTTGGACAAGGCGTGTCTGGGATCATTAACATTTACAACTGCCAAAACAAACGTCACACGTTCCGTTTTTAACCCCGTGACTAATTACTTCAGTAATGTATACGCGGTGACAATAATGTACCACTCATGTGATGCGTAAATAGTCTTACAATGTCGTCTCAAGATGCGACTTAATTTAGAATGTTTTCACGTGAGACATCAATAAGTGTTACATGTTTATTTATTGTTGTACATCTACAGGTAAAGAGTAAATAACAAATTTGATGTACACGCAATAACAGAGGTACAAAACATTTAAAACGGCAAAGAATGATGATGAGATTTGTTTTTGCTTCCTTTAAAATATGTGTTTAAAAACCCTTTCAATTGAGGATTTAATGTTGTAAATTCCATTTCCATTTTCGAGTATTGGTACTGTCAAATTTAAGGATAGTCATTTCATTCGTAAGCTCTAAATGCGCCTTCACTTTTTGGATGAAATAAAATAAACCTTATTTCCAGAACGGGAACGGCTATAGTGTTCTGGCAGTGGGTGAATCAGTCTTTCAACGCGTTGGTTAACTATACTAACCGCAACGCCAACTCGCCCTTGACGACCACGCAGATGGGAGTGGCGTACGTATCTGCGACGTCGGCTGCCATGGCAACGGCTCTTACATTCAAATTTGTAGTTCAGAAGAAAGCGAAGAATCCCATCTTGGCTGTAAGTAGTTTTATCTTTAAGATATTCGATAATTGATTAATACAAAATAACAACCTCCTTTTTTAAGTCGGTTCGAAACCATAAAGGTTTCTTTCTGCTGCTATTATTCTCTACGGTTACTTAAGCATTTAGAAGTGGCGGTAGATTTAAAAAAGGAATATTAAGGATTTAAAAGTTTAATCTATTTTGATACGTTTTTACATTAATTAAATACGGTATCTGGATTTTTTTTTTGCGTTGTTCAATCGATTAAAATCTTGTATCAAGAAAAAAATATTTCTTCAATGATCAACATGGATGTGTAATTTTATTTGTTGTTTTAGAGATTCGTACCGTTTGTAGCAGTGGCGGCGGCTAACTGGGTCAACATTCCATTAATGAGGCAGAATGAAATACTTAAAGGTAAACAAACATCTCTGTTATATGAACCACTTTGTTTATACGCGCCTATCTCTGTCACAGACTGACTGGCTTATTGACGCCAGTTGAAGTATGTTTTAATATGTCTAATATTTAATAAATGGAAACTCCAATTTTCCAGTGAATTAATAAATTACGTAAGTTTGACGACCTCGGTGGCGCGGTAGTGTAAACGGCTGACTGCTACACTGGAGGTTCCGGGTTCGAATCCCGGCGGGGGCGGAACTATGTGTTATTTGCAAGACGCATTGTTTCGCTTACCTTTTCTTATCGATGCTTAGTGTCTGCGATAAAGATTATCTTAGTGCAGGGCTTAGTCAATGCATGTGTCGTGATGTAGCTGTTACTATTATTAATTATAGATAAAATTAGATTATTAAAAAAAATGCAGGCTTAATAAAAACAAAAAAAACCGTTTATGTTTTTACTGCTCTTTATGGAATTTCAATTGAATATAAAAGATAAACTTCTTTGACAGGGTTGGATGTGACAGACGAAAATGGCAAAATAATAGGAAAGTCGCAAGTAGCACCAGTCAAAGGAATCTCTCAAGTTGTCACCTCGAGGTAACCTAATAAATGGGCCCATAAAATTAATAAATTTAGTGTAAATAAGAATTTTATACATAAACTTTGTCCTTAGCCCCTACTATTATTATATTAACTAGGCAAATATTGTTTCTAAATGCTTGCTCATAAAGTGTATTTTTGAAAAATCCTTGAGGAATTATTTCAGTCATTTAGGCCAGGCTTTTTAAAATCCATTTTACGTTTTTCAGAAGTATTTTTTGAAAACCAAGGTCAATTGTTTAGAACTTTACATCTTAAACTAAACTATAGTATAAAAGTCGCCTCCTGCTATCTGTCCCTATGTATGCTCAGATCTTTAAAATTACGCAATGGATTATGATACGTTTTTTTATTAGATAGAGTGATTCAAGAGGAAGGTTTATATGCATATAATAATATAAATGTATAATGCATAATATTCATGCGAAGCCGGGGCTAATATTTATTTGGATTACCAACGAATAATACACATGCATGCAACATAACTTGGCGACTAATATCATTCCCTGTGTTTATCCAATTACAGGTAACCACAGTATACATATATATATATTATTGTATTATTATATATGTCAGTGGTAATTTTTAGTTGTTCTTATATTGCAGGATAGTGATGTGTGCCCCGGGCATGTTGCTGCTGCCGGTGATGATGGAGCGCTTGGAGCGGCGGCGTTGGATGGCGCGGATCAAGTGGGCGCATGTCGGGATACAGACGGCCGTCGTAGGGATGTTGTACGTACATGTATATTACAATTATATAGTTCATACAGCAGCTCACACATGGGTGTTATAAATTACATTTACATTAATTTACATTTATAAAGATATTATGAGTAAAAATATTATGAGAACTGTCTTTTTGAGAATCTGCCCTTATGCGAATCTGTATTTTTGTGAATCTGTCCTTATGCGAACAAACGCGGACTACGCGGACTTAGTCGCGGGCAAAAGCTAGTATTTTAATAATTATATTTGACAAAATTTGACTTATAAAATTTTTACAATGTCCATTGGCGTAACTAGACCGCCCGGGGTCCGTCGCAAATCATTTGATTTTAGTTTAAAAAAATTAAGTCTTCATTTCAAGTACCTATAAGCGCCAGCGTGTCATAATGCCAATAAGAATTGAAAAATAAAAAAAACGCGTTTTTTTTAGATCCATTCCAAGGGGGCTCTTGATACTAATAATTTAACTTATATTACTCGTGTCGGGGGCCCTTTAGGCTCGTGGCCCTTTTGGCTCGAGGCCCCTGGCATTTTGCCGCCATGCTACCCCCTAGTTACGCCAACGACATAGCTGATTTCATAGCTGGCCTAAGACGTGCCCTGTATCGTAATTTTTAGGAAAACGAAAAAAAAATGTTTTTGCTTACACTTGACTCCCAAAGCATAAAAAAAGAAGGTTTTAAATCAGCATTCGCTACACTTTACACAAATATTTAAAACATACCGATTTGTTAGAAATTATTTACAAAATGAATGTCTATGAAATAATAATAACAATTTATTTGAAATATTTCAGTTTAACCTTCATGGTGCCTACTGCTTGTGCGCTATTTCCTCAAAGATGGTGAGTTGTTTGACGTTTATTAAAGCTTGAATGAATTAAGAAAAAAAATAATACTTTTAACCAGTTGTTTTACATTGAACTGCAGTTTGTTTATAAGAAAGTATGTATCTTAAGATTTCTTTATTCGATATTTATACTTATTTATTAATTCGGTATAAAATGTTTATTTTATTTTGGCATAAAACCCCTTTTATGTAATAAATTACGTAATATCTTCCAGTAAAATTTCAATCGACACTATAAAGAGGTTTGAAAAAGAGAATTACGATGATATTATGAAGAACACAAACAACAACCCTCCGGAATTCGTTTACTTCAACAAGGGGCTGTAAGTTATACATACATATATAAAATGATTATATACTCTATTATAAATAGTATACTGTACCTGAAGATGGGATGCCATGGAAGTAAATAGATTCGCACAACATTCGAGTTGACCTCAAAAACTGATAACAATATCAACATTGCTATCCATGGTTTTATTTGATACTGTGTTACAGAGCTATGGTATTGATATGCAAAATAGTAACAATAGTATCGTCACCGAGTATCGATATACTATCGATAGTCTAGGGATGCTCAAATATCGATGTGCAATATTACCAGTGTGTCTATCATGAGTTGGCATAGTTTTTCTACACGTCAAGTTACATAGATTACTACAGTGATTTTGTATGATCCTAATTCCTTATTAATCCGTTAGAGGCGCTTTGTAAAGTTTCATATAAATTTATCACTGCAGTCGCAAGCGGCAATAGAAGGAACTCATGGTAGGTGCATTGGAAGATAAATGTAAATAGTTACTTGTGTTGTACATGCCTGTAAAATGCACTCATATATGTTTTGAATGCTTGTATGTGTGCTGTAGGTGTGTCCACTGAATAAATAAATATTGTCAATATCCTTGATCTATTCAATTCTTGTGTCAATTTAATTTATTTTAAATGTTATCTTGTCTAGGTACGTTTGTATATAAATATTTTGAATATATTAATACATGGTTTCTTAAGGTACAGTATACTTACATATATATAATGTATGCCTGTTTATTGATTATTTTATAACATCATTATTGTAGGGTATGTAAGCATAAGTTGTTTTTAAAGCAATATTAAACAAAATCTATAATTTGCAGTTTTGTAATTTTGCGGTTAAATGTTTTCTATTTAATTAATTTCAAAATGTTATAAAATGTTTAATCTGACACAAAAAAGGCATATCCATCCTAAGCTATAAATTTTGTATTTCTTTTCAATTAATTTGTTTAATATTTTTTTCGTACTTTACAAATGTGATAATTTTGTTTTCTAAGTTAATATTGCCATATACAAAATCATTTTGTTAATCATAATCTCGCTTATAAATTTTTATTGTATTTTTTACTTACATTTTTGTATCTCAGTGCTGTCCAATAGTTGGGTATGATATAAATAGTAAATCAATTAGACTTCTATTCGACAATAAAATAAAAAAATATATTTTGTTTGCTAGTTTGACAAAAATAAAATAAAATATTTCATACAGTAACTGGAAGTCTACTTGGTTTACAATATTTTAAAAACGTATTATTATTTAAAAAAAATTACATTTTAAAATATTATTTTGTATGAGTCAGTATTTATTTTAATTTTAAGTGATCTGATCATTACTTTATTTTTATATATTTTTTAAATATTAATTATTAATAAATCAGGAATTTACTATTATAAGTTTACATTCCGAAAATGTGTCGAAAAAAAAAATGCATTATTTTCGCTTTTATTTGATGTAAGTTATCAAAAAAAAACTTCGAAAGTAAGACATTAACTATAAGTAGTTTAGTGTTGAAAATTTGATCTAGTCTTTGAAATTGTTTTCGTTCAAATTATGTCTTGTCTTTATTCATTTAAAAATATAAATAACATGCTCGTGGCAGATTAGTTTGTATTTTCATGTTTATCGATTTGCGGACAATATTTTGACACCTATGAATAACATTATTACCCGGTTTTAGAATTCAGCAAAGTGTTTTGAAAAAACAGATTTTCGTTATTTCTTTATACACGGCAAACAAGCAGATGGCGCATCTGATGGTATAATGTAACGGGCAAACTAGTAGACCTGATAGAAAGCGATACCGCCAGCTATAGACACGACAATGCCCTTATGCCTGAAACGCCAAGAACACCGCCAATGTACATTGAAATCACCAATCAACCTAGAGAATTTGAAGAAACTTAGGAAAGTACCACTCTTCGGCTGAGTATTATAATTTGTTTATTTAATAAAATTTAAATGGTTTAATTTTTTTAAATGATTAAAAAGTTTCTAAAATTGAGTTAAAATATTGTTATAGGGTCGATTTGTTACAAAAGAGATTGTCTCATAAACACATATTCAGTCAAATGCCTATGAATTAATTCAAATAGAAGGCATGCGTGTCTAATTTAGTTGCAATATATAAAAAAGCAACAATATAGGATAGTTGGTTACCTCTTATATTATTGTGAATTTAATTAAAATATTACTTTTCTTATCTTTATGTACCTTGCATATTTTTTTTTTCATTTAGGAATTACTTCACAGCTGTTTTGTATGACTTTTTACAACTTTTCAAGTTTAAGTACTTTGTTTAAAAATATGTATAATGATTTTACATATGTTGTCAAATATTTATTGATAAATAGATAACATTATTCAACCTTTTTTCAAACAAGAATGTTTAAAATGTTCTCTGTATCATTAGTTAGGTTATGTAATCATTTTTATTAAAGACCTTAGAATTGAAACAGTTAAAAACCGTCACTATAGCAAGCAATGATGTGAAGCCTAGGATGGGACTTAGTCAAATAGAAGTTAAAATGTAAGCTAAATCATGTAAGTACTCATGAAATAACTGTCAATTACATGTTTGTTTGTTGATTTGTTAATACTAAAATGCAATTCCGAGACAATAAAATGTTGTACTTAGTCGAGAAGGGTTTTTTCTTTAAAAAATATAAAATATTTTCTTTAGATATTTTATGTAATATTCTGGGACAAATAACTCAAATTGTGTTAGGTTTAAACTAAGCCTTGTTTTAAATATATTAATTAACGACGAAAAATATTAAACCCCACAGAACAAGCCATCATTCGTTTTCTGACCGGGTCGGGAATCGAACCCTGGACGTTCTGATTAGAAGGCTAGCAACAAATCTATCGTGTAATTTTATCGATTAGGGAAGATTTGAAGTCATTCTTAATTTTAGGGGTTGAAATAAAAAAGTATATTAGTTATCTGTATTTATTTCGTTGATTCTTAAAAATTAAAAGATAATAAACTTTGAACTTAAAGAGTCACTTAACAGAATTTACGCATCATAAATTACAATTAAATGTACAGTAAGTATATCTTATACGTTTTTACAAGTATTAAGGCACCAGATATATAATATAATATATATTGAGTATATGACTTCAGTTCTATAATATTGGCACCTTTTTGGAAGTAATGATTCTTCTATAATTTCGTTTTTTACATAAATTTCCTCCAATCAACAAAAATCTTAGGTCTATGGTGCCTAAATCTAAAATCTTAATAAATAGGTAAGTATACCTCGATTTTGCATTTTTAATTATTTCCGACAAGAGACATTCGAGTTAATTCTATAATGTTTTGAGATAGTACATAGAATTTTCTTAGAACTAAATTAATTGAAATGGTGTCCAAAACAGACTGCTTTTTTTATACACTCGTGGCAATTCGTGGCAAACAATGATATAAGCAGCTAGTGGCTGACAAACAATTTAAGTATCTTTACGGATGCTTGCAAAGATATCATATTTTTGATGCGGTTCTTAGTGTTGAAAAAATCTATTTCTGTAGTCAAACATAAATATTCAAATTTCATAAAGTTCCAGTCCTAGTTGAGAAATGTCAAAGATTATATTAAAGAAATCTTTCTTTCAGAAGTTTTCCTATAGAAATATTACTTACTGAGCTAAAATCGAAATCATAAAAAACTAAAACCGAGGCATATAAATATAAAGCTTATTAATCAGTACACGTTGGCTTTCTCCAGTAAAACCGAAGCGTCACACATGGCTTTAGCCGACGATCGGACCAAGAACATGAGATGTAACTGCTCGAATACGTTCAACTGTACCCTGGTTCTAACCAGCCCATGTAAAACCGTAGCTCTCTCTAAATCTAACCACCTTTGCAAAGATAACTCCCTTTCATTCACCGGCACGTTTTGCACCACGTCCAATGGGCCCCAAAGCATGAACTCCAATACGCATTTGGCCTGATTCAGAGAAATAGCGCGCTCTTCCTTTAGGATTTCCTTGAGTAAAGGTGTGAGTTTCTCTCGAGGCAGCAGGATGTCGATGGCTTTCATGGCACATTTGCAGAGGGAGTTGAGATGGTCATCTTCCGCTGATTTGTTGCAGTTGGTCTCCTCGCTCAAGCTGGATACAAAAAGGTATAGTTTAATACTCTATTTGCGCAAAATGAAAAATCCCAAATTACATGGCCTAAAGGCAGAGATATTGAGATATTGGTAGAGAGGTTATTTGAGACTAGGAAATCCTCTGATTTAAGTAAATAACGTTTTGAGGGCTTTTTAGGTTTGAAAAGGTTTTCTGATGAAGAAATACTAAACTAAAAGAAGCGGGAAAAGCTGGTTTGTAAATTTCGAACTTCTCGAAGATATATAACTTACCCTTGTAGTACACACAGTCGCCCGTAGCAGTTAGTCTTAGGGGCAGACAACGAGCTCAACCTATCATCAGGCGATGGAGTAGCGGCTTGAGCTTGTGTCTCCTTCAAGGCTATGAATGACGTCAGAGCCTCCGGGATTTCTTCCACGCCCCTGGCTTGCAGGCATTTGAGGCCGTTAATGAGCTGGAGCATCATAAAGATCGCCTCGTGGACCTGTTCTGTCTGAGCTAGCTGATACTCCTTGGTAGTGAGGGTTTCCGCAGAGTGAAGGTTCTCCCCATAAGACTGGATCGTGTCGACTTGAGCATGCGCCAGAACGACGATCGTGGCTGAAATGGAGAAGATATATATTTTTTATTTAGGTTTAATTAGAATTAGTTGAACTTCCATTACCTAACGGTTAAGTAAGAGGATTCAGAAAAATGTTCAATTCAATTTTAAATCAAAGTATAACAATATTTTATCAAGAAGGTCTCTGAAGAAAATATACAAAACTAAATTTATTGATTTATCTTATTTGAGTTAACATACCTTGCACCAAGTCCTCTCCATCTTCCCCGAACTGTTGCAAGGGTACTAAGTCACAGAACTCCGTGATGGCGTTCAAGCTTAAAGTCTGCGGATGGACTGAGGACTGGCAGACCATTTGTGATGCCATCTGCTCTTTGTGAAGCATCAGTGTAACGTTTACTGGACCCTGGTTAGAATTCCATATCGCAGGGTAGAAGATTCTCTTTCCGGCTTTGACGAAGGTCTTTGAGGATGGCTGGATCGAGAAGTCGTTCCACCGCAAGTTAGTGCAAGCCTTCAGACCTCGAAGGGAAGGCTGCATCGCTGCACTTTGTTGGACCTGAAATTGAAATTGAATTTGTGTAAATAATTTCATCTTGTCCCAATGATACATAGGTATGATAATGATAGATAGGTAAACTATCTACAAATATTAATCAAATAGTCGGTTAGGGCATCACCTCATGATAACAAAAAGCCTTTGCTTAGAGGACGGCTACTTATCCTTTAATCGTGATGGGCATAATAAAAAATAAAAAAGTGAGTGCATAAGTATGGAATTTAACAATATCATTCGATTACATTTGTTCGTACCTATTAATTATTGCAATACTTAGTTAACAGGTTAATTACATGCTAAATACTCAATACCATAATTATACCACATCATTTTGTAGCCGTATTAGTAATCGACCTAGTAATTAAAGTGAATGTAATCATGTTTTTATTGGTGTTTGGCTTTAAAGTAGAACAAAATCACAGCAGACCATCAGTTATTGAAGTATGCACAGTATAGTCGTTAACCTTACTTGCGGGAATGTGGATTATTACCTAAGAGTTAATTTTCTAGAATGTAGATTTCAATGTTAAATCTAGATTATGTATTTAGACTAAATTTACCTGTTCTAAGACCTGAGCAAGTGCCTCATGGTTGGCAATGACAACAGCTCCGTAATTATCTTCCAAGTTTTTATGCACAACGCTACGCCCTTTCCTGATTCTTAATTTGTTAGTTGTGGTTTTTGGCGTCATCTCGCTTTGATAGTCGTCATTGGTCGGACTATCCATGGCATCGTTGGAACTGTAAAAACTGTAGGGTGAATAAATTTCCGACTCGGTTTCACTTCCACAGTAAGGGAGAGAGCTGTTTCTGTTGAACATTCCGTTGCCGTACTTGGGAAAGTCGTGGCTTTCCACGCTTTTTCTGGTTTCAATCCCGTTTTCGTTGTTCGGCTTGATGGCGGAGTCGCATTCAGGGGAACTTGATCTAGCATTGTGGACGTATTCGTAATCGCTGTCACTGTTTTTCGCTGAATCGCTGTTCTCTTCTTCATACTTCCCAGAGTTGTAGACATCGTCGTAGTTGTGAATCACCGGTTCGTTGGTGGCTTGGACTAGTTCTTGCGGTCCGTCATCAATGTCGTCTTTGTCATCATCCAGCTCTGACCTACGTTTAGGTAGTTCCAGATGTGCCTCTCTTTCACGCATACTTGCTGTGCGCTCCGGCTTCCTGGGAGCCAAAGCTGATCTAATCTCTCCTGAAATGTAAAATGGATACACTTTCATTCATGAAGAGACTAGCTAATCTATTTTGGTGTTATAATCTAGTTCATTACCCTTAAAAAAAAAAATAAAGCACTACTAAACAACTAAGATTCTAAAATGAATTTATAAAAACTTACCTAAATTCGCGTAAATATTATCAGTTTTGTTCGGAGTTGGCGACCAAGCCTGTTGTTTTTGTTTTTTTTGCAAAGCTACAGATTTAGGTGGTGGTGGTCGAGCAGGCTTAGGTACATTAGATACTGCTTTGTGATCTTCACTTGAATGTCTTGGAGGAGGTGGCGGTTTATTTACCACTTTTGGTATTTCAGCATCAGTTGCAGTACTACTTGCACTGTAAATAGATGACACATCATCGTGACTCAATCTTCTCAAATTATCATAAATTTCGTTGGTCTTGACAACTTCTACGTTTGACCCATTAATGTCTAATGGATGTATAATTACGAGACGTGGTTTTGGTTTGGGAGTAAGATCATAAATTTCTTCCGTTTTACACGAGAGTTTGGAAACTGTTGCAATACTCAAATCTTTCTTATCCAAATCTTTTGAAGAACCAATACGAAGTAACTTCTTTATAGAAAACTTGTATTTTCCCTTTCGTTTATCTTCTAAAAGTAAGTTGTCGTGGGAAAGAGAAATGTTTCGACGAGGTGCTGGCTCTGGAATGGCTTCAGTCTTAATTACTTCTGTTGGTTGGTCAGATGACCTGGACTTCGGAGATGCTGACAATGAAGCCCTCTCCCTCTTTTCCATTTCTCGGACAACCGGTGAATCGGATTTTGTGAAACCACTCGGATTTCTTTGGTACAAATTATTGGAATATTCTTCAATTGAAGGTGAAGAAGGTGGCGTAGGTGCCTTTCTTTTACTTAAGCTGTTTAAAGATGTGTCACTGTCTTGTTTTGTTAATACAGGCTTAGCATAGTAAATAGGCTCTGGTTTTTCTTCATGAACTTCAGTTATTTCATTATTTTTTTCTTCACTGAAAGTTCTATTTCTTTCTTCTTCTTCTTTCTTTAAGTGTAAAGCACTCTTTTTGGTTGTCTGTTTTATAACGGGCTTAACAGGCAGTTTAGGTTTTTCGGGCACTGCAGGCTTACTTGAAGGTATGACATCAGATATCATACCATGTAAGAATGAAGGCCGCGGGTCTATAGTTGGAACAGGGCTTTTAGGTAATGCAGGAGCTTCCGTAGTTTCATCGGGATCAGCACGCCCATCAGGCTCCCCAGCAAGTTCCCGACTTGCATCGGGACAGAATAGATTATCTGGTTGCTTTGATAATATAGTTGGCATATCAATAATAGGGCTTTGGAATGTTGAGTACCCCGAATGTCCGTCAATTTTTCTTGCTTGTCCAATGGGTGATAATTTTTTATTTTTATCAGTTTCATTGAAAACCTTTATTTTCACTGTTTCCTCACATTTTTGTGGTTCAGAGAAATGACCACTATCGTCATTGTCTGAGTCAATACGCCCACTGAAACTTTCATCGTCAGAAGTAAACGAATTATTAGCAGTAGAATTCAATGTACCAACTGCAGAATCTACGCTACTGCTTTCAATATTTATTTTACAAAACTTAAATTCTGAACGACTAAGATTAACCTTTGGTCGATCTTGAGTTTTCAGTAGAGGTGATTTTCGTACAATCGCATTTTTCTTACTTTCACTTATGTCTTTTTTATCAAAGTCATCTTGCATACTCTCTTTCATTTTTTCTTCAATTACGGTGGGTTTGTTGATATCATTTTGGGTAAAGTTTAAGTCGCTACACCCTGTTATCCGGCTTTGTTGCAATGTCTCCGATATTTCTTCCAACAAAGACTTTTCAGTATAAATGCTCTCTGTTATATTTGTATTTTCAGTGCAGATTATTTCTGACTCCTTAACGTAGGCGGATAGAATGATGTTTGTTTTAAAGTTATTCGTATCCTCGGGTGGGGCTTCGGATACTTTAATAACAGCAGGTTTACGTACATGTGATTTGACATTAGCACCTTTGTTATCTCCAAATGGAGTCACAGACACCATTAAGGTTTTCTTCTTTCCATCGGAATCCGTTTGTGTTTTGCCAAGTAATAAAGATGTATATGACTTTGTACTTGAATCTCCAAGTAAATTAGCTTTAACCGTGTTAAAATCTGTATTGGCTTTAGTTATTCTATGAAGTTCTTTTTCTTCTTCTGTGTCTGGAAATGTGTCATCATCTTCAGTTTCTTCTGAAACCTCGAATTCCTCCTCGTCCGACCATCCATCACCTCCGAAACCTATGACACTG
This sequence comes from Choreutis nemorana, assembly GCA_949316135.1. NCBI lineage: Eukaryota > Metazoa > Arthropoda > Insecta > Lepidoptera > Choreutidae > Choreutis > Choreutis nemorana. Next base: position 1,843,557 of record OX438609.1, read on the forward strand.
CATACCTCCTCTGGAAATTTAACGTTACGTTTGTTTTTCTTTTTAGGGTGTATCTTAAGAATACTCGGTGGTGTTTTCTTGAAGAATGTGCTTCTGTTCTGGAAAGGGGTCGCTAAATATTTGCTGCCTTCGGTCGTTCGCTCTTGCTTGACGTGTTCCTCGCGTGATTTGAAGCAGTTCGAGCAGAAGTCTTTTTTCCAGGCGTTCTGCACGAAGTTATGACATACCGGCGACATTTTGCCTCTCGAGTACCGCCTGTTGATCACGTAACTGGCATTCTGTAACGAAGAAAATTAATTTGTTAGAATTGAATTAATTTAAAACTGGAATATCTTAGGCATTTAAACGTACATACGACAGCATGCAACAATGAAATCAAATATTATGTCAGTCGCTAATTGTTTTTAAGTTTTAAATCGATGTAAAATTTTATTGCTTCGCGTGCTAAAGATTCATTTAGTTGTTGCGTAAATTGGCTGGTTGTTTGCTTCTCCTTGCCTATGTTAATGAGGTCAATATTGTGTATCTTATTGCCATGAAATCAGGTGTTCCGTTATTTCAATAAGCGAAGCGACGACTGCACCAGAATTAACATAGCCTCTTGTTAGATAAGATCCCGGAACAAGGCAAAGATTTCTATGTATCTGAAGTTGGCAGGTATCTAATATGATACGACATAGTGAATGGCTTTAACCTTGATGTTAAATTAAACTAAGGAACGACAAATAAAATAACATTGTCTCTAGGCTAATATTGTGACTAATATATCAGTTTACTTAAAAATTAAACGTATATGGACAACCTGGTTTTCAGTTTTAACAACGACATAATTAAATCTAAATTATATGTAGAAGGTTGGCAAAAATATAAAACTAAATGATTAACGACGAAATAACTAGTGTTTTGGATGTTCTGAATGAAAGCACTTCCGTAATTATACGCTAATTAAATGACAGTTTAAAAACTAAGTCGAAAAAACACGACTGCATCAAACTAGTTAATATTGTTCACCATACAAGCGATACTTTCTCTAAAAGCATGCAGAGTGCTCTGTGCAGCACTTAGCATATTAATTCTAAATCAAATATTCATAGCGCAATACACTGGTATCATCTGTTGGAATAAATAAATACGAATTATTGTTAAAATAGGAGTTTAGTGGAATAACGAGGTGTTAGTAGTTGAGACAAATTTGTGAAGCTAGTACAATGGAAGATTGAAATTAACTCAAGATACAAGAATTTTTAAAAATTTGATCGAAAAAAATACGGAATCCTTCTACGGAATCCTACGAAACAAAATGTTTGGGTTTGTTGTAGTTGCACCGTAGTAGTTGCGGCGTAAACCTCGTTGGAAATAACTATTTTATAATTTTAAGTTACTATTTAGTTATCTCGTTGAAAACGAGCACCTGCTATTCTAAGTTAATTACCCAGAAAAAGAACGGAATTAACTTTAAAAATTAGATGTGAAAAGAGATTTAATCATCAACTTTCTTTGTCTTCTAAACCGTAAAATGGTAATGCAATCTTATTACTCTGGCATTTCTTTTAAAAATCTTGTGAGAAAAAAATAATAACATAGAAATAAAAAGTCTGATTTTTGTTACATAACGGTGTATAACTAAAAATTGTTATGCGAGTTATTAATATTTTAATGAAAATAATTTCTTTCAACAATAGTTGGTGGGTACTAAAGAAATTTCTTTGTACATGACTATTAAAACTCAAGCCAGTAGATTTTGGGCTTTACCATATAGAACGACAGTTGATTATTGCCTGTGCTTTCAAAGTTATTGTATTTCGATTCACGGTTTGCTGGTTTTATTTGATGGTCAATAGATTACACAATCGTCAATGAAGCTTTATTTCGATTCAATGCATTATCATTTAATTTTAAGGTTATATCATTTATTGTTCAAGCTGAATAGTAACCTATATTAAAATAAAGTTACTACCTACTCTTTTTGTTCTTACTAAAACAAAATTCTTGAAAATATTGTCAAGTATTGCCTCTTTACGGTTGTTGAAACGATCTGGTTCTATTAACAGTTTAGTCAATAAAGTCATGTGCATTCTCTTTTGCGGAGGTTAACAGAAATCCTTGAATTAAACAACTTAAATAATGGAAAATATTAAAACGGCAACGAAACTCGGTAAAAGTGTGTCAGTGAGGAGCATTTACGTTAATTTTTACTTAATTTTAATTTGTGCATAATGTTTTAATAAGTAGGTACCTACTTTTATTAATGATTGTCCAAGGTAAAAGCAATGTTAGTAAAAACGAGTGCATTGACACTGTTTTTGTTTTCAACCTTTTATAATGGTATCTTCAGATATTACCTGTATATTCGGTATTTAGGTTACTGAAGTAGAATAATGGAATATAAGATGCCTTCACAGATAGAAACTGTGGTTCTTTCATCGATCTTGATTTTGGTTTAATTTCTCATTACTGATTCGATTTCTTCTTCCAATTAATTGATAGCCGGAAGAAGAGTTTGCTATTTGGCCCTTCGCAATAAGAATTTTCCTTCATTAAGCAAATGGTCTGAAGTGCCTTTATGTTTTCCTATAAGGAAAATTTTACACACAGTAAGAATCTAGACCGTTATTCCGTTAGCGATGCAGTTGCAGTTTGAACCCAAGTTTCAACACATGAATAAATTTACATAGGTGCCACTGAGTGGTGTTATCTCTAGGAATGATATTTATAGAAATAGACTTACTTATATCTACTTTTACTACATTCACTTTAGTAAAATTTAATCACTCGTGTAAATAGGCGTAGATCACTTTCCATCAGGTCAACCGTCTACTTGTTTGCTCATGCCACGACGTTGTAAATCCAAAAAATTATACACTTTACTAATTACAGACTTTTAGTACTCAATATACAAATTAGGCTGTACCTAAAACATCCCAAATTCCAGGAGTCCAGGTCAGCGGTAAGAAATCACAAGTTTTTTTTTTAGTTCTTTATTTAAATTGAGGTCACTGTCACGCATGCTACGTTAGGTTGAATACAATACAACAGCTGTTTTGTAGGTATTGTTGTTAAAATATAGGTAGGTACATGGCTACAACAATGTAGGTAACATACAACATTGTTTCAATGTGTTGTAAGTTGGTCATTATGACTTAAGCTGGGGAGAATCGGTTGTTTACCTCATTATTTGCGGCCTTTATAAGAACATTTACGACCAAATTCGAAAAGATTTTGTCCGAATACCGAATTATTTAGTCACACAGAATCAAGTTAAAGTGAAAGTTTACTTCGTTGTGCATTTCGTAATCGGTCAAAATTTTACGGATTAAATTTGATTATAGAATATTACTATTTTGGAGAAAAGCAATGAATAAAACCTAATAGAAAAAAAATATTAGGGCCTAAATTAAAGATGAATAACATGTCGCTATATTACAAAGTTCTTCGCAGACAAAACTGCGGGTTATAGTATTGTGATCATACATTCTAATAGTTTAAGATATACAAAAATCCTACATATATATAAACATAGGCGAGTATTGGTAAGTACATATGCGCACACAACGTGACTTGTCAATTTCTCTTGTAAGTATTCCGGTTCGGATGGGTTGATCGAAATGTGACCCAAATTCCACTCCCTCGCAGCGTAGGTAAGTAATTGGTACACTCATTTGGTATAAATAAAACATAATTTCGTCTAATTGGAACATAATTTAATAACGTATATGCTTAATTATTACGAATGCTACTACAAAGGACTGAAAAAAACCAAGTGCGAGTTAGATTTGCGAACCCAGAGTTCAGCACAAACTTGTATTCTTTCAGTACTTGTGAGATTCTACGTTAAAAGGAAATAGCCTGTAGTTTTTGATTCCCTTGACCTTGGCAAACAGACGGAACAAGAAGTGATTTTCTTTTGAGATTCGGACTGTAAGTCAAAATATATTTTGTTGAAATAGACTTAAAATAACTTTTAAATCGTCATCTTTTTATACTACCACTGGTTCGAAACGCTATTTCTACGGGGAAGAATCCGGCAAGAAACCTCCGTAGTTGCTTATTTCAAAGTAATAAGGTACAATAATTTAATTTATATTAGAAATTTGTAAATAAAATACAGTTTCTAGCTATATACAATTTTTTCGCTAAATTAAAGTTGCACAAACAAATCTTTATATTTTAGCAAATGACTAAGGTCTATATTTTAAAATAAATTTAATAAAATAACATGAAATACAAAGGACGCAATGAACGTTACGTACGAATATGCGTATGTTACAGAATCCTGAAAAGATTTAAAAATTATTGTCGTTATTTGAACTTTTGTAAAAAAAAAAAAAACTTTTGTAAAATCAAATAAATTACCCTTCCTTTAATAAACATACATAGTACAATATTTACATACTATCAACGTATCTATAATACATACTTTAGAGTATGTTCTGGAATATGTAAATAAGGAAAGTGCACGCATTAATGTGTTTTATATATACGTGTTTATCATTAACTAATTGACTCACCCTAGCTTTACTCGGCTTATGTAAAAAAGTTATACAAGGATTAAAAAATTATGCAAATTCTATTTCAACTATTTAAAAGTTTTTATTTCCAAATCATAATGATTTATTTGCTTGTCTACAGATCATGATGTTTCAATTTATCCGTGTGTCTGTCTGCTTATCTAGTCTGATCTTAAACGGTTAAACCGATTTCGTCAGACGAGGTTAAGTGAAATAATTAAGTAACCTATACCTAACAGTGGCGTGCCTAGAGTTTTAGTACAGGGCAAGCCGAGAGATATACTTTATACTTCCGTTGTGGACTTGCTGGCGTGGACGAGCTCAGCAAAACACTTAGAAGTTTGCGAACATGTCAGCAAATCCACAATTTCGCTGGCCTTAAAAAAGTCGTCTGATTTGTTAATGAATGAATAAGAGCGCGAACTTATTTTAGTTTGATAGGGCAAGCCGGGCTTTTGGGCTTCTACTAACCGCCACTGACTAACCTAACCTAAACACTTTTTTGGATGGAGGTAATTTGCTATCGATAAATATATCTGTCACAACAACATTTTTTGTATAAGTTGTCATTTGTTTGACTACATACACGTTTGTATGACTGGTATTAGAATTACTTTAATCAAAAGTTGTGGTATGTCGTAATAAATATCTTTAGAGAGCTTTCTCTTGGCTTTTTCTTGGCTCTTGGAGTTTGTGGGATGGTTGTTAATAGTAGGGTTACTTGTTAAGGTAACTACCTCCCCGTCTCTGTTATTATTTATAATCTATGATTTACTGTCCTCAGCCACAAAGTAGAGTGTACAGAAGTAAAGCTTCGTTAAATGCACACGAAGACATCATCTACGAGTCATTCACGGATACGAAATTTCGGAAGCTTTGGAAAGGAAGCATTCGCGATGACACTCACCGTAACGCAAACACTTAATTCGCGCCTTTTTTGTGTGACGATTAAACTTTTTTATTTATTTTTGTTGAATTTGATTTTAAAGGGTATTTATTCTTTTTTTAAATTGTTGAATTTTAAATTTTTCAACAAAATAACTACATGATTTATTTAAGATTAAAGAAGAATACAAGAATTGTTGCTAAAGCATATTAATGTTATCTATGTTGTGTTCATTTTTTAAAGTAGTGTGCTCAGGTAGAAATACTTATATACCATCTCTCGAGTAGAAGAAGACCAAGTTGTGATCCTCGGGAAACACATCCGCAGCCAGGAGAGAGTTCCAATTCTTATTATATATATTCTTAGCATTTTAAATAATCGTATGAATCTCGTTTCTTAATATAAATATTCATAAGTAAGTTAAACATTAAGGTATAAGTAAGAACTAAATACTTGTTTAATACTGATTCTAAACACACAAGTTCTCACAGAGAATTCTTAAAAGGTTAATTTATATCCGAGTGAGTTATAACTAAGAACAGGTTCGGTTCCCGGGCGGGACGTCAATTTGTATCTGTTTATTGCTCGCTGCCTTCATTACATCGTGTTTATGTAATTTAAAAGGAATTCTAATGTGGTTTCTTTAAAATTACGTTTAAAAAGAAAGAAAAATGCAAAAGTTTACCGTTTCTTAAGGTAAGTTAATAATACTTTTCTTGAAATTTCTTCTTTTTGTGTTTTTTTTCTGGAGATGTTTTATTTTATCTGTTTAACAGAGGTTAGCTACCTAAAGAAGATTTCAAAGATCATGTTTATCATAGAACTTGCTGAACTAACCAGAAATGACTCTAACTCTATTTCAATTTTATAATAAATTTCTGATCTCATTTTTGTATCTTATCGACACCGATTCTGGCCTTTGTCTTATTAGATACCTACTTTTTAGTGGCCTAGCAAAGCAGTAACCATATAACTAAAACGAAATTCAATAGACATTCCATGAGGTGTGGCCACTTGATAAATTCGCTTTCTACTTAAATAAATTCAAAAGAAACCACCTACTTGATAACCAGTCCCTTACTTGATGGCGGCAAGTGTGCACTCACCTTTATATGGTCATGACCATCATCACAACGACCTTGTGAGAAATCGCCTTTACTATATAAGTTTGAGGTATGCGATAGCTGTCTGCGTTTTATTATAGTTTGTGTGGTTTTTGGGAAGAAAAAAGATTTTTCTGGTTGTGATTGGGATAGTGGTCATCAGAGGCCATTGATTTGTTTTTTGGTAATGTTATGGTGGTTAAAAAATCGTGGTGAATGCCACAGCCTTAAAGTTACAGAAGCGGTTAGTGGTTACTACAGTTGCGTAAAATAATGTAAATTAAAAATATATCCTCATTCCTCCAACAGAAATCGTTGTTAAGTTAAATAGAACCATGTTGACCGTTCAACTAGTCCTGTATACAAAGAAAATCAAAACAAGTTAGCCCTAGCTTTTCCCTTCAATAAAAACAACTTTGAAATGTCAACGCACATTTCTACGTAAGGAATGCTGACGTAAGAAAAAATAAACAAGTCAGTAGAGTTCTCTCGAGTTTTCGCTCAAACTGCAAATAACTTTCTAACCTGTGTTTCCTATAGGATTATGTACTTGTTAATTTAGTACCTTATGTTACAAGTAATATTTGACGAACTCTGTGGCGCAGTGGTGTAAACAGCCGTCAGCTTCGCTAGAGGTTCTGGGTCCGAATCCCGGCAGGGGCGAAACTTTGTGTTTTTGCAAGACGCATTGTTTCGGTTAACAGTCTTGGATGTAGGTTATACCATATCGTTGCTTAGTTCCTGTGACGCAAGTTCTTATGATACTGCAGAGCTGAGTCAATGTTTGTGTCTTGATGTGGTTATTATTATTATTTTATGAAAATAATCCTGTTTACATCTGATTAAATAAAAAAATATATATATTTTTATATATATATATATATATGTGTGTTGTGTATCGTGGTGTATCTAGATATCCATTAATTATGACATGAGTCGCAGGATGATTGATTTAAAAAATTCTATTAAGGTAAAACGATTGCAAACAAACAAATATAAAAAACTGATTTTTTGCTTAAATTCCAAATGTAAACCAATATTATAAAAGGTAGTAATTTGTAGAGGTAAATCAAATCAGGAATCTTTCTTTAATTTTGCTATTACTAATTTCACAAAGGACTTTAGTCTGCATTCGTTAGTCAACTTCATCGGTTATGTAATAAATAAAGCTGAATGAATCATCAGAAGTGACTCATTTTACCTACAATACTCGTAATTACGGAATACTTACTTAAAATACGAAGATTTATGTCATCGTTAGAGATATTCAATCTTAACCGCATTGTTTATGGTTGTTATTACGTATATTGACTCGAAATAAATCATTTTATAGGTATCTAAGGGATTTGGTAATGAATTGAAAATGATCACTCAAAATATTCATTCATTCACTGGAATCAGATCTGGATTAATGGTAAAATTTTCTAAAAGGTTCTACACTAAACATGTGCCACCATTTTTTTGGTCGGAGTGAAAATGCTTTAATCCCGCCTCAGCTAGGGATGCCATGTAAGGGGGTATGTGGGATTCAACGAGGAAGATGTGACGCTACCCACTAAACACAATCCGGCGTTATTGTGCTTTGCCGTTGGTGAGGGCGCCATGGGGATTAAAAAAACATGTGCCACCTAAGAAAGGCACAGGATATTGTAGTGTATATATAAAAGTATATAGCTAAGCCTACATACATAAAAACAAAGTATTATTAACAAACTGCGGTCATTTCAACCCACAAGTTCTTGATTACGAATCACCTATGTACGCCATCGCCAGGTTTTGTTTGTAAAAGTTAGGCATCTAAATTACCTGTGTTGAATAAGAATTTTCAAAGTTTTCTCGTGAAAGAATACGACATTCTTACTTAACTTAAAGATCGCATAAGATGGCTAACTTTTAATATTGCTGGCAATGTTTATCTGTAAGTCAACTAGATGAACCTTTAAAGCTGCACTACATGGTCTTCTTGTTTCTTAATTTATCAGGACGTGAGTAGAGTCGGAGCACGTGGTAGCTCAGTTTGCCGACCGACCCGACCCGACAGGTCGAAGGTTCGAGTCTCGGCTAGTCGTATGTTGTAGCTGCCATGTTCCTCAGTGTGCCCGGATAGTGGCGACAGATTCGCAACCTGTCAAATAGGGACTCAACATAAACATGCGAAATGTTTTCATTTTTAAATATTATCTCTTCGAGTTAACGACGAAAACTTTTGGATATATGTCTTCTTCATAAAGTGTTTTCTAACAAAGTCGGATCTTGTGATCTGTTGGGTCGTATATCCATCTCGATACCCTACCGTCCACCTCGTCATCATATCTCAAACGTCTTTTCTGTGCCCGCTGTGAGAACAAACCTTGGCTCCCAGTCACCCATGTTTCGCATATGCCATTTATATAATGATTTGGCTAAGAACATACCACAAATAGATATATTTCATGACTCGCTGACTAGTTTCAAAACAATGATACGTGACCATCTCCTCAAAGCTTAATCCATTATTATTATTATTTTTAGATATTTTATACTAAAATTTGTTCTTTTGTTATTATTTTTGTACTTATTTGATTAATGTTATTTTAATTTATTGATTTGATTTATTAATTTAATTAGTTTTTATTTGTGCGGTGACGGCTAATGCTATGTACACCGGTATAGTCATACATATCAGACCAAATAGTTAAATATTATTTATTGTGTAAATTTGAATATGTATGATGTGGTAGTACTATTAAATGAATATAAATATAAATGTGGTGTGTAACACTTCTGCCTACCCCTCTCGAGGGATTACCGCGTTTATGTTATCATGGTTAGACTTGGACTTTTTGTTAGGAAAACTCTTCAAATTGACAATACCATTGACATTTATAAAGTTACGCAACCAATGAATCATTTTTTGTTGAATCCGGCTGTTGTTGTGTGGGTGATTGTGGTGTCGAATCAACTTTTAAATGTCTATTAGTAAAAGTAATGGATTGTTTATACTTGTTTTGCTGTCTAAAATCATATTTTTTATAGTTCCTGCTTACAACTTCGTTCGCTTAGACATGGCTTAGGGCCTGGTAGGTATTTGCATTAAAAAAAATCTAGCTATAAAAGATCCTTCCTAGGAATGCAATTTATATCTTTGCCTTATTTTATATTACCGTTTAACAAGTTAATTAAACCGTTAAAAAGGAATTTATTTAAAAGGTTTTTTTAATGTTTTTTCATATAAGTAGTTTCTATAAAAATATCAAAAAGAAAATTGCTTGCTCGCATAGTTTTAACAGAAGACTACAGGTGGTAAAAAAAAAAAAATTCAAGTCACGACCAGACAGCCATAAAACAACTTTTTTATTACACAAGTTTTGAATTAATTTGGAGTCGACTGCACCAAAGCTGTTACCCACGATTTTGTTGAGCGATAAAATAATTTATCTAAGTACACTCACAAGTTAGATGTATATTACCAACAGTGAGTAATTTAACATATCTATATCAATTGAAATATGTAATTAAATAACCAATTAACACATTCTCATAATGAATTTCGAGATTTTTTTAAGGAAAAATTATTTTTAAAAGCTTTTATTTTTATATCATTTAGTAACATATCTATTTTTAAGGTTATTTCAAAAATAGTTAAAAAAACAAAAAGTTTGCATACTGTTTAAAACTAATTTGTAAAGTTTTTGAATTTTGTAAGAATACGCGACTTTTGTAACAGCAGTTAGCTTAGCACAAATAATTAATGTAATCTAAAAGTCTAGTTGTAATAGTGAATGAAGATTGATGTAGTCAAGTAATAAGTTCAAAGCTAATGCCAGATGTGTGTATGAATGCATATTGAAAGGAACGTTTTAAGCTGAAATGCATCTAAAACATGAAGCATTAGAATTCACATTAACTTATTGTTTATTGCTACAACATCTGCTAACAAAAGGGTATATTATTCCTGCATTCCTAAACGCAAAAGCACTAATTACTTTACATCCACGTTGAATGGACGTTCAGAAATTATGTAGTAGGAAATTAATGAGAGAAATTATATTTTTGGATTTTAATTCACAAGCAATAAGGAGTTAGATAAAATATTGCATAACGGCATAATTTAGGGAATATCAAAAACACAAATTTAGTTATCTGACGCTATTTACCAAATAAATTAATGAATCAAAATTTGTCACTGTACCGCTTTTGAAAACGCAGTTCAAAATTGTACAATGTTTTGGCTCAACTACAGCAAGAGCAGGTTATTTGCTTTTCAAACCCCACAAGAATGGACGAGAAAGATTGATCAATTGGTACATAGCTTAATGATACTATGAGGACGTGGTAGCTCAGTTTCGTACGTGCCTTAGTTAACCGACCCGACCTGACAGGTCGAGGGTTCAAGTCTCGGGTTGCCGTAAGTAAGTAAGCTGCTATGTTTCTCACTGTGCCTGGATAGTGGCGACAGATTCGCAACCTGTCAAACTTTATAATACGCATGTTAATAATATGCAAACTAAAACTTAATAACATGCAATAAAAGCAATACGCATGTTTATGTCGAGTTTAACACCTCTGCCTTCCCCTCTCGAGGGATTATTTACGGCGTGAGTTATGTTTCTGTCTTAATGATACTACGTCAATATCATGATGACGATGTAAGACAATTGAACAACAGATACTGAGCAGACCCCTCGGTGCATGGTGCATGGAAACCGCCATTGTTAAACCATTGAATACTTTGAAAGCCACTATTGTTCAGAAAATTTTATTTGTGTCATATCATGTACGTCATTACGTTGTTAGGATTTGAAGGATAAAATACCTAGCCTAAAAGTGAATTACGTAAGAGATTTTACTGATAATATCGCACTTCTATTTATAAGTAACGTGTAGATTGTAAATAAATAACAAACAACACAATCGTTAAAAGTATGGAGTCTTTAAGTTTATAATGGAATTTAAAAAAAAAACCTTTCAAACGTAAATTTCATTAATGAGATCAACTAAATAGCAGAATTAAAATCGAAGAAGCGATTAACATCACTAATGCTTTGTCCAGACATTGGTGTTGCCATAAAAAGTTGCCCGACTTTATTTAGCAAGGTCATGTTTTGCCAAGTGTAGTCGAATGGTTGGCCGAGCGTGTCTTGGAGGCCAATTGTCAACTGCCGGAAGCCTGCTCCAATGATTAAGTGGAAATTGAAAGTATACAAATCTTACGCACCTTAACATAGCAGACAGTTATTTATTGGTGCGTTTTCTTCATGGTTTGTTGGCTGCAGGAAAGCTCCACTATTTATTTGAAACTATATTTCCATATCAGTAATGTCAGGATCAGTAAAGATTGTTCTTGGAATATTTTAACCCCATTAGGGTCTTTATTACAATAGGTGTCCTCTTTGCATGATGTTTAATTTAATAAAACATTTCCCCTGTGCAATTTATTATACTACACATTTACCTAGCTAGTGGCTACGTTTTAACTGACTAAAAGTTTTGAGGGAAAATTGATATAAAGATTGTAAATGTCGATAAATAAATAAATCACATCACGACACACACATTGACTCCGTCCTGCAGTAAGTAACGTAAGAACTTGTGTCACTGGAACTAAGCAACGATATGGTATAAATAGATAAGAATACTACATCCAAGACCAATGACCAATGATTCAAAAACTTCTTTTAGAGACTCTCAGAGCAAACCTGTTTGATAAATTATTGATCCTTTTAGTTTGATCAATCTGTGCGCTGTTCTTGAAGGTGGCGGAATTCAATTTAAACCGAAAAAGACTTGATACATTGATAGCAATTTTCCTATGATGACTCCAGCCGTAAATGAACAGTTAAGTAACTGTCGTAAGTAAGTCGTCTCAAGCGACTTAAGTCAAGATTACATTCAGAGGATGTGGGTAACGGCAAATTTAAACTGGTTTAGTAATCGAGACGATAGATTATAGAACCTGAAAATGAATAGGTCACTGATCGAATAAAGCTTCCAATCCTCATATCAATAGACTATAGTTTTCTCTAATGGTCTCGGAATTCATTTTATTATATGGCATAAAAGATTTTAGAGATGTAAATCTTAATGCTCGCAGTCTTTGCTCTAAGATTGCGTTCAAATTGCATTTAAATGATAAACAATCTTTGGTACACAATATTTAATAAACAACGTTATTGCAAAGGCTGACAAAAGTCACTAAATTCCATCTTCAGAGTCAGTTGGTGAACTGGCATCACATTTGGCACAATGTTGTATCGTGACTGGCATATAAACCAACGACTACACGGCAAGTTTGATAGCTATCATGATGGTATACTATTAAATTCTTAAGGGTTTCTTTGATCCTTATCAATTTGTTAACCGGTCTGAAGATTGCGCTGTTTTATAGTTTTAATAGGACCTTTAATTTTCTTTTAAATCTGCGGCCCATCAGCATATGTTACATTGAGTTTTGATTACTATTGTACTCGTCAAAAACAATAGATTACGCCATAGCGATCTTAAATACTCATTTATCCTTTCGAGGCATTTCGCAAAGATCCAAACAAATTTGTTACTGCAGTCGCTACCGGCAAAAGTATTACTCTTATTCAATTTAATTATAATAATAATTTTATAATAATAATCTAATATTGTATAATTCGACGAGCATGTGTAATATTTTCAGTGTATATTTAATTCAATTGTAAGCGCTTTTGGTAGTCGAATTGTACTGGGATCAAAATATCTCATGTATAAAGTCCGATCTCCATAACAATACAGTACAATAAAAAACACAGAACAATTGCAATCCGACTTACTCTCCTGTAGTTCCATATCCGCTGTTTCATTTCACACTGAAAATAACAAAACACACCACACCTTGCGAAAGGAAAGTTAAAATAAAACTGATTTGTTAGTTTTGTGACATCGATAATCGTTACTGAACATCGATTACTATAATGGTATCGTTAAATTAGTAATAGTCACGTTTCGATGCCGCCTCCGTGAAATGTTTTATCTAATTGTCAACGTGCTCATTAGAGCTCGGTTTGGTCTTCATTTAATTGACTTTTTTAAAAGTTAGTTTCACCTGTCGAACCAGTTAGTTCGTGTTGGTATTACTATTTGCATTTTATTTAAGGTTCTTTGTAAAAATATAGTTAAATATACATTTTTGTTCTAAAAGACTAATTCAAATTGTATAACATGCAAGTGGCATTTTCTAGTAATTTGTCACATTTTCCACACAAGTGAAGATTTATCAATAGAATGACCGATAACTATTCTTGGTAAGTAAAGTATGACATAACCACTACAATTCAACATTTCGAATGAAGTGCATAAATAACCTTATTATCTAAAACGGAAATATAAATCCTGGTATCATAAGGAACTCTAATATTGTAGAGGGTCAGTTAACTCGTCTAATTATAGTTGACGAATGTGTGTAGGGTGTGTACACAGAACTTGAACGAGTGTGTGAGGGTGCTTTGATATTTGAGAAGTTAATTAGTGGTGCTTTCTAAGTAAATTACGGAGGGAATACTTTTATACTGAATTTATTTTAGGGGGAGGTCAACATGATGGTAACAATGTGAGAGCAAAGCTTAAATAATTTGCGTGAGGTAAAATTAAAAAGACATTCCATTAAAGTAGTTACATATTAAAAAGAAATTTCTCTTTCGAGTGCAGTTGTTACATACATTTAAACAGTTTACATATAAATTGTTGTTATGTTGTATGTAAGCAGACGGCTCTCCTGATGGAAAATTATACCACCTATTGACACGAAGATGACCCCGATGTCCTGGAACGCCAAGAGCACTGCCAAATATGCTGCCCAAGAAGAGGTAAAGCTATGTTTGTATTAGGCTGAAAGTTATTTGACGTAAAAAAGAGAATTTTTTCGGACATTTCGGAAATATTGTCCCAAAATTTGGAAAGAGCTTATTTTATTAAAGTTTTCCTTAACTTTTGTCAAAAGACCTTCAAATTTAAAACGTATTCACATGTTCATTCAATAAATCACTATTTGTTATCAAGTTTAAAACGGAGACAATGGTAGTGAAGGCATTGTGATACGCACGTGCCAATTGCCTCCTAAATGCGATAGCGAATGTTTACCAAACAATGGCAAAAGTGTAGTCGTGCCAACAAAAAAAAGTTGACATTCTTTTTTTTTTTAGCAAACGTCGCGGAGGGAAAAGAATGTAGCAGTTCTTTGGTTTCTAGAGTTGTTCGCTTTAATTGTATTGTTAAAGTTATAATTCCATTAGGCAAAGCATTAAGGAAGCTGGCTTTCACACGAATAGAAAGAAATTCCGACGTATTTCGGTGGGATTTTTACGTCAAAGTTGAAAGATATGAGATGTCAAAGTGTGAAGCGATTGTGGTTTACAAAAACAAAGCACTTTAAACTTTATTACGGTTGATATTAGATTACTTTATGAGTAAAGATCGGTTAAGTCAAAAATAACTTGATGGATAATACTAAAATCCATTTTTGTTTTACAGGCGCTTGTTTTGAGGATGAGCCAATCTATGCTACGGTTTTTTTATTAGTACGTCTTAGAATCTTTCAAATCTGTACAAGATAGAGTCAAGCTATAATAAATTAATATAAAAAATATAAACAATTTATTAAAATAATATACAAAAAACCAAACTTTATAAGACGGTACATTTGACGGTAAGTAAGCTACCATTTGAATATTCAAAATGGAGTTTAGTAAACATTTTGACGAAGAATAGACTGAAGTATTATAAAAAAGGAAAGTAGCTGTTTATTATGTCACTTTCTACTAGTTGTTAATCTGTTAATGTCGTAAAAGAAAGCGTTTAGCGAATAATCATATTAACGTTCTAAAACTAAGATTAACGTTCTGAAACAGTGACTTAATTAGTTGGTTGTCTAGTTATATCTTCTAGTTTTTTTAAATACATTTTTGTAGATGCATTGAGGAAACGAACATACTATTTGTAACAAAATAAAGGTGCTAATAGTATCAAGCAGATTTATATTCTTCAAATAACTTTAAAGATTTGGAAACTGATAGGTAAGTTAGGCTAAATTCGTCAAGAAAAGTAATTTGAATGTTGATGTACACTCGGCCACACATCAACATAACCTGTTTGTACTTTGTACCGTTCTAAGTTGTACAGCAAAAGGATTGATATTGCACAAGTTACGTGAAGCTTTATGTGTCGCCGTCTGTACTAGAATAATCAGATTTCAACTCTATCGTATTCGTATTAATGTTGAAAAAACCGGTCAAGTGTGAGTCAGACTCGCACGTGATGGGTTCCGTACCATCTTATCAAATTAAAGATTATGTACTTTTAAACTAATTACGTAAATGAAACAAGAGCAAGCAAAAATTGTCGAAAATATCACGTTTCTTGTATGTTTTGTTATAGCGGTAACAGAAACAGACATTCAATGAAAATTTCAAGAGTCTAGCTGTTATGGTTCATGAGATGCAGTCCGCTGACAGACAGACGTATTGACAGCTGAGAAATAGGGTCCCGTACACCCTTTGGGTACGGAACCCTAAAAAAAGAAAACCTTCACGTTTTTTGAAGTAGGTAGAAAAAGCATTTCGTCTTAGCTGCTTACTGGTCCCAATCGCCATCGAATTTTATTAACTAGGGGTCGGAGTTATGTACTAAAGTTATAAGCATAATATAATACATAAATGGCAATAATGTGTTATGTACCTACCGGCTATGTAAGGGAAAACATCTTACATAAGCTAAAAATAGTTCAGGCAGTAAGCTATTAACAGTTTTCACATGAAAGCGTTATAATTTATTTATTCAACATAACCTCACAATTATTTATCTATGTATCGATTACAAGCGATTGTAAAGTATGGATATTTTTATGACTTTTTTTTAAAGATTTATTTAGGCACGTAGTAGGTTAGGATTTAGTCGTAATCCCCTGTGTGACGATTCGCTCGAAGCTTGCTCCAGTATGCTCCACTTCTCAAGAAAATGCCTTGATTTCGACTTAAAGTGATTAATTCTAGTTCTCTGGGAATACATCCGAAAATAGTTCTTATCCAAAGAGGTGCGTACAAGGAAACGCGTCGCAAAGAACTTCGTACAAATTGTATGATTCCTGTTTCTTTTTATAAATACTACATTTAATCAAAATAGAAACGAAAAGACCATTAAACTGTAATGATGACAAAACTCGTTTTACGGGCAATAAATTAGTACATTTTGCGGTTATAACAATAAAATAAACAATATAACCTTGTTTACGCAAAATCAGACCTTAAAGATACAAAAGATGAGAGGCTGCGTAATGTGATTGATAAATTTGAGGCCAAATTTGCATTCAAACTTATTGAATTGAGAAATACCAGCATTCATCGAATTTTTATAACTACTTATTAAAGTGTAAATCCTTAATGCTAGGTCTTACAAGTTATTTGTAACATTATCTTCTGTGTTTGTATAAATGTCAGTCAGATCTGTTAAACATGATTAAATCTTCTAATTTTGGGGAAAAACAATATTTATGTAGCTAGGAAGATTGAAATACCTAATAGAAAGATGCATAAGATTATGGATTGGCATGGATATCGATCAATCTGGAATACGATAAAATGGATCTGATTCCAGGGATGGAAAACCTTGAGACCGTTAACATTTTACATCAATCTGCTAAGATATGAACTCCAAAGTGATTTATTATATTTTATCATCACAAACATAGCTCAGCATCCAAATACTCGTGATAACCTTCCTTAACTTATCTTCGTATCTCGCCTTGCATCTCGACTGAACAATTCATGAGATATTGTAAATTATACCAGACGATACTGAAGAAATTCCATAATGCATAGATTTTCATGAATCATTTAAATTTGTCGTGGATGTAGATGGTAAATAGTGAGTATATACTCCTTTTTTAGTTTTGAATATTTATGTCTTAATTTATTTCCTAATGTACTTGTTTAAAAAAATTCTGAAAGCAAGTAGTGCAATTAATTTAATTCATGACTTATCCTTGTTTTCAACCAAAATAAATAAACCAAAAAAAGTAGTTACCTAAAAATTTTACAAAACTTCAGTAAAAGACATCTGTTTATCATAAAAATAATACCGTTATTAATTTAGGCAACTTATGGTGACTGTGGGCTTTAACGGTAGACATACAGTACGCAAGTGTTTTATTTACCTCGCTGTCTGCAAAATGATGGCAAAGTCCTTAATATAAGAAGTTCTCCGAAAGAATGTTTCCGACTTTCAGACCAGTGAAAGTATCCTCGGCTCTTCTCAGATTCATGCACTTTTGACACAAGCACTATTAACTAACAAAAAATCACAAACACAGATCACACGTGAGGAAGATAGGACAGCACTTTAATTTCCGACTAGTGTTGTGACGGTTTTTCGGGATTGAGAAACGCGCGCGTCAAGTGCGAGTCGCGGACGATGAGGCAGTGAGCGGTGCGGGCGCTTGCGCATGTTTCTGTCAATTTCGCCCGGAATGCAATCTCCCTCGCTCTCTCCAACACGCAGATGGTTTCTCCACAATCGGATTTCGTCTCTTTCATCCGAGATATGAATGGCTGTGGTTGTGTTGTGCTGCACGACCGTTGGGACTCGTATCCCTTTTTTGCTTCGTTTCCTTGGGGTTCAATGTTTACGCTGACCTTTAGGAGTTCTGTACCGCTTACAACTCCCTTTTAAAACCTACAATACCTTTTTCTCAGAAAACTGTATGCTCAAAACATGTACATTTACTTCGTGCCGCATACGAATTTTTGATTCTGAGATAATGTAAAGTCAGGTCACGTTTGAAACAATGTTTCTGCAAATATGATGTAAAAAACAGGTTGTAAGATGAACTTGAGAACTGCGAGATACCTATCATTGCTTTATCAATCAGATCTATCAACGTAGTGCTAGATTATTTTATTGCGGACACAAACGAACAAACATGCAAAACTAATGTGAAGGAAGTTGCGCATGTTTTAAAACGTAACAATACGAACATGCCGACAGTCGAGGTGAATTACGTTCGGGATTCTATGTATGTAACCATATTGAATAATGGAATAAAAAGTTTGCTTCTGATTGATTATTGGAAAAGGGATTATGATATTGGTTCTATAGCCACCAAAGAGATACGTAACTAAGATAGAATAAAAGATTAACACTAGCTCAAACAAACGTTTGGCTAAGGTTGGGAGGTATAGTATAACCAAACTATACCCTAAACATTTTTTGATTAAAGTTTGGAGGAAACATCACAGAGTTAATCTCTCAATAGAATGCGAGCTACCACATACTGTGTTACAATATCATGTAATCGTATACCAGATGTCATTCCTGAGAAAACGTGCTTTCGTAGCTATTTGGAAAAACAAAGAGTCCTAAATCTGGGCTCGGGTTAGATATAATTTCCAGGTATTTGTCTGATGAACGGGTATCAACTATGGGGCCTTGGATGTTATTTACCTTTATTAGTGAATCTATTTCTCGTTACTTAGCAGGTATTCAAAATTCAAGACTGATCACCTTATGAGACTAAGAAAATTTGTATAAATTGTCTACTTTAATTTCATTACTATAGTGTGTCTACCATGATCTAATCAATAAACATTAACCCTGTCATTAGTATCCATATAATATATTTTTGACGTCGTTCATCCTATGTTTATACATGGATGATAAAATCCTTGTCAGTGTAATTGTTTTTCATACTGTACCAACCTATAGCTCCTAAACTCCATTTTTTTCGATTTTTTTCTTTCATTAGGGTAAATTATGCTTTACAATGAACCTATTGGTTCCCATTTAGTCCAAGTCGATTCTGGTTTTTTAGGCCATTTCCTTTGTAACTGCAGGCGCAAGCGGCAATCGAGTGTATAACTCATGGTAGGCATACTGGAATCCCAGAACATAAAATGCCAGAAACTTAAAAAGTTGCCGGTTATCTTCCTGTGTTATTTTTGGATATCAATGCAATTTAATAGCGACAATAACAGAACGATTGTAAATTTTGTGGGCATTCTGTATCAAGTTACAATGAAGATATTTGATCAGCTTTCATGAATTTAAATTGAAACAGACATCTGCTTCGTTAAGCACACATTTAATTAAATATCTATCAACAAACAATTCGACTCAATTGATTTTCTTTCACTAAACCTTTTGCCTGCCATTTTTTATATCTACCCTGAAAATCTATTCCATATTTAATATTATAATAATAATATTGATTAAATAATGTTTGATATTGGATGTTTATTTTTCTTATTTATAACCTCTACCATTTTATTTATCATTCAACTTATTTGAAATGTTGTTAGCAGACTCAACTTCTTAAGACTTATTAAATAATCAACGTTGTTCAGAAATTATAGTCATCATCCTTCATCCGTCTCAAGAAATACCAAAACGTATAATTATACCTACTTTTTGTCTATGTTTGGCTTAACTTCTAGTCATTTTTAATTTCCAGCGACCATTCATAGATAAAGGATAGAAGTATATCAGTGACATACTTACAAATAGAAAACTTAAAAATTGAAAAAATTTAGGAAAAAAGAAAAATTTTAAACATGTTGAGAATTAGACAAATTTCCAAAATGTTCAGAATTCTTTTTTGTGAAGGTTGTCATTTAAGAATTAATCGCAAAAGTCAACGATACCGTGAACCTTCACGGTTGTAATCGTTCAGGTTTGTATCGGTCACTTCTTTATTCGTCCTTTTCAAAAAAGGTATTATATTATTGAGCTTTTGATTAATATTTAACAATATCTGAATGAAAGGCAAGTATCAGAAGTATTGTTGACCTACAATGGTCTAATTGTTACCCAATTTAACTTCTTTACTTCTATTTGACAAAGGACCACAAGATTGGTCATGCATCTACAAACTTCGTAGAGTACAGTAAACTTCAAGTCTTTCGACTGTTAACAGTAAATGACGTTCAAATTAAAACGTCAGAGGTTAACTTCAATTTGTCTTGGTACGGGTGGGTCCCTTCATATATAAATTGTCCAATTGAAGTCATTGAAGGATTGCTGCTCCCTTCGCTTCTTCACAGTTCACCAGACTCCTCTGTTTTGTCATCATGTTTGTTTTTATCATTAAGTCTCTATGTATTTGATTAAAGGTATCTTAATATTGCAGTTGGCCTTTACTTTACATATCATTATTTTTTTATTTTTTTATTAATGACAAGGAAGGCATTTGACCCCAAACCCGCCTGATGTTAAGCGGCGATGAGGTCTAAGGTGGATCATGCCTTCCTAGGAGAAACCTATTCACTCTTGCCTTAAAGAGGCCCAAGTTATATTGGTCAGGGAACACTTCGGCAGACACAGAATTTGGTAGTTTAGGCCTTTAGGTATTAAGTCCTATTTTGTAAATAACGTCATGGGCAAACAAGCAAAAGGTTCACCTGACTGTTATTGATACTGCCCCGACTATGCCCGTGATTTCGAGAAATGACAAGAGCACCGCGTTCGAGTATGCGTTGCCCACGTAGAGGTAAAGATGTTATAGCACTCGTGCTGGTAACACTGGCTCTCCAATCATTCGAACCGAAACACGGCGAACTGCTTCACGGTAAAATAGGAGGGTGGTACCAACAGGTCAGAAATGGAAGTTGAGGTTGGGGTTCGTTGGAGTTACTCTCAGACCTGTAACTCTAAATCTGTTAATTGGTCTGCATGAACAAATTTCACTCAAAACGGTCCGTAAAAATAGAAATTTAAGTACCTAATTGTGAAGTGGCAGGTAAAATTCAAGTCATCATAATAATAATAACCACATCACGACACACACATTGACTCAGCCCTGCAGTAATTATCGTAAGAACTTGTGTCGCAAGTGCTAAGCAACGTTATGGTATATACTACATAGATAAGAATACTACATCCAAGACTGGTAAGCGAAACAATGCGTCTTGCAAATAACACAAAGTCCCGCCCCCGCTGGGAATCGAATCCGGAACCTCTAGCGTAGCAGTCGGCGGTTTACACCACTGCGCCACCGAGCTAGAGCATTAAAAACATTTTGGCGGGAAAACTCTCTAAAAAGTTTGAAAAGTAACACAAATTTCCTCACGTGTGAAAAAATAGTCCAAAATACAGTTGAAACTAAAAAGAAGTTTTCGCAATATCACTGTGACAAATTGCTTTAACAAATATCAGAGAATGTGGGTCAAGAATAATATATATATATATCGCACCGTTAACATGGACCATTGCTCCTAAGGAAATGTATACACTGATTTAGTTTATTTTAATACTGTATAAATGACATACATATATACAATAACATATTGATCTCGGAGGCGCAGTGGTATATGCAGCCGACTGCTACGCTAGAGGTTCCGGGTTCGAATCCCGGCGAGGGCCGAAGTGTTAAATGCACGACGCATTTTTCGCTTACCGGTCTTGGATGTTGCATTGATCTATGTAGTATATACCATATCGTTGCTTAGTTCCTGTGACACAAGTTCTTACAATACTTACTGCAGGGCTGAGTCAATGTGTGTGTCGTGATGTGGTTATTATTATTATTTAATACAAAATAACATAGATAACAAGAGATAGAAATGTACTACACACATCAATTCATCTTGAAAAGTTTCTTGAAAGTTTGTTAGCAACGAGAAAGTGACATATATGATGTTCTAAGCGTTCATGTAGGCGTTTATAAGTATAATATGGAAACTGCCATGTTGACCATTTATTAAATTTTCTGCTTGTTTGTTTTAGTTTTTTTATTTTTTTTATTCAAGACCAAGCAGGCATTTGACCTCAAACCCGCCTGATGTTAAGCGGCGATGAGGTCTAAGGTAGATCATGCCTGCCCAGGAGAAACCTACTCTTGCCTTAAAGAGGCCCAAGTTATATTGGTCAGGGAACACATTGGTAGGCAAGGAATTCCACACCCTATCGGAGCGTTTAGTCCGGATGGTCGGAATATCTACCACAAAAGCATTTAAAGGTTTATTAAGTATTTTATTATTAAAATGGAAAATAAATGGTTATGGTGATATAAATACATAAGGATAATTATTTTTAGACAAGTGAGATAAATAGAATAAACTAATATAATGTAACTTAAACTTTAGTGTTTATTGTATTCAAAATTTGTAGTTTCTAGGTTACCTTAGTATTTTAAAATGAGCTTGAAATGTCAACTTAAAAAGCCTACATCCTATTTTCAAAAAGCCTTTTACCTACAAATTTTATATTATTATTCGTAGCTTTTTACATTGTTAATTCGCGTTATTTATTTTTAATCATTTAATTAGTTTAGCTGTTTAAAAAATCATATCAAATAAAGATTTTTAAATAAGCATAAGCCAGTCAGAATCGGACGATTTTTTAGCAAACAAGTTATGTATTAGCATAAACGCAAATATGCTAACATTAAACTTAATGTTTGTAATTTTAAATGACACAACAACAAAAAAATGAATTGCCGTTTTTGCGGTGCCACATTTCCATTTTTATTTTAATATAGAAATGGAAAGTAATGATTTAAAAAATAAATCTTGCAACGAAGATTAAAAGATGCTGTATAACATGAGTTTCAAAGTCTCGAGTAAAGTTTATAGCGGATATAGTTACTATAAATTGAAACTATGCCTAAGTGATTCAGGTAAATAAACAGAAATACTGTAAATAAGGAAATCGGTCGTGAGTTCAAAAACCTAACGTGTTATATTTTTAGTTTTTAGAGCGCAGACTCGGTCGCCACAGATTTCTAGAATAACGGGAGACTACACACACACAACAACTAGTTGTTTACAACTTAAAGTTTTGTTTGTACCGTTTTAAATGTTTTAATTTAAAGGGTCTTTATCCTTCACTTCGTATGCGTAAAAAAAATCTGAAATAAAATACATATACTATGTAAGGTTTAACCAGAACTAAAGTACAGATTTTTTTTTTGATTACAGAAAATAAGTGCAAAAATATAAAAAATTTAGAATTAATGTCAAAACAAAATGTAACTTTCACACTCGAAGAAAAGTTACTACGAACTTATAAAAACCCACATAATGTCCCCAGAAATTTAAACGAAATCTCCGCAAACCCTGATACCTTTCATATAGTGTATGGCTTTATCAAGAACACTGTAGAAGAGATTTAAACAGGATAAAACTACCAAAGAAGAGGCTGTATTAAACCTTTGCCTTTCCAATGGGATAAAGAAACAATCATCATTAATGTCAAAACAAAATGTAACCTTTTTGGCGGGAAATTGCGTATTTTAATGACATTTTGGCATAGTTCATTCTTAAAACTTAGTTCTTTTTCAGTCCATATTTTTTTTAATAAGACGGCGAAAGAGCATTCTTAATCAGAAGTTTTCAACCTTTTAGATGCATAATATCATAATATTAAGTACATATTTTGGACTGTATTATTTTATGCATCTGTATTATATCTAAAAGAAAATATAACTGTGTATGTCGTCTCCAGCGGAAACCATGATTATTGGTTATACTATTTGCTACTAGACGTATTTTTTTTAATCCATGAGTAATCAAATGAAGAAGTTGGCGGTAAATCAAACACAATGATTCACATCATGATTCAACTAGTATTGAGAACAAACTAAAGATTTAACTGTTTTTAATTTGATTTAATTGTAACTACTTATAAAGTTGTTGAGTAATCGGTCATCTAATACGATTAGCATAGAGACTATATTTTTTCTTTCCAATTAATAAACTGAACGAATTAATTGAGCCGTATGTATTTTTTTTAAAGGATCAGGTGGTACAAGCGTACGGCCCGCCCGATGGTAAGCAGTCACCGTAGCCTATGGACGTTTGCAATACAAGGCGTCGCCGACCCTGCAAGAATCTTTTAACACAATTTTTGAAGAACCTCATGCTATAATCACTAGGGAAAACCATGCCAGGCATTTTGGTGTCTGGGTATAGTTAAATCATTTTCTACGAGTCAGCTTGAAAAAAAAAACATGTTGGTAGTTAATCTGCTATCTGGAGAAAATACCTCATATTTGGCGGGAACGGGAAGCGGCGGTTAAAACTGTCTTATTTTATTGTCTTTTCTTATTTTATTGTATCAGCAGAATTTTATGTGTAAAATGCTGGTGTTTAACCAGTGAATATCTGTAATTCTGTACAAGTGTGGAGAACGTGAAATATGCTGCTCTATTCGTCATCTCCCAAGTAACTCAATAAAGCCTATAGTATCTGTAATAGCTTGTAAACGTAGAAAGAGATGAGAAAGAAAAAATTATGTAACGGAAAGGCTTTGCTCTATGGGCTAATATTCTTTGCCTTTCCCGACAAAAGGGAAGAATTAAACCAAGAAGAAGAAAGTAAATGCCTGTTAATTTATAAACGTTCATATTTCAATTGCAATAGGAAAGTAAAAAAACAATTAAACCACTTAAAATACACACAGAATACATAAACAAAGTGACGTCTTTAGAACTTAATCTATGGTATATTTATTAAAAGGTGGTAAAAACTCAAATAATTTTTTTGAGGTTACCTTAATCTACATACATGTATTATGTGTCAATGTTATTTTATTGTTCTAAAAGTATCACCACGTGATTTACCTAGTAAATAAGTATTCTATGTATTTCAGAGACATAATTCACACAATGTCATTATAGAAAGTGCGGTGATCACGACATCTGCGCTTGACTTGAAAAGAACCGTTGCCAAGTGATTTGATATGATACTCGTTATTATGGATTACGATATTTACGATCGATCTAGTTATTATATTGATCGACTTAGAAAATCAAACATTCTAATCCATTCTACGCTAATAGCGTATTGGACTATTTTTCAATATAACCCACGATTAAAATAAAATATACGTATTCATTAATATAAAATAATTACTTAATACTTAATGTTACTTTCACAAAACCATTTGACAAAAATATAAATTTAATTTAGTGTGAATATAATCGCAATATCGTATAATAATCCGATTCCTTATTTAACGACGATTCTATATTTTTATTTAGTTTTCTAAAGAAATAACATAATCATTATAATAAGCGCGTGCAAAGTCGCGAAATGGTTATCTAATAATTAACTTCGAAAATTAAGAAAACTAAGTCTCCTCGCCCACAACTGAGTCAGTGAACGATTTTTGTAGGTGAAAAAAGGAATATTGTTACTAGATAAAGTGAGACGCTTACTTCCTACAAAGAATCGGTTACAAAATCATTCAAGAAGGAGAAAAAAGGCCAATTATTATCGGTCCCACCAAAAAATCGGTCGTGGATGAGGAGTTTAAACTTTATCTCTTAGCAGTTTTATGTGAATTTAGGATTTGGAAATTTACACCATGGAGTATCGACTATGAAGTGATGCCCAAATTTGTTCCTTTCGTGTTTTGTTATCATTAAAATATTTAAATTCAGTTGTTTTGGAAACTAAAATATTAAAAGAAATTGTCCATTGCCCGCGACCAAAGATGTTGAATACCTTTGGACTACAGTATTGCTTTTATCTTACCATAAAGTTCATAACCAAGACTTCCATTAATTACCCATGATCTAGACATAAGTAATTAAAAGTAAATTTTAACATTTTGACCCAGTAAAATATACTTTTTTTAGTAATAAAGTGCCAAATTGTAATGCCTTTTTCCTCATTGCATAATTTAAGTATAGCTTGAATGTTACCCGATTCGAATACTTATCAAGTTTGTATTACACAATTGTTGTTTTTTAAATTATTTCGTTATTTAAATTGCTCGGTCCGCAAAGACTTTCTTATTGCTAACAATTTGTTTAAATGACACACCGACAGACGGTAACGAAAGTTTGAAGGTTATGTAAGGTTAAACATAACATAAATTAAGGATTTTTTCTTTTTAATGGTGACGTCAGTGAGATGTTTTTTTTTTTAATTTACAAGATCTTTTATATAGTACGATTCGTAACTTAAAAAAGATAGTTGTACATTTTTTTTACTAACGTTATTTTTCTCTAACTAGATGCGGTTTGATTAAGTAGAAAAAGTATGTTGTTTGTGTAGTGTAGACGATCTTTTGTATTGTACGTTTCGTAACTTAATAAGATAGTCATAGGTTTTTTTTCCTAATGTAACTTTTGTCTCAACTCGATGTTGAGTGAATAAACAGTATGTTGCTTTTGTAGTGTAGACTGCAGAGTCTACCGTGAGTTCGTACAGTTTTTCTGCACGTTCAGGTAACATAGACTACTACAGTTATTGTTTGAGCAATTATAATTCCTCATCAACCCGTTAGAGGCGCTTTACAACGATTCATACAAATTTGTAACCGCAGTCGCAAGCGGGAATCGAAGGAAAAACTCACGGTGTACTGTTCCGTTATTTTGTTGAAAATCTACTAGACTGACTTCCTATTTGTGTTTCTTTCTTACGTGGGGGCATTATAGAAGAATTAGGTGGCGCAGTGGTGTATACAGCCGACTGCTACGCTAGAGGTTCTGGTTTCGAATTCCGGCGGGGGCGGAAATTTATGTTATTTGCAAGACGCATTATTTCGCTTACCGGTCTTGGATGTACTATTCTTATCTATGTAGTTTATAACATATCGTTGATTGGTGCCTCCGATACAAGATTATATCTTAGTGCTGGGCTGAGTCAATGTGTGAGGCGTGATGATTATTATAATTATAATGAAGCTATTTTAAGTTAACCTTATTTTTAACTTGAAAATTAACAAATTTGGTTTAAATTCAATTTGCCTTGTTCTACTAACTGTTGGTTAATTTACCTTAATGAAGATTAATTCATCATTCAATAGACTTACCTGAAAAAAAACAACAAAAGATTAGTGACACTGATTTACTAAGAAACTAATTAAATAAGTATAGTTAAAAGAAATGTTGAGTAAAAAGGAATTGTGTCTACTATTTTACAGCCCCCACGCAATAAGGGGGGGGGGGGGGTAATAAGTTTGAATTTCTGTCTGTGTGTCCGTCTTTGGCATCCATCATAACTCTTGAACGAATGAAGCTATTTTAATTATTTTTTTGGTTTCAAAGGTAACTTGATCGAGCGAGTTCTTAGCTACGTTTGTGCAATATCGGTTAAAGTGGGGATTAACAATCCAATGTACGCAAATACGTCCAAACCAGCGTTTTTTAATTTTCATATTATTTTGAACTTTTGTGTTCTGTTGATTAAAGTTGAGAATGGCTTGAATTATTAAAAAAAAATTACAATGGGGCAGAATCGTGACCGTCCCCGTTCAATAAGTCATTGGTTGATTGTTAATACAAACAAAGATATAGGACATTCGATAGCAGAGGTAAAACATAATTGTAGCCGTTCAATTTTTTAGTTTATTAATTAAAGTAACGCTGGTCTGCATTTCGCTCAAAGGTTGAGCATCGCTATACAGCGTGGAAATGCAGCCAGTGCTATGGGCACACTCTGTTGTAGACATGATTTTATTCGGTTTTTTAAATGTATTAATTTAATTTAAGTTATTTAGTATTTACATTTCAAATTCGAAAGTAGCTTTGTTTATAGGGTTGAAGTGCTGTATGTTTTGATAAATTTGTCAAATTTACAAATTGAATTCTGTTAATGAACAAAGGCTACATTTTGCTTGAAAAATAAACGAAAACGAATTGTGCGGATGAAGTCGCAGGCAAAAAGTAGTTGTTTTATAGGTATTCTATTTTAAAGTCACGATTAAAGTCACATACGATCACTAACTTAACTTGAAATGTTATGGTGAAATTTTGTATATAGGCATTTGATACATACCCACCAAAATCTATACAATATAACTAGACAGAAGAATTAGAAAACATCAGCTAAGATAGGATATTTTGAAATTCAATCGTATAACAAGTAATAATAATTCTTACATATACGGGATAATGGGAAACAAAATCGAAAAAGTTCCATGAAAGTAGTTTGAAATTTAATTGTACTTCAAAATTTGTACCGCAACTATTTTCTTGTACCCAAAGGGTAAAAAACTCGACCCTATCACTAAGCCTTCGGTTTCCGTCTGTCTGTCCGTCCATCAGCGTGCTGTGTCTCATGAAATAGCTAGATTGTGTTTCAAAAATTGTCTATTTCTGTCGCCACTATAACAACAAATACTAAAAACATAAAGAAATTTAAAATTAACATACTACATACATGAAACGGTTTTCTACATATATTTTTTTGCTTGTTCTCGTTTGTTTAAAGCAATAATCTAAAAAGTACATAATGTTTAATCTTATAAGATAATACCGAACCCATCATGTTCGAGTACGACTCACTTGAACGACCTTTTATATTTTTATTCAAGACCAGGCAGACATTTCACCCCGAACTCGCCTGATGTTAAGCGGCGATGAGGTCTAAGGTGGATCATGCCTGCCTAGGAGCAACCTATTCACTCTTTCCTTAAAGAGGCCCAAGTTATATTGGTCAGGGAACACATCGGCAGGCAAAGAATTCCACACCCTTGCAGTACGCATTATGAAGGAGCTATCGAAGCGTTTAGTCCGGATGGTCGGAATA
The DNA here is from genome assembly GCA_949316135.1 of Choreutis nemorana. NCBI lineage: Eukaryota > Metazoa > Arthropoda > Insecta > Lepidoptera > Choreutidae > Choreutis > Choreutis nemorana. The sequence goes on from OX438609.1 coordinate 1,872,523, forward strand.
TCTACCACAAAAGGATGAAACTTCAGCCTACGTCTAGTACTCTGATTATAAAAGGGGGCCGGTGGAATTAAATTGACACACACACACACAGTTGATATAACGTCTTGTTTTTGACGAGTCAGTTAAGTCGAGGTAAACAATTAAACAAATTAATAAAAACCGTATCTATTGAAAGCAAACAATCAACTTTCTTCTATGATTCCCAGCGAATCTTCTCAGGGTATCATGTCATGGCATTTTAATAATGTAGTTTACGAAAACATCGACTTTATTCTCTAAGTGACAAAGTTCATATTAAAAGTTTCCAATTTCATAATTAAGGTAATCAATTGTGCTTTAATTAATGAAAATAATTCCCATAGCGGTTTTGGTACGTTATTGTTGTTGAAGTTACTGGTTTCTGTAATGATGTTTTATTTAAAATATTTTGTAGCTTTTTGTCTCACTACGGTTCCGTGTTTTTTTTTAAATTAATTACATTCATTGTTTGTTTTTTTTTTAATGGCAAATTATTTGAGCTAAAGAACTTGTGTTTAATTTTACAATATTAACATTTAAAAAAATATTAAATATGGAAGTTTCGATGTTTGTATGTCTCAGGTGATCTTCAAAACCGCCAGACCAATTCAACAAATTCTTTCACCAATATGTAGAACAATCTTCAGGGCATGGGCTTCACTAAACGGAGATGATATACCAAACAAAACCTATTCTATATTTCGTACACCTCATGGTTCGTGTCGACCCCAAATCTTCATGAAGTTCCAGCTGTTTAAGATGTTTACTTCAAGTGATCTATATTACAGGTTTGGGAACCTCTGACCTCAAGTAACAAGAGCTTGTAGACCAACCAGCTCAGAGCCTCACCTCTCAGTTCCCGTGGTTACATAAATTATACTTAGATTAATTATAAGCTAGCCAGCGTTGGGAGACGGAAATGAATACAACCTGCCTCTGAGAGTGTGTATGGTCCAATTTGTGAGCGATCTAACGAAATAAAGTACGAATTTGGGCTCATTTCCACTAGTCCAACCGAGTTCTTGAAACTTTGAACTAGCGCAAGTAAGAATTCTTGTAGAATAGCCACATATTCACATTTAACTGCTTGAGCGGACCATGTATTGCAAATGTCAATTTTCTACTGGAACTGTGGGAGGATCGCACAGCAGTGACCGCTTGAAGTCGTCCGCAGTGCTCTGTGCAGTCCGTCTACGAATGTTTTAATGGAAATAAAGATAGTGTCGAAGAGCCTTTATCGATAAAAATTTCAAGTGAATTAAACTCAGTGGCGTGCCTAGAGTTTTAGTACAGGGCAAGCCGAGAGATAGACTTCATACTTCCGTTGTTGACTTGCTAGCGTGGACGAGCTCAGCAAAGCACTCAGAAGTTTGCGAACATATCAGAAAAACTACAATTTCGGTGGCTTTGCATATTTTGTTTGATTTGTTTGAGCGAATGAAAATAAGGTTTAACTCAAAATACTGTTCACTATTATTTTGTTTGCTTAGTGAGAAAGCAAAATATATAATGTTGGCGAACGTTTTAATTCTATTAACAACTGTTTTTTGATAGCTGAATTTGAAAATTCGCTGTCCTTGACCCTGTGCTCCGATATACATGTATACGATTAAGAGACAAAAACGCATGTTTTGTCAAAGAACTCACCTGAGGAAAGACATCTGCGAAACTATTTTCACAACAAAATCCATTAATTCAAATACATTATGATCTTTCAATACATAGGAAGAATACAAACAAATAGTCTTTTTATGAGGAAAGTTTAAACATTTTACCTTGTCCTCGCCCATTGAACCAAATTTGACCAATTTACCATTGAAATAAATATTTACTATGCAAAAACACCGCACAAACATAATAAAAATTACCAAATTACTTCGTACTTTCGCTCGCTCAGTAAGTCAACAAACTGAAGTGAGAACGAATGGCAAGAGCGAACGGTATATTTTGCATTCATTCTATATTCGTGTACAATTTCACTATTCAAGCTTGCTTTATGTTTAGTACTAATTCCTATATGAAAAAACTAATAGTTATCTATATCGCATTACGAGGGATTTTTAGGGCGTTTCAATAGGTTAGAAAGAGACAAAGACTCAAGCCCCGTTTCAAGGCAACGTGTGCGAGAAAAATGGTCTGGGCGATCCTCAACTAGGAAAGTTCGGCGCGGAATTAGCGCGAATTTTGAACCATGCTATGCAAGGCATATTGAATTTTGAATAATGAAGTAATGAATGAATTAGAGCGCGAATTTATTTTAGTTTGGTAGGACAAGCCGGGCTTTTGGGCTTCCATGACAGTACCGCGACCGGTTTGGCTCAATCTCAATTCCGACATCTTATATTATATATATATAAAGTGAACTAAACTATTGCCGTTTTAAAAACTCAAACAGAAACGCTGCCGCTTACAGCTTGTACCACGTACATTTCCGAACTGTAGATATTAAATAGACGCTCTATTTGTGAGGCGTTAAGGTTAGATTTCCTATAACTTTTCTAGGTCTACTGTACAGGTAGGTCTTACGAAACACTATGTCTTATGTTTATTATAGACCATTGAAGCAGGTATCGGGTCGGGGTCATTGAACCGAAACTATTAGCTGTCTTCCTCTAATGCTATTGTTTTTTCTTTGTCCCACCTTAAGCTTTTAATAACTGGTTTATTACTGAAGAAAGCTTCTTTAATCGCATAAAATTTATTTGTGGAACACGAAGTATAAATGAATGTACCTACTTACCCAAACAGCTATAAAAAGCGATGTGTCCATTGTGATAAATTCGTATTCTTAAGTAAAATATTGGTTAAGAATATTAATACGAAAATTTAATCATATTTCGCAAGAAGCCTTTTTGATTAACTTAGCAAAGGATCTAAAGACACAATGCTCAGATGAATGATTGGTCCCCGTAGGATCATTTATCTATGACACAAGTCTTCTTTCAGTCTGGTAAAAATACTTGCAGTCTTATTGGGAAACTGCTTAAAATTCTTCTACATTACATGCTCGTAGATTCCTTTTTTAAAAACATGTTTAACCTCAGTATATTGCCTTATTTGTTGGTGGATATGAAAAAAAGAAAAAAAAAAAGATTTTGAACATCGAAGAAGTCGTGAATGTACTTGTAAAATAAGCCGCCATTGTCCAGGATGCCCGTGGGATCTCCAGTCGGGTGGAAGACGTCACGCATCAGATCTCACCAGATATTCATTGTAACCCTTTCACTCCATACTGGATGACAAGGACAGAGCTACCGGTTTTTGTTACAAAAAACGGGACAAAAATAAGAAAAGAGGATTTATTACGGTCACATTTTGATGACAGGAAATGGTTATTTTGAATGAATATTGATTAGAATAGGTACTAAATCTTACTACTGGCGTAGTTTTTCAAGGTAATACAAAATGGGGTCCTTTAAAAACGATACAAGAAGGATTATTTGTAAGAATGGCAGTTTACGCTTCTGAGGTTGCTGGCGTCCAGAGGCTATGGTATCTTACTTTCAGCAGACTGTTTGCTTATTTGTATCTTAGTGATGAAAACAAAAGGGAATACTAAATAATAAATTCAAGTGTACCAACTCTACAAAATTTTCAAACGGAGTGGTTAAAAAAGTTCTAAAAGCTTTTTAAACAAACATGAAAAACATTGTATTATTCTTTTTTAACCGATTTCAAAAAAAGGAGAAGATTTTTAATTCGGCTGTATGTATTTTGCATAACTTTTTTTATCTAATTGTCGAAATTATGGTTAATGTTGCAATCTCCCTTCCTTTTGCCTAAAGTTTTAGCTAAATGTGTTTGCTACAGCTGTTTAGAACGCTCATCCTAACTAAACAATAGTGGTCACCCTCAGTATTATTTCAGTCAACATCAACCTCAAATGTCGGTGGCATGGGAGACACGAGTGTTCGTCTTTTAAAATATTTCGTTCGGAAATTGAAAGTTGATCTCGGTCTCCTATGTTCTTTTTTTTTCAACCTCACGGGCAAACAACAAACTGTTGTGATTCAAATGAGGTCTAATTTTTACCTATCTTGTATAATATAGTAGGCAAAATCAAAATTGTGAATATGTAAAGTGAAAAGAAAATTAGCCTATCTATACCAGTTAGAATAAAATGTTGTTATATTTAAATGGAAAATGGTCGTTTCAGAAAAGAAAATAGAAAAAGTCTGAGGTTTTATTTCTTATTCATCAGGTTTATTTAAAAGATGACATTTTCGATCAATACTTACGAAAAGCATTAACTTTAAGTGTATACCTACAACCCAATAGATTTAATTTAGTAAATTCAAAATTCATTCAAAATATATTAATTGCAGGTTTGGTTGATTTATTCTACATAGAAAAATAGTAATATCCTATATAGAAACATAGATAAAAGGGGTTCGCTAGTAAAGGGCCGGCCCTTGCTTTGGGGGTGTTCTGTTTTTACTCCATCTCTGTTAAGTTCATGGTCAATAAAACTACTTTAAGAAGTGTTGGTTTATGATCTCATCTCTGAGTGTTACTTACAGCTTGGTCATAAATAGTTCTACTAATTAGTTTTCACAGCACGTGGTTTCTATCAAGGCTTAGCCATCTTAAACAAATGCACTTGAGATTACGGGATTGTATTTGTTGGCTTGCCTTCATAAAATATAAAAAATACGGAATTAAAAGATAAAAAAAAAAATCAAAGTTAATGAAACGCAAAAAAAAAATCGTTTAGACGGGAAAGGCAAAGAGCATTATTTTTTTTTGTCGGGAAGGCAAAGAGCATTAGCTCAAACAGTATACAAGTCTGATTTTGTTGAGTATTTTTCTAACATTTACAAATTTTAAATTCCCTTATAGATCTGGATAGCAACTAAAAAGTACAAAGTAATAATGTACCGAAATTACTCTTTAGTTGTTTTTTTCTGATCTATAGTAAGTAACATTTTGTTTTTTAACGCAGGTATAAAAATAAATCGACATAAGAAACAAAATAGAAAATGACATACAGCCCCAAACAAGCACTATACACACGAAACCAAAATTAAAAATAAACTTGCTGGTAATTTATTATAAATAGTCAAGAAATTAAGTAGCTTTCTGTAATACATCACCGTTCCTCCCTTGGAATAAAAATAAATCACTTACACTAGAATCTTCAAGCTGATCTATTTATAAAATGAATACCTATAGGATCTTTTTTTTTATTATCGAACCTTTTTGTAATGTCGTTTAATAATATGGATTGCACCAAAGCGCCTTTGATAGTTAATTTAATAAATCTCTTAATGAACGCCATTAATTAAATTATAAAATCTGACACAGACAAATGTTAACTCCTACATTTATGCTGTATGTAGGTAAAATTAATTATCAATATGTACATTAATATTGTCCGTAAATAGGTATAAAGCGTAGGTGTTATGAAGGAGAGTTATTATTTTTTTCTTCGGTTCAATGTTCTAAAAGAGGAACTTATACATTTCTACCAGGCAACTCTATTTCTGATTCGAAATGACTAGTTGTGGATTTTAGTTGTTAATTGTAATAAAACAATATAGTAATATTGACTCTGTAGTATTTTTTTGCACTATTGAGTGCATTTTTTTGCACTGTTGAGTGCATTTAATGGTGTCATATAGATAGAAACTTTGATAGAAGTTATTTGTAGAAATATAGGTATGTATAATATCATCACTCACACTACGTAAGTCACTAGGTAAGCAAGTAAGTAACAGCAGACTGCTAAACTAATAGTTCTGGGTTTGAATCACGGCGGGAGCGGATCTTTACGTTATTTACAAGTCTCATTGTTTCGGTTACCGGTCTTGGATGTAGTTTATACCATATTGTTGATAAGTGCCTGCGATACAAAATTATATCTTAGTGCAAGACTGAGTCAGGTGTGTGTCGTGTTGTGGTTTATGTGTATATATAATACATAAAAGTTTGGATCACGTGCGAAGCAAATCGGACCACGTTTCGGCTCGATTCCATTTTATACCAAAAACTTGTTTTCGATTTAAAAAAAAAAAACACCGACAGACACAGAGAGAGAAATAATACTAACGTTGCATATTAATGCAAATTGTGACATTTCTTTGTCGCAACCGGATTTAAAAGTTGCCCGTTGTAATAAATCAGAAGGTATGCCTGGAAAAGCGTATTGGGTTGCTAGCCTTGAATGTTGTATCTTACAAGTATGGCGCATTAAGACAAAATTAAAAGTTAACTGTGTCAAAGTATTCGAGTTTATCTACGTAGAAATCAGAATGGTACATTTCTACATAGATTTATAGGTAAAATTTAAATAAGTTCCGATTCGCTTACTGCAGTCATAGTTAAAAGCTCTAGTCCAAAGGGCATTATTCTTTCAAATACTTTTTTTTGCCACTGTAGTCTTAGCTTTATGCGAAATATACGTCTGATTTAATAAAACTCCTTATTGATAAAACAGATATAAAATATATGCTTCGTGACCTGTAATTTAAGATTATACCTACATGTTTCTTTTTAATTGTTCTGATCTTTCTAAATTTAAATACCTTGTAAGTTTCTTATTATAAACTTCTTATAGATAAAACAAATGAAATATGTATGCTGTGCCTACCTGTAATTTAAGATTATACAATAATGTTTATTTTTAATTACTGTATTAGTTGTAGTTTTGCTCAAGCGTAATTTAAATATGTTGGTAAGCCTGAATAAATCTGACGTAAAAAATAAATAAATAGGTCAGTTCCTAATGCTGGTTTGCTAACTTTTACATTTGCTTAAACCTGTACCTAAAACAAAGTTAATGAAGCAAGATACTAACGCCATCAAATCAAATTTTCTCACGAATTTCCTTTTATATAAAGTGTATATTTTGAGATGTATCTCTATCTACATGGTTCATATCTTATCTACATTACATTACAACGTATTGTATAATATCTTTATATCAAGCATTTACAACAAGATAAGAAGAATTCAGAGAAAGTTTTATTTGTTCTCTTTTCATGATAACGTTTTCTTTGTTATTTATCATCAATTTATGACTGAAATATAATGGGAAGATTCATTTAATTATATTCAATTGAATGTAATGTTAAAAATGTTAAAAATGTAAGGTTAGAAAAATAAATAAAGTACCTACATTGGCCGGCACTGACTCAATTTTTGTTTGGGCTCGACACCTCACACGTAAAGCTTTTGTCAATTTTTTGGCATTAAAAAGAGCAAAGTTGTTTTTTTATTTTGAAAGTTAATGATTGCAAGCAAAAAAATACTCCAAAAAATGCAATAATATTTAATTCAGCCCTGTAAGTTCTACGTGGCTACTTACTTCTTTTATTTAAATAGTATTATTTCAATTACTATAACAAAAATATTACAAATTAACTCGTCATCGTGGAAAGTTTGGCCAATTACAGACCTAGAGAAGTAGAGCAACCTGACCAAATTAAAAACAGCATGTCAATGGCGAAACATGTACTGCAATAGGTGATTTATAAAGTGGGTGCTTAACATGTCTGTTTAACAAAATGTCTAATGCAAAAAAACGGACTACAATGTTTAATTTTTATTTGTTTCTTGTATAAAACTATTTGTTGTATAAAACTATGAAAATACTTCAAAATTAAAGTTTTAAAAAGAAATTTTGACAAACATTTTGATGAGTTTACTGGAAGTCATGTAAGAACAAAGCTTGTTCCCACGGCTATTCATAACACTTGGTTATCAGTTTTCTTGATATAAAAGCGATAACAGATCTTCACACGTAATACCACCTAAATAGCCCATTACAACCTTTTATGCATTTCAAGACAGACATACAAAGGTCTTTGACTTGTAACTTTCACACATCTTTAATCATGTTAGTTAAAGTCAAAAGTTTTAGTTAATTTGTGCAATGAATAAAAATTTAATCGTAACCACTGATTCACATGGATGTAAATAGCTACCGGAAGGAATACAGCAAAATATGTACCTCCTTACTTGCTTTTTTTTCAACAATTTGTTTTAAAAAACAATCTTTTAAATTTGATAAAAAGTTCAAATACTACTTTCTTCCTTGAAGATGTAAGAACAACATAAGCTATTTTAATGTTGCCACATCAGAATCTTTTGTAAAGTCATTTTCACACTCATGTTTTGATAAGTTGTCGCGATACTGTATGTTTTTAAAAGATAAAGTTGACACAGAAAGCCGACAAATGTCAAGTGTTTTGTCCAATCAGATTATCTGACATTTCACTTGTCACAGAGTACGTCATAGAGATGTATCTGTAGAGCAGGGTTTCCCAACCTTTTGCAGTCAGACCCCTTTAAGTAGTTCACAGGATTAGCAAAAATAAGCATTATCATTTTTAACTTGTGATTCCATCCAATTGCTTTTTTTTTACATTATAAATATGTTTTGTAGATCAGGGTTACTCAACCTTTTTTTGAAACCCGTTTAAAAATATTTGCGAACCCCCTTTTTTTGCAACTTGACAAATGCTTTAATTTAGACAAATAGCTTTTGCCCGTAACTTCGTCCGCGTAGTCGATATTGGTTCTATTAGGATTTTTAAATACTTGACTTTGATCGTTAAATTTTGGACAATTCACACAATATCTTGATACATTATAGGCTTTTATTCTGATGCATAAACTATATTTTTGGAAAGTTTAATTAAAATTCAATAAGTAGTTTTGCGTGAAAGATTAACAAACATCCGTTCATCCATACATCCTTACAAACTTTCGCGTTTGTTATGTAAGTAAGGATTTAGCTAATTGTCAGTTGATTTTACTAATCGTTGAACAAATCAAACATTGCTAATGACACTATCAAGTGACCTTAAACTTTAATGTGCGATGATTAAAAAACATACACTAAAAACAAGTTTTCGAATCACAAAGCGATACATTTCCATTCAAGCTAAAAATTGAAGTTACTCTAGAAATTAGTACCGAAGTAATTAATGTAATTAACGATTACACCTGTTACGAAGTTAATAGACAAACAAAAACGTTTGCCCTTCAGTGCGGTCATAGGATGTACCGGCTTTTAAACCAAGTTACAAAGTGTGTCCGTACTGAAATAAAAAAATCTTCCAATTATAATGTTGTTAAATTTAATAAAAATGAAGGGCTGCTCGTTAGTCTCCCTTAAACTTGTAGACAGCTGGACTGATTTGATAGTTTTTTTTTTAAATTTTGTTCGATTTTTACATGGACATTTTAAAACGTTAAAAACAATGGAATATGTTCCCTAAGGAGCGGTCACTTTACAAATTTGCAGGTTAACTATAGTTATTTAATAAATAAATTTTATGTCTGACGTTCCCTTGGATCTAAAGTTCTCCTGGGGCTCTTTATGGCAAGAGTGAATAGGCTTCTCCTGGGTTGGCATGTTCCACGCTTAACATCGCGTGGGATTGGGGTCAAAATGTTTTTCTAGTTGTTTAATATTTAAAGGGCTGCAAGGATTTGCTAGATGCTTGCATTCGGAAATATTTAGGGGGGGCAGGTCTCCTGGCTGATGATAGGTTTTTAGTTTTAGTAGCCAGAATCATTCAGCGTCTAGCGCCAGTTATAAACGAAGTAAAACTTGGTTCCGTTTAACATCTACGATAGCAAACAAATGTTCCTCGCTCATTCGTGGTAATTTGGTAAAATTAACAGTTATCTAATATGAGCTCATATGGTCAATAGTTTGCTAGTTATGTAATAAATTATATACATACCTGTATAAAGTGATAATAAGGTCATTTAATAAGGGTATTTATTCAAGTGCGATTTATGTTTTGAATTAATTCTGTGGTCTCTAGATATTGCAGAATGTAAATATATCTTCAAAAATAAATAAAATAATGATTGCTAGTCGCGGAGCGCAGCGGAGACCAATTATTTATCTATGCCTTCAAACTTCTTATTGAAAACAAGCATTGTTACGGTCCTATTTCTACGATTGCCAACAAATATGTTCCCCGAGATTTTCCAAGATTATAGCTAAGTACTCACACAAGTTGGTAAATATACGTAGTAAATAACATTTTTCAAAAGAAAGCATAGTCACATAGCGGTCTTAGGAAATTTATTGTGGTGTTTATTTTTAATAGGCTTTATTCATACCGCAGATTCCGAAACACCAAAGTTCATTGTTTTCTCATTCAATTAAACGAGAAATCTCTAGGCGATTACAACGATATTGTTCGTTTTATGTTCACCCGATAAAATGATGTAAAACTAGGCAAGTGTGCCAACATACGACTTTCTCGACTGTTTTATTATGTTGGCACCACTTGGGTTACCCGCTTAACTATAATGCTTATGTTTCCTGTTCTTGTAAATCTGACTATTAAATAAATCTTTTTAGTACCAATAAAGTCCGAGTCCTTACTTGTATATTAAAATATCAGTTATTTTAACTTACACGCGAACAACCTGTGTCTTAACAGAGAAATTAAAGTAATACAAACTGAATTCTCCGTTGCTTAAATTAGATAAAATTCATGTTGAAACGTTCTTAAATTAAATTTTGAATTCAGAAACCAGCTGTCAATCATTTTTATGTACAAAATTCGGTATATAAAATTCTTTCCCTCTTTTGAAAAAGATTTCACCCTTCCACTGACGCGATGCAATACATGGTATCGAGTACCTACAATGCCGTAATAACATTTGATTCGGCAGATTATTCACTTGAGTAAATAGTACTAGATAGACTGGTTAGCAATATCCCGTTGTCCGTCCGTCTGTCAGTGCTGTCTTGATGAGATAAGATGACCTACTTGCTTCCGACCGACGGTCTTCAGGCTCAATTGTATCTACCGTGGTTAGTAAAACTAACAAATAATTAATCAAATTTTAAACTACCTTGAGAGAGAGAAGGAAGTGTATTTCTTTTGATAGCTAGAGCAGTAAACAAAAATATTGTATACATTATACAGAAAAATAACAAAAAGCAAGACATCATCTCTGTAGGGTAAAGGTTATTGAAATGACAGTAAAACTTCAAATATAGAATTGCCTAATATGTGTACTAAAGATATATTTGTTAATTCAAAACGGCCGTTAATGTTAAACAAATTAGTAGATCTTAACTTGAATTAATAATAACTTTGTGTTAGTTCTTTTATCTAATGCTAACTTCAATAGATGCAAGTGGGCCTTAAAGTTTACACAACACACAACACAACATTGTAATGAATAAAAATTCACTAAGCATAAGATTGTAGCATATATTCTTTTTCAAATGCACGCACTAACTGAATTCGTGCAAAAAAATTGTGCTATGCATTTATTCAGCAAATGTTTTTTTTAATAGGTGTTTGTACTTTCTTTTAAGGCATAAAATCACCATCTCCATATTGCATCTATTTAGTATTACAGTTTATGTTTCTCTTTTCATAAGTTCTGCAAATTATGACACTGTTTTTATTTCAGGTACCTAATTATATTTAACAGAACGTCTTCATTAACAGCAATAACATTTGAATTTCAATGTTCATAGAAGATCGATAAGGAAAGTGTTTTAACATTTGTTTAATGAAACACGCAATGTAAGACAATCGTACTCAATTTAACTTTCATTTACATTTAAATTCGTTTCATGAAATGCACATTAGCAAGCACATTAGATGTCACTTGTCACATAAAAGTTATTGCTTATGAAAATTGTTCAGTTTCCTCGTTTAAATTACTAAATACTGTTACAGCAGTAATTTGTTCGGTTTACTTTTCAAAAATAATAATATAAGTAGGTAAGGTTTAAATGGAGAAGGTAAATTCCGAAACCATAGATTAATGATTGGTAGTAGCGATGCCGGAGGGCAATCATTCATCTATGCTCCGAAACTATACATACGATTTAAAACATTAATTCTTATAAATATGTTCGATATTATGGACTTTTGGGATGGATTTACTTTGACTATATTTTATTTTAAAAAAAGCAAATTACGAGTTCTAAACTGAAAAAACCGCGAAAAAAAGCTAGTTTTTATACAAGAGTTCCGATTAAAAATAATTCCTATTATGGGTTTTCTTGTAGTTTGTTGACTCTTGGTTACATTTTGGACTTTTCCGTTTCTGTAATCACTTTTCGTGCACATTCTGAACAAACTAGAGTTTTAAGTATATTTTTGAGGTTATGAACAGTGAAACCAGGGTAAGACGGCTAGTATATGTTAATACTAGTACGCTTTAAGATTAAAACACGAAACAACAGTTCTCAAGTCCGTAAACGAGTCGGATAAAACAACGGTTTCTTTAAACGAACTGTGAATATCTTTGTGATTCCGCTACAGCGCTAGCAATGCGTCTGCATGTGTGTGTATGACGTACATACCTAGGTATATAAAGTATGTACATACATATTTAAATTGTGTCTTCGTGTGCAACGGACATTTATTTTATTGTCACATTTTTCTACTTAAAAATCAAGCGTATAACGGAGCTATCAACAAATCTTTTCTCAAAACTTGGACCTCTTCAAGTCGAAAGCGAATTTAGGCATTTTCTAGACTAATATGCTCAACCTTTGGCCTCATCGAAAAATTGCTAAGTAAGCATTTTTAAACGTAGTTAGTTGTAATGTATGTAGTTTGAGAGATTTCTTTATTAAACAATTATTTTGTGGTATTTTCCTTTTATATTTATAGATGACATTGTTTTTATGTATTTTTATAAGCCACTAGCTTATTCAGCGTTATATACAATACATTTAGGTCTCGCAAATACGTAGCAATGTGTAATTCAACTGTTTATTGCACGATTTGCATGTTTCGTAATATTCGGTACACTTAGCGATATTTCAACATAAACGAGAAAGAATTACAGTTGTTTCCAATAAAATTTTGATTGTATTGAACATAAAACTATAGGTGGGTTATAATATATGTTATTATGTTATATACTTCTTGGTTTAAGAAGCCCTTTATTCATTAAAGAAGATTTGGTTGTTTAATAACACTTTACTTTAATTTGATGAGACAAAAAAAGATTGCTAGATAGTCATAAAATTTGGTTGTTATAAATCCTGGTTTAAATATAATTCAGTAGTGTATTAAATGAACTACATCTTCGACATATAAATATTTACATATAAGTCCTTCTTATATGCCTACAATGATATAGATTACACGTATCACAATAGCAAAGGTTTATTTAATTAACGATACGTGTTACACTCATTCAATTCATAAAAGAAACGTATGTATGTATGTATGTTATGATATGTTTTACCGTCGATAAAGAAGAATACATTGTAAAACAAAATACCTTTAAACAGGAATAAAATATCAATACTACTATTAAGTTATATGTAAACATTTAAAGCAATTGACTTTTATTATAATTATGAGTAAACACCTCTTGAAATCCGCGGATTAAACAGTTAGATGATTAGCTGACAAAGACAGTTCAAACAAATTAACTATACATATAAAGGTTTATTATAACTTTAATCACGCACATCTTGAGGTATAAAGTAAAAACTCTTTTTCTTCTCAAGATAAAAAAAAAAACTTCAACATTTATTCCAGAAAAGACTGAGAAGAACTTTAATAACTTACCTACGGTACTGCGAAAGTTATGCGGTTATAATCCCAACAACCGTTCACATAAACATGAAATCAGTTGCATGTAACACAGCACTGCACGAATTAAAATGTCACCGCACAAAAAATACCGGTATCCGAGTCAAATTTTAATCACGCTCGTATTAAAAAGTTACGATTCCAAAATCGAATTGTCTTTTCAAAGGTGGCGTCTCATTTTATAGCCACGTCTCGCGCCATCGGTGTTCGGAGGAATACTGCTTATTTTATTTGAACTTCGTTTTGCTCGTTTGGATGCAGTCGTGCATCTTGATCTCAGTTAAGATAAACTTAAACTATGAATTGTTCAGATAAACTTTAAGGAGCATTAAGAATAAGTAAGGAACCTAGAATCCAATGTTTTGTACTTTAGGCCTTTAGTATTTGATATCGAAAACTTAAACGTAAAACAATAATAACTCATTGGTATTGTACCTAATTGGTTTAATGAATGATTTTCAACTTCTAATCAATGATTACAAGGATATATACCGAAAGTCATAATAACCTGGTACTCAATAAGAAGTACTTTAAACTGGTATAAAACCGTACCAAGTATTGGTTTCACATAAATATTAAAACTCAAGGAGACACTGCACCTTCCATTTTAACCAACAAAGTAAAGGCATAGGTTGGTAACATAATGCCAAGGTTATACTTGTAGTAAGTACTTGGTTTGTATGCAGGTTTTATCCAATTACAAAGTGCGTACCAGTAACAAGTAGTTTTAGGAAATAAGTAGGGTATTAAAGTTCATAAAAAGTTAGTAGTAATTATTCTGTATTTCCTAATTATAATTTCCTAATTTTTCGGATTAAATTTCGGTATATGGCTACATTGGATTTAAATGTGGCTGTACTGGTTAAGATCCTTCTGTTTACATTTTACACTATTTGACATAGATACTGGGATTTGTATTAAAGCTTTTCACGGGTCTTTAAAGGAGTTTCTATTAATTTGACAGTTCACATACCTGCCATGAATTCAACAATACTATAATAAATGTATAAAGAGATTTACGAACGAAAAAGGAGAGATAAAACAAAACAATTTTGAAAAAAGAACTGCATCGACACAAAAAGTTTGCAATGCAGACCGCATAAATTGCTTTTCATGTTTCAATAGTGAAAAAACAAATGAATTCACCAGCAATTAATAAGTAATGTCATTAACCATTTTGCTGCGTGCGCGACATAAGACATACAGCTGTCACTCTCAACGTCTCATTATTAACTATTGAACAATGCAAATAAATATTCATATCTTTTATTTATGAAAATGTAAAATTAACCAATTAAATTAGATTAAAATTGACAAAAAATGTTAAAATCAAAAATGAAGTTTCCTTCTAATAAAAAAAGTGAATTACAGGGCCAGTCACATTTTTTAAAATAAAATATAGCCTATGTCAACCCTGAAAATACAGTTCTTTACTATAATCGATTGAATAGTATCGAAGATCTATCTCTTTGAAAACTCTGTTTCGACTTTTGTCTCATATTTTTTTTTTAATTATTTTATATTTCAATATACTTTTTTTATTACATTCTAAAGTATCAAAGTGCTTTTAAAAGTTTATTGAATAAAGGTTTTTTATTATTTTGATAAACACAAATTCACCGAAACGGAATTGCGGGCCTAATATCCAAAAATTTAAATAAAAAGATCGAGGTACAAAAGTATGGGTGTGACCTTTTGGTTTAATTCCTATATCCATTAACTAATAGATTACACAACGATATCCGTGTGTAACTTAACCGCTAAGCAAATATTGAGAGAACAGTAAAATGCGATACTTTATTTACACTAATTTCACTAAACCATCGCCTTTATTTTGTAAGACATAAGGTTTAATTTACAACCTGCAACTTTCATTTGTTTTGAAGCACGCGACTAAGTGGGCACTTAAGCATGCTTAAACTCATGACGGAATTAACATAATACATCTACTTAGTGGATATTAATGTCAAAAATAATGATTTTGTAGATACAAATTACTACTTAGACTAGTAGGTAGAGGAAAAACAATGACAAGGTAAATGCGAAATTTTAATTACTTATTAAATTAAAATAATTTTTCGAATAACTACGTAAGTTAAAAATAAATAGGATTTTTTCAAGTCTCTTTTGACCACCGGGAAAAAACCTAGCAAAAAACTTTTGTAAGCATTTTTCAATCATTTCGTGTTATACAAATACATTCTTAATTCAGTTATTTGTGTGATATGAAACTGTCTATCAATTATATGGTTAATATTGTAATTTATTATGAACTCCGCAAAAAATTTCGCAAGCAGACTGCGTTAATGTTTCATTTTATTGCGTTGACACCACAACTTCCGTGTTAAACTAGAACTTTTTGGGTTATCAGGTCGGATTTTATTTAAATCTTTAATTTATTATATAAAACATATTTTGAATTATTCTTCATGTTTTTGTTCTTCATTGTTGCGTAACGAGGGTGCGTCCACTGATTTAGTTGACGGATAAAACAATAGGATAAAATTTTGTCATACATTTGTTCCCACAGTTTGGTTATGTACTGAAATTAGTTGTAAATTTTCAAAAGCAAAGTTTGATATCAAATGCATATCAATTTTTTACCTGATATGATTAAAATTTTAAATTCTTTTTCTACCGAAACCTACACTGTTACATTTACGACTGATGTTAAAATTACGTAATTAATAATAATAATAATAACCACATCACGACACACACATTGACTCAGCCCTGCAGTAAGTATCGTAAGACCTTGTATCGCAGGAACTAAGCAACGATATGGTATACACTACATAGATAAGAATACTACATCCAAGACCGGTAAGCGAAACAATGCGTCTTGCAAAGAACAGAAAGACCCGCACCCCCAGGATCGAACCCGGAACCTCAAGCGTAACAGTCGGCTGTTTACACCACTGCGCCACCGAGGTCGTCGAATTAAATGAAGACTTGATCTCTATTTTGGAACGTTCTATTGCACGTTATTAGTTTTTTCGTAAGGCTCCATAAATAGGTAACAGAAGCAAATATTCTATAACAATACAGCCAAACTTTGAGGTTATGTCATACAAATTGTTCAGACACGAGTTCCCAAAAAAGAGAAATCTTTACTTTAGTAACTTGTCATAATAACTGAACGTGCTAGTATTTGAAGTTGTCAATGTCAGTCTAATTTATAAGCAGAATGTATGTAGTTTTTTTTCTGAAAACGGTCTTTCTTTTTGTTTTTGTTCACACCGAAATTCGGCAAACTATTTTTTTAAATATTAAGTACCACATTGAGATGTAAAACTGTGTGGAGATGGAATTTTCTAGTTTAAAATTTGGAATAATTCATAATTATAGAAAAAGATATCGATTTTCCGCTATCCCTGTTTTAACCTTGAGATTGTAAATGTATATGTCACTTGACAGTTTCATGAAAGATAACATTGAGAAGATCCTTGGTTTACTTGCTACCCCTCACAGTACTTATATTGTCTTTGTAATGTTAACTTTTAAAACTGTGAGAGGTTTTTCGTCACATGATGCGATTACTTATACTCGTTACTGATTTCCATCTGATTTGGATCAGAGATAATTTGTAGGTTTGCATCATGATCATGAATCAAGAGACAGTTGTGTAACAAGTTTGCTACTATATTTTTTTCTTTTTTGAGTTGAATAGTTTGTAATTTTTAAGAATTTAGAAGATGAATCCTGTCGAAAATAATATTTAAATTTAATCATTGAAATAGTCATGGCCTTTGTATGAGTCCGCGTTAAGAAGTTGCTTATAGCTTGGACCAAACGAAAAAATTACATAACTTGCCACCTTTCTCACAACCTTTCGACCGGGGTACCTGCTGCAAACATAAATAAACTGCTAGACAATACCAACATATTCTTTATGACAATTGTTATAAGATCAACTTTTCACTGACCAGAGCTTTTCATTGACAATTGAGTTCTTACAAACGTCAGTAATGACAGTTGGAGGTACAGTTCCGAACTCATCTCGATTTAAAGATGACTACAAATGGTCACTTTCTCGCATAAAAGTTGTTCCATTAAAATTAGATTTAGTATTAAGATTCATTGGCTTTTAATGGAGTGAAAATCTGTGGGGGTCACTCCTATCCAGAATTGTCTTTAATATACCTATTATTTTAACTTTGAAAACTTTATTTCATCATTGTAAATATTTGTGCAGTCGACACTTTTATACTGTATTAGGTAAATTACAA
The DNA here is from genome assembly GCA_949316135.1 of Choreutis nemorana. Lineage (NCBI taxonomy): Eukaryota > Metazoa > Arthropoda > Insecta > Lepidoptera > Choreutidae > Choreutis > Choreutis nemorana. The sequence continues at coordinate 1,890,320 of OX438609.1, forward strand.
GTAATGTGAAATTTTAATTGTGTTAGTAGGTAAAATTTTTTATGTACTTACTGACAAATTATCCTGTAATGTTTTTTTTATGTACTTACTGACAAATTATTCTGTAATGTTTTTTAACAAAACGTAATTAAATTATTACACGCAATTTGTAGATCATTGATAGTTGTATTACAGAATCACGGAGTAGATGCAGAGTGTACATTACGAACTTAATTGTAGCTACATTATATCTAGTTCCTACACCATACTGAGACTATTGCAGTTGCAATTATCTGCAGTAGGTACGTATTATGCAGTAATTATAAAAATTGTCATGTTTCAGGAAGCAATACCAACCAAACAATTGCGCATAGAGCCGAAGGCAGTGGGTTTGAATCTTGTCTCGGAAACATTATTTTTAAGTTAGATTTAACCCTTCTGATTATATATTAGTGTCAGTTATCTTATATGTGTCTTTCTTTCAACCATTATGTATCAGTAATATTAATTATTTATCAGTATTAAATTAAATATCAAATTTAAAAAAAGTTCATGGAGGTTTAGTTCCGATGACAAAAGAATACTTTTTTCTTAAAATAACCTCTTGATTAAGGCGAGGAGCATCCCACATTGAGAAAAAGGTCAACACAACTCCGAACCATCTATCAACTCTGACGCACTGTGCGCAGGCGCATATGCATTATAGACGCCATCTGCTGGCGCCGGATGACGTCACTGCTGCAGATATTCTCATGTACACACGGTCACAGATCAAGCTACACATCAAACGCAATATCAACCTTAGGCTGTACGACTTACGAAGGTATAAAGTCTATGTTGATGCCGTGTGTATTTACTTCGGATAGAACAAAAGGAAATTCTTGTTCAATTAATTATTGAGGTTATCGCCTACCTTGTAATTATAAATGCATATTGTAATAAAGTTGATAAAAGCTTTCAAGTGAGCATGACTAACACACACATTTCTTAAAAATGTTTCTAGATGTGAATATTTGAAATTGGGATAGGTCATTCAGTCAAGACACTCGTAAAACTTAGAACAATATACTTTTAAGTTTTTAGTTTTTTTAGCTAAGGACATACGGAAGAAAACTACACTAATATAATAATAACCACAGCACGACACACACATTGACTCAGCCCTGCACTTTAATATAATCTTGTATTGCAGGCACTAAGCAACAATATGGTATAAACTACACAGATGAGAATACTACAACGAAGACCGGTAAGCGAAACAATGCGTCTTGCAAATAACACAAAGTCCCGTCAACACTAGTATTGGAACCTGGAAACTCTCGGCCGATTATACCACTGAGCCACCGAGTCAAAACTACCTTTTATCGTTTTAGATACTGTTCAAACTAGCAATAACCGTCCTGAATAAAGGATAGTCACAAAACTGACATTCATGTTTTAAACTTGACATGAATTGCGACGGATGTTGTTAATGGAAAAAATACGTAGCGATTCGCAAGATCGAGCATCCAATCTCATTGTGAACTATCAAGTAACCATTGTATCGTGACGTGAGCACATAAATGTCACCGAAGACTCCATACAGCGAGGTCCAGAGAGCATCGGCATAAATGTAGATACAACCAGGGCCGGATCACAATGTCAGGTCCCTAGGCATAGCTTGGGGCCTCTCTACCCTTAGTACAATATATTTATGTTTGTTACACAACTGAAACACGGGTTAGCTATTTACGCACTGACGAATGTTGTCATCACATGTATGGTGCAAGTTGTATACATTAAATTTAGTAGTTAGAAATTCGGAGATTGACGCGAATTTGGCAATTATGAGCTGCGGGATTTATCATCAGGCTCATCATTACAAAATGAATGTTTACTTACTTACTTAATAAGTTTATAGAAATATTTAAAAAAAAAAGTTCGCGCAGGAGGCCCCTAACCGGTATTGGGCCCCTAGGATAATTCGGTACTGGATACATCCGCCATCAAGCCCGCCCAGCTCATCGGTGGTCTTTGTACTGTCAGATCTCTCTCTCTTTTAAATCTTTTCCTTATTAGGATACGATATTACGTATCATCTGTAGGTAATAATAATATAATAGATTGGGTCATTTGTTACGGTTTCGAATTTATAACTTGAGTTTTACATAACCTATTTGAGGTCAAATTGAAATTTGGCATCTCGAAATAGTATTGGCTTAATTATTTTTTTGAAAAAAAACCGAGGACGTGGTACCTCAGTTTGTTACGTGTTATCCGACCGGTCGAGGGTTCGAGTCTCAAGTTGCTGTAAGTTGTAGCTGCCATGTTCTTCAATCCGGATAGTGGCGACAGATTCACAACCTGTCACACTGGGACTCAACATAAACATGCGGGATTGTGTGTAGCTGCTGCCTATCCTTCTCGATGGATTATGGCGTGATGTTAAGGTCATGAAAAAAATCTTTATATTCTAAATTACAGTTTCCACGGCTCGTTTACAGACACGATGTGTCAAGGTGACATAAACTCGAGAGGCAGTCTTATGCAACGGGCTGAGTCGGTCTGATAACTCAGCCAGCCGAGTGTAACTACTGACTACAATGTCTATCATACAACCCATGCTACTTGTAATTAATTATCTTTTGTTTTGATCCACATTCAGTCAATGGAGGACTGTTAGGCGTGAATGCAATACAGAATTTGCGTGCAAGAAGGTAAAGTACTGTGCCAGATGCACGATATATGTACATATGAATCTATTGTTAAATAAAACGATTTCGATGTGCGTAAAGAGTGAATGCTGTCGTATACAGCTTGGACAACCTATACATAAAAATAATTAATAATAATAACCACATCACGCCACACACATTGACTTAGCCCTGCACTAAGATATAGTCTTGTATCGCAGGCACTAAGCAACAATATGGTGAATAATTCATATATAAGAATACAACATTCAAGAGATTTCTGGAAGCGAAACAATGCGACTCTCAAATAACACAAAGTTCCGCCGTCGCCAGGATTCGAACCCGAAGTTCTAGCGTAGCAGTCGGCTGACTACACCACCGCGCCATCACATGGACATGGTCCATTGTCCAAAAAGCTTTGAAAAATAGCTTTCAGTAAATGTAATAGTGTCATTCCTAGTAATGCCTAGGCATACATTACATATTAGGAATGATAATGTCATTCCTTTTTAAACATTGGTCAACCTCCTTGATGTGTATATAACTGTTCTTCCTATTCAATTTATCTCTGGTCAGCGATTTTTTTAAATCTTACTATAGTTTTTTTCGATCATATCACCTATTACTGTCATTCAATCTTTATCACAGATTTCCACTTCCTCTCCATCTATCAACATTTGAGTACAAACCATTAAAATAATTAGATGTATTTTCCATCTATCGTCAATTATACCTTTACCTTCGATATAATTTCCTTACAAATTATTTCCCGAAGCTATTAAAAACCTGATAAGCCATTAAATGCAGGTTTTGATCCTTCCAGGGTTGCGTTGGAACTGGTTTACCCTCGATCTAACCAACAGATCTTAGAGCCAAATGCTTAGCAAAGGATATCATTATAAAACATTTTAATAAGATGTTATTTCTTTGAAAACTCTTATTAGTTATAGATCATATAATGTTATAAATAAGGTGTATTGAATTATTAAGTTACTAAGATTTATAAAATAAAGTCTAATGTTTTTTTATTTGGACTTCAAAAGTTATTTCACATCTTAGTTTTATGTCAATAAATTAACGCAAGGAAAGATTGAACCATTTTTATACCGTTATCTACTTTTCCTTTAAAAAATAACAAGGTACCAATGAAAAAATCAATTAAAACTGAGCTCACTATTTCTCTACCTTTTTTAATATTTCATGTAGTTATCTTGAATGGCTTCTGCCATCGATAGATATAATCGATAAACAGATCATCTAGACGATTTCCCGCTTAATTTGGGTTTGTCATTTTAAAAACTCTTTCACCTGACCAGAGCCGAAAGGAAGGGTAATGGTTTTCGACGTCCACTTCCTATAAATTATCAGCTAAAATCTTTCTAGACTGAGTAGGTAGTTTAGACGATTTTTTTATGAGTAAACTAGTTGGTTGGTTCGGTTGGTAATGCTTGCGGTATACCAGATAGTTTACGTTAAGGATTGTTGTAGCCGGCTGTGCGCAGGCGCAACAAGGCAAAAGTGAAAGTAACTCACCTCGAAGTCAGCCCGATCCCGCACTACCATTACTTTTTTGAAGAAAATCTGGGGCATAATGTCACTTTGTATACCAAACACTATAAAACAAATACAAAACACTCCTGCCCTCAATTATATCCTAAAGAATCGAAATGATTATCGATTTGTTTTGCTAATCACGAACACTTTGACATTCCATTTACAAAAAATTATCAATGATTTATGACTGTATTAAATTCGATTTTTAAAATTTTATGATCACTTTTTTTGTTTTGACAAGGAATGATAAGGCTTCCGATACAACTTCCGTGTTCCTCTGTCAATAAAAGCTTAAATATTTGACATAAGGTGGAAAAGCTCCACTTTTCCGAGTTACGTAAAAGATCTCGACGTTCTAACTCTTTACAAGCGACTAAGCAGCAAAACTAGTATAATGTTTATAAGTATCGAGCGACGACTGGCCTAAGGACTGCTGTCGCAAGAATCGTAATGTGCGAAGTTATTTTCTTATATAAAAAACCTTATCACAGTACTTTTAAAGTTGAAAATTCCTAGTCGGATGTGATAAAGTACATGCATGTTAAATGTAGGTGCAATACACCTTCCAGGCAAGTCGAGATAGGATCTCGGCTTCAGTTTTCTGATACGGTTTTAATTGAGTCCGACCTCGAAAATTAGAGTTTAAGCGAAAGTTAGTTAAGTGAAAATTTCTGTAATTAAAATAATATTTGGAGTGTGCTATGAATTGTTAGCTGTGCTATTCACTATCACTTTTAACTCGATTACAAAAATGTTAATTATGAACATCGTAAGGTGCATGGAGAGCTTTATATTTTACTCATTGATTTAGGGTATATATTTACAAAAATATTATATGTTGATAATAGGTTACCTGTATTATATTACAATATTACAAATATGTAGTTAATATTTAATGGACACTGCAAAACTAAAATGGCAACATTCAAAACAAAATCTAAGTAAGGAGCGAAATGATAATGTTCCGTGAAACATCTAAGCTTCTTAGAATATCTAGATAAATAGAATTTAATAATCACAACATCCAGCTGCAATGTCACGATCTGTCATCTTTGTGACGGCTTGCTTTGTTTTAAGATTCGTGAGAAAATGTACAATGAATTGGTTTGGTTTATTGTTGCCGCATTTGGTGTTACATTATTTAACCGCAAATAGGTATCTGTTTCGTAGGTATAAACTAGCTTTCGCCACTGACTTTGTCCATTTAAAGTATTTTTTTAGCCAATTTCCATTCTCAAACTTGATTGTGAATATTGATGATTTTTTTAAATCGGATAATTTGATTCGAAGTTGTTTCAAATATTATTTTCTACATACAAACATACCGTTATAAAATACGAGTAGGTACTGATTTTATTTCTTAATATATTTTAGTCGTCATGTCGGTTATCATGCATGTATGACTATATGGTATGTATCTGATTTCGTATGAAAACTATATCCTCATTGAAAATAAAACAAGAGAAATCAAAGACTCAGCCCATACACTATATCAAGGGCTAAAGTTTTTCCTCCAGTTAAATTTTGTTTTAACACACGAATTTTTCACTCGTCGCAGACGCTTTGGTCGCCTAACATACTTTACTTTATTATTCAAGCGGTTCACATACATCTGCTATAATGTAAAGATGGGGCAAGATATATTTTCCCATACAATTGGTCAAGATGTAAAAAATAAAAATTACCAATAGCTGCTATGTAGTCTCCTGTAATTTTCTATGGGGAGATATATTGAAATACATCGTGCTATACCTATGAAATCAAAGTCAAAATGTTTTTTATTCGAATAGACTTAAAATAAGCACCGTCGTTTTTTTACTACCACCGGTTCGGAATGCTATTTCTACGGGGAAGAATCCGACATGAAACCTCCATGCCATGTAGTTGCTTTTTTCACTTTTCAAATACAATATTTTCTGCTACAACTTACAATTTTTAAACATAATAATTCTAACTACACTCCCAATTTTATTTATTTTATTTATTTATTAAATCCACAGGAAACACATCAGACACAGAAAATAACTTATAATTAACCTATTGTCAATAAGACAAACCTGTGCAGCTATTTAATTACTTCCATATATTGCTTTAATTTCGTATCTGACATTTCTGTTACATTTCTTGTTATTTATCATAAAACAGACACAATATCCAATAAATGACTTACTAGTTTTTGCTAATCTAACTGTAGGGATACGTAATTTATCATTATTTCTGGTATTTATACCGTGACCTAGTCTATCTAACTCATTTAGATGTTTCCTTACATACATAATATTGTCAAAAATAAATTGGTAAGGTGAGTATATCAATTTCCTAAAATAATTGTCGTAATTAATGTCGCCACTTTAAGTTGTATAAAGTTATATATATCGTGGCTACCGACATTATGTAGCTCCATCTGTAAACTTTACCGGGCGTGTGTGAAGGGCTTTACTGGGATAATTGAGTTGTTAAACATTACCTATAATTTTCGGAGAGACACATCAAAAGCCTTCCATTTTTAGTATCGAACTGATATTTAATTTAAGAGGACGTAATTGTTTTCACTATTCTTTAATTTTTGTTAAGCGGTTTTGTATGCAAATCGACAGTACGAGGAAGTTAGGTCACGTAGAGTTGCATGCACTGCCAAATCTAGACTTCTTTATGAAAAGAAAAAGTGAAAGTTTTGGATGTTTAATAATAATAGTACCTAATATTAAAAAAAAATTAAGAATTCAGGTACTTTTGACTGCGATTTCGCCTACTTTACCAACAGCTTATCCCATATTAATTTGATCTATCTTAGTATCGAGTTCCATTCTAATCCGCTTGGTGGTAGAAGCATAGTTGAGTTACAAATATTGGCATAGCAATTGTATAGTTGGGCACGTTTGTAAGAAGTGTTTTTTTTTTCAGAAACAGCTGCCACTCTGTCCCGCCACTGCAAATCCTGTTAAACAAGACTCACAGTGGTGTCTTTAGAGATTCAACTCGGCAATGAAGCACAGGCTCAGCAATCGCTCAATGAAGCGAGTGCCCAGACATACTACCGGCTGTCCTTGGAACCGCAACGAATTCTAATCTTCTTAGAAATGGCTATCGTAACCTATGTATGCTTGCATGCAACACTGGAGGGTTACGCTTGTGTTGCATTGTTAAGCCCCCTCTCATCATGTTCTGACGACCTTAATCACTTTAGACGATGGTCTCTACATTACGCAATAACCACTGCAGATATATCTCCTTTGCGAAGTTATTTGAAATTGCGAGATTAATCAGCTTTTCTCATAGTTTCAGTAAAAATTATGTAGGTACCAAAGAATGTTTTTAAATGTTTAACACAAAAAAAATCATGAATTTGAAAGGTAAAAAAGCATTTACTTAAAAGTATACATATTTACAAATACCAGGTGTATAATATTTTAATAAAGTACAAAATATTGCCAAGTGCCATGATTTCTGATACATACCTTTTTAATTAAATAATTAAAGAAATAACTTTGTAACTAATGAGCAAAAAAAATGTCAATACTTACATTCAAATCATATCCACTGGTGAACCAAGTGTGTTTGTTCAGGATACCACTGGAACACCTTTTCCTCCATTTTGAAAGCATACCATCCTTACTTTTACCCCTCACAGATCTTCTAGTTACCACATATCGATCCATTGTCCATAAGGTATTCAAATAAAATCTCTTTACTTCCTACAGATGAAAAACACACACACGACACGTACAGCCAAAGAACGCATAAAAACTAAACAAATTTAGAAAAACAAATCTCAACAAGCAGGGCAAATTAAAATATTGTTATATAAAATCAAACGAGGCGAATAGAATTAATTACACTTTTCTGAATTGATTACCAGTTACGACGTATGCTCTTCATACTGGTGCAACGTTTAGAAAGTAAAAAAAAAAGATTTCGCGCGCGAATTTCAACCCGCCTAGTCTTGCAGGAGTCAAAAATGGCGGGCGCGTCGTCCTGTGACTAAAGTTGTGTGGTTAATAATATCATGGCTACACTTTATTGTTGCCTTATTTGTGTTACGGTATGTTGGATCGAATACACACACGTGATCGGAATGATCGTGCCGGTGTGGTTTATTGTTGAAACATAACAATAAGGGACAATAGCTACTCGATATGCGTCGTAGTAACTTGTCCTCCGTGTTAGTAGGTAATTTTCCCAACCTAGATACCGACATACACTACTTAACACAAGGACGCAGGTACTTACACGATTTCTGATGTATCTTTTATTTCATCGCTCTACATTTTCAGGTCACTTACCTACCTATACCTACCTATAGGAACTAGTAGGTACCTACAAGCAAATGTACCTACTTCATTAAAAGTTGGCACTAGCACGTTATGGTAGTTAATATACTACTAATATTAAAACTTATTATTTTATATTATGGCAACAACTTTGAGTTGTTTGCCAGTGTCAATAATAATACTATAAGGTTCATTATGTAGTCATATTTTTTTTGGTTTCAACTTTTTTGATGTTAGTAACAATTCAATGTAATCGTTCATTAAAATTGGTTCATTAGTTAAGAACCTACGGTGAAACAAACAAGATACAAACATAAATAGATGAAATCATTGCCCTTCCTTTCGGCTCTTCCGCCCTTAGTTGGCTAAAAAGTCTGAAGACCCAACTAAACTAACTCATTAAATCAGTAACTCGTGTAAAGGTAGTTTTTCTCTTTTGTTGGTGCGGATTAATTCAAACATACATTCGACAGCGTAGAATTTTCACCTTTTTTAATACAAATTTCAAATATCATAATCAAATGCCGATTCCGATCACCAATCTAGGTGACAGAAATGTCATTTGCATTTATTATTGCTCTCATTATAGTGTTCCGCATTTTAATTTGTAAATTTTTTCTAGAGCAGGTCGCTTCGGAACTTTTAAATCAAAACAGATTATAATACGATCGAATATCTCGCAATCGGAAACTAAAACACATGCATCATAAAAACCTACTAGCCCAGTATTTATTATATATTAAAAAAGGTGATTTGTTTTTTCGTCTTGTTTTAGGTGACTGCGGATTTTTTTGGATAAAAAGTATTCTATGTTGCAACCTAGAATACGGTTTTATGCATAGATTAATGATTAGTTTCCGGGAGCACTACAAATCAATAATCTATGGTTTACATGTAAGTCAAGTTTCAACCGAATCAACTCAATGCCCGTTGCATCGAGTGCATTCGCAGCGTAAGGAGCGATCTTCTAGACATCGACGGCAACATTCACATTTAGTGGAACAAATGTTAGTGTTATGAGAATGAAGTACGTTTAAACGATTGACCTATGTTAAGTCGCCCGCTTTAAATTAATAGACATTTTTAATAACAATTTAATTAATCCAAGGATTGTTATACCTAACACCGGAAACCTGAGCTCTAAATCGTGTGACAACAAAACATATGTTATTTTTATGTGAATCAGGGTGAAGTACGCAGAGGCACGGCGAAGCGTAGTCTCCCACCAAGTCGAGCAAAAAAAAAAAGGCACGGCCGAACTTTAGATAACCTTATGATTGGTCTCTACTGGTAAGAGCGCGCAGTCCTACGCTCGAGACCAGCGACTGTAACTGGAGTACGTAATTCACATTCAGTTTAATAAAACTATTGTATGGCCAGATGTGTTTTTCATTCAAAATTCGAATCAAAGGGAGCGGTTTAGCTCTTTGGGATCTAAATACTTATTTGATGAACTGGTGAATCTTGTTCTTTAACGTGAAATTTTGAGAGGGATTTATTATGTTTCACTTATATGGATTAGTGAGAGCTTTAGTTAAAAACGCCTCGATCTCGTTTGCGTTTTCGTCAAGAAATTACTTGGGGAATGAAAAGAAACCCCTCCCATAAATTAAAATAACTAAAGCTCCTACTAATAATATTCCATTATAATGTATTAAAGTACTTAATTTGTATTCATGAACACATTTGAAAATTTAATATCTTATAAAATTAATGTTCCTTTCAAACAAAAAAATCCTTAACGAAAATCTCATTATTATTTAAGATGGCAACATTGTTTATAAAATGTCAAAATCCCAACTTGATTGTGATGGTTTTCAAACAGTAACTTCGAAACGTTTTTCTAAAAATAAACCAACAAAAATACCGAGAAAAGACTTTTCAATTAAAGAAAACAACGTAGATATCGATCCTGAAAAAGTTAAACGGTTTTAGATATTTTTTATTTTGAGGTTATATTTGCATTACTTCTTTGCTACCATGTTAATGACAAATTCTTTATTTTCAGGCGAATCCATTGCGCTGTTGAAGACGTAAAAGGTTCAGATTACTTGGAGAACGTCTTCAAATCTGTAAGTAGTGTATTGGAAACTCGTGAAGTTGTAGAAATAGTTTGTTTTGGTCTTGGACACTTTGGAGAATGTAATATTTCTAGATATCAGTTAGCACTTTTACTGTGCTTGAAAGAGTATCTGAAGCCTGTTAAAGTGCTAGCTCACGACCCGATATTCTATAGGGTTGAGTGTCAATTACTTACAGAATTAGGTGTAGAAGTAATTCAGGAGAATAAAGAGGGAAGTTACATAATTTCAGATCAACCTGCTACTGTTGTGTATTTACCTCACTGCCCAAAGCAACTTACCAACAACTTCCTCTGGTGTAATTGGAGCCTTAACATTCACAATTGCATTCTGATCTGCAACAGTTTCACTTCATTAATAGAAAATAATCCAAGTAGAATCATTTCAGAATCGGTTCCGTATATTGGTAAAATATTCCCTCACTGTATTGAAATTCCTTTAAAGAACAATTTCAAGTACACAGACATATTCAACGATACATCCATAGAATATTTCCCAAAGAAAATTCTAGAAGGATTAGAAGATCATTTTTGGATTAAAGGTGATAAGCCTCAATATGATGACTCCGAAGAGTTTATAACAAGTTTGATGATCAAGGAACTAAACATATAATCTGTTTGAAGGTCTGAACTATGGCTTCCATCACTTCCAAACCTGCTTTGGTCACTTTAAGACAGTTGCTTTCGGAACTAAGAAAACAAGGCTCCAGTAAAAAGCTAGCTGAAAACCAAATGGCAAGATATGTGCTGGAACAGTACCGTAAATATCAGACTACAGACCAACAACTTTGCAAGGCTATTGACGAAATGCACTTCAAAGCAAGAGCCTACTGTATCTACTTAAAAAGCTCTAGGCAATATAAGGAATTAAATATGGAATTCAAAGGTAAAGGGGAAAGGTCCGTTGAAGATACCGCAAGAATGGTCGGATTCAAACTTCCTCATGACCCAAAACCATAAAAACTACAAAGCAATATACTGTAGATAAAACATGAAATTTGAAATAGATGTCATGATTGTAGTTTGTAAACTAAAATTATATGTAAATAAATAGTTACCGCAAACTGGATCTTTTGATCTATTACTGTAAGTTGACTTTGGTATCTTGATTAATGAATTTAGGAAATTTACATTTTTTTTAAACAGAAACGAAATCTGAGTATAAAATAGTATATTTTTAAACATAACAAATTTGAAAATTATGTTAGATACATGTTCATTGCTTGTAATCTTTTTCGATGTATTTAGCGATGGTCTGAAGCTGCATGTTGCTTGTTCCTTCATAGATTGTGCCGATCTTTGCGTCCCTGAAGAACTTCTCTTGTGGGAAGTCTTTGGTGAAACCCACACCTCCCATAAAGTCTATGCACTTTGATGTTAAAGTTTGGGCGATTTCTGTAAACGCATTATAAATATATTATTAATAATTCAAAGCAAAAGAAAGTTAACTTTTGGCAAAGGTGTTTTTACAAATTGTTATTAAATAATTATTTTGGTTAAATTATTAACTTTAATAGCTTAAATTTAATTTTTCGAAAGTGATCTACGAAATTCTCTATTTTCAGTAGTTGGTAAGTTTTTTTACCTGAGGCGTAGTATTTGGCCATGGCAGCCTCCTTGACGAAGCTCTGGCCGTGTTCCTTAAGTCTGGCCGCGTTGTACATCAACAGGCGAGCGGCTTCAAGCTGGGTTTGCAAGTGGGCGATCTGGTAGCTTATACCCTGGAAGGAGAAGGACATTAGGCTGAGGAATATATTGGGATAATTAAGCTGTAGGCTTGTGATATGGGATAAAAAAAAACGATGGTAAATTCTAATTATAAAGCCAAGAAACATCGAAGACCCCGAAAAAAAACTATTAAATGTAGCTATCAAAAGCTCTACTTTATCCAGATATTTGCGATAAATCTAGTTTGGCGTAGGACAAATCAGTTTAATTTTTTTGGTCTAATATGATGAGTAATAACCTGGTTAGCGTAGATGGGCCTTCCGAACTGTTTCCTCTCCAAGGTGTAAGGGATGGTGGCGTCCATGCACCCTTGACAAAGGCCAATCATCTGAGCGGCGATACCGATACGACCCTCGTTTAGAAAACCGGCTGCGTATTTGTAACTGAGAAAAAAAAATGGATTCAGAAAGGGCAAAAGTGCAGGGGAATTGAAAGCATTTTTGTAATAATAAAAGTTGGAAACCGCCATAGCCACATAGGGGATTACGTTGCTTTTTTGTCAGTCCTGAACCACTGTGGGTCGCCCCTAAGATGGACGGACAATCGTTTGAGGACTGCGGGGAGCTGCTGGAAAAACTATTTGGTTGGTATGACGAATTGAAACTATTTTTAGAATGTTCTAGTTCTTACCCATGACCATATTCTCCAAGGATGTTTGCCTCTGGGATCCTTACATTGTCGAAGTGCACCATACAAGTGCCTGACGCCCTGATACCTAGTTTGTTCTCAGGCTTGGCCACTGATAACCCAGGGGTATCGCGTTCTACTATGAACGTTGTGATACCTTTGTAGCCCTGGAATTCATTCACAACTATTAGGATGAAAATAATTACCACATGATAACACACATTGACTAAGCTGGTGCCAAGAAATAATCTTGTATCTTGTACCTACTAAGCTATGATATCATGATGTTCTGGTAATACATAGATAAGAATAACATCCAAGACTGAAGCGAAACAATGCATGTTGTAGAAATAAAAAGTTCCGTCCCTGCCGGTATTTGAACCCGGAATCTCTAACGTTATATACACTTGATTGATGGTAAGCGGTCACCGTTGCCTATGAACATGTGAACGTAGAAGCCATCTGTTAACCCGTAGACACTCAGAATTATTTCAAGCCAATATGGCAACAATCTGATTTAGTAGGTACCTAACGGGTAGAAAGTGACGCTGAAGCCGAAGGAGCAAGCTTGACTAAGAAATACCAATTTACTGTTGACTAGAAGAGGTTCAAGTTACAGTCATTCCATCCAAAGTCTGTTTATGTATGGTTGTGATTCGTGAGGGTCCATACACACTGTTTTAGATTGCGTAATCTCTACAAAGCAAACTAGACAAACGCCTGACAAAACTCTACAGCAAAAATCATTATTAAACGGTTAGTCAGATGAAATTACTAACAACTTAGACCTGCCCCTTTAAACAAACACTATTTTCCATAAGCGTTTATGCCAACAGAAAATTAAAATGTACGCGAGGAAATGTCATTTTCATAAATTTTTATTTTCTATTATCGTAAACGCTTCAGGAAAATGGTACTTGCAATGGGCCTTGAAAACCTTGAAAGTCGATATTTACTGTATTTTAATTTTACAGTCAAGCATGGTTCTTGGACCGAATGACCACATCGTCATTTATCATCAGGAAGAACTGGCCGAATATTTTTAAACATTACGTACCTATATTATCTAAGCCGTCTGAGCGTTAGGGATACTAAAAAAGAAAATTTTGGAAACTAGAATTTTGTATTTTAATCATTTGAAGATTTTTGGGATCACAATTTTCCCAAAAGACCCCCTTGCAGATACAAAATGTGGGAGGAAATGAACAACCCTGATTTTGCTCATGAAAACATTCATAGGTCAAACAAGTTGTTACCTAGTGTTATGTAGGTGTGGTATATAACTTGTAAATATGTTCTATCAAAATGTAATAAGTATATAAACGAAGTATATATCAGTAACAAGATAAAATTACATACATAAATGATAATAATGACGTATTGCATAATGTTTAAAGATACGAATAAACAAACTTTGTTGAATTTAAAGATAAACAGCAAAAACAATTAACTAATTAGTAGATATATGGCTCACACATTTATAACATTTAGAAAGACATAATTTTAATAAATAATGTGGTCTTCTACATTGTTAATAAACTGACCGATTCCAACAATTCTTTCAGCAACATGTATTTAGAATGGACCTTCAGGTGTTTCAAGGTAGAACAAAAAGACCAATTAATTTTCCGCGGACGAAGTCGCGAGCAAAGCTATTGTAGGTACTATTTTTTTAAATCATATTACATACATTCAAATGTCAAAATGTAATAATTTTTTCAGCTTATTTCTGTTGCTTACATTGAGAATTTTGGTATTTTTTCTCACCTTTGAAGGATCAGCATTTGCCATGACCAGGAACACTCCAGCCACATCAGAGTTGGATATCCACATCTTGGATCCGTTGATGATGTAGTGGTCTCCATCTTTCTTTGCGACAGTCTTTAGGGAGAAAGCATCAGATCCAGCTTGGGGTTCTGTCAAACAGAAACTGCCGGCCTGAAATAATATAGTTAGTTAATATGCTATAATATACTTTAGGTATAAATATATTATGTAGATTCATAACACATCGATTCAGGATGTATAGCAGGTAATAAGCAAGAATATAGTTAACCTATAAACTACAAAGATAAGTAACAATATTGTATCCAAGACTAGTGAGAGAGACAATGCAAAAACACATAGTTTTCATTAGCACTCCCCCCGGCCGCGGTTCGATCCCAGAACCTCATTACTGCTGTCACAAGCTGTTACACGTGAAATTGTGATAAAGAGATGAAGGTCCCCTTAGTTTAATTGTGGCAAAAAAGAGAAAAATTAACTCTTTTGTAAAAGGGAAGACATATAGTTTTTTGAAATAATATTTTTATCAATTTGCAACATCTTTGGCGAAACTCCTAAACCCCTTAACAACAATAAGTGGTATGAATACCTAATAAGCTTATGTATTTTCCTATCAAAATGTCAAATTATCTCTCGCAAAGATAAAGTAATACAAAACACTTCGTTGTAGGTATTGTATTAAGTTTTTTGTTTGTCAGATAATAAATAGTGAGGTACGTAAATTCTATTATAAAAATTAGTAATAGTTCGTCATTATCGCTAAAACTAGATGATCGGCTGCAGTGATTTGAATTATTCTTTTTTATTTGATTGGCTTTAAAAACCACATTACGACACACACATTGACCTAGCCCTGCACTAAGATATAATCTTGTGTCGCTATCTCTAAGTAACGATACGGTATAAACTACTTAGATAAGAATACTACATCCAAGACCGGTAAGCGAAACGATGTGTCTTGCAAATAACACAAAGTTCCACCCACACCGGGATATGAACTCAGAACTTCTAGCGTAGCCGTCGCCTGTGTACACCATTGCGCCACAGAGGTCGTCAAATAAATAATACAGGGAAGCTTTAAATATAAAAGAATTGGAGACTGTTCGCAAAGCTTTGCGTAAAAAGTTACTCTCTTATAGTGCAATTTTGAAAAAACTTACGTATTCTGTGCACAGCTTGGTGAGGTACTTAGTTTTCTGTTCCTCTGTCCCCACTTTCATGAGGAGTGAGTTGACTAAGGTGTTGTGGATGTCCACGTAAGCGGCCACTGCTGGGTCCACCCTTGACAGCTCTTCCACCACCAGCATCATGGTGAGGAAACCGCAGCCAGACCCGCTGTACTGCTCTGGTGTTTCAATACCCATGAGCTGGTGAAAAAACATTGGGGTTGATTGTTTGGAAGGATTAATTCGAGTTTACGTATAGACAAAGTCTGTCAGGTTTGAACTCTTGCAGTAGCAGGTACATACGGCCATACATAAAGCTCCACTCACCTAACAAGTGCCATATGAATGAAGTTATGAACGGTACAAAGTATAAACAGGTAAGGTTGATCCATGGCCGTGTGTATGATGCAGTGTAAACCAATTTCTTGAATTCTTAATCGAATAGTGAATTTTGCGGATCGAGATTTATTTAATTTTATTGAAATTGTTATCATATTTTCGATTTACATTTCAAGTTCATTAATATCTAGTTAAAAGTAGATACACAGGTATTTAGATAAAAATTTATTAAATAGGTATAAAGTGAGAAAACATGTAAGAACCCATTGCATATGGAACTTTTCTTGTCCAATTACACAGAAACCCATATAATTATAAAAATACAACTCACGCCATTGTCGAAGAGCATTTGCCTGATGTTTTCATCAATTTTGTGTTCTTCATCCATTTTCTTGACTAGAGGTGCTATTTGTTCTGTCGCTAGTTTCCTAACTGTAAAACGAAATGTCTTATTTAAGGCACCTTAAGAAACTAAGGCCATTTTTTCGTGTATTTCGTCACAAATAAAAGGCAGATACTTAATTTACGTTTTTGTTTTCATGCTTTATGTGTTTACCTACAAAAATATATGTCAGAATTTCTAGATATTTTATAACTAAGTGTACTTCCAAAAATTTTTTTTGTGAGTATCTCAAATAATTTCCTTTTGTTATTATAAGTTGACTTATCTTATGAAATGTGATTAGAAAAAATCGTTTTTTTCCAATTCCGACCAAAATAATAGGTATCTCAGGTACTTTATTTTCTGAATAATGAATGACTCGGGTGTAAAAAAACTGCTTCTAAATCTTTGGAGCGAATTTTTTCCCTGTAAAATTTTTGGCAGAACAATTTTTCATTCACAGAATTCTTTTTTTTAATGACCATATTTCAAGTTTTCAAAACTTGATGAGGTCTTTCATGTCTTTTTTTCTGAGGAAGGTTATTTTGATCTCAGTAAGAGAGAGCTTATATTGCCTGTATTTTCTAATATGTAGCTAAGTAGGTATTTTACTGTGGGTCCTAGTTGTTGTAGAATGTTCCTAGTCATTGGCGGATACAGGATTGTCGTTTTGAAGGGGGTTAAACCGACGACCATCTTTAGAAAGTCTAATGGATTTTCATAAAATAGGGGCTACAAGCCCAAAGAAATAGAATGTTTTTTGCCCACCCCTTTCAAAAACATTGCCTTGATTTTTTTAGCCAATCCCTGGAATCTGCCAGTGCCTAGGGTCACCCGTTCACCCTAATGTGACGTTTGTTTGGGGGTTCAACTTCTAAATGTTCTAGATGTGATAATAAGTAGTAGATATAATAAAAAAATTAAAGATGGAATGCTAGAACACTTTGAACAATTGGTACGCAAATCAGTATTTTAAATTGATAGATATACGCCCATTCAATTACTCGTATAAATTTTTGAATATAACATAACATTACGTACATACAAATATGCTCAGTTTGACCTTGTCGGTGCCGAATAAATAAAAAAAGGTTTTTTTATCTTATCAAAGTCTTGTTTTATTTATTTGAAAAACTATTTGTTCTTCCACGTCATTTAATATTGTTTGAAGTAGCTTTTTAGTATTTTACTTGTGTTGTATGTATTGTACTTACTTAGCCTAGATATTGAGTCGAGTCCCAGAAATTATTCCTCCAGTAATATTTATAAGTAGAAGTCATAGATATAGACAGATAGAAATAATAAGATACGAATAATATTTAGTTCCGAACAGATGTAGCTGTATAAATAAATGTGCTAAAGTTGGTACACCCATACAAAGCGTAAAACGTAGGTACATTTGTACATAACACAACGAATATGTAAACAAAATTATTATGACATAATGGCACTGATGTTTATTTGGACACTATCACTAATCACTTTCAGAAGAAATGTTGCATAACATATTAAATTTTTACTATATTCTTAACAGTTTATTTGAGTGGTTTAGTAAATTTTAGTCTAAAGACAAGTTAGGTTAATGTTCAGGTTGTTATGTTTTATATGCTTTGTGTCTAATACAATTTATATTTGTAGTATAATTTATATAATATTTATGTTATCACATCCCCCCCGCCAGGCTTCCAACCACCGTTTTTACACCGCTGTTCCACAACCCACAAAATAGGTAGAGGTAGTCAAATAGGTACCCTACACTATTTGACGCTGTCAAATTGATTGTATTATTATTTTATTGCAAATTCTTGAAATATAAACGTAATTTTGGTGTGTTTACATTTTTGAGCAATCATCGCCAGGCAACTGTAGTTGATCAATCTGGAGTGATAAGTGACAATAGACAATTTAACTAGCTCCAGTTAGTTAATTTAAGTTTGAAATATTGCCCTAAATTGCTTGATGTTGCCATGAGTGTCGTGAGGTAAACATTACTCGTAATTGTGGAATTATAGTGTCCGTGTAAGCACACCATTATAAAGACAAACTTGCATGTAGCTATAAAATTCAAAGATGTAAGTAAGTAGTAGTACCTACTTTTTTAAGTGTGTTACCTAGTTCAATGCATAGTAGGTATAACATCGACTACTGAATATCGCTGAAATAGCGTATGTATTGAACTGTTAAATTTTAATATGTAACTGGTTTTCAAATTAATACTAAATGTTAAAAAGTTTGATAAAGACCTAAAAGAAATACATTTTTAAAGTTTTGGATATGTTTCGGTGTCCAAATGTTTGAAATAATTACCTTTACACAACCACACCTACATATAGTAAGAATGTGAGAGTGGAACCAATTAATTACGGCGGCCTGTCACCAATACCTAATAGCACCCATACAATCCTAGATAATTACTTGTATCTTTCATAGCTAGTTCATCCTCCGTCAACATGGTCAAAGGCCGTGGCGTGGACGCTTCCGAGCTGTAAGTTTTCCCAAGCGCCTTGCTTCCAGCCACTACAGGAGCTCGCCATTGCTCCAAGATCTGAAATCCGCGCAAATTTCAAAAATAGAACTCTGATTTTCTTTTTTTATTTCAACAGAATGCAATGAACACACCTTACTGCCAACTACGCGACGCAATGGGAACATTGTTCTATGTTTTTATTATCTTTTTGCAATAGTCGCGCTGTGGCTGAGCGGCACCTATTCGCGCTTGTTACTTCGCGACCGGAATATAAAAGACTGGTTTGAGTTTAGTATTGAAGCCCCATTAATGTTATCTCACTCGCACCGAGATAACGAGTTTTGACCACTTGATATAATATAAATGACTTATTGTGCCATTGTAAGGTCGTTTAGCGACACATTTAGTAAGTGTAAATTGACATAAATTATTATTTACGGACGATTCAAAATGAAGGATTTTTTAATTTAAATTCTAATTAGGAGAAAGGATGGAATTGAGAGAAGGAGGAGGAAAACGTTAACATAGGCAACAGCCAATAGAGGCTCGAATTACAATGCAACAACATAAAGTAGGTATTAAGTACGCGTTGCTAAGTAAGCACTAGCGGATCCAGGAGGGGGCTAGGGGGCCCAAGCCTCCCCAAAATCCGCTGAATTTTTCGGACTTTTACTTAGTTAAATCTCAAAGTTAGCTAGTTCAAGCCTACCCAAAAACCGCGTCGACAGTTTTGTAAGAGGGTTAACGGTCTACCACCCCCCAAATATCATTCCTGAATTCGCCGCTGCTCTCAAGCAATCCCTAGTGGTCTAGACCTATGTCTACCGAACGGATAGGAGTTTATATACTTGTACTACTTGTATAGTCAACTATGTAGATATTTGATACTCGGCAGTTGAACTGGCGATCATGATTGGTAAGCTTGTGGATATGGTGCATAGCTAGGTAAATTGAATGGAGTGACAAAGAGCTGACATTTGAAACTTAAAACTCAATAGCACTGATTTTCTCTTTCTTTGAAATAATATGAAACAAGGTATATCAGGTTTTTATAAGAAAAGAGTAGGCAGGTAGGTACCTAAAAGAAGAGAAAGTTATGCAATAATGGTACCTACTTCTAGTTATAGTTACTTATCTTCTTGATCCATGGTAAACACCATGATTGCATAGCAAGTTGATTTGAATTCAAGTTTGCCATGAATGTATGTACACACGTAGGTAGGAAGGCACCTGTTCAGTTTCAAGTCTTTAATATTGTTTTGTTTGATCCTCTCTCTGATCGGGTGAAATAAATTTTTAATCCATAAGTAGAATTCCATTGATATTTAAAGTATCGCAAAATTATGCAAAAAGCTTTTATGCAATACAAAATGCCAGCCGATCAAAATATTTTATTAGAACGTTACTCAAAAATTTCTGCGTCACTTGGAACATTCTGACTTTGACAGACGGAAGCACTAATTTAACTTTCAAATGTTGGCTTACCTTGTTTCTAGAAAATTTGAGAATTTACTAAATGTTGCCAGTAAATAACTTCTTCAAAAATTGGGGAAAATTGGGAAGAGTTCAAGTTTTGATTTTAATGGACCAATAATCATGCTAATGAGGTCGATAGACCACTACTTATGCTATTACATTGCTAGCCCAAAAACATGTCATTTTTGAGAAATTACCTCTTAGTAGTATGTGAGTAGTACAGACTGTGCTAAAATGCAAGTTGCTAAAATGCAAGTAAGCATGCAATTTTTAGCTAGAAATCGACTAAATCGTTAGATTTCAAAACATTCTACATGCAGAGCAATCAGAAGGGGGTGTATTTAACACGTTTGAGTAGCTTTGAAGCAGAGCATGCAAGTTTATGTTGATATTTTGCTTATGAAAGACTGTAAACCAGAAGTGAAATTTGTTTGAAGTGGAATTTAAAAAGGTTCTCAAATATGTTTGGTCGGTGTTAGTTTAATTATAAAATTTTTGATAATCATTTCAAACTCAATAACACTTGTGCATTTGGTAAAAATGAATAAGACAATTTTATTTAAAGCGGAGTAAACTTAAAAATTACATGGCAACTCTATAATTGACAGTTTTTTCACGACGTTTCTCGAATGTGAGTTGAAAGTGTGAGCAAATTTGATTATTAGTAACACGAGATCTCCTACTGCAATATTTAGACTTGAAGAACGCTAAAATTTTGACTGTAACTTGTAAATATCTAAGGCTTCATCAATTCCTGTGAAGTGTATCCGTTAAACTAAGTTAACAAGTGTTAAAATTTGTGCTTTGGTGGTTTAAACCCCGTAATCTGTAGGGCAGTGCGTTCAGTTCTTGGCTTTGATCATGGCTAAATGGGGCGAAGGAGACCCTCGGTGGATAGTCGAGGAGCGTCCAGACGCCACAAACGTCAACAACTGGCATTGGACCGAGAAAAACGCGGGTCCCTGGTCTAAGGACAGGCTTAAAGAACTCTTGAGTGATTTAAAAATAAGCCAAAACGGTGTAGAATGTAAGATTACTGAAGTCGAGAAAATCGAAGGGGAGGCCTCAGCAAACAACAGGAAAGGCAAGCTTATATTTTTCTATGAATGGGATATAAAATCCAAGTGGGAAGGTCGCATTGCTGGCGGTAGCGAAACTATCAAAGGAGAAATACACATACCTAATTTGTCTGAAGAAAACGATGTCAGTGAAGTAGATGTAAGTAGTCAATATTGGTGGTATGTTTATTACTCATAAAATAGGTTAGGTTTTATAGCTACACTAGAAATAACCTATGACTTCTAACATGAGGTTGCATTTTTGATCTATGATCCAATCTAACAGGATTTGAAATAAATATATCAGTAATTTTCAGTAGTTCTTTCATGTTTTATTAACCTTCAAATTATATTTGTGATTTATCATAAATTGTATTCAGTTTGGGTCTTTAACCATTATTATTTAAATTGTAATTTTCAGTTGACGGTCACTATTAACAGCAGCGGTGAGGAAGCCCAAAGAATAAAGGCATTCATGCATAACGTAGGCAGAGGGGAGATACGCAAACAGCTTGAAGAATATGTCCGTAGCTTGAAACATGAGTTCTCTAAAGGTCTCATCCTGCCAAAGAAAGGAGAAACAGCCGTAAAACCTGACAATGTCTCAACAATCACCAGTGGATTCAATAAGAAGATTAACATGGAACCCATTTTGGCACCACAAAGTAAATCTGTAGGATGCAAATTAGATACAAAATCCATTACATTGACGGAAAAGTTTCAATGTCGCGGTCAAGAATTCTATGATGCCCTCACTAGAATAGAAATGGTGACTGCTTTTACGCAAGGCCATGTAAAGATGGAAGCGGAAAAGGGGGGCAAGTTCCAGTTCTTTGGTGGGAATATTACAGGAGAATTCAGAGAACTTATTCCCGGTAAGAAGATCTCACAGTACTGGAGATACAAGCAGTGGCCTGATCAGCATTTCTCGGAAGTCACCATTAGTATTGATGAAAAGGTATCTTAGTAGTATAGAAAATATAAATGTGTTAAATGAGTATGAAATTAATTATTCTATTAATCTCATGGTATAATTTCTGATTGTAAATATAGAAGCAAAACTTCATATGGTCTATTTAATGTTTTCTCTACCTAATTGTATTAATCTTTTAGAACATACACTTGTGTGTTAAACTTTGCCCTTTTTATTTTCAGGATGACCACACCTTGGTGACAGTTCAGCAAGATCTGGTGCCTACAGCAGAGGTTGAAAAGACCAGTGAAAACTGGAGACGGTACTACTTTGAAAGCATCAAGAGAGCATTCGGCTTTGGAGCTTTCCTGTGATGCTGTGAGCTGAAGGGCAGTAATAGCAAAATTAGGTATGTTTTAAATATCTTTAATATTAATAAATCCATAAATATACAAATGTTACTCTATCTGTTCCTCTGTAACCTTTGATGCATTGAACATAACTAAATATGTCAGGAAGATCAATCCTGAGAAAGGACTAAACTTTAATTTCAAATTTGTTTATTTCATGCACAATAATTTAGCTACATACTCTAGTTGTTGCGGCTAGTGAGATTTGTGCTGCCATTTTATGAATATGCATTAAATAAAATGTGCAATATGCCTGATAAAAAACCAGATGATGTTTATGTCTTTTGTTAGAGGAAAATGTGTTTGTATTCTTTGATAATTATTTTTAAATTTCTGCTTTATAACATGAAAATAAAATGGTTTGTTTTGCTTTGTTTCAGAATGAATTTGACCAGCAAGAGAGAAGAGACGAACATCAAATCTTCCACAAAATGTGGTTTGCGATTGATTTTTATGAAGTATTTTAAGCATTGAAATAGAACAAAATTCGGTTCAAATTGATTGACACTAAAACCGGTTTAACTTGTGTCTGGAACATGAGTTTCTTGCTTTTGCAATAGCCATTGTACGTTCAACTGATTTAGTTTATTTTACAGCTAATAAATTATGTTACTAAATTTCATATGGTTTTTTTTTCGGGCACATATGCATTCAAAATTTAAAATATTGATGTTTTAAAACTAAAAATATCATCCCATGGAACGAAACCAAATTCAATCTTAATAAAAGTTATGCCATTTTATGTTAGGACAAAGTATCAAAAACATGTTTGCAAAAAACCGTGATATCCACTGTGGTTACCCCTTCCTGTTAAATATTTATAAACTGAATGGAAAAAAAATAGTGAAAATTCTGAACAAAAATAAACAGTTTTATCAAAGTCTCGTTCTGGGAGATCACATTGCATTTGCAAAAGAATTCATTATATTACAATAAATAAATATGTATTGCTTATTTTATATTCAACTCCAAGCGAAATGTTTTAACATTGAAACTGGTACTTATCATTTTTTTCATTCTAAAAATAACCTTACCTAAAGAACTGTAAATTAGACGACCTCTGTGGCGCAGTGGTGTAAACAGCCGACTGCTACGCTAGAGGTTCCGGGTTCGAATCCCGTAATACCTTATACTTTGTGTTATTTGCAAGTCGCATTGTATCGCTTACCGGTCATGGATGTTGTATTTTTATCTATGTAGTTTATACCATACCGTTGCTTAGTTCCTGTGACACAAGTTCTTACGATACTTACTGCAGGGCTGAGTCAATGTGTGTGATGTGATTTATTTATTAATAATTTAAGAACAATTGAACCAATATTTAATTTTTCAAAGGAACTATAGGATGGCATTCCTAATAGCATACTCTTTCTACATATTGAAATGTTACCTCCTCCACATTTCCAATTCATATTCATCGCAATCTTTAATACTGATTTTAGATTCTTACTTCTATTAAGTAAATTTATAAGAGTTTCTCTTATATAATTGCGGTTGAATCTTATTTGCATTCGCGAATATGAATTCTTAATATATATTTAGGTATCAGTAAACAGAATATAGCAACTGACAAAATATTACTCAGATTTAATACAAGAGTCACATTATCACGCTAAAGTTTATGACAACATAGATAGATTGAGCTAGTAACGAAGTGTGGCGTCACGGGTTCGAATCACGGCTTGGACAGTTGTTTTTATGATGAACGCGAGATTTTTAGGTTCTGGTTTTTGTTGTTTTATACGAGTATGTACCTATACGTAGGGTATGGTGGTATGGTATATACCTATATCGTGTGGTAGGTATGTAACCGTATAGTGTGTGTCCATAGTACAATAAACTTTAAGTTTATTTGGCGAAGAATAATATAATTAAATTATCTTATTTTTGATCTTGGCTTACGAGCCCTTAATCTATTGTGATAAGTAACAAGTGGGATGTAAAAAGCTTATATTGCGACGTTTATCACTAGTTCGTGACCCTTCAGAGGCCAAATAGAAATGATTATTTTATCACAAGTCAGTTGTTATTTGTCCTCCATGCGGTAAACATGAAGATTCTGTACCTTATTTTCCTGGTGCAATCTGTAAGTACCTACTGTTATTATTATTATTTATCTGTATTTTTTTAAGTTGTGATCGCAAAGCTTTTGTCCAATCACACGAATTTTTATAAGAGTCGACTAAATAATTCTTTGCTATAAAAATAATGTATTTGGAGTTTATGATGTTTTCTTCCGTTTATGAAAGTTTTTTATAAAATGATAACTCCAATTCTCGTAGATTTTTCTTTATCAAACTTTAAAAAAAGACACCTAGCAAAATTTAATATTATTGCGGCGATATTTTTAACATAAACTTTTAATTTACGTATCTTAAAAGAATGAACTCAATAAGTAGGTAGATAAAGTTGTAAATGGTGGCAAAAGCTGTTATTTATAAATAAACTTGTAAGGAACTAGGTTCGAATTTCAATGATAATATTTATCAGTAATGATTTTTCTTAACTAGGTTTTTGCGCAATACAACTTTGGAACGTCGTATCTCAAGAATTCTAGATTGGTGAGTGTACTTATACATACTTTTTTAAACTGTTTTATTTATTCGTTAATTTGAATTTTGACCTACTTAATCTGTTGATATTATAAATTTTCGTATTTCCTTTTCCAATACATAATTTATGTTTAATTTGTTGCTCTCCTCTCCATAGTAATTTGTTCTTTTGTATTGTTATCATTTTTATTGTGTCCTAATTGCTCACATTCAACCTATTTATATTTAATACATATTTCCTGAGGAAAGATTTGTACTTATACCTTAGTTCTAATTGTACTATATTGTTCTGTAATTGTTTCCAAAACAAAATTAATACTGTTGGAACAGGATGTAACATCATTAAAAACTGACTGAGTTTAAGGGACTGAATAGACATGAACGCAATAGTCATTTTAGGCGGTTTACTTAAGGGTGTATGTGACTCGGTCAGCCCGGACATCGCCCTTGCATTGTAATAACCGATGTCATTGCAATCGAATCATTAAAACAGGTCTTGACTGTTCTTTAACAAAAGCACGCGTTATAAATCTTTCTTTACTTTCAGTGCCACCAATGGACATGCCTAAACAATAAATTAGGGCTTCCAGACACCCTTCCAGCTAGAGAGCAATATACTGAAGTGCTAAAATCCCTTCTGCCTTCAGGCCCTTGGCACCAAGTCGTGGAGACAGTGGTTAATGTATGCTATGGCAACAGACCGAGAAGGTATACCAATACTTGTCCAGGGCAGGCGTTGATGCACTGTGCTGTGGAGAATTTGGTTGAGGTAAGCCCATCAAGTCATATGAGGAGATATTTTATGTCTACACTTTCAATGGCAAAAACAAGTTCTGAACGTTCCTCTAGGTAGAAAAAATTGGGAATATACATAACTTTTACTTCATTATATACGAGTACCATATAAATTAACAAATCTGATAGGTTTCTTAAAATATCTGACTTATTAACTAAGTTATAAAGCTTCAAAGTCGTTGGTCTGACAGAGAGGTCCGATATGTCACACGACACGATCGCGAGACCACTTCCTTAAAAAAGGTTGTTATGAGCGAGATAGATATATTTATTCTATGTGGTTATATCTTCTTGGTTTATCGTTCAATTTTAATTATGTTTGTACTGTAAATATACTATTTCCATATATTTTACGATAAATTTATGTAATAGCCAAATTTTGTTTCATGCATATTCTCGATTAAAATGTAATTTAATTCATTTTCCAGAACTGTCCAGAAAATTATTGGAGGAAGGGAGATGCTTGCGCACCCGTCTCTACTCTTGCTGGATTTAAATATCTTTTCTCTCAAAGGTGGGCTTTAATATTTCTGAGTATATTAAGATGTACTTCACACACACACTAAAATACACAAAAAATTGCTCCAAAGTACTCAGTGTCAACTTTAAGTTCGGACCTCACTTGTCAGCATCGATCAGCATACTATGTAGATATGGAATATCGCTGTTAAGTATGATTATGCGTACACATCAAACAGCTTAACGAATTTTCTTAATTAATAGCAATTTTCCATACATAAAGTGCCGATCGATACTGATAAGCCTGATTCTACCCTTAAATTTCTTCACGTCTCGGAAACAGTATGAATCTTACTACATTGAGTGGTGTAAACAGCCGACTGCTACGCTAGAGGTTCCGGGTTCGAATCCCGGTGGGGTCGGGACTTTGTGTTATTTGCAAGACGCATTGTTTCGCTTACTGGTCTTGAACGTTGTATTCTTATCAATGCAGCATATAACATATCGTTGCTTCGTTCCTGTGACACAAGTTCTTACGATACTTACTGCAGGGCTGAGTCAATGTACGTGTCTTGATGTGGTTATTATTATTATTCTAGCTATCTCAATTCCATATCTATCCCGTAAAAGCGCTTTTCAAAGATCCATACAACATTGTAACTGAAGTCGCTAATGGTAATATAACATATAAAATATCATCATTTCATGGTAGACCCACTGATATGCTAACTGACGCCATTTTTGTTTCAGCCGCTACCAGAACCTTGACTTGTACCTTCCAAAGGAGATTCGGCCATCTTGGTTTTTGAAAAACGTACGTTTTTGAGTCGTTCTTCCTTTCATACAACAAGTATCAAAATTTGTGAACATGTACTATTCAAAAGTAACAGAAAAATAATTACGGGATATTCTCACAAACACATACATATCACACACACACACACATACATACTATTGACACACCTCACACACACACATGCACATACTCACCATAACTTTTATACATATATATGCTTACTGTTCCAGTACTTCAATAAGAGGTGCTGTGATCTCCCTGAGTTGTTCAATTCCACTGTCCTCCAAGAGTGTGGAGTTACGACGTTCATGCATTATTATAACCACGAGCCAAGGGATAAGACTGTATCTTCATTTAAAGTAAGTTATATATATAGAATAAGCCGAAAACTGTAAAGTTCCTTAATAACTTAGTCATATTGCGGGAAACTTCTCCTCCAATCAAAATTTTGACCAATGAATTTACGATTGGATGAGTACTTAGCTTCGAAACTTACTACGTACATAGTTTGCTTTTGTTTATCAATAAATAGTACAGGCTTTTGTCTTTATAATATCAACAAATAGACTTTGAGAGAGGCTTTTGTTTTACAATACAAATTAATAGTACAGGCTTTTGTTTTTATTATATACATTAATAATACAGGGTTTTGTTTTATAACATAAATAAATACTACAGGTTTTTGTCTTTATTATATACATTAATAATACAGGCTTTTGTCTTTATAATATCAACAATTAGTACAGGCTTTTGTTCTAATAATATCAATTAATAATACAGGCTTTTCTCTTTGTAATATCAACAAACAGTACAGGCTCTTGTCTTAATATCAATTTAAAATAAAGATATCGTTTTAATTTATTTGATGCTTTAATTTATTATATTTTCAGCCAATAACAACAGCGAGTCAAAGACGATCAGAAAATGCTGAAACAACGGCAAGTACATTAATAATCTATGTTTGTATTTAACTATTTAACCATAAACAGCACAATGCCTGTAATTTAAGAATACATTTTCAGCCAATTTAGCCACTACATTACCAGAATTTATTTTTACTTGCCATTTTAATTAGAATTATCTTAAGTGTATTAATTAAGAATTTTAATTATTTTCCAGACTAAATCATCTTTTGTGTCTACAAGTGAGAAGTTGCAACCACACATGGTTGATTTGCCAATGCCAGGTGACGGACAGGTATGTGAAATGTAATGTAATAGAAAATGTGATTAGTAATAGGAAATACGTCCATTCGTCATATAATTTATTCGTGACTGACAGCAACTAACCTTCAAAATTCAAAAATATTTGGTATTAAATATTACAGTACCTTAAAATTTTTAAAAGGGAAAATTAACACCTAATCTTAGTATTATAACTTTTGGTTTTCCCTTTTTTATGTGGAAAAGAGATGACAATAGAATAACAGAAGTAATTTTTAATGCATCCCTTTTTATATTACAGAAGAAAGAAGTAGATCCTTTTTCTTGCTGCGACATATCAGGATTTATAAATCGATCGATGCGTGAGGAATGCGACTTCCATTTAACGGTAGATGATGACTACAGGTTTGTGGTGAAGAACGCGACGGTAACCACCACTGAACCGACTAAGGTGAAGAGGAAAATTAGCAATGATGTTAAAGTGGTACCTGTTTCGGTAAGCAATAGAGGGATTTTAATCATAGAACATTTATGAATTTATGTTGATTTTTAGCTTCCATTGACTTTGACTTTAAGATGCTGTTTCCATACGCCCCATAAAATAAAAAGCGCCTCGCCATAATTTGAGTCTACATGTACTTATGAATATAACGATTTAAGTCTTTGTCCATCCAGCATGTCTATTTAAAATTTAGCATTTTTTTAATTTGATAATTTCCTTCAACATTCAAACTTATAAATATTAGCTCAAATATATAATATTATAGAACATGATTAAAAAAAGGCCTTTTATTCCATACATAAATACTTAATAGCTTGATATTACAGTATTTTTCAATATTAAACTTTTTGGTAACACTTAATATTTAAAATTTAGTAATAATAAATATATAGATATATAAAATAAAAAATAAATAAACATATCAATCTAAAACAAAAATGTATATTTTTATATATTTCAGTGCGATAAAGAAGCGTGCGTGTTCAGAAAGTTGAACATAATCTCTGAAGATGGATCAGTAAATATGGAAGCTTTCTCGATGCTTCTACACAATTTCACATACAACTACCCCGAGTGGACCCGGGCTAAAGCGCGAGTCGTAACAAAATGCCTCTCTAAACCTATTAAGGAATATCCAGCTGACTGCGAAATAAACACCGTGTTAGGATGTGTTTTTGACGTTTTATCTGAGGTAATAATTATTAAATACATAAACTCACGCCGTAATTAATCCCTCGAGAGGGGTAGGCAGATATGTTACACACCCCATTTCGCATGTTTACGTTGTTGAGTTGTTTTAAAAAAATAATGATAAATCTGTATTTCGGACGATAATAATAATAAAACCATTATTCCGGACGCATGAAGTACATGTACGCGAATATATGGGTCAAATAAAACAATTTAAATAGCACTTTTTAATTAAGTAAACTAATAGTGCAACTGGTTTTATGACAGTCTGTCGTGCCTACATTACAAAAAAGAAACATCTTTCAACTAGGTTTATAGTTTTAAATTCCTTTTGCTCGGACCAAAATCTTTTTATAGAGTTAATGTTGAATAGTCTTTTTATTACTATTGAAAAGTATAATTAAATTGATTCTAATATATTCAGTCTTAATTTTTGGAAAAATATTGTAGTTGCTCTGAGAAAAATTAGTTAATGAATAATTTATTAATTATAATTAATTTTTGATCACACATTTTCAGAATTGCCCACATGCGAAGAAAATGGATCCTTGCAAGTGAGTTTTTAAGTTTAAGCTTTTTGCCAACTATATTTTACGAGTTGATACTTGTTAATTCAAATTGTCTATGCTAGGTACAAGATTTCATTCATATCTGCTCAACGGTTTATGTCTGATTGAGTAATAATAAAATTAACTTTACAGTATTTCACATATATTTGGCGCAAATTTTACAAAATAATAATCACATCACGACACACACATTGACTCAGCCCTTCAGTAAGTATCGTAAGAACTTGTGTCTCAGGAACTAAGCAACGATATGATATATACTACATTAATAATAATACTACATCTAAGACCGGTAAACAAAACAATGCGTCTTGCAAAAAACAAAGTTCCTCCCCCGCCGGTATTCGAACCCAGAACCTCGGCGTAGCAGTCGCCTGTTTACACATCCGCCACAGAGATCGTCAATATGCATTATTAGTAGTATTAAGGTTAGAGTTTCATCAGCCGACTACGGCGAAGCAAAAAGGAGGGGTTTGATTTTGACTCGTAGGTTTTACAGTCAAAATAAAACCTTAATTAAGCTCTTCTAAGTCACATTTTTACGAATTCACGTTATTTGCTTAACTCAAAGTATTCTTTATCAACAGACACACAACTACAAGCGGTGGAAAGAATATGTGCCAGATAAATTCCTCGAAATTTAGACCGGTACGTATATTAAGTATTTATGCTGCCCTAAGAAATTATATTTCTTTACACAATTCACAATTATTTAAGTAGGGTTAGCTAGCCCACAGACATAAACAATAAAACGAGAACTTTCTCCCTCTTTTTGAAGTTAAAAATACGACTAGTAAACAGTTTTACTATTACGCATTCACTAATTAAAAGTCACTTGACGCTTGCATTCATTATAGTTTCCGGAAAATGTTTTTGTCTCACCGTGCTTGACGCCCCTGGTATTGCTAACGTCAGCTCGCCATCGTCAGGGTATTCATACTTCCTACTTGGTATCGAAAACGTTTATATAAGGTGACTGCTTACCATCAGGCGTGCCGTAAGCTTGTTTTCCAACTTAGTTTCAACATCTTTGAAACCCGTCGTTACGTTTTGAGACATTTGTCAAAAAAAATAAACATTTCAGAAGAACCGCCGCCTTTACTGCGGTCTGCCGAGCCTGGTAAACCACCAGGTGCTGTCAGAATGCGGTATGGCGTCTGTCAGTAGACTAGAGTATGTATTGGAGCCGGCTGTCACTGTCAAGCCAGAGCAGCGGAAATGGCTGCACTTTCACTCTTGGGTAAGTTTTGGTTGGCTTAAATAGGGTCTACACAATTTGAGTCGTCCCACATATAAGTGTTATTTTACATTTCCATTTGACGTTCATATTTAATACTTCCTTTAAAGTAAATAATTATTCCACTAGCTGATGCCACAGCTTCACACTGGTAAAAACTCCTTTATACCGGTATTAATGTTGTCTAAAATGTTGACAAATTCACGAGAATCGATTTCTACACCAATCACAATCGACTTCAAAAATGTAAAGCCTTTTACAATAGTTTAATTTTAAGTGTAACTGACATACGATCGTACGTGTCAAAATAAACTAAACTTGGTTTTCAGTGCAAAGAATCACCGCAACCGATGACCTGCTTGATGGAGAAGATGGGCGTTATAAACAAATTCAATTTCCTGGACTATTTCAAAATGAAAGACTATTTGAAGTCGTTCACTCACTCACGTTCAGAATGGTCCGCTTTGAGTGATGTCTATGTAAATATGTTTATGCAATCGCCTTTGTATAATGGATACTGCAGTTCTCCAAGGAAAATGCTAAACGTATTGCATTCTATGATTTCGGTAAGTCCTTGCCATTAATAGTCATGATGATGTTGTGTTTTAAACCTATTGTAACTAAAATTTGATATTTATTACTGAAGTAGTTAAACTAACAAACTGTCAAGTGAAATTATCAAGCATCAAGCATGTTTACCAAAGGGTAAAAATCAGGACTCTTTTATTAAGGCACTTCGATTTCCGTAACGTCTCTCTGCGGGCTGTATCTCAAGAACAAAAATTTAATGTGGCTAACATATAAGAAACGCGATTTTCAACATTTTTTGGTTACTCTTGTTTCTTTTATAAAATTATCTAAAACGCATATAATGTTTAATCTTATAAGATGGTACGGAACCCACCATTTGTGAGTCCGACTCATACTTGACCGTTTTTTTGTTTTAACTAATTTACAGATAATGGATTTTTTCATTTACTTGTGACTTGTATAGTTTTAAAAAGTACACTATATAATGTATGTTTTTTGTCAAATTGTATGATTCTATATCAACAGGCAGATTATATTATTTCTGGGTCTAATAGGATTTGCTACAAATCAAATCAAATCAAAATCAAAAATCATTTATTGCAAATAGATTTTTACAAATACTTTTGCACGTCAAATAAATACATACACCAAAAATGCTTAACACGAAATAAACTTAACTTAACTTGCTTAAACTTAATATAAACACCAGAGAAAATATCATGGCCATGAAGTTCTTGTCAAAAAAAAATCTTGGTTTAATGAAGTGTTCCTTTTTCCGATATTTAGGTTACTTTTGACAGGTTTTAATTAATCACCAACAATATTTTCCAGACATGCCCAATGGAGAGGCGAAGTAACACGCAGGAGTGTCAAAACTTTTTCCTCGAACTGTCAGAAAATCAAAACGTCACGGAAATGAAACGAACTAACTTTAGAACTTACATACCTCATGTCAACTTGCCAAGTTTTAAATTTGACGGTTCATTCCTAGAGGGAAAGAAACCGCTCGATCTTTTTAGTATTAAGCCAGCTACTTTGAGTAAAAGGCCTTTGGTTATTTTACCAGTGTATTTGAGATACAATCTAACAAGACCGATACCAAATGACGGCGTTTGGCGCAGCGGTCCCGTCTCTTTTTATAATTAGGTACTTCATTATAGAATTACTATCGATTTTGATTGCGTTGAACTGGTATTTTATGATTTGAATACATTTTTTTTGCAGTTTATGCCTTTGCTAAATATTGAAATGCAAGTGAAAATGTACATGACAGGATACAATGACACATATTATTTTGAATGTTTATGGATTTAGAACAATGTTTATTAAGATCATGTCCTGTATTTATAATGTAGGTGTAAATTAACTCTTCGATTTGATTTGTGGAAATATCCATCATTGTTATTATAGTTCAATCTCTTGGCATGAACTGATTACGTCATGATTTTATTGTTTAAAGAAAATACATTTTCGTCCAAATCGGTTCAGTCGTTTCGCGGTGGTTGAGCCTATGCATTGTAGTTAACGCATTTATTTTAGCTAGTAAGTATAATTTTCAGATATGTTTTTTAGTGTGCTTTAAATAAAAAAAGTGAAGCCTTTAATTACTTTTTTATTTATTATAGCAAAGCCAGGTCTTCCAGGGTTTGAATTCTGATTTAAGCAATTATTTTTGTGTGTCATCAGCTGTAAGCTCTCACACTAGAATGATATTTTGCTGTTGCATTTAAAAAAACCGGTCAAGTTTGAGTCGGACTCGCACATGAATGGTTTCGTACGCAGCCATGGATCAACTTCACCTGTTGGACTTACTGTTCTTAAGTTTTACAGCGCAAGGATTGCTACTGCAGTTGTTTGTGAAGCTTTATGCTTGGCCGTCTGTACAAGATTAAACAATACAGATGTGCTGTACATACTTTCTTTTATGAAACCAGACCAAGTATGCGTCATCTATACTCATGGTATTTCACTGGCACACTGGCAATCTTACTCGCTTAAATACAATACACTGATGACAAGGCTGGCCTCACTTTTGATGCGTTTTCGTGCAGAACGTACGAATATAAACAATACAGATGTACCAAGTACTATACTATGGGAGCGAGCACCCAGATGCATGCAAGTTATTCGTACGTACGTACCATACGTAAACATACGTTAGTCACGAAGGTCCGAAAACCAACCGAACTTGTTGGGATTTATTCGTACGTATTAAAGTTTGAACGATATCACTGAAACATTGCCTTTTTGATGGACAAAGATTTATTCAGTGGTAACGCTGAATTCGTACGAACATTTTCATACGTATACGTACGATGCAAATTCATATAAAAAGTGAGACCAGCCTGAGACAGTAGGTAATGACCAGTGGCGGTACTGTCATAGAAGCCCAAAAGCCCGTCTTGCCCTATCAAACTAAAATAAGTTCGCGCTCTTATTCATTCATTAACAAATCAAACGACTTTTTTAAAGCTACCGAAATTGTGGTTTTGCTGACATGTTCGCAAACTTCTGAGTGTTTTGCTGAACTAAAACTCTAGGCACGCCACCGGTTATGACTAGTATTAACAAGGTTTTTGTGGTAAGAAAAAAAAACCGTAAGAATTTAAAGAAAATTTATTTGTACCAGTAAAATTTACTGCTTCAAAAACTATTGTACTTAATTACATTACATTTTATCCAGGCAGAGAAGTATACACTTGAAAATGTTTTGCATCGACATTAAGTTGAATCTTGTTTTGCAAGTATTAAATGGATTTTTTAAATGTGTGTAAATTTAAATAATTGCAAGATATGTTTCCTGTTATAAGGTATGGTAAGGAGCGAAGCGGTGCGGTTTTCTTTGCTAATTACTCCCAAAAACTATACAATACGCCAATTACATTAGGGTAATATTTATTTTTTAATTTTCATTTAACTTTTCAGTCTCAATTTCATCAAATTAGATTTCTTATACGTTATATTGATTGATTCTTTTTAATTAATTCATTTTCTTTTGTAAATATTTATTGTGTTATGTATGCAACACAAATAATAGCTGCCGTGCGATAATTTACATAAAACAATAAGCAATTCCGTAGTAAATATATCAGTAAATAAATAGTATTTCAAACTTAAAACTAAACTTAGATAAAACGATCACACTTTAAAATAAAAGGTTACACAATAAAATAAAATTATACAAAATGATTAAAACAACTTCTTTTTATAAGTAAAACAACTTATTGGATTACATAAGTTTGTACACAAATTTTGTAGTATAACTGCAACCATAATTCCAGGAATTTATACAAAAATCGTTTTTATAGGTTATAAAATTTTCATCACACAAAAAACTATTAAATAAGACATGATATTTTTGTAAGTAATTTATCGATCAAACAGGGATTTTATACTACAATACTGTGAAACTTTTTGTTTTCAATTATTTTTTATTTTAATTTGAGTTTTTAACTCAAATACTTAATTTAAAATTTAAAGCAAGAAATTGCATTGTTTCTATTTTTTCACATAGTTTATATACTTTTAAGTAAAAGTTTTATTTTTATTTAAAAACATTATCCGAATGGCAAGGCAAAAAGATGAACATTCGAGTGATTAGACTTATTTAATAAAATTCATGCATTATGTACAAAGAAATTAAAACCTAAAAATAAAATAATAACTGTATTAAGTAGTTTACACAATAATAATCGATACACAAAATACTAATATTTTTATTATTCCAAATAGTAGTTCATTCAAAATATTACAAGGGAATATTAAATCGAAAATATTTACAATTATTTCTTTTCCCTCATGAAACGGGCGAAAATTTTAAAATTTGCTTAAATTCTTATAAAACTATAAGTACTGCAATATTAAAAAATTATCTTAATCTATTTTATATTATAAACGGGACGTTTATTCTCAGAAGGTGTTAATTATAACCTACACTTGATATTTTACTAATGTCATGAAAATTATTTTCGTAAAAAATAAGGTGGTTCTACTTGACACAGTTGCGATTCTCGTCGCGTGTTTTTGTTTATTTAATAAAACTGTATGATTTATTAACACGCTTTAAGCTATTGTAAACATAATATCTAAAAAAAAAAGAATTTTACATCTTAAGTAGCTGGAAAAAGCGTTTTTATAAGTTATGTAAGAAAATGAAGTAGATGTACAAAAAACAATGTGTAAAAATGTCCTTAAGGGATGTAGAAGGATACCACTGTGTCCCTATTAATAGTTATAATGGCGGGACATAGAGACGGGAGAGACCTTAAATAATCACTCTAGCTTTAGATTTTCTGCAATAGAATGTTCAGTAGTTATGGTAAGTTAAGGCTAATGGAGTCGTAGTTCCTGTCCTGGTCGGGGTGATTGAGCCGGGCCAGCACCTCTGCCTGCAGCGCGTGCAGCGAGCGCAGCGCGCGCGCGTCGGCCCGCGCGGCCAGCAGCAGCGCAGACACACAACTACAAGCGGTGGAAAGAATATGTGCCAGATAAATTCCTCGAAATTTAGACCGGTACGTATATTTGTACGGTAAGTATTTATGCTGCCCTAAGAAAGTATATTTCTTTACACAATTCACAATTATTTAACTAGGGTTAGCTAGCCCACAGACATAAACAATAAAACGAGAACTTCCTCCCTCTTTTTGAAGTAAAAAATACGACTAGTAAACAGTTTTACTATTACGCATTCACTAATTAAAAGTCACTTGACGCTTGCATTCATTATAGTTTCCGGAAAATGTTTTTGTCTCACCGTGCTTGACGCCCCTGGTATTGCTAACGTCAGCTCGCCATCGTCAGGGTATTCATACTTCCTACTTGGTATCGAAAACGTTTATATAAGGTGACTGCTTACCATCAGGCGTGCCGTAAGCTTGTTTTCCAACTTAGTTTCAACATCTTTGAAACCCGTCGTTACGTTTTGAGACATTTGTCAAAAAAAATAAACATTTCAGAAGAACCGCCGCCTTTACTGCGGTCTGCCGAGCCTGGTAAACCACCAGGTGCTGTCAGAATGCGGTATGGCGTCTGTCAGTAGACTAGGGTATGTATTGGAGCCGGCTGTCACTGTCAAGCCAGAGCAGCGGAAATGGCTGCACTTTCACTCTTGGGTAAGTTTTGGTTGGCTTAAATAGGGTCTACACAATTTGAGTCGTCCCACATATAAGTGTTATTTTACATTTCCATTTGACGTTCATATTTAATACTTCCTTTAAAGTAAATAATTATTCCACTAGCTGATGCCACAGCTTCACACTGGTAAAAACTCCTTTATACCGGTATTAATGTTGTCAAAAATGTTGACAAATTCACGAGAATCGATTTCTACACCAATCACAATTGACTTCAAAAATGTAAAGCCTTTTACAATAGTTTAATTTTAAGTGTAACTGACATACGATCGTACGTGTCAAAATAAACTAAACTTGGTTTTCAGTGCAAGGAATCACCGCAACCGATGACCTGCTTGATGGAGAAGATGGGCGTTCTAAACAAATTCAATTTCCTGGACTATTTCAAAATGAAAGACTATTTGAAGTCGTTCACTCACTCACGTTCAGAATGGTCCGCTTTGAGTGATGTCTATGTAAATATGTTTATGCAATCGCCTTCGTATAATGGATACTGCAGTTCTCCAAGGAAAATGCTAAACGTATTGCATGCTATGATTTCGGTAAGTCCATGCCATTAATAGTCATGATGATGTTGTGTTTTAAACCTATTGTAACTAAAATTTGATATTTATTACTGAAGTAGTTAAACTAACAAACTGTCAAGTGAAATTATCAAGCATCAAGCATGTTTACCAAAGGGTAAAAATCAGGACTCTTTTATTAAGGCACTTCGATTTCCGTACGTCTCTCTGCGGGCTGTATCTCAAGAACAAAAATTTAATGTGGCTAACATATAAGAAACGCGATTTTCAACATTTTTTGGTTACTCTTGTTTCTTTTATAAAATTATCTAAAACGCATATAATGTTTAATCTTATAAGATGGTACGGAACCCACCATTTGTGAGTCCGACTCATACTTGACCGTTTTTTTGTTTTAACTAATTTACAGATAATGGATATTTTCATTTACTTGTGACTTGTATAGTTTTAAAAAGTACACTATATAATGTATGTCTTTTGTCAAATTGTATGATTCTATATCAACAGGCAGATTATTTTATTTCTGGGTCTAATAGGATTTGCTACAAATCAAATCAAATCAAAATCAAAAATCATTTATTGCAAATAGATTTTTACAAATACTTTTGCACGTCAAATAAATACATACACCAAAAATGCTTAACACGAAATAAACTTAACTTAACTTGCTAAAACTTAATATAAACACCAGAGAAAATGTCATGGCCATGAAGTTCTTGTCAAAAAAAAATTCTTGGTTTAATGAAGTGTTCCTTTTTCCGATATTTAGGTTACTTTTGACAGGTTTTAATTAATCACCAACAATATTTTCCAGACATGCCCAATCGAGAGGCGAAGTAACACGCAGGAGTGTCAAAACTTTTTCCTCGAACTGTCAAAAAATCAAAACGTCACGGAAATGAAACGAACTAACTTTAGAACTTACATACCTCATGTCAACGTGCCAAGTTTTAAATTTGACGGTTCATTCCTAGAGAGAAAGAAACCGCTCGATCTTTTTAGTATTAAGCCAGCTACTTTGAGTAAAAGGCCTTTGGTTATTTTACCAGTGTATTTGAGATACAATCTAACAAGACCGATACCAAATGACGGCGTTTGGCGCAGCGGTCCCGTCTCTTTTTATAATTAGGTACTTCATTATAGAATTACTATCGATTTTGATTGCGTTGAACTGGTATTTTATGATTTGAATACATTTTTTTTGCAGTTTATGCCTTTGCTAAATATTGAAATGCAAGTGAAAATGTACATGACAAGATACAATGACACATATTATTTTGAATGTTTATGGATTTAGAACAATGTTTATTAAGATCATGTCCTGTATTTATAATGTACGTGTAAATTAACTCTTCGATTTGATTTGTGGAAATATCCATCATTGTTATTATAGTTCAATCTCTTGGCATGAACTGATTACGTCATGATTTTATTGTTTAAAGAAAATACATTTTCGTCCAAATCGGTTCAGTCGTTTCGCGGTGGTTGAGCCTATGCATTGTAGTTAACGCATTTATTTTAGCTAGTAAGTATAATTTTCAGATATGTTTTTTAGTGTGCTTTAAATAAAAAAGTGAAGCCTTTAATTACTTTTTTATTTATTATAGCAAAGCCAGGTCTTCCAGGGTTTGAATTCTGATTTAAGCAATTATTTTTGTGTGTCATCAGCTGTAAGCTCTCACACTAGAATGATATTTTGCTGTTGCATTTTAAAAAACCGGTCAAGTTTGAGTCGGACTCGCACATGAATGGTTTCGTACGCAGCCATGGATCAACTTCACCTGTTGGACTTCCTGTTCTTAAGTTTTACAGCGCAAGGATTGCTACTGCAGTTGTTTGTGAAGCTTTATGCTTGGCCGTCTGTACAAGATTAAACAATACAGATGTGCTGTACATACTTTCTTTTATGAAACCAGACCAAGTATGCGTCATCTATACTCATGGTATTTCACTGGTACACTGGCAATCTTACTCGCTTAAATACAATACACTGATGACAAGGCTGGCCTCACTTTTGATGCGTTTTCGTGCAGAACGTACGAATATAAACAATACAGATGTACCAAGTACTATACTATGGGAGCGAGCACCCAGATGCATGCAAGTTATTCGTACGTACGTACCATACGTAAACATACGTTAGTCACGAAGGTCCGAAAACCAACCGAACTTGTTGGGATTTATTCGTACGTATTAAAGTTTGAACGATATCACTGAAACATTGCCTTTTTGATGGACAAAGACTTATTCAGTGGTAACGCTGAATTCGTACGAACATTTTCATACGTATACGTACGATGCAAATTCATATAAAAAGTGAGACCAGCCTGAGACAGTAGGTAATGACCAGTGGCGGTACTGTCATAGAAGCCCAAAAGCCCGTCTTGCCCTATCAAACTAAAATAAGTTCGCGCTCTTATTCATTCACTAACAAATCAAACGACTTTTTTAAAGCTACCGAAATTGTGGTTTTGCTGACATGTTCGCAAACTTCTGAGTGTTTTGCTGAACTAAAACTCTAGGCACGCCACCGGTTATGACTAGTATTAACAAGGTTTTTGTGGTAAGAAAAAAAAACCGTAAGAATTTAAAGAAAATTTATTTGTACCAGTAAAATTTACTGCTTCAAAAACTATTGTACTTAATTACATTACATTTTATCCAGGCAGAGAAGTATACACTTGAAAATGTTTTGCATCGACATTAAGTTGAATCTTGTTTTGCAAGTATTAAATAGATTTTTTAAATGTGTGTAAATTTAAATAATTGCAAGATATGTTTCCTGTTATAAGGTATGGTAAGGAGCGAAGCGGTGCGGTTTTCTTTGCTAATTACTCCCAAAAACAATACAATACGCCAATTACATTAGGGTAATATTTATTTTTTAATTTTCATTTAACTTTTCAGTCTCAATTTCATCAAATTAGATTTCTTATACGTTATATTGATTGATTCTTTTTAATTAATTCATTTTCTTTTGTAAATATTTATTGTGTTATGTATGCAAACACAAATAATAGCTGCCGTGCGATAATTTACATAAAACAATAAGCAATTCCGTAGTAAATATATCAGTAAATAAATAGTATTTCAAACTTAAAACTAAACTTAGATAAAACGATCACACTTTAAAATAAAAGGTTACACAATAAAATAAAATTATACAAAATGATTAAAACAACTTCTTTTTATAAGTAAAACAACTTATTGGATTACATAAGTTTGTACACAAATTTTGTAGTATAACTGCAACCATAATTAAAGGAATTTATACAAAAATCGTTTTTATAGGTTATAAAATTTTCATCACACAAAAAACTATTAAATAAGACATGATATTTTTGTAAGTAATTTATCGATCAAACAGGGATTTTATACTACAATACTGTGAAACTTTTTGTTTTCAATTATTTTTTATTTTAATTTGAGTTTTTAACTCAAATACTTAATTTAAAATTTAAAGCAAGAAATTGCATTGTTTCTATTTTTTCACATAGTTTATATACTTTTAAGTAAAAGTTTTATTTTTATTTAAAAACATTATCCGAATGGCAAGGCAAAAAGATGAACATTCGAGTGATTAGACTTATTTAATAAAATTCATGCATTATGTACAAAGAAATTAAAACGTAAAAATAAAATAATAACTGTATTAAGTAGTTTACACAATAATAATCGATACACAAAATACTAATATTTTTATTATTCCAAATAGTAGTTCATTCAAAATATTACAAGGGAATATTAAATCGAAAATATTTACAATTATTTCTTTTCCCTCATGAAACGGGCGAAAATTTTAAAATTTGCTTAAATTCTTATAAAACTATAAGTACTGCAATATTAAAAAATTATCTTAATCTATTTTATATTATAAACGGGACGTTTATTCTCAGAAGGTGTTAATTATAACCTACACTTGATATTTTACTAATGTCATGAAAATTATTTTCGTAAAAAATAAGGTGGTTCTACTTGACACAGTTGCGATTCTCGTCGCGTGTTTTTGTTTATTTAATAAAACTGTATGATTTATTAACACGCTTTAAGCTATTGTAAACATAATATCTAAAAAAAAAAGAATTTTACATCTTAAGTAGCTGGAAAAAGCGTTTTTATAAGTTATGTAAGAAAATGAAGTAGATGTACAAAAAACAATGTGTAAAAATGTCCTTAAGGGATGTAGAAGGATACCACTGTGTCCCTATTAATAGTTATAATGGCGGGACATAGAGACGGGAGAGATCTTAAATAATCACTCTAGCTTTAGATTTTCTGCAATAGAATGTTCAGTAGTTAGGGTAAGTTAAGGCTAATGGAGTCGTAGTTCCTGTCC
Organism: Choreutis nemorana; assembly: GCA_949316135.1. NCBI lineage: Eukaryota > Metazoa > Arthropoda > Insecta > Lepidoptera > Choreutidae > Choreutis > Choreutis nemorana. The sequence goes on from OX438609.1 coordinate 1,932,513, forward strand.
TGGTCGGGGTGATTGAGCCGGGCCAGCACCTCTGCCTGCAGCGCGTGCAGCGAGCGCAGCGCGCGCGCGTCGGCCCGCGCGGCCAGCAGCAGCGCAGACACACAACTACAAGCGGTGGAAAGAATATGTGCCAGATAAATTCCTCGAAATTTAGACCGGTACGTATATTAAGTATTTATGCTGCCCTAAGAAAGTATATTTCTTTACACAATTCACAATTATTTAACTAGGGTTAGCTAGCCCACAGACATAAACAATAAAACGAGAACTTCCTCCCTCTTTTTGAAGTAAAAAATACGACTAGTAAACAGTTTTACTATTACGCATTCACTAATTAAAAGTCACTTGACGCTTGCATTCATTATAGTTTCCGGAAAATGTTTTTGTCTCACCGTGCTTGACGCCCCTGGTATTGCTAACGTCAGCTGGCCATCGTCAGGGTATTCATACTTCCTACTTGGTATCGAAAACGTTTATATAAGGTGACTGCTTACCATCAGGCGTGCCGTAAGCTTGTTTTCCAACTTAGTTTCAACATCTCTGAAACCCGTCGTTACGTTTTGAGACATTTGTCAAAAAAAATAAACATTTCAGAAGAACCGCCGCCTTTACTGCGGTCTGCCGAGCCTGGTAAACCACCAGGTGCTGTCAGAATGCGGTATGGCGTCTGTCAGTAGACTAGAGTATGTATTGGAGCCGGCTGTCACTGTCAAGCCAGAGCAGCGGAAATGGCTGCACTTTCACTCTTGGGTAAGTTTTGGTTGGCTTAAATAGGGGCTACACAATTTGAGTCATCCCACATATAAGTTTTATTTTACATTTCCATTTGACGTTTATATTTAATACTTCCTTTAAAGTAAATAATTATTCCACTAGCTGATGTTACAGCTTCACTTTTTTTTTTTTTGGACCCTAACTGCGGCCCTATTGGCCTTCGCAGCGTAACCGGACTAACCGCGCGGCGAGTGCTTCCCCGCAAGGGAGCGAGGCGCAGCGTAGCTGCGCGTCGCCTCCTTGCGTCGACGCCCTCAAAGCCGGGCATTACGTTGGGTCTACAAGCCTTAAGGCTAGGAGGCCTCAAAACTTGTAGCCCCAACGGGGTTATTTTAATTTTGGATGTAGCACAAAAGGTGCTACATCCCTCAACGGGTGCAAAGTGCAGATCTAGACTACAGGCTCGTCCTAAGGGCACCCATAGTGGGCTCGGACCTTACTTAGGTGGCGCTGTTTTGTGCGAGTGAATTTATTCTGACTACTGAGAGAGACGCTTGGTGTGGATGGGCCGGCCCTTCCACGCCAAGTCGTCCTAACCGACTGGTGACACCGGCTAGTCTCATCGGATGTGACAACAGCCTGTAGGGTTGTCCGCTGAGAGAGGCTCAGACGTTCCAACCGGACTGGGAACTGAACAGCTTCACTCTGGTAAAAACTCCTTTATACCGGTATTAATGTTGTCAAAAATGTTGACAAATTCACGAGAATCGATTTCTACACCAATCACAATCGACTTCAAAAATGTAAAGCCTTTTACAATAGTTTAATTTTAAGTGTAACTGACATACGATCGTACGTGTCAAAATAAACTAAACTTGGTTTTCAGTGCAAAGAATCACCGCAACCGATGACCTGCTTGATGGAGAAGATGGGCGTTCTAAACAAATTCAATTTCCTGGACTATTTCAAAATGAAAGACTATTTGAAGTCGTTCACTCACTCACGTTCAGAATGGTCCGCTTTGAGTGATGTCTATGTAAATATGTTTATGCAATCGCCTTTGTATAATGGATACTGCAGTTCTCCAAGGAAAATGCTAAACGTATTGCATTCTATGATTTCGGTAAGTCCTTGCCATTAATAGTCATGATGATGTTGTGTTTTAAACCTATTGTAACTAAAATTTGATATTTATTACTGAAGTAGTTAAACTAACAAACTGTCAAGTGAAATTATCAAGCATCAAGCATGTTTACCAAAGGGTAAAAATCAGGACTCTTTTATTAGGGCACTTCGATTTCCGTACGTCTCTCTGCGGGCTGTATCTCAAGAAAAAAAATTTAATGTGGCTAACATATAAGAAACGCGATTTTCAACATTTTTGGGTTACTCTTGTTGCTTTTATAAAATTATCTAAAACGCATATAATGTTTAATCTTATAAGATGGTACGGAACCCACCATTTGTGAGTCCGACTCATACTTGACCGTTTTTTTGTTTTAACTAATTTACAGATAATGGATTTTTTCATTTACTTGTGACTTGTATAGTTTTAAAAAGTACACTATATAATGTATGTCTTTTGTCAAATTGCATGTTTCTATATCAACAGGCAGGTTATATTATTTCTTGGTCTAATAGGATTTGCTACAAATCAAATCAAAATCAAAAATCATTTATTGCAAATAGATTTTTACAAATACTTTTGCACGTCAAATAAATACATACACCAAAAATGCTTAACACGAAATAAACTTAACTTAACTTGCTAAAACTTAATATAAACACCAGAGAAATTATCATGGCCATGAAGTTCTTGTCAAAAAAAAATTCTTGGTTTAATGAAGTGTTCCTTTTTCCGATATTTAGGTTACTTTTGACAGGTTTTAATTAATCACCAACAATATTTTCCAGACATGCCCAATGGAGAGGCGAAGTAAAACGCAGGAGTGTCAAAACTTTTTCCTCGAACTGTCAAAAAATCAAAACGTCACGGAAATGAAACGAACTAACTTTAGAACTTACATACCTCATGTCAACGTGCCAAGTTTTAAATTTGACGGTTCATTCCTAGAGAGAAAGAAACCGCTCGATCTTTTTAGTATTAAGCCAGCTACTTTGAGTAAAAGGCCTTTGGTTATTTTACCAGTGTATTTGAGATACAATCTAACAAGACCGATACCAAATGACGGCGTTTGGCGCAGCGGTCCCGTCTCTTTTTATAATTAGGTACTTCATTATAGAATTACTATCGATTTTGATTGCGTTGAACTGGTATTTTATGATTTGAATACATTTTTTTTGCAGTTTATGCCTTTGCTAAATATTGAAATGCAAGTGAAAATGTACATGACAGGATACAATGACACATATTATTTTGAATGTTTATGGATTTAGAACAATGTTTATTAAGATCATGTCCTGTATTTATAATGTAGGTGTAAATTAACTCTTCGATTTGATTTGTGGAAATATCCATCATTGTTATTATAGTTCAATCTCTTGGCATGAACTGATTACGTCATGATTTTATTGTTTAAAGAAAATACATTTTCGTCCAAATCGGTTCAGTCGTTTCGCGGTGGTTGAGCCTACGCATTGTAGTTAACGCATTTATTTTAGCTAGTAAGTATAATTTTCAGATATGTTTTTTAGTGTGCTTTTAATAAAAAAAAGTGAAGCCTTTAATTACTTTTTTATTTATTATAGCAAAGCCAGGTCTTCCAGGGTTTGAATTCTGATTTAAGCAATTATTTTTGTGTGTCATCGGCTGTAAGCTCTCACACTAGAATGATATTTTGCTGTTGCATATTTAAAAAACCGGTCAAGTTTGAGTCGGACTCGCACATGAATGGTTTCGTACGCAGCCATGGATCAACTTCACCTGTTGGACTTACTGTTCTTAAGTTTTACAGCGCAAGGATTGCTACTGCAGTTGTTTGTGAAGCTTTATGCTTGGCCGTCTGTACAAGATTAAACAATACAGATGTGCTGTACATACTTTCTTTTATGAAACCAGACCAAGTATGCGTCATCTATACTCATGGTATTTCACTGGCACACTGGCAATCTTACTCGCTTAAATACAATACACTGATGACAAGGCTGGCCTCACTTTTGATGCGTTTTCGTGCAGAACGTACGAATATAAACAATACAGATGTACCAAGTACTATACTATGGGAGCGAGCACCCAGATGCATGCAAGTTATTCGTACGTACGTACCATACGTAAACATACGTTAGTCACGAAGGTCCGAAAACCAACCGAACTTGTTGGGATTTATTCGTACGTATTAAAGTTTGAACGATATCACTGAAACATTGCCTTTTTGATGGACAAAGACTTATTCAGTGGTAACGCTGAATTCGTACGAACATTTTCATACGTATTCGTACGATGCAAATTCATATAAAAAGTGAGACCAGCCTGAGACAGTAGGTAATGACCAGTGGCGGTACTGTCATAGAAGCCCAAAATCCCGTCTTGCCCTATCAAACTAAAATAAGTTCGCGCTCTTATTCATTCATTAACAAATCAAACGACTTTTTTAAAGCTACCGAAATTGTGGTTTTGCTGACATGTTCGCAAACTTCTGAGTGTTTTGCTGAACTAAAACTCTAGGCACGCCACCGGTTATGACTAGTATTAACAAGGTTTTTGTGGTAAGAAAAAAAAACCGTAAGAATTTAAAGAAAATTTATTTGTACCAGTAAAATTTACTGCTTCAAAAACTATTGTACTTAATTACATTACATTTTATCCAGGCAGAGAAGTATACACTTGAAAATGTTTTGCATCGACATTAAGTTGAATCTTGTTTTGCAAGTATTAAATGGATTTTTTAAATGTGTGTAAATTTAAATAATTGCAAGATATGTTTCCTGTTATAAGGTATGGTAAGGAGCGAAGCGGTGCGGTTTTCTTTGCTAATTACTCCCAAAAACAATACAATACGCCAATTACATCAGGGTAATATTTATTTTTTAATTTTCATTTAACTTTTCAGTCTCAATTTCATCAAATTAGATTTCTTATACGTTATATTGATTGATTCTTTTTAATTAATTCATTTTCTTTTGTAAATATTTATTGTGTTATGTATGCAAACACAAATAATAGCTGCCGTGCGATAATTTACATAAAACAATAAGCAATTCCGTAGTAAATATATCAGTAAATAAATAGTATTTCAAACTTAAAACTAAACTTAGATAAAACGATCACACTTTAAAATAAAAGGTTACACAATAAAATAAAATTATACAAAATGATTAAAACAACTTCTTTTTATAAGTAAAACAACTTATTGGATTACATAAGTTTGTACACAAATTTTGTAGTATAACTGCAACCATAATTAAAGGAATTTATACAAAAATCGTTTTTATAGGTTATAAAATTTTCATCACACAAAAAACTATTAAATAAGACATGATATTTTTGTAAGTAATTTATCGATCAAACAGGGATTTTATACTACAATACTGTGAAACTTTTTGTTTTCAATTTTTAATTTGAGTTTTTAACTCAAATACTTAATTTAAAATTTAAAGCAAGAAATTGCATTGTTTCTACTTTTTCACATAGTTTATATACTTTTAAGTAAAAGTTTTATTTTTATTTAAAAACATTATCCGAATGGCAAGGCAAAAAGATGAACATTCGAGTGATTAGACTTATTTAATAAAATTCATGCATTATGTACAAAGAAATTAAAACCTAAAAATAAAATAATAACTGTATTAAGTAGTTTACACAATAATAATCGATACACAAAATACTAATATTTTTATTATTCCAAATAGTAGTTCATTCAAAATATTACAAGGGAATATTAAATCGAAAATATTTACAATTATTTCTTTTCCCTCATGAAACGGGCGAAAATTTTAAAATTTGCTTAAATTCTTATAAAACTATAAGTACTGCAATATTAAAAAATTATCTTAATCTATTTTATATTATAAACGGGACGTTTATTCTCAGAAGGTGTTAATTATAACCTACACTTGATATTTTACTAATGTCATGAAAATTATTTTCGTAAAAAATAAGGTGGTTCTACTTGACACAGTTGCGATTCTCGTCGCGTGTTTTTGTTTATTTAATAAAACTGTATGATTTATTAACACGCTTTAAGCTATTGTAAACATAATATCTAAAAAAAAAAGAATTTTACATCTTAAGTAGCTGGAAAAAGCGTTTTTATAAGTTATGTAAGAAAATGAAGTAGATGTACAAAAAACAATGTGTAAAAATGTCCTTAAGGGATGTAGAAGGATACCACTGTGTCCCTATTAATAGTTATAATGGCGGGACATAGAGACGGGAGAGACCTTAAATAATCACTCTAGCTTTAGATTTTCTGCAATAGAATGTTCAGTAGTTAGGGTAAGTTAAGGCTAATGGAGTCGTAGTTCCTGTCCTGGTCGGGGTGATTGAGCCGGGCCAGCACCTCTGCCTGCAGCGCGTGCAGCGAGCGCAGCGCGCGCGCGTCGGCCCGCGCGGCCAGCAGCAGCGCAGACACACAACTACAAGCGGTGGAAAGAATATGTGCCAGATAAATTCCTCGAAATTTAGACCGGTACGTATATTAAGTATTTATGCTGCCCTAAGAAAGTATATTTCTTTACACAATTCACAATTATTTAACTAGGGTTAGCTAGCCCATAGACATAAACAATAAAACGAGAACTTCCTCCCTCTTTTTGAAGTAAAAAATACGACTAGTAAACAGTTTTACTATTACGCATTCACTAATTAAAAGTCACTTGACGCTTGCATTCATTATAGTTTCCGGAAAATGTTTTTGTCTCACCGTGCTTGACGCCCCTGGTATTGCTAACGTCAGCTCGCCATCGTCAGGGTATTCATACTTCCTACTTGGTATCGAAAACGTTTATATAAGGTGACTGCTTACCATCAGGCGTGCCGTAAGCTTGTTTTCCAACTTAGTTTCAACATCTTTGAAACCCGTCGTTACGTTTTGAGACATTTGTCAAAAAAAATAAACATTTCAGAAGAACCGCCGCCTTTACTGCGGTCTGCCGAGCCTGGTAAACCACCAGGTGCTGTCAGAATGCGGTATGGCGTCTGTCAGTAGACTAGGGTATGTATTGGAGCCGGCTGTCACTGTCAAGCCAGAGCAGCGGAAATGGCTGCACTTTCACTCTTGGGTAAGTTTTGGTTGGCTTAAATAGGGTCTACACAATTTGAGTCGTCCCACATATAAGTGTTATTTTACATTTCCATTTGACGTTCATATTTAATACTTCCTTTAAAGTAAATAATTATTCCACTAGCTGATGCCACAGCTTCACACTGGTAAAAACTCCTTTATACCGGTATTAATGTTGTCAAAAATGTTGACAAATTCACGAGAATCGATTTCTACACCAATCACAATTGACTTCAAAAATGTAAAGCCTTTTACAATAGTTTAATTTTAAGTGTAACTGACATACGATCGTACGTGTCAAAATAAACTAAACTTGGTTTTCAGTGCAAGGAATCACCGCAACCGATGACCTGCTTGATGGAGAAGATGGGCGTTCTAAACAAATTCAATTTCCTGGACTATTTCAAAATGAAAGACTATTTGAAGTCGTTCACTCACTCACGTTCAGAATGGTCCGCTTTGAGTGATGTCTATGTAAATATGTTTATGCAATCGCCTTCGTATAATGGATACTGCAGTTCTCCAAGGAAAATGCTAAACGTATTGCATGCTATGATTTCGGTAAGTCCATGCCATTAATAGTCATGATGATGTTGTGTTTTAAACCTATTGTAACTAAAATTTGATATTTATTACTGAAGTAGTTAAACTAACAAACTGTCAAGTGAAATTATCAAGCATCAAGCATGTTTACCAAAGGGTAAAAATCAGGACTCTTTTATTAAGGCACTTCGATTTCCGTACGTCTCTCTGCGGGCTGTATCTCAAGAACAAAAATTTAATGTGGCTAACATATAAGAAACGCGATTTTCAACATTTTTTGGTTACTCTTGTTTCTTTTATAAAATTATCTAAAACGCATATAATGTTTAATCTTATAAGATGGTACGGAACCCACCATTTGTGAGTCCGACTCATACTTGACCGTTTTTTTGTTTTAACTAATTTACAGATAATGGATATTTTCATTTACTTGTGACTTGTATAGTTTTAAAAAGTACACTATATAATGTATGTCTTTTGTCAAATTGTATGATTCTATATCAACAGGCAGATTATTTTATTTCTGGGTCTAATAGGATTTGCTACAAATCAAATCAAATCAAAATCAAAAATCATTTATTGCAAATAGATTTTTACAAATACTTTTGCACGTCAAATAAATACATACACCAAAAATGCTTAACACGAAATAAACTTAACTTAACTTGCTAAAACTTAATATAAACACCAGAGAAAATGTCATGGCCATGAAGTTCTTGTCAAAAAAAAATTCTTGGTTTAATGAAGTGTTCCTTTTTCCGATATTTAGGTTACTTTTGACAGGTTTTAATTAATCACCAACAATATTTTCCAGACATGCCCAATCGAGAGGCGAAGTAACACGCAGGAGTGTCAAAACTTTTTCCTCGAACTGTCAAAAAATCAAAACGTCACGGAAATGAAACGAACTAACTTTAGAACTTACATACCTCATGTCAACGTGCCAAGTTTTAAATTTGACGGTTCATTCCTAGAGAGAAAGAAACCGCTCGATCTTTTTAGTATTAAGCCAGCTACTTTGAGTAAAAGGCCTTTGGTTATTTTACCAGTGTATTTGAGATACAATCTAACAAGACCGATACCAAATGACGGCGTTTGGCGCAGCGGTCCCGTCTCTTTTTATAATTAGGTACTTCATTATAGAATTACTATCGATTTTGATTGCGTTGAACTGGTATTTTATGATTTGAATACATTTTTTTTGCAGTTTATGCCTTTGCTAAATATTGAAATGCAAGTGAAAATGTACATGACAAGATACAATGACACATATTATTTTGAATGTTTATGGATTTAGAACAATGTTTATTAAGATCATGTCCTGTATTTATAATGTACGTGTAAATTAACTCTTCGATTTGATTTGTGGAAATATCCATCATTGTTATTATAGTTCAATCTCTTGGCATGAACTGATTACGTCATGATTTTATTGTTTAAAGAAAATACATTTTCGTCCAAATCGGTTCAGTCGTTTCGCGGTGGTTGAGCCTATGCATTGTAGTTAACGCATTTATTTTAGCTAGTAAGTATAATTTTCAGATATGTTTTTTAGTGTGATTTAAATAAAAAAAGTGAAGCCTTTAATTACTTTTTTATTTATTATAGCAAAGCCAGGTCTTCCAGGGTTTGAATTCTGATTTAAGCAATTATTTTTGTGTGTCATCAGCTGTAAGCTCTCACACTAGAATGATATTTTGCTGTTGCATTTTAAAAAACCGGTCAAGTTTGAGTCGGACTCGCACATGAATGGTTTCGTACGCAGCCATGGATCAACTTCACCTGTTGGACTTACTGTTCTTAAGTTTTACAGCGCAAGGATTGCTACTGCAGTTGTTTGTGAAGCTTTATGCTTGGCCGTCTGTACAAGATTAAACAATACAGATGTGCTGTACATACTTTCTTTTATGAAACCAGACCAAGTATGCGTCATCTATACTCATCGTATTTCATTGGCACACTGGCAATCTTACTCGTTTAAATACAATACACTGATGACAAGGCTGGCCTCTCTTTTGATGCGTTTTCGTGCAGAACGTACGAATATAAACAATACAGATGTACCAAGTACTATATTATGGGAGCGAGCACCCAGATGCATGCAAGTTATTCGTACGTACGTACCATACGTAAACATACGTTAGTCACGAAGGTCCGAAAACCAACCGAACTTGTTGGGATTTATTCTTACGTATTAAAGTTTGAACGATATCACTGAAACATTGCCTTTTTGATGGACAAAGATTTATTCAGTGGTAACGCTGAATTCGTACGAACATTTTCATACGTATACGTACGATGCAAATTCATATAAAAAGTGAGACCAGCCTGAGACAGTAGGTAATGACCAGTGGCGGTACTGTCATAGAAGCCCAAAAGCCCGGCTTGCCCTATCAAACTAAAATAAGTTCGCGCTCTTATTCATTCACTAACAAATCAAACGACTTTTTTAAAGCTACCGAAATTGTGGTTTTGCTGACATGTTCGCAAACTTCTGAGTGTTTTGCTGAAGTAAAACTCTAGGCACGCCACCGGTTATGACTAGTATTAACAAGGTTTTTGTGGTAAGAAAAAAAAACCGTAAGAATTTAAAGAAAATTTATTTGTACCAGTAAAATTTACTGCTTCAAAAACTATTGTACTTAATTACATTACATTTTATCCAGGCAGAGAAGTATACACTTGAAAATGTTTTGCATCGACATTAAGTTGAATCTTGTTTTGCAAGTATTAAATGGATTTTTTAAATGTGTGTAAATTTAAATAATTGCAAGATATGTTTCCTGTTATAAGGTATGGTAAGGAGCGAAGCGGTGCGGTTTTCTTTGCTAATTACTCCCAAAAACAATACAATACGCCAATTACATCAGGGTAATATTTATTTTTTAATTTTCATTTAACTTTTCAGTCTCAATTTCATCAAATTAGATTTCTTATACGTTATATTGATTGATTCTTTTTAATTAATTCATTTTCTTTTGTAAATATTTATTGTGTTATGTATGCAAACACAAATAATAGCTGCCGTGCGATAATTTACATAAAACAATAAGCAATTCCGTAGTAAATATATCAGTAAATAAATAGTATTTCAAACTTAAAACTAAACTTAGATAAAACGATCACACTTTAAAATAAAAGGTTACACAATAAAATAAAATTATACAAAATGATTAAAACAACTTCTTTTTATAAGTAAAACAACTTATTGGATTACATAAGTTTGTACACAAATTTTGTAGTATAACTGCAACCATAATTAAAGGAATTTATACAAAAATCGTTTTTATAGGTTATAAAATTTTCATCACACAAAAAACTATTAAATAAGACATGATATTTTTGTAAGTAATTTATCGATCAAACAGGGATTTTATACTACAATACTGTGAAACTTTTTGTTTTCAATTATTTTTTATTTTAATTTGAGTTTTTAACTCAAATACTTAATTTAAAATTTAAAGCAAGAAATTGCATTGTTTCTATTTTTTCACATAGTTTATATACTTTTAAGTAAAAGTTTTATTTTTATTTAAAAACATTATCCGAATGGCAAGGCAAAAAGATGAACATTCGAGTGATTAGACTTATTTAATAAAATTCATGCATTATGTACAAAGAAATTAAAACCTAAAAATAAAATAATAACTGTATTAAGTAGTTTACACAATAATAATCGATACACAAAATACTAATATTTTTATTATTCCAAATAGTAGTTCATTCAAAATATTACAAGGGAATATTAAATCGAAAATATTTACAATTATTTCTTTTCCCTCATGAAACGGGCGAAAATTTTAAAATTTGCTTAAATTCTTATAAAACTATAAGTACTGCAATATTAAAAAATTATCTTAATCTATTTTATATTATAAACGGGACGTTTATTCTCAGAAGGTGTTAATTATAACCTACACTTGATATTTTACTAATGTCATGAAAATTATTTTCGTAAAAAATAAGGTGGTTCTACTTGACACAGTTGCGATTCTCGTCGCGTGTTTTTGTTTATTTAATAAAACTGTATGATTTATTAACACGCTTTAAGCTATTGTAAACATAATATCTAAAAAAAAAAGAATTTTACATCTTAAGTAGCTGGAAAAAGCGTTTTTATAAGTTATGTAAGAAAATGAAGTAGATGTACAAAAAACAATGTGTAAAAATGTCCTTAAGGGATGTAGAAGGATACCACTGTGTCCCTATTAATAGTTATAATGGCGGGACATAGAGACGGGAGAGATCTTAAATAATCACTCTAGCTTTAGATTTTCTGCAATAGAATGTTCAGTAGTTAGGGTAAGTTAAGGCTAATGGAGTCGTAGTTCCTGTCCTGGTCGGGGTGATTGAGCCGGGCCAGCACCTCTGCCTGCAGCGCGTGCAGCGAGCGCAGCGCGCGCGCGTCGGCCCGCGCGGCCAGCAGCAGCGCAGACACACAACTACAAGCGGTGGAAAGAATATGTGCCAGATAAATTCCTCGAAATTTAGACCGGTACGTATATTAAGTATTTATGCTGCCCTAAGAAAGTATATTTCTTTACACAATTCACAATTATTTAACTAGGGTTAGCTAGCCCACAGACATAAACAATAAAACGAGAACTTCCTCCCTCTTTTTGAAGTAAAAAATACGACTAGTAAACAGTTTTACTATTACGCATTCACTAATTAAAAGTCACTTGACGCTTGCATTCATTATAGTTTCCGGAAAATGTTTTTGTCTCACCGTGCTTGACGCCCCTGGTATTGCTAACGTCAGCTGGCCATCGTCAGGGTATTCATACTTCCTACTTGGTATCGAAAACGTTTATATAAGGTGACTGCTTACCATCAGGCGTGCCGTAAGCTTGTTTTCCAACTTAGTTTCAACATCTCTGAAACCCGTCGTTACGTTTTGAGACATTTGTCAAAAAAAATAAACATTTCAGAAGAACCGCCGCCTTTACTGCGGTCTGCCGAGCCTGGTAAACCACCAGGTGCTGTCAGAATGCGGTATGGCGTCTGTCAGTAGACTAGAGTATGTATTGGAGCCGGCTGTCACTGTCAAGCCAGAGCAGCGGAAATGGCTGCACTTTCACTCTTGGGTAAGTTTTGGTTGGCTTAAATAGGGGCTACACAATTTGAGTCATCCCACATATAAGTTTTATTTTACATTTCCATTTGACGTTTATATTTAATACTTCCTTTAAAGTAAATAATTATTCCACTAGCTGATGTTACAGCTTCACTTTTTTTTTTTTTGGACCCTAACTGCGGCCCTATTGGCCTTCGCAGCGTAACCGGACTAACCGCGCGGCGAGTGCTTCCCCGCAAGGGAGCGAGGCGCAGCGTAGCTGCGCGTCGCCTCCTTGCGTCGACGCCCTCAAAGCCGGGCATTACGTTGGGTCTACAAGCCTTAAGGCTAGGAGGCCTCAAAACTTGTAGCCCCAACGGGGTTATTTTAATTTTGGATGTAGCACAAAAGGTGCTACATCCCTCAACGGGTGCAAAGTGCAGATCTAGACTACAGGCTCGTCCTAAGGGCACCCATAGTGGGCTCGGACCTTACTTAGGTGGCGCTGTTTTGTGCGAGTGAATTTATTCTGACTACTGAGAGAGACGCTTGGTGTGGATGGGCCGGCCCTTCCACGCCAAGTCGTCCTAACCGACTGGTGACACCGGCTAGTCTCATCGGATGTGACAACAGCCTGTAGGGTTGTCCGCTGAGAGAGGCTCAGACGTTCCAACCGGACTGGGAACTGAACAGCTTCACTCTGGTAAAAACTCCTTTATACCGGTATTAATGTTGTCAAAAATGTTGACAAATTCACGAGAATCGATTTCTACACCAATCACAATCGACTTCAAAAATGTAAAGCCTTTTACAATAGTTTAATTTTAAGTGTAACTGACATACGATCGTACGTGTCAAAATAAACTAAACTTGGTTTTCAGTGCAAAGAATCACCGCAACCGATGACCTGCTTGATGGAGAAGATGGGCGTTCTAAACAAATTCAATTTCCTGGACTATTTCAAAATGAAAGACTATTTGAAGTCGTTCACTCACTCACGTTCAGAATGGTCCGCTTTGAGTGATGTCTATGTAAATATGTTTATGCAATCGCCTTTGTATAATGGATACTGCAGTTCTCCAAGGAAAATGCTAAACGTATTGCATTCTATGATTTCGGTAAGTCCTTGCCATTAATAGTCATGATGATGTTGTGTTTTAAACCTATTGTAACTAAAATTTGATATTTATTACTGAAGTAGTTAAACTAACAAACTGTCAAGTGAAATTATCAAGCATCAAGCATGTTTACCAAAGGGTAAAAATCAGGACTCTTTTATTAGGGCACTTCGATTTCCGTACGTCTCTCTGCGGGCTGTATCTCAAGAAAAAAAATTTAATGTGGCTAACATATAAGAAACGCGATTTTCAACATTTTTGGGTTACTCTTGTTGCTTTTATAAAATTATCTAAAACGCATATAATGTTTAATCTTATAAGATGGTACGGAACCCACCATTTGTGAGTCCGACTCATACTTGACCGTTTTTTTGTTTTAACTAATTTACAGATAATGGATTTTTTCATTTACTTGTGACTTGTATAGTTTTAAAAAGTACACTATATAATGTATGTCTTTTGTCAAATTGCATGTTTCTATATCAACAGGCAGGTTATATTATTTCTTGGTCTAATAGGATTTGCTACAAATCAAATCAAAATCAAAAATCATTTATTGCAAATAGATTTTTACAAATACTTTTGCACGTCAAATAAATACATACACCAAAAATGCTTAACACGAAATAAACTTAACTTAACTTGCTAAAACTTAATATAAACACCAGAGAAATTATCATGGCCATGAAGTTCTTGTCAAAAAAAAATTCTTGGTTTAATGAAGTGTTCCTTTTTCCGATATTTAGGTTACTTTTGACAGGTTTTAATTAATCACCAACAATATTTTCCAGACATGCCCAATGGAGAGGCGAAGTAAAACGCAGGAGTGTCAAAACTTTTTCCTCGAACTGTCAAAAAATCAAAACGTCACGGAAATGAAACGAACTAACTTTAGAACTTACATACCTCATGTCAACGTGCCAAGTTTTAAATTTGACGGTTCATTCCTAGAGAGAAAGAAACCGCTCGATCTTTTTAGTATTAAGCCAGCTACTTTGAGTAAAAGGCCTTTGGTTATTTTACCAGTGTATTTGAGATACAATCTAACAAGACCGATACCAAATGACGGCGTTTGGCGCAGCGGTCCCGTCTCTTTTTATAATTAGGTACTTCATTATAGAATTACTATCGATTTTGATTGCGTTGAACTGGTATTTTATGATTTGAATACATTTTTTTTGCAGTTTATGCCTTTGCTAAATATTGAAATGCAAGTGAAAATGTACATGACAGGATACAATGACACATATTATTTTGAATGTTTATGGATTTAGAACAATGTTTATTAAGATCATGTCCTGTATTTATAATGTAGGTGTAAATTAACTCTTCGATTTGATTTGTGGAAATATCCATCATTGTTATTATAGTTCAATCTCTTGGCATGAACTGATTACGTCATGATTTTATTGTTTAAAGAAAATACATTTTCGTCCAAATCGGTTCAGTCGTTTCGCGGTGGTTGAGCCTACGCATTGTAGTTAACGCATTTATTTTAGCTAGTAAGTATAATTTTCAGATATGTTTTTTAGTGTGCTTTTAATAAAAAAAAGTGAAGCCTTTAATTACTTTTTTATTTATTATAGCAAAGCCAGGTCTTCCAGGGTTTGAATTCTGATTTAAGCAATTATTTTTGTGTGTCATCGGCTGTAAGCTCTCACACTAGAATGATATTTTGCTGTTGCATATTTAAAAAACCGGTCAAGTTTGAGTCGGACTCGCACATGAATGGTTTCGTACGCAGCCATGGATCAACTTCACCTGTTGGACTTACTGTTCTTAAGTTTTACAGCGCAAGGATTGCTACTGCAGTTGTTTGTGAAGCTTTATGCTTGGCCGTCTGTACAAGATTAAACAATACAGATGTGCTGTACATACTTTCTTTTATGAAACCAGACCAAGTATGCGTCATCTATACTCATGGTATTTCACTGGCACACTGGCAATCTTACTCGCTTAAATACAATACACTGATGACAAGGCTGGCCTCACTTTTGATGCGTTTTCGTGCAGAACGTACGAATATAAACAATACAGATGTACCAAGTACTATACTATGGGAGCGAGCACCCAGATGCATGCAAGTTATTCGTACGTACGTACCATACGTAAACATACGTTAGTCACGAAGGTCCGAAAACCAACCGAACTTGTTGGGATTTATTCGTACGTATTAAAGTTTGAACGATATCACTGAAACATTGCCTTTTTGATGGACAAAGACTTATTCAGTGGTAACGCTGAATTCGTACGAACATTTTCATACGTATTCGTACGATGCAAATTCATATAAAAAGTGAGACCAGCCTGAGACAGTAGGTAATGACCAGTGGCGGTACTGTCATAGAAGCCCAAAATCCCGTCTTGCCCTATCAAACTAAAATAAGTTCGCGCTCTTATTCATTCATTAACAAATCAAACGACTTTTTTAAAGCTACCGAAATTGTGGTTTTGCTGACATGTTCGCAAACTTCTGAGTGTTTTGCTGAACTAAAACTCTAGGCACGCCACCGGTTATGACTAGTATTAACAAGGTTTTTGTGGTAAGAAAAAAAAACCGTAAGAATTTAAAGAAAATTTATTTGTACCAGTAAAATTTACTGCTTCAAAAACTATTGTACTTAATTACATTACATTTTATCCAGGCAGAGAAGTATACACTTGAAAATGTTTTGCATCGACATTAAGTTGAATCTTGTTTTGCAAGTATTAAATGGATTTTTTAAATGTGTGTAAATTTAAATAATTGCAAGATATGTTTCCTGTTATAAGGTATGGTAAGGAGCGAAGCGGTGCGGTTTTCTTTGCTAATTACTCCCAAAAACAATACAATACGCCAATTACATCAGGGTAATATTTATTTTTTAATTTTCATTTAACTTTTCAGTCTCAATTTCATCAAATTAGATTTCTTATACGTTATATTGATTGATTCTTTTTAATTAATTCATTTTCTTTTGTAAATATTTATTGTGTTATGTATGCAAACACAAATAATAGCTGCCGTGCGATAATTTACATAAAACAATAAGCAATTCCGTAGTAAATATATCAGTAAATAAATAGTATTTCAAACTTAAAACTAAACTTAGATAAAACGATCACACTTTAAAATAAAAGGTTACACAATAAAATAAAATTATACAAAATGATTAAAACAACTTCTTTTTATAAGTAAAACAACTTATTGGATTACATAAGTTTGTACACAAATTTTGTAGTATAACTGCAACCATAATTAAAGGAATTTATACAAAAATCGTTTTTATAGGTTATAAAATTTTCATCACACAAAAAACTATTAAATAAGACATGATATTTTTGTAAGTAATTTATCGATCAAACAGGGATTTTATACTACAATACTGTGAAACTTTTTGTTTTCAATTTTTAATTTGAGTTTTTAACTCAAATACTTAATTTAAAATTTAAAGCAAGAAATTGCATTGTTTCTACTTTTTCACATAGTTTATATACTTTTAAGTAAAAGTTTTATTTTTATTTAAAAACATTATCCGAATGGCAAGGCAAAAAGATGAACATTCGAGTGATTAGACTTATTTAATAAAATTCATGCATTATGTACAAAGAAATTAAAACCTAAAAATAAAATAATAACTGTATTAAGTAGTTTACACAATAATAATCGATACACAAAATACTAATATTTTTATTATTCCAAATAGTAGTTCATTCAAAATATTACAAGGGAATATTAAATCGAAAATATTTACAATTATTTCTTTTCCCTCATGAAACGGGCGAAAATTTTAAAATTTGCTTAAATTCTTATAAAACTATAAGTACTGCAATATTAAAAAATTATCTTAATCTATTTTATATTATAAACGGGACGTTTATTCTCAGAAGGTGTTAATTATAACCTACACTTGATATTTTACTAATGTCATGAAAATTATTTTCGTAAAAAATAAGGTGGTTCTACTTGACACAGTTGCGATTCTCGTCGCGTGTTTTTGTTTATTTAATAAAACTGTATGATTTATTAACACGCTTTAAGCTATTGTAAACATAATATCTAAAAAAAAAAGAATTTTACATCTTAAGTAGCTGGAAAAAGCGTTTTTATAAGTTATGTAAGAAAATGAAGTAGATGTACAAAAAACAATGTGTAAAAATGTCCTTAAGGGATGTAGAAGGATACCACTGTGTCCCTATTAATAGTTATAATGGCGGGACATAGAGACGGGAGAGACCTTAAATAATCACTCTAGCTTTAGATTTTCTGCAATAGAATGTTCAGTAGTTAGGGTAAGTTAAGGCTAATGGAGTCGTAGTTCCTGTCCTGGTCGGGGTGATTGAGCCGGGCCAGCACCTCTGCCTGCAGCGCGTGCAGCGAGCGCAGCGCGCGCGCGTCGGCCCGCGCGGCCAGCAGCAGCGCAGACACACAACTACAAGCGGTGGAAAGAATATGTGCCAGATAAATTCCTCGAAATTTAGACCGGTACGTATATTAAGTATTTATGCTGCCCTAAGAAAGTATATTTCTTTACACAATTCACAATTATTTAACTAGGGTTAGCTAGCCCATAGACATAAACAATAAAACGAGAACTTCCTCCCTCTTTTTGAAGTAAAAAATACGACTAGTAAACAGTTTTACTATTACGCATTCACTAATTAAAAGTCACTTGACGCTTGCATTCATTATAGTTTCCGGAAAATGTTTTTGTCTCACCGTGCTTGACGCCCCTGGTATTGCTAACGTCAGCTCGCCATCGTCAGGGTATTCATACTTCCTACTTGGTATCGAAAACGTTTATATAAGGTGACTGCTTACCATCAGGCGTGCCGTAAGCTTGTTTTCCAACTTAGTTTCAACATCTTTGAAACCCGTCGTTACGTTTTGAGACATTTGTCAAAAAAAATAAACATTTCAGAAGAACCGCCGCCTTTACTGCGGTCTGCCGAGCCTGGTAAACCACCAGGTGCTGTCAGAATGCGGTATGGCGTCTGTCAGTAGACTAGGGTATGTATTGGAGCCGGCTGTCACTGTCAAGCCAGAGCAGCGGAAATGGCTGCACTTTCACTCTTGGGTAAGTTTTGGTTGGCTTAAATAGGGTCTACACAATTTGAGTCGTCCCACATATAAGTGTTATTTTACATTTCCATTTGACGTTCATATTTAATACTTCCTTTAAAGTAAATAATTATTCCACTAGCTGATGCCACAGCTTCACACTGGTAAAAACTCCTTTATACCGGTATTAATGTTGTCAAAAATGTTGACAAATTCACGAGAATCGATTTCTACACCAATCACAATTGACTTCAAAAATGTAAAGCCTTTTACAATAGTTTAATTTTAAGTGTAACTGACATACGATCGTACGTGTCAAAATAAACTAAACTTGGTTTTCAGTGCAAGGAATCACCGCAACCGATGACCTGCTTGATGGAGAAGATGGGCGTTCTAAACAAATTCAATTTCCTGGACTATTTCAAAATGAAAGACTATTTGAAGTCGTTCACTCACTCACGTTCAGAATGGTCCGCTTTGAGTGATGTCTATGTAAATATGTTTATGCAATCGCCTTCGTATAATGGATACTGCAGTTCTCCAAGGAAAATGCTAAACGTATTGCATGCTATGATTTCGGTAAGTCCATGCCATTAATAGTCATGATGATGTTGTGTTTTAAACCTATTGTAACTAAAATTTGATATTTATTACTGAAGTAGTTAAACTAACAAACTGTCAAGTGAAATTATCAAGCATCAAGCATGTTTACCAAAGGGTAAAAATCAGGACTCTTTTATTAAGGCACTTCGATTTCCGTACGTCTCTCTGCGGGCTGTATCTCAAGAACAAAAATTTAATGTGGCTAACATATAAGAAACGCGATTTTCAACATTTTTTGGTTACTCTTGTTTCTTTTATAAAATTATCTAAAACGCATATAATGTTTAATCTTATAAGATGGTACGGAACCCACCATTTGTGAGTCCGACTCATACTTGACCGTTTTTTTGTTTTAACTAATTTACAGATAATGGATATTTTCATTTACTTGTGACTTGTATAGTTTTAAAAAGTACACTATATAATGTATGTCTTTTGTCAAATTGTATGATTCTATATCAACAGGCAGATTATTTTATTTCTGGGTCTAATAGGATTTGCTACAAATCAAATCAAATCAAAATCAAAAATCATTTATTGCAAATAGATTTTTACAAATACTTTTGCACGTCAAATAAATACATACACCAAAAATGCTTAACACGAAATAAACTTAACTTAACTTGCTAAAACTTAATATAAACACCAGAGAAAATGTCATGGCCATGAAGTTCTTGTCAAAAAAAAATTCTTGGTTTAATGAAGTGTTCCTTTTTCCGATATTTAGGTTACTTTTGACAGGTTTTAATTAATCACCAACAATATTTTCCAGACATGCCCAATCGAGAGGCGAAGTAACACGCAGGAGTGTCAAAACTTTTTCCTCGAACTGTCAAAAAATCAAAACGTCACGGAAATGAAACGAACTAACTTTAGAACTTACATACCTCATGTCAACGTGCCAAGTTTTAAATTTGACGGTTCATTCCTAGAGAGAAAGAAACCGCTCGATCTTTTTAGTATTAAGCCAGCTACTTTGAGTAAAAGGCCTTTGGTTATTTTACCAGTGTATTTGAGATACAATCTAACAAGACCGATACCAAATGACGGCGTTTGGCGCAGCGGTCCCGTCTCTTTTTATAATTAGGTACTTCATTATAGAATTACTATCGATTTTGATTGCGTTGAACTGGTATTTTATGATTTGAATACATTTTTTTTGCAGTTTATGCCTTTGCTAAATATTGAAATGCAAGTGAAAATGTACATGACAAGATACAATGACACATATTATTTTGAATGTTTATGGATTTAGAACAATGTTTATTAAGATCATGTCCTGTATTTATAATGTACGTGTAAATTAACTCTTCGATTTGATTTGTGGAAATATCCATCATTGTTATTATAGTTCAATCTCTTGGCATGAACTGATTACGTCATGATTTTATTGTTTAAAGAAAATACATTTTCGTCCAAATCGGTTCAGTCGTTTCGCGGTGGTTGAGCCTATGCATTGTAGTTAACGCATTTATTTTAGCTAGTAAGTATAATTTTCAGATATGTTTTTTAGTGTGATTTAAATAAAAAAAGTGAAGCCTTTAATTACTTTTTTATTTATTATAGCAAAGCCAGGTCTTCCAGGGTTTGAATTCTGATTTAAGCAATTATTTTTGTGTGTCATCAGCTGTAAGCTCTCACACTAGAATGATATTTTGCTGTTGCATTTTAAAAAACCGGTCAAGTTTGAGTCGGACTCGCACATGAATGGTTTCGTACGCAGCCATGGATCAACTTCACCTGTTGGACTTACTGTTCTTAAGTTTTACAGCGCAAGGATTGCTACTGCAGTTGTTTGTGAAGCTTTATGCTTGGCCGTCTGTACAAGATTAAACAATACAGATGTGCTGTACATACTTTCTTTTATGAAACCAGACCAAGTATGCGTCATCTATACTCATCGTATTTCATTGGCACACTGGCAATCTTACTCGTTTAAATACAATACACTGATGACAAGGCTGGCCTCTCTTTTGATGCGTTTTCGTGCAGAACGTACGAATATAAACAATACAGATGTACCAAGTACTATATTATGGGAGCGAGCACCCAGATGCATGCAAGTTATTCGTACGTACGTACCATACGTAAACATACGTTAGTCACGAAGGTCCGAAAACCAACCGAACTTGTTGGGATTTATTCTTACGTATTAAAGTTTGAACGATATCACTGAAACATTGCCTTTTTGATGGACAAAGATTTATTCAGTGGTAACGCTGAATTCGTACGAACATTTTCATACGTATACGTACGATGCAAATTCATATAAAAAGTGAGACCAGCCTGAGACAGTAGGTAATGACCAGTGGCGGTACTGTCATAGAAGCCCAAAAGCCCGGCTTGCCCTATCAAACTAAAATAAGTTCGCGCTCTTATTCATTCACTAACAAATCAAACGACTTTTTTAAAGCTACCGAAATTGTGGTTTTGCTGACATGTTCGCAAACTTCTGAGTGTTTTGCTGAAGTAAAACTCTAGGCACGCCACCGGTTATGACTAGTATTAACAAGGTTTTTGTGGTAAGAAAAAAAAACCGTAAGAATTTAAAGAAAATTTATTTGTACCAGTAAAATTTACTGCTTCAAAAACTATTGTACTTAATTACATTACATTTTATCCAGGCAGAGAAGTATACACTTGAAAATGTTTTGCATCGACATTAAGTTGAATCTTGTTTTGCAAGTATTAAATGGATTTTTTAAATGTGTGTAAATTTAAATAATTGCAAGATATGTTTCCTGTTATAAGGTATGGTAAGGAGCGAAGCGGTGCGGTTTTCTTTGCTAATTACTCCCAAAAACAATACAATACGCCAATTACATCAGGGTAATATTTATTTTTTAATTTTCATTTAACTTTTCAGTCTCAATTTCATCAAATTAGATTTCTTATACGTTATATTGATTGATTCTTTTTAATTAATTCATTTTCTTTTGTAAATATTTATTGTGTTATGTATGCAAACACAAATAATAGCTGCCGTGCGATAATTTACATAAAACAATAAGCAATTCCGTAGTAAATATATCAGTAAATAAATAGTATTTCAAACTTAAAACTAAACTTAGATAAAACGATCACACTTTAAAATAAAAGGTTACACAATAAAATAAAATTATACAAAATGATTAAAACAACTTC
This sequence comes from Choreutis nemorana, assembly GCA_949316135.1. Classification (NCBI taxonomy): domain Eukaryota; kingdom Metazoa; phylum Arthropoda; class Insecta; order Lepidoptera; family Choreutidae; genus Choreutis; species Choreutis nemorana. Next base: position 1,954,914 of record OX438609.1, read on the forward strand.
TTTTTATAAGTAAAACAACTTATTGGATTACATAAGTTTGTACACAAATTTTGTAGTATAACTGCAACCATAATTAAAGGAATTTATACAAAAATCGTTTTTATAGGTTATAAAATTTTCATCACACAAAAAACTATTAAATAAGACATGATATTTTTGTAAGTAATTTATCGATCAAACAGGGATTTTATACTACAATACTGTGAAACTTTTTGTTTTCAATTATTTTTTATTTTAATTTGAGTTTTTAACTCAAATACTTAATTTAAAATTTAAAGCAAGAAATTGCATTGTTTCTATTTTTTCACATAGTTTATATACTTTTAAGTAAAAGTTTTATTTTTATTTAAAAACATTATCCGAATGGCAAGGCAAAAAGATGAACATTCGAGTGATTAGACTTATTTAATAAAATTCATGCATTATGTACAAAGAAATTAAAACCTAAAAATAAAATAATAACTGTATTAAGTAGTTTACACAATAATAATCGATACACAAAATACTAATATTTTTATTATTCCAAATAGTAGTTCATTCAAAATATTACAAGGGAATATTAAATCGAAAATATTTACAATTATTTCTTTTCCCTCATGAAACGGGCGAAAATTTTAAAATTTGCTTAAATTCTTATAAAACTATAAGTACTGCAATATTAAAAAATTATCTTAATCTATTTTATATTATAAACGGGACGTTTATTCTCAGAAGGTGTTAATTATAACCTACACTTGATATTTTACTAATGTCATGAAAATTATTTTCGTAAAAAATAAGGTGGTTCTACTTGACACAGTTGCGATTCTCGTCGCGTGTTTTTGTTTATTTAATAAAACTGTATGATTTATTAACACGCTTTAAGCTATTGTAAACATAATATCTAAAAAAAAAAGAATTTTACATCTTAAGTAGCTGGAAAAAGCGTTTTTATAAGTTATGTAAGAAAATGAAGTAGATGTACAAAAAACAATGTGTAAAAATGTCCTTAAGGGATGTAGAAGGATACCACTGTGTCCCTATTAATAGTTATAATGGCGGGACATAGAGACGGGAGAGATCTTAAATAATCACTCTAGCTTTAGATTTTCTGCAATAGAATGTTCAGTAGTTAGGGTAAGTTAAGGCTAATGGAGTCGTAGTTCCTGTCCTGGTCGGGGTGATTGAGCCGGGCCAGCACCTCGGCCTGCAGCGCGTGCAGCGAGCGCAGCGCGCGCGCGTCGGCCCGCGCGGCCAGCAGCAGCGCAGACACACAACTACAAGCGGTGGAAAGAATATGTGCCAGATAAATTCCTCGAAATTTAGACCGGTACGTATATTAAGTATTTATGCTGCCCTAAGAAAGTATATTTCTTTACACAATTCACAATTATTTAACTAGGGTTAGCTAGCCCACAGACATAAACAATAAAACGAGAACTTCCTCCCTCTTTTTGAAGTAAAAAATACGACTAGTAAACAGTTTTACTATTACGCATTCACTAATTAAAAGTCACTTGACGCTTGCATTCATTATAGTTTCCGGAAAATGTTTTTGTCTCACCGTGCTTGACGCCCCTGGTATTGCTAACGTCAGCTGGCCATCGTCAGGGTATTCATACTTCCTACTTGGTATCGAAAACGTTTATATAAGGTGACTGCTTACCATCAGGCGTGCCGTAAGCTTGTTTTCCAACTTAGTTTCAACATCTTTGAAACCCGTCGTTACGTTTTGAGACATTTGTCAAAAAAAATAAACATTTCAGAAGAACCGCCGCCTTTACTGCGGTCTGCCGAGCCTGGTAAACCACCAGGTGCTGTCAGAATGCGGTATGGCGTCTGTCAGTAGACTAGAGTATGTATTGGAGCCGGCTGTCACTGTCAAGCCAGAGCAGCGGAAATGGCTGCACTTTCACTCTTGGGTAAGTTTTGGTTGGCTTAAATAGGGGCTACACAATTTGAGTCATCCCACATATAAGTTTTATTTTACATTTCCATTTGACGTTTATATTTAATACTTCCTTTAAAGTAAATAATTATTCCACTAGCTGATGTTACAGCTTCACTTTTTTTTTTTTTGGACCCTAACTGCGGCCCTATTGGCCTTCGCAGCGTAACCGGACTAACCGCGCGGCGAGTGCTTCCCCGCAAGGGAGCGAGGCGCAGCGTAGCTGCGCGTCGCCTCCTTGCGTCGACGCCCTCAAAGCCGGGCATTACGTTGGGTCTACAAGCCTTAAGGCTAGGAGGCCTCAAAACTTGTAGCCCCAACGGGGTTATTTTAATTTTGGATGTAGCACAAAAGGTGCTACATCCCTCAACGGGTGCAAAGTGCAGATCTAGACTACAGGCTCGTCCTAAGGGCACCCATAGTGGGCTCGGACCTTACTTAGGTGGCGCTGTTTTGTGCGAGTGAATTTATTCTGACTACTGAGAGAGACGCTTGGTGTGGATGGGCCGGCCCTTCCACGCCAAGTCGTCCTAACCGACTGGTGACACCGGCTAGTCTCATCGGATGTGACAACAGCCTGTAGGGTTGTCCGCTGAGAGAGGCTCAGACGTTCCAACCGGACTGGGAACTGAACAGCTTCACTCTGGTAAAAACTCCTTTATACCGGTATTAATGTTGTCAAAAATGTTGACAAATTCACGAGAATCGATTTCTACACCAATCACAATCGACTTCAAAAATGTAAAGCCTTTTACAATAGTTTAATTTTAAGTGTAACTGACATACGATCGTACGTGTCAAAATAAACTAAACTTGGTTTTCAGTGCAAAGAATCACCGCAACCGATGACCTGCTTGATGGAGAAGATGGGCGTTCTAAACAAATTCAATTTCCTGGACTATTTCAAAATGAAAGACTATTTGAAGTCGTTCACTCACTCACGTTCAGAATGGTCCGCTTTGAGTGATGTCTATGTAAATATGTTTATGCAATCGCCTTTGTATAATGGATACTGCAGTTCTCCAAGGAAAATGCTAAACGTATTGCATTCTATGATTTCGGTAAGTCCTTGCCATTAATAGTCATGATGATGTTGTGTTTTAAACCTATTGTAACTAAAATTTGATATTTATTACTGAAGTAGTTAAACTAACAAACTGTCAAGTGAAATTATCAAGCATCAAGCATGTTTACCAAAGGGTAAAAATCAGGACTCTTTTATTAGGGCACTTCGATTTCCGTACGTCTCTCTGCGGGCTGTATCTCAAGAAAAAAAATTTAATGTGGCTAACATATAAGAAACGCGATTTTCAACATTTTTGGGTTACTCTTGTTGCTTTTATAAAATTATCTAAAACGCATATAATGTTTAATCTTATAAGATGGTACGGAACCCACCATTTGTGAGTCCGACTCATACTTGACCGTTTTTTTGTTTTAACTAATTTACAGATAATGGATTTTTTCATTTACTTGTGACTTGTATAGTTTTAAAAAGTACACTATATAATGTATGTCTTTTGTCAAATTGCATGTTTCTATATCAACAGGCAGGTTATATTATTTCTTGGTCTAATAGGATTTGCTACAAATCAAATCAAAATCAAAAATCATTTATTGCAAATAGATTTTTACAAATACTTTTGCACGTCAAATAAATACATACACCAAAAATGCTTAACACGAAATAAACTTAACTTAACTTGCTAAAACTTAATATAAACACCAGAGAAATTATCATGGCCATGAAGTTCTTGTCAAAAAAAAATTCTTGGTTTAATGAAGTGTTCCTTTTTCCGATATTTAGGTTACTTTTGACAGGTTTTAATTAATCACCAACAATATTTTCCAGACATGCCCAATGGAGAGGCGAAGTAAAACGCAGGAGTGTCAAAACTTTTTCCTCGAACTGTCAAAAAATCAAAACGTCACGGAAATGAAACGAACTAACTTTAGAACTTACATACCTCATGTCAACGTGCCAAGTTTTAAATTTGACGGTTCATTCCTAGAGAGAAAGAAACCGCTCGATCTTTTTAGTATTAAGCCAGCTACTTTGAGTAAAAGGCCTTTGGTTATTTTACCAGTGTATTTGAGATACAATCTAACAAGACCGATACCAAATGACGGCGTTTGGCGCAGCGGTCCCGTCTCTTTTTATAATTAGGTACTTCATTATAGAATTACTATCGATTTTGATTGCGTTGAACTGGTATTTTATGATTTGAATACATTTTTTTTGCAGTTTATGCCTTTGCTAAATATTGAAATGCAAGTGAAAATGTACATGACAGGATACAATGACACATATTATTTTGAATGTTTATGGATTTAGAACAATGTTTATTAAGATCATGTCCTGTATTTATAATGTAGGTGTAAATTAACTCTTCGATTTGATTTGTGGAAATATCCATCATTGTTATTATAGTTCAATCTCTTGGCATGAACTGATTACGTCATGATTTTATTGTTTAAAGAAAATACATTTTCGTCCAAATCGGTTCAGTCGTTTCGCGGTGGTTGAGCCTACGCATTGTAGTTAACGCATTTATTTTAGCTAGTAAGTATAATTTTCAGATATGTTTTTTAGTGTGCTTTTAATAAAAAAAGTGAAGCCTTTAATTACTTTTTTATTTATTATAGCAAAGCCAGGTCTTCCAGGGTTTGAATTCTGATTTAAGCAATTATTTTTGTGTGTCATCGGCTGTAAGCTCTCACACTAGAATGATATTTTGCTGTTGCATATTTAAAAAACCGGTCAAGTTTGAGTCGGACTCGCACATGAATGGTTTCGTACGCAGCCATGGATCAACTTCACCTGTTGGACTTACTGTTCTTAAGTTTTACAGCGCAAGGATTGCTACTGCAGTTGTTTGTGAAGCTTTATGCTTGGCCGTCTGTACAAGATTAAACAATACAGATGTGCTGTACATACTTTCTTTTATGAAACCAGACCAAGTATGCGTCATCTATACTCATGGTATTTCACTGGCACACTGGCAATCTTACTCGCTTAAATACAATACACTGATGACAAGGCTGGCCTCACTTTTGATGCGTTTTCGTGCAGAACGTACGAATATAAACAATACAGATGTACCAAGTACTATACTATGGGAGCGAGCACCCAGATGCATGCAAGTTATTCGTACGTACGTACCATACGTAAACATACGTTAGTCACGAAGGTCCGAAAACCAACCGAACTTGTTGGGATTTATTCGTACGTATTAAAGTTTGAACGATATCACTGAAACATTGCCTTTTTGATGGACAAAGACTTATTCAGTGGTAACGCTGAATTCGTACGAACATTTTCATACGTATTCGTACGATGCAAATTCATATAAAAAGTGAGACCAGCCTGAGACAGTAGGTAATGACCAGTGGCGGTACTGTCATAGAAGCCCAAAATCCCGTCTTGCCCTATCAAACTAAAATAAGTTCGCGCTCTTATTCATTCATTAACAAATCAAACGACTTTTTTAAAGCTACCGAAATTGTGGTTTTGCTGACATGTTCGCAAACTTCTGAGTGTTTTGCTGAACTAAAACTCTAGGCACGCCACCGGTTATGACTAGTATTAACAAGGTTTTTGTGGTAAGAAAAAAAAACCGTAAGAATTTAAAGAAAATTTATTTGTACCAGTAAAATTTACTGCTTCAAAAACTATTGTACTTAATTACATTACATTTTATCCAGGCAGAGAAGTATACACTTGAAAATGTTTTGCATCGACATTAAGTTGAATCTTGTTTTGCAAGTATTAAATGGATTTTTTAAATGTGTGTAAATTTAAATAATTGCAAGATATGTTTCCTGTTATAAGGTATGGTAAGGAGCGAAGCGGTGCGGTTTTCTTTGCTAATTACTCCCAAAAACAATACAATACGCCAATTACATCAGGGTAATATTTATTTTTTAATTTTCATTTAACTTTTCAGTCTCAATTTCATCAAATTAGATTTCTTATACGTTATATTGATTGATTCTTTTTAATTAATTCATTTTCTTTTGTAAATATTTATTGTGTTATGTATGCAAACACAAATAATAGCTGCCGTGCGATAATTTACATAAAACAATAAGCAATTCCGTAGTAAATATATCAGTAAATAAATAGTATTTCAAACTTAAAACTAAACTTAGATAAAACGATCACACTTTAAAATAAAAGGTTACACAATAAAATAAAATTATACAAAATGATTAAAACAACTTCTTTTTATAAGTAAAACAACTTATTGGATTACATAAGTTTGTACACAAATTTTGTAGTATAACTGCAACCATAATTAAAGGAATTTATACAAAAATCGTTTTTATAGGTTATAAAATTTTCATCACACAAAAAACTATTAAATAAGACATGATATTTTTGTAAGTAATTTATCGATCAAACAGGGATTTTATACTACAATACTGTGAAACTTTTTGTTTTCAATTTTTAATTTGAGTTTTTAACTCAAATACTTAATTTAAAATTTAAAGCAAGAAATTGCATTGTTTCTACTTTTTCACATAGTTTATATACTTTTAAGTAAAAGTTTTATTTTTATTTAAAAACATTATCCGAATGGCAAGGCAAAAAGATGAACATTCGAGTGATTAGACTTATTTAATAAAATTCATGCATTATGTACAAAGAAATTAAAACCTAAAAATAAAATAATAACTGTATTAAGTAGTTTACACAATAATAATCGATACACAAAATACTAATATTTTTATTATTCCAAATAGTAGTTCATTCAAAATATTACAAGGGAATATTAAATCGAAAATATTTACAATTATTTCTTTTCCCTCATGAAACGGGCGAAAATTTTAAAATTTGCTTAAATTCTTATAAAACTATAAGTACTGCAATATTAAAAAATTATCTTAATCTATTTTATATTATAAACGGGACGTTTATTCTCAGAAGGTGTTAATTATAACCTACACTTGATATTTTACTAATGTCATGAAAATTATTTTCGTAAAAAATAAGGTGGTTCTACTTGACACAGTTGCGATTCTCGTCGCGTGTTTTTGTTTATTTAATAAAACTGTATGATTTATTAACACGCTTTAAGCTATTGTAAACATAATATCTAAAAAAAAAAGAATTTTACATCTTAAGTAGCTGGAAAAAGCGTTTTTATAAGTTATGTAAGAAAATGAAGTAGATGTACAAAAAACAATGTGTAAAAATGTCCTTAAGGGATGTAGAAGGATACCACTGTGTCCCTATTAATAGTTATAATGGCGGGACATAGAGACGGGAGAGACCTTAAATAATCACTCTAGCTTTAGATTTTCTGCAATAGAATGTTCAGTAGTTAGGGTAAGTTAAGGCTAATGGAGTCGTAGTTCCTGTCCTGGTCGGGGTGATTGAGCCGGGCCAGCACCTCTGCCTGCAGCGCGTGCAGCGAGCGCAGCGCGCGCGCGTCGGCCCGCGCGGCCAGCAGCAGCGCAGACACACAACTACAAGCGGTGGAAAGAATATGTGCCAGATAAATTCCTCGAAATTTAGACCGGTACGTATATTAAGTATTTATGCTGCCCTAAGAAAGTATATTTCTTTACACAATTCACAATTATTTAACTAGGGTTAGCTAGCCCATAGACATAAACAATAAAACGAGAACTTCCTCCCTCTTTTTGAAGTAAAAAATACGACTAGTAAACAGTTTTACTATTACGCATTCACTAATTAAAAGTCACTTGACGCTTGCATTCATTATAGTTTCCGGAAAATGTTTTTGTCTCACCGTGCTTGACGCCCCTGGTATTGCTAACGTCAGCTCGCCATCGTCAGGGTATTCATACTTCCTACTTGGTATCGAAAACGTTTATATAAGGTGACTGCTTACCATCAGGCGTGCCGTAAGCTTGTTTTCCAACTTAGTTTCAACATCTTTGAAACCCGTCGTTACGTTTTGAGACATTTGTCAAAAAAAATAAACATTTCAGAAGAACCGCCGCCTTTACTGCGGTCTGCCGAGCCTGGTAAACCACCAGGTGCTGTCAGAATGCGGTATGGCGTCTGTCAGTAGACTAGGGTATGTATTGGAGCCGGCTGTCACTGTCAAGCCAGAGCAGCGGAAATGGCTGCACTTTCACTCTTGGGTAAGTTTTGGTTGGCTTAAATAGGGTCTACACAATTTGAGTCGTCCCACATATAAGTGTTATTTTACATTTCCATTTGACGTTCATATTTAATACTTCCTTTAAAGTAAATAATTATTCCACTAGCTGATGCCACAGCTTCACACTGGTAAAAACTCCTTTATACCGGTATTAATGTTGTCAAAAATGTTGACAAATTCACGAGAATCGATTTCTACACCAATCACAATTGACTTCAAAAATGTAAAGCCTTTTACAATAGTTTAATTTTAAGTGTAACTGACATACGATCGTACGTGTCAAAATAAACTAAACTTGGTTTTCAGTGCAAGGAATCACCGCAACCGATGACCTGCTTGATGGAGAAGATGGGCGTTCTAAACAAATTCAATTTCCTGGACTATTTCAAAATGAAAGACTATTTGAAGTCGTTCACTCACTCACGTTCAGAATGGTCCGCTTTGAGTGATGTCTATGTAAATATGTTTATGCAATCGCCTTCGTATAATGGATACTGCAGTTCTCCAAGGAAAATGCTAAACGTATTGCATGCTATGATTTCGGTAAGTCCATGCCATTAATAGTCATGATGATGTTGTGTTTTAAACCTATTGTAACTAAAATTTGATATTTATTACTGAAGTAGTTAAACTAACAAACTGTCAAGTGAAATTATCAAGCATCAAGCATGTTTACCAAAGGGTAAAAATCAGGACTCTTTTATTAAGGCACTTCGATTTCCGTACGTCTCTCTGCGGGCTGTATCTCAAGAACAAAAATTTAATGTGGCTAACATATAAGAAACGCGATTTTCAACATTTTTTGGTTACTCTTGTTTCTTTTATAAAATTATCTAAAACGCATATAATGTTTAATCTTATAAGATGGTACGGAACCCACCATTTGTGAGTCCGACTCATACTTGACCGTTTTTTTGTTTTAACTAATTTACAGATAATGGATATTTTCATTTACTTGTGACTTGTATAGTTTTAAAAAGTACACTATATAATGTATGTCTTTTGTCAAATTGTATGATTCTATATCAACAGGCAGATTATTTTATTTCTGGGTCTAATAGGATTTGCTACAAATCAAATCAAATCAAAATCAAAAATCATTTATTGCAAATAGATTTTTACAAATACTTTTGCACGTCAAATAAATACATACACCAAAAATGCTTAACACGAAATAAACTTAACTTAACTTGCTAAAACTTAATATAAACACCAGAGAAAATGTCATGGCCATGAAGTTCTTGTCAAAAAAAAATTCTTGGTTTAATGAAGTGTTCCTTTTTCCGATATTTAGGTTACTTTTGACAGGTTTTAATTAATCACCAACAATATTTTCCAGACATGCCCAATCGAGAGGCGAAGTAACACGCAGGAGTGTCAAAACTTTTTCCTCGAACTGTCAAAAAATCAAAACGTCACGGAAATGAAACGAACTAACTTTAGAACTTACATACCTCATGTCAACGTGCCAAGTTTTAAATTTGACGGTTCATTCCTAGAGAGAAAGAAACCGCTCGATCTTTTTAGTATTAAGCCAGCTACTTTGAGTAAAAGGCCTTTGGTTATTTTACCAGTGTATTTGAGATACAATCTAACAAGACCGATACCAAATGACGGCGTTTGGCGCAGCGGTCCCGTCTCTTTTTATAATTAGGTACTTCATTATAGAATTACTATCGATTTTGATTGCGTTGAACTGGTATTTTATGATTTGAATACATTTTTTTTGCAGTTTATGCCTTTGCTAAATATTGAAATGCAAGTGAAAATGTACATGACAGGATACAATGACACATATTATTTTGAATGTTTATGGATTTAGAACAATGTTTATTAAGATCATGTCCTGTATTTATAATGTAGGTGTAAATTAACTCTTCGATTTGATTTGTGGAAATATCCATCATTGTTATTATAGTTCAATCTCTTGGCATGAACTGATTACGTCATGATTTTATTGTTTAAAGAAAATACATTTTCGTCCAAATCGGTTCAGTCGTTTCGCGGTGGTTGAGCCTACGCATTGTAGTTAACGCATTTATTTTAGCTAGTAAGTATAATTTTCAGATATGTTTTTTAGTGTGCTTTTAATAAAAAAAGTGAAGCCTTTAATTACTTTTTTATTTATTATAGCAAAGCCAGGTCTTCCAGGGTTTGAATTCTGATTTAAGCAATTATTTTTGTGTGTCATCGGCTGTAAGCTCTCACACTAGAATGATATTTTGCTGTTGCATATTTAAAAAACCGGTCAAGTTTGAGTCGGACTCGCACATGAATGGTTTCGTACGCAGCCATGGATCAACTTCACCTGTTGGACTTACTGTTCTTAAGTTTTACAGCGCAAGGATTGCTACTGCAGTTGTTTGTGAAGCTTTATGCTTGGCCGTCTGTACAAGATTAAACAATACAGATGTGCTGTACATACTTTCTTTTATGAAACCAGACCAAGTATGCGTCATCTATACTCATGGTATTTCACTGGCACACTGGCAATCTTACTCGCTTAAATACAATACACTGATGACAAGGCTGGCCTCACTTTTGATGCGTTTTCGTGCAGAACGTACGAATATAAACAATACAGATGTACCAAGTACTATACTATGGGAGCGAGCACCCAGATGCATGCAAGTTATTCGTACGTACGTACCATACGTAAACATACGTTAGTCACGAAGGTCCGAAAACCAACCGAACTTGTTGGGATTTATTCGTACGTATTAAAGTTTGAACGATATCACTGAAACATTGCCTTTTTGATGGACAAAGACTTATTCAGTGGTAACGCTGAATTCGTACGAACATTTTCATACGTATTCGTACGATGCAAATTCATATAAAAAGTGAGACCAGCCTGAGACAGTAGGTAATGACCAGTGGCGGTACTGTCATAGAAGCCCAAAATCCCGTCTTGCCCTATCAAACTAAAATAAGTTCGCGCTCTTATTCATTCATTAACAAATCAAACGACTTTTTTAAAGCTACCGAAATTGTGGTTTTGCTGACATGTTCGCAAACTTCTGAGTGTTTTGCTGAACTAAAACTCTAGGCACGCCACCGGTTATGACTAGTATTAACAAGGTTTTTGTGGTAAGAAAAAAAAACCGTAAGAATTTAAAGAAAATTTATTTGTACCAGTAAAATTTACTGCTTCAAAAACTATTGTACTTAATTACATTACATTTTATCCAGGCAGAGAAGTATACACTTGAAAATGTTTTGCATCGACATTAAGTTGAATCTTGTTTTGCAAGTATTAAATGGATTTTTTAAATGTGTGTAAATTTAAATAATTGCAAGATATGTTTCCTGTTATAAGGTATGGTAAGGAGCGAAGCGGTGCGGTTTTCTTTGCTAATTACTCCCAAAAACAATACAATACGCCAATTACATCAGGGTAATATTTATTTTTTAATTTTCATTTAACTTTTCAGTCTCAATTTCATCAAATTAGATTTCTTATACGTTATATTGATTGATTCTTTTTAATTAATTCATTTTCTTTTGTAAATATTTATTGTGTTATGTATGCAAACACAAATAATAGCTGCCGTGCGATAATTTACATAAAACAATAAGCAATTCCGTAGTAAATATATCAGTAAATAAATAGTATTTCAAACTTAAAACTAAACTTAGATAAAACGATCACACTTTAAAATAAAAGGTTACACAATAAAATAAAATTATACAAAATGATTAAAACAACTTCTTTTTATAAGTAAAACAACTTATTGGATTACATAAGTTTGTACACAAATTTTGTAGTATAACTGCAACCATAATTAAAGGAATTTATACAAAAATCGTTTTTATAGGTTATAAAATTTTCATCACACAAAAAACTATTAAATAAGACATGATATTTTTGTAAGTAATTTATCGATCAAACAGGGATTTTATACTACAATACTGTGAAACTTTTTGTTTTCAATTTTTAATTTGAGTTTTTAACTCAAATACTTAATTTAAAATTTAAAGCAAGAAATTGCATTGTTTCTATTTTTTCACATAGTTTATATACTTTTAAGTAAAAGTTTTATTTTTATTTAAAAACATTATCCGAATGGCAAGGCAAAAAGATGAACATTCGAGTGATTAGACTTATTTAATAAAATTCATGCATTATGTACAAAGAAATTAAAACCTAAAAATAAAATAATAACTGTATTAAGTAGTTTACACAATAATAATCGATACACAAAATACTAATATTTTTATTATTCCAAATAGTAGTTCATTCAAAATATTACAAGGGAATATTAAATCGAAAATATTTACAATTATTTCTTTTCCCTCATGAAACGGGCGAAAATTTTAAAATTTGCTTAAATTCTTATAAAACTATAAGTACTGCAATATTAAAAAATTATCTTAATCTATTTTATATTATAAACGGGACGTTTATTCTCAGAAGGTGTTAATTATAACCTACACTTGATATTTTACTAATGTCATGAAAATTATTTTCGTAAAAAATAAGGTGGTTCTACTTGACACAGTTGCGATTCTCGTCGCGTGTTTTTGTTTATTTAATAAAACTGTATGATTTATTAACACGCTTTAAGCTATTGTAAACATAATATCTAAAAAAAAAGAATTTTACATCTTAAGTAGCTGGAAAAAGCGTTTTTATAAGTTATGTAAGAAAATGAAGTAGATGTACAAAAAACAATGTGTAAAAATGTCCTTAAGGGATGTAGAAGGATACCACTGTGTCCCTATTAATAGTTATAATGGCGGGACATAGAGACGGGAGAGACCTTAAATAATCACTCTAGCTTTAGATTTTCTGCAATAGAATGTTCAGTAGTTATGGTAAGTTAAGGCTAATGGAGTCGTAGTTCCTGTCCTGGTCGGGGTGATTGAGCCGGGCCAGCACCTCTGCCTGCAGCGCGTGCAGCGAGCGCAGCGCGCGCGCGTCGGCCCGCGCGGCCAGCAGCAGCGCAGACACACAACTACAAGCGGTGGAAAGAATATGTGCCAGATAAATTCCTCGAAATTTAGACCGGTACGTATATTAAGTATTTATGCTGCCCTAAGAAAGTATATTTCTTTACACAATTCACAATTATTTAACTAGGGTTAGCTAGCCCACAGACATAAACAATAAAACGAAAACTTCCTCCCTCTTTTTGAAGTAAAAAATACGACTAGTAAACAGTTTTACTATTACGCATTCACTAATTAAAAGTCACTTGACGCTTGCATTCATTATAGTTTCCGGAAAATGTTTTTGTCTCACCGTGCTTGACGCCCCTGGTATTGCTAACGTCAGCTGGCCATCGTCAGGGTATTCATACTTCCTACTTGGTATCGAAAACGTTTATATAAGGTGACTGCTTACCATCAGGCGTGCCGTAAGCTTGTTTTCCAACTTAGTTTCAACATCTTTGAAACCCGTCGTTACGTTTTGAGACATTTGTCAAAAAAAATAAACATTTCAGAAGAACCGCCGCCTTTACTGCGGTCTGCCGAGCCTGGTAAACCACCAGGTGCTGTCAGAATGCGGTATGGCGTCTGTCAGTAGACTAGAGTATGTATTGGAGCCGGCTGTCACTGTCAAGCCAGAGCAGCGGAAATGGCTGCACTTTCACTCTTGGGTAAGTTTTGGTTGGCTTAAATAGGGGCTACACAATTTGAGTCATCCCACATATAAGTTTTATTTTACATTTCCATTTGACGTTTATATTTAATACTTCCTTTAAAGTAAATAATTATTCCACTAGCTGATGTTACAGCTTCACTTTTTTTTTTTTGGACCCTAACTGCGGCCCTATTGGCCTTCGCAGCGTAACCGGACTAACCGCGAGGCGAGTGCTTCCCCGCAAGGGAGCGAGGCGCAGCGTAGCTGCGCGTCGCCTCCTTGCGTCGACGCCCTCAAAGCCGGGCATTACGTTGGGTCTACAAGCCTTAAGGCTAGGAGGCCTCAAAACTTGTAGCCCCAACGGGGTTATTTTAATTTTGGATGTAGCACAAAAGGTGCTACATCCCTCAACGGGTGCAAAGTGCAGATCTAGACTACAGGCTCGTCCTAAGGGCACCCATAGTGGGCTCGGACCTTACTTAGGTGGCGCTGTTTTGTGCGAGTGAATTTATTCTGACTACTGAGAGAGACGCTTGGTGTGGATGGGCCGGCCCTTCCACGCCAAGTCGTCCTAACCGACTGGTGACACCGGCTAGTCTCATCGGATGTGACAACAGCCTGTAGGGTTGTCCGCTGAGAGAGGCTCAGACGTTCCAACCGGACTGGGAACTGAACAGCTTCACTCTGGTAAAAACTCCTTTATACCGGTATTAATGTTGTCAAAAATGTTGACAAATTCACGAGAATCGATTTCTACACCAATCACAATCGACTTCAAAAATGTAAAGCCTTTTACAATAGTTTAATTTTAAGTGTAACTGACATACGATCGTACGTGTCAAAATAAACTAAACTTGGTTTTCAGTGCAAAGAATCACCGCAACCGATGACCTGCTTGATGGAGAAGATGGGCGTTCTAAACAAATTCAATTTCCTGGACTATTTCAAAATGAAAGACTATTTGAAGTCGTTCACTCACTCACGTTCAGAATGGTCCGCTTTGAGTGATGTCTATGTAAATATGTTTATGCAATCGCCTTCGTATAATGGATACTGCAGTTCTCCAAGGAAAATGCTAAACGTATTGCATGCTATGATTTCGGTAAGTCCTTGCCATTAATAGTCATGATGATGTTGTGTTTTAAACCTATTGTAACTAAAATTTGATATTTATTACTGAAGTAGTTAAACTAACAAACTGTCAAGTGAAATTATCAAGCATCAAGCATGTTTACCAAAGGGTAAAAATCAGGACTCTTTTATTAAGGCACTTCGATTTCCGTACGTCTCTCTGCGGGCTGTATCTCAAGAAAAAAATTTTAATATGGCTAACATATAAGAAACGCGATTTTCAACATTTTTGGGTTACTCTTGTTGCTTTTATAAAATTATCTAAAACGCATATAATGTTTAATCTTATAAGATGGTACGGAACCCACCATTTGTGAGTCCGACTCATACTTGACCGTTTTTTTGTTTTAACTAATTTACAGATAATGGATTTTTTCATTTACTTGTGACTTGTATAGTTTTAAAAAGTACACTATATAATGTATGTCTTTTGTCAAATTGCATGTTTCTATATCAACAGGCAGATTATATTATTTCTTGGTCTAATAGGATTTGCTACAAATCAAATCAAAATCAAAAATCATTTATTGCAAATAGATTTTTACAAATACTTTTGCACGTCAAATAAATACATACACCAAAAATGCTTAACACGAAATAAACTTAACTTAACTTGCTTATAATTAATATAAACACCAGAGAAAATATCATTCCTTTTTCCGATATTTAGGTTACTTTTGACAGGTTTTAATTAATCACCAACAATATTTTCCAGACATGCCCAATGGAGAGGCGAAGTAACACGCAGGAGTGTCAAAACTTTTTCCTCGAACTGTCAAAAAATCAAAACGTCACGGAAATGAAACGAACTAACTTTAGAACTTACATACCTCATGTCAACTTGCCAAGTTTTAAATTTGACGGTTCATTCCTAGAGAGAAAGAAACCGCTCGATCTTTTTAGTATTAAGCCAGCTACTTTGAGTAAAAGGCCTTTGGTTATTTTACCAGTGTATTTGAGATACAATCTAACAAGACCGATACCAAATGACGGCGTTTGGCGCAGCGGTCCCGTCTCTTTTTATAATTAGGTACTTCATTATAGAATTACTATCGATTTTGATTGCGTTGAACTGGTATTTTATGATTTGAATACATTTTGTTTTGCAGTTTATGCCTTTGCTAAATATTGAAATGCAAGTGAAAATGTACATGACAAGATACAAGGACACATATTATTTTGAATGTTTATGGATTTAGAACAATGTTTATTAAGATCATGTCCTGTATTTTTAATGTAGGTGTAAATTAACTCTTCGATTTGATTTGTGGAAATATCCATCATTGTTATTATAGTTCAATCTCTTGGCATGAACTGATTACGTCATGATTTTATTGTTTAAAGAAAATACATTTTCGTCCAAATCGGTTCAGTCGTTTCGCGGTGGTTGAGCCTACGCATTGTAGTTAACGCATTTATTTTAGCTAGTAAGTATAATTTTCAGATATGTTTTTTACTGTGCTTTAAATAAAAAAAGTGAAGCCTTTAATTACTTTTTTATTTATTATAGCAAAGCCAGGTCTTCCAGGGTTTGAATTCTGATTTAAGCAATTATTTTTGTGTGTCATCAGCTGTAAGCTCTCACACTAGAATGATATTTTGCTGTTGCATTTTAAAAAACCGGTCAAGTTTGAGTCGGACTCGCACATGAATGGTTTCGTACGCAGCCATGGATCAACTTCACCTGTTGGACTTACTGTTCTTAAGTTTTACAGCGCAAGGATTGCTACTGCAGTTGTTTGTGAAGCTTTATGCTTGGCCGTCTGTACAAGATTAAACAATACAGATGTGCTGTACATACTTTCTTTTATGAAAGCAGACCAAGTATGCGTCATCTATACTCATCGTATTTCATTGGCACACTGGCAATCTTACTCGTTTAAATACAATACACTGATGACAAGGCTGGCCTCACTTTTGATGCGTTTTCGTGCAGAACGTACGAATATAAACAATACAGATGTACCAAGTACTATATTATGGGAGCGAGCACCCAGATGCATGCAAGTTATTCGTACGTACGTACCATACGTAAACATACGTTAGTCACGAAGGTCCGAAAACCAACCGAACTTGTTGGGATTTATTCTTACGTATTAAAGTTTGAACGATATCACTGAAACATTGCCTTTTTGATGGACAAAGATTTATTCAGTGGTAACGCTGAATTCGTACGAACATTTTCATACGTATACGTACGATGCAAATTCATATAAAAAGTGAGACCAGCCTGAGACAGTAGGTAATGACCAGTGGCGGTACTGTCATAGAAGCCCAAAAGCCCGGCTTGCCCTATCAAACTAAAATAAGTTCGCGCTCTTATTCATTCACTAACAAATCAAACGACTTTTTTAAAGCTACCGAAATTGTGGTTTTGCTGACATGTTCGCAAACTTCTGAGTGTTTTGCTGAACTAAAACTCTAGGCACGCCACCGGTTATGACTAGTATTAACAAGGTTTTTGTGGTAAGAAAAAAAAACCGTAAGAATTTAAAGATAATTTATTTGTACCAGTAAAATTTACTGCTTCAAAAACTATTGTACTTAATTACATTACATTTTATCCAGGCAGAGAAGTATACACTTGAAAATGTTTTGCATCGACATTAAGTTGAATCTTGTTTTGCAAGTATTAAATGGATTTTTTAAATGTGTGTAAATTTAAATAATTGCAAGATATGTTTCCTGTTATAAGGTATGGTAAGGAGCGAAGCGGTGCGGTTTTCTTTGCTAATTACTCCCAAAAACAATACAATACGCCAATTACATCAGGGTAATATTTATTTTTAAATTTTCATTTAACTTTTCAGTCTCAATTTCATCAAATTAGATTTCTTATACGTTATATTGATTGATTCTTTTTAATTAATTCATTTTCTTTTGTAAATATTTATTGTGTTATGTATGCAAACACAAATAATAGCTGCCGTGCGATAATTTACATAAAACAATAAGCAATTCCGTAGTAAATATATCAGTAAATAAATAGTATTTCAAACTTAAAACTAAACTTAGATAAAACGATCACACTTTAAAATAAAAGGTTACACAATAAAATAAAATTATACAAAATGATTAAAACAACTTCTTTTTATAAGTAAAACAACTTATTGGATTACATAAGTTTGTACACAAATTTTGTAGTATAACTGCAACCATAATTAAAGGAATTTATACAAAAATCGTTTTTATAGGTTATAAAATTTTCATCACACAAAAAACTATTAAATAAGACATGATATTTTTGTAAGTAATTTATCGATCAAACAGGGATTTTATACTACAATACTGTGAAACTTTTTGTTTTCAATTATTTTTTATTTTAATTTGAGTTTTTAACTCAAATACTTAATTTAAAATTTAAAGCAAGAAATTGCATTGTTTCTATTTTTTCACATAGTTTATATACTTTTAAGTAAAAGTTTTATTTTTATTTAAAAACATTATCCGAATGGCAAGGCAAAAAGATGAACATTCGAGTGATTAGACTTATTTAATAAAATTCATGCATTATGTACAAAGAAATTAAAACCTAAAAATAAAATAATAACTGTATTAAGTAGTTTACACAATAATAATCGATACACAAAATACTAATATTTTTATTATTCCAAATAGTAGTTCATTCAAAATATTACAAGGGAATATTAAATCGAAAATATTTACAATTATTTCTTTTCCCTCATGAAACGGGCGAAAATTTTAAAATTTGCTTAAATTCTTATAAAACTATAAGTACTGCAATATTAAAAAATTATCTTAATCTATTTTATATTATAAACGGGACGTTTATTCTCAGAAGGTGTTAATTATAACCTACACTTGATATTTTACTAATGTCATGAAAATTATTTTCGTAAAAAATAAGGTGGTTCTACTTGACACAGTTGCGATTCTCGTCGCGTGTTTTTGTTTATTTAATAAAACTGTATGATTTATTAACACGCTTTAAGCTATTGTAAACATAATATCTAAAAAAAAAAGAATTTTACATCTTAAGTAGCTGGAAAAAGCGTTTTTATAAGTTATGTAAGAAAATGAAGTAGATGTACAAAAAACAATGTGTAAAAATGTCCTTAAGGGATGTAGAAGGATACCACTGTGTCCCTATTAATAGTTATAATGGCGGGACATAGAGACGGGAGAGACCTTAAATAATCACTCTAGCTTTAGATTTTCTGCAATAGAATGTTCAGTAGTTATGGTAAGTTAAGGCTAATGGAGTCGTAGTTCCTGTCCTGGTCGGGGTGATTGAGCCGGGCCAGCACCTCTGCCTGCAGCGCGTGCAGCGAGCGCAGCGCGCGCGCGTCGGCCCGCGCGGCCAGCAGCAGCGCAGACACACAACTACAAGCGGTGGAAAGAATATGTGCCAGATAAATTCCTCGAAATTTAGACCGGTACGTATATTAAGTATTTATGCTGCCCTAAGAAAGTATATTTCTTTACACAATTCACAATTATTTAACTAGGGTTAGCTAGCCCACAGACATAAACAATAAAACGAGAACTTCCTCCCTCTTTTTGAAGTAAAAAATACGACTAGTAAACAGTTTTACTATTACGCATTCACTAATTAAAAGTCACTTGACGCTTGCATTCATTATAGTTTCCGGAAAATGTTTTTGTCTCACCGTGCTTGACGCCCCTGGTATTGCTAACGTCAGCTCGCCATCGTCAGGGTATTCATACTTCCTACTTGGTATCGAAAACGTTTATATAAGGTGACTGCTTACCATCAGGCGTGCCGTAAGCTTGTTTTCCAACTTAGTTTCAACATCTTTGAAACCCGTCGTTACGTTTTGAGACATTTGTCAAAAAAAATAAACATTTCAGAAGAACCGCCGCCTTTACTGCGGTCTGCCGAGCCTGGTAAACCACCAGGTGCTGTCAGAATGCGGTATGGCGTCTGTCAGTAGACTAGGGTATGTATTGGAGCCGGCTGTCACTGTCAAGCCAGAGCAGCGGAAATGGCTGCACTTTCACTCTTGGGTAAGTTTTGGTTGGCTTAAATAGGGTCTACACAATTTGAGTCGTCCCACATATAAGTGTTATTTTACATTTCCATTTGACGTTCATATTTAATACTTCCTTTAAAGTAAATAATTATTCCACTAGCTGATGCCACAGCTTCACACTGGTAAAAACTCCTTTATACCGGTATTAATGTTGTCAAAAATGTTGACAAATTCACGAGAATCGATTTCTACACCAATCACAATTGACTTCAAAAATGTAAAGCCTTTTACAATAGTTTAATTTTAAGTGTAACTGACATACGATCGTACGTGTCAAAATAAACTAAACTTGGTTTTCAGTGCAAGGAATCACCGCAACCGATGACCTGCTTGATGGAGAAGATGGGCGTTCTAAACAAATTCAATTTCCTGGACTATTTCAAAATGAAAGACTATTTGAAGTCGTTCACTCACTCACGTTCAGAATGGTCCGCTTTGAGTGATGTCTATGTAAATATGTTTATGCAATCGCCTTCGTATAATGGATACTGCAGTTCTCCAAGGAAAATGCTAAACGTATTGCATGCTATGATTTCGGTAAGTCCATGCCATTAATAGTCATGATGATGTTGTGTTTTAAACCTATTGTAACTAAAATTTGATATTTATTACTGAAGTAGTTAAACTAACAAACTGTCAAGTGAAATTATCAAGCATCAAGCATGTTTACCAAAGGGTAAAAATCAGGACTCTTTTATTAAGGCACTTCGATTTCCGTACGTCTCTCTGCGGGCTGTATCTCAAGAACAAAAATTTAATGTGGCTAACATATAAGAAACGCGATTTTCAACATTTTTTGGTTACTCTTGTTTCTTTTATAAAATTATCTAAAACGCATATAATGTTTAATCTTATAAGATGGTACGGAACCCACCATTTGTGAGTCCGACTCATACTTGACCGTTTTTTTGTTTTAACTAATTTACAGATAATGGATATTTTCATTTACTTGTGACTTGTATAGTTTTAAAAAGTACACTATATAATGTATGTCTTTTGTCAAATTGTATGATTCTATATCAACAGGCAGATTATTTTATTTCTGGGTCTAATAGGATTTGCTACAAATCAAATCAAATCAAAATCAAAAATCATTTATTGCAAATAGATTTTTACAAATACTTTTGCACGTCAAATAAATACATACACCAAAAATGCTTAACACGAAATAAACTTAACTTAACTTGCTAAAACTTAATATAAACACCAGAGAAAATGTCATGGCCATGAAGTTCTTGTCAAAAAAAAATTCTTGGTTTAATGAAGTGTTCCTTTTTCCGATATTTAGGTTACTTTTGACAGGTTTTAATTAATCACCAACAATATTTTCCAGACATGCCCAATCGAGAGGCGAAGTAACACGCAGGAGTGTCAAAACTTTTTCCTCGAACTGTCAAAAAATCAAAACGTCACGGAAATGAAACGAACTAACTTTAGAACTTACATACCTCATGTCAACGTGCCAAGTTTTAAATTTGACGGTTCATTCCTAGAGAGAAAGAAACCGCTCGATCTTTTTAGTATTAAGCCAGCTACTTTGAGTAAAAGGCCTTTGGTTATTTTACCAGTGTATTTGAGATACAATCTAACAAGACCGATACCAAATGACGGCGTTTGGCGCAGCGGTCCCGTCTCTTTTTATAATTAGGTACTTCATTATAGAATTACTATCGATTTTGATTGCGTTGAACTGGTATTTTATGATTTGAATACATTTTTTTTGCAGTTTATGCCTTTGCTAAATATTGAAATGCAAGTGAAAATGTACATGACAAGATACAATGACACATATTATTTTGAATGTTTATGGATTTAGAACAATGTTTATTAAGATCATGTCCTGTATTTATAATGTACGTGTAAATTAACTCTTCGATTTGATTTGTGGAAATATCCATCATTGTTATTATAGTTCAATCTCTTGGCATGAACTGATTACGTCATGATTTTATTGTTTAAAGAAAATACATTTTCGTCCAAATCGGTTCAGTCGTTTCGCGGTGGTTGAGCCTATGCATTGTAGTTAACGCATTTATTTTAGCTAGTAAGTATAATTTTCAGATATGTTTTTTAGTGTGCTTTAAATAAAAAAAGTGAAGCCTTTAATTACTTTTTTATTTATTATAGCAAAGCCAGGTCTTCCAGGGTTTAAATTCTGATTTAAGCAATTATTTTTGTGTGTCATCAGCTGTAAGCTCTCACACTAGAATGATATTTTGCTGTTGCATTTAAAAAAACCGGTCAAGTTTGAGTCGGACTCGCACATGAATGGTTTCGTACGCAGCCATGGATCAACTTCACCTGTTGGACTTACTGTTCTTAAGTTTTACAGCGCAAGGATTGCTACTGCAGTTGTTTGTGAAGCTTTATGCTTGGCCGTCTGTACAAGATTAAACAATACAGATGTGCTGTACATACTTTCTTTTATGAAACCAGACCAAGTATGCGTCATCTATACTCATGGTATTTCACTGGCACACTGGCAATCTTACTCGCTTAAATACAATACACTGATGACAAGGCTGGCCTCACTTTTGATGCGTTTTCGTGCAGAACGTACGAATATAAACAATACAGATGTACCAAGTACTATATTATGGGAGCGAGCACCCAGATGCATGCAAGTTATTCGTACGTACGTACCATACGTAAACATACGTTAGTCACGAAGGTCCGAAAACCAACCGAACTTGTTGGGATTTATTCTTACGTATTAAAGTTTGAACGATATCACTGAAACATTGCCTTTTTGATGGACAAAGATTTATTCAGTGGTAACGCTGAATTCGTACGAACATTTTCATACGTATACGTACGATGCAAATTCATATAAAAAGTGAGACCAGCCTGAGACAGTAGGTAATGACCAGTGG
This sequence comes from Choreutis nemorana, assembly GCA_949316135.1. Taxonomy (NCBI): domain Eukaryota; kingdom Metazoa; phylum Arthropoda; class Insecta; order Lepidoptera; family Choreutidae; genus Choreutis; species Choreutis nemorana. Next base: position 1,977,584 of record OX438609.1, read on the forward strand.
CGGTACTGTCATAGAAGCCCAAAAGCCCGGCTTGCCCTATCAAACTAAAATAAGTTCGCGCTCTTATTCATTCACTAACAAATCAAACGACTTTTTTAAAGCTACCGAAATTGTGGTTTTGCTGACATGTTCGCAAACTTCTGAGTGTTTTGCTGAAGTAAAACTCTAGGCACGCCACCGGTTATGACTAGTATTAACAAGGTTTTTGTGGTAAGAAAAAAAAAACCGTAAGAATTTAAAGAAAATTTATTTGTACCAGTAAAATTTACTGCTTCAAAAACTATTGTACTTAATTACATTACATTTTATCCAGGCAGAGAAGTATACACTTGAAAATGTTTTGCATCGACATTAAGTTGAATCTTGTTTTGCAAGTATTAAATAGATTTTTTAAATGTGTGTAAATTTAAATAATTGCAAGATATGTTTCCTGTTATAAGGTATGGTAAGGAGCGAAGCGGTGCGGTTTTCTTTGCTAATTACTCCCAAAAACAATACAATACGCCAATTACATTAGGGTAATATTTATTTTTTAATTTTCATTTAACTTTTCAGTCTCAATTTCATCAAATTAGATTTCTTATACGTTATATTGATTGATTCTTTTTAATTAATTCATTTTCTTTTGTAAATATTTATTGTGTTATGTATGCAAACACAAATAATAGCTGCCGTGCGATAATTTACATAAAACAATAAGCAATTCCGTAGTAAATATATCAGTAAATAAATAGTATTTCAAACTTAAAACTAAACTTAGATAAAACGATCACACTTTAAAATAAAAGGTTACACAATAAAATAAAATTATACAAAATGATTAAAACAACTTCTTTTTATAAGTAAAACGACTTATTGGATTACATAAGTTTGTACACAAATTTTGTAGTATAACTGCAACCATAATTAAAGGAATTTATACAAAAATCGTTTTTATAGGTTATAAAATTTTCATCACACAAAAAACTATTAAATAAGACATGATATTTTTGTAAGTAATTTATCGATCAAACAGGGATTTTATACTACAATACTGTGAAACTTTTTGTTTTCAATTATTTTTTATTTTAATTTGAGTTTTTAACTCAAATACTTAATTTAAAATTTAAAGCAAGAAATTGCATTGTTTCTATTTTTTCACATAGTTTATATACTTTTAAGTAAAAGTTTTATTTTTATTTAAAAACATTATCCGAATGGCAAGGCAAAAAGATGAACATTCGAGTGATTAGACTTATTTAATAAAATTCATGCATTATGTACAAAGAAATTAAAACGTAAAAATAAAATAATAACTGTATTAAGTAGTTTACACAATAATAATCGATACACAAAATACTAATATTTTTATTATTCCAAATAGTAGTTCATTCAAAATATTACAAGGGAATATTAAATCGAAAATATTTACAATTATTTCTTTTCCCTCATGAAACGGGCGAAAATTTTAAAATTTGCTTAAATTCTTATAAAACTATAAGTACTGCAATATTAAAAAATTATCTTAATCTATTTTATATTATAAACGGGACGTTTATTCTCAGAAGGTGTTAATTATAACCTACACTTGATATTTTACTAATGTCATGAAAATTATTTTCGTAAAAAATAAGGTGGTTCTACTTGACACAGTTGCGATTCTCGTCGCGTGTTTTTGTTTATTTAATAAAACTGTATGATTTATTAACACGCTTTAAGCTATTGTAAACATAATATCTAAAAAAAAAAGAATTTTACATCTTAAGTAGCTGGAAAAAGCGTTTTTATAAGTTATGTAAGAAAATGAAGTAGATGTACAAAAAACAATGTGTAAAAATGTCCTTAAGGGATGTAGAAGGATACCACTGTGTCCCTATTAATAGTTATAATGGCGGGACATAGAGACGGGAGAGACCTTAAATAATCACTCTAGCTTTAGATTTTCTGCAATAGAATGTTCAGTAGTTATGGTAAGTTAAGGCTAATGGAGTCGTAGTTCCTGTCCTGGTCGGGGTGATTGAGCCGGGCCAGCACCTCTGCCTGCAGCGCGTGCAGCGAGCGCAGCGCGCGCGCGTCGGCCCGCGCGGCCAGCAGCAGCGCAGACACACAACTACAAGCGGTGGAAAGAATATGTGCCAGATAAATTCCTCGAAATTTAGACCGGTACGTATATTAAGTATTTATGCTGCCCTAAGAAAGTATATTTCTTTACACAATTCACAATTATTTAACTAGGGTTAGCTAGCCCACAGACATAAACAATAAAACGAGAACTTCCTCCCTCTTTTTGAAGTAAAAAATACGACTAGTAAACAGTTTTACTATTACGCATTCACTAATTAAAAGTCACTTGACGCTTGCATTCATTATAGTTTCCGGAAAATGTTTTTGTCTCACCGTGCTTGACGCCCCTGGTATTGCTAACGTCAGCTCGCCATCGTCAGGGTATTCATACTTCCTACTTGGTATCGAAAACGTTTATATAAGGTGACTGCTTACCATCAGGCGTGCCGTAAGCTTGTTTTCCAACTTAGTTTCAACATCTTTGAAACCCGTCGTTACGTTTTGAGACATTTGTCAAAAAAAATAAACATTTCAGAAGAACCGCCGCCTTTACTGCGGTCTGCCGAGCCTGGTAAACCACCAGGTGCTGTCAGAATGCGGTATGGCGTCTGTCAGTAGACTAGGGTATGTATTGGAGCCGGCTGTCACTGTCAAGCCAGAGCAGCGGAAATGGCTGCACTTTCACTCTTGGGTAAGTTTTGGTTGGCTTAAATAGGGTCTACACAATTTGAGTCGTCCCACATATAAGTGTTATTTTACATTTCCATTTGACGTTCATATTTAATACTTCCTTTAAAGTAAATAATTATTCCACTAGCTGATGCCACAGCTTCACACTGGTAAAAACTCCTTTATACCGGTATTAATGTTGTCAAAAATGTTGACAAATTCACGAGAATCGATTTCTACACCAATCACAATTGACTTCAAAAATGTAAAGCCTTTTACAATAGTTTAATTTTAAGTGTAACTGACATACGATCGTACGTGTCAAAATAAACTAAACTTGGTTTTCAGTGCAAGGAATCACCGCAACCGATGACCTGCTTGATGGAGAAGATGGGCGTTCTAAACAAATTCAATTTCCTGGACTATTTCAAAATGAAAGACTATTTGAAAGACTATTTGAACTCACTCACGTTCAGAATGGTCCGCTTTGAGTGATGTCTATGTAAATATGTTTATGCAATCGCCTTCGTATAATGGATACTGCAGTTCTCCAAGGAAAATGCTAAACGTATTGCATGCTATGATTTCGGTAAGTCCATGCCATTAATAGTCATGATGATGTTGTGTTTTAAACCTATTGTAACTAAAATTTGATATTTATTACTGAAGTAGTTAAACTAACAAACTGTCAAGTGAAATTATCAAGCATCAAGCATGTTTACCAAAGGGTAAAAATCAGGACTCTTTTATTAAGGCACTTCGATTTCCGTACGTCTCTCTGCGGGCTGTATCTCAAGAACAAAAATTTAATGTGGCTAACATATAAGAAACGCGATTTTCAACATTTTTTGGTTACTCTTGTTTCTTTTATAAAATTATCTAAAACGCATATAATGTTTAATCTTATAAGATGGTACGGAACCCACCATTTGTGAGTCCGACTCATACTTGACCGTTTTTTTGTTTTAACTAATTTACAGATAATGGATATTTTCATTTACTTGTGACTTGTATAGTTTTAAAAAGTACACTATATAATGTATGTCTTTTGTCAAATTGTATGATTCTATATCAACAGGCAGATTATTTTATTTCTGGGTCTAATAGGATTTGCTACAAATCAAATCAAATCAAAATCAAAAATCATTTATTGCAAATAGATTTTTACAAATACTTTTGCACGTCAAATAAATACATACACCAAAAATGCTTAACACGAAATAAACTTAACTTAACTTGCTAAAACTTAATATAAACACCAGAGAAAATGTCATGGCCATGAAGTTCTTGTCAAAAAAAAATTCTTGGTTTAATGAAGTGTTCCTTTTTCCGATATTTAGGTTACTTTTGACAGGTTTTAATTAATCACCAACAATATTTTCCAGACATGCCCAATCGAGAGGCGAAGTAACACGCAGGAGTGTCAAAACTTTTTCCTCGAACTGTCAAAAAATCAAAACGTCACGGAAATGAAACGAACTAACTTTAGAACTTACATACCTCATGTCAACGTGCCAAGTTTTAAATTTGACGGTTCATTCCTAGAGAGAAAGAAACCGCTCGATCTTTTTAGTATTAAGCCAGCTACTTTGAGTAAAAGGCCTTTGGTTATTTTACCAGTGTATTTGAGATACAATCTAACAAGACCGATACCAAATGACGGCGTTTGGCGCAGCGGTCCCGTCTCTTTTTATAATTAGGTACTTCATTATAGAATTACTATCGATTTTGATTGCGTTGAACTGGTATTTTATGATTTGAATACATTTTTTTTGCAGTTTATGCCTTTGCTAAATATTGAAATGCAAGTGAAAATGTACATGACAAGATACAATGACACATATTATTTTGAATGTTTATGGATTTAGAACAATGTTTATTAAGATCATGTCCTGTATTTATAATGTACGTGTAAATTAACTCTTCGATTTGATTTGTGGAAATATCCATCATTGTTATTATAGTTCAATCTCTTGGCATGAACTGATTACGTCATGATTTTATTGTTTAAAGAAAATACATTTTCGTCCAAATCGGTTCAGTCGTTTCGCGGTGGTTGAGCCTATGCATTGTAGTTAACGCATTTATTTTAGCTAGTAAGTATAATTTTCAGATATGTTTTTTAGTGTGCTTTAAATAAAAAAAGTGAAGCCTTTAATTACTTTTTTATTTATTCTAGCAAAGCCAGGTCTTCCATGGTTTGAATTCTGATTTAAGCAATTATTTTTGTGTGTCATCAGCTGTAAGCTCTCACACTAGAATGATATTTTGCTGTTGCATTTAAAAAAACCGGTCAAGTTTGAGTCGGACTCGCACATGAATGGTTTCGTACGCAGCCATGGATCAACTTCACCTGTTGGACTTACTGTTCTTAAGTTTTACAGCGCAAGGATTGCTACTGCAGTTGTTTGTGAAGCTTTATGCTTGGCCGTCTGTACAAGATTAAACAATACAGATGTGCTGTACATACTTTCTTTTATGAAACCAGACCAAGTATGCGTCATCTATACTCATGGTATTTCACTGGCACACTGGCAATCTTACTCGCTTAAATACAATACACTGATGACAAGGCTGGCCTCACTTTTGATGCGTTTTCGTGCAGAACGTACGAATATAAACAATACAGATGTACCAAGTACTATATTATGGGAGCGAGCACCCAGATGCATGCAAGTTATTCGTACGTACGTACCATACGTAAACATACGTTAGTCACGAAGGTCCGAAAACCAACCGAACTTGTTGGGATTTATTCGTACGTATTAAAGTTTGAACGATATCACTGAAACATTGCCTTTTTGATGGACAAAGATTTATTCAGTGGTAACGCTGAATTCGTACGAACATTTTCATACGTATACGTACGATGCAAATTCATATAAAAAGTGAGACCAGCCTGAGACAGTAGGTAATGACCAGTGGCGGTACTGTCATAGAAGCCCAAAAGCCCGGCTTGCCCTATCAAACTAAAATAAGTTCGCGCTCTTATTCATTCACTAACAAATCAAACGACTTTTTTAAAGCTACCGAAATTGTGGTTTTGCTGACATGTTCGCAAACTTCTGAGTGTTTTGCTGAAGTAAAACTCTAGGCACGCCACCGGTTATGACTAGTATTAACAAGGTTTTTGTGGTAAGAAAAAAAAAACCGTAAGAATTTAAAGAAAATTTATTTGTACCAGTAAAATTTACTGCTTCAAAAACTATTGTACTTAATTACATTACATTTTATCCAGGCAGAGAAGTATACACTTGAAAATGTTTTGCATCGACATTAAGTTGAATCTTGTTTTGCAAGTATTAAATAGATTTTTTAAATGTGTGTAAATTTAAATAATTGCAAGATATGTTTCCTGTTATAAGGTATGGTAAGGAGCGAAGCGGTGCGGTTTTCTTTGCTAATTACTCCCAAAAACAATACAATACGCCAATTACATTAGGGTAATATTTATTTTTTAATTTTCATTTAACTTTTCAGTCTCAATTTCATCAAATTAGATTTCTTATACGTTATATTGATTGATTCTTTTTAATTAATTCATTTTCTTTTGTAAATATTTATTGTGTTATGTATGCAAACACAAATAATAGCTGCCGTGCGATAATTTACATAAAACAATAAGCAATTCCGTAGTAAATATATCAGTAAATAAATAGTATTTCAAACTTAAAACTAAACTTAGATAAAACGATCACACTTTAAAATAAAAGGTTACACAATAAAATAAAATTATACAAAATGATTAAAACAACTTCTTTTTATAAGTAAAACAACTTATTGGATTACATAAGTTTGTACACAAATTTTGTAGTATAACTGCAACCATAATTAAAGGAATTTATACAAAAATCGTTTTTATAGGTTATAAAATTTTCATCACACAAAAAACTATTAAATAAGACATGATATTTTTGTAAGTAATTTATCGATCAAACAGGGATTTTATACTACAATACTGTGAAACTTTTTGTTTTCAATTATTTTTTATTTTAATTTGAGTTTTTAACTCAAATACTTAATTTAAAATTTAAAGCAAGAAATTGCATTGTTTCTATTTTTTCACATAGTTTATATACTTTTAAGTAAAAGTTTTATTTTTATTTAAAAACATTATCCGAATGGCAAGGCAAAAAGATGAACATTCGAGTGATTAGACTTATTTAATAAAATTCATGCATTATGTACAAAGAAATTAAAACGTAAAAATAAAATAATAACTGTATTAAGTAGTTTACACAATAATAATCGATACACAAAATACTAATATTTTTATTATTCCAAATAGTAGTTCATTCAAAATATTACAAGGGAATATTAAATCGAAAATATTTACAATTATTTCTTTTCCCTCATGAAACGGGCGAAAATTTTAAAATTTGCTTAAATTCTTATAAAACTATAAGTACTGCAATATTAAAAAATTATCTTAATCTATTTTATATTATAAACGGGACGTTTATTCTCAGAAGGTGTTAATTATAACCTACACTTGATATTTTACTAATGTCATGAAAATTATTTTCGTAAAAAATAAGGTGGTTCTACTTGACACAGTTGCGATTCTCGTCGCGTGTTTTTGTTTATTTAATAAAACTGTATGATTTATTAACACGCTTTAAGCTATTGTAAACATAATATCTAAAAAAAAAAGAATTTTACATCTTAAGTAGCTGGAAAAAGCGTTTTTATAAGTTATGTAAGAAAATGAAGTAGATGTACAAAAAACAATGTGTAAAAATGTCCTTAAGGGATGTAGAAGGATACCACTGTGTCCCTATTAATAGTTATAATGGCGGGACATAGAGACGGGAGAGATCTTAAATAATCACTCTAGCTTTAGATTTTCTGCAATAGAATGTTCAGTAGTTAGGGTAAGTTAAGGCTAATGGAGTCGTAGTTCCTGTCCTGGTCGGGGTGATTGAGCCGGGCCAGCACCTCGGCCTGCAGCGCGTGCAGCGAGCGCAGCGCGCGCGCGTCGGCCCGCGCGGCCAGCAGCAGCGCAGACACACAACTACAAGCGGTGGAAAGAATATGTGCCAGATAAATTCCTCGAAATTTAGACCGGTACGTATATTAAGTATTTATGCTGCCCTAAGAAAGTATATTTCTTTACACAATTCACAATTATTTAACTAGGGTTAGCTAGCCCACAGACATAAACAATAAAACGAGAACTTCCTCCCTCTTTTTGAAGTAAAAAATACGACTAGTAAACAGTTTTACTATTACGCATTCACTAATTAAAAGTCACTTGACGCTTGCATTCATTATAGTTTCCGGAAAATGTTTTTGTCTCACCGTGCTTGACGCCCCTGGTATTGCTAACGTCAGCTGGCCATCGTCAGGGTATTCATACTTCCTACTTGGTATCGAAAACGTTTATATAAGGTGACTGCTTACCATCAGGCGTGCCGTAAGCTTGTTTTCCAACTTAGTTTCAACATCTTTGAAACCCGTCGTTACGTTTTGAGACATTTGTCAAAAAAAATAAACATTTCAGAAGAACCGCCGCCTTTACTGCGGTCTGCCGAGCCTGGTAAACCACCAGGTGCTGTCAGAATGCGGTATGGCGTCTGTCAGTAGACTAGAGTATGTATTGGAGCCGGCTGTCACTGTCAAGCCAGAGCAGCGGAAATGGCTGCACTTTCACTCTTGGGTAAGTTTTGGTTGGCTTAAATAGGGGCTACACAATTTGAGTCATCCCACATATAAGTTTTATTTTACATTTCCATTTGACGTTTATATTTAATACTTCCTTTAAAGTAAATAATTATTCCACTAGCTGATGTTACAGCTTCACTTTTTTTTTTTTTGGACCCTAACTGCGGCCCTATTGGCCTTCGCAGCGTAACCGGACTAACCGCGCGGCGAGTGCTTCCCCGCAAGGGAGCGAGGCGCAGCGTAGCTGCGCGTCGCCTCCTTGCGTCGACGCCCTCAAAGCCGGGCATTACGTTGGGTCTACAAGCCTTAAGGCTAGGAGGCCTCAAAACTTGTAGCCCCAACGGGGTTATTTTAATTTTGGATGTAGCACAAAAGGTGCTACATCCCTCAACGGGTGCAAAGTGCAGATCTAGACTACAGGCTCGTCCTAAGGGCACCCATAGTGGGCTCGGACCTTACTTAGGTGGCGCTGTTTTGTGCGAGTGAATTTATTCTGACTACTGAGAGAGACGCTTGGTGTGGATGGGCCGGCCCTTCCACGCCAAGTCGTCCTAACCGACTGGTGACACCGGCTAGTCTCATCGGATGTGACAACAGCCTGTAGGGTTGTCCGCTGAGAGAGGCTCAGACGTTCCAACCGGACTGGGAACTGAACAGCTTCACTCTGGTAAAAACTCCTTTATACCGGTATTAATGTTGTCAAAAATGTTGACAAATTCACGAGAATCGATTTCTACACCAATCACAATCGACTTCAAAAATGTAAAGCCTTTTACAATAGTTTAATTTTAAGTGTAACTGACATACGATCGTACGTGTCAAAATAAACTAAACTTGGTTTTCAGTGCAAAGAATCACCGCAACCGATGACCTGCTTGATGGAGAAGATGGGCGTTCTAAACAAATTCAATTTCCTGGACTATTTCAAAATGAAAGACTATTTGAAGTCGTTCACTCACTCACGTTCAGAATGGTCCGCTTTGAGTGATGTCTATGTAAATATGTTTATGCAATCGCCTTTGTATAATGGATACTGCAGTTCTCCAAGGAAAATGCTAAACGTATTGCATTCTATGATTTCGGTAAGTCCTTGCCATTAATAGTCATGATGATGTTGTGTTTTAAACCTATTGTAACTAAAATTTGATATTTATTACTGAAGTAGTTAAACTAACAAACTGTCAAGTGAAATTATCAAGCATCAAGCATGTTTACCAAAGGGTAAAAATCAGGACTCTTTTATTAGGGCACTTCGATTTCCGTACGTCTCTCTGCGGGCTGTATCTCAAGAAAAAAAATTTAATGTGGCTAACATATAAGAAACGCGATTTTCAACATTTTTGGGTTACTCTTGTTGCTTTTATAAAATTATCTAAAACGCATATAATGTTTAATCTTATAAGATGGTACGGAACCCACCATTTGTGAGTCCGACTCATACTTGACCGTTTTTTTGTTTTAACTAATTTACAGATAATGGATTTTTTCATTTACTTGTGACTTGTATAGTTTTAAAAAGTACACTATATAATGTATGTCTTTTGTCAAATTGCATGTTTCTATATCAACAGGCAGGTTATATTATTTCTTGGTCTAATAGGATTTGCTACAAATCAAATCAAAATCAAAAATCATTTATTGCAAATAGATTTTTACAAATACTTTTGCACGTCAAATAAATACATACACCAAAAATGCTTAACACGAAATAAACTTAACTTAACTTGCTAAAACTTAATATAAACACCAGAGAAATTATCATGGCCATGAAGTTCTTGTCAAAAAAAAATTCTTGGTTTAATGAAGTGTTCCTTTTTCCGATATTTAGGTTACTTTTGACAGGTTTTAATTAATCACCAACAATATTTTCCAGACATGCCCAATGGAGAGGCGAAGTAAAACGCAGGAGTGTCAAAACTTTTTCCTCGAACTGTCAAAAAATCAAAACGTCACGGAAATGAAACGAACTAACTTTAGAACTTACATACCTCATGTCAACGTGCCAAGTTTTAAATTTGACGGTTCATTCCTAGAGAGAAAGAAACCGCTCGATCTTTTTAGTATTAAGCCAGCTACTTTGAGTAAAAGGCCTTTGGTTATTTTACCAGTGTATTTGAGATACAATCTAACAAGACCGATACCAAATGACGGCGTTTGGCGCAGCGGTCCCGTCTCTTTTTATAATTAGGTACTTCATTATAGAATTACTATCGATTTTGATTGCGTTGAACTGGTATTTTATGATTTGAATACATTTTTTTTGCAGTTTATGCCTTTGCTAAATATTGAAATGCAAGTGAAAATGTACATGACAGGATACAATGACACATATTATTTTGAATGTTTATGGATTTAGAACAATGTTTATTAAGATCATGTCCTGTATTTATAATGTAGGTGTAAATTAACTCTTCGATTTGATTTGTGGAAATATCCATCATTGTTATTATAGTTCAATCTCTTGGCATGAACTGATTACGTCATGATTTTATTGTTTAAAGAAAATACATTTTCGTCCAAATCGGTTCAGTCGTTTCGCGGTGGTTGAGCCTACGCATTGTAGTTAACGCATTTATTTTAGCTAGTAAGTATAATTTTCAGATATGTTTTTTAGTGTGCTTTTAATAAAAAAAGTGAAGCCTTTAATTACTTTTTTATTTATTATAGCAAAGCCAGGTCTTCCAGGGTTTGAATTCTGATTTAAGCAATTATTTTTGTGTGTCATCGGCTGTAAGCTCTCACACTAGAATGATATTTTGCTGTTGCATATTTAAAAAACCGGTCAAGTTTGAGTCGGACTCGCACATGAATGGTTTCGTACGCAGCCATGGATCAACTTCACCTGTTGGACTTACTGTTCTTAAGTTTTACAGCGCAAGGATTGCTACTGCAGTTGTTTGTGAAGCTTTATGCTTGGCCGTCTGTACAAGATTAAACAATACAGATGTGCTGTACATACTTTCTTTTATGAAACCAGACCAAGTATGCGTCATCTATACTCATGGTATTTCACTGGCACACTGGCAATCTTACTCGCTTAAATACAATACACTGATGACAAGGCTGGCCTCACTTTTGATGCGTTTTCGTGCAGAACGTACGAATATAAACAATACAGATGTACCAAGTACTATACTATGGGAGCGAGCACCCAGATGCATGCAAGTTATTCGTACGTACGTACCATACGTAAACATACGTTAGTCACGAAGGTCCGAAAACCAACCGAACTTGTTGGGATTTATTCGTACGTATTAAAGTTTGAACGATATCACTGAAACATTGCCTTTTTGATGGACAAAGACTTATTCAGTGGTAACGCTGAATTCGTACGAACATTTTCATACGTATTCGTACGATGCAAATTCATATAAAAAGTGAGACCAGCCTGAGACAGTAGGTAATGACCAGTGGCGGTACTGTCATAGAAGCCCAAAATCCCGTCTTGCCCTATCAAACTAAAATAAGTTCGCGCTCTTATTCATTCATTAACAAATCAAACGACTTTTTTAAAGCTACCGAAATTGTGGTTTTGCTGACATGTTCGCAAACTTCTGAGTGTTTTGCTGAACTAAAACTCTAGGCACGCCACCGGTTATGACTAGTATTAACAAGGTTTTTGTGGTAAGAAAAAAAAACCGTAAGAATTTAAAGAAAATTTATTTGTACCAGTAAAATTTACTGCTTCAAAAACTATTGTACTTAATTACATTACATTTTATCCAGGCAGAGAAGTATACACTTGAAAATGTTTTGCATCGACATTAAGTTGAATCTTGTTTTGCAAGTATTAAATGGATTTTTTAAATGTGTGTAAATTTAAATAATTGCAAGATATGTTTCCTGTTATAAGGTATGGTAAGGAGCGAAGCGGTGCGGTTTTCTTTGCTAATTACTCCCAAAAACAATACAATACGCCAATTACATCAGGGTAATATTTATTTTTTAATTTTCATTTAACTTTTCAGTCTCAATTTCATCAAATTAGATTTCTTATACGTTATATTGATTGATTCTTTTTAATTAATTCATTTTCTTTTGTAAATATTTATTGTGTTATGTATGCAAACACAAATAATAGCTGCCGTGCGATAATTTACATAAAACAATAAGCAATTCCGTAGTAAATATATCAGTAAATAAATAGTATTTCAAACTTAAAACTAAACTTAGATAAAACGATCACACTTTAAAATAAAAGGTTACACAATAAAATAAAATTATACAAAATGATTAAAACAACTTCTTTTTATAAGTAAAACAACTTATTGGATTACATAAGTTTGTACACAAATTTTGTAGTATAACTGCAACCATAATTAAAGGAATTTATACAAAAATCGTTTTTATAGGTTATAAAATTTTCATCACACAAAAAACTATTAAATAAGACATGATATTTTTGTAAGTAATTTATCGATCAAACAGGGATTTTATACTACAATACTGTGAAACTTTTTGTTTTCAATTATTTTATTTTAATTTGAGTTTTTAACTCAAATACTTAATTTAAAATTTAAAGCAAGAAATTGCATTGTTTCTATTTTTTCACATAGTTTATATACTTTTAAGTAAAAGTTTTATTTTTATTTAAAAACATTATCCGAATGGCAAGGCAAAAAGATGAACATTCGAGTGATTAGACTTATTTAATAAAATTCATGCATTATGTACAAAGAAATTAAAACCTAAAAATAAAATAATAACTGTATTAAGTAGTTTACACAATAATAATCGATACACAAAATACTAATATTTTTATTATTCCAAATAGTAGTTCATTCAAAATATTACAAGGGAATATTAAATCGAAAATATTTACAATTATTTCTTTTCCCTCATGAAACGGGCGAAAATTTTAAAATTTGCTTAAATTCTTATAAAACTATAAGTACTGCAATATTAAAAAATTATCTTAATCTATTTTATATTATAAACGGGACGTTTATTCTCAGAAGGTGTTAATTATAACCTACACTTGATATTTTACTAATGTCATGAAAATTATTTTCGTAAAAAATAAGGTGGTTCTACTTGACACAGTTGCGATTCTCGTCGCGTGTTTTTGTTTATTTAATAAAACTGTATGATTTATTAACACGCTTTAAGCTATTGTAAACATAATATCTAAAAAAAAAAGAATTTTACATCTTAAGTAGCTGGAAAAAGCGTTTTTATAAGTTATGTAAGAAAATGAAGTAGATGTACAAAAAACAATGTGTAAAAATGTCCTTAAGGGATGTAGAAGGATACCACTGTGTCCCTATTAATAGTTATAATGGCGGGACATAGAGACGGGAGAGATCTTAAATAATCACTCTAGCTTTAGATTTTCTGCAATAGAATGTTCAGTAGTTAGGGTAAGTTAAGGCTAATGGAGTCGTAGTTCCTGTCCTGGTCGGGGTGATTGAGCCGGGCCAGCACCTCGGCCTGCAGCGCGTGCAGCGAGCGCAGCGCGCGCGCGTCGGCCCGCGCGGCCAGCAGCAGCGCAGACACACAACTACAAGCGGTGGAAAGAATATGTGCCAGATAAATTCCTCGAAATTTAGACCGGTACGTATATTAAGTATTTATGCTGCCCTAAGAAAGTATATTTCTTTACACAATTCACAATTATTTAACTAGGGTTAGCTAGCCCACAGACATAAACAATAAAACGAGAACTTCCTCCCTCTTTTTGAAGTAAAAAATACGACTAGTAAACAGTTTTACTATTACGCATTCACTAATTAAAAGTCACTTGACGCTTGCATTCATTATAGTTTCCGGAAAATGTTTTTGTCTCACCGTGCTTGACGCCCCTGGTATTGCTAACGTCAGCTGGCCATCGTCAGGGTATTCATACTTCCTACTTGGTATCGAAAACGTTTATATAAGGTGACTGCTTACCATCAGGCGTGCCGTAAGCTTGTTTTCCAACTTAGTTTCAACATCTTTGAAACCCGTCGTTACGTTTTGAGACATTTGTCAAAAAAAATAAACATTTCAGAAGAACCGCCGCCTTTACTGCGGTCTGCCGAGCCTGGTAAACCACCAGGTGCTGTCAGAATGCGGTATGGCGTCTGTCAGTAGACTAGAGTATGTATTGGAGCCGGCTGTCACTGTCAAGCCAGAGCAGCGGAAATGGCTGCACTTTCACTCTTGGGTAAGTTTTGGTTGGCTTAAATAGGGGCTACACAATTTGAGTCATCCCACATATAAGTTTTATTTTACATTTCCATTTGACGTTTATATTTAATACTTCCTTTAAAGTAAATAATTATTCCACTAGCTGATGTTACAGCTTCACTTTTTTTTTTTTTGGACCCTAACTGCGGCCCTATTGGCCTTCGCAGCGTAACCGGACTAACCGCGCGGCGAGTGCTTCCCCGCAAGGGAGCGAGGCGCAGCGTAGCTGCGCGTCGCCTCCTTGCGTCGACGCCCTCAAAGCCGGGCATTACGTTGGGTCTACAAGCCTTAAGGCTAGGAGGCCTCAAAACTTGTAGCCCCAACGGGGTTATTTTAATTTTGGATGTAGCACAAAAGGTGCTACATCCCTCAACGGGTGCAAAGTGCAGATCTAGACTACAGGCTCGTCCTAAGGGCACCCATAGTGGGCTCGGACCTTACTTAGGTGGCGCTGTTTTGTGCGAGTGAATTTATTCTGACTACTGAGAGAGACGCTTGGTGTGGATGGGCCGGCCCTTCCACGCCAAGTCGTCCTAACCGACTGGTGACACCGGCTAGTCTCATCGGATGTGACAACAGCCTGTAGGGTTGTCCGCTGAGAGAGGCTCAGACGTTCCAACCGGACTGGGAACTGAACAGCTTCACTCTGGTAAAAACTCCTTTATACCGGTATTAATGTTGTCAAAAATGTTGACAAATTCACGAGAATCGATTTCTACACCAATCACAATCGACTTCAAAAATGTAAAGCCTTTTACAATAGTTTAATTTTAAGTGTAACTGACATACGATCGTACGTGTCAAAATAAACTAAACTTGGTTTTCAGTGCAAAGAATCACCGCAACCGATGACCTGCTTGATGGAGAAGATGGGCGTTCTAAACAAATTCAATTTCCTGGACTATTTCAAAATGAAAGACTATTTGAAGTCGTTCACTCACTCACGTTCAGAATGGTCCGCTTTGAGTGATGTCTATGTAAATATGTTTATGCAATCGCCTTTGTATAATGGATACTGCAGTTCTCCAAGGAAAATGCTAAACGTATTGCATTCTATGATTTCGGTAAGTCCTTGCCATTAATAGTCATGATGATGTTGTGTTTTAAACCTATTGTAACTAAAATTTGATATTTATTACTGAAGTAGTTAAACTAACAAACTGTCAAGTGAAATTATCAAGCATCAAGCATGTTTACCAAAGGGTAAAAATCAGGACTCTTTTATTAGGGCACTTCGATTTCCGTACGTCTCTCTGCGGGCTGTATCTCAAGAAAAAAAATTTAATGTGGCTAACATATAAGAAACGCGATTTTCAACATTTTTGGGTTACTCTTGTTGCTTTTATAAAATTATCTAAAACGCATATAATGTTTAATCTTATAAGATGGTACGGAACCCACCATTTGTGAGTCCGACTCATACTTGACCGTTTTTTTGTTTTAACTAATTTACAGATAATGGATTTTTTCATTTACTTGTGACTTGTATAGTTTTAAAAAGTACACTATATAATGTATGTCTTTTGTCAAATTGCATGTTTCTATATCAACAGGCAGGTTATATTATTTCTTGGTCTAATAGGATTTGCTACAAATCAAATCAAAATCAAAAATCATTTATTGCAAATAGATTTTTACAAATACTTTTGCACGTCAAATAAATACATACACCAAAAATGCTTAACACGAAATAAACTTAACTTAACTTGCTAAAACTTAATATAAACACCAGAGAAATTATCATGGCCATGAAGTTCTTGTCAAAAAAAAATTCTTGGTTTAATGAAGTGTTCCTTTTTCCGATATTTAGGTTACTTTTGACAGGTTTTAATTAATCACCAACAATATTTTCCAGACATGCCCAATGGAGAGGCGAAGTAAAACGCAGGAGTGTCAAAACTTTTTCCTCGAACTGTCAAAAAATCAAAACGTCACGGAAATGAAACGAACTAACTTTAGAACTTACATACCTCATGTCAACGTGCCAAGTTTTAAATTTGACGGTTCATTCCTAGAGAGAAAGAAACCGCTCGATCTTTTTAGTATTAAGCCAGCTACTTTGAGTAAAAGGCCTTTGGTTATTTTACCAGTGTATTTGAGATACAATCTAACAAGACCGATACCAAATGACGGCGTTTGGCGCAGCGGTCCCGTCTCTTTTTATAATTAGGTACTTCATTATAGAATTACTATCGATTTTGATTGCGTTGAACTGGTATTTTATGATTTGAATACATTTTTTTTGCAGTTTATGCCTTTGCTAAATATTGAAATGCAAGTGAAAATGTACATGACAGGATACAATGACACATATTATTTTGAATGTTTATGGATTTAGAACAATGTTTATTAAGATCATGTCCTGTATTTATAATGTAGGTGTAAATTAACTCTTCGATTTGATTTGTGGAAATATCCATCATTGTTATTATAGTTCAATCTCTTGGCATGAACTGATTACGTCATGATTTTATTGTTTAAAGAAAATACATTTTCGTCCAAATCGGTTCAGTCGTTTCGCGGTGGTTGAGCCTACGCATTGTAGTTAACGCATTTATTTTAGCTAGTAAGTATAATTTTCAGATATGTTTTTTAGTGTGCTTTTAATAAAAAAAGTGAAGCCTTTAATTACTTTTTTATTTATTATAGCAAAGCCAGGTCTTCCAGGGTTTGAATTCTGATTTAAGCAATTATTTTTGTGTGTCATCGGCTGTAAGCTCTCACACTAGAATGATATTTTGCTGTTGCATATTTAAAAAACCGGTCAAGTTTGAGTCGGACTCGCACATGAATGGTTTCGTACGCAGCCATGGATCAACTTCACCTGTTGGACTTACTGTTCTTAAGTTTTACAGCGCAAGGATTGCTACTGCAGTTGTTTGTGAAGCTTTATGCTTGGCCGTCTGTACAAGATTAAACAATACAGATGTGCTGTACATACTTTCTTTTATGAAACCAGACCAAGTATGCGTCATCTATACTCATGGTATTTCACTGGCACACTGGCAATCTTACTCGCTTAAATACAATACACTGATGACAAGGCTGGCCTCACTTTTGATGCGTTTTCGTGCAGAACGTACGAATATAAACAATACAGATGTACCAAGTACTATACTATGGGAGCGAGCACCCAGATGCATGCAAGTTATTCGTACGTACGTACCATACGTAAACATACGTTAGTCACGAAGGTCCGAAAACCAACCGAACTTGTTGGGATTTATTCGTACGTATTAAAGTTTGAACGATATCACTGAAACATTGCCTTTTTGATGGACAAAGACTTATTCAGTGGTAACGCTGAATTCGTACGAACATTTTCATACGTATTCGTACGATGCAAATTCATATAAAAAGTGAGACCAGCCTGAGACAGTAGGTAATGACCAGTGGCGGTACTGTCATAGAAGCCCAAAATCCCGTCTTGCCCTATCAAACTAAAATAAGTTCG
Source organism: Choreutis nemorana (assembly GCA_949316135.1). Classification (NCBI taxonomy): domain Eukaryota; kingdom Metazoa; phylum Arthropoda; class Insecta; order Lepidoptera; family Choreutidae; genus Choreutis; species Choreutis nemorana. Next base: position 1,995,582 of record OX438609.1, read on the forward strand.
CGCTCTTATTCATTCATTAACAAATCAAACGACTTTTTTAAAGCTACCGAAATTGTGGTTTTGCTGACATGTTCGCAAACTTCTGAGTGTTTTGCTGAACTAAAACTCTAGGCACGCCACCGGTTATGACTAGTATTAACAAGGTTTTTGTGGTAAGAAAAAAAAACCGTAAGAATTTAAAGAAAATTTATTTGTACCAGTAAAATTTACTGCTTCAAAAACTATTGTACTTAATTACATTACATTTTATCCAGGCAGAGAAGTATACACTTGAAAATGTTTTGCATCGACATTAAGTTGAATCTTGTTTTGCAAGTATTAAATGGATTTTTTAAATGTGTGTAAATTTAAATAATTGCAAGATATGTTTCCTGTTATAAGGTATGGTAAGGAGCGAAGCGGTGCGGTTTTCTTGGCTAATTACTCCCAAAAACAATACAATACGCCAATTACATCAGGGTAATATTTATTTTTTAATTTTCATTTAACTTTTCAGTCTCAATTTCATCAAATTAGATTTCTTATACGTTATATTGATTGATTCTTTTTAATTAATTCATTTTCTTTTGTAAATATTTATTGTGTTATGTATGCAAACACAAATAATAGCTGCCGTGCGATAATTTACATAAAACAATAAGCAATTCCGTAGTAAATATATCAGTAAATAAATAGTATTTCAAACTTAAAACTAAACTTAGATAAAACGATCACACTTTAAAATAAAAGGTTACACAATAAAATAAAATTATACAAAATGATTAAAACAACTTCTTTTTATAAGTAAAACAACTTATTGGATTACATAAGTTTGTACACAAATTTTGTAGTATAACTGCAACCATAATTAAAGGAATTTATACAAAAATCGTTTTTATAGGTTATAAAATTTTCATCACACAAAAAACTATTAAATAAGACATGATATTTTTGTAAGTAATTTATCGATCAAACAGGGATTTTATACTACAATACTGTGAAACTTTTTGTTTTCAATTATTTTTTATTTTAATTTGAGTTTTTAACTCAAATACTTAATTTAAAATTTAAAGCAAGAAATTGCATTGTTTCTACTTTTTCACATAGTTTATATACTTTTAAGGAAAAGTTTTATTTTTATTTAAAAACATTATCCGAATGGCAAGGCAAAAAGATGAACATTCGAGTGATTAGACTTATTTAATAAAATTCATGCATTATGTACAAAGAAATTAAAACCTAAAAATAAAATAATAACTGTATTAAGTAGTTTACACAATAATAATCGATACACAAAATACTAATATTTTTATTATTCCAAATAGTAGTTCATTCAAAATATTACAAGGGAATATTAAATCGAAAATATTTACAATTATTTCTTTTCCCTCATGAAACGGGCGAAAATTTTAAAATTTGCTTAAATTCTTATAAAACTATAAGTACTGCAATATTAAAAAATTATCTTAATCTATTTTATATTATAAACGGGACGTTTATTCTCAGAAGGTGTTAATTATAACCTACACTTGATATTTTACTAATGTCATGAAAATTATTTTCGTAAAAAATAAGGTGGTTCTACTTGACACAGTTGCGATTCTCGTCGCGTGTTTTTGTTTATTTAATAAAACTGTATGATTTATTAACACGCTTTAAGCTATTGTAAACATAATATCTAAAAAAAAAAGAATTTTACATCTTAAGTAGCTGGAAAAAGCGTTTTTATAAGTTATGTAAGAAAATGAAGTAGATGTACAAAAAACAATGTGTAAAAATGTCCTTAAGGGATGTAGAAGGATACCACTGTGTCCCTATTAATAGTTATAATGGCGGGACATAGAGACGGGAGAGACCTTAAATAATCACTCTAGCTTTAGATTTTCTGCAATAGAATGTTCAGTAGTTATGGTAAGTTAAGGCTAATGGAGTCGTAGTTCCTGTCCTGGTCGGGGTGATTGAGCCGGGCCAGCACTTCTGCCTGCAGCGCGTGCAGCGAGCGCAGCGCGCGCGCGTCGGCCCGCGCGGCCAGCAGCAGCGCAGACACACAACTACAAGCGGTGGAAAGAATATGTGCCAGATAAATTCCTCGAAATTTAGACCGGTACGTATATTAAGTATTTATGCTGCCCTAAGAAAGTATATTTCTTTACACAATTCACAATTATTTAACTAGGGTTAGCTAGCCCACAGACATAAACAATAAAACGAGAACTTCCTCCCTCTTTTTGAAGTAAAAAATACGACTAGTAAACAGTTTTACTATTACGCATTCACTAATTAAAAGTCACTTGACGCTTGCATTCATTATAGTTTCCGGAAAATGTTTTTGTCTCACCGTGCTTGACGCCCCTGGTATTGCTAACGTCAGCTCGCCATCGTCAGGGTATTCATACTTCCTACTTGGTATCGAAAACGTTTATATAAGGTGACTGCTTACCATCAGGCGTGCCGTAAGCTTGTTTTCCAACTTAGTTTCAACATCTTTGAAACCCGTCGTTACGTTTTGAGACATTTGTCAAAAAAAATAAACATTTCAGAAGAACCGCCGCCTTTACTGCGGTCTGCCGAGCCTGGTAAACCACCAGGTGCTGTCAGAATGCGGTATGGCGTCTGTCAGTAGACTAGGGTATGTATTGGAGCCGGCTGTCACTGTCAAGCCAGAGCAGCGGAAATGGCTGCACTTTCACTCTTGGGTAAGTTTTGGTTGGCTTAAATAGGGTCTACACAATTTGAGTCGTCCCACATATAAGTGTTATTTTACATTTCCATTTGACGTTCATATTTAATACTTCCTTTAAAGTAAATAATTATTCCACTAGCTGATGCCACAGCTTCACACTGGTAAAAACTCCTTTATACCGGTATTAATGTTGTCAAAAATGTTGACAAATTCACGAGAATCGATTTCTACACCAATCACAATTGACTTCAAAAATGTAAAGCCTTTTACAATAGTTTAATTTTAAGTGTAACTGACATACGATCGTACGTGTCAAAATAAACTAAACTTGGTTTTCAGTGCAAGGAATCACCGCAACCGATGACCTGCTTGATGGAGAAGATGGGCGTTCTAAACAAATTCAATTTCCTGGACTATTTCAAAATGAAAGACTATTTGAAGTCGTTCACTCACTCACGTTCAGAATGGTCCGCTTTGAGTGATGTCTATGTAAATATGTTTATGCAATCGCCTTCGTATAATGGATACTGCAGTTCTCCAAGGAAAATGCTAAACGTATTGCATGCTATGATTTCGGTAAGTCCATGCCATTAATAGTCATGATGATGTTGTGTTTTAAACCTATTGTAACTAAAATTTGATATTTATTACTGAAGTAGTTAAACTAACAAACTGTCAAGTGAAATTATCAAGCATCAAGCATGTTTACCAAAGGGTAAAAATCAGGACTCTTTTATTAAGGCACTTCGATTTCCGTACGTCTCTCTGCGGGCTGTATCTCAAGAACAAAAATTTAATGTGGCTAACATATAAGAAACGCGATTTTCAACATTTTTTGGTTACTCTTGTTTCTTTTATAAAATTATCTAAAACGCATATAATGTTTAATCTTATAAGATGGTACGGAACCCACCATTTGTGAGTCCGACTCATACTTGACCGTTTTTTTGTTTTAACTAATTTACAGATAATGGATATTTTCATTTACTTGTGACTTGTATAGTTTTAAAAAGTACACTATATAATGTATGTCTTTTGTCAAATTGTATGATTCTATATCAACAGGCAGATTATTTTATTTCTGGGTCTAATAGGATTTGCTACAAATCAAATCAAATCAAAATCAAAAATCATTTATTGCAAATAGATTTTTACAAATACTTTTGCACGTCAAATAAATACATACACCAAAAATGCTTAACACGAAATAAACTTAACTTAACTTGCTAAAACTTAATATAAACACCAGAGAAAATGTCATGGCCATGAAGTTCTTGTCAAAAAAAAATTCTTGGTTTAATGAAGTGTTCCTTTTTCCGATATTTAGGTTACTTTTGACAGGTTTTAATTAATCACCAACAATATTTTCCAGACATGCCCAATCGAGAGGCGAAGTAACACGCAGGAGTGTCAAAACTTTTTCCTCGAACTGTCAAAAAATCAAAACGTCACGGAAATGAAACGAACTAACTTTAGAACTTACATACCTCATGTCAACGTGCCAAGTTTTAAATTTGACGGTTCATTCCTAGAGAGAAAGAAACCGCTCGATCTTTTTAGTATTAAGCCAGCTACTTTGAGTAAAAGGCCTTTGGTTATTTTACCAGTGTATTTGAGATACAATCTAACAAGACCGATACCAAATGACGGCGTTTGGCGCAGCGGTCCCGTCTCTTTTTATAATTAGGTACTTCATTATAGAATTACTATCGATTTTGATTGCGTTGAACTGGTATTTTATGATTTGAATACATTTTTTTTGCAGTTTATGCCTTTGCTAAATATTGAAATGCAAGTGAAAATGTACATGACAAGATACAATGACACATATTATTTTGAATGTTTATGGATTTAGAACAATGTTTATTAAGATCATGTCCTGTATTTATAATGTACGTGTAAATTAACTCTTCGATTTGATTTGTGGAAATATCCATCATTGTTATTATAGTTCAATCTCTTGGCATGAACTGATTACGTCATGATTTTATTGTTTAAAGAAAATACATTTTCGTCCAAATCGGTTCAGTCGTTTCGCGGTGGTTGAGCCTATGCATTGTAGTTAACGCATTTATTTTAGCTAGTAAGTATAATTTTCAGATATGTTTTTTAGTGTGCTTTAAATAAAAAAAGTGAAGCCTTTAATTACTTTTTTATTTATTATAGCAAAGCCAGGTCTTCCAGGGTTTAAATTCTGATTTAAGCAATTATTTTTGTGTGTCATCAGCTGTAAGCTCTCACACTAGAATGATATTTTGCTGTTGCATTTAAAAAAACCGGTCAAGTTTGAGTCGGACTCGCACATGAATGGTTTCGTACGCAGCCATGGATCAACTTCACCTGTTGGACTTACTGTTCTTAAGTTTTACAGCGCAAGGATTGCTACTGCAGTTGTTTGTGAAGCTTTATGCTTGGCCGTCTGTACAAGATTAAACAATACAGATATGCTGTACATACTTTCTTTTATGAAACCAGACCAAGTATGCGTCATCTATACTCATGGTATTTCACTGGCACACTGGCAATCTTACTCGCTTAAATACAATACACTGATGACAAGGCTGGCCTCACTTTTGATGCGTTTTCGTGCAGAACGTACGAATATAAACAATACAGATGTACCAAGTACTATATTATGGGAGCGAGCACCCAGATGCATGCAAGTTATTCGTACGTACGTACCATACGTAAACATACGTTAGTCACGAAGGTCCGAAAACCAACCGAACTTGTTGGGATTTATTCGTACGTATTAAAGTTTGAACGATATCACTGAAACATTGCCTTTTTGATGGACAAAGACTTATTCAGTGGTAACGCTGAATTCGTACGAACATTTTCATACGTATACGTACGATGCAAATTCATATAAAAAGTGAGACCAGCCTGAGACAGTAGGTAATGACCAGTGGCGGTACTGTCATAGAAGCCCAAAAGCCCGGCTTGCCCTATCAAACTAAAATAAGTTCGCGCTCTTATTCATTCACTAACAAATCAAACGACTTTTTTAAAGCTACCGAAATTGTGGTTTTGCTGACATGTTCGCAAACTTCTGAGTGTTTTGCTGAAGTAAAACTCTAGGCACGCCACCGGTTATGACTAGTATTAACAAGGTTTTTGTGGTAAGAAAAAAAAACCGTAAGAATTTAAAGAAAATTTATTTGTACCAGTAAAATTTACTGCTTCAAAAACTATTGTACTTAATTACATTACATTTTATCCAGGCAGAGAAGTATACACTTGAAAATGTTTTGCATCGACATTAAGTTGAATCTTGTTTTGCAAGTATTAAATAGATTTTTTAAATGTGTGTAAATTTAAATAATTGCAAGATATGTTTCCTGTTATAAGGTATGGTAAGGAGCGAAGCGGTGCGGTTTTCTTTGCTAATTACTCCCAAAAACAATACAATACGCCAATTACATTAGGGTAATATTTATTTTTTAATTTTCATTTAACTTTTCAGTCTCAATTTCATCAAATTAGATTTCTTATACGTTATATTGATTGATTCTTTTTAATTAATTCATTTTCTTTTGTAAATATTTATTGTGTTATGTATGCAAACACAAATAATAGCTGCCGTGCGATAATTTACATAAAACAATAAGCAATTCCGTAGTAAATATATCAGTAAATAAATAGTATTTCAAACTTAAAACTAAACTTAGATAAAACGATCACACTTTAAAATAAAAGGTTACACAATAAAATAAAATTATACAAAATGATTAAAACAACTTCTTTTTATAAGTAAAACAACTTATTGGATTACATAAGTTTGTACACAAATTTTGTAGTATAACTGCAACCATAATTAAAGGAATTTATACAAAAATCGTTTTTATAGGTTATAAAATTTTCATCACACAAAAAACTATTAAATAAGACATGATATTTTTGTAAGTAATTTATCGATCAAACAGGGATTTTATACTACAATACTGTGAAACTTTTTGTTTTCAATTATTTTTTATTTTAATTTGAGTTTTTAACTCAAATACTTAATTTAAAATTTAAAGCAAGAAATTGCATTGTTTCTATTTTTTCACATAGTTTATATACTTTTAAGTAAAAGTTTTATTTTTATTTAAAAACATTATCCGAATGGCAAGGCAAAAAGATGAACATTCGAGTGATTAGACTTATTTAATAAAATTCATGCATTATGTACAAAGAAATTAAAACCTAAAAATAAAATAATAACTGTATTAAGTAGTTTACACAATAATAATCGATACACAAAATACTAATATTTTTATTATTCCAAATAGTAGTTCATTCAAAATATTACAAGGGAATATTAAATCGAAAATATTTACAATTATTTCTTTTCCCTCATGAAACGGGCGAAAATTTTAAAATTTGCTTAAATTCTTATAAAACTATAAGTACTGCAATATTAAAAAATTATCTTAATCTATTTTATATTATAAACGGGACGTTTATTCTCAGAAGGTGTTAATTATAACCTACACTTGATATTTTACTAATGTCATGAAAATTATTTTCGTAAAAAATAAGGTGGTTCTACTTGACACAGTTGCGATTCTCGTCGCGTGTTTTTGTTTATTTAATAAAACTGTATGATTTATTAACACGCTTTAAGCTATTGTAAACATAATATCTAAAAAAAAAGAATTTTACATCTTAAGTAGCTGGAAAAAGCGTTTTTATAAGTTATGTAAGAAAATGAAGTAGATGTACAAAAAACAATGTGTAAAAATGTCCTTAAGGGATGTAGAAGGATACCACTGTGTCCCTATTAATAGTTATAATGGCGGGACATAGAGACGGGAGAGACCTTAAATAATCACTCTAGCTTTAGATTTTCTGCAATAGAATGTTCAGTAGTTATGGTAAGTTAAGGCTAATGGAGTCGTAGTTCCTGTCCTGGTCGGGGTGATTGAGCCGGGCCAGCACCTCTGCCTGCAGCGCGTGCAGCGAGCGCAGCGCGCGCGCGTCGGCCCGCGCGGCCAGCAGCAGCGCAGACACACAACTACAAGCGGTGGAAAGAATATGTGCCAGATAAATTCCTCGAAATTTAGACCGGTACGTATATTAAGTATTTATGCTGCCCTAAGAAAGTATATTTCTTTACACAATTCACAATTATTTAACTAGGGTTAGCTAGCCCACAGACATAAACAATAAAACGAAAACTTCCTCCCTCTTTTTGAAGTAAAAAATACGACTAGTAAACAGTTTTACTATTACGCATTCACTAATTAAAAGTCACTTGACGCTTGCATTCATTATAGTTTCCGGAAAATGTTTTTGTCTCACCGTGCTTGACGCCCCTGGTATTGCTAACGTCAGCTGGCCATCGTCAGGGTATTCATACTTCCTACTTGGTATCGAAAACGTTTATATAAGGTGACTGCTTACCATCAGGCGTGCCGTAAGCTTGTTTTCCAACTTAGTTTCAACATCTTTGAAACCCGTCGTTACGTTTTGAGACATTTGTCAAAAAAAATAAACATTTCAGAAGAACCGCCGCCTTTACTGCGGTCTGCCGAGCCTGGTAAACCACCAGGTGCTGTCAGAATGCGGTATGGCGTCTGTCAGTAGACTAGAGTATGTATTGGAGCCGGCTGTCACTGTCAAGCCAGAGCAGCGGAAATGGCTGCACTTTCACTCTTGGGTAAGTTTTGGTTGGCTTAAATAGGGGCTACACAATTTGAGTCATCCCACATATAAGTTTTATTTTACATTTCCATTTGACGTTTATATTTAATACTTCCTTTAAAGTAAATAATTATTCCACTAGCTGATGTTACAGCTTCACTTTTTTTTTTTTGGACCCTAACTGCGGCCCTATTGGCCTTCGCAGCGTAACCGGACTAACCGCGAGGCGAGTGCTTCCCCGCAAGGGAGCGAGGCGCAGCGTAGCTGCGCGTCGCCTCCTTGCGTCGACGCCCTCAAAGCCGGGCATTACGTTGGGTCTACAAGCCTTAAGGCTAGGAGGCCTCAAAACTTGTAGCCCCAACGGGGTTATTTTAATTTTGGATGTAGCACAAAAGGTGCTACATCCCTCAACGGGTGCAAAGTGCAGATCTAGACTACAGGCTCGTCCTAAGGGCACCCATAGTGGGCTCGGACCTTACTTAGGTGGCGCTGTTTTGTGCGAGTGAATTTATTCTGACTACTGAGAGAGACGCTTGGTGTGGATGGGCCGGCCCTTCCACGCCAAGTCGTCCTAACCGACTGGTGACACCGGCTAGTCTCATCGGATGTGACAACAGCCTGTAGGGTTGTCCGCTGAGAGAGGCTCAGACGTTCCAACCGGACTGGGAACTGAACAGCTTCACTCTGGTAAAAACTCCTTTATACCGGTATTAATGTTGTCAAAAATGTTGACAAATTCACGAGAATCGATTTCTACACCAATCACAATCGACTTCAAAAATGTAAAGCCTTTTACAATAGTTTAATTTTAAGTGTAACTGACATACGATCGTACGTGTCAAAATAAACTAAACTTGGTTTTCAGTGCAAAGAATCACCGCAACCGATGACCTGCTTGATGGAGAAGATGGGCGTTCTAAACAAATTCAATTTCCTGGACTATTTCAAAATGAAAGACTATTTGAAGTCGTTCACTCACTCACGTTCAGAATGGTCCGCTTTGAGTGATGTCTATGTAAATATGTTTATGCAATCGCCTTCGTATAATGGATACTGCAGTTCTCCAAGGAAAATGCTAAACGTATTGCATGCTATGATTTCGGTAAGTCCTTGCCATTAATAGTCATGATGATGTTGTGTTTTAAACCTATTGTAACTAAAATTTGATATTTATTACTGAAGTAGTTAAACTAACAAACTGTCAAGTGAAATTATCAAGCATCAAGCATGTTTACCAAAGGGTAAAAATCAGGACTCTTTTATTAAGGCACTTCGATTTCCGTACGTCTCTCTGCGGGCTGTATCTCAAGAAAAAAATTTTAATATGGCTAACATATAAGAAACGCGATTTTCAACATTTTTGGGTTACTCTTGTTGCTTTTATAAAATTATCTAAAACGCATATAATGTTTAATCTTATAAGATGGTACGGAACCCACCATTTGTGAGTCCGACTCATACTTGACCGTTTTTTTGTTTTAACTAATTTACAGATAATGGATTTTTTCATTTACTTGTGACTTGTATAGTTTTAAAAAGTACACTATATAATGTATGTCTTTTGTCAAATTGCATGTTTCTATATCAACAGGCAGATTATATTATTTCTTGGTCTAATAGGATTTGCTACAAATCAAATCAAAATCAAAAATCATTTATTGCAAATAGATTTTTACAAATACTTTTGCACGTCAAATAAATACATACACCAAAAATGCTTAACACGAAATAAACTTAACTTAACTTGCTTATAATTAATATAAACACCAGAGAAAATATCATTCCTTTTTCCGATATTTAGGTTACTTTTGACAGGTTTTAATTAATCACCAACAATATTTTCCAGACATGCCCAATGGAGAGGCGAAGTAACACGCAGGAGTGTCAAAACTTTTTCCTCGAACTGTCAAAAAATCAAAACGTCACGGAAATGAAACGAACTAACTTTAGAACTTACATACCTCATGTCAACTTGCCAAGTTTTAAATTTGACGGTTCATTCCTAGAGAGAAAGAAACCGCTCGATCTTTTTAGTATTAAGCCAGCTACTTTGAGTAAAAGGCCTTTGGTTATTTTACCAGTGTATTTGAGATACAATCTAACAAGACCGATACCAAATGACGGCGTTTGGCGCAGCGGTCCCGTCTCTTTTTATAATTAGGTACTTCATTATAGAATTACTATCGATTTTGATTGCGTTGAACTGGTATTTTATGATTTGAATACATTTTGTTTTGCAGTTTATGCCTTTGCTAAATATTGAAATGCAAGTGAAAATGTACATGACAAGATACAAGGACACATATTATTTTGAATGTTTATGGATTTAGAACAATGTTTATTAAGATCATGTCCTGTATTTTTAATGTAGGTGTAAATTAACTCTTCGATTTGATTTGTGGAAATATCCATCATTGTTATTATAGTTCAATCTCTTGGCATGAACTGATTACGTCATGATTTTATTGTTTAAAGAAAATACATTTTCGTCCAAATCGGTTCAGTCGTTTCGCGGTGGTTGAGCCTACGCATTGTAGTTAACGCATTTATTTTAGCTAGTAAGTATAATTTTCAGATATGTTTTTTACTGTGCTTTAAATAAAAAAAGTGAAGCCTTTAATTACTTTTTTATTTATTATAGCAAAGCCAGGTCTTCCAGGGTTTGAATTCTGATTTAAGCAATTATTTTTGTGTGTCATCAGCTGTAAGCTCTCACACTAGAATGATATTTTGCTGTTGCATTTTAAAAAACCGGTCAAGTTTGAGTCGGACTCGCACATGAATGGTTTCGTACGCAGCCATGGATCAACTTCACCTGTTGGACTTACTGTTCTTAAGTTTTACAGCGCAAGGATTGCTACTGCAGTTGTTTGTGAAGCTTTATGCTTGGCCGTCTGTACAAGATTAAACAATACAGATGTGCTGTACATACTTTCTTTTATGAAAGCAGACCAAGTATGCGTCATCTATACTCATCGTATTTCATTGGCACACTGGCAATCTTACTCGTTTAAATACAATACACTGATGACAAGGCTGGCCTCACTTTTGATGCGTTTTCGTGCAGAACGTACGAATATAAACAATACAGATGTACCAAGTACTATATTATGGGAGCGAGCACCCAGATGCATGCAAGTTATTCGTACGTACGTACCATACGTAAACATACGTTAGTCACGAAGGTCCGAAAACCAACCGAACTTGTTGGGATTTATTCGTACGTATTAAAGTTTGAACGATATCACTGAAACATTGCCTTTTTGATGGACAAAGATTTATTCAGTGGTAACGCTGAATTCGTACGAACATTTTCATACGTATACGTACGATGCAAATTCATATAAAAAGTGAGACCAGCCTGAGACAGTAGGTAATGACCAGTGGCGGTACTGTCATAGAAGCCCAAAAGCCCGGCTTGCCCTATCAAACTAAAATAAGTTCGCGCTCTTATTCATTCACTAACAAATCAAACGACTTTTTTAAAGCTACCGAAATTGTGGTTTTGCTGACATGTTCGCAAACTTCTGAGTGTTTTGCTGAACTAAAACTCTAGGCACGCCACCGGTTATGACTAGTATTAACAAGGTTTTTGTGGTAAGAAAAAAAAACCGTAAGAATTTAAAGATAATTTATTTGTACCAGTAAAATTTACTGCTTCAAAAACTATTGTACTTAATTACATTACATTTTATCCAGGCAGAGAAGTATACACTTGAAAATGTTTTGCATCGACATTAAGTTGAATCTTGTTTTGCAAGTATTAAATGGATTTTTTAAATGTGTGTAAATTTAAATAATTGCAAGATATGTTTCCTGTTATAAGGTATGGTAAGGAGCGAAGCGGTGCGGTTTTCTTTGCTAATTACTCCCAAAAACAATACAATACGCCAATTACATCAGGGTAATATTTATTTTTAAATTTTCATTTAACTTTTCAGTCTCAATTTCATCAAATTAGATTTCTTATACGTTATATTGATTGATTCTTTTTAATTAATTCATTTTCTTTTGTAAATATTTATTGTGTTATGTATGCAAACACAAATAATAGCTGCCGTGCGATAATTTACATAAAACAATAAGCAATTCCGTAGTAAATATATCAGTAAATAAATAGTATTTCAAACTTAAAACTAAACTTAGATAAAACGATCACACTTTAAAATAAAAGGTTACACAATAAAATAAAATTATACAAAATGATTAAAACAACTTCTTTTTATAAGTAAAACAACTTATTGGATTACATAAGTTTGTACACAAATTTTGTAGTATAACTGCAACCATAATTAAAGGAATTTATACAAAAATCGTTTTTATAGGTTATAAAATTTTCATCACACAAAAAACTATTAAATAAGACATGATATTTTTGTAAGTAATTTATCGATCAAACAGGGATTTTATACTACAATACTGTGAAACTTTTTGTTTTCAATTATTTTTTATTTTAATTTGAGTTTTTAACTCAAATACTTAATTTAAAATTTAAAGCAAGAAATTGCATTGTTTCTATTTTTTCACATAGTTTATATACTTTTAAGTAAAAGTTTTATTTTTATTTAAAAACATTATCCGAATGGCAAGGCAAAAAGATGAACATTCGAGTGATTAGACTTATTTAATAAAATTCATGCATTATGTACAAAGAAATTAAAACCTAAAAATAAAATAATAACTGTATTAAGTAGTTTACACAATAATAATCGATACACAAAATACTAATATTTTTATTATTCCAAATAGTAGTTCATTCAAAATATTACAAGGGAATATTAAATCGAAAATATTTACAATTATTTCTTTTCCCTCATGAAACGGGCGAAAATTTTAAAATTTGCTTAAATTCTTATAAAACTATAAGTACTGCAATATTAAAAAATTATCTTAATCTATTTTATATTATAAACGGGACGTTTATTCTCAGAAGGTGTTAATTATAACCTACACTTGATATTTTACTAATGTCATGAAAATTATTTTCGTAAAAAATAAGGTGGTTCTACTTGACACAGTTGCGATTCTCGTCGCGTGTTTTTGTTTATTTAATAAAACTGTATGATTTATTAACACGCTTTAAGCTATTGTAAACATAATATCTAAAAAAAAAAGAATTTTACATCTTAAGTAGCTGGAAAAAGCGTTTTTATAAGTTATGTAAGAAAATGAAGTAGATGTACAAAAAACAATGTGTAAAAATGTCCTTAAGGGATGTAGAAGGATACCACTGTGTCCCTATTAATAGTTATAATGGCGGGACATAGAGACGGGAGAGACCTTAAATAATCACTCTAGCTTTAGATTTTCTGCAATAGAATGTTCAGTAGTTATGGTAAGTTAAGGCTAATGGAGTCGTAGTTCCTGTCCTGGTCGGGGTGATTGAGCCGGGCCAGCACCTCTGCCTGCAGCGCGTGCAGCGAGCGCAGCGCGCGCGCGTCGGCCCGCGCGGCCAGCAGCAGCGCAGACACACAACTACAAGCGGTGGAAAGAATATGTGCCAGATAAATTCCTCGAAATTTAGACCGGTACGTATATTAAGTATTTATGCTGCCCTAAGAAAGTATATTTCTTTACACAATTCACAATTATTTAACTAGGGTTAGCTAGCCCACAGACATAAACAATAAAACGAGAACTTCCTCCCTCTTTTTGAAGTAAAAAATACGACTAGTAAACAGTTTTACTATTACGCATTCACTAATTAAAAGTCACTTGACGCTTGCATTCATTATAGTTTCCGGAAAATGTTTTTGTCTCACCGTGCTTGACGCCCCTGGTATTGCTAACGTCAGCTCGCCATCGTCAGGGTATTCATACTTCCTACTTGGTATCGAAAACGTTTATATAAGGTGACTGCTTACCATCAGGCGTGCCGTAAGCTTGTTTTCCAACTTAGTTTCAACATCTTTGAAACCCGTCGTTACGTTTTGAGACATTTGTCAAAAAAAATAAACATTTCAGAAGAACCGCCGCCTTTACTGCGGTCTGCCGAGCCTGGTAAACCACCAGGTGCTGTCAGAATGCGGTATGGCGTCTGTCAGTAGACTAGGGTATGTATTGGAGCCGGCTGTCACTGTCAAGCCAGAGCAGCGGAAATGGCTGCACTTTCACTCTTGGGTAAGTTTTGGTTGGCTTAAATAGGGTCTACACAATTTGAGTCGTCCCACATATAAGTGTTATTTTACATTTCCATTTGACGTTCATATTTAATACTTCCTTTAAAGTAAATAATTATTCCACTAGCTGATGCCACAGCTTCACACTGGTAAAAACTCCTTTATACCGGTATTAATGTTGTCAAAAATGTTGACAAATTCACGAGAATCGATTTCTACACCAATCACAATTGACTTCAAAAATGTAAAGCCTTTTACAATAGTTTAATTTTAAGTGTAACTGACATACGATCGTACGTGTCAAAATAAACTAAACTTGGTTTTCAGTGCAAGGAATCACCGCAACCGATGACCTGCTTGATGGAGAAGATGGGCGTTCTAAACAAATTCAATTTCCTGGACTATTTCAAAATGAAAGACTATTTGAAGTCGTTCACTCACTCACGTTCAGAATGGTCCGCTTTGAGTGATGTCTATGTAAATATGTTTATGCAATCGCCTTCGTATAATGGATACTGCAGTTCTCCAAGGAAAATGCTAAACGTATTGCATGCTATGATTTCGGTAAGTCCATGCCATTAATAGTCATGATGATGTTGTGTTTTAAACCTATTGTAACTAAAATTTGATATTTATTACTGAAGTAGTTAAACTAACAAACTGTCAAGTGAAATTATCAAGCATCAAGCATGTTTACCAAAGGGTAAAAATCAGGACTCTTTTATTAAGGCACTTCGATTTCCGTACGTCTCTCTGCGGGCTGTATCTCAAGAACAAAAATTTAATGTGGCTAACATATAAGAAACGCGATTTTCAACATTTTTTGGTTACTCTTGTTTCTTTTATAAAATTATCTAAAACGCATATAATGTTTAATCTTATAAGATGGTACGGAACCCACCATTTGTGAGTCCGACTCATACTTGACCGTTTTTTTGTTTTAACTAATTTACAGATAATGGATATTTTCATTTACTTGTGACTTGTATAGTTTTAAAAAGTACACTATATAATGTATGTCTTTTGTCAAATTGTATGATTCTATATCAACAGGCAGATTATTTTATTTCTGGGTCTAATAGGATTTGCTACAAATCAAATCAAATCAAAATCAAAAATCATTTATTGCAAATAGATTTTTACAAATACTTTTGCACGTCAAATAAATACATACACCAAAAATGCTTAACACGAAATAAACTTAACTTAACTTGCTAAAACTTAATATAAACACCAGAGAAAATGTCATGGCCATGAAGTTCTTGTCAAAAAAAAATTCTTGGTTTAATGAAGTGTTCCTTTTTCCGATATTTAGGTTACTTTTGACAGGTTTTAATTAATCACCAACAATATTTTCCAGACATGCCCAATCGAGAGGCGAAGTAACACGCAGGAGTGTCAAAACTTTTTCCTCGAACTGTCAAAAAATCAAAACGTCACGGAAATGAAACGAACTAACTTTAGAACTTACATACCTCATGTCAACGTGCCAAGTTTTAAATTTGACGGTTCATTCCTAGAGAGAAAGAAACCGCTCGATCTTTTTAGTATTAAGCCAGCTACTTTGAGTAAAAGGCCTTTGGTTATTTTACCAGTGTATTTGAGATACAATCTAACAAGACCGATACCAAATGACGGCGTTTGGCGCAGCGGTCCCGTCTCTTTTTATAATTAGGTACTTCATTATAGAATTACTATCGATTTTGATTGCGTTGAACTGGTATTTTATGATTTGAATACATTTTTTTTGCAGTTTATGCCTTTGCTAAATATTGAAATGCAAGTGAAAATGTACATGACAAGATACAATGACACATATTATTTTGAATGTTTATGGATTTAGAACAATGTTTATTAAGATCATGTCCTGTATTTATAATGTACGTGTAAATTAACTCTTCGATTTGATTTGTGGAAATATCCATCATTGTTATTATAGTTCAATCTCTTGGCATGAACTGATTACGTCATGATTTTATTGTTTAAAGAAAATACATTTTCGTCCAAATCGGTTCAGTCGTTTCGCGGTGGTTGAGCCTATGCATTGTAGTTAACGCATTTATTTTAGCTAGTAAGTATAATTTTCAGATATGTTTTTTAGTGTGCTTTAAATAAAAAAAGTGAAGCCTTTAATTACTTTTTTATTTATTATAGCAAAGCCAGGTCTTCCAGGGTTTAAATTCTGATTTAAGCAATTATTTTTGTGTGTCATCAGCTGTAAGCTCTCACACTAGAATGATATTTTGCTGTTGCATTTAAAAAAACCGGTCAAGTTTGAGTCGGACTCGCACATGAATGGTTTCGTACGCAGCCATGGATCAACTTCACCTGTTGGACTTACTGTTCTTAAGTTTTACAGCGCAAGGATTGCTACTGCAGTTGTTTGTGAAGCTTTATGCTTGGCCGTCTGTACAAGATTAAACAATACAGATGTGCTGTACATACTTTCTTTTATGAAACCAGACCAAGTATGCGTCATCTATACTCATGGTATTTCACTGGCACACTGGCAATCTTACTCGCTTAAATACAATACACTGATGACAAGGCTGGCCTCACTTTTGATGCGTTTTCGTGCAGAACGTACGAATATAAACAATACAGATGTACCAAGTACTATATTATGGGAGCGAGCACCCAGATGCATGCAAGTTATTCGTACGTACGTACCATACGTAAACATACGTTAGTCACGAAGGTCCGAAAACCAACCGAACTTGTTGGGATTTATTCTTACGTATTAAAGTTTGAACGATATCACTGAAACATTGCCTTTTTGATGGACAAAGATTTATTCAGTGGTAACGCTGAATTCGTACGAACATTTTCATACGTATACGTACGATGCAAATTCATATAAAAAGTGAGACCAGCCTGAGACAGTAGGTAATGACCAGTGGCGGTACTGTCATAGAAGCCCAAAAGCCCGGCTTGCCCTATCAAACTAAAATAAGTTCGCGCTCTTATTCATTCACTAACAAATCAAACGACTTTTTTAAAGCTACCGAAATTGTGGTTTTGCTGACATGTTCGCAAACTTCTGAGTGTTTTGCTGAAGTAAAACTCTAGGCACGCCACCGGTTATGACTAGTATTAACAAGGTTTTTGTGGTAAGAAAAAAAAAACCGTAAGAATTTAAAGAAAATTTATTTGTACCAGTAAAATTTACTGCTTCAAAAACTATTGTACTTAATTACATTACATTTTATCCAGGCAGAGAAGTATACACTTGAAAATGTTTTGCATCGACATTAAGTTGAATCTTGTTTTGCAAGTATTAAATAGATTTTTTAAATGTGTGTAAATTTAAATAATTGCAAGATATGTTTCCTGTTATAAGGTATGGTAAGGAGCGAAGCGGTGCGGTTTTCTTTGCTAATTACTCCCAAAAACAATACAATACGCCAATTACATTAGGGTAATATTTATTTTTTAATTTTCATTTAACTTTTCAGTCTCAATTTCATCAAATTAGATTTCTTATACGTTATATTGATTGATTCTTTTTAATTAATTCATTTTCTTTTGTAAATATTTATTGTGTTATGTATGCAAACACAAATAATAGCTGCCGTGCGATAATTTACATAAAACAATAAGCAATTCCGTAGTAAATATATCAGTAAATAAATAGTATTTCAAACTTAAAACTAAACTTAGATAAAACGATCACACTTTAAAATAAAAGGTTACACAATAAAATAAAATTATACAAAATGATTAAAACAACTTCTTTTTATAAGTAAAACGACTTATTGGATTACATAAGTTTGTACACAAATTTTGTAGTATAACTGCAACCATAATTAAAGGAATTTATACAAAAATCGTTTTTATAGGTTATAAAATTTTCATCACACAAAAAACTATTAAATAAGACATGATATTTTTGTAAGTAATTTATCGATCAAACAGGGATTTTATACTACAATACTGTGAAACTTTTTGTTTTCAATTATTTTTTATTTTAATTTGAGTTTTTAACTCAAATACTTAATTTAAAATTTAAAGCAAGAAATTGCATTGTTTCTATTTTTTCACATAGTTTATATACTTTTAAGTAAAAGTTTTATTTTTATTTAAAAACATTATCCGAATGGCAAGGCAAAAAGATGAACATTCGAGTGATTAGACTTATTTAATAAAATTCATGCATTATGTACAAAGAAATTAAAACCTAAAAATAAAATAATAACTGTATTAAGTAGTTTACACAATAATAATCGATACACAAAATACTAATATTTTTATTATTCCAAATAGTAGTTCATTCAAAATATTACAAGGGAATATTAAATCGAAAATATTTACAATTATTTCTTTTCCCTCATGAAACGGGCGAAAATTTTAAAATTTGCTTAAATTCTTATAAAACTATAAGTACTGCAATATTAAAAAATTATCTTAATCTATTTTATATTATAAACGGGACGTTTATTCTCAGAAGGTGTTAATTATAACCTACACTTGATATTTTACTAATGTCATGAAAATTATTTTCGTAAAAAATAAGGTGGTTCTACTTGACACAGTTGCGATTCTCGTCGCGTGTTTTTGTTTATTTAATAAAACTGTATGATTTATTAACACGCTTTAAGCTATTGTAAACATAATATCTAAAAAAAAAAGAATTTTACATCTTAAGTAGCTGGAAAAAGCGTTTTTATAAGTTATGTAAGAAAATGAAGTAGATGTACAAAAAACAATGTGTAAAAATGTCCTTAAGGGATGTAGAAGGATACCACTGTGTCCCTATTAATAGTTATAATGGCGGGACATAGAGACGGGAGAGACCTTAAATAATCACTCTAGCTTTAGATTTTCTGCAATAGAATGTTCAGTAGTTATGGTAAGTTAAGGCTAATGGAGTCGTAGTTCCTGTCCTGGTCGGGGTGATTGAGCCGGGCCAGCACCTCTGCCTGCAGCGCGTGCAGCGAGCGCAGCGCGCGCGCGTCGGCCCGCGCGGCCAGCAGCAGCGCAGACACACAACTACAAGCGGTGGAAAGAATATGTGCCAGATAAATTCCTCGAAATTTAGACCGGTACGTATATTAAGTATTTATGCTGCCCTAAGAAAGTATATTTCTTTACACAATTCACAATTATTTAACTAGGGTTAGCTAGCCCACAGACATAAACAATAAAACGAGAACTTCCTCCCTCTTTTTGAAGTAAAAAATACGACTAGTAAACAGTTTTACTATTACGCATTCACTAATTAAAAGTCACTTGACGCTTGCATTCATTATAGTTTCCGGAAAATGTTTTTGTCTCACCGTGCTTGACGCCCCTGGTATTGCTAACGTCAGCTCGCCATCGTCAGGGTATTCATACTTCCTACTTGGTATCGAAAACGTTTATATAAGGTGACTGCTTACCATCAGGCGTGCCGTAAGCTTGTTTTCCAACTTAGTTTCAACATCTTTGAAACCCGTCGTTACGTTTTGAGACATTTGTCAAAAAAAATAAACATTTCAGAAGAACCGCCGCCTTTACTGCGGTCTGCCGAGCCTGGTAAACCACCAGGTGCTGTCAGAATGCGGTATGGCGTCTGTCAGTAGACTAGGGTATGTATTGGAGCCGGCTGTCACTGTCAAGCCAGAGCAGCGGAAATGGCTGCACTTTCACTCTTGGGTAAGTTTTGGTTGGCTTAAATAGGGTCTACACAATTTGAGTCGTCCCACATATAAGTGTTATTTTACATTTCCATTTGACGTTCATATTTAATACTTCCTTTAAAGTAAATAATTATTCCACTAGCTGATGCCACAGCTTCACACTGGTAAAAACTCCTTTATACCGGTATTAATGTTGTCAAAAATGTTGACAAATTCACGAGAATCGATTTCTACACCAATCACAATTGACTTCAAAAATGTAAAGCCTTTTACAATAGTTTAATTTTAAGTGTAACTGACATACGATCGTACGTGTCAAAATAAACTAAACTTGGTTTTCAGTGCAAGGAATCACCGCAACCGATGACCTGCTTGATGGAGAAGATGGGCGTTCTAAACAAATTCAATTTCCTGGACTATTTCAAAATGAAAGACTATTTGAAAGACTATTTGAACTCACTCACGTTCAGAATGGTCCGCTTTGAGTGATGTCTATGTAAATATGTTTATGCAATCGCCTTCGTATAATGGATACTGCAGTTCTCCAAGGAAAATGCTAAACGTATTGCATGCTATGATTTCGGTAAGTCCATGCCATTAATAGTCATGATGATGTTGTGTTTTAAACCTATTGTAACTAAAATTTGATATTTATTACTGAAGTAGTTAAACTAACAAACTGTCAAGTGAAATTATCAAGCATCAAGCATGTTTACCAAAGGGTAAAAATCAGGACTCTTTTATTAAGGCACTTCGATTTCCGTACGTCTCTCTGCGGGCTGTATCTCAAGAACAAAAATTTAATGTGGCTAACATATAAGAAACGCGATTTTCAACATTTTTTGGTTACTCTTGTTTCTTTTATAAAATTATCTAAAACGCATATAATGTTTAATCTTATAAGATGGTACGGAACCCACCATTTGTGAGTCCGACTCATACTTGACCGTTTTTTTGTTTTAACTAATTTACAGATAATGGATATTTTCATTTACTTGTGACTTGTATAGTTTTAAAAAGTACACTATATAATGTATGTCTTTTGTCAAATTGTATGATTCTATATCAACAGGCAGATTATTTTATTTCTGGGTCTAATAGGATTTGCTACAAATCAAATCAAATCAAAATCAAAAATCATTTATTGCAAATAGATTTTTACAAATACTTTTGCACGTCAAATAAATACATACACCAAAAATGCTTAACACGAAATAAACTTAACTTAACTTGCTAAAACTTAATATAAACACCAGAGAAAATGTCATGGCCATGAAGTTCTTGTCAAAAAAAAATTCTTGGTTTAATGAAGTGTTCCTTTTTCCGATATTTAGGTTACTTTTGACAGGTTTTAATTAATCACCAACAATATTTTCCAGACATGCCCAATCGAGAGGCGAAGTAACACGCAGGAGTGTCAAAACTTTTTCCTCGAACTGTCAAAAAATCAAAACGTCACGGAAATGAAACGAACTAACTTTAGAACTTACATACCTCATGTCAACGTGCCAAGTTTTAAATTTGACGGTTCATTCCTAGAGAGAAAGAAACCGCTCGATCTTTTTAGTATTAAGCCAGCTACTTTGAGTAAAAGGCCTTTGGTTATTTTACCAGTGTATTTGAGATACAATCTAACAAGACCGATACCAAATGACGGCGTTTGGCGCAGCGGTCCCGTCTCTTTTTATAATTAGGTACTTCATTATAGAATTACTATCGATTTTGATTGCGTTGAACTGGTATTTTATGATTTGAATACATTTTTTTTGCAGTTTATGCCTTTGCTAAATATTGAAATGCAAGTGAAAATGTACATGACAAGATACAATGACACATATTATTTTGAATGTTTATGGATTTAGAACAATGTTTATTAAGATCATGTCCTGTATTTATAATGTACGTGTAAATTAACTCTTCGATTTGATTTGTGGAAATATCCATCATTGTTATTATAGTTCAATCTCTTGGCATGAACTGATTACGTCATGATTTTATTGTTTAAAGAAAATACATTTTCGTCCAAATCGGTTCAGTCGTTTCGCGGTGGTTGAGCCTATGCATTGTAGTTAACGCATTTATTTTAGCTAGTAAGTATAATTTTCAGATATGTTTTTTAGTGTGCTTTAAATAAAAAAAGTGAAGCCTTTAATTACTTTTTTATTTATTCTAGCAAAGCCAGGTCTTCCATGGTTTGAATTCTGATTTAAGCAATTATTTTTGTGTGTCATCAGCTGTAAGCTCTCACACTAGAATGATATTTTGCTGTTGCATTTAAAAAAACCGGTCAAGTTTGAGTCGGACTCGCACATGAATGGTTTCGTACGCAGCCATGGATCAACTTCACCTGTTGGACTTACTGTTCTTAAGTTTTACAGCGCAAGGATTGCTACTGCAGTTGTTTGTGAAGCTTTATGCTTGGCCGTCTGTACAAGATTAAACAATACAGATGTGCTGTACATACTTTCTTTTATGAAACCAGACCAAGTATGCGTCATCTATACTCATGGTATTTCACTGGCACACTGGCAATCTTACTCGCTTAAATACAATACACTGATGACAAGGCTGGCCTCACTTTTGATGCGTTTTCGTGCAGAACGTACGAATATAAACAATACAGATGTACCAAGTACTATATTATGGGAGCGAGCACCCAGATGCATGCAAGTTATTCGTACGTACGTACCATACGTAAACATACGTTAGTCACGAAGGTCCGAAAACCAACCGAACTTGTTGGGATTTATTCTTACGTATTAAAGTTTGAACGATATCACTGAAACATTGCCTTTTTGATGGACAAAGATTTATTCAGTGGTAACGCTGAATTCGTACGAACATTTTCATACGTATACGTACGATGCAAATTC
Organism: Choreutis nemorana; assembly: GCA_949316135.1. NCBI lineage: Eukaryota > Metazoa > Arthropoda > Insecta > Lepidoptera > Choreutidae > Choreutis > Choreutis nemorana. The sequence goes on from OX438609.1 coordinate 2,018,482, forward strand.
ATATAAAAAGTGAGACCAGCCTGAGACAGTAGGTAATGACCAGTGGCGGTACTGTCATAGAAGCCCAAAAGCCCGGCTTGCCCTATCAAACTAAAATAAGTTCGCGCTCTTATTCATTCACTAACAAATCAAACGACTTTTTTAAAGCTACCGAAATTGTGGTTTTGCTGACATGTTCGCAAACTTCTGAGTGTTTTGCTGAAGTAAAACTCTAGGCACGCCACCGGTTATGACTAGTATTAACAAGGTTTTTGTGGTAAGAAAAAAAAAACCGTAAGAATTTAAAGAAAATTTATTTGTACCAGTAAAATTTACTGCTTCAAAAACTATTGTACTTAATTACATTACATTTTATCCAGGCAGAGAAGTATACACTTGAAAATGTTTTGCATCGACATTAAGTTGAATCTTGTTTTGCAAGTATTAAATAGATTTTTTAAATGTGTGTAAATTTAAATAATTGCAAGATATGTTTCCTGTTATAAGGTATGGTAAGGAGCGAAGCGGTGCGGTTTTCTTTGCTAATTACTCCCAAAAACAATACAATACGCCAATTACATTAGGGTAATATTTATTTTTTAATTTTCATTTAACTTTTCAGTCTCAATTTCATCAAATTAGATTTCTTATACGTTATATTGATTGATTCTTTTTAATTAATTCATTTTCTTTTGTAAATATTTATTGTGTTATGTATGCAAACACAAATAATAGCTGCCGTGCGATAATTTACATAAAACAATAAGCAATTCCGTAGTAAATATATCAGTAAATAAATAGTATTTCAAACTTAAAACTAAACTTAGATAAAACGATCACACTTTAAAATAAAAGGTTACACAATAAAATAAAATTATACAAAATGATTAAAACAACTTCTTTTTATAAGTAAAACAACTTATTGGATTACATAAGTTTGTACACAAATTTTGTAGTATAACTGCAACCATAATTAAAGGAATTTATACAAAAATCGTTTTTATAGGTTATAAAATTTTCATCACACAAAAAACTATTAAATAAGACATGATATTTTTGTAAGTAATTTATCGATCAAACAGGGATTTTATACTACAATACTGTGAAACTTTTTGTTTTCAATTATTTTTTATTTTAATTTGAGTTTTTAACTCAAATACTTAATTTAAAATTTAAAGCAAGAAATTGCATTGTTTCTATTTTTTCACATAGTTTATATACTTTTAAGTAAAAGTTTTATTTTTATTTAAAAACATTATCCGAATGGCAAGGCAAAAAGATGAACATTCGAGTGATTAGACTTATTTAATAAAATTCATGCATTATGTACAAAGAAATTAAAACGTAAAAATAAAATAATAACTGTATTAAGTAGTTTACACAATAATAATCGATACACAAAATACTAATATTTTTATTATTCCAAATAGTAGTTCATTCAAAATATTACAAGGGAATATTAAATCGAAAATATTTACAATTATTTCTTTTCCCTCATGAAACGGGCGAAAATTTTAAAATTTGCTTAAATTCTTATAAAACTATAAGTACTGCAATATTAAAAAATTATCTTAATCTATTTTATATTATAAACGGGACGTTTATTCTCAGAAGGTGTTAATTATAACCTACACTTGATATTTTACTAATGTCATGAAAATTATTTTCGTAAAAAATAAGGTGGTTCTACTTGACACAGTTGCGATTCTCGTCGCGTGTTTTTGTTTATTTAATAAAACTGTATGATTTATTAACACGCTTTAAGCTATTGTAAACATAATATCTAAAAAAAAAAGAATTTTACATCTTAAGTAGCTGGAAAAAGCGTTTTTATAAGTTATGTAAGAAAATGAAGTAGATGTACAAAAAACAATGTGTAAAAATGTCCTTAAGGGATGTAGAAGGATACCACTGTGTCCCTATTAATAGTTATAATGGCGGGACATAGAGACGGGAGAGATCTTAAATAATCACTCTAGCTTTAGATTTTCTGCAATAGAATGTTCAGTAGTTAGGGTAAGTTAAGGCTAATGGAGTCGTAGTTCCTGTCCTGGTCGGGGTGATTGAGCCGGGCCAGCACCTCGGCCTGCAGCGCGTGCAGCGAGCGCAGCGCGCGCGCGTCGGCCCGCGCGGCCAGCAGCAGCGCAGACACACAACTACAAGCGGTGGAAAGAATATGTGCCAGATAAATTCCTCGAAATTTAGACCGGTACGTATATTAAGTATTTATGCTGCCCTAAGAAAGTATATTTCTTTACACAATTCACAATTATTTAACTAGGGTTAGCTAGCCCACAGACATAAACAATAAAACGAGAACTTCCTCCCTCTTTTTGAAGTAAAAAATACGACTAGTAAACAGTTTTACTATTACGCATTCACTAATTAAAAGTCACTTGACGCTTGCATTCATTATAGTTTCCGGAAAATGTTTTTGTCTCACCGTGCTTGACGCCCCTGGTATTGCTAACGTCAGCTGGCCATCGTCAGGGTATTCATACTTCCTACTTGGTATCGAAAACGTTTATATAAGGTGACTGCTTACCATCAGGCGTGCCGTAAGCTTGTTTTCCAACTTAGTTTCAACATCTTTGAAACCCGTCGTTACGTTTTGAGACATTTGTCAAAAAAAATAAACATTTCAGAAGAACCGCCGCCTTTACTGCGGTCTGCCGAGCCTGGTAAACCACCAGGTGCTGTCAGAATGCGGTATGGCGTCTGTCAGTAGACTAGAGTATGTATTGGAGCCGGCTGTCACTGTCAAGCCAGAGCAGCGGAAATGGCTGCACTTTCACTCTTGGGTAAGTTTTGGTTGGCTTAAATAGGGGCTACACAATTTGAGTCATCCCACATATAAGTTTTATTTTACATTTCCATTTGACGTTTATATTTAATACTTCCTTTAAAGTAAATAATTATTCCACTAGCTGATGTTACAGCTTCACTTTTTTTTTTTTTGGACCCTAACTGCGGCCCTATTGGCCTTCGCAGCGTAACCGGACTAACCGCGCGGCGAGTGCTTCCCCGCAAGGGAGCGAGGCGCAGCGTAGCTGCGCGTCGCCTCCTTGCGTCGACGCCCTCAAAGCCGGGCATTACGTTGGGTCTACAAGCCTTAAGGCTAGGAGGCCTCAAAACTTGTAGCCCCAACGGGGTTATTTTAATTTTGGATGTAGCACAAAAGGTGCTACATCCCTCAACGGGTGCAAAGTGCAGATCTAGACTACAGGCTCGTCCTAAGGGCACCCATAGTGGGCTCGGACCTTACTTAGGTGGCGCTGTTTTGTGCGAGTGAATTTATTCTGACTACTGAGAGAGACGCTTGGTGTGGATGGGCCGGCCCTTCCACGCCAAGTCGTCCTAACCGACTGGTGACACCGGCTAGTCTCATCGGATGTGACAACAGCCTGTAGGGTTGTCCGCTGAGAGAGGCTCAGACGTTCCAACCGGACTGGGAACTGAACAGCTTCACTCTGGTAAAAACTCCTTTATACCGGTATTAATGTTGTCAAAAATGTTGACAAATTCACGAGAATCGATTTCTACACCAATCACAATCGACTTCAAAAATGTAAAGCCTTTTACAATAGTTTAATTTTAAGTGTAACTGACATACGATCGTACGTGTCAAAATAAACTAAACTTGGTTTTCAGTGCAAAGAATCACCGCAACCGATGACCTGCTTGATGGAGAAGATGGGCGTTCTAAACAAATTCAATTTCCTGGACTATTTCAAAATGAAAGACTATTTGAAGTCGTTCACTCACTCACGTTCAGAATGGTCCGCTTTGAGTGATGTCTATGTAAATATGTTTATGCAATCGCCTTTGTATAATGGATACTGCAGTTCTCCAAGGAAAATGCTAAACGTATTGCATTCTATGATTTCGGTAAGTCCTTGCCATTAATAGTCATGATGATGTTGTGTTTTAAACCTATTGTAACTAAAATTTGATATTTATTACTGAAGTAGTTAAACTAACAAACTGTCAAGTGAAATTATCAAGCATCAAGCATGTTTACCAAAGGGTAAAAATCAGGACTCTTTTATTAGGGCACTTCGATTTCCGTACGTCTCTCTGCGGGCTGTATCTCAAGAAAAAAAATTTAATGTGGCTAACATATAAGAAACGCGATTTTCAACATTTTTGGGTTACTCTTGTTGCTTTTATAAAATTATCTAAAACGCATATAATGTTTAATCTTATAAGATGGTACGGAACCCACCATTTGTGAGTCCGACTCATACTTGACCGTTTTTTTGTTTTAACTAATTTACAGATAATGGATTTTTTCATTTACTTGTGACTTGTATAGTTTTAAAAAGTACACTATATAATGTATGTCTTTTGTCAAATTGCATGTTTCTATATCAACAGGCAGGTTATATTATTTCTTGGTCTAATAGGATTTGCTACAAATCAAATCAAAATCAAAAATCATTTATTGCAAATAGATTTTTACAAATACTTTTGCACGTCAAATAAATACATACACCAAAAATGCTTAACACGAAATAAACTTAACTTAACTTGCTAAAACTTAATATAAACACCAGAGAAATTATCATGGCCATGAAGTTCTTGTCAAAAAAAAATTCTTGGTTTAATGAAGTGTTCCTTTTTCCGATATTTAGGTTACTTTTGACAGGTTTTAATTAATCACCAACAATATTTTCCAGACATGCCCAATGGAGAGGCGAAGTAAAACGCAGGAGTGTCAAAACTTTTTCCTCGAACTGTCAAAAAATCAAAACGTCACGGAAATGAAACGAACTAACTTTAGAACTTACATACCTCATGTCAACGTGCCAAGTTTTAAATTTGACGGTTCATTCCTAGAGAGAAAGAAACCGCTCGATCTTTTTAGTATTAAGCCAGCTACTTTGAGTAAAAGGCCTTTGGTTATTTTACCAGTGTATTTGAGATACAATCTAACAAGACCGATACCAAATGACGGCGTTTGGCGCAGCGGTCCCGTCTCTTTTTATAATTAGGTACTTCATTATAGAATTACTATCGATTTTGATTGCGTTGAACTGGTATTTTATGATTTGAATACATTTTTTTTGCAGTTTATGCCTTTGCTAAATATTGAAATGCAAGTGAAAATGTACATGACAGGATACAATGACACATATTATTTTGAATGTTTATGGATTTAGAACAATGTTTATTAAGATCATGTCCTGTATTTATAATGTAGGTGTAAATTAACTCTTCGATTTGATTTGTGGAAATATCCATCATTGTTATTATAGTTCAATCTCTTGGCATGAACTGATTACGTCATGATTTTATTGTTTAAAGAAAATACATTTTCGTCCAAATCGGTTCAGTCGTTTCGCGGTGGTTGAGCCTACGCATTGTAGTTAACGCATTTATTTTAGCTAGTAAGTATAATTTTCAGATATGTTTTTTAGTGTGCTTTTAATAAAAAAAGTGAAGCCTTTAATTACTTTTTTATTTATTATAGCAAAGCCAGGTCTTCCAGGGTTTGAATTCTGATTTAAGCAATTATTTTTGTGTGTCATCGGCTGTAAGCTCTCACACTAGAATGATATTTTGCTGTTGCATATTTAAAAAACCGGTCAAGTTTGAGTCGGACTCGCACATGAATGGTTTCGTACGCAGCCATGGATCAACTTCACCTGTTGGACTTACTGTTCTTAAGTTTTACAGCGCAAGGATTGCTACTGCAGTTGTTTGTGAAGCTTTATGCTTGGCCGTCTGTACAAGATTAAACAATACAGATGTGCTGTACATACTTTCTTTTATGAAACCAGACCAAGTATGCGTCATCTATACTCATGGTATTTCACTGGCACACTGGCAATCTTACTCGCTTAAATACAATACACTGATGACAAGGCTGGCCTCACTTTTGATGCGTTTTCGTGCAGAACGTACGAATATAAACAATACAGATGTACCAAGTACTATACTATGGGAGCGAGCACCCAGATGCATGCAAGTTATTCGTACGTACGTACCATACGTAAACATACGTTAGTCACGAAGGTCCGAAAACCAACCGAACTTGTTGGGATTTATTCGTACGTATTAAAGTTTGAACGATATCACTGAAACATTGCCTTTTTGATGGACAAAGACTTATTCAGTGGTAACGCTGAATTCGTACGAACATTTTCATACGTATTCGTACGATGCAAATTCATATAAAAAGTGAGACCAGCCTGAGACAGTAGGTAATGACCAGTGGCGGTACTGTCATAGAAGCCCAAAATCCCGTCTTGCCCTATCAAACTAAAATAAGTTCGCGCTCTTATTCATTCATTAACAAATCAAACGACTTTTTTAAAGCTACCGAAATTGTGGTTTTGCTGACATGTTCGCAAACTTCTGAGTGTTTTGCTGAACTAAAACTCTAGGCACGCCACCGGTTATGACTAGTATTAACAAGGTTTTTGTGGTAAGAAAAAAAAACCGTAAGAATTTAAAGAAAATTTATTTGTACCAGTAAAATTTACTGCTTCAAAAACTATTGTACTTAATTACATTACATTTTATCCAGGCAGAGAAGTATACACTTGAAAATGTTTTGCATCGACATTAAGTTGAATCTTGTTTTGCAAGTATTAAATGGATTTTTTAAATGTGTGTAAATTTAAATAATTGCAAGATATGTTTCCTGTTATAAGGTATGGTAAGGAGCGAAGCGGTGCGGTTTTCTTTGCTAATTACTCCCAAAAACAATACAATACGCCAATTACATCAGGGTAATATTTATTTTTTAATTTTCATTTAACTTTTCAGTCTCAATTTCATCAAATTAGATTTCTTATACGTTATATTGATTGATTCTTTTTAATTAATTCATTTTCTTTTGTAAATATTTATTGTGTTATGTATGCAAACACAAATAATAGCTGCCGTGCGATAATTTACATAAAACAATAAGCAATTCCGTAGTAAATATATCAGTAAATAAATAGTATTTCAAACTTAAAACTAAACTTAGATAAAACGATCACACTTTAAAATAAAAGGTTACACAATAAAATAAAATTATACAAAATGATTAAAACAACTTCTTTTTATAAGTAAAACAACTTATTGGATTACATAAGTTTGTACACAAATTTTGTAGTATAACTGCAACCATAATTAAAGGAATTTATACAAAAATCGTTTTTATAGGTTATAAAATTTTCATCACACAAAAAACTATTAAATAAGACATGATATTTTTGTAAGTAATTTATCGATCAAACAGGGATTTTATACTACAATACTGTGAAACTTTTTGTTTTCAATTATTTTTAATTTGAGTTTTTAACTCAAATACTTAATTTAAAATTTAAAGCAAGAAATTGCATTGTTTCTATTTTTTCACATAGTTTATATACTTTTAAGTAAAAGTTTTATTTTTATTTAAAAACATTATCCGAATGGCAAGGCAAAAAGATGAACATTCGAGTGATTAGACTTATTTAATAAAATTCATGCATTATGTACAAAGAAATTAAAACCTAAAAATAAAATAATAACTGTATTAAGTAGTTTACACAATAATAATCGATACACAAAATACTAATATTTTTATTATTCCAAATAGTAGTTCATTCAAAATATTACAAGGGAATATTAAATCGAAAATATTTACAATTATTTCTTTTCCCTCATGAAACGGGCGAAAATTTTAAAATTTGCTTAAATTCTTATAAAACTATAAGTACTGCAATATTAAAAAATTATCTTAATCTATTTTATATTATAAACGGGACGTTTATTCTCAGAAGGTGTTAATTATAACCTACACTTGATATTTTACTAATGTCATGAAAATTATTTTCGTAAAAAATAAGGTGGTTCTACTTGACACAGTTGCGATTCTCGTCGCGTGTTTTTGTTTATTTAATAAAACTGTATGATTTATTAACACGCTTTAAGCTATTGTAAACATAATATCTAAAAAAAAAAGAATTTTACATCTTAAGTAGCTGGAAAAAGCGTTTTTATAAGTTATGTAAGAAAATGAAGTAGATGTACAAAAAACAATGTGTAAAAATGTCCTTAAGGGATGTAGAAGGATACCACTGTGTCCCTATTAATAGTTATAATGGCGGGACATAGAGACGGGAGAGATCTTAAATAATCACTCTAGCTTTAGATTTTCTGCAATAGAATGTTCAGTAGTTAGGGTAAGTTAAGGCTAATGGAGTCGTAGTTCCTGTCCTGGTCGGGGTGATTGAGCCGGGCCAGCACCTCGGCCTGCAGCGCGTGCAGCGAGCGCAGCGCGCGCGCGTCGGCCCGCGCGGCCAGCAGCAGCGCAGACACACAACTACAAGCGGTGGAAAGAATATGTGCCAGATAAATTCCTCGAAATTTAGACCGGTACGTATATTAAGTATTTATGCTGCCCTAAGAAAGTATATTTCTTTACACAATTCACAATTATTTAACTAGGGTTAGCTAGCCCACAGACATAAACAATAAAACGAGAACTTCCTCCCTCTTTTTGAAGTAAAAAATACGACTAGTAAACAGTTTTACTATTACGCATTCACTAATTAAAAGTCACTTGACGCTTGCATTCATTATAGTTTCCGGAAAATGTTTTTGTCTCACCGTGCTTGACGCCCCTGGTATTGCTAACGTCAGCTGGCCATCGTCAGGGTATTCATACTTCCTACTTGGTATCGAAAACGTTTATATAAGGTGACTGCTTACCATCAGGCGTGCCGTAAGCTTGTTTTCCAACTTAGTTTCAACATCTTTGAAACCCGTCGTTACGTTTTGAGACATTTGTCAAAAAAAATAAACATTTCAGAAGAACCGCCGCCTTTACTGCGGTCTGCCGAGCCTGGTAAACCACCAGGTGCTGTCAGAATGCGGTATGGCGTCTGTCAGTAGACTAGAGTATGTATTGGAGCCGGCTGTCACTGTCAAGCCAGAGCAGCGGAAATGGCTGCACTTTCACTCTTGGGTAAGTTTTGGTTGGCTTAAATAGGGGCTACACAATTTGAGTCATCCCACATATAAGTTTTATTTTACATTTCCATTTGACGTTTATATTTAATACTTCCTTTAAAGTAAATAATTATTCCACTAGCTGATGTTACAGCTTCACTTTTTTTTTTTTTGGACCCTAACTGCGGCCCTATTGGCCTTCGCAGCGTAACCGGACTAACCGCGCGGCGAGTGCTTCCCCGCAAGGGAGCGAGGCGCAGCGTAGCTGCGCGTCGCCTCCTTGCGTCGACGCCCTCAAAGCCGGGCATTACGTTGGGTCTACAAGCCTTAAGGCTAGGAGGCCTCAAAACTTGTAGCCCCAACGGGGTTATTTTAATTTTGGATGTAGCACAAAAGGTGCTACATCCCTCAACGGGTGCAAAGTGCAGATCTAGACTACAGGCTCGTCCTAAGGGCACCCATAGTGGGCTCGGACCTTACTTAGGTGGCGCTGTTTTGTGCGAGTGAATTTATTCTGACTACTGAGAGAGACGCTTGGTGTGGATGGGCCGGCCCTTCCACGCCAAGTCGTCCTAACCGACTGGTGACACCGGCTAGTCTCATCGGATGTGACAACAGCCTGTAGGGTTGTCCGCTGAGAGAGGCTCAGACGTTCCAACCGGACTGGGAACTGAACAGCTTCACTCTGGTAAAAACTCCTTTATACCGGTATTAATGTTGTCAAAAATGTTGACAAATTCACGAGAATCGATTTCTACACCAATCACAATCGACTTCAAAAATGTAAAGCCTTTTACAATAGTTTAATTTTAAGTGTAACTGACATACGATCGTACGTGTCAAAATAAACTAAACTTGGTTTTCAGTGCAAAGAATCACCGCAACCGATGACCTGCTTGATGGAGAAGATGGGCGTTCTAAACAAATTCAATTTCCTGGACTATTTCAAAATGAAAGACTATTTGAAGTCGTTCACTCACTCACGTTCAGAATGGTCCGCTTTGAGTGATGTCTATGTAAATATGTTTATGCAATCGCCTTTGTATAATGGATACTGCAGTTCTCCAAGGAAAATGCTAAACGTATTGCATTCTATGATTTCGGTAAGTCCTTGCCATTAATAGTCATGATGATGTTGTGTTTTAAACCTATTGTAACTAAAATTTGATATTTATTACTGAAGTAGTTAAACTAACAAACTGTCAAGTGAAATTATCAAGCATCAAGCATGTTTACCAAAGGGTAAAAATCAGGACTCTTTTATTAGGGCACTTCGATTTCCGTACGTCTCTCTGCGGGCTGTATCTCAAGAAAAAAAATTTAATGTGGCTAACATATAAGAAACGCGATTTTCAACATTTTTGGGTTACTCTTGTTGCTTTTATAAAATTATCTAAAACGCATATAATGTTTAATCTTATAAGATGGTACGGAACCCACCATTTGTGAGTCCGACTCATACTTGACCGTTTTTTTGTTTTAACTAATTTACAGATAATGGATTTTTTCATTTACTTGTGACTTGTATAGTTTTAAAAAGTACACTATATAATGTATGTCTTTTGTCAAATTGCATGTTTCTATATCAACAGGCAGGTTATATTATTTCTTGGTCTAATAGGATTTGCTACAAATCAAATCAAAATCAAAAATCATTTATTGCAAATAGATTTTTACAAATACTTTTGCACGTCAAATAAATACATACACCAAAAATGCTTAACACGAAATAAACTTAACTTAACTTGCTAAAACTTAATATAAACACCAGAGAAATTATCATGGCCATGAAGTTCTTGTCAAAAAAAAATTCTTGGTTTAATGAAGTGTTCCTTTTTCCGATATTTAGGTTACTTTTGACAGGTTTTAATTAATCACCAACAATATTTTCCAGACATGCCCAATGGAGAGGCGAAGTAAAACGCAGGAGTGTCAAAACTTTTTCCTCGAACTGTCAAAAAATCAAAACGTCACGGAAATGAAACGAACTAACTTTAGAACTTACATACCTCATGTCAACGTGCCAAGTTTTAAATTTGACGGTTCATTCCTAGAGAGAAAGAAACCGCTCGATCTTTTTAGTATTAAGCCAGCTACTTTGAGTAAAAGGCCTTTGGTTATTTTACCAGTGTATTTGAGATACAATCTAACAAGACCGATACCAAATGACGGCGTTTGGCGCAGCGGTCCCGTCTCTTTTTATAATTAGGTACTTCATTATAGAATTACTATCGATTTTGATTGCGTTGAACTGGTATTTTATGATTTGAATACATTTTTTTTGCAGTTTATGCCTTTGCTAAATATTGAAATGCAAGTGAAAATGTACATGACAGGATACAATGACACATATTATTTTGAATGTTTATGGATTTAGAACAATGTTTATTAAGATCATGTCCTGTATTTATAATGTAGGTGTAAATTAACTCTTCGATTTGATTTGTGGAAATATCCATCATTGTTATTATAGTTCAATCTCTTGGCATGAACTGATTACGTCATGATTTTATTGTTTAAAGAAAATACATTTTCGTCCAAATCGGTTCAGTCGTTTCGCGGTGGTTGAGCCTACGCATTGTAGTTAACGCATTTATTTTAGCTAGTAAGTATAATTTTCAGATATGTTTTTTAGTGTGCTTTTAATAAAAAAAGTGAAGCCTTTAATTACTTTTTTATTTATTATAGCAAAGCCAGGTCTTCCAGGGTTTGAATTCTGATTTAAGCAATTATTTTTGTGTGTCATCGGCTGTAAGCTCTCACACTAGAATGATATTTTGCTGTTGCATATTTAAAAAACCGGTCAAGTTTGAGTCGGACTCGCACATGAATGGTTTCGTACGCAGCCATGGATCAACTTCACCTGTTGGACTTACTGTTCTTAAGTTTTACAGCGCAAGGATTGCTACTGCAGTTGTTTGTGAAGCTTTATGCTTGGCCGTCTGTACAAGATTAAACAATACAGATGTGCTGTACATACTTTCTTTTATGAAACCAGACCAAGTATGCGTCATCTATACTCATGGTATTTCACTGGCACACTGGCAATCTTACTCGCTTAAATACAATACACTGATGACAAGGCTGGCCTCACTTTTGATGCGTTTTCGTGCAGAACGTACGAATATAAACAATACAGATGTACCAAGTACTATACTATGGGAGCGAGCACCCAGATGCATGCAAGTTATTCGTACGTACGTACCATACGTAAACATACGTTAGTCACGAAGGTCCGAAAACCAACCGAACTTGTTGGGATTTATTCGTACGTATTAAAGTTTGAACGATATCACTGAAACATTGCCTTTTTGATGGACAAAGACTTATTCAGTGGTAACGCTGAATTCGTACGAACATTTTCATACGTATTCGTACGATGCAAATTCATATAAAAAGTGAGACCAGCCTGAGACAGTAGGTAATGACCAGTGGCGGTACTGTCATAGAAGCCCAAAATCCCGTCTTGCCCTATCAAACTAAAATAAGTTCGCGCTCTTATTCATTCATTAACAAATCAAACGACTTTTTTAAAGCTACCGAAATTGTGGTTTTGCTGACATGTTCGCAAACTTCTGAGTGTTTTGCTGAACTAAAACTCTAGGCACGCCACCGGTTATGACTAGTATTAACAAGGTTTTTGTGGTAAGAAAAAAAAACCGTAAGAATTTAAAGAAAATTTATTTGTACCAGTAAAATTTACTGCTTCAAAAACTATTGTACTTAATTACATTACATTTTATCCAGGCAGAGAAGTATACACTTGAAAATGTTTTGCATCGACATTAAGTTGAATCTTGTTTTGCAAGTATTAAATGGATTTTTTAAATGTGTGTAAATTTAAATAATTGCAAGATATGTTTCCTGTTATAAGGTATGGTAAGGAGCGAAGCGGTGCGGTTTTCTTGGCTAATTACTCCCAAAAACAATACAATACGCCAATTACATCAGGGTAATATTTATTTTTTAATTTTCATTTAACTTTTCAGTCTCAATTTCATCAAATTAGATTTCTTATACGTTATATTGATTGATTCTTTTTAATTAATTCATTTTCTTTTGTAAATATTTATTGTGTTATGTATGCAAACACAAATAATAGCTGCCGTGCGATAATTTACATAAAACAATAAGCAATTCCGTAGTAAATATATCAGTAAATAAATAGTATTTCAAACTTAAAACTAAACTTAGATAAAACGATCACACTTTAAAATAAAAGGTTACACAATAAAATAAAATTATACAAAATGATTAAAACAACTTCTTTTTATAAGTAAAACAACTTATTGGATTACATAAGTTTGTACACAAATTTTGTAGTATAACTGCAACCATAATTAAAGGAATTTATACAAAAATCGTTTTTATAGGTTATAAAATTTTCATCACACAAAAAACTATTAAATAAGACATGATATTTTTGTAAGTAATTTATCGATCAAACAGGGATTTTATACTACAATACTGTGAAACTTTTTGTTTTCAATTATTTTTTATTTTAATTTGAGTTTTTAACTCAAATACTTAATTTAAAATTTAAAGCAAGAAATTGCATTGTTTCTACTTTTTCACATAGTTTATATACTTTTAAGGAAAAGTTTTATTTTTATTTAAAAACATTATCCGAATGGCAAGGCAAAAAGATGAACATTCGAGTGATTAGACTTATTTAATAAAATTCATGCATTATGTACAAAGAAATTAAAACCTAAAAATAAAATAATAACTGTATTAAGTAGTTTACACAATAATAATCGATACACAAAATACTAATATTTTTATTATTCCAAATAGTAGTTCATTCAAAATATTACAAGGGAATATTAAATCGAAAATATTTACAATTATTTCTTTTCCCTCATGAAACGGGCGAAAATTTTAAAATTTGCTTAAATTCTTATAAAACTATAAGTACTGCAATATTAAAAAATTATCTTAATCTATTTTATATTATAAACGGGACGTTTATTCTCAGAAGGTGTTAATTATAACCTACACTTGATATTTTACTAATGTCATGAAAATTATTTTCGTAAAAAATAAGGTGGTTCTACTTGACACAGTTGCGATTCTCGTCGCGTGTTTTTGTTTATTTAATAAAACTGTATGATTTATTAACACGCTTTAAGCTATTGTAAACATAATATCTAAAAAAAAAAGAATTTTACATCTTAAGTAGCTGGAAAAAGCGTTTTTATAAGTTATGTAAGAAAATGAAGTAGATGTACAAAAAACAATGTGTAAAAATGTCCTTAAGGGATGTAGAAGGATACCACTGTGTCCCTATTAATAGTTATAATGGCGGGACATAGAGACGGGAGAGACCTTAAATAATCACTCTAGCTTTAGATTTTCTGCAATAGAATGTTCAGTAGTTATGGTAAGTTAAGGCTAATGGAGTCGTAGTTCCTGTCCTGGTCGGGGTGATTGAGCCGGGCCAGCACTTCTGCCTGCAGCGCGTGCAGCGAGCGCAGCGCGCGCGCGTCGGCCCGCGCGGCCAGCAGCAGCGCAGACACACAACTACAAGCGGTGGAAAGAATATGTGCCAGATAAATTCCTCGAAATTTAGACCGGTACGTATATTAAGTATTTATGCTGCCCTAAGAAAGTATATTTCTTTACACAATTCACAATTATTTAACTAGGGTTAGCTAGCCCACAGACATAAACAATAAAACGAGAACTTCCTCCCTCTTTTTGAAGTAAAAAATACGACTAGTAAACAGTTTTACTATTACGCATTCACTAATTAAAAGTCACTTGACGCTTGCATTCATTATAGTTTCCGGAAAATGTTTTTGTCTCACCGTGCTTGACGCCCCTGGTATTGCTAACGTCAGCTCGCCATCGTCAGGGTATTCATACTTCCTACTTGGTATCGAAAACGTTTATATAAGGTGACTGCTTACCATCAGGCGTGCCGTAAGCTTGTTTTCCAACTTAGTTTCAACATCTTTGAAACCCGTCGTTACGTTTTGAGACATTTGTCAAAAAAAATAAACATTTCAGAAGAACCGCCGCCTTTACTGCGGTCTGCCGAGCCTGGTAAACCACCAGGTGCTGTCAGAATGCGGTATGGCGTCTGTCAGTAGACTAGGGTATGTATTGGAGCCGGCTGTCACTGTCAAGCCAGAGCAGCGGAAATGGCTGCACTTTCACTCTTGGGTAAGTTTTGGTTGGCTTAAATAGGGTCTACACAATTTGAGTCGTCCCACATATAAGTGTTATTTTACATTTCCATTTGACGTTCATATTTAATACTTCCTTTAAAGTAAATAATTATTCCACTAGCTGATGCCACAGCTTCACACTGGTAAAAACTCCTTTATACCGGTATTAATGTTGTCAAAAATGTTGACAAATTCACGAGAATCGATTTCTACACCAATCACAATTGACTTCAAAAATGTAAAGCCTTTTACAATAGTTTAATTTTAAGTGTAACTGACATACGATCGTACGTGTCAAAATAAACTAAACTTGGTTTTCAGTGCAAGGAATCACCGCAACCGATGACCTGCTTGATGGAGAAGATGGGCGTTCTAAACAAATTCAATTTCCTGGACTATTTCAAAATGAAAGACTATTTGAAGTCGTTCACTCACTCACGTTCAGAATGGTCCGCTTTGAGTGATGTCTATGTAAATATGTTTATGCAATCGCCTTCGTATAATGGATACTGCAGTTCTCCAAGGAAAATGCTAAACGTATTGCATGCTATGATTTCGGTAAGTCCATGCCATTAATAGTCATGATGATGTTGTGTTTTAAACCTATTGTAACTAAAATTTGATATTTATTACTGAAGTAGTTAAACTAACAAACTGTCAAGTGAAATTATCAAGCATCAAGCATGTTTACCAAAGGGTAAAAATCAGGACTCTTTTATTAAGGCACTTCGATTTCCGTACGTCTCTCTGCGGGCTGTATCTCAAGAACAAAAATTTAATGTGGCTAACATATAAGAAACGCGATTTTCAACATTTTTTGGTTACTCTTGTTTCTTTTATAAAATTATCTAAAACGCATATAATGTTTAATCTTATAAGATGGTACGGAACCCACCATTTGTGAGTCCGACTCATACTTGACCGTTTTTTTGTTTTAACTAATTTACAGATAATGGATATTTTCATTTACTTGTGACTTGTATAGTTTTAAAAAGTACACTATATAATGTATGTCTTTTGTCAAATTGTATGATTCTATATCAACAGGCAGATTATTTTATTTCTGGGTCTAATAGGATTTGCTACAAATCAAATCAAATCAAAATCAAAAATCATTTATTGCAAATAGATTTTTACAAATACTTTTGCACGTCAAATAAATACATACACCAAAAATGCTTAACACGAAATAAACTTAACTTAACTTGCTAAAACTTAATATAAACACCAGAGAAAATGTCATGGCCATGAAGTTCTTGTCAAAAAAAAATTCTTGGTTTAATGAAGTGTTCCTTTTTCCGATATTTAGGTTACTTTTGACAGGTTTTAATTAATCACCAACAATATTTTCCAGACATGCCCAATCGAGAGGCGAAGTAACACGCAGGAGTGTCAAAACTTTTTCCTCGAACTGTCAAAAAATCAAAACGTCACGGAAATGAAACGAACTAACTTTAGAACTTACATACCTCATGTCAACGTGCCAAGTTTTAAATTTGACGGTTCATTCCTAGAGAGAAAGAAACCGCTCGATCTTTTTAGTATTAAGCCAGCTACTTTGAGTAAAAGGCCTTTGGTTATTTTACCAGTGTATTTGAGATACAATCTAACAAGACCGATACCAAATGACGGCGTTTGGCGCAGCGGTCCCGTCTCTTTTTATAATTAGGTACTTCATTATAGAATTACTATCGATTTTGATTGCGTTGAACTGGTATTTTATGATTTGAATACATTTTTTTTGCAGTTTATGCCTTTGCTAAATATTGAAATGCAAGTGAAAATGTACATGACAAGATACAATGACACATATTATTTTGAATGTTTATGGATTTAGAACAATGTTTATTAAGATCATGTCCTGTATTTATAATGTACGTGTAAATTAACTCTTCGATTTGATTTGTGGAAATATCCATCATTGTTATTATAGTTCAATCTCTTGGCATGAACTGATTACGTCATGATTTTATTGTTTAAAGAAAATACATTTTCGTCCAAATCGGTTCAGTCGTTTCGCGGTGGTTGAGCCTATGCATTGTAGTTAACGCATTTATTTTAGCTAGTAAGTATAATTTTCAGATATGTTTTTTAGTGTGCTTTAAATAAAAAAAGTGAAGCCTTTAATTACTTTTTTATTTATTATAGCAAAGCCAGGTCTTCCAGGGTTTAAATTCTGATTTAAGCAATTATTTTTGTGTGTCATCAGCTGTAAGCTCTCACACTAGAATGATATTTTGCTGTTGCATTTAAAAAAACCGGTCAAGTTTGAGTCGGACTCGCACATGAATGGTTTCGTACGCAGCCATGGATCAACTTCACCTGTTGGACTTACTGTTCTTAAGTTTTACAGCGCAAGGATTGCTACTGCAGTTGTTTGTGAAGCTTTATGCTTGGCCGTCTGTACAAGATTAAACAATACAGATATGCTGTACATACTTTCTTTTATGAAACCAGACCAAGTATGCGTCATCTATACTCATGGTATTTCACTGGCACACTGGCAATCTTACTCGCTTAAATACAATACACTGATGACAAGGCTGGCCTCACTTTTGATGCGTTTTCGTGCAGAACGTACGAATATAAACAATACAGATGTACCAAGTACTATATTATGGGAGCGAGCACCCAGATGCATGCAAGTTATTCGTACGTACGTACCATACGTAAACATACGTTAGTCACGAAGGTCCGAAAACCAACCGAACTTGTTGGGATTTATTCGTACGTATTAAAGTTTGAACGATATCACTGAAACATTGCCTTTTTGATGGACAAAGACTTATTCAGTGGTAACGCTGAATTCGTACGAACATTTTCATACGTATACGTACGATGCAAATTCATATAAAAAGTGAGACCAGCCTGAGACAGTAGGTAATGACCAGTGGCGGTACTGTCATAGAAGCCCAAAAGCCCGGCTTGCCCTATCAAACTAAAATAAGTTCGCGCTCTTATTCATTCACTAACAAATCAAACGACTTTTTTAAAGCTACCGAAATTGTGGTTTTGCTGACATGTTCGCAAACTTCTGAGTGTTTTGCTGAAGTAAAACTCTAGGCACGCCACCGGTTATGACTAGTATTAACAAGGTTTTTGTGGTAAGAAAAAAAAACCGTAAGAATTTAAAGAAAATTTATTTGTACCAGTAAAATTTACTGCTTCAAAAACTATTGTACTTAATTACATTACATTTTATCCAGGCAGAGAAGTATACACTTGAAAATGTTTTGCATCGACATTAAGTTGAATCTTGTTTTGCAAGTATTAAATAGATTTTTTAAATGTGTGTAAATTTAAATAATTGCAAGATATGTTTCCTGTTATAAGGTATGGTAAGGAGCGAAGCGGTGCGGTTTTCTTTGCTAATTACTCCCAAAAACAATACAATACGCCAATTACATTAGGGTAATATTTATTTTTTAATTTTCATTTAACTTTTCAGTCTCAATTTCATCAAATTAGATTTCTTATACGTTATATTGATTGATTCTTTTTAATTAATTCATTTTCTTTTGTAAATATTTATTGTGTTATGTATGCAAACACAAATAATAGCTGCCGTGCGATAATTTACATAAAACAATAAGCAATTCCGTAGTAAATATATCAGTAAATAAATAGTATTTCAAACTTAAAACTAAACTTAGATAAAACGATCACACTTTAAAATAAAAGGTTACACAATAAAATAAAATTATACAAAATGATTAAAACAACTTCTTTTTATAAGTAAAACAACTTATTGGATTACATAAGTTTGTACACAAATTTTGTAGTATAACTGCAACCATAATTAAAGGAATTTATACAAAAATCGTTTTTATAGGTTATAAAATTTTCATCACACAAAAAACTATTAAATAAGACATGATATTTTTGTAAGTAATTTATCGATCAAACAGGGATTTTATACTACAATACTGTGAAACTTTTTGTTTTCAATTATTTTTTATTTTAATTTGAGTTTTTAACTCAAATACTTAATTTAAAATTTAAAGCAAGAAATTGCATTGTTTCTATTTTTTCACATAGTTTATATACTTTTAAGTAAAAGTTTTATTTTTATTTAAAAACATTATCCGAATGGCAAGGCAAAAAGATGAACATTCGAGTGATTAGACTTATTTAATAAAATTCATGCATTATGTACAAAGAAATTAAAACCTAAAAATAAAATAATAACTGTATTAAGTAGTTTACACAATAATAATCGATACACAAAATACTAATATTTTTATTATTCCAAATAGTAGTTCATTCAAAATATTACAAGGGAATATTAAATCGAAAATATTTACAATTATTTCTTTTCCCTCATGAAACGGGCGAAAATTTTAAAATTTGCTTAAATTCTTATAAAACTATAAGTACTGCAATATTAAAAAATTATCTTAATCTATTTTATATTATAAACGGGACGTTTATTCTCAGAAGGTGTTAATTATAACCTACACTTGATATTTTACTAATGTCATGAAAATTATTTTCGTAAAAAATAAGGTGGTTCTACTTGACACAGTTGCGATTCTCGTCGCGTGTTTTTGTTTATTTAATAAAACTGTATGATTTATTAACACGCTTTAAGCTATTGTAAACATAATATCTAAAAAAAAAAGAATTTTACATCTTAAGTAGCTGGAAAAAGCGTTTTTATAAGTTATGTAAGAAAATGAAGTAGATGTACAAAAAACAATGTGTAAAAATGTCCTTAAGGGATGTAGAAGGATACCACTGTGTCCCTATTAATAGTTATAATGGCGGGACATAGAGACGGGAGAGATCTTAAATAATCACTCTAGCTTTAGATTTTCTGCAATAGAATGTTCAGTAGTTAGGGTAAGTTAAGGCTAATGGAGTCGTAGTTCCTGTCCTGGTCGGGGTGATTGAGCCGGGCCAGCACCTCGGCCTGCAGCGCGTGCAGCGAGCGCAGCGCGCGCGCGTCGGCCCGCGCGGCCAGCAGCAGCGCAGACACACAACTACAAGCGGTGGAAAGAATATGTGCCAGATAAATTCCTCGAAATTTAGACCGGTACGTATATTAAGTATTTATGCTGCCCTAAGAAAGTATATTTCTTTACACAATTCACAATTATTTAACTAGGGTTAGCTAGCCCACAGACATAAACAATAAAACGAGAACTTCCTCCCTCTTTTTGAAGTAAAAAATACGACTAGTAAACAGTTTTACTATTACGCATTCACTAATTAAAAGTCACTTGACGCTTGCATTCATTATAGTTTCCGGAAAATGTTTTTGTCTCACCGTGCTTGACGCCCCTGGTATTGCTAACGTCAGCTGGCCATCGTCAGGGTATTCATACTTCCTACTTGGTATCGAAAACGTTTATATAAGGTGACTGCTTACCATCAGGCGTGCCGTAAGCTTGTTTTCCAACTTAGTTTCAACATCTTTGAAACCCGTCGTTACGTTTTGAGACATTTGTCAAAAAAAATAAACATTTCAGAAGAACCGCCGCCTTTACTGCGGTCTGCCGAGCCTGGTAAACCACCAGGTGCTGTCAGAATGCGGTATGGCGTCTGTCAGTAGACTAGAGTATGTATTGGAGCCGGCTGTCACTGTCAAGCCAGAGCAGCGGAAATGGCTGCACTTTCACTCTTGGGTAAGTTTTGGTTGGCTTAAATAGGGGCTACACAATTTGAGTCATCCCACATATAAGTTTTATTTTACATTTCCATTTGACGTTTATATTTAATACTTCCTTTAAAGTAAATAATTATTCCACTAGCTGATGTTACAGCTTCACTTTTTTTTTTTTTGGACCCTAACTGCGGCCCTATTGGCCTTCGCAGCGTAACCGGACTAACCGCGCGGCGAGTGCTTCCCCGCAAGGGAGCGAGGCGCAGCGTAGCTGCGCGTCGCCTCCTTGCGTCGACGCCCTCAAAGCCGGGCATTACGTTGGGTCTACAAGCCTTAAGGCTAGGAGGCCTCAAAACTTGTAGCCCCAACGGGGTTATTTTAATTTTGGATGTAGCACAAAAGGTGCTACATCCCTCAACGGGTGCAAAGTGCAGATCTAGACTACAGGCTCGTCCTAAGGGCACCCATAGTGGGCTCGGACCTTACTTAGGTGGCGCTGTTTTGTGCGAGTGAATTTATTCTGACTACTGAGAGAGACGCTTGGTGTGGATGGGCCGGCCCTTCCACGCCAAGTCGTCCTAACCGACTGGTGACACCGGCTAGTCTCATCGGATGTGACAACAGCCTGTAGGGTTGTCCGCTGAGAGAGGCTCAGACGTTCCAACCGGACTGGGAACTGAACAGCTTCACTCTGGTAAAAACTCCTTTATACCGGTATTAATGTTGTCAAAAATGTTGACAAATTCACGAGAATCGATTTCTACACCAATCACAATCGACTTCAAAAATGTAAAGCCTTTTACAATAGTTTAATTTTAAGTGTAACTGACATACGATCGTACGTGTCAAAATAAACTAAACTTGGTTTTCAGTGCAAAGAATCACCGCAACCGATGACCTGCTTGATGGAGAAGATGGGCGTTCTAAACAAATTCAATTTCCTGGACTATTTCAAAATGAAAGACTATTTGAAGTCGTTCACTCACTCACGTTCAGAATGGTCCGCTTTGAGTGATGTCTATGTAAATATGTTTATGCAATCGCCTTTGTATAATGGATACTGCAGTTCTCCAAGGAAAATGCTAAACGTATTGCATTCTATGATTTCGGTAAGTCCTTGCCATTAATAGTCATGATGATGTTGTGTTTTAAACCTATTGTAACTAAAATTTGATATTTATTACTGAAGTAGTTAAACTAACAAACTGTCAAGTGAAATTATCAAGCATCAAGCATGTTTACCAAAGGGTAAAAATCAGGACTCTTTTATTAGGGCACTTCGATTTCCGTACGTCTCTCTGCGGGCTGTATCTCAAGAAAAAAAATTTAATGTGGCTAACATATAAGAAACGCGATTTTCAACATTTTTGGGTTACTCTTGTTGCTTTTATAAAATTATCTAAAACGCATATAATGTTTAATCTTATAAGATGGTACGGAACCCACCATTTGTGAGTCCGACTCATACTTGACCGTTTTTTTGTTTTAACTAATTTACAGATAATGGATTTTTTCATTTACTTGTGACTTGTATAGTTTTAAAAAGTACACTATATAATGTATGTCTTTTGTCAAATTGCATGTTTCTATATCAACAGGCAGGTTATATTATTTCTTGGTCTAATAGGATTTGCTACAAATCAAATCAAAATCAAAAATCATTTATTGCAAATAGATTTTTACAAATACTTTTGCACGTCAAATAAATACATACACCAAAAATGCTTAACACGAAATAAACTTAACTTAACTTGCTAAAACTTAATATAAACACCAGAGAAAATGTCATGGCCATGAAGTTCTTGTCAAAAAAAAATTCTTGGTTTAATGAAGTGTTCCTTTTTCCGATATTTAGGTTACTTTTGACAGGTTTTAATTAATCACCAACAATATTTTCCAGACATGCCCAATCGAGAGGCGAAGTAACACGCAGGAGTGTCAAAACTTTTTCCTCGAACTGTCAAAAAATCAAAACGTCACGGAAATGAAACGAACTAACTTTAGAACTTACATACCTCATGTCAACGTGCCAAGTTTTAAATTTGACGGTTCATTCCTAGAGAGAAAGAAACCGCTCGATCTTTTTAGTATTAAGCCAGCTACTTTGAGTAAAAGGCCTTTGGTTATTTTACCAGTGTATTTGAGATACAATCTAACAAGACCGATACCAAATGACGGCGTTTGGCGCAGCGGTCCCGTCTCTTTTTATAATTAGGTACTTCATTATAGAATTACTATCGATTTTGATTGCGTTGAACTGGTATTTTATGATTTGAATACATTTTTTTTGCAGTTTATGCCTTTGCTAAATATTGAAATGCAAGTGAAAATGTACATGACAAGATACAATGACACATATTATTTTGAATGTTTATGGATTTAGAACAATGTTTATTAAGATCATGTCCTGTATTTATAATGTACGTGTAAATTAACTCTTCGATTTGATTTGTGGAAATATCCATCATTGTTATTATAGTTCAATCTCTTGGCATGAACTGATTACGTCATGATTTTATTGTTTAAAGAAAATACATTTTCGTCCAAATCGGTTCAGTCGTTTCGCGGTGGTTGAGCCTATGCATTGTAGTTAACGCATTTATTTTAGCTAGTAAGTATAATTTTCAGATATGTTTTTTAGTGTGCTTTAAATAAAAAAGTGAAGCCTTTAATTACTTTTTTATTTATTATAGCAAAGCCAGGTCTTCCAGGGTTTGAATTCTGATTTAAGCAATTATTTTTGTGTGTCATCAGCTGTAAGCTCTCACACTAGAATGATATTTTGCTGTTGCATTTTAAAAAACCGGTCAAGTTTGAGTCGGACTCGCACATGAATGGTTTCGTACGCAGCCATGGATCAACTTCACCTGTTGGACTTCCTGTTCTTAAGTTTTACAGCGCAAGGATTGCTACTGCAGTTGTTTGTGAAGCTTTATGCTTGGCCGTCTGTACAAGATTAAACAATACAGATGTGCTGTACATACTTTCTTTTATGAAACCAGACCAAGTATGCGTCATCTATACTCATGGTATTTCACTGGTACACTGGCAATCTTACTCGCTTAAATACAATACACTGATGACAAGGCTGGCCTCACTTTTGATGCGTTTTCGTGCAGAACGTACGAATATAAACAATACAGATGTACCAAGTACTATACTATGGGAGCGAGCACCCAGATGCATGCAAGTTATTCGTACGTACGTACCATACGTAAACATACGTTAGTCACGAAGGTCCGAAAACCAACCGAACTTGTTGGGATTTATTCGTACGTATTAAAGTTTGAACGATATCACTGAAACATTGCCTTTTTGATGGACAAAGACTTATTCAGTGGTAACGCTGAATTCGTACGAACATTTTCATACGTATACGTACGATGCAAATTCATATAAAAAGTGAGACCAGCCTGAGACAGTAGGTAATGACCAGTGGCGGTACTGTCATAGAAGCCCAAAAGCCCGTCTTGCCCTATCAAACTAAAATAAGTTCGCGCTCTTATTCATTCACTAACAAATCAAACGACTTTTTTAAAGCTACCGAAATTGTGGTTTTGCTGACATGTTCGCAAACTTCTGAGTGTTTTGCTGAACTAAAACTCTAGGCACGCCACCGGTTATGACTAGTATTAACAAGGTTTTTGTGGTAAGAAAAAAAAACCGTAAGAATTTAAAGATAATTTATTTGTACCAGTAAAATTTACTGCTTCAAAAACTATTGTACTTAATTACATTACATTTTATCCAGGCAGAGAAGTATACACTTGAAAATGTTTTGCATCGACATTAAGTTGAATCTTGTTTTGCAAGTATTAAATAGATTTTTTAAATGTGTGTAAATTTAAATAATTGCAAGATATGTTTCCTGTTATAAGGTATGGTAAGGAGCGAAGCGGTGCGGTTTTCTTTGCTAATTACTCCCAAAAACAATACAATACGCCAATTACATTAGGGTAATATTTATTTTTTAATTTTCATTTAACTTTTCAGTCTCAATTTCATCAAATTAGATTTCTTATACGTTATATTGATTGATTCTTTTTAATTAATTCATTTTCTTTTGTAAATATTTATTGTGTTATGTATGCAAACACAAATAATAGCTGCCGTGCGATAATTTACATAAAACAATAAGCAATTCCGTAGTAAATATATCAGTAAATAAATAGTATTTCAAACTTAAAACTAAACTTAGATAAAACGATCACACTTTAAAATAAAAGGTTACACAATAAAATAAAATTATACAAAATGATTAAAACAACTTCTTTTTATAAGTAAAACAACTTATTGGATTACATAAGTTTGTACACAAATTTTGTAGTATAACTGCAACCATAATTAAAGGAATTTATACAAAAATCGTTTTTATAGGTTATAAAATTTTCATCACACAAAAAACTATTAAATAAGACATGATATTTTTGTAAGTAATTTATCGATCAAACAGGGATTTTATACTACAATACTGTGAAACTTTTTGTTTTCAATTATTTTTTATTTTAATTTGAGTTTTTAACTCAAATACTTAATTTAAAATTTAAAGCAAGAAATTGCATTGTTTCTATTTTTTCACATAGTTTATATACTTTTAAGTAAAAGTTTTATTTTTATTTAAAAACATTATCCGAATGGCAAGGCAAAAAGATGAACATTCGAGTGATTAGACTTATTTAATAAAATTCATGCATTATGTACAAAGAAATTAAAACGTAAAAATAAAATAATAACTGTATTAAGTAGTTTACACAATAATAATCGATACACAAAATACTAATATTTTTATTATTCCAAATAGTAGTTCATTCAAAATATTACAAGGGAATATTAAATCGAAAATATTTACAATTATTTCTTTTCCCTCATGAAACGGGCGAAAATTTTAAAATTTGCTTAAATTCTTATAAAACTATAAGTACTGCAATATTAAAAAATTATCTTAATCTATTTTATATTATAAACGGGACGTTTATTCTCAGAAGGTGTTAATTATAACCTACACTTGATATTTTACTAATGTCATGAAAATTATTTTCGTAAAAAATAAGGTGGTTCTACTTGACACAGTTGCGATTCTCGTCGCGTGTTTTTGTTTATTTAATAAAACTGTATGATTTATTAACACGCTTTAAGCTATTGTAAACATAATATCTAAAAAAAAAAGAATTTTACATCTTAAGTAGCTGGAAAAAGCGTTTTTATAAGTTATGTAAGAAAATGAAGTAGATGTACAAAAAACAATGTGTAAAAATGTCCTTAAGGGATGTAGAAGGATACCACTGTGTCCCTATTAATAGTTATAATGGCGGGACATAGAGACGGGAGAGACCTTAAATAATCACTCTAGCTTTAGATTTTCTGCAATAGAATGTTCAGTAGTTATGGTAAGTTAAGGCTAATGGAGTCGTAGTTCCTGTCCTGGTCGGGGTGATTGAGCCGGGCCAGCACCTCTGCCTGCAGCGCGTGCAGCGAGCGCAGCGCGCGCGCGTCGGCCCGCGCGGCCAGCAGCAGCGCAGACACACAACTACAAGCGGTGGAAAGAATATGTGCCAGATAAATTCCTCGAAATTTAGACCGGTACGTATATTTGTACGGTAAGTATTTATGCTGCCCTAAGAAAGTATATTTCTTTACACAATTCACAATTATTTAACTAGGGTTAGCTAGCCCACAGACATAAACAATAAAACGAGAACTTCCTCCCTCTTTTTGAAGTAAAAAATACGACTAGTAAACAGTTTTACTATTACGCATTCACTAATTAAAAGTCACTTGACGCTTGCATTCATTATAGTTTCCGGAAAATGTTTTTGTCTCACCGTGCTTGACGCCCCTGGTATTGCTAACGTCAGCTCGCCATCGTCAGGGTATTCATACTTCCTACTTGGTATCGAAAACGTTTATATAAGGTGACTGCTTACCATCAGGCGTGCCGTAAGCTTGTTTTCCAACTTAGTTTCAACATCTTTGAAACCCGTCGTTACGTTTTGAGACATTTGTCAAAAAAAATAAACATTTCAGAAGAACCGCCGCCTTTACTGCGGTCTGCCGAGCCTGGTAAACCACCAGGTGCTGTCAGAATGCGGTATGGCGTCTGTCAGTAGACTAGAGTATGTATTGGAGCCGGCTGTCACTGTCAAGCCAGAGCAGCGGAAATGGCTGCACTTTCACTCTTGGGTAAGTTTTGGTTGGCTTAAATAGGGTCTACACAATTTGAGTCGTCCCACATATAAGTGTTATTTTACATTTCCATTTGACGTTCATATTTAATACTTCCTTTAAAGTAAATAATTATTCCACTAGCTGATGCCACAGCTTCACACTGGTAAAAACTCCTTTATACCGGTATTAATGTTGTCAAAAATGTTGACAAATTCACGAGAATCGATTTCTACACCAATCACAATTGACTTCAAAAATGTAAAGCCTTTTACAATAGTTTAATTTTAAGTGTAACTGACATACGATCGTACGTGTCAAAATAAACTAAACTTGGTTTTCAGTGCAAGGAATCACCGCAACCGATGACCTGCTTGATGGAGAAGATGGGCGTTCTAAACAAATTCAATTTCCTGGACTATTTCAAAATGAAAGACTATTTGAAGTCGTTCACTCACTCACGTTCAGAATGGTCCGCTTTGAGTGATGTCTATGTAAATATGTTTATGCAATCGCCTTCGTATAATGGATACTGCAGTTCTCCAAGGAAAATGCTAAACGTATTGCATGCTATGATTTCGGTAAGTCCATGCCATTAATAGTCATGATGATGTTGTGTTTTAAACCTATTGTAACTAAAATTTGATATTTATTACTGAAGTAGTTAAACTAACAAACTGTCAAGTGAAATTATCAAGCATCAAGCATGTTTACCAAAGGGTAAAAATCAGGACTCTTTTATTAAGGCACTTCGATTTCCGTACGTCTCTCTGCGGGCTGTATCTCAAGAACAAAAATTTAATGTGGCTAACATATAAGAAACGCGATTTTCAACATTTTTTGGTTACTCTTGTTTCTTTTATAAAATTATCTAAAACGCATATAATGTTTAATCTTATAAGATGGTACGGAACCCACCATTTGTGAGTCCGACTCATACTTGACCGTTTTTTTGTTTTAACTAATTTACAGATAATGGATATTTTCATTTACTTGTGACTTGTATAGTTTTAAAAAGTACACTATATAATGTATGTCTTTTGTCAAATTGTATGATTCTATATCAACAGGCAGATTATTTTATTTCTGGGTCTAATAGGATTTGCTACAAATCAAATCAAATCAAAATCAAAAATCATTTATTGCAAATAGATTTTTACAAATACTTTTGCACGTCAAATAAATACATACACCAAAAATGCTTAACACGAAATAAACTTAACTTAACTTGCTAAAACTTAATATAAACACCAGAGAAAATGTCATGGCCATGAAGTTCTTGTCAAAAAAAAATTCTTGGTTTAATGAAGTGTTCCTTTTTCCGATATTTAGGTTACTTTTGACAGGTTTTAATTAATCACCAACAATATTTTCCAGACATGCCCAATCGAGAGGCGAAGTAACACGCAGGAGTGTCAAAACTTTTTCCTCGAACTGTCAAAAAATCAAAACGTCACGGAAATGAAACGAACTAACTTTAGAACTTACATACCTCATGTCAACGTGCCAAGTTTTAAATTTGACGGTTCATTCCTAGAGAGAAAGAAACCGCTCGATCTTTTTAGTATTAAGCCAGCTACTTTGAGTAAAAGGCCTTTGGTTATTTTACCAGTGTATTTGAGATACAATCTAACAAGACCGATACCAAATGACGGCGTTTGGCGCAGCGGTCCCGTCTCTTTTTATAATTAGGTACTTCATTATAGAATTACTATCGATTTTGATTGCGTTGAACTGGTATTTTATGATTTGAATACATTTTTTTTGCAGTTTATGCCTTTGCTAAATATTGAAATGCAAGTGAAAATGTACATGACAAGATACAATGACACATATTATTTTGAATGTTTATGGATTTAGAACAATGTTTATTAAGATCATGTCCTGTATTTATAATGTACGTGTAAATTAACTCTTCGATTTGATTTGTGGAAATATCCATCATTGTTATTATAGTTCAATCTCTTGGCATGAACTGATTACGTCATGATTTTATTGTTTAAAGAAAATACATTTTCGTCCAAATCGGTTCAGTCGTTTCGCGGTGGTTGAGCCTATGCATTGTAGTTAACGCATTTATTTTAGCTAGTAAGTATAATTTTCAGATATGTTTTTTAGTGTGCTTTAAATAAAAAAGTGAAGCCTTTAATTACTTTTTTATTTATTATAGCAAAGCCAGGTCTTCCAGGGTTTGAATTCTGATTTAAGCAATTATTTTTGTGTGTCATCAGCTGTAAGCTCTCACACTAGAATGATATTTTGCTGTTGCATTTTAAAAAACCGGTCAAGTTTGAGTCGGACTCGCACATGAATGGTTTCGTACGCAGCCATGGATCAACTTCACCTGTTGGACTTCCTGTTCTTAAGTTTTACAGCGCAAGGATTGCTACTGCAGTTGTTTGTGAAGCTTTATGCTTGGCCGTCTGTACAAGATTAAACAATACAGATGTGCTGTACATACTTTCTTTTATGAAACCAGACCAAGTATGCGTCATCTATACTCATGGTATTTCACTGGTACACTGGCAATCTTACTCGCTTAAATACAATACACTGATGACAAGGCTGGCCTCACTTTTGATGCGTTTTCGTGCAGAACGTACGAATATAAACAATACAGATGTACCAAGTACTATACTATGGGAGCGAGCACCCAGATGCATGCAAGTTATTCGTACGTACGTACCATACGTAAACATACGTTAGTCACGAAGGTCCGAAAACCAACCGAACTTGTTGGGATTTATTCGTACGTATTAAAGTTTGAACGATATCACTGAAACATTGCCTTTTTGATGGACAAAGACTTATTCAGTGGTAACGCTGAATTCGTACGAACATTTTCATACGTATACGTACGATGCAAATTCATATAAAAAGTGAGACCAGCCTGAGACAGTAGGTAATGACCAGTGGCGGTACTGTCATAGAAGCCCAAAAGCCCGTCTTGCCCTATCAAACTAAAATAAGTTCGCGCTCTTATTCATTCACTAACAAATCAAACGACTTTTTTAAAGCTACCGAAATTGTGGTTTTGCTGACATGTTCGCAAACTTCTGAGTGTTTTGCTGAACTAAAACTCTAGGCACGCCACCGGTTATGACTAGTATTAACAAGGTTTTTGTGGTAAGAAAAAAAAACCGTAAGAATTTAAAGAAAATTTATTTGTACCAGTAAAATTTACTGCTTCAAAAACTATTGTACTTAATTACATTACATTTTATCCAGGCAGAGAAGTATACACTTGAAAATGTTTTGCATCGACATTAAGTTGAATCTTGTTTTGCAAGTATTAAATAGATTTTTTAAATGTGTGTAAATTTAAATAATTGCAAGATATGTTTCCTGTTATAAGGTATGGTAAGGAGCGAAGCGGTGCGGTTTTCTTTGCTAATTACTCCCAAAAACAATACAATACGCCAATTACATTAGGGTAATATTTATTTTTTAATTTTCATTTAACTTTTCAGTCTCAATTTCATCAAATTAGATTTCTTATACGTTATATTGATTGATTCTTTTTAATTAATTCATTTTCTTTTGTAAATATTTATTGTGTTATGTATGCAAACACAAATAATAGCTGCCGTGCGATAATTTACATAAAACAATAAGCAATTCCGTAGTAAATATATCAGTAAATAAATAGTATTTCAAACTTAAAACTAAACTTAGATAAAACGATCACACTTTAAAATAAAAGGTTACACAATAAAATAAAATTATACAAAATGATTAAAACAACTTCTTTTTATAAGTAAAACAACTTATTGGATTACATAAGTTTGTACACAAATTTTGTAGTATAACTGCAACCATAATTAAAGGAATTTATACAAAAATCGTTTTTATAGGTTATAAAATTTTCATCACACAAAAAACTATTAAATAAGACATGATATTTTTGTAAGTAATTTATCGATCAAACAGGGATTTTATACTACAATACTGTGAAACTTTTTGTTTTCAATTATTTTTTATTTTAATTTGAGTTTTTAACTCAAATACTTAATTTAAAATTTAAAGCAAGAAATTGCATTGTTTCTATTTTTTCACATAGTTTATATACTTTTAAGTAAAAGTTTTATTTTTATTTAAAAACATTATCCGAATGGCAAGGCAAAAAGATGAACATTCGAGTGATTAGACTTATTTAATAAAATTCATGCATTATGTACAAAGAAATTAAAACGTAAAAATAAAATAATAACTGTATTAAGTAGTTTACACAATAATAATCGATACACAAAATACTAATATTTTTATTATTCCAAATAGTAGTTCATTCAAAATATTACAAGGGAATATTAAATCGAAAATATTTACAATTATTTCTTTTCCCTCATGAAACGGGCGAAAATTTTAAAATTTGCTTAAATTCTTATAAAACTATAAGTACTGCAATATTAAAAAATTATCTTAATCTATTTTATATTATAAACGGGACGTTTATTCTCAGAAGGTGTTAATTATAACCTACACTTGATATTTTACTAATGTCATGAAAATTATTTTCGTAAAAAATAAGGTGGTTCTACTTGACACAGTTGCGATTCTCGTCGCGTGTTTTTGTTTATTTAATAAAACTGTATGATTTATTAACACGCTTTAAGCTATTGTAAACATAATATCTAAAAAAAAAAGAATTTTACATCTTAAGTAGCTGGAAAAAGCGTTTTTATAAGTTATGTAAGAAAATGAAGTAGATGTACAAAAAACAATGTGTAAAAATGTCCTTAAGGGATGTAGAAGGATACCACTGTGTCCCTATTAATAGTTATAATGGCGGGACATAGAGACGGGAGAGACCTTAAATAATCACTCTAGCTTTAGATTTTCTGCAATAGAATGTTCAGTAGTTATGGTAAGTTAAGGCTAATGGAGTCGTAGTTCCTGTCCTGGTCGGGGTGATTGAGCCGGGCCAGCACCTCTGCCTGCAGCGCGTGCAGCGAGCGCAGCGCGCGCGCGTCGGCCCGCGCGGCCAGCAGCAGCGCAGACACACAACTACAAGCGGTGGAAAGAATATGTGCCAGATAAATTCCTCGAAATTTAGACCGGTACGTATATTTGTACGGTAAGTATTTATGCTGCCCTAAGAAAGTATATTTCTTTACACAATTCACAATTATTTAACTAGGGTTAGCTAGCCCACAGACATAAACAATAAAACGAGAACTTCCTCCCTCTTTTTGAAGTAAAAAATACGACTAGTAAACAGTTTTACTATTACGCATTCACTAATTAAAAGTCACTTGACGCTTGCATTCATTATAGTTTCCGGAAAATGTTTTTGTCTCACCGTGCTTGACGCCCCTGGTATTGCTAACGTCAGCTCGCCATCGTCAGGGTATTCATACTTCCTACTTGGTATCGAAAACGTTTATATAAGGTGACTGCTTACCATCAGGCGTGCCGTAAGCTTGTTTTCCAACTTAGTTTCAACATCTTTGAAACCCGTCGTTACGTTTTGAGACATTTGTCAAAAAAAATAAACATTTCAGAAGAACCGCCGCCTTTACTGCGGTCTGCCGAGCCTGGTAAACCACCAGGTGCTGTCAGAATGCGGTATGGCGTCTGTCAGTAGACTAGGGTATGTATTGGAGCCGGCTGTCACTGTCAAGCCAGAGCAGCGGAAATGGCTGCACTTTCACTCTTGGGTAAGTTTTGGTTGGCTTAAATAGGGTCTACACAATTTGAGTCGTCCCACATATAAGTGTTATTTTACATTTCCATTTGACGTTCATATTTAATACTTCCTTTAAAGTAAATAATTATTCCACTAGCTGATGCCACAGCTTCACACTGGTAAAAACTCCTTTATACCGGTATTAATGTTGTCAAAAATGTTGACAAATTCACGAGAATCGATTTCTACACCAATCACAATTGACTTCAAAAATGTAAAGCCTTTTACAATAGTTTAATTTTAAGTGTAACTGACATACGATCGTACGTGTCAAAATAAACTAAACTTGGTTTTCAGTGCAAGGAATCACCGCAACCGATGACCTGCTTGATGGAGAAGATGGGCGTTCTAAACAAATTCAATTTCCTGGACTATTTCAAAATGAAAGACTATTTGAAGTCGTTCACTCACTCACGTTCAGAATGGTCCGCTTTGAGTGATGTCTATGTAAATATGTTTATGCAATCGCCTTCGTATAATGGATACTGCAGTTCTCCAAGGAAAATGCTAAACGTATTGCATGCTATGATTTCGGTAAGTCCATGCCATTAATAGTCATGATGATGTTGTGTTTTAAACCTATTGTAACTAAAATTTGATATTTATTACTGAAGTAGTTAAACTAACAAACTGTCAAGTGAAATTATCAAGCATCAAGCATGTTTACCAAAGGGTAAAAATCAGGACTCTTTTATTAAGGCACTTCGATTTCCGTACGTCTCTCTGCGGGCTGTATCTCAAGAACAAAAATTTAATGTGGCTAACATATAAGAAACGCGATTTTCAACATTTTTTGGTTACTCTTGTTTCTTTTATAAAATTATCTAAAACGCATATAATGTTTAATCTTATAAGATGGTACGGAACCCACCATTTGTGAGTCCGACTCATACTTGACCGTTTTTTTGTTTTAACTAATTTACAGATAATGGATATTTTCATTTACTTGTGACTTGTATAGTTTTAAAAAGTACACTATATAATGTATGTCTTTTGTCAAATTGTATGATTCTATATCAACAGGCAGATTATTTTATTTCTGGGTCTAATAGGATTTGCTACAAATCAAATCAAATCAAAATCAAAAATCATTTATTGCAAATAGATTTTTACAAATACTTTTGCACGTCAAATAAATACATACACCAAAAATGCTTAACACGAAATAAACTTAACTTAACTTGCTAAAACTTAATATAAACACCAGAGAAAATGTCATGGCCATGAAGTTCTTGTCAAAAAAAAATTCTTGGTTTAATGAAGTGTTCCTTTTTCCGATATTTAGGTTACTTTTGACAGGTTTTAATTAATCACCAACAATATTTTCCAGACATGCCCAATCGAGAGGCGAAGTAACACGCAGGAGTGTCAAAACTTTTTCCTCGAACTGTCAAAAAATCAAAACGTCACGGAAATGAAACGAACTAACTTTAGAACTTACATACCTCATGTCAACGTGCCAAGTTTTAAATTTGACGGTTCATTCCTAGAGAGAAAGAAACCGCTCGATCTTTTTAGTATTAAGCCAGCTACTTTGAGTAAAAGGCCTTTGGTTATTTTACCAGTGTATTTGAGATACAATCTAACAAGACCGATACCAAATGACGGCGTTTGGCGCAGCGGTCCCGTCTCTTTTTATAATTAGGTACTTCATTATAGAATTACTATCGATTTTGATTGCGTTGAACTGGTATTTTATGATTTGAATACATTTTTTTTGCAGTTTATGCCTTTGCTAAATATTGAAATGCAAGTGAAAATGTACATGACAAGATACAATGACACATATTATTTTGAATGTTTATGGATTTAGAACAATGTTTATTAAGATCATGTCCTGTATTTATAATGTACGTGTAAATTAACTCTTCGATTTGATTTGTGGAAATATCCATCATTGTTATTATAGTTCAATCTCTTGGCATGAACTGATTACGTCATGATTTTATTGTTTAAAGAAAATACATTTTCGTCCAAATCGGTTCAGTCGTTTCGCGGTGGTTGAGCCTATGCATTGTAGTTAACGCATTTATTTTAGCTAGTAAGTATAATTTTCAGATATGTTTTTTAGTGTGCTTTAAATAAAAAAGTGAAGCCTTTAATTACTTTTTTATTTATTATAGCAAAGCCAGGTCTTCCAGGGTTTGAATTCTGATTTAAGCAATTATTTTTGTGTGTCATCAGCTGTAAGCTCTCACACTAGAATGATATTTTGCTGTTGCATTTTAAAAAACCGGTCAAGTTTGAGTCGGACTCGCACATGAATGGTTTCGTACGCAGCCATGGATCAACTTCACCTGTTGGACTTCCTGTTCTTAAGTTTTACAGCGCAAGGATTGCTACTGCAGTTGTTTGTGAAGCTTTATGCTTGGCCGTCTGTACAAGATTAAACAATACAGATGTGCTGTACATACTTTCTTTTATGAAACCAGACCAAGTATGCGTCATCTATACTCATGGTATTTCACTGGTACACTGGCAATCTTACTCGCTTAAATACAATACACTGATGACAAGGCTGGCCTCACTTTTGATGCGTTTTCGTGCAGAACGTACGAATATAAACAATACAGATGTACCAAGTACTATACTATGGGAGCGAGCACCCAGATGCATGCAAGTTATTCGTACGTACGTACCATACGTAAACATACGTTAGTCACGAAGGTCCGAAAACCAACCGAACTTGTTGGGATTTATTCGTACGTATTAAAGTTTGAACGATATCACTGAAACATTGCCTTTTTGATGGACAAAGACTTATTCAGTGGTAACGCTGAATTCGTACGAACATTTTCATACGTATACGTACGATGCAAATTCATATAAAAAGTGAGACCAGCCTGAGACAGTAGGTAATGACCAGTGGCGGTACTGTCATAGAAGCCCAAAAGCCCGTCTTGCCCTATCAAACTAAAATAAGTTCGCGCTCTTATTCATTCACTAACAAATCAAACGACTTTTTTAAAGCTACCGAAATTGTGGTTTTGCTGACATGTTCGCAAACTTCTGAGTGTTTTGCTGAACTAAAACTCTAGGCACGCCACCGGTTATGACTAGTATTAACAAGGTTTTTGTGGTAAGAAAAAAAAACCGTAAGAATTTAAAGATAATTTATTTGTACCAGTAAAATTTACTGCTTCAAAAACTATTGTACTTAATTACATTACATTTTATCCAGGCAGAGAAGTATACACTTGAAAATGTTTTGCATCGACATTAAGTTGAATCTTGTTTTGCAAGTATTAAATAGATTTTTTAAATGTGTGTAAATTTAAATAATTGCAAGATATGTTTCCTGTTATAAGGTATGGTAAGGAGCGAAGCGGTGCGGTTTTCTTTGCTAATTACTCCCAAAAACAATACAATACGCCAATTACATTAGGGTAATATTTATTTTTTAATTTTCATTTAACTTTTCAGTCTCAATTTCATCAAATTAGATTTCTTATACGTTATATTGATTGATTCTTTTTAATTAATTCATTTTCTTTTGTAAATATTTATTGTGTTATGTATGCAAACACAAATAATAGCTGCCGTGCGATAATTTACATAAAACAATAAGCAATTCCGTAGTAAATATATCAGTAAATAAATAGTATTTCAAACTTAAAACTAAACTTAGATAAAACGATCACACTTTAAAATAAAAGGTTACACAATAAAATAAAATTATACAAAATGATTAAAACAACTTCTTTTTATAAGTAAAACAACTTATTGGATTACATAAGTTTGTACACAAATTTTGTAGTATAACTGCAACCATAATTAAAGGAATTTATACAAAAATCGTTTTTATAGGTTATAAAATTTTCATCACACAAAAAACTATTAAATAAGACATGATATTTTTGTAAGTAATTTATCGATCAAACAGGGATTTTATACTACAATACTGTGAAACTTTTTGTTTTCAATTATTTTTTATTTTAATTTGAGTTTTTAACTCAAATACTTAATTTAAAATTTAAAGCAAGAAATTGCATTGTTTCTATTTTTTCACATAGTTTATATACTTTTAAGTAAAAGTTTTATTTTTATTTAAAAACATTATCCGAATGGCAAGGCAAAAAGATGAACATTCGAGTGATTAGACTTATTTAATAAAATTCATGCATTATGTACAAAGAAATTAAAACCTAAAAATAAAATAATAACTGTATTAAGTAGTTTACACAATAATAATCGATACACAAAATACTAATATTTTTATTATTCCAAATAGTAGTTCATTCAAAATATTACAAGGGAATATTAAATCGAAAATATTTACAATTATTTCTTTTCCCTCATGAAACGGGCGAAAATTTTAAAATTTGCTTAAATTCTTATAAAACTATAAGTACTGCAATATTAAAAAATTATCTTAATCTATTTTATATTATAAACGGGACGTTTATTCTCAGAAGGTGTTAATTATAACCTACACTTGATATTTTACTAATGTCATGAAAATTATTTTCGTAAAAAATAAGGTGGTTCTACTTGACACAGTTGCGATTCTCGTCGCGTGTTTTTGTTTATTTAATAAAACTGTATGATTTATTAACACGCTTTAAGCTATTGTAAACATAATATCTAAAAAAAAAAGAATTTTACATCTTAAGTAGCTGGAAAAAGCGTTTTTATAAGTTATGTAAGAAAATGAAGTAGATGTACAAAAAACAATGTGTAAAAATGTCCTTAAGGGATGTAGAAGGATACCACTGTGTCCCTATTAATAGTTATAATGGCGGGACATAGAGACGGGAGAGACCTTAAATAATCACTCTAGCTTTAGATTTTCTGCAATAGAATGTTCAGTAGTTATGGTAAGTTAAGGCTAATGGAGTCGTAGTTCCTGTCCTGGTCGGGGTGATTGAGCCGGGCCAGCACCTCTGCCTGCAGCGCGTGCAGCGAGCGCAGCGCGCGCGCGTCGGCCCGCGCGGCCAGCAGCAGCGCAGACACACAACTACAAGCGGTGGAAAGAATATGTGCCAGATAAATTCCTCGAAATTTAGACCGGTACGTATATTTGTACGGTAAGTATTTATGCTGCCCTAAGAAAGTATATTTCTTTACACAATTCACAATTATTTAACTAGGGTTAGCTAGCCCACAGACATAAACAATAAAACGAGAACTTCCTCCCTCTTTTTGAAGTAAAAAATACGACTAGTAAACAGTTTTACTATTACGCATTCACTAATTAAAAGTCACTTGACGCTTGCATTCATTATAGTTTCCGGAAAATGTTTTTGTCTCACCGTGCTTGACGCCCCTGGTATTGCTAACGTCAGCTCGCCATCGTCAGGGTATTCATACTTCCTACTTGGTATCGAAAACGTTTATATAAGGTGACTGCTTACCATCAGGCGTGCCGTAAGCTTGTTTTCCAACTTAGTTTCAACATCTTTGAAACCCGTCGTTACGTTTTGAGACATTTGTCAAAAAAAATAAACATTTCAGAAGAACCGCCGCCTTTACTGCGGTCTGCCGAGCCTGGTAAACCACCAGGTGCTGTCAGAATGCGGTATGGCGTCTGTCAGTAGACTAGGGTATGTATTGGAGCCGGCTGTCACTGTCAAGCCAGAGCAGCGGAAATGGCTGCACTTTCACTCTTGGGTAAGTTTTGGTTGGCTTAAATAGGGTCTACACAATTTGAGTCGTCCCACATATAAGTGTTATTTTACATTTCCATTTGACGTTCATATTTAATACTTCCTTTAAAGTAAATAATTATTCCACTAGCTGATGCCACAGCTTCACACTGGTAAAAACTCCTTTATACCGGTATTAATGTTGTCAAAAATGTTGACAAATTCACGAGAATCGATTTCTACACCAATCACAATTGACTTCAAAAATGTAAAGCCTTTTACAATAGTTTAATTTTAAGTGTAACTGACATACGATCGTACGTGTCAAAATAAACTAAACTTGGTTTTCAGTGCAAGGAATCACCGCAACCGATGACCTGCTTGATGGAGAAGATGGGCGTTCTAAACAAATTCAATTTCCTGGACTATTTCAAAATGAAAGACTATTTGAAAGACTATTTGAACTCACTCACGTTCAGAATGGTCCGCTTTGAGTGATGTCTATGTAAATATGTTTATGCAATCGCCTTCGTATAATGGATACTGCAGTTCTCCAAGGAAAATGCTAAACGTATTGCATGCTATGATTTCGGTAAGTCCATGCCATTAATAGTCATGATGATGTTGTGTTTTAAACCTATTGTAACTAAAATTTGATATTTATTACTGAAGTAGTTAAACTAACAAACTGTCAAGTGAAATTATCAAGCATCAAGCATGTTTACCAAAGGGTAAAAATCAGGACTCTTTTATTAAGGCACTTCGATTTCCGTACGTCTCTCTGCGGGCTGTATCTCAAGAACAAAAATTTAATGTGGCTAACATATAAGAAACGCGATTTTCAACATTTTTTGGTTACTCTTGTTTCTTTTATAAAATTATCTAAAACGCATATAATGTTTAATCTTATAAGATGGTACGGAACCCACCATTTGTGAGTCCGACTCATACTTGACCGTTTTTTTGTTTTAACTAATTTACAGATAATGGATATTTTCATTTACTTGTGACTTGTATAGTTTTAAAAAGTACACTATATAATGTATGTCTTTTGTCAAATTGTATGATTCTATATCAACAGGCAGATTATTTTATTTCTGGGTCTAATAGGATTTGCTACAAATCAAATCAAATCAAAATCAAAAATCATTTATTGCAAATAGATTTTTACAAATACTTTTGCACGTCAAATAAATACATACACCAAAAATGCTTAACACGAAATAAACTTAACTTAACTTGCTAAAACTTAATATAAACACCAGAGAAAATGTCATGGCCATGAAGTTCTTGTCAAAAAAAAATTCTTGGTTTAATGAAGTGTTCCTTTTTCCGATATTTAGGTTACTTTTGACAGGTTTTAATTAATCACCAACAATATTTTCCAGACATGCCCAATCGAGAGGCGAAGTAACACGCAGGAGTGTCAAAACTTTTTCCTCGAACTGTCAAAAAATCAAAACGTCACGGAAATGAAACGAACTAACTTTAGAACTTACATACCTCATGTCAACGTGCCAAGTTTTAAATTTGACGGTTCATTCCTAGAGAGAAAGAAACCGCTCGATCTTTTTAGTATTAAGCCAGCTACTTTGAGTAAAAGGCCTTTGGTTATTTTACCAGTGTATTTGAGATACAATCTAACAAGACCGATACCAAATGACGGCGTTTGGCGCAGCGGTCCCGTCTCTTTTTATAATTAGGTACTTCATTATAGAATTACTATCGATTTTGATTGCGTTGAACTGGTATTTTATGATTTGAATACATTTTTTTTGCAGTTTATGCCTTTGCTAAATATTGAAATGCAAGTGAAAATGTACATGACAAGATACAATGACACATATTATTTTGAATGTTTATGGATTTAGAACAATGTTTATTAAGATCATGTCCTGTATTTATAATGTACGTGTAAATTAACTCTTCGATTTGATTTGTGGAAATATCCATCATTGTTATTATAGTTCAATCTCTTGGCATGAACTGATTACGTCATGATTTTATTGTTTAAAGAAAATACATTTTCGTCCAAATCGGTTCAGTCGTTTCGCGGTGGTTGAGCCTATGCATTGTAGTTAACGCATTTATTTTAGCTAGTAAGTATAATTTTCAGATATGTTTTTTAGTGTGCTTTAAATAAAAAAGTGAAGCCTTTAATTACTTTTTTATTTATTATAGCAAAGCCAGGTCTTCCAGGGTTTGAATTCTGATTTAAGCAATTATTTTTGTGTGTCATCAGCTGTAAGCTCTCACACTAGAATGATATTTTGCTGTTGCATTTTAAAAAACCGGTCAAGTTTGAGTCGGACTCGCACATGAATGGTTTCGTACGCAGCCATGGATCAACTTCACCTGTTGGACTTCCTGTTCTTAAGTTTTACAGCGCAAGGATTGCTACTGCAGTTGTTTGTGAAGCTTTATGCTTGGCCGTCTGTACAAGATTAAACAATACAGATGTGCTGTACATACTTTCTTTTATGAAACCAGACCAAGTATGCGTCATCTATACTCATGGTATTTCACTGGTACACTGGCAATCTTACTCGCTTAAATACAATACACTGATGACAAGGCTGGCCTCACTTTTGATGCGTTTTCGTGCAGAACGTACGAATATAAACAATACAGATGTACCAAGTACTATACTATGGGAGCGAGCACCCAGATGCATGCAAGTTATTCGTACGTACGTACCATACGTAAACATACGTTAGTCACGAAGGTCCGAAAACCAACCGAACTTGTTGGGATTTATTCGTACGTATTAAAGTTTGAACGATATCACTGAAACATTGCCTTTTTGATGGACAAAGACTTATTCAGTGGTAACGCTGAATTCGTACGAACATTTTCATACGTATACGTACGATGCAAATTCATATAAAAAGTGAGACCAGCCTGAGACAGTAGGTAATGACCAGTGGCGGTACTGTCATAGAAGCCCAAAAGCCCGTCTTGCCCTATCAAACTAAAATAAGTTCGCGCTCTTATTCATTCACTAACAAATCAAACGACTTTTTTAAAGCTACCGAAATTGTGGTTTTGCTGACATGTTCGCAAACTTCTGAGTGTTTTGCTGAACTAAAACTCTAGGCACGCCACCGGTTATGACTAGTATTAACAAGGTTTTTGTGGTAAGAAAAAAAAACCGTAAGAATTTAAAGATAATTTATTTGTACCAGTAAAATTTACTGCTTCAAAAACTATTGTACTTAATTACATTACATTTTATCCAGGCAGAGAAGTATACACTTGAAAATGTTTTGCATCGACATTAAGTTGAATCTTGTTTTGCAAGTATTAAATAGATTTTTTAAATGTGTGTAAATTTAAATAATTGCAAGATATGTTTCCTGTTATAAGGTATGGTAAGGAGCGAAGCGGTGCGGTTTTCTTTGCTAATTACTCCCAAAAACAATACAATACGCCAATTACATTAGGGTAATATTTATTTTTTAATTTTCATTTAACTTTTCAGTCTCAATTTCATCAAATTAGATTTCTTATACGTTATATTGATTGATTCTTTTTAATTAATTCATTTTCTTTTGTAAATATTTATTGTGTTATGTATGCAAACACAAATAATAGCTGCCGTGCGATAATTTACATAAAACAATAAGCAATTCCGTAGTAAATATATCAGTAAATAAATAGTATTTCAAACTTAAAACTAAACTTAGATAAAACGATCACACTTTAAAATAAAAGGTTACACAATAAAATAAAATTATACAAAATGATTAAAACAACTTCTTTTTATAAGTAAAACAACTTATTGGATTACATAAGTTTGTACACAAATTTTGTAGTATAACTGCAACCATAATTAAAGGAATTTATACAAAAATCGTTTTTATAGGTTATAAAATTTTCATCACACAAAAAACTATTAAATAAGACATGATATTTTTGTAAGTAATTTATCGATCAAACAGGGATTTTATACTACAATACTGTGAAACTTTTTGTTTTCAATTATTTTTTATTTTAATTTGAGTTTTTAACTCAAATACTTAATTTAAAATTTAAAGCAAGAAATTGCATTGTTTCTATTTTTTCACATAGTTTATATACTTTTAAGTAAAAGTTTTATTTTTATTTAAAAACATTATCCGAATGGCAAGGCAAAAAGATGAACATTCGAGTGATTAGACTTATTTAATAAAATTCATGCATTATGTACAAAGAAATTAAAACCTAAAAATAAAATAATAACTGTATTAAGTAGTTTACACAATAATAATCGATACACAAAATACTAATATTTTTATTATTCCAAATAGTAGTTCATTCAAAATATTACAAGGGAATATTAAATCGAAAATATTTACAATTATTTCTTTTCCCTCATGAAACGGGCGAAAATTTTAAAATTTGCTTAAATTCTTA
This sequence comes from Choreutis nemorana, assembly GCA_949316135.1. NCBI lineage: Eukaryota > Metazoa > Arthropoda > Insecta > Lepidoptera > Choreutidae > Choreutis > Choreutis nemorana. The sequence goes on from OX438609.1 coordinate 2,060,998, forward strand.
TAAAACTATAAGTACTGCAATATTAAAAAATTATCTTAATCTATTTTATATTATAAACGGGACGTTTATTCTCAGAAGGTGTTAATTATAACCTACACTTGATATTTTACTAATGTCATGAAAATTATTTTCGTAAAAAATAAGGTGGTTCTACTTGACACAGTTGCGATTCTCGTCGCGTGTTTTTGTTTATTTAATAAAACTGTATGATTTATTAACACGCTTTAAGCTATTGTAAACATAATATCTAAAAAAAAAAGAATTTTACATCTTAAGTAGCTGGAAAAAGCGTTTTTATAAGTTATGTAAGAAAATGAAGTAGATGTACAAAAAACAATGTGTAAAAATGTCCTTAAGGGATGTAGAAGGATACCACTGTGTCCCTATTAATAGTTATAATGGCGGGACATAGAGACGGGAGAGACCTTAAATAATCACTCTAGCTTTAGATTTTCTGCAATAGAATGTTCAGTAGTTATGGTAAGTTAAGGCTAATGGAGTCGTAGTTCCTGTCCTGGTCGGGGTGATTGAGCCGGGCCAGCACTTCTGCCTGCAGCGCGTGCAGCGAGCGCAGCGCGCGCGCGTCGGCCCGCGCGGCCAGCAGCAGCGCAGACACACAACTACAAGCGGTGGAAAGAATATGTGCCAGATAAATTCCTCGAAATTTAGACCGGTACGTATATTAAGTATTTATGCTGCCCTAAGAAAGTATATTTCTTTACACAATTCACAATTATTTAACTAGGGTTAGCTAGCCCACAGACATAAACAATAAAACGAGAACTTCCTCCCTCTTTTTGAAGTAAAAAATACGACTAGTAAACAGTTTTACTATTACGCATTCACTAATTAAAAGTCACTTGACGCTTGCATTCATTATAGTTTCCGGAAAATGTTTTTGTCTCACCGTGCTTGACGCCCCTGGTATTGCTAACGTCAGCTCGCCATCGTCAGGGTATTCATACTTCCTACTTGGTATCGAAAACGTTTATATAAGGTGACTGCTTACCATCAGGCGTGCCGTAAGCTTGTTTTCCAACTTAGTTTCAACATCTTTGAAACCCGTCGTTACGTTTTGAGACATTTGTCAAAAAAAATAAACATTTCAGAAGAACCGCCGCCTTTACTGCGGTCTGCCGAGCCTGGTAAACCACCAGGTGCTGTCAGAATGCGGTATGGCGTCTGTCAGTAGACTAGGGTATGTATTGGAGCCGGCTGTCACTGTCAAGCCAGAGCAGCGGAAATGGCTGCACTTTCACTCTTGGGTAAGTTTTGGTTGGCTTAAATAGGGTCTACACAATTTGAGTCGTCCCACATATAAGTGTTATTTTACATTTCCATTTGACGTTCATATTTAATACTTCCTTTAAAGTAAATAATTATTCCACTAGCTGATGCCACAGCTTCACACTGGTAAAAACTCCTTTATACCGGTATTAATGTTGTCAAAAATGTTGACAAATTCACGAGAATCGATTTCTACACCAATCACAATTGACTTCAAAAATGTAAAGCCTTTTACAATAGTTTAATTTTAAGTGTAACTGACATACGATCGTACGTGTCAAAATAAACTAAACTTGGTTTTCAGTGCAAGGAATCACCGCAACCGATGACCTGCTTGATGGAGAAGATGGGCGTTCTAAACAAATTCAATTTCCTGGACTATTTCAAAATGAAAGACTATTTGAAGTCGTTCACTCACTCACGTTCAGAATGGTCCGCTTTGAGTGATGTCTATGTAAATATGTTTATGCAATCGCCTTCGTATAATGGATACTGCAGTTCTCCAAGGAAAATGCTAAACGTATTGCATGCTATGATTTCGGTAAGTCCATGCCATTAATAGTCATGATGATGTTGTGTTTTAAACCTATTGTAACTAAAATTTGATATTTATTACTGAAGTAGTTAAACTAACAAACTGTCAAGTGAAATTATCAAGCATCAAGCATGTTTACCAAAGGGTAAAAATCAGGACTCTTTTATTAAGGCACTTCGATTTCCGTACGTCTCTCTGCGGGCTGTATCTCAAGAACAAAAATTTAATGTGGCTAACATATAAGAAACGCGATTTTCAACATTTTTTGGTTACTCTTGTTTCTTTTATAAAATTATCTAAAACGCATATAATGTTTAATCTTATAAGATGGTACGGAACCCACCATTTGTGAGTCCGACTCATACTTGACCGTTTTTTTGTTTTAACTAATTTACAGATAATGGATATTTTCATTTACTTGTGACTTGTATAGTTTTAAAAAGTACACTATATAATGTATGTCTTTTGTCAAATTGTATGATTCTATATCAACAGGCAGATTATTTTATTTCTGGGTCTAATAGGATTTGCTACAAATCAAATCAAATCAAAATCAAAAATCATTTATTGCAAATAGATTTTTACAAATACTTTTGCACGTCAAATAAATACATACACCAAAAATGCTTAACACGAAATAAACTTAACTTAACTTGCTAAAACTTAATATAAACACCAGAGAAAATGTCATGGCCATGAAGTTCTTGTCAAAAAAAAATTCTTGGTTTAATGAAGTGTTCCTTTTTCCGATATTTAGGTTACTTTTGACAGGTTTTAATTAATCACCAACAATATTTTCCAGACATGCCCAATCGAGAGGCGAAGTAACACGCAGGAGTGTCAAAACTTTTTCCTCGAACTGTCAAAAAATCAAAACGTCACGGAAATGAAACGAACTAACTTTAGAACTTACATACCTCATGTCAACGTGCCAAGTTTTAAATTTGACGGTTCATTCCTAGAGAGAAAGAAACCGCTCGATCTTTTTAGTATTAAGCCAGCTACTTTGAGTAAAAGGCCTTTGGTTATTTTACCAGTGTATTTGAGATACAATCTAACAAGACCGATACCAAATGACGGCGTTTGGCGCAGCGGTCCCGTCTCTTTTTATAATTAGGTACTTCATTATAGAATTACTATCGATTTTGATTGCGTTGAACTGGTATTTTATGATTTGAATACATTTTTTTTGCAGTTTATGCCTTTGCTAAATATTGAAATGCAAGTGAAAATGTACATGACAAGATACAATGACACATATTATTTTGAATGTTTATGGATTTAGAACAATGTTTATTAAGATCATGTCCTGTATTTATAATGTACGTGTAAATTAACTCTTCGATTTGATTTGTGGAAATATCCATCATTGTTATTATAGTTCAATCTCTTGGCATGAACTGATTACGTCATGATTTTATTGTTTAAAGAAAATACATTTTCGTCCAAATCGGTTCAGTCGTTTCGCGGTGGTTGAGCCTATGCATTGTAGTTAACGCATTTATTTTAGCTAGTAAGTATAATTTTCAGATATGTTTTTTAGTGTGCTTTAAATAAAAAAGTGAAGCCTTTAATTACTTTTTTATTTATTATAGCAAAGCCAGGTCTTCCAGGGTTTGAATTCTGATTTAAGCAATTATTTTTGTGTGTCATCAGCTGTAAGCTCTCACACTAGAATGATATTTTGCTGTTGCATTTTAAAAAACCGGTCAAGTTTGAGTCGGACTCGCACATGAATGGTTTCGTACGCAGCCATGGATCAACTTCACCTGTTGGACTTCCTGTTCTTAAGTTTTACAGCGCAAGGATTGCTACTGCAGTTGTTTGTGAAGCTTTATGCTTGGCCGTCTGTACAAGATTAAACAATACAGATGTGCTGTACATACTTTCTTTTATGAAACCAGACCAAGTATGCGTCATCTATACTCATGGTATTTCACTGGTACACTGGCAATCTTACTCGCTTAAATACAATACACTGATGACAAGGCTGGCCTCACTTTTGATGCGTTTTCGTGCAGAACGTACGAATATAAACAATACAGATGTACCAAGTACTATACTATGGGAGCGAGCACCCAGATGCATGCAAGTTATTCGTACGTACGTACCATACGTAAACATACGTTAGTCACGAAGGTCCGAAAACCAACCGAACTTGTTGGGATTTATTCGTACGTATTAAAGTTTGAACGATATCACTGAAACATTGCCTTTTTGATGGACAAAGACTTATTCAGTGGTAACGCTGAATTCGTACGAACATTTTCATACGTATACGTACGATGCAAATTCATATAAAAAGTGAGACCAGCCTGAGACAGTAGGTAATGACCAGTGGCGGTACTGTCATAGAAGCCCAAAAGCCCGTCTTGCCCTATCAAACTAAAATAAGTTCGCGCTCTTATTCATTCACTAACAAATCAAACGACTTTTTTAAAGCTACCGAAATTGTGGTTTTGCTGACATGTTCGCAAACTTCTGAGTGTTTTGCTGAACTAAAACTCTAGGCACGCCACCGGTTATGACTAGTATTAACAAGGTTTTTGTGGTAAGAAAAAAAAACCGTAAGAATTTAAAGATAATTTATTTGTACCAGTAAAATTTACTGCTTCAAAAACTATTGTACTTAATTACATTACATTTTATCCAGGCAGAGAAGTATACACTTGAAAATGTTTTGCATCGACATTAAGTTGAATCTTGTTTTGCAAGTATTAAATAGATTTTTTAAATGTGTGTAAATTTAAATAATTGCAAGATATGTTTCCTGTTATAAGGTATGGTAAGGAGCGAAGCGGTGCGGTTTTCTTTGCTAATTACTCCCAAAAACAATACAATACGCCAATTACATTAGGGTAATATTTATTTTTTAATTTTCATTTAACTTTTCAGTCTCAATTTCATCAAATTAGATTTCTTATACGTTATATTGATTGATTCTTTTTAATTAATTCATTTTCTTTTGTAAATATTTATTGTGTTATGTATGCAAACACAAATAATAGCTGCCGTGCGATAATTTACATAAAACAATAAGCAATTCCGTAGTAAATATATCAGTAAATAAATAGTATTTCAAACTTAAAACTAAACTTAGATAAAACGATCACACTTTAAAATAAAAGGTTACACAATAAAATAAAATTATACAAAATGATTAAAACAACTTCTTTTTATAAGTAAAACAACTTATTGGATTACATAAGTTTGTACACAAATTTTGTAGTATAACTGCAACCATAATTAAAGGAATTTATACAAAAATCGTTTTTATAGGTTATAAAATTTTCATCACACAAAAAACTATTAAATAAGACATGATATTTTTGTAAGTAATTTATCGATCAAACAGGGATTTTATACTACAATACTGTGAAACTTTTTGTTTTCAATTATTTTTTATTTTAATTTGAGTTTTTAACTCAAATACTTAATTTAAAATTTAAAGCAAGAAATTGCATTGTTTCTATTTTTTCACATAGTTTATATACTTTTAAGTAAAAGTTTTATTTTTATTTAAAAACATTATCCGAATGGCAAGGCAAAAAGATGAACATTCGAGTGATTAGACTTATTTAATAAAATTCATGCATTATGTACAAAGAAATTAAAACCTAAAAATAAAATAATAACTGTATTAAGTAGTTTACACAATAATAATCGATACACAAAATACTAATATTTTTATTATTCCAAATAGTAGTTCATTCAAAATATTACAAGGGAATATTAAATCGAAAATATTTACAATTATTTCTTTTCCCTCATGAAACGGGCGAAAATTTTAAAATTTGCTTAAATTCTTATAAAACTATAAGTACTGCAATATTAAAAAATTATCTTAATCTATTTTATATTATAAACGGGACGTTTATTCTCAGAAGGTGTTAATTATAACCTACACTTGATATTTTACTAATGTCATGAAAATTATTTTCGTAAAAAATAAGGTGGTTCTACTTGACACAGTTGCGATTCTCGTCGCGTGTTTTTGTTTATTTAATAAAACTGTATGATTTATTAACACGCTTTAAGCTATTGTAAACATAATATCTAAAAAAAAAAGAATTTTACATCTTAAGTAGCTGGAAAAAGCGTTTTTATAAGTTATGTAAGAAAATGAAGTAGATGTACAAAAAACAATGTGTAAAAATGTCCTTAAGGGATGTAGAAGGATACCACTGTGTCCCTATTAATAGTTATAATGGCGGGACATAGAGACGGGAGAGACCTTAAATAATCACTCTAGCTTTAGATTTTCTGCAATAGAATGTTCAGTAGTTATGGTAAGTTAAGGCTAATGGAGTCGTAGTTCCTGTCCTGGTCGGGGTGATTGAGCCGGGCCAGCACCTCGGCCTGCAGCGCGTGCAGCGAGCGCAGCGCGCGCGCGTCGGCCCGCGCGGCCAGCAGCAGCGCCCGCCGCGCCGCCGCCAGCGCGTCGCCCGCGCGGCCGCCCGCCAGCAGCGCGCGCGCCGCCGCGTACGCGCACTCGTACGCCGCCGGCCGCAGCACGCACGCACGCCGCGCCAGCTCCACTGATTCCAACGGCTCCTGTCATGTACACACAAACTTAACTATCGTAAAACTTATATTACTAATTTAAAAACAACAAATAGGGCATACTTGCGTACATTCGATTATTCATCTCTACTCTCACCTCGTAAAAATTAAAAAAAAATGCATTTTTCATTTAACGTATAGTCTTGAATGTACATTCGATTGTGCATCCCCACTTTCACCCCCTATAACCTTTGAATGGGGGAACCGACATCGTTCAATTCGATTAAGTGCGATCTTAAACTCGATTTAGTCACCTTTCAAACAAAAAACACTACAATAAAATCGCTTAATTCGTTCGAGAGTTACCATGCCACAGACAAATACACAGATAAACAAGTCAAACTTATAACACCCCTCTTTTAACGTCGGAGGTGAAAAGGTTAAATTAAGGTAAAATTAAAATTTTGTAAAATACATGTACCTAACAAACTACTCATCACTTATCGTACTTTAAAGATACTCGTCCAGTTTAAAGTTAATATTCATATGCATCACAGCTTACCATCTAGTTCAAAACACTAATACTTAAAGTTACGTTACATTTATCAACTAAAATCACAAAAATGGTCCTTCATGTGCAGTTTTAAATTGTCATCTTACAGATAATTACTTTTCAATTATTGACAGTAACTAATACACACTGTAATAAAGTTAAAGAACACTCACGTTCAACTTCCTCTTACACCTGGACAGGTTTAGCAGTAGGTTGCATTTCAGCTGTATAAACGCCTTCACGTGTTCATGAGGAACAGGATGAGTGCTAGGGCTGGTAAGACCCTCGTCGCTGATGAGAGGGTGGATCTTCTTCAAGGCATAGCTGTATCTGTGGGCAGCTTCCGATGGCCTGTTCTTGCGGTACAACAGGTTGCCGTCTTCCAAGAGCTTGTTCAGCAGGATTAACCTGGTGAATTTAGATGTGGATTAAAATTTTGAGCACGAGCAGGAAAGTAGGCTCCTGAATTTTTGAGGTATCTTCTATCAAATTTGTATGTAGTCAAAATTTAAGGTTGTCAACTTACATAAATTCTGGTTTTCCTGATGCCATGACCCATGTTGTAGGCCCAAGCTTGGCACCTTTCCTCAGGAAACAATGGACCACCTATAAAAATTAATTAGTGAAGAATTTAAGTTTTGACATTCGCTACTAGTTTGTATAGTACTGGACAGAAAAAATATTTTTATGTAGCTATGTTTTTGTATGTTATCACATGACATAAAACAATAAATTACCTAAGAGATTTGTTTTAAGAATTTTTAGTGTACTTTGATCAAAAAGAAACCAATGTGGGCCATTTTGGGCAAGAAAACAGTTTAACACTACCTACCCCTAGGGGTTCTAATAAATTCCACCTTACCGGTATATTCCTCTGGCCAATCGCTCGATCCAGGGGCCTCAATCCGGAGTGGTCGACTTTCTCCAAGGAGGCCCCGCGTTCTAACAGCACCTCTACTAAATCCACGCCGCCGCCACAAGCTAAAGCCAGGGGAGTTCTTCCGCTTGCATCGGGCTGATCTATGGATAGGAAAGAACATTTTATATCCAGGTTGGCAATACTAACGTCGTGTCATATACTTTTTTTCTGATCAGCACGCAGAAATTGAGGGTAGTTTAAAGCAGGTGAGAAACCTCGTTTAGTCAAAGAATAGTCCCAGCATCGAGTCCCAGATTATTGAAGAACCTTTACCAGATTTAAAAAAACGTACTAGGAATACTTCGTACTCACCGATAGTGGCTCCCTTATCAAGCAAAGCTACAAGTGTGGTGAGTCGTGACCTCAAGCTCGCCCATCCCAGTGCTGACACGCCATCTGCATCTACTGTGTCTGGATCGGCTCCTATACAAATTGAATAAACTCTAAGTAAGGAGACAATTATGATTAACCATAATTATGGTGACAGATTTTCACACGGTTCTTGTTAATTGAGAAAATTATTATTCAGTAAATTTTTATTATCAGAAGATGTTTTTATTATTCGCACTACCAAGGATTGGAATACTTCAACTACAACTTGGACTTCTTCAAGTCGAGAGTACCTAAATAGACATTTTCTTGGCAAGCTACATCTTTAGCGAGTAGTGAACTGAACTTTATGCCGAAGATATACATGTCAGGCAAAATGGTTAAATAAGAATGTACCTAATATTAATTTTGATGTTGTACTTGCATCTAAAATCTAAAAAAATAGTTACCATGGTCCAACAAAATCTCGACTATATCAGCGTGTCCTTCAGCAGCGGCCAGTATAAGCGGACTCTTCCCCCCCGAGCCGGCGACGTCGGCGCCCGAGGCGAGCAGGCGCTGCACGAGCGGCGCGCGGGCGTGCTTGGCGGCCAGCGCCAGCGGCGACAGCTGCCGCGCGTTGGCGGAGTACGGCGCCGCGCCGCGGGCCAGCAACGCGGCCGCCACCGCGCCGTGCCCGCGGGAGCACGCTGCTGTCAGCGCTGTTTCGCCTGTCACTGGGCAAATGCCGTCCGGCTAGAAAAAAATTACAAAATATTTGTAAGGTAATTCACGAGACAGTCGGTAGTATGTCCGGGCACGTATATGAAATTGGTTTCAAACATGTGGGTGTGGTTTGCAAAAAATTATAGTCTTAACCTTTTGCTTTTTAGCCGAGTACTTAGGAAACATGATTTTTATGCGTATAAAGTTAAGAGCATCATGCCATTAAATAGGTTGTTAATTGGCGTTTACCATCATAATCATGAAAAATAGTGTTTTTTTTTTAAAGTTAATGTCGGGTAGTTTTAAAAATAAACTATTTACTAACCATTAGTTCAGCAGTGTCCAACAAGTATTCTACTATTTCGAGATGTCCGTTCTGAGAGGCCGCTATAAGGGCATGCCTAAGTCCAGGCACGAGCTGTTCCATGCTGCCGTCATCAATATCCAGTGAATTCCTATCTTCTTTCCCAGTTTGGCAGCCGAGTAAGTAGATCACTGTGTCGCGGTGACCATTTTTAGCAGCATATACTAGCGGTGTCTGCTCATTAGTATCTGTGTGGCTTAGAGATGCACCTAGAGACAAAACATTTTGTTAGAAAAATAGAAAATTATTTAAGGAACACACTTATTGGTCAAGAAAATATCCACACATTACCTGCTGCAATAAGTCTCCTAGCAACATCAGTGTGTCCCCGTTGGCAAGCCAAAGACAGCGCTGTACACCCTTGAGAATTGGTCATCTCCAGATCTGCCCCGAATTCTACTAGCAATCCGACCATGGCTTGGATCCCTTGATACGCATACATGCACAGCAATGGAGCGTTTCCCAAACATTCCGTTATCTGATTAGCCGAAGCACCGGCCAATAGCATCAGTCGAGATACTTTCACGTTTGGAGTGTAGATGTTCCGTAAATTGGCTATAGATTCTCCAACGTTGGTCGAACTGGTCGCTACCATCATCGCTTGCAGATCTCGTGGACAAAGTCCCAATTGCGCGGGGCCCAAATTTCTATACATATGAGCTTTCAGAATGTGGTGGCCCAATTCCATTGTTTTCTCTTGGTCTAAAGGTGCCTGCACCCTGGATAATCTGAACGCGATGCCACAATGGCCAGCTCTTAAATCGCAAAGGAATTTCGGACTCTCACTCTCATCTCGTCGAATCAACCATTCCCTGAACGAAGGGTGGAAGAACATGTAGGTGTTGTCTATTCTCTTAACGAGGAAATCTGAGAGACTCTCGAACCTGTGGCAAAACTCGTCCCAAGGTAGAAACGTATCTACTAACAGAGAGTTCACAGAATAATAGATTTCTACCAACGTCAGTGGGTATAAGGCTGCGAGACAAACGCTTAATATATGCGTGACTTTTTCAAAGGACTGGACAGTAGGGAACCTTAAATTGAACTGGAGCAAGAATATTTGAGCTAAAGATATCGGAACAACCTTGTAGTTCGTTGATTTCACCACAATATGACTTCTCTCTAATAAGTCTAGAATAAGTTTTAAGAACAAAAATGAGCCTCTGCTTAAATGAAGAACATATTGGGCGAATTTCAGGACCGAATTATGGACTCCTTCAACCTTTCCTGTTGAGCATTTGATGTTGGTTTCTATGATCGGTGCTGCTTGGACTCTCGTATTGAAATACTCCATCAAATCTTTATTTACATTATCAGACTCATCCAAGCTTAACCTTGTATATGGAAGTTGCTTCGTTAGTTCTATGAACTGAGTTCTTACTGTGGCCACGATTTTCAACCAAGTGGGCATCTCGACTACATGTCTGGATAGAAACGAAGCTATCGTGTATCCGTGGTCCGGTCTGTGGTATTCTGCTTCGCAAAGACCGTCGACTAAGATGATGCTGTTACTTGAATCTATGCTTCCATTTCTTCGTAAGATCACAAGAGGTTCGATGATTCCCCTCATGAACGCCAGATCCGGGTCAGTGATGCATTCTTTTAAGGATAAACAGGCGGACAAATGTGGCTCGCTCAATAAGTATTCCCTGTACGCTTGCAGTCTTGGTGCCTGGCATAGTTGTGCTGCCAAGGAGTGGACAAATTCACCGACCAAGCACGTACTGTTGTTGTCAGCCTGCAAAAAAGTAAATCTTAAATTCGATTTCCAAGAAGGTATTCAACGAAGTCTTTGATGTGATGATATCTGCATATCATCATGACATAATAACGTTTGTTATTTGAGGAATTCCCAATGATGGATTGGTTTAAAGAAATCAGTATTCAATTCAAATTTAACAGCAGTACGTGTAGGCAATGCCGTTTAGTAATTTATTCCTGTGTTAGCGTTATATGATTTGTATGAGAAACACCTTAGAAAATTCAACGTGACAGGATTTACAAATAGATAACTTGTAAAACACGATGTTTATTTAAGGAGGTTGCGTTCAGTCATATACAAATTGTCGATTTGACTGTCGCTTGTGCACGTGGGTTGGACAATGCTTTGTGAATTTATTGTTCTGTACCTACACGTCAATAAATTTTTATTATCTTTGCATTCATGAGATATTTTGAATTAAATCTATTTCTGGTAAAATTGTAAATAAACCCTTGAATCTAAAAGAAAATAAATGCTTTTCTTTTGGTTTAAGGTTATATCCCTATTTTTTCTTGAGTGTTTAAACAAAGTAAAACGCAAATCTTAAGGTTCTATGCATAAAGCACGACGAACGACGACGAACTTCGACTTCGGTGCCGCAGTGGTGTAAACAGCCGACTGCTACACTAGAGGTTCTGGGTTCGAATCCCGGTGGGGGCAGGACTTTGCAAGACGCATAGTTTCGCTTACCGGTCTTGGATGTTATATTCTTATCTATGTAGTATTTACCATTTCGTTGCTTAGTTCGTGTGACACAAGTTCTTACGATACTTACTACAGGGCTGAGTCAATGTGTGTGTCGTGATGTGGTTATTATAAAGCAGATTATTTGTGTCGGACTATTTTACTTATTTACTCATCATGCTAGTCAATTGTGGTTTCAAGACCTCCGATGTCTATCGAGTCACCACAAACCTATAGAACCAGTGAACAATATAAAGTTAATTTTGAGTCTTAGGTAAATAGAAAAGGCACAAAAGAAATAAAGAATATATACACCAATGGATAAAATAAATCACTGGACTAAGGACAGAAACAAAATTTACCTCACTCTTGTTTTTGTTAAACCTTTTGCCTACAGATTTTTATTAAGTGCAACCATATTATATTCGCCCCATAGGATTTTGTGAAGTTTCATGTTTTACGAGCTCAAAGACAAACCAAGTAAGTCCGTGTTTGCCCTTTGGTGCAACCCTTATGCAATCACACACTACTTATGTATGTCGAGACCAAGAGAATTAAAATCAAAACCTATAGGGTACTTTCTACTTAGACTCATGATATTTTCCATGAAAGAAGCTTTGAATTTTTTACTAACTTCGTGTCGATTCACGCAGAGTCGAAGCGCATCAAAGCGTTAATCTGAATTAACGCATTGTTACAGCAAATCCAACCTTATCTCCATAACGTCAAGTGTCTTTTTGTCTCAGAAGAAATACGTAGATTACGAGATTATATAAGTGGAGATGTGTTTTTTATGACAAACCTGGCAGAAATGGTAAGCGACTACGTGTTCAGCCAGTTGGGTGAACATCCCAGCTGTGAGTTCTCCGGGCAGCATTTCTCGCACATCACTCTGTTCCCTTAGTTCTTCATACTCGAAGCTCCTCTTCCTACCGAAGCAGGAGTATTCCACCAGCTGCAGTATCATGGCAGTCTTCCCCGTGCCAGGGCAGCCGGAGATAAGGATACCTGGTGCGTGAATAGTTTTTGTTGAAATTGGAACCCAAATAAAGTAAGAAAAGCTAGCTTTGCCGCATCGTCTCCTACCATAGTGGTATTGTGGCCAAATGCTGGCTTAAGCCAGAAACAAACCATAATTTCTTGTTTACAACGCTTCCTACCTATTTGTGATTTGCTTATGACGTGCCTATAACTCGATTTTGTGTTTTGTTATGAAATGTCATTTCTTCTTCCTCAACAATTTATTTTAGGACAGAGTTTTTGCAATTATAACATTTGTATGGTTTGAGGTAGGTAAGCCGTTAGCAGACAGCTTGGTATTGGAGTATGTTTTTCTGGCATGGCTAGATTAAATAATTTAAGAATAAACAAAAGTTACTTTCGCTGTCGACAATTTATTACGATGGCAATAATAGAGTTGTGTCATCTTTATACCTATAATACTGCAATGTTACAAAGGAAGTTGGTTACCTGAAGAGCTAGATTCCAATGACTTCTCCATGTCCCTGATGAGCCACTGCCTTCCGCAGAACAAGCCTTGGTTGTCTGTAGAGGGGACTTCAAAGAAAAGAGGGCGTAGGGGAGGCTGGCCTGATAGTTGCACTGGAATTATAAATGCTAAATATACTAGTGTTTTTAAAGTTCAAAATTCATTTTTGGTCGATTGTCGGTTAGGCCATTTTTCCTTAGCAATAAAGTGTAATTTTTCATACGGTTGAGAAGGCATAGTAGTAGCAAAAAGGATTTATTTTCATTATTATACGTTTATGTCATCTGACGAGAGAAGACCTACGTTGAAATGTAATTTAAATTGGATTGGAATAAATCTTATTTAAGGAATTACATTCTACATTTGCATCAACGTTTGCATTGTAAAGTAATGCAGTAGCTATACAATTTTCAACAAAATATTCTTTCTTAATGAGTGAGTGGTCCAATATTTCGCTCTCGCACTATATATATATGATTATTAACGAACCTTTCTTGATTTCGTTGGTAGATGTGGTCTGCTTGCTGTTGACCCTGGCTGAACGTCTGGCAGCGGTTTTTCTGTTCTTGAAAAATCCACTCGACATCCGGGTCAATTCTTCAGACCTGCCGCTTTGCAGGGCTGTAAAGATGACTTAGCTTAATAAAGGATTTAAGATGGTCTTGGAGAAATGTGTATAGATGGGTACGTGGTATCCAAATTGGCCAGAAAGAAACCATGTACAAATGTGAAATACAGTTAGAATACAATTACTAGCTCCAAACAGTATATTGGACCAGTCCAATCAATTTAGTCCGTTCCAACTACCAATTTTTTAGAATGAACTACATTGAAGGTTGATTCTGTATCTTACTGTTAGTTGAATGTCTTCTGCTACCAGGGCTGGATGACGAGCAATTGCTGGCTGCAGACAGCGACATGGAGGCGAGCGAGCCAAGCGATTCTCGACCGAGCGGCGCGGTGACTTCCACTTCTGATGACCCTGTTAGGGTTGACACCTGGGAAACAAACATCTTTATTTAACGACCGATCATTGTATAAAAGCCATAAAGTCATCATATGCCAGAAGATCTCCACTGCTGGACAAAGGCCTTACAATGGTTCAATTAGAGTGATCCTGCGCTTGCATCTATCCCATACAAGATCGTAAGCGTTATGTATTGCCTACTATTTACATGTTTATTGAATGTAAAACACATGTTTTTTGTATAAACTGTGTTTATAAATAACATGTATATGAATTTGATGTTTCTTTAATTTGTGGGTATTCACTCATTTTGTGGCTCTTGGACTAATAAAACACCGTGTTTAATACCTAGTTTGATGAACATAGCTTTATAATATACAATTAGCTATCAGTTAGGCCGTATGCTTGTATACAAATAACTTGTTTCCTAATCGGTAAAAAAAATACTTACCGGACTAGTGTTGTGCGATGCAAGAGTCCTAGCGTCAAGCGAAGCGAGCGAAGTGCAGCTGTCGCGAGCCTTATTCCGCACGCCGCGCCGCTCGCCGAGCAACAAGCCGAGCCTGGTGTATAAGTCATTCTGCCGGCGCGAGTCATAACCTTTGCCACCTTCGTCATCTGAGAAAAAAAAACTATGTAGACGGTACAACACTAGAAAACAACGAGTAGTACTTGTTATATATCTTTTTTCGGAAACATAATCTTCTGGTATTGAAACAAGCTGGTTGCAGGATACATAGTTGTGCTACAAACTTATGCTTTTGGTCAAAAAAACAGAGAAAAGTGTTCTTGTGTCGGGCAGGATTCATAATTGTTTTACGAGCAAAGTTCCAGCAAAAACACAAAAAAAAAAACTGTGAGAAACCAAAAGGTTAAAAATCGAACATCAAAATACATGCATAAACACATTTTTTTTGAATAAATGGAAACAACGATAAAATAACCATTTGGTTAAAAATCATGCATAACTTTTAAAGAAATCAAACATTCCATCAAATATTACGATTCTAAATTATAACTTTACATTTCATTTTTAAACAAACATTGTCTTTGTTATTTCTCATATGAATATGAATAAAAATGCGCTTATAAAAAGAATGATTAATACCATTCCTTATAAAGCATAATACCATTTTAGATCACACAGTCATATAGTATTGTATGGTAAGAATGAAGATTGTTATAATTACAGGAAGTAGAACCTTTGTACCGAGTTATTTATGTTGGTGATGAGCTAATTTTATTTCTATTTCATCGTAATAAGAGTGTATTTTGATTAGACTGAAATAAAATGTCTTAAAGATAGAGCGTAGTTTGGAAAGAAGTTTCAATTTAGCACACAATGTTTGTGTTTTGCACAAACATCACTCCCGTGTGTGGGATCTGAAAATGTTGCCATTTAAGGTTAGTATAATTGTCTTCAAACAAAAAAAAAAAAGACGTTTCAAGAACTTCTCTAAATAAATTTTTAAATTCAGTTGACTTCGAAGGTTTTCTTTTTATCGACTTTTCTAGATATACTATCTTTTGAAGTTCATTTCCCAACTACATATTAGGCAATACATTTAACTCTTGCGTTAAAATTACCATCAAACGAACACACCTTTTCGTAGAACAAATACTGTATAATTAAACTAGTCTTTCATGATATTAACGTAAGGAAGCCCAGGTACTTGAGATCGGATCTCTTGCGGTTGTAATTCGAGGAGCAAGGATATTGCGTCGTGGGAATGTAGCTTGATGCGTCTGTTGCGATGAAAAACAAAACCGCCTACTATATAACGTTAATGTACGTTTAATTGTATGAATTATAAGGAAAATGTACTTTTGTGAGATGATTGTAAGTGAAAAGGTATATATTTGAAAGTGATTCAATGAACACTTAGTTAATATGAAGTGTCAATTCAATTATGATATACAAATTTAATTATTGGTATATTTTATGATAACTCATTATTTTATTGTATTTTTGATTTTATTTTTTGGAGTTCTAAAAGTGAGGACTGACGGTCTCGTTGGCGTGACCAGGTTGGTGGGTCCAGGGTTAAAATCCCGGATCGGTCAGGTATTTGTGTGATGAGCAATTTGTGAAGGCTGCATGTTGTCATCTAATAGTGTATATCGTTGATTGATAATAAAGCAATTTCTTTGAATTGTCTAGGTATCATATTGCAAGTAGGTATATATACTTTGTGTCGCAAAATATGTAAACGGCTCAAAATGTAAAAAATAATAACAGTTTACGGAAAAGTGATTATAAAATCAATTAAGTCTGATATTTGATACGCCCGGCGAACATGTCCATTGTTTTAGTTTCTGCGAAACGAACAAATTGCGCAGACTTCATTAGTCCCATGGAAATTTAAGGGAATAATCGATTTCTGATTCGATTTTGATAGGGAACCTTGTAAACGTTGCCAGTTATACCTTTCACCTTAATAATTAGAATTTTTTATAACTTAATGAGTTGCTAAGCGCAACGAGTACAGTTGAAAACTTCTTTTTTTTTAAATATTCCTTTAAGTTCGACGAAGATTAAAAAAAAGTCTTAACTTAAACTAAACGTGGTTGTTTCGTAATATATTATTTAAAATTATGTGAATGATCTGTTGAGGGCCGAGAGAGAGAGAGATTTCGTAAATTTTAAAAATATGTACTATTAATCTATCAAGTATTCAATAAGTGTTTTATGAAAATAAAGTCATTAAGTAAATCAATTAATTTCAATTTGATCGTAAAAAGACCAATTACTGAAACCTTTGACAACAAAAACGTCTAAAATTAAAACAAAAGCCTCAGGGCTTTACTAGGAAAACCGATCAGCTAAGCAAATAAATCAATTTAATACAGAACCCCGATAAGTTAGCATTTTTCTTAAATTATTTAACTGGTCTGATTGGCGCTGTCTCGATGTAATAAATCAAAGTAAATTATAAATTGTAAGTCGATAGCTATCTGGGAGATTATCATGAAAGGGGCGTGTCTGGGCTGTGTTTTATTAGATCTAGCTTGAGAATGTACGACCGGAGTTTCATACAAAGGTGCCTACATACATGCAACTTTGTAGAAGCGACACTTTTTGTATTAACTTGGTTAAAGAAAGTAGAAAAATGCTTGCATGATGGCAAGCCGTAGGCTAGAGTTACTACAACAAAGAAACATCTCTGAGATGGGCTCAAGAACTTTTTTTTTACTTTTCAGCTAGACTTTTTAGACGCTAAAAGGCAACAATAACAGAGACTTCCGCCTTTACGATTGAAATATGAATTAAAACATGTCGTTATATTTTCTGATTACCATCAGTATTCCCTTTTATAGAAATTCTTTTTCGGATGTACTATCTAAAAGCCGAGTGTTGCAATGTGCAAAAACACCCGTCTCCCACGCCTGAGCTGCACACAACCGGTGTCATTGCCGCGCATTCTGGGATTGCTAGGTGAAAAAAAAAACAAACCAGCCTGCATTATTCATGTGGAGAAATACTTCCTGTGAGCTGCTTTTTAGAGCGCTTTTACTTCATGTTCGAAGTTTAAATTAATACTATAGTTTCTTCATTAGATAAAGAAGTGGCCGAAAACCTTTTATGATGAATTATTACGATCAATCGCCATAAAATGAATCTGATTTTTTTGGAATTTTCTTCAGGAATATATTATTTTTGTTTATATTTATTTTTTGAGAGCGTGGTGCTTAGTTTGTTACTTTTCATGGTTAACCGACCGACCCGACGCGACAGGTCGAGGGTTCGATTCTCGGGTTGCCGTGCGTTATAGCTGCCATGTTCTTATTGTGCCCGGATAGTGGCGACAGATTCGCGACCTGTCACACTGGGACTCCTCTAATATCTATGCCTCTCGAGGGATTGCGACGTGAGTATGTATGTAGCGGTATGTATGTATGTGTAAATGTGCGTGTTATATCTATACCTATACCTAAGTGTAAGTGTAATGCATCAACACAGTGCCAATAAGAACTAGAAAATAATCATAGCTATTTATTCAATAAGGAGAAATAAAGCTGATCATTTGCTATTTTTAAGTTTAGTTGAGAAAAAGCTACAGAAACAGATTCGCATTCAAATAGGTTGAATTGCTAAGGAAAAAATAATCGTGAGTCGAAGTAAAGAATTGTCCACAGAGCCCATTAATATCTTTTTATTGTATTTAGTACGTTGAGAGTTGTACTCGTTCAATCAAATGTTTTTTGCCTCTGCCGTCACAAGTTGTATCACATATTGTTTTTTGCCTTCGCCTTGTTTGCCTTTGAATGATTTTTTTAATGCCACTTGATTGATTACGGTGGATCGAAGTCAGTACCTTCAAGGAATAATGTGGTGAATTAAACGCTTGTTACATGATTTAGTTAACGATTGATTTGAAATTAGAATTTAATTAAATTAACATTTTTACCAGCTCAGATTATAGGTAATGATATTCTCTAAAACAAAATTACGTTGCTAATGTATCTTCATTCTGTACAGCTTTGTAGGTATTGCAATTATGTAAATTTAAAATATTATGTTAAACGCATAGACAATTTTCTTTGCGAAAGTTGTGTAGGATGGCGCGCAGACAAACGAAATAGTGTGGAGAGAATGCGCAGAAATATCCTAGACTTGACTATAAATCAACAAAGGTACTGGCCAGCAGTCAAATTACTTTTAAGTGCTATATTAAAAAAGCCCATGACATCCCAGACAGTACGTCGCAGGCGGTTTATCTTCTACTCAAATCCGATAAGATTTAACTAAGTCCGACTTACAACCCACCAGGGATCTCTCGAATAAATTTGAATTTAGTGAATGAATGCCCACGACATTGTGTACCTTGTCCTGCCTGCGTAGATATCTGAATTATAGAATACCATAAACGTAATGTTGTTTATTTATGTGTGAATTCACTTAACTAGTAAAATAGATTCAATTATAAGGCATATGTATGCTACGTTTCATTTCTTTTTTTCTAGACAAAAAAAGTTCTATTTTGCGCATGTTTAAATCTTGGATTTCATAGCCGTAGTCCCTTTCACTTCAATCAGATGTTTCTGTAGATAGACTGTGATATGCTAATTTGTATCTACAACCACTCGAACTGCAACGGTTAATCTAACTAGAGATAAATCTTGCATAATATCGATTTTTATCGCTGATTCAATCGGTTCACCCACAGATATGTTTATGTTCTTTTTGTCACCTATACTTGTATCGGCTATAATTGAATGTCCGAATATATTCATCATACAATCGGAATTGATGATTCATGCGTACAACATCCTACTTTTCAATCGCTTTGTAATATTGTGTAATATCGACAGAGGCTTTCGATTACAATCAGCTAGTCATTGTTATACTTTTGTAAATTGAGCGATTTATTTGATAGCATCCACGAGAGTTGGTGTGGATAAAAATAAAGAAAATAATACTGTAAAACATTAACAAGTCAAGCACAAACGACAAAAACACACACGCAAATGCAAAACAAACAAAAAATTGTTTCAATAAATAGCTGTGGAACGAAATTCAAGATGGCGGTTGAGATGCATACGAGCAACAAAGAGTGCAAAACTCAAAATGCGGGCGTGCCTCATTGGATGCGGCGGAATGTGGACTGGATTCCAATGTATTTGATTCTACAAGGAATCGATTAATCGAAGGGCATTGATACCGTATTGACTGCATCACTTAAGATATTAGTCGCACTTTCAACATTGCAATATTAAAATCAAAGAATCCAGTCTACATCCAATATGAAAAGATTGCCGTGCCTGTAAGTTGGTTCAACCCCTGTGGCTCCGAGGAGTGATGTGTCCAGAGAGATCTGATCTTATTAAAGACCATACTCGGCCACGCAGCGTTTCTTGGACCTTCTTCTGGCAATCCTGTTGAAGCATACGTGACTTTAACGTTGAAATATTGACTTCGAAAGAACCAAATCGCATTATCGACTAATTAACAGTTAGTACTGTTACAAATGAATTTAAGTTATACTTTGACTAACTAAGACAAATTGCCCAGGGTATTATTCAAGTCAATGGATAGAAACGTTACAAGCAATCGACGTATTAATTACTCAACTAAAGGGGCAAGGGCCGTGGAGAATTGAAACTAATAGATTATTAAGAAACCACAGCTGTGAACGTACTGAATATTTCAATTCACTTGGAAGTTAGGTGGACCGGAATGACATAATTAATGGAAATAGAAAATGCAACAGATTCTGAGATAACCATTGCAGCCAGCCTGTCTGCGCGGCTGGCAATGTTGCAAAAGTGTAGTAAAACTGTGCCTAAACTAATAAATACAGTAGACAGACAACCGGTCCTTTGCGGAACCCCTACGTACATCCGGCGGCAGGCACGTAGGCGCTCGTGTCGCAACATGGAACTGCCATTCAATATTATTTACGAGGCAGAGCATCCTCGACGTTTTCGAAAAGCCCATAAAATAGAGTTCCTATCTCGAAAGTGAGAGGTGCTCTGTCTGTGAATGAGACAGCGGATTTACCGTAGAAGGCATCAATGAAGTAAAGTGCATTGCGTGTGCAGTAGGCCGAGGCTTACGCAACGCGCAATGCGAATGGGTGGCTACCACGCGCGAACCCACAGATATGCAAATTCAGAGATGTCATGCGATAACTTTAGCTACTTACCAGATAGTGGCACGTGGTTCTCGTGTGAATGCCTCGAGGCTCGGTGTCCGAACGGGCTCCGAAGTGATTTAGGGCTGAGGAAAAATCTTCTCCTCGTGTGTGGTGGAGTGGGACAGTTTTGGACTAAATTGGTGGGTTGTTTCGGTGGTTTCGGGAGACGCATGGGTGATTGATAATCGAGGTCCAGTTGGTGTTGCGGGGACGGAGTGTATCTCTCCATGACGGGTCTCCTGGCTTGGTTACTTCTGGCGCAGATTGGGCAGGCTTCGTTTCTAAACATGCATGAGTAGCACCGCTCATGTCCACAAGTGTCGATCAGCTTTCTCTTCTTTCCCTTGTCAAAGGGCATGTTACAACTCGGACAGGTTGTGCCTCCCGTTTCGCTTTCTAGAAGTTGCCGGATCGCAGCCAAGTCTGAAACAAGGATAACAGAAAGTTTTATTATGATGACTGGAACTCATTTGTAACGGGTTTAGTGGTCATAATTATTGTGCATTAATAATTTAATATGCGTTAAGACTAAAGAGTTGTTGTCGCACCATGCATGAAAATCGATTAGTGTTCTAACGATCCTTGAAGAAATTCTAGAGAAGGATAATGATATAATTTGTTTTGTAGCGGGAATGGTCTGTCATAACCAATTACGTGAATTGAGGATGTAGAGATGGAATATGAATAGGAGTATCTTCGTACAGACTGGTTTGTGCGCTGTGGCATTGCTCAACGTTACGTATGTCGATTTGTTATTTGTAGGAAAGTCAGGAAACAAAGCCGTAAATAACTCAAGATTGGTGTCTTTAATTATTTCTTTCGTTTTCATGGCAATTTCGTTTAAAATAAACGGCTGATTTATCGGTAGGCATCATTATGAGACTTCTGAAATACATTCGCTGGTGCAAGCTTAAATCAACACTTTCAAATTAAGTGATCAGTAAATCAACAGTCTGTAAACGAAGTAATTAAATCTGAATGTCGTTTCATGACGGGGAAAATGGAGAAAGGCGCATATTCCCGTCTTATTCTCTCATAAAAACTTGACGGTGCGTCCTGATTACGGACGAGGACAAATGACATTATGAGAAGATTGACCGTCGCATGTGCATACCTCGAGGTCTCTTGAGCACTTTTTATGTTATTTTTCTTTAATTTTATTGGGTTATAATATGCCATTTACACCAAATTACTTGTCTTGCGGCGGCTGATTTATTTAACGACTTTGTTCGTAGACGCGTTGTTTTTCAAGTTTAAAATTTAATGGCTCAAAAATTAATAAATTTCTGTTGTAAAGACTATAAGAGGTACAATGGTGGCTTATTTACTGCGTGTTAACGAATTCGGTTGGTTAAATGAATAGCGCTGTACAAATGTAAACAGTGCCTTACATCATGTGGTGCCTGAGAAAGGCATCGCCCGCGCACTTTCCTTTTGTGACCTTTCCGAAAATACTTGTTCCTTTCATGTCATTATCCATTAAGATAGAAGATCAGTGACATCACGTCCTTTTTAAAAAATCAAAATTTCGACTCTCCCGGTAAGTTTTGGGGTTCGCAATAGATTTTTAAAAAGATATTTTCTGTCTATGTATGTCTTGGTGTATGTGTCAATAAGTCTTCTGTTCTGACGTTAAATGTTTTACCACGGATTTATAATAGCAAAATACTTATTAAGTTACAAATCTGTAGGTACATATTTTGTTCTATAATATTCTTATATTCTTACAAACAAACATTGTGTATTTTTTATCATTGTTATCTCATAGAATGATGATGTATCGTCTATGTCTCATTACTAACGATTTCCAACACTGATTTGAATACAATAGTAGTACTATCAAACGAATTTGAACCTTAGCTTGATGATATAAAAGAACAGCTGTAACCAATGTTTAAATAAATAAAGAATTTAAATGATTAATATGACATAAGTTAAGATACATTTAAATATTTTTTGCGATGTACAATATCCCACCGTAAGCTTTATCTAATCTGGACTTTATGGATTTTGAAATAAGGAACGTAAAACTATTTGCCAACTGTACGAGCAGTGGTAGCAAAAAAAGTACAGGTGTGAGCTTTGGTTTTTTAAATTTAAGTTTTGACAAAAAGTTGTGAGGTCAGATATGTTTGTTTTTGTTGCACTACTGTTTTGTTGGATATGGATATATGGAATAATTTAAGGCCTAGTTTTAGGGTTCGATCCTGAAAAGGATAGATTGGCCATTTGTCCATCTGTCAGTGGGCTGTATCTCATGAACCGTAATAAGTACGCAGTTGAATTAAGAGAATGCATATCTTACTGCTGCCGTAACACCAAATAATAGTAAGTTTTAAATATTTAATGTTTTAATAGTGTTAAATATTGTTCGATGATACGGAACCCGTCATATGTGACTCCGACTTGTACCTGTCATTTTTTTTACATAGATTGTGCCTCAAA
This sequence comes from Choreutis nemorana, assembly GCA_949316135.1. Lineage (NCBI taxonomy): Eukaryota > Metazoa > Arthropoda > Insecta > Lepidoptera > Choreutidae > Choreutis > Choreutis nemorana. Next base: position 2,084,179 of record OX438609.1, read on the forward strand.
TACGGTGTAACCATGAGTATGGTTACCACAACCAATGGAGAAGCAATAAATAAAAATACTAATCATATTTTAAATGACTTATAATGTAATAAACCCGACGGGATTTGATTCGCGCACAAAGATTGAGTAGTACGAAAGTCAAAGGTGAATTGTTACAAAATAAGTTGAAATACCAACATGATGTTTTACGTGGTCTTACAATTTTGTAGTCACGGTTGCCAATTTAGGGGTTTTCTCCCCAAATTTGGGATAGGGGAGTCAGTGTGTTGGATTTTTTCAAAGTTTTTTTACATGTGATAACCTAATTTACTTACGATATTCATGCGTTGATGAAGAAAAAAAGCTCGCCAGTTTTTAAGGGTTTTGTTTTTTTTTCAAACAATTGCCATGATTTTATAGAGCTTCGATTTATGGGAACTTTGATTTTTAGAATTGGCAACACTTTGTTGTCACCTTTGCATTTCTCAAGTCCACACATCTACAGTACCCAAACAGTCTGGGAAGCCAGACGTTGACTCATATTTGATGAGTTTTATGAAAAAAAGTAAAATACCAAAACTAAGCTACGTTATCTCATTATACAAAACCGTTTCACTACACCTTTATGCGATTGAAATAGAAGTCATTTTAGAATAATTAATTTTTTAGTCAAATAAAAGGATCTTCGGGTCACGCCTTTAGTTACCTAAAGGGTATTCATTAATTTTATGGCCATTTGGGTGTTTTAAATTACTGTTTTCCTCACAAACTACCGAGTGTTTTGTGGTCACCTTCTCCACTTAGAGAGCTAATATTTTGTCAAAAACATTTTATATAATTTACAAATAACAAAGTACAAAACTAAGAATTAAGATTTAATTTACTCAATAGAAATATTAATTAATTTATGGATCGACAGTGTTAATTGCAATCATTTGACATTTTTAAATTCTAATTCATTCAATGTAGGCTTAAATTTTCTCAAGCGAAATCGTTTCGACAAACTTGTTCATAAATACAAATTCGTTGACATGCAGACGTCTTCCATATCAATTCCATATAAAGTATAAGGATCAATTACTCTGACCATGACTTCAACAATAGTCCAGTTTAGACTTCATTATTTGCATTCGCTCTGTACGATCTGCCATTACTTATGCCCAATTGTCTTTGCAATTGAAAAAATCTTAGTTTAAAAATTGTCGACCATCTTTTTAAAGCAGGACAGTCATATATAGAAATGCGACATTAGTAAAAAAAATTGTTTATATGTTACCAACAGCTGTATTGTACTGTTCATCCGATTGCGATCAAAACTAACTCATTTTGAAGTCAGTTTTGGAAGCAGTAAATAGAAGTTAAACGACCAATTAAGATAAAATTAAAAAAGACAAAATGACTCATTTAATAACCAGTTTTAAGGATTTGCTAATTAAGTATCTAATCAATATTTTTATAACCGGATCAACACGTCTTATTAATCAGTCTTAATTCATCTATGTTATGTCACGGATGACGTTAATCTGTCATTTGTGTATTACGATGGTTGTATGAAAAAGGCATTTTTAATGTTGTTAGCTTTATTTTTTCCATATGACACATTAGTTCGTTATGGTCCATAACCTGTGAGAGTATTTATCAAATCTCAACAAGACTCACAAACTGCTGATCAGCTAAATCGGGGTACCTACAAAGAAAAATATATGTAAATAAATAATGTCCGTCCGTCTGATGTAGATCTTGTGTTCAGGTGCAGATCTATCCAGTCTAAATGATGTATAGGTCTTTAGAGCTGGGGAAAATTTATGCGAGACTTTGCCGACTTGCTCTGCCTTAGAATTTTACTGGATATTTGTATGCTATCTCATTATAGTAGACCTAAAGCTTAAGTTGCAAGATAATTGAAGAGGTATCCTTTATTAACATTTTTGGAGATGAAAATAATCTATATCATTTGAGGGGTTGTATTTTAATAAGGGTATGCCTTAAACAGTTGTTATTTTCTAATGACACGAAAGAGGTATCAAAAGTGATACAAGCAATTTATGAATTAAAGTTTACCAAATAAAGAAAACAAAGTTCTGTTTTTTTTTGTAAATTAACGTAAAATATAATTGTTTTAATATCGGTCTAATACCTACCTATTAAAGAAGAGTTTAAATTTATAATTTAAATATCACACATTTTATACTAACCTTACCTTCCTCCCCAATTAAACCCCCTAACGTAAATCGAGATACCTATGGATATTTTAATACTAATGGTATTTATTACAAAGCCTACATGTGTAACTCAATTAATGTCAAGTCTATCCTAGATTCCAGATTACAAAAACACAAGTCTAGAGACAATAAAGAATTCAGGTCATCGTGTGCCAATGCTGCCAACCTAACCGCGCGTGCTGCGAATAAAAATTACTATATAATTAAAACGTTTCTTATTGATATGTCATTTTACTCACTAAAATACAGGGAAACTAGCACGGCTTAGAAAATAAAAATATTGTGACAGGTGGAATTGCATATTTCTTACCTGGCAACACCATGTTTTTTGTCAAATTAAACAATGTCATTGGCTGTTCAATGCTCTGTGTTGCCAGAAAGTCAATTACAGCGCCCTCATTTTATCCAAATATATTTTTGTCAAGCTGTACTTGTCGATTGTCACTGTGATTCATTTAGGCAATGCTTTTAATCAGCCTTCGGAGATATAATCAGTTACATTTCCCGAATAATAATGTATTGTTTAAAAAACTTAAAATCAACCTTCTATAACCTAATTAAAAATATTTCTTCGACAGGTACCTTCTCCAAAAACTTAAATTAACATTTCATTCACCGTACCTTTATTCATTGTATCAAAGAGAGTGATCTTCAAATTCTTTATCAGTGTTACATCATTCCAACAATACTTATATTAGGCACCTGTCTTTGCTTAAATAGGTCTGTCAATATCCAAGCACAATAATGAGTGCGTTAATGCACTTAGATTCTTTCGAAACCAAAACTGACGTGCACATGCATTACGAGAGATGAGTTTTCAAATGCAATTACAAATAAAGAATTCTTTTCTTCTTACAAAAGGCCGGATGTTATCATAACTATGATGTGAAAGTGTAGAGTTGAATGTAGTTTTAAATAAATAAAAATCAATGACATTTGTTGAATCGATCGATTTGGAAGTTAAAAAGGTCAAATTAAAAAAATTGAATGTTTCAAATATTTTTAATAATTGTTTTGTGCTGAACAGGGTAGGGCTCTTTGCCTTTTCCAATAAAATGGAATCAACATGTAACTGCAGTTATATGTGAAAACATACTTATTGTGAAAAAAAAACCAATTTACAGGTATTCAATGTAAATATTATAATAATCGGTATTTGAAAAGAGAAAAAGTTTTTCTTAGAGAAAATTCTTTGATTTCATGTAGGTAAGTTTTTCCTTTATATGTATTATTTACATTTTCTTGTTCAACTTTCACTTGATAAATAGAGTAAATTTAGAAAACGATCAAGTGTTTAGTTTTTGCTTTCATAAACTCATTTAATACTACATTCTCCATTGGAAGGAAAAAATAGAACATGTGTACTTTTACTGGAAATGTACTCTTCCCGGCAAAATAGTCTGAAGTGTCTGTTTGCTTTAGTTTTATACTTCGGTTAAAGAAAATCGAACACTATTCTTCAAGATTAAGGTCCAAACCAAAAGCGTTTTATTCGTCGCATGTTTTTTTTTTTACGTATGAGGTTAAATAAAGAAGCAAAGGTAAAGTGCTCTAACGTGAGAACTGTTTGGTTTGTTATTATCATCATTTTGTCGTAGTGCATTTATGATGTAACTGTGTTAAAATATTTTTACATTAATTATATGTAGAACCAAGTTTTGGTGTGATGTAAATTGAGAGATATTGTTTGCAGTTCCATTTGTATATGTAATGGAATGCACTTTTCTATTTCAACTACGATCACTTATCTATAGTTACTGTTTTGTTTCAATTAGTTTCTGCTTTTAAATTACCTGTTTTAAATTAAAAAGTAACCATATGTCTTACTGACAGTCGAAGACAACCTCATTTCATGAATTCCTTTTAACTTTGTTCGTTTTAACACAGAGATGGTTTAAAAGGTAAAAAACGCGGGAAATGTTTGCAAAGGAACGAGGTGACGTGGTGTGCGGGGTCAACTAGTTAAATATAGGTTAAGGTAAATAAAGTGTGTTTTTTTTTGTCATATCCATTATGACAAAAAAAACTAATGTAAAATAGCACTAGGTTGCTTAATGAGTGAAATGGTAATATTTATTTACCATTTTCCTTGAATAAAGAAAAACTTGCTTTTATTTAATGTAATAAATTATTTATTATATAGATTATAGATTTAACGTTAATTGAAGCACGAGGACATTAACAAACCGTGGCGAAATATCAGAAGCATAAAAACAAAACACTGGAAAATTATTGTTTACTTAATTAATAATAAACAAGATAAGCACGTAACAATCAATTAATTAAAAAAGTCATAAAAAATTTAAATAAATAAAGTAGTTTGATTTACTAAAGAAATTTATGATGTGACTTTTGAAAGGGTATTTCGGTAAAATTATTTTCGGTAAGTACCTACAGTAATCATGTTTAGTAAGAAAACGGTCACGATTAAACGAGTAGACACAATCTCGTCCTCATATTAACACACAGAATAACCGTTAAAACCGTGAAACATGATCCTAACTTAATCCTAAACACCCTGTTCTGAAAACTCTAAGATCTAATCTGTAAGTCGATCGTGACAGCTAATTCGAGCGCCTCGCACGTTTTGTTTCGACACCGCATTGGTCTCGTGAATCGTCTACGATGACTCCTAGACTATCGTGCTTGTGATACAATCGCATCGCTCGGTGTTGGCGATCGCACGATCGCGGACGATACGTATCGATATCGAATGACATGGTAATAGCCCCCTAAAGGGTTATCAGGCGAAATTTCGTGATTTTCAAACGCCTCGGGTCAATGTTTGGAAAACAATGAATACGATATTATGATTGTATCGATTGAGTAATATCAATTTAAGTCAAATCAAATGTCAACGATTGCAATCTACAAGTGGTTTAGTTTATAAGTAAAACGCCTTTTTGTTTGTTAGTTTTTTTTTGCATTGACGTTTAAATAAGAAAAACTTTTGGTTTGCTTTACACCAATAAAATCTCTTATCATGCTTTGTAATATTGTTATCAATAAAACAATTATGAAATTGAATACTTTAAAAAAATACATTTATTTTTTTTAATTTGTTTTTGAATTGTTAAAATATTACAATCAAACCCACCAAAGCTTATTATGATTTATAGCGAGGTATGAAAAAGGGATATAAAGTTTCAAATTGTCCCACAATAAAAAGGTATATTGGCAACACTGATTTACTGCTATGAATTGTTGCCATAAAATATTATTATAACTTGTAGATTATTTTATTTTGTAGCCATCTCGTTAAAGTTAGAGAAAGTGTTCAGGAATGAAACTTATTTGGAAAGGCAATGGATGAGCTTTTCACAAGTAATAAATAAATTATAAACACGAAAGTTTCCATATCTGGATGTTGAGTTGTTTTTTACTCAATCACGTCAAAACGGCTAAAGGGATATGGATGAAATTTAGCATACAGATATCGGGGCACACCCGTCATTCTGTCCCACCACTGCAACTCCTGTTCACCAGGATCAACAGTGGCGTCCTTTGATCAAATCAACGAATAATGCAGCTGTGCAGTGACACACAGGCTGTGCCTGGACACCGTACTGGCTATCTTGGGACCCGCAACGAACTTAATCAGAACAAATAAGAAAAGCGGTAGTAAGAAAGCGGTTGCAGACTTCCCTCCCAGCAAAGCGGAGAAAGCAATTGAAATGGCCCAACGGCCAAAAAACTAAGGGGGGATACAGTCAGGTCAGGTCATAGTTTATCTTCTTCATCAACACAAACAATACTTTTACTTGAAAAAATGTTGGGTTCTTAAAGGGTGAAAAAACGAAATCTATCTAGACGAAGGCGCAGGCAAAAGCTAGCTTTGAATATTAGTTAATTACTTTTTGAAATCGGGTGAGGAAAGGGGTCTTTTGACGCCAATTAAATTGAAACGAGAGAGCTAAACCATCAATAGCTAGAATGATCAGATGCCACTACTACAAAAATAAAATTGATTATTTTAAAGTTAATCCTCAAGCTACTGGAGAAAATTAAAGTGGAAATTAAAACATGTGGGATTTACTGGACGGATATTTTGTCATATTTAATATCGAAATGTACAATTTATTTTCAAAAACTAAGTTTTGTTTTGTACTTGTAATTTATAATGTATTCGTTCACGGCATTCATAAAGTTAGGTTAGGTTAGGTTAAAATGGCTAACAATACCTAATTACGAGAATCATAGAAATTTATGAAATAGAAAAAGAAAATACAGAACAATAGTTTTCCTTACCGAATTAAATAACTGTTTTTAATTATTTAATTGTTATTATGCAATTATGTGAAGAATTGACACGGCATGTTTCTCACTTCACGAATTGGCGTGAAAAACGTGAGTTCCAATCGTTAATTAGATTACCGAGAGATCGGTTCACACGATACCAACACTGAAAATTTACACGATGCGACTAAATGTCACATTCTCACTGTAAACTGGTTCTGAATTAATGGTAGTTAGTAATTTATAAGCTAGAGGGAGAAAGATAGATGGAACGTATTTAAGAGATTTAGGATTACTAAAAGGAGGTTTTCAATTTTAAGTTTATTTATGAAATGAGCTAGTTGTAGGTTTGGTTAAGGTAGTGTTAGTTTATATTGTTCAAGAAAAATAAAAAGGGAAAATTGTTTTTTTAAGTTACGCTAAAAAAAAATATGCGTTCATCAATTTAGCATTTACTTAAAATTTTTCATTACATTTTATCATCGTTTTACTCGTAGCTAGGTACAAAAACACACTGAAAGACATCAAACTAAGACAGACATTCTGAAACACTTAAATATAGTTTCTATGAAATCAATTGACACTATTGTATTCGTAAACTTTGCCAGCATTGTCGAATGTTCATTTACTTTGCCATTTATCAAAGAAACTTTAGAAATATCTCGACCGGCGGACATTTATCTGCATACTTTTCCTCACCATTAAGGAATAGGGAAGTAGTAGTAAGTCGACAAGTTGCGCCAATCATTCCTTAAAACCGAAGTGAAAGAGACAAGACAATCCCGCCGTAGTGTATTGCATTTAAACTTATTCAACGCTGTAGCTGTGTTTACACGAGATATTTTTTTAAATTCAATTTTATATAAAAAAAAATCAAAAAAGAAGTCCCAAAAGATTAGAAAAAAAAAGTTAACGCAATAATTTTCATTGATTTCTTCTATTATTATTTTTTGTAGATAAGAACATAAATGAATTGTGTTAGACCATAAATTAATTATGTACTTATAAAGCACTCCTTTGTGTCACTATTTAATTTGCAAGCAAACTTTTTTTTCAGATTTTAATTACTATAATACCTTTATAGTGAAATCTATTAACTCGAAATATTTTGTAAATGACAGAAAAATTTCCTTTTAAATGTAAACTGTAATCGTATATCGATATATTCATACAGACAAAATAAATTTAAAGCTGAAATTCTTTATGGAGTTTATAAAATGATGGCAACGAATAAAAAAATATTATTTGAAAAGTGATTATTCCATTTTTATTCATTTTCGAAATCATTAAAAATCTACCGCGTAAACGAGTCTACAGCAGCCGGTAGTGAAAATCATTTATTCTAGTTGCAATACTCTCTAATGAGTGTCAATATACACCGGAACTACTGATCAATATTATTGATACCACATTACATAGACATTTCAATCTATGTATATTTATTTATAATATATCGTAAGGAAATTCTTTCTTTTAAGAGCTTTTAAATCTTACTTCATGGCGGTTTTATTTATTAGTAACTTAACTACCTATTGTAAAGATATGAAAAAAATTAATTGCTTTGTATTTTTATTATTAAAATGTATACCCAATTCCATCGTTGTATTTATTAACAGCTGTTTTGTTGACTGTGTTACCTGTGAACAAAATTAAAACATAATTAATAACCAATTTTTGCATTGATGTATAATTGGGAAAAGCACTTAGTTATTTTTTTTTGTTATGGGTATATAAACCCCACATTACTCTACATATAAATACCAAATAAAACGTGAAACGAAAATGTTACTAAAACATGTGACACTCACGTTAAAGTAAGCTACTTTCTCACTTTACTCAATCACTTCTTGTCAATCTAAAACTGACCGTTATGAAGTTTGATTGATAAAACCATTGTAAAAACACCTTAAGACCTCCGTGCTTGCGATAGTTTCCCGCCTTTCACGTGTTCACTAGCGCTGCTTCCTGGCTTTTGTCCTGCCTACAGCTCGTGTTCATCTGTTATCTAGATTTAATACCAAGATAATGGGATACAAGTGTTGTTACAACTTTTTTAGTATTCGAAAAACCGTTTTAAGGGTTAGAAAAATCTGATAAAGCTACGAACAGCTTTATATTTTGCTTAAAAAAAATTGCTACTTGGATTTTAACTGTAAATTACTTTGAAAAGGGAAGAAATATGATGATGGCCGCCATTGGTGTACAACCTTCGAGTCGGTAATAGATTATACATAATTGAGGTTACCAATACAAAATCAAACCTTTACAAATCGGGTTTGAATTGAGCATCGCGTTGAATGAGGTCTGATACAGGCAGACGCACAAGCATAATGATTTCTATACAAGAATGAGATTCTACTGGTATTTCATTACAGTAACATCTTGCCTTCTGTTTTGAGTTATACTCACCACATGAAAACTATACAAATATAAAAAGCCCTAACCTTCTTTAAGTGTCGCTGTAGGCTGGTAACATACGATTAGTTTTTTATCTGGTACTAATCCCTTTTATTCATATTTTATATTTATCCAAACATTATCTCGTCAAAAATACTACAGGCTTTAAAAAACTTTAATATCTTTACCTTTATACTTTTCATTTTGGATACAGTTTTGCTTTTCTCTAATCAAGAAAATAAATCACTTAATTATAATAATAATTACCACATCACGACACACACATTGACTCAGCCCTGCAATAAAATAAAATCTTGTATCGCACGCACTAAGCAACGATATGGTATAAACTATAAATACTACATCCAAGATTTGCAAATAACACAAAGTTCCACCCGCGTCGGAATTCGAACCCGGAACCTCTAGCTAGATCAAATGGTTTTACTGATGCAACAAAACTAGAACTCCATCGAATGCATTTTCTACATATCGTTCGTTAATTACGATCGTGGCATGATTTATCGTTATGGCACTGAATAAAAACTTTCCAACACCATAGAGGTATTAATGCGAAATAAATCTGTTTGTACGTTTTCACTTTTACAACGATGTCTGCCCGTGCATAGATGTTTACTGAAGGCGAGAGAAAGCTCCATTATTAATTTATTATATGTCTTTTTCATTTGTTAATTGTTCTGTAAAATGTTGGATGACTTTACGATTTTTTGTAGCTGTTTTTTTCTTTACGAATAATACAAAGAGTTAATGTTTGTTGGATGTACCTACGAATACTCTGACGATTTTGAGTATAAATAAGTAAATAAACTACATCACGACACACACATTGACTCAGCCCTGCAGTGAGTATCGTAAGAACTTGTATCGCAGGAACTAAGCAACGATTTGGTATAAACTACACAGACAATAAGAATACTACTTCCAAGACCTTTAAGCGAAACAATGCGTTTAAATGTTTAACACCTACTTATAGAGTGACTATACAAAAACGACGTTTATATAGGATAACAAGAAAACTATATTCTATAAACAGATTTTTATGGGAATTTATTTATTGTAATTATTTTGAAAAAAGCAATTAGACATTTTTGCCGGTTTCTTCCCCGTAGAAATTGCATTCCGAACCGTTAGTAGTTTAAAAGTATTATAAGTCTATTTGAATACAAATATTTTGAGTTTGAGTTTAACGAAGTAATAATAATAATGACCATATCACGACACACACATTGACTCAGCCCTGCAGTAAGTATCTTAAGAACTTGTATCGCAGGAACTAAGCCACGATATGGTATGAACTAAATAAATAATAATACGACATCCAAGACCGTTAAGCGAAACAATGCGTCTTGCAAATAGCATATAGAACCCGGAACCTCTAGCGTAGCAGTCGGCTGTTTACACCACTGCGCCACCGATGTCGTTGTCGTCGTCTTAAGTAGATGTTAAATATTTAAAATAAGTAATAAGTAACAGTGATCATGGCTTATGTAGAAATCATTAGGTTACGTCTTATTTAAGCTAAAAGCTTGTTGAACGTCAATAACGATAAATATTTCAAAAAATACTTTATCCCCATGCCTTTTAAGTACGTATCCATTAAAATTACAAAATGCATCGATTTCGTAGACTGTTGCACACTTTGCACAGTCACTCGCCACGCCTTACATGGCGCTGCTTCTAAAATCGTGGTTTCATGACATTTTATAAGTTAAACCTTTAGTAAGAGTTATTTGTTCACACATTGCTTCAGTATAGCTTAGAAATTATCTACAGTACCCACTTAGACGGTAATAGTGTGAAGTCAATAAAGTGTTCTAGCTAATTTTAAATCGCTATGGCTTAGTTATAGTTTGTAGAAAGGATATTTTCTCAATTCATTAAAAATATAACATCTACAAAGATCTAAATGATTAAAATTAAAATTTTAACACATAGAAATCGTTTGTAATTAAAGTTCCGAAACAAACACCATCATTATTTATAAAAAGGTCTTCTTCAAATATTTCCAGAACGATCCTGTGCCATTTGCATCCAGGAGCTCCCTGCCCTCAAAAGATCTACTACTATCTACTCGCCTCTGACGGTATAGTTCAATATTCGTGTTTTCTACGCATAAGGCTGTCAGTGAATTCGAAATTAATAGTCGATATTAAAAACGCATGAGCTCGGTATCTGGGTAATATAGTGAAGTCGTGAAAAAATCCAGTCAAAACAACAATTAAAAAGAAAACAATAATTACACTTAATCGCACTTTATCGCTGAGCTTTTACGACTGCGACATACGGACGGTAAGAATGGAAAACCTTTATTCCGTTGGTTTGGTTCAATACTGCATTTTGTAGTGTAGCTTCAAATTTGAGACTTCAAAGAAATTGAATTACAATTCAAATCATGAGATTAAAACTTTTATGAATATTTACAAAAAAAAGTCAAATGATTACTCTCGACTTATACGCACGTTTGATGTTCAATCCGGACGTACAGAAAATTTAAGGGTTATTAGAAATGCTTAAACATTTATATTTTATTCTATTTAGTTTGTAAAAGCAGTGTGTCATTTCCACTTTGGTATTTAACAATTACACCGCTCGGGTTTACGCGGACTTATTTTTGGATACAGGCCCTTTTTGGTTGAGTCCAGGTCCAAAACTCGAGGGTCATTGCCCTTGGACTGATTAACAGGACTGTATGTGCCATTGTATTGAAAGTAATGATTATCTGGGGCCAGAGATTTATTGGCAGTTTCGCTGGACACACGGTAAAGGTTTGTCACTTAAAGCCGGAATGATAAGCGGAGTTTTTTTTTGCTTTCCTTTCTTTTCGGACGTGTGTGATAAGTTTGGATTGGCAACAATGAAAAAATTGATTGTGTCCTTTCAAAAACTCATTTTTGTAGCCTTATAAAGAACAACCTCTGCTTACTTTATGATTTATGAGAAAAATACAAAGCAGGAATGTTATTTTTATTTTTCTTCCAGTTATCAAGAACGTGAATTAGAATTTAAAATAGAATTCTCTTAGAAAGTAAAGTAAAAACTAGACGAGGTCCAGGTAGATTTAGCTCATAAAATCTAGCATACCAGGTCAAATCGTCTGCGCATAGATTTACTTACGGCGTTCAACAGTGCCTGTTTTCTGATATTTTCCCTTCATTATTTACTTAGTTAAAGCAACTGGGGGCGAGCTTATTTGAAAAACTAGTCTACGTACAAGAACCAGGTGAATTTCAACCTTAGCACCAACAAGATAAGTTACTTTTAAAATGAAATGTCGCAGCCAACAGTCGGTAGACTTGAATTGAATTGATCCACCCACGCTAATAGGTTCAGTATTTCATACATTTGACATGTTACAAGTATTGATATTAAGTTAACAGTTTAAAAGGGACCTTGCACTTATTTTAACAAGGTAATATCTTATAAATTAACAAGCAGCATTGTAATTAGAAATGTTTGTGTAGGTAGGTTTACAAGAAACGATCCAAAATAACTTTTTTCCTTATTTAGATATCAGAATCTGCTAATTACCTAAACTTTAAGTGGCTAGAACTTTTTTAGACGTGTTCCAAAGCAAGTTTCATCATAATACTTTAATTATCTATTTAATAAAAAATACTAGATCGAAATCGGTTCACCCATTTAGGAGCTACGAGCATATACGATGACGGACATACGGATAAACAGACACCAGTCTTTTTCACGAGAGTTAAAAAGTAATGGTAAAAGTAAGTTTTGGAAGCTCATCCAACCCATCCAGTTGGAGGCTCAGTAGGTATATAATTTATACCCAAAATACGTATTTATCACTCTATTCAATTCGGATAATATCGGATGCTATCAATACAAAAGTGAATTACTGCAACGATATAATAATTCCCTTTTATAGGGTATCGATATTGGAAATACATAATACGACGCCATATTTGTCCTCGTAAAGTATATGTACAGCATCGTCAGTTACAATCTGACCTGAAACTTATAATTACCGAATAATTTGCATTATCTGAACGATAAAATTGCGATCCGGGACCGATCGGACATCGTTTTTACCGAAACAACAGTTATTTCGTAGTGGACTTGCAGTTTTTGTATGATTTTATAAACGTTTTGTAATTGCATTGTCGATTTCAGTTACCTACTAACACAGATAATATGTCCGTCTTGGCAATTATTTTGTAATCGTTTTCTTATGGCATGGCTGGTATTTGAATTTGTTGTGGTTGTTTTTTTCTGTCTAAGACACTACATACACACTCCATACATCTTAATGGTAAGTGGACCAATGCAGTGTTAATTGAGTACTTTCTTTTTTTTAATACCATAGACTAAAGCTGAGACCTAGAGTTAGAAAAGGTGTTATTTCTTGCTGCTATTATTGATGTTTGTTTTATTTTGTTAGAAAGCTTTTTGAATTTAACCAAGCATTTGCGAAGGCTGACCAGACGAGGTTCCTGGTTATAATGATAGTATATTTATCATATAATTACTTGTTCTATGTGAGTAGCATGTATGTAATGGGCTAGTATGGTACATATTTGTTATGCCTCTACAAGACGTAATTTATAAATAATTTTTGCCAACGACCTCGGTGGCTCAGCGGTGTAAACTGCCGACTGCTACGCTAGAGGTTCCGGGTTTGAATCCCGGCGGGGGTGGGACTTTGTGTTATTTGTTTACCGGTCTTGGATATTGTATTCTTATCTATGTAGTATATACCATATCGTTGCTTAGCACCTGCGACACAAGTTCTTACGATATTCACTGCAGGGCTGAGTCAATGTGTGTGTCGTGATGTGGTTTTTATTATTATTATGATTTTAAATTTCATTTTAATTCAAATATTGTGCCATGAGCTTTATCGCAGTCTCTCACCCTAGACTGTGAGATGTATTAGTGGCTATGAGTATAGTGTAAAACATGTTAATATAACAAATTACAGAATCTGGGGTTTCTTGCCGGTATCTATCCCCGACATAATCTTTTCCGAACCGGTGGTTGAGTCATTTTTAAGAAAAAATTTAAATTCGTTTGACGATTCTAAGTGCTTTCTTTTAAGTTTATGGAATAAAGTTATTTTGATTTTGATTTTATTATTTATGAAAGTGACAATTGTTTTTAAAATATTTAAGTTGGATTTTTGTTATTGTTGTAAATTAGAATTAATGTTGTATTGCTACATTTGTCAGTATGTTTAAGTTGTTTAACTTAATTCTCCTAAAATTTATTTATGCACCAAAAAATCCTTTTCCTTTAGTTATTAAGATATCCTTTAAAATAAAAACATAAATCATGGTTTAATTTATTTGGGATTTAATCCTATTATAACAATAAACTGTATTATTCATTCATCAATACCTCTTTAATTTCGTTATGGACACTTATTTCGGATCATTATCAGATCATATAATCTGCGCTTGCGCATAAGTAACAATAAACCAGCCATTTAACGGTGCGTTTCGAGAAACCCATGTATGAAATTACAGTGTGTTAGGTAAGAGACAATACTTTTGCTTAATTAATTAGGACTTGCGTAAAATAAAATGGCCGGCCACCCGAAATCTGCGAAAAAGCTTATTTTCGAACGGATACTCCTTTAGGGAAATTAATTTATTAAATATATATATCAGGAGGCTTAAAAATTCCCCTTTTTGACGATTCTGATCATTTTAGTTTTATGTCAAATTTACACTTACAATTCGTTTCGAAGAATGCTTTGAACTGCCTATTTAGGACCTCAAGAAGTAAATATAGTTAGGTTGTGCTTTTTTTGGCTTCTAAGGTGACAAGAAATCATCAAAAAAATAATAAATCATCAGGCCTGTATCATGTTAAGTTATTGTAGCCTATAAACTTTTGAAATACCTAGAGCATCACGCACGTGTTGCCGAATTGATATGAAAATAAAAATCAATAATATAAATTAAATAATAGTATAAATTCTACCAAAAATGTAGTTATTTTCCAGATTATTCAAATTCTCACAATTGGTAAGGATTACAATGTAACGGAATCCTATAAGATTTTTTCTTTGTTTTGAAACGCTGTCCTGTAAAATAGGTATTTAACTGAATTACAATGTTATTTAGTATACTTTTTATTTTAGAAGATATCCGCATTCTGGTAAAATTTGAACACCAATGAATTAAATCTGGTCGTTTACTGCCGTTTCCAAAGTAAATTTACGGTGTTACCAACTGAAACGCCATTAAAGGATCGATAAAATTAAATGCGAATGACTAAAACAAGGTAGCAAAGGTAAATGATTGTGTCCAACAAATGAGATCACTTTTAAACAATAAATTGTTAACAATAAAACAAAACGGGAGTCCGGTACTTTATTAAATTTCTTATTTTATCTGTGAATTAAGTTCAGGACTCACTGAAGGCGTATCTTTTAGTAAAGTTATTTTAAATCTATGATATCGTGTTACAAATGTGTAAGGATAGGAGTTTTACGCTATAACTATCCGATCTTACCCGAACTAACTGAGAATCTGTAGGCATATGACCATGATTTATTAAGTACTATATATTGAAAATAAAACCCGACTGCTGAAAACCGCGCTCTAAAGAGATGATACTAGATAATATTGTTAAGCGATTCAATTCGTTTATTCCAATTTAATATTTAAAACGCTTCGTTATTTTATTGAATAATTAATACAATTTATTTAAGTTGTTTTTGGACGGCCAAGATACAGGTTTATTTATTATTTATTAAGATACAGTTTGGGCTCCGTTGCTAAATTTTGTTGTAAAAATGTTTGTTAATAATGTATTATTATTTACATTATTATAATTTTGCCATCGTCGTATGCATATACCAAACCAGTGCATACTACGTGAAGGTACATCATGCTTGTCTTGAAAAATGCTTATTTACTTTCGACTCGTATAAGTAAGCTGTAATGCTCGGGCGACACATCAGCTCGGAGAGAGTTCTGAGCAGTTCGAATGAATGAAGTTGCCGTAAAGCGTTTTGTATAGATTTACAACTTCACAACATTTATACAAATGATTTCCGCTACTTTGTTGCAACTAATAATTTTGACGTTCAACTGAAATAAGTTTATGATGATGATATCAATCTTTATCAGGCTTAGCGGCACCTGTAGGTTCAGGTTAATTTTTTCTTTAAATAAAATCGCTTACACTCCGCCCACGTCTTCTTTCCATTAAATATTTGAAGAGGGCTATAATACGGTGACTTTACGATTCCTTACGAAATCTCACTCCAATATCATGTCGGATTCACTTTTTGCGTACATACAATATACAAACATACTACTAATAACATTTTTATTGGTATCGTATTTGTTGGACTGTACTTTATAAATGTGTGTGTTAAAAAGAAAAATGTACTCTATCTATATGATAGATTACGTCCTAAAATGTAGGGCACTATTATTTGTACTATACTTAGATTTTTTTTTACAACATCATGGGCAAAAAAGCAAACGGTTCACCTAAAGGAAAGTGATACGACGATGCCCCTGATGTCATGGAACGCCAAGAGCATCGCCAATGCGCTGTCCATGTAGAGTTAAAGTTTCACCTCTCCTGCCGGTAAATACACTGGCTCTCCAATCCTTCGAACCAAAACACAGCGAACTGCTTACGGGAGAAATAGAAAGGACAGTGCCAACCCAGACGATCTCGCACGTAGATCTACCACCTGTATAAGACTGAGATGTCCCGAGGGGTTTAAATGCGGTAAAAACAGTTGCGTTACTAGTAATATTACAGTTAGTTATTTATTTTTCTTCTATTTGGGAATATTTCGTTGTATTA
Source organism: Choreutis nemorana (assembly GCA_949316135.1). Taxonomy (NCBI): domain Eukaryota; kingdom Metazoa; phylum Arthropoda; class Insecta; order Lepidoptera; family Choreutidae; genus Choreutis; species Choreutis nemorana. The sequence continues at coordinate 2,100,822 of OX438609.1, forward strand.
AATGTTTTACCATTAAATAAAGTCCTAAAAATTTTCCACATAATCAATACTTGCTTTTGTGGAGTTTAATTTTAATTTGAACGATCCCCATGGCTACAATTTATTGAAATGGATATCATACTAATCCCCAAAGTTCTCATGACTATTTGATTCGTCACACCCTATCCTTCTATGTTAGGGGATCATTTTACTGCAGATATCTAAAGCCGAAATAATCCCTTTTAATGTTTTGACTTCAATAGCAACCCTTTTGTCAAAGACTTTAAGTCCAAAATAGCTTAGTTTTGCTGCCAGCTGTAATAATATAAGTGACGTCCCGGGAATTGTTTAATTTGGAAGCAATTTTATTGAAAGGGGAATAAGGTTAAAATAAGCTTAAATGATGGGTCAAAATGTAAAAATAAAATCATGAAGCAGACTTATTTTAAAAGGAGAATACAGTCGATATTAGCTTGAATGATATGTCATGTAAAGGAGTTTGTAGACACGTGCCCATATGACATGTAACCACTTATCTTATTCACGAAGGCACTACCACGATTTTTAAATTGATCTTTTATCTGAAGAGGACATAATCACGTATAATGGAGGTTGCTATATTTTTTATTACATTACCTACTCATGTTTATGTATATGAAAACTGGCAACACTTTTTAACCGACATCGAAAAAGGGAGGTTATTGATACATTCGATAACAATAGCTTTGGATGATTCTATGTAGCGAATAAAAGATGCTGCTACTTCCTAATAAAATAAACGAGAAAAAGTAAATAGGAAATTGTTACAATGTTTTAATTTGTTTTTGTGATTTATGATTTTTTTTTTGGTTTTACAACAAATATTATTTATGGTGTCATAAATTATAAATGAATAACTTTCTTTTGCTAAAACAGGCGATGGCTGGAAATTTATGTTTCACAGTACAGATTCGATTTAATTGTAAAATTGGGTACATTCTTAAAAATAAATCCAGTCATGTCAAGTCTTTTTTAGTAGCAAAGAAAATAAAATAGATTCTTTATGGAATCATCGAGCTCTATATTTAAAAACTTAATTTTTGTAGATATTCTGAGGGTTGTATTCAAAGATCAATTGAGAAAGCATTTAATTTGTTTTGTTTGCTTTTTTCTTAGCTAATCAAATTCTGTCATCTTTCACATGTTGACAGTTTCAGAGGCAGGCCCGTAGTCAATTGTGTTAACTGTCATATGACAAGTGAATTGCGTAGTCAAATGTCAGTTTGACAGTTTGGTCAGAATTTATATTTATTTAGCCCTATCTCGGCTCTATCATGATTTAGAGCGGGTCAACGACCGACTGCAATAATATTAATTGTGATTCGTTTTTTTCTGAATATTTCTCACTTATTGTGATGTCTATGGCTAACATTAGCTAAAATGATAAACAATTGTGTTCAGAAATGTCCTAATTTTATTCACGAAAATAACCTTTTCTATTACGCATATCCATAGGAAATTATAGTGGAAATAAAAAATCAGTTGATAAAATATATATTTAATTATAATGTAACATTGTATAGAGAAAAAGGAACGACGATTTGAAATACCATTATGGTATATACTTAGTTTGACATGACTCGTCATTTGTCGTTTTTATAAGGTTGCAAACATGAAGGTTGCAGTATCTGTTTTCATACAGCGGCGAAGCTAAAATACGATGGTTATGTGTTTGATCTGTATGTATGTCCGTCTCAACGTTCCCTCGTGGCTAACAAACGGCTGAACCGATTCTGATAGATTATCGTAGTTTTACTAACCTATCTTGATTTAGACACATATCAGGGTTAATAAAAGAAGCGGCTGTCTTTCATCCAATGGTATATTTTCTAGTGTTTATATAAAATAAGTTGTCAACTCCGTCGTGAGTCATGCCGGCCTTATTCCGTGACGTTTGAGATTGTTCTAATTATGTTGTCAACCTCCGAGTGGATAGCCCGGGGCCATGTCGCATCGACAACGATTTATTCACTAATCCAGTGCATACTATTTTGAATAAGTCGTAATTATGGTTGATTCGAATTAAATTGAAATCCTTAATAGAATAGGGACGGCAGATATCAAATAAAAAAACTATTCCTCTTTCCATCACGTGAACAATTTGTTTGCTTGCCCATGAGGTTGAATAATAATAAAAAACTATTGACGAAGTATGAGACAAATTAGAAAAAAAATCCAGTACATCAGCATTGTGAACCAGGCAGTTGTAGTCTTTGAGCAATGAAAATGACGTTGTAATGAGATTAATTGAGTAGAAAAATATTGTGCAGATCATAAAATGTTAAAAATAAGTACTAATGTTTAAAGTGGTAACAGTTACCGTAGCTTACAGGTGTAGTGCTTTTAAACTGTACTTACAAAGTCTAACGAAAAGGTTGACTTAGTTACATGGACATCAAAACCTACCCACTTAGTTCGTCTTCCCATTAATTACCCATCTAATTGAGCCACTAACTAAAGAACACTAAATATATTAACTGTCCAACCACCGTAAGTTATTTTAAGTGAAGCCAGAGGCAGAACTTAGCGTTAACACGGTAATAAATAATGTTAACTTGTGTAATTAGTATTCACGTATATGGACAAAGTATTTATTTAAAGTAATTACTGTTGTATCATTCAAAATGTTTACATAATTATCTGTTAGCTAAGTGCTTACATTTGTGTCGGTTACATTCTAAATTTGCGTGGTGGTTAAGTTTTGTGTGTAAATGTTAAATTCTCATTGCAAAGGATCGAGTTAAGAGATTCGATTTAGAATAATTTTTTTAACAGTGGCAAAACAAAAACAAATGATGTAGTTAAAGACAATGATAAAATTTGTCACCAACGCCGTTTCCGTTTTGAAGTTTAAAAGGAGTTTCCGTAAAACGGGACGCTATGAAACTGGAAGTTAAATTGAGACAAAACTAGCAAAAAAAAAACAAAAGTCACAACAAAAAATGGTAATAAACTGTGCAATACCAAATTAATATAAAAATTAATACTAAAATCTTAATTTAAAAACCAAAAATTAACAAAAGTAACTGACATAATGGCCGCAGTAGTTGAAAACTGTTTCGGAGCCTTTATCACCATCTCCACTAACATAAAATAAAAAATAAAAATTTGAGAGTATCTTTTCTTTTTTTCAGAGGTACTTACTAATATAAGTTTTGTTTCTACGAGTATGTACAGTCCCCATTACATATTATATCAGGCATCAACATACAATCTGCAACTTATATCATCCCGTTTGTTTCTGATTAAATTCAAATTTCATTATGGGTGCCGCGACAGCTGGTATTATGTGCAGGCACATAACCAATGCTCGATTGCAAAACTGCATCGCAAAGAAGTACTGTTGATCCAGGTTAACAGGAGATGCAGTGATGGCCCTTAAAATCATGTGTATACAATACCTAATATTTGAAACTTTGAGTTTGTCTGTACTTCCACATAATTTAGGTACTAGGCAAGAAGACTTTCATAAAATACAGACAAAAAAGCCGATATCCATACTCCGCCTGTCAGAAACCGGCTTCAAACAAAGCTCCAAGTCAAAATATTTCTTCCGTAAAAAGCTAATTAAGACGCATTCTATGCATACCTAAGATTGTTCTGGAAGACGCCATTGTTGTGTCAAATGGACCGGGGCAAACGCATGCCGACATGAATCCCCTTGTGTGTTTGAATGCATGTTACATAAGAATGATATACGTTAGATTTTCCATATATTATTGACTAAAAAATAGCAAAAGCATATCAATATGAATATTGTGTAATTTTTTCAGAATGCAATTTATCTCTTTCCAATGGAAATCTGTTACGGGCAGGGCAAAATAAATGAAAAAATAAACTTTAATTTAAACCCTGACAGCTATCCTCCTCGCCTTGCAAACAAATATGACCAAGCTTGTATGACGTAATTTAAGTGTCCTTTGATCTCAATCTGTGCAACGGTAATGGCGTGAAAATGAAACAGACATACGAGTTCGAGACTCAAGTTTTAAGTTCGAATTTTCATAATAATTGTATTTATTAGTATTTTTACGTAGAACTTAAAGGCCAAACAAGCAAACCTGATGGAAAATGATTCCGCCTATTGACACGACAATGCCCCTTAAGTCGTGAAACACCATGATCACTCCCTAAGCGTTGCCCATGTAGAGGTAAATATTGTAAACTTCTAGTGCTGGTAATTACACCTCCAAATCTTCGAATCGAAACACAGCGCAGTGCTTCACGGCAGAAAGTATGGCCATGGATAAGAAAATTTCGGATCCAGAACAACATGGTCAGTTGTAAGATTTTATTAGTATGTGCGCGGGCGCACGCTAGAGTCGGCAATTGAAATCGTAATTCTCATGTCCGCACTTTCAAACCCGGAGGCTGGAACACTCAGCAACTATTGTTTACAATCCTTCGGTGCTTATGACCTTGAAGATAAGGATCATTTTAATAATTTTGTCTTGTGCTCATATTGACTTGACCGTTTGTTGAAGCGTTTCTGGAGTTGTGGTTTAAGTTGTAAGATAATGATTTAAAATATAATAAAACTTAAGTAAGCTCACCAAGTATCATTAAAGTTTTGCCAACACTTAAAAACTTTTCAAAGAATTGGAATTAAGGAAAATTGTACACACAGTATGGAAAAAAACCTCCACAACCCGAGCATTCGTTAAAGAAGATTATTTGTAGGTTATCTTTGACCTGAAACGTGTTTTTTTTTTACAAGCACAGAAAATTAAACAGAACTTACTTGTCGTGAGAGAAAGGTGACGTTTCCAAATCTAATTTAAATCAAAAACATTGTACATGACATTTATGACTTAAATTTTTTATTTTAATGTTCATGGTTTCCTTTCCATAGTTTCACATAACTCTTATCTACTTACTGATAGAATGAAAATTCAACATGATTTATATTAAAATGAACGTATATTTCTTACGTTTTATACCACTGCTAATGGTCATAATATTTATAGCTGATATAAACGCATCAGTCAGAGTTTAAGAGCGATTTTGAGTTATAAACTATACAATATGGAAATTACACCCTCGTTTGTTCAGTAATATAACGGATTTGTTATACGGACTCATTTGATGTTGCTTGATGAGTTGAGATTTTATAAGGCATAATATTTTCAAAATGAACTGAAAAAGTAGACGAACTTTGAATTGATATTTAAAATAAAACCAAAATTTTATTAATTATCAATTAAAATTCAATCAATCAATTCAATTCAATCAAAATTGGTTCAGCAGGCTACAGGAGGTCAAAATGGAACTAACATTCATATTTTCTACATACATACATACATATTAAAATATTACCCTTTTTCTGGGTCAATTTGGTAAAATATAAGACTCTTTGGTTGTTAATAAAACTAGATATAACTAAATGACGACCTCTGTGGCGCAGTGGTGTAAACAACCGACTGCTACGCTAGAGGTTCCGGGTTCGAATCCCGGCGGGGGCGGTACTTTGTGTTATTTGCAAGACGCATTGTTTCGCTTACCGGTCTTGGATGTTGTATTCTTATTTATTTAGTATATACCATATCGTTGCTTAGCACCTGCGACACAAGTTCTTACGATACTTACTGCAGGGCTGAGTCAATGTGTGTGTCGTGATGTGGTTATTTATTTGGTTATTATTAAATATAAAGACGATCAATATGAAAATATTATAAAACATAATAGCGAACTCTAGCTAGTGAGACAAGGCTTATAAACGTTTTTTCTCAACGTTTTAAATTAATAATTCATAAATAATTGTAGCAGAATAATTTAACACAACAATAAATTAGTTAACCAGATTAGAGGTTGCTTAAATTACATATACTAAAGGTACAGAAGGGGCAATCCATTTAAAATAAAACAGGTTAACTATAGAGATTTCAACCTCTTTGGAATTTGCTAGTTTAAAAGTATAAGTTTTAAATTAAGAATATTTCATAATTCTAGAAATTAAAGACATCGATCTTCCGAAATTCCTGTTTTAACTTTGAGATGGCAAACATTGTGTCCCTATACGGTTTAATAAGATAAATATTTATATATAATAGTCCCTGTTTTTCTTGTAACATCTTACAGTATTTAACAGGCTAGTCGTTTTATACAGTAATATTTGGGCAGGATACATTTAAACTGTCCAAAAGGTAGTAGCTAAAGTAAAATAGTAATTAAATACTTCATAATTTCATCAGTTACCATTTTTTGTCAAACATTGTTGCCAAATTTCACGAAAATTGGTTCAGCTGATTTTCATCAAATAAAATAACACAAAAACGAATAAACAAATAACACAAGATAAACCTTAAAGTCTGAGCCAACCCTTATTGTTTGAAATTCAATATAAATTTGTATATGGAACAGTATAAACTATAATGCTTCCAGTAAAATCGTAGCAAAGCTTGGTCGCCTCAAAGCACCTGAAATCAGAAGTAAAGACAGATTTTTCCGGTGATTTTAGTCTTTCCTTTCACATTTCGTACGGATTGTACCCTCTGTATTTAAAAGGATCTAAATAAAAATAGACTATGACGTAATGACCCCTTTTTTTGAAGCAACAAAACAAAAATGGCCGTTACTCGAAGGCTTCTAAGGTTATTGTACTGATGATATAATGATTCTGAATCATCGCAAAGCTACTGGATTGTAACTAAGTTACTAAGTTACCTACTGTTCTGTTTACGTGACTCATTTATTGTTAAGATTTTTTGTTTATATAGACGCTTTTGTTACATTACAATACAAAAAAAAATGCCGTACAAAACTATAACTTATTGCCACGTGTTATGGTGTATTTATTATTCTCCATAACTTCTCAAGTATTTTCCAATTTCTAGGTTTGTTTCTGTTTTGGTATGAAATCGCTTAGCATTTTGTAGAATTATTCTTATTTTAGATGAGACTAAGGAGTCACAATCTAGTGACTTTAGTATATTTGGGCCTCGGTGGCGCTGTGGTGTGAACAGCCGACTGCTACGCTAGAGGTTCCGGGTTCGAATCCCGGTGGGGGCGGGACTTTATGTTGTTTGCAAGACGCTTTGTTTCGCTTACAGGTCTAGGATGTTTTATTCTTATCTATGTAGGATATACCATGTCGTTGCTTAGTGCTTACAATACAAGATTATATCTCAGTGCAGGGCTGAGTCAATGTGTGTGTCGTGATATGGTAATTATTATTATTATTATATATTATCAACATCTAGTGAGCTATCTATGCTACTCATACTGGTTGTTGAAATATAATTATTGTTGAGTTCGCTTTTCAGCAGAAGGTTTTATAAACTCTTCGGACATAATTTTTTTACTGGCCTGTGCAAACTTTCGCAAGCCTTCTGGTGTCAATTGAACCTTTCAATCTTATTACAATAGAGTTAAAGGTGATATTGCTGTTTGTTGTAACTCAGTGTGTGTTTAGAAGCCCTCTAAGGACAGTAGTGACCTCGTTCAGGGTGGTCCTACATTGTTACTGTTCCACTTTCAATTATTTATATGTTTATTTTGTTGCACTTGCTTACAGCAAAAAGGTATATTACAAATTAGATTTTTTTAGAATTCTAACCTCAAAATTTTTATCAATATTGTCAATTGATTGTCATGCGATAATTTGTTGTTTTGTCAGGTTGATCTTTCATCTAAATGTTACATGGGGCTTAACATTTTATATTATGCAAAAGTTGTTCCTAATAGTAAAAAAACTAAAAAGATCTAAACTTTCGATTACCTTTGGGCTACAGAGCTATAAATAAGAAAAATTGCTTATCAGATTTTCGTATCAATTTTTTTCCATTACATAATCATAGTCTAGTGTAGTTTGTTCGCAAATAAAATTTATCGATGTTTTTGTGCGCCGTGGTCAGTGAACGGATAATTGGTGTTTCGCATACAACATATCTGAGGTACTGAGTTATCCCATGCACACGGGAAGAAACCTTTACAAGGCGGCGATTCTACGCAACCGGTCGTAAGCCCACACCTCTAGTGATGTACCACGCGTAAACGTCGACATCGATGCTTTATAGCATATGTTGCAACTCGGTCCCGAATTGATTGACGACAAAATCTTATACTGCGGTTTATTAACGTTTTAATGTTATAACGGTCTTAACATTAAAAAATTTTTTTTATTGTTGTTGTCAAACTTTCTATACGTTTGGCCGGAAATCGTTAATAGAAATCAATTGTTGGCCTGTCAATGTACGGTGTAATATATCATTTTAAATTATAATTTGCAAAAAAGCAATTCATCTGTGGTAAGACTAACGAGGATAAGATTTCGCCGGTGCTAATGAATGTTTGATGTCAATCACCTGTCGCCGGGTATCGATGCTGAAATCCATCGATAAGTTATCGGGGGCATCTCTAGTTGCCAGACAGGTATTATTAGGTCTTCTTGCTCTCGATTTGCAGTCCTAACACAATTGCAAAGCTTTCAAGATTTAAACACTATTGACATTTTTACGTACTGAAATTACTTACTTTTCATATTCATATTCATAACTTTTATTCCTTAAATATTACATTTTCATTTGCTAATAGTAAGGTGATAAATTTTTACCTAGGGTTCAGCGTAGCAAATCTTTTTACACCACGTCACTCTGTCATCCGTCATATTGTCACTTGCATCCTCCTGCTTCATGTCTTCTCTTACACATCTTTTTTACATCTTCGACCACCTTTTCTTTGATGCCTCTTCCCTAAAAACCTCCCATATTCATACTTTAAACTCTCTTTGTCACATGCCTTTCATTCCTTTGTATCACAAGCCCATTTTCAATTAGGGATGGTGTTTTCTAGTTTTTTTTTGTATTCCATTAATTACTTTCAGAGTTCCTCTTCTATTATTCCTTTTTTAAATACTCTTTATTTATCGATAAGTAAAAATGATAGTTCAAATTTTTTTGAGAAACTGAAAATGATTGAGATAAAAAGGAAACACAGTTGATTCCCAACACTAATTCACGGCGACATGATTTGAAGGCTTGGAATAATTGTCGATCGTTATAATTAAAATTTCCGCTTACAAACTAAATAATAAAAGCCGTTTGATAGATTTTTTTTTGTAGATTTTTTAGTTTTTGCCAACAGCTGTAATAATTGTGATCATTATTTTAATTTAAAACATTAAAGTTTTTATAGTTTTGGATTTTATTGATTGAAAGTTTGATGGGACGGTAATCGAATTAAAATAAGTCGCATATGCATTTTTCCTGATGTTTGTTTGAATGTGTTTGTTATATTTTCCCCCCTTTTGATTTTCTTTTTTTCTTTTTATATAATGCATGTTTAATTGTCCTGTTTAATTTATTAATTTGAATGTGTTATTTTGACTACTTTAATTAACTTTGTTGTAATGTTAATGTTTTGGACCGGATTTTATGTGTAACACCAACAATGTACCCATGTTTTAGCAAATTAACCATTCATTCATTCGTACATTGGATAATTTGGAGTCTGCGAGAAAAACACTAAATTATTTTTATTATTGCATATTCAAATCTCGTAAAGTGTGTGTTTTTTACTATTATTTTTGCATTTGTGTAAATAAGGTAGATAAGTGCCATAATTATAGCACATAATTATTCTTACTATGTATTAAAGACGAAAATAGATACTTTAATGTTCCTTTTAAGTCGAGTCAAGTTGTTAAAACATTTAGTGCTTTACAGCGGTAAGATAAAATGTATGTAAGTAAAACACATTTAATTACTAGACTTCATGTAAAGCTTCTGCGATTTTTAAACTACTATTGTGATATTATTTTGCGATTTATTAGTTACATAACAAAATCCTATTGCAACTATGTTGACAATTGAAAGGTTTCAATGCTAATTGATGATTATTACCTTATGTTTTATTAAATTAATTTATTATTGCCTAAATTTAGATTTTTTACAAGTTTGCAAGACGTTTTCTTGTGAATCTTTTTTAAACAGACATCAAACATCTTATCGATAGATTAAAGGGACTAGTGTACGGATTCTTTACCCCTACTTAAACGTAGATTTTTTTAAACGGTTGTTTTGGCAAAGGCCGTCCTAGGCCCTTGTTATTCGATCTTTTTAGCTATGTAAAGGTTTTTAAATATTTTTAATTCAAAAAATATTAATATTATAGTATTTTAATTTGAAATGTTAAAGATATATAGTTTAGGCCTTTATCGATTGAAAGTTGGATGGGACGGCAACCACTTTAAAATTAGTCGCGACTTCATTTGTCCTGATGTTTGTTTGAATGTGTTTATAATAATCATTGGATGATTTGGAGTCTACAACAAAACATGTCACAAGCATGTTTTTGATGACAATTATTCGAAAGGAAAAATCTTTTAATCATACAGTTACTCTAGGTGCTAAATTTAAAAAGTTTTTCGATAATTTTATGAATTGGGCTGTGATATATTTCAATAAATCTTTATTTTATTTTAACTTTAATCAACTTCGAATAATAACGGAAAAAAAACTCCGTGTATAAATAAAAATTGAACGAATCCTGACAGTCGGCAATGTAAATAGCAATAGGAATTAATTAACTTATCAAGCAGCGAATTATTAATGGCCGATCTAAATCAATTGGCTAATGGCCACGAGATTGACTTCCTTCGTTATTTTATTCTTGATTCTTATTAAATTATTACATCCTTCCATAATCGTAAATTTCTTTCCATTTCTATTCCAGTTATCAATTGACTTTTATTATTCAGAAGAAATTGTTTGAATGAATCTTGTTAATAAACACTGATATGTAAAATTTAAAATCAACAAATAATAGAATCTCTAATTTCGAATAGAATCCTTCATGAATGTTAAACTGATCATCATTTTCAAAATTAAGTTCGTGAAACTTTAACTCAAAGAAAAAAATACAAATTTTTAGATGTTGCCGATGAAAAAAAGAATTGAAGATTTTACAATTGCCATTCAATAATTTAACAAATTTATATAAGAACAGAACAATATCCACAACTTCCGTCTTAAATATGTAACTTCAAACGCTATCGCGGTATCACATTACTCTATATCAACCGACCCTTTCACCGAAGGTACAAAAAGCATTACCCTCCTTTACCTCCGTAGTCGGGTTAAACGAGTCTTTGGCACAAGTCATATTAAATGTATTTGTTTCTTGGAACTGTTGTTCTTTATAACTGTACAGACGGCCGCATAAAGCTTTACGTAAGAAGTGCAAAATTAATCCTTATGCTTTACAACTTAAGAACGGTGCGAAGTACAAACAGGTGAGGTTAAGCCCTGGCAGTGTATTCGTACCTTTATCTCAACATGAAGTGAGATGTTATCTTTAAGTCGCATGGAGGATGCGGGTTGTCAAAGAGAGTCACCATAATTTTGCTTAATGTCTTCTAAGAGCTGTATAAAAAGCGACTACAGCTATTTAGGATAAACAAACAAGATGGAGGAAATCAAATTGTTTTGACTGTGGAAGTCATCTTTAAGCAGGAGTTGCTGTGTTGATCAATAGTTGTTAAATCTTCGGAATTCTATGGTGGTCATTGTCAGTTTTCGAGAGAGTTTTAAAAGTAAGAATGCTAAATAAGTATGTATATGCTATACGTTTTAATTTGTTAACTACAACTTTTCTATGAATTCAGTTATTTTCAATGTATTACCTGAAGAGTTTTCCGGGAGTGTTGGAAAAATTGATTTTATAAATTTTGATGTCCTCCTTTCGATTTCTCGGTGAAATCGTTTTTTTTGACAATATCTCTTTTCTGAAGACATTTCAGGTAACTTTTTTGAGGACCATATAACTGGGGTATACAGTAAAAACGGTAAATTGTATATGGAAACTTTTATTTCTTTACAATAGGTATAGCTTGACGTAAGTCTTTACACAGAGATAGTTACCAGATTAGCCATACAGATGTCTTTATTTATTGAGCCTTGAAAACTGCGTTGACTGGAATAAAAGCAGGTGTAGCATGTGCTAATACAGATAAGAAGTCTTAAGAAAAAAGGTCCAATTAAAGGAATCATCGACATAAAACTGATTAGCTTCCCTATGATGCACGCGCTAACAACAAAGGGAAATCTCTAAACGAAATCGCCGACGTTTTCTACAAGCGACCTAGTTGTCGACTTATCGACTGTATCGATTACACTTATTAACGGCGCAACACTAGTTACGCTAAATAAATAGAGGCAGAGGGCTTGTCTTCCACAATCTCAGGTCGAAACAGACGAGCTTTTTGCGACTGTCAACCGGTAGTAAATAAAAATTTAACAACTTTTTTAAACTACGTGTTTCGGAATTACACAAAAAGTATCTTGTAAAATAAAATCAAGAATCGAATCACATTAAATGCAAGCTGTAAGGAGCTAACCGACTTGATAATAAAACTGAAAAACAAAAGAACCCTTACTTAGAGGTTTAAACCAAGACGAACACTGTTTCTCAACTAAACACTCAATTGAGTATTGTTGCATTGAGTAGGTAAAGATTCTCAAGTACGCACATTAAAGGCATTTCTGTGTCAATGTTCTTTGGCATGCAGTTACTCTAGAGGCGGAGTTGACAAGTCGATGTCTGGCATTAGAGGCGGTACAGTCGCTATTTACCATCGATATCGGCATTCGCTACCACGGTGTTCCGATTCGATAGTTTAAGAGCTTTTACTATTAGTAAATGTTTCGAGAGAAATTAGTTAAGAATTTATCGATCGATAAGGTATGTATTCTTTGATAAGGGTATGGGCCAGTACAAATAATTAAATAGCAACTATAATTTTGTTACTGTTCATGTCTGCTTCATTTCTATTTAAATTTTTTGTACATTTTAAACAATGATGAGTGCTCTACAACTTGCTCTGACAGTGCACGGCACAGGCCTACCTTTTCTAAAAAATAAATTTAAACAAACCTCCATGTAAAGATAAAACCAAAATAATTTTAACATAAAACCAGTTTCGGCTTCATCAAAACCCTTGTTTTCCAATAAAGAATGTCAACAAATGTTTTATTTTTATCGAATTTTACGAGAATGCGTAGGAGGTTTGTTACAAATGATCATTAATGATCGTCTAGTCATTAATAGTGTTGGCCGAGTCGATATTTCGATTATTTGGTCACGACTTGTCGATAAATCGTTGCATTTGGACTTATCAGTTTTAATTTTTAATTACAGCGTCGGATGATGTTTACATTTCATTATGGTGTTAAGTTAATTTAAACTATGTTTATTTATATAAAAGTTAATGGGAAGGCGATACGAAGGCATTGATGAATGGTTTATGTTAGATGTTTTTTTAATACTAAAATATAAGCGTTCTTTCTCAACTCTAACTTTTTAAACATTTTAATAAAATGTTCATGTCCATAGTAAAAAAATAATTTTTATTTATTTATATTCTACTGAATAAAGGACGCGTTGCATCGAATAAAAGGCTTTACCACATAGGTACTGGCATTCTGCGAGCGTTTTCATTTGATCTTTCATTTTAACCACAGCTCACACATGACGCTTGCAAACCGCTGCCAAACGCCAGTGTGATATTGTTCTACAAACAATGTCCACAGCTAGTTGAGCTAGTACCACTATAACTTACCACTTACCACCTGTTCTAATAGAAAGCGTAGAATGGTATAGGCCGTTTGTTATTGTCTCACTCTCTTGCTAAGGTGTCTATATGCTTTACCATTCCTCCGGACGCCAATTACCATAAGACACAAATTGATTTGTGGCACATTTATTAGAATAAATTGACGCAGATATAAATAGGTATCGTTTGTTGTTCCTATGATACATTAGTGCTGGTGCAGACTTGCTTTGAGACAAAAGAAAATCAAAGATATTAATTTTTCTTTCCACATACTAAGTTTTGTCGTAATGAAACAACTTAAGCCTAGGATTATCTTTAAAAAATCGTAAGAAAATACCTCCAAATCCCTACTAATAAGACTAGCTGAAATTTTATTGACGAACTTTCTGGAAACAATACCTTCCATAGAAATTATACATTTTCAGTTGTTCTATGTGATTTTATAAATTGTTAATTTCATGTAATTTTCTTGAGGATTCTCTTTTGCAGATATTCAAGTTAGCCATTAATTTAAAAACCAATTGATGGAGTTTCTTGAAGATGTTTAAAATGCCACAGTTTTTCTTGAGGCGATCTGCAATTTGTTCGTTCCCATGAATTGCATTTGACCACAATTGAACTTAAAGTGTTGAGTTGAGTACATTCTAAATTGAACTTAGATACCAAGGCATAAGAACTTATCGTATATTTTATAAAGGCGCAAAAACCACAAATTGCATTTATTTTTACGATAGCCTCTGAAGTTTTTCTAAAAAAACTAAATATTTATTTACATACTACCTTTTACTTTTAAATTTTCTATGCATAATCACTAAGCTAATTGAGTCCATGTACTCATTGCTCGTATTTATCCTCTCATTAATCAAAGCCTTATCTAATCATTAACATCGAAGCTTATGAATATTTTAATTATAATAAGTAATATTTTCCCAGTTCACAAACAAGTGTATAACAACTCTATAATGCATTAATTTTATTATTCTTCCTGATATCCTGAATGGATGTCTTAAATGGATATATGGCAGTTAACACCTTAGTTAGTATGGAAATTACGATAATTTATAACAAATTATTCTATATACTTTTGCACTAACTTACTGATCTGGAAAAATAACACCAATCCTTACCTGTAAAGAAAATATATTATTAGTATCGATATATATTTAAAGTAGGTATATACTTGTTTATATCAATAAATAAAAAACAGTGCGTTATTGAGATTTGCATCGTATGTTATAGAAATAAATCATTCATTATCAAAAGCTCCAACTGCGTCGTAAATGCTGCGTCTGATCGTCCAAAGTCGTGATTTAGGACGTCATCCGCCATAACTTTAATCATTTCTAAGAATCCAGAGGAGATCGACATCCTCTCCCGTAACTTGTCATTTTGTATAACGTCAACAAAATATCGTAACGACTCGATAGTACGAAATCTTTACTGCATTCGTATGAAACGGATAAATCTTTTGAAATAGCCCATTTTAATAGTAACAAGGACTCTGAACTGGTGCTTCTCTATCCGGTCGAAACTATCGATTTTACTTACAGTTGTCAACGTCAGATTGTAAACTTATGGAAAACTGTGTGAACTGCTTTACATACTTGTAAATACACATGTGCATACTGATTCAACTAAGCTAAACCTTTGACCACCGCTCAAATGTCAACTGTCCTTACAATATGCAGTTTTCCGCCAAAAAGTTCGAAATTCGAAATAGTCCTCGACTTCTAGGTTCTGGCCATAGATCAAGGCCATAGAGTCTCCGCACCGCGACTACTAATCATAAATCTATGGTTCTGGCTTAAGTCTATGCCTGATATCGAGTCGGTAAGCGAAAGTTAAATAAATAAAACCAACTATGCAGATAAATAATAATAAAAAACAAATCACGACACATACATTGCCTCAGCCCTGCAGAATTGCAAGAACTTGTGTCACAGGACCTAAGCAAAGATATGGTATAAACTACTTAGTTAATAAAAGTACATCCAAGACTGGTAAGCGAAACAATGCGTCTAGCAAATAACACAAAGTTTCGCCCCCGCCTCTGACCTCTAGTGTAGCAGTCAGCTGTTTACACCACTGCACCACAGAGTTTGTCAAATTCCCATGATTACAGTCTCAATTTTTGTGGACAAATATTTGATATTATTTTTTTTGTATCAGAACTTACGCGATCCAAACACGACAGCTTCTGGTTTACATCTAAAAAAGATAATCTTTCGCATTACTATTAAACCTTACAATGATGCATTTAGTAACACTTTTACATTGCGGAAGATGCATTTTAAATGGATTAAAAGCTCTGGAATCATTTTTATAAATAGACGAGATATTGAAGTTGGATGTCTGTTTGCTACTTTACTCTTACGTTTAGAAATGAAGAAAAAAATAACTCCTTAATCCTTCCTATCTTAAAGACCATCGAATATATATAGATCACATACTAAAAATTATTAATTCTTATAAAATAACTAGCTGACCCGGTGAACTTCGTACCGCCTGAATAAAGGTTTTTTTTTGTTATTGGCCGAATACAGCAGCGCCTCCTACCACATACCATACAGGAACCCATTGAAATAAACACAAAAAAACATCCAAATCGGTCCAGCCGTTTAGGAGAAAGTCGCTGACAAACACGCGTACAGAAGAATTTACAATATTAAGATTGGTCGTGTCGTATATTTAAAACTGATGTCTCTAAAGATGAAATTTCGCAGGTAGAGCGTAGGAAGAACCAATTAGCATAGAAAAGGTTTTCTCAATATTCAGCCCCTAAGTGGGAAAAATAGGGGTTGAAAGCTCGTACAAGATTGCTTAAGCGAAGCTGGGCCGCATTGTCTAGTTGTATGAAACGAACTAGTCCCTTACAAATAGAATTCAATGTATACTTCTTAAGTCATATATGCTTTTTGTGAGATGAGTTCTTATTACTTTTGCATTAAGGTTGATTTCTTGTACAAAAATTAAAAAACTTGTCCAGTTAAATTGTTGGACAAACAGGTATCATGTGAGCTGGCACCTGGGTAAACAGAATGCCTCCTACGGGAATGAACACCGGACCATTATGCTTGAAGACTAGCATTCAGTTATGCTAGAATTTATCAGTCAGACAAATTTCTTAGAGAATTATTTTTAATTTCAATTCAACATTATTCATCTTTTTTCATCATCAATCAACTTTTTTTATATCTTATATATAAAATTCTCGTGTCACAATGTTCGTTCCCGTACTCCTCCGAAACGGCTCGACCGATTCTCATGAAATTTTGTGAGCATATTGAGTAGGTCTGAGAATCGGCCAACATCATTTTTTTTTTATAAGGGTAATTTATATGGCAAAACAACGTTTGCCGGGTCAGCTAGTATATTGTGTATTTATATTCTTTTATCCAATTCCAAGATCCATATAAAAGCTATTGCACGAATCCATATTAACATAAGCGAATTATAGCTAATATTAGTTACGAAAAACAAGTAAATATATACATACAATATCAGGACCGAATGAAAACATAAACCTTTTGTATGTAACATTGATTGACTATTAACCAACCAATTTCGATGTAATTCGTTTGCAAATTATGGTGTATGGGTACGATTAGATAAGATTTATTGATTAAAAACATGTTTTTGATATTGGTTTAATTGTAATTAAATATAAATAGTAATAATAAGTAAAATGTTTAATTCAATTTTACGTTTTTGTATTTGATTTTAAAATGTTTTAAGGATTTACCAACAAGATTTATTTTTATTTGTAAATAATTTTGAAGTGTTTACTGGTTATAATAAGAAAGGTATAAATATAAAGGTTACTTCTAATTATGCAAAATTATACTACTTTTAAACTATCTTCAGCCTACAGCTTTAGAGGAATTAATTACGGCTTGAGTTTATGTTTGGCCTGCATAAGTTCTTCTTATAGAAGGAACTGCAGGGATTGTTCCCATGCCAATGTAGAAAAAAAAACTGCAGTCCATGTTTAATCTCTCTGACTCATACAAAAATGTAAAACACTGCCGGCCTCATAAGACTACGCTATTAACTTTGATTGCGAAAAAGGCAAACTTTTTGTCGTATTAATAAGAAACAGAATCACATATTGAAACCCACTCTTTGATATCTCAGTTCTTACTCATATTTCTGTAGGTAAAGGTATTTTCTTACATCGTCTTCTCACTTTATTGAAATGACTTGTCTTATTTCAATTCTAAACAAAAGAAATTATATCGCAACACATTATAAGTACAGATTACAACGAAATAATAAAAAAAACTGTATGTTTCGTTCATTCCTTCCGACTTTTATTGGTCTAAAACTACTGCCAAATCACTTCAATGACCAGTGCTATAATTTTTCGAAATGGCAACATTGGATCTCGTAGTGCCCTGGTTGTTGTGGAATGTCCGTATTTCGTAAACACACAAAGACCACTGCAATCTCTTTCAATTCATCAACAGCCTCAGGCGAGACCACCTCGTGTACTATGTTATTTCCATCCCAATACGTTGTTTCTTTTTTATAAACCAATATGGCGCAGAAAAAGGTTTTAAGGCCAGCATCGATTTGTTTTCCTCTTTAGGAATTAAGCTGGATTAAGCTGGGCAAATATTTTAAGCCTGTTATACATTTGATTTCTTCGACCTATTTGTTTGTACCTAATTCCAAGCCCAACCCAAAAAAAACAATAATAAAAAATGTATATCTTTAAACTCTCAACTTCACTTTGTTCATCAGCCAATAAGGCTATTAGAACTACAGCAAGCAAGCAACTTATAAGTATGCAGAAAAACCCCTTTTAGCTTTAATTATAAACACCTACAAGATCGTACTACATATTCTCATAGTGCCTCTACATTCAATCATGAAGCAGGAAACGATCAATCAAATATCAAGTAAATAGAATTCACAGAGTAAGGTCACTCATTCAGTTAAATTTGATTTGTATTGAGCGAAAGTGGATGGTGATCATTCTGAAAAAGCTAGCTACCCAGATAGCACGAGTTCCAGCAATAATGTGACATGAAGCAAAAATGGCTTGATCGTTGCATACCTTATATAAGGTCCCAAACACTATGATAAGAGGATAAAATAAACAACATTTTTAATGTTCATTTTACTGTACCATAGTTTCATATAATTGAGTACGATGTGAAAAAATGTGAATTGGTGCTCACACTAAAATAAAATTCCCAAAGTCAAATAACAAAAGTTTTAAGTTTCAATTTTTTAATCTAATAAAAGTTTTAAATTCTGATGTAGGTCAAACCGAATCAGCCATCTTAGTTTCTGCATGCCCGTCTGCTGCCTTTTGCTATTAATTTAAAAGTAATTTAACAAATTTGATCCACCAGCTTCATTCGAGTCAAATCGAAAAGAAAATTGGCATCGTGAGTTCGAGATGATCCGTAGATTGGTTTTAATTCTGTCTGCGATTGGAGCAAAAACTTTTACAGCGCAGATGTGTTTCTACTTTTGCTTCTCGTGTCGTTTCGTGAGAAATTAACGAAACGGTTCTTATGATTGGCATATAATCAATTCCATTATTTAGTGTATGTAGGACCTTTTTTTCTACTATTTTATTAATAAGTCAAGTCCTCTGCTATGAAAGTTTAGAAATGGATTGTTTACTGATATGACAATACTGAGAATTACAAATTTTTAAAATCTTTTCTTGAAAGTTCCACAATGTAGCCTTTTTGTTTATGCTGTGTTTAATGTAAGTACCAACATCAATAACTTTTGGAATTTGCGGTCGACCTTTCCTTTGAAAGAAGATAACACGGTGGTCCTAACAAAATTAAAGCTAAGTGCTTTTCAGTGTTATGTGTAATGAGCTTATGTGGAACATTGAAGCTGAAATAAACAAGCCAAACTAAAAAGAGATTAACTAGATGACAATACTGTACCAAAATCTAGAGCTTTTAGAATTTTAAACTCAGAATATAATCTGAAATTTTAAAGTTCACAGTTAATTTTAATTGATAATTAATCATTTATTTCGGATAAATATCATCCATATATAAATAACGATCAATTAACTTAATTTTAACAATAATTATCATTCATTTAAACTGAACGAATTGTCTTATGTACTGTTTGAAGAGTTTTAGACTTCTCAATGTGTTTAGATATCTTTTGTCGGTAATAAAAATCGGTAATGAATACCAAAATTTGACAAAATACTTCAAATGAAATGACATAATGGCAACATAATTAAAAAGCCTACTCATATAATGGTAACAAAAGCAAAAGATGCAAATGAAAACAAAATTCTCGGACTACTTCTGCCCACACTGCCATTATTCAATTGTGCAGATTTTGAGTCCGGTCCATATTTAACACTGTACATATTAAGTACGAGATTTATTAAATGCAGAAAGCGATCAGATCATCAATTATATTTCAACTTTTACTTTCAATTTTTAACTGTATATTTGATACTTTTACTTGTATTTTCGTAGAGAACTTACTGTAGCTTAATAATACGGTTTGCAAGTCATTTTGGAAGATGATATCTATGTTTGTTTAAGAAATTTTTATTACATTAATTTTAAAGTAATTTTTTCATACTTCAAGAGCAATCAATACCAAATGGCCGACGAAGGTTCAACTGACGACCTCTGTGGCGCAGTGATGTAAACAGGTTCGTATCCCGGCGAAATCGGGGTGGAACTTTGTGTTATTTGCAAGACGCATTGTTTCGCTTACCGGTCTTGGATGTAGTATTCTTGTCTACCATATCGTTGCTTAGCACCTGCGACACAAGTTCTTACGATACTTACTGCAGGGCTGAGTCAATGTGTGTCGTGATGTGGTTTATTATTATTATCTTTTTATATTACCGCCGGTTCGAAACGCTATTTCTAAGGGGAAGAATCCGGCAAGGAACCTCCGTAGTTGTTTTTTTTTTTCAAAATAATTAAAACAATATCACAGTTTAGCACATAACAAACCTTTTTTTAACAAGTGGATACATTTAAATGCTTGAGAGATACTTCTGCTAAACTACATCTCTCTTATTTAAAACTCATTAAACAGTAAAAATACATAATATAAGATTTCGAGTGATTACTCGTATAACTCTAGTGTTTGCTTCATTTAAATTTTCGCTCGGCGCGAGACAGATGACATGCGCGTGAGTGTAATACGCTATAAAAATTAGCATTTCCCGTGCGGTGGTGTGTGATTGTCGTGTGGAGACATGTAGGCGCGAGGTTGCATGTGTTAGTCACCGGATGGCGCCACGGTCGACCTGCGTCTGCGCAGCCAGGCGACAGGTCTGTAAGGCCAGAGGTACAACTGCGTGGTTGAACATTTTAATATTTTAGTTAGGTACAGAAGGCTTCACATAGCAAATTCTTGTATAGTACAATACAATTTATAATTATACAAAGTCTTAACAGGTTTCGTTGATCCATGGTCGTGTGTGATTTACTACAACAGAATACAGTCTAGAATGAACTTAAACTCACTTTTATAGTATACAAATACATTTTCATGACAATTAAGGAACTATTTGCAATAATATATAGTTACGTTTATTCGGGTTTTCAAATTAATAAATATAAAATCTAGAAGTCTATGTTAGCAAAGAGAAAAATAACAATACTCTAGAATCAACCTTTAAAAGTGTAAAAAGCGAGTGTGCACTCGTCTTAATAAATGTCAGTGTCATACATTGTGCCATTGTGTAGGAGCCGGGAGCTTCTTAAATTAATAGAAGCTTTAGTCTTAAAGAGTTGTAGAGATGCATGCATGATAATATGAATTACGATTGTTTCAAATGCAAAGGGAAAAAACTCTTGTAATTTCTTTTGATAGCTTTTCAACTGACGAACAGAAAGTAGTGAGTCGTTTTACGAGTGTGGCGCTCACAATTTTAACTTTGCCGCTTTTAAGTAGGTATTCAATTTAGTTTTATTTCAGTGAGGTCCCTTTATTTGAAGCTTATGAGGTTAAAAGTTTACCCACGGCATGGCAACAAAAAAAATAATCAAAAATGATGATATATAAATACGTTATAATAGTTTAAAATAAATCATGATTTTGATTATTTATTTTTAAAATTTGATGAAATTACTGAATTAAATGTAAATTTATTTTAGTTTACTTAAATATACGTTGTATTTAACCTAATTTACTGTCCTTTTAACAAAAACCCTATTGTCAGAATTTTTATCACAGTCTAATTAAATTAATTAAATTAATTACTAAAAAAATTAATAATAATGAACGTAGACGAGATCTGTATTGCATAGCTAATTTAATAGAACAATTTTTAAAGGAATTTTAAACGACAAGAACTAACACAAAATAAAGTTCATGTTCTCTTACCCTTATATCCAGTCAAAGTTTAATTACTTACCAATCCAAAAACATCAGGAATGCTTTTAAATGATAGCCTTTATTTTAATAAATCAGCTTAGTAAGCAAACAGCTCAATTAAAACAGTACTTTAAACGTCATCCTCTCCATTTATTTACCGATATCTGCATCTTATACTGGAAGCAATTAGTTAAATCCTAACCTACCTCAATTCCCGTTATTGACTTAAGATCTCAAATTCCATTCGGGAATTAAAGGATTTAAAATTTTATTTCCTTTATGTAATTGGTTCCGAAAAGGACGGCCGTATTGAATAAGCGAGTAACTGTTTCTTGTTTGTTTGTTTCTTTTGTGTTGTTGTTGTGTTTTGTGTTGTGAGTTTTCCCCTATGATGTGATTGATAATCTCGATTTTATTGTGAAATAAATATTTGTTTATAATTTTTTACTACAATACCCTTTAGTCGTTTATTTAAGCATAAATTATAATAGAATAAATATTTAAGGCTTTGTTTTTAAAAAAAACTTCTCAAAGTTGGTTAGCGTTAGAATATTTTTGTTACTTTATAATATCTATGTGGTGAAGCTTACCATCAGGTTGGTAAGATCAAAAGTAGATAAAACTATTAACGAAATATCTAAATCATAATGTATTGTTATTTAGGTAAAATAAAAATGCACTTTATCAGAATTATAACTTCGAGACAAAAAAAAAAACATTAAAAACTAAATAAAATTACAGTTACCGGTTTATTTCTTTAGTGCCGTGGCTTTTATCTCCAGATGCATTAAGTACCGAAATAAATAACTTTATTAATGAAATAGAAACTATACTATTAATGTGGAGATTTATGTGATGATAGGGATGGGATCAAGATCCGTTATTGCTTTGAAAGTTTTATAAATTGTGGTGGAACATGCTATACTTATAAAACTGACGTTCCTTTTAAAATAAGACTGTGGTACTTTGTTTGATCATAGTCACGTGTGACCAAAATATCTTTTTTGGATAGTTAGGTTAAATTTTGAATAGAAGTTAGATTGGTAGGTTTTTTTTTTTGGCTTGATCGCCGAATATTTTGGCAACAGATTCTGTTATTTATGTATGACAACTTTGTATGTTTAACTATATTGTTTATGTGTTTTTTAATTAGACACTGATACATCCAGCCTAGGGTGAGAGAAGTGATACAGCAGTCATAATTTACGAAATAAAAAATATTTTTAATGTCCATGGAGGTAGGCATCTTTAATATAAGATTAAATAAAACAACCAACCATGCCATATGTAAGATCATTTAATATTTTAATTGTGTTACGTATTCTGTTCTATTTCCCTGACGTCTCTGTTTTCTGGGACGTTTGGTAAATTTACAACAACAATAAAATCCAGTTGTGTGGTCTGCTCTACAATACTACCAATTAGTGCATCCTGCGTTTTATATTTATTTAGTTTTATCTGCAATTTCTGTTTTATGATCACCATGAATTACTTTCATTGCCCGCTCTTATTCTCAAGCGATGCAGTTTTTAAAAAGAAGTTTAATTTTCTAGGCTATTTGTGTAAAAATAAGTATCTTATAGGTATCTATTAATTTTTGCATTTTTTTTTCGAGCCACTGCAACTCCTTCACCAGGATCAACAGTGGCGTCCTTTGATCGTTTAATCAACGAATGATGCAATGACGCACAGGCTGTGCCCGGACACCCTACCAGATCTCTTCGGACCCGTAACGAACTTAATCAGAAGAAAGGAGGTAGTAAGTAACCGATTTCAGATATGTTACGAGAAATATCTCAACCATGCACTTTCAAGCCCTTTAGTAATTTACATAACAACAATAATCCTTCAAAATTAAAATAATATTGACTACTTTAAACACAGGCAAAAAAACTCGATTTGGTCAATTTTCTGGCGAACAACTGAGCATTGTGTTCTTTGATACATTTGGAATTTCCTTTCCCTCAATAGCCATAAAAATTCTGATAAAATCTAGGCAGACCTTGGATGAAGAAACATTTACATCTGTTACCATATAGAGATCATAGATTCGGTTCCCAGCGCACACTAATTCCCAATAAAATATAAACTTACGATCCTAAATCATGGAAATCAACAAACGAAGACTGTAAAAGACAAAGAAAACGATTTAAAGAAATAATCAATTCTCTAAAGCTTAAAGGTGTATTTAAACAATTATATTCATGTTCCATTTGAAATGTATTAATAATTGTTGTAATAAAATTAATACAGGTTATACAATTTATAAGTTACTATGCATGGATAGAACACTTTGAAGGGAGATGCGCGATACAAAAATTTTGATTTCACCCGTTTTTTGCTGTCGGATCTATTCATGAAAAATATTAAATTGTATATTAATTTAATAGCTTTATTAAAGTCCATTAATCATTCTTCCGTTACACGGAAGCCCTTTGACGAGGTTTTACCAATAGTTGGATGTTTTTGTTATGAGAAAAGATAATTTATAGCTGCAATTACGTGGGCGAATAACTTTAAACGTATGTGTGAGTAACACATTATTTTTAGTATCAAAATAAACTATAATATACAAAACTGAACTTTTTAAATGATAGGTAAGATATAAAATTGAAATTTTGAGTGACAAAGGAAAATTAATAACAGATAAGAATAGCTTTAATTGTTACCTTTTATTCTAATTTTAATGTTTTTTTTTTTAATATAAGTTAAGGCTATGGAAGTACTTATGCAATGGAAAATTTAAATATCGAACATCGATTTAGTTTGAGATTTTTTCGATATTCCAATCAATAGCAGAGATTTCAACACGCGATGTTACGCGACGAGCCAGGACCCTAAAGCGATTATTTCATATTGATCTATATTATATGCCTGTCTCGACATTAATCTAATAAATTGATAGACTTCAATTTCAAATTTAAATGATAAGTCGTTACCTCGACCCATAAAATTATAGACTATCTTAAAATCAAATAAGTTTCAGGCCGTTTTCTAGAAGTGAATTAATAGTGTTGTAGGCGTCTTGTAGGTGTGAATTAGATCTAGATTCTAGGCTATAATCTAGGCTGCCTAGCTTCCTTTGATACCTAACATTTCTTCATATCGATTGAATGATAAACCGTAATTGATAGGCTTTTACTTTAAGTAAATCATGTATGAATCTGATAACATATCTTGATTTCAATTGGCAACCGAAGTTTCTAGTAACGACTTGGATTATATAGATGACATTAGATATCGTATAGACACAAAATATATAATATAACAGTCAATCTATAGACTGTATTTACGAGTGTTTTATTAGCTTAACCGTTGAACCGTTTTTCATGAAATTTTGCACAAAGTACGAGTACATACTTGATTGGTAGTACGTTGTTTTTTAAAACATTCAAAGAACATAAAACACGGAACTCTAGTAACGTGAAACTTGAACAGTCAATATGAACAGCATTGGCAACCTTACTAACTCAATACAACGCAACATCTTTGCCATCCAGTATGCCGCTCTTCAAATGTTGTCTACGTAAGCTACTCATATCATTGAAATTATTAAAACGTCAACTATTCGAATGCATAAACAAACAGTAAAATTTATGAATATTTTCTAATAACCTTTCTAATAAGAGTTGCGGTAAGTAAGACCATCCCTGCTAATGGAGGTAACACTTAAACCTTATTGGCTGATAAAATTACTCGTAAATCTGTCTGCGCGCGCGCATGCTATCGACAGAGAAGTTTATCAGCATGAGAAAGCTTGTTTGCTGGCTATTTAAATACAGCGAGCAAGAAAGGGTTTTCAAGCAAAATAATCTTATGTAACTGACCTTTAAAATTGGGGCTTAAAAGTTTTCGGTAACTGAAGAGAGCTACAGGTAGGTTACGAAAAATATTCTATATATCTGGCGCTATCTCAGTTTTTGACTCAACAAATGCCTTTTTATTTTAGTTTATTCGAATCATAAGATTACTAAATCTTTTTAGATCGCATATTTCATACGTAACATTAATTGCATCCTTTCTATTGAATGTATATTTTGTTTTTAAGAATATAGAATTAAAGTCAAAGATTGGTTAATGTTACTTAAATTTACAGAAAAAATAGATTTATAATTGGAAAACTGTATTTTATTCACAAATTGTAATATAAATTAATATATTTCAACGAATTATTATGAAAAAAGCAACTACGGAGGTTTCCTGCCAGATTCCTTCCCGTAGAAATAGCGTTTCGATTCGGCGGTAGTGTAAGAATAAAGATTTAAAAGTATTTAAGTCTATTTCAATAAAACATATTTTCACTTTGACTTTTCAGAGCTTCTCGTGCTTTCTTAAATGTTTGTTATTTATTTTTATTTCTTTTTTTCGACAATTTTGTCGATGAACAGACAAAACATAATATTCGAGCCAAAATGAAGGTTTGAAGTTAAAAACAAAAGATTTTAGTGTACCGATCCTAATGGTGTTCCTGCCCTAAACAAACAGAGTTAAAACGTGTCTGGAAGCTGATGCCTATGTGTAAACACATCCCTTTCTGTTTGTCTGGCTGTTAGTAAACGTCTTGGGACTGTTAGAGATATGATTGAATACTTCGCGGTTAAGACCTCTAACTAATAAATACGATGTTTCTGGTTAACTTTTTTTTTGGAGTTTTAAATGATAGTTCATGTTCCTACTTTTGCAACAGCCAAATATAAATATTTTCATAAATCCTATCAATCGGGATGATAGAATGTTATTAACCTTACATAACATAAACTCGTAATTAATCCCTCGAGGGGGTTAGTGGAGGTAGTGCACACTACTGCATGTTTATGTCGAGTCCCAGTGTGACAGGTTGCTAATTATTGGTTGTTTCTTCTTACAAACTGTTCTGATCAAATTCGCTGTGGAGCCCTACGTTCTGGGACGTACCTCATGCTTCATTGCACGGTTGGATTATTCGTTTTTAGGTACACCCATGATCCTAGCTGAAAAAAGTTGCCTTTGGTGGGAATTGATGAGACAGAGTTGAGAACGCATTGAGAATTGATTTCGGGAAGTTATCACAACAAATCTATGGATTAATATCAGGTTTCCTTAGTATTGGAAATGATGAGAATTCACAGGATACACTGAAGAGCTACTACATCAGAAATTAATGAACAAATTAAGTTTTCAAATGGAGAGCTTCAAACTATATTTATACCATTTCTATCTAATAAGACAGCCGTATCCTGATGGCCTACATGACGTATCTACCGGAAAAGTAACAGTTTTCAACTAAAGTGCAACAAGTGGGAATGACATTCAAATATCAACTTTAACCTGTTAGTCATAAGATTCATCAGCTATGCCATTAGTAGCCATGGGTTGACTTGTCCTGCCTTATTTGTATTTAACGGTTGATGCTGATAATGTGTTGATAAACACACGATTGATGAAATCTAGGAAACATCGGTTAAAGGCAACACTTCAACAGATACTAGTTATCAAGGAAAAGTGAAATGCTTGAAATAAACTGTAAGAAGTATTTTTAAATGCAATTTTAGTTAGTCAAACTGTTTCCATATAATAGCCATAAACTTTCAAATTAGCAATGAGGAAAGTAAAATGGATATCAATGTTTTCATTTACTTCACGATTCGAAAAAAAAAAAAAATGTTCCAATAGTTGAAATAGTTTAAGTGAGTTGTTAAATCCCGCAACATATTCGGTTGTTTCACAAATCACATCAATACCTGACATGCTGTTCCATCTGAAATCATCTAATGTGAAAAACTTTGAAGTCTAATCGATCGTCTGCAAAGATAAGATCATTAACTAGAAGGTCTAGTTCGAGGTACTGGTCAAACCAAATCCATTCTTATTCTGTTGCACGTAAAGCAGTAATTAGAAGGATTTTAAATCGTTAATATATGTTCCAAGAACTTAATGGTCGTTCTGAAAAGGCCATCATTAACTGAAGAGTTTAAGGGAATACTGTTGTAGAATCATTATGAATGCGTTTTTTAAAATTTATTGTATACGGGATACATACTGATCAATTCTGAACCTCATTAAAATAATAAAAAATATGGAATGCATTACTACGATTAACTTCGTAACTGACTTTACGATCAATTGGGTAAGGTTCAAGAATATTGTAATATACAACTTAAGATATCCGTATTTTTCGATAGTATTCTAAATTGGATCAATTTCGATGAAGATTAAGGTCAGAATCTCTGACACCTTCGGTTCGATTTCTCGACCATTAACTCCACAAAAACAAATCCGAGGTGTTCCTATTCTCACAGTTCGAACGACTTTTTTAAACGAAGCAACTCGCTCTGTCGACTATTAGGTAACGTTAGACTACCAAATGCGTCAATCTAGAACTTGTAATACTTTAATGGTTACACTGGTATCTTGTTTTACTGATTTCCGTAAACGGAACTGTAACTGTCGGAATTAAACTTTTCAGGAAGGGTTGAAAGAAAGCTGGGGATAGGAACAATCTTCCATCTTTATGACTACGCTGTTGTTGTTAAAGATCTTACTTGAATAGAAATTTAGAGTTCTATTTGATAAAGCTCACAGTTATCGGAACGCAAGTCACATCTGTCATTATAATAACACGATGCGTCCGCGCAATAAACTTATTCCACATCTTTCACTTTCGTGACTAGCCTCCATGAGTTTTGCTCTCAAAACGCTGGCTTCAGTCCATCATGCCAACTTATTCCAACTGTGCTTTATAGCCCGTGTTATGTTCTATGGCAGATCGTATTTTTCTTCTTAGAATAAATTGTGCTAGTCGGATGTTTGGAGCTTAGACTAGTTGTTTATGTAACACCTTTCAAAAATTAGTTTACCGAAGCTCCGGTAGCGGTTTTCGAAGGTTAATTTTATGGACATTGTTATTGTTAATAGGTTTAGGGAGATATTGCTGTACTGGGGCATGTGGTTTAATATGACATTTTGACAAAGAGAAATAGAGTCCGGACAACACAGAGAGGTCCTTTCAATACTTCACCAGCTCTGAGAAACCATAAATTAGAATTCAGCTAACAGACAGTTAAGAGCAAACAGAATCTGGTCAGGAAAGGGCCATACGTCTCATTTAACGTCGCAGACCACTGCACCTTAGATCTTAATATCTATGCCTGCCAGTTTAACATTATTGTACCGTCAGTTTTACATCATTGTATCCCGGGCTCCTAACAAGACGCGGCATTGTCATTTCTACCGGAACATTTCTATTAAACGTGACTTCAAAACCCCAAGACATTAACGCTCCGGTTTAATAGGCCGTACCATTTGTCCAGCTTACTTTCACCCGGGACACGAACTAAACGATAAAACAAATCACAACAAGCGCCAACATGATCCCGCATAAATTCCGCGAGTCGAATACGAAAATGTTCTTTATATCTGATCGGGGGTTGTCAATACGAGAATGGCGGTGAAACAATATCGGGCCGCGGTAAATGTCATCGGACGCATCAGAAAGCGGGCGTGGCTCACCTCCCCTCGCCGCCTGGAGTGAAATCGAAAAAGCGTACGACCGTTTTGTACAAGACTATTACAATGTATAATTTAGATATCAGCTAACGGTCAATAGTGGATTAGTCACGTTTTGCGAACGAGCCGCTTCTGTCGCCCTTACCATTTGTTTTCGAACAAAAATTCGGCAAAGGAAATCACTTGATAAATCCTGCCATGACACTTACATTCAAGTCTCCGCGGCGACCTGTTTATTTAAATAAAATCCGAGTGGAACTTATCTCTTTAACCGTTAATTATATCGAGATTAAATTTGCAAAAAAACGGATGTCAAAAAAAGCGACAAGGACAAATACACGGATTATTAAAAAGAAAGTGACGCGACAAGTTTTTCAGCTCAATTAAAAATCGATTGAACTCTTAGTAGTTCGTTGTGTCGTAGTACCTTTCGATTTCGTCAGTTAATTGATTTATGTCGAGATAAGACGAGAGGTGTCAGTGAAAGAAGGCGAAACGATACCGTACACTGGACCATTCAAATTTATTATTCTTAGATCGACTTTCTATGCGAATTTTGTTCCGTCACGATTTGCAATTGATAAGTTTTGTGTTACTTTGTGAGTTGTTCGGTGTTGTTTTAATTATGAGCCAATAATAGCGAATGATCTCGATCTATTGCTTTTAGAAATTAATATAATGAATGTTATTTTCTTTTCTATTATTATTTACATTTAATTTCAGTATCTTCGCAGATGAAATAATATATATTTTTTAATTAAATTTGTATAGAATATCTATCTTCGAGCGTAATTCTACTGTAATTCAATACATTGTACAGCGGGACGTCATTTAAGTCACGAATTGTGTTATACTCCTTTCCAAGGGAGATTTATTGCCAATGCCCCTTTCACACTTCTGAGAACATTATGTATTATAAAATCAAATTACTTTACATTGCAGATTTGATTACACAAAATAAACTTTATTTGACTGAAGACATTTAAAAGAACTCGTGAGTTTGTATAATATATAAAATGCAATTCCTTAAATTTAATAGCGCATTTTTATCAAAACATTGAGACAAATTTGTCAATAAAACTTCGGTTTAACGGATGATCAATCAATCTCATGTTGCTATAATGTATCTAGGAAAACATATTATACAAATAATTATGATTAGCATCGCGTAAGAGTTTATTGATCGATAGAAAGTCTTCAATAACAATCAGTACAAAACATTTCCCAGGAATTGTCTTGCTACTTCAATAAACAGCTTACGCAACCTGTAGACGTGGAAAACTGGACACTTACACGTAAATTGTTACAAATGTTACATTTCTATTGTAGGAACGCCATATAAAATGAGAAATAAACATCTCGTTTTACTGCTATCGTACTGTCAATGGTGCTAGAAAATCATGAAACGCAGCCATTATGTGAGAAAACACCGAAACCGTGTCGGAACACTATTCCAATAATGTCTGTGAATGTTCTTAGAACACTATTAGTGATGTTTGCACTTTCAAACACGACAGCATTACCTTAAACTGTACGTGAGGAAGCAACAACTAGAAACTAAATTAAGTTATCAACTGTAAATACACTGTACACGACTTAAACTGTCTTACCAAACTATTTCCGATCCCGGTTCTCGTGAAACAATACATATTCAACCCTATTTTATAAGCCAAAAGAACCCTAAGTAAATACACATGTGAAAATGAATTTGTCAAATGTGAGTTGTTTTAAGATAAAGTGAGATAAGGTCTGGAATGGTTCGAGATTACTTCGACGTGCCTAATTCGAAAACAAATAGTAGGGGACATTTTTACACGGTGCTTAAAGTTTAGTAATGTTACTGACTTTTGTGGAAAGTCTAAATTTAACAATAGAAGCCGGAATAAAGATTTAGAAAACAAATTTTTTAAGGAAATGCAGTAAAGTTTTATGTAGCGCAGAACGAAGTAACAAAAATGCGTATGAAATATTAAAAATGCGAACACACGTCTGACAGTATCGACATAAGAGAATATCTAGCAGTAATAACATAGATAAGAAACCTGTGTAATAGGGAATATGCATGACTTTTTTATTTGTTATTCGATACCACAAATCCGTTAGATTTTCTAAAAAATCTGAATTATTAACAAAGTTATAAAGCTTTAATGTCGTTAGTTGGACAGAGAGATCCGATATGTACAATTACGTCAAAGAACACGGGCGCCATACAATTTCCGTAGAAAAGATTGTTCTGATTAGCAAGGTATATTTGCTTATAAATTGTTTTAACTCCCTGGAATATCGTTCAATTCTACGTCTGTTTTCACTGTAAATATGCTGTTACCACATACTTTATGATAAATTGATTGAATAATTAAATTTCATGCATATACGCTATTGTTCATAGAATCATTTATTCATTAATCTCATCGTGTAGACAGCGTCTTATATCAGTAAATACTTTTATTTTACTTATTTACCTTAGTAATATCTCGTCAGCGACGACTGAAAACTTTTGTATATTTAAAAAAGCTGGATCTATGTTTTATTGTATGTATCGGATTAAAACATTTAAAAAAAGCAAATTGAATTAAAACAAGAGAGATCAAAGACTTGGCTCATACACTTTTCAGGGGATAAAGTTTGTCCTCCTGTGAAATTTTGTTAATAATAAACATACTACTTAAATCATTGCTGATTACCGCAAATGCTTGCTGCATAATTTTTTTGAGAAATAACACGGCATACCTGAAAAAGATAAAAAATACATTAAGTCATACAAATGAAACATAACAGATTAGCGATTCACTGAGTCATCTTTATCGGAATTATATTAAAACCATACAATGAGGTAATTCAATACAACAAACACGGACGAAAAACAGAAAATGAACACAAAACAACATCGAACAAAGAAGTTAACACGCCGAAGGTTATATTTGCATTTTTATACCTATTTGTTGTTATTAATGATGTTATTAGCAAAACACAAACGCAACAGAAACTTGTATCCATTTTTTTTTTGTTTAAATCCGACGCACACCTATCGTTATTAAATTTTAAGTATTTCGACTTCGGTGGCGCAGTGGCTTAAACAGCTGACTGATACGCTAGGGGTTCCGGGTTCGAATCCCGACGGGGACGGGAATTTTGTGTTATTTGCAAGACGCATTGTTTCGCTTACCGGTCTTGGGTGTAGTATTCTTATCTATGTAGTATATACCATATCGTTGCTTAGTCCCTGTGACACAAGTTCGTACGATACTTACTGCATGGCTGAGTCAATGTGTGTCGTGATGTGGACATTGTGGATTATTATTTAAATTTTGTAAATAGTTCTGATCCAGGTTTATTTTTTTATTCTACATCATGGGCAAAACGTTCACCTGATGGAAAGTGACTATTGATGTCTGGGACGCCAAGAGCACTATGCGTTGCCCATGTAGAGATACAACAATGGTATAGGGAACGATAGCCACGGTAAATTAAAGTCAAGCCTCCAAAACGCAGCACTTATCGGTGAGGGAAAAAAGTACCTTAACCTCTTTTAAGAATAAAAGTGTATCCTAGGACATAGTAGATTGGCCTAACGATCGGTTTTGGTTGCAACGTATACAAAAGACCTTCTTTTGCCAAATATAGCTATAGTGTGCTGACCGGCGCCAGTGCAAGCTATTAACCGATAAGAAAACCAAACAATAGCTGACTGAATTCTTTGTTCAACTTGTGGAAATGAAAATTCTTCGAACGAAACAAGGAAAATCTTAAAGATAAATTATGATACAGTTTTAAATATATCGTTTTCTATTGTTTACGCAATTCCATTCAATAGATAAGATTTAGTAAAAGACATTTTTAATGGGGTTTTTTTTAAATATTACATAACTAAATATACAACTTGTATGAAGAAAACAATTTTAATCTTATTGTTTTATTAATTTCGACTTTATTTCTAATAGAATAAAACTTAAGGTGCCAAATCGCCTCTTTTCATATGACAAGTTTGTTTTACTAAGATAACGCATCGCTAATTACCAGCAGGAATTCGTTAAGTAAACATAGGTAAATAATGAATGAATTTGTAACTCAAGAGTTGGTACGAGTAACTAATATACATGGTATGTAAAAGCCATTAGTTAAAGGTTTGTTTATAGTAAATACATGACTGAACAACTAATTTTTAGCCTACTTTCTTCTTATTTGCTGTTTGTAAATAACGCTAAAACTCGAAAACGGCTTGGCCGATTCGAATGATTATTTATTTAAATATATTCAAATTCTTCAAAATTGGAATGGTTTGTAAGCAAAAAAAAAAGAGAAATGTAAAAACATGAAACGAATTTCGCTGGCGTCACTAACTTTTATAAAATATATTTTAAGTAGAGTGAAGCTAAACTAGGATTCATTTGTTTTGTAATTAGCTATTTCACAGACAGTTAGCACGTGTATGCAACATACGCAACTGACGAAGCGTACGCAACCAACGCAAATAAAATGATGATAAATTTGATTAATTAACATTTGACTCAGATTTATATGGCGCCATGTTAAAGTATTCACACTATGCCGTTTTAAATGTTTAAGTTAAATTTTACTCAAACATGGAGTTAATACTTTGTAATTAACTTCGGTGGAAGATTTGCTTTGAAAATAAGCTAATTTTTCTGATTTTTACATCAGTATAACATCTCTTTTGGAAAAATTACTATACATATTTCCATAATTTGACTGAGAGAAATGGCGTGGATATAATTAAATTATAAGTTTCTGCATTAATTCAATTTGTTTCGAATACGGTAAAGATTTGTATATCAAAATCACATAACAAGTTTTAATTTCCACCTAAAATAACAATGATTGATAAGAAAACATAGGCACTGGCGATAATAATAGATTGTTGATATCATAGCCTTGTCAATGTATAAAAAGATATCCAGCTATAATCTATTCGTCACGGGGTATAGTATCTTTGGCTTACATTTTACCTTGTGCTGCATCATTACATTGTAATCAATATGATGTTCCTATATGAATACCTAAAGCTTTATAGACAAATTTACTTGTATTTCTTAACAGTTGCAAAGTGTCTTTATGAAAATATTTAATTTGAGTAAGGTATTTAATTAATTTATAAATACTATTGCATTATGTTCTGAGTGAACCAGTCTTTCTTTATGCACTTATACGATCATTTGAATATTTTTAATTTAAAACTATTGCAATGATATCATCACCAGTTGGAAGGCGTCGACTGCTGAACAAAGTTCTCTAGCAAATACGTAATTCTAATCAAAGCTATCCTTCATCGCTTGCATCCAGCGGCTCCTTCAGTTCTTAGAAGATCGACTGTCCACCTCGTTCGGGCCATTCAACACTAGGTACATCTTTAAGCCCGTGGTCGCTACTCTAGAACCTTTCGTCTCCAATCGTTTTCTGTTCATCGAGATGGCAAGCCTATTGCTAGTTTAAGAATATGTCTTTCTCGTTTAAATATAGGCTTCGGTAACTGCTTACCATCAGGGTCATATGCTTGTTTGCCTTTAGTTGTAACAAACTGGATACTTTATGAGTGGTATTATTATTTAAGGCCAGACATCGTGTGTCACCAAAGCATATCAAACTTGGCGCCAATGTTATGATTGCCCGCCAAGCGTTATCGATAAACTCTTTATTGATTACGATAAGGAATAACTGTGTTTTAACCAACACAAAAAATAGAGCTAAGGGGAATGAATTGAGGAGGGTTAAAGAAAAAAACCTGTGTCCCAGAAAATACACATAAAATGACTATAAATGCTTTAAGAAGATACTATGAATGAACGTAGGTACACCGAGGAAGTTCCTCACTAGCAGAAGATTAACAAAGAGTATGATGTTTTGGCGTGTTCCTGAAGTGAGTAAGGGCTACCAAAACTCCTCGAGGGTCCCAGGTTAGCAATCAATTCTTCTGGTCTTGTTACCACCTACATTCTATTTTTTGAAGTATTAGAATCAATACTTTAAAAAAGTAAGCAGGTAGAGGGTGAAAAGACGCCAAGTGTGAGTCGGACTCGCTCATGAAGGGTTCTGTATCGTTGTACACGATTAATCAGTGTGTAATTTTGATATACTTTCGCAGAAGAAACAAGAACAAAGAAGAAATTTCTAAAAACTGACGGCGACAGGAAAAATCTTTTTCTGAAAAAAGATACATCCCGCTGACATGAAGGATATGGACGGACGGACAACGGAGATTTAGTAATAGGGTCCTTTTTCACTCTTTGGGTACGGAACCCTAATAAAGAATATAATAAAGATTGTAGAAAACAACACGGCAAATTAAAAGCAATTAACTATAAGTATGTACTGAAACAAACATAACATTGAAAGGTAATTTATGAGTGTTAATTTGTAGTGCTCTGTGATCATTGATAATAATCGATTCCATTGTTTAATGTTATCATGGATGGACTCAATTGTTTTACGACTTTATGCTATCATCTATTTGACTATTCCGCAACTTGAAGGTATGACTTAATATCTACTTATCCTCATATATCTACTTGTAGTTTATTAAAAACTTTTAAGAGTAAATTCTTCACTATATATTTGCAGGAATAATTTTTTTCACTGTTAGGTACTATTTCTTTTTGTTTCTGCATGCCTCAATTTATTTTAGTGTTGCCAACATAAAAGGACCTTTCGTATAGTCCCTAAGAATTGACCGTGACCATCTCGAGTACCTATAGCAACCAGCAACTATGCTGCTAATACCATAAAGCTGGCTATGAAATGATTTCTGCAATATAAATGGACCATACCATGCAACCAGTCTAGCTGAGGTTATTTAAAAACCCTATACAATTGACTTCAGAGGGAAGGTTTAAGTCTGCTTTTTTTAAAGTATAGTACAAAATAAATGAAGAGGAGATCGTAAGATTCGTTAATCCGGCAAGCCGGCTTAAAACACGCATGTTAATGAGCGAGATATGAGAAGTCAAAGCAAAAACGGTTAATTCAATGAATAAGCTACATCGGCTATCATTTAATTAATCAGTATAATACAGAAAGGTATCTGCCCGAGTGATATACGGAGGAAAACAAATTGTAATTACTGTGTTTTAATACGTAACTGCTATCCTTTAACACAACGGTTTAAGGTTGTTTTTCGTTGTGTTTTTTTCCGCAAAGTACCATCAGATTCGGCCTCTTCGCCAAGTTATCGCCGTAACTTTCATGTAATTTAATGAAGTATTTATTGTTTTTGTATAAGATCTCCTTGCTTGGTTTGTGCCGGTGTTTTGTTTGTTATATCGTATCCGATTGCACTATTCGATTGTGTTTTCAATAACGTGTTTAGTTATAATAATAACGGTTGTTCTGTTGTAAATAGTTATTTATAATATCTGAAACAGTTATGTTAATATTTGAAATACAAAAACTTAACAACCGTTTAATATTCTTAAAAGGAACTTACTTGTTTGAAATAGAGTGAGATAGGGCTATAACAATCTATGCCAGCTTATGAAAGAATTGTGTTTTTCTCAGAATTTCTCACTTGCACTTTTAAACAGAAATCAAATTTCCGGAAAATAAAACATCTTTATAAATCATTTTAAAGGTCGTCACTCACTTGTTGATACCTCACCTGGGGAGTTCTTGCCAGCCAGTCCGCAAGGCAGTGGCATGTGATAGCAATGAAAAGTCCATAAGATTAAGATGGACACTTTGTTTTCAAGTACATATAAGTAATAAAACTGAATCACGAAACACACACAGACTCAGCCTTGCACTTGTATCGCAGGCACTAAGCAAAGATATGGTATAAACACAGATTAGAATACAACATCCAAGACCGGAAACAATGCGACTTCAAATAACACAAAGTTCCGCCGGGTTTCGAACCCGGGACCTCTAGCGTCAATTACCACTGCACCACCGAGGTCGAGGTACAACATAGTTTTATGTTGCTGCGACTATCAACCTAATTGAAATCCAAGTGGATTTGTCCGGTTTTTTAGTTTAAAAATTCGGATCACGTGGGATGTAAAGTGATTTTTTTTATACGAGACGTAATCGTAAGTACGTACTTTTCTAATACTCGGCAAAAGCTGGCGTATTTTAAGTGAGTGAGATTCTTTAAGGCTGGCGCCATACTTATCAAGTGCACCGGCCAAGCTTTCTCAAGCTACAAAGCGCCGAGCGTCGAGCATCGAAACGCGAGCCGCTCGCAATTCACTCGCTATCTCGAATCTTAATAATGTCAACGCGATCATATCTCTCAGAGGAAACTATCGATCCTCAATAATGTTTCTTGTAATACTTTTTACTCGATGTTGGGAACGGAATGCGTAGCTAGATTCGTTTTGTTGGAATCATTTGACTGTTGCCTTATAAAGAATTTTTGATTAACAGACTGGATATATTTAATTTTCAGAAAATCTCTTTTAAAAAATTACCTCATCCTGACACATTGACTCAGCCTTGCACTAAGATATAATCTTCTATCGCCCACTCAGGAACGATATGGTATGAACGAAATAAAAGAACGAAACGAATCAAAGCGTCTCGCAAATGACACAAAGTTCCAACCCAGCCGAGATTCGAACCCGGAACCTCTAGCAGTCGGTTGTTTACACCACCGCGACACCAAGGTCGAGGTAAATCATTCATTGCATTATAAAAAAAATGTGTATCAAAATTTGTTTCTTTTTCATATCTAAAACGTCAAAAATTCGACCACAGATAAACAAAGACCTAGGTCAAACACTGGTGACCTGCAACGAAACAATTGGATATGCAGACAGGTACCTGCAACCACCATTTTGTTTTGCATTTTGCAATTATGCCTTCATGAATAAAATATTCGATGTTTATCACAAATGGCATCATACCATGATATCACATTGAATTCCACAGAAATAGAGCAATTATATTTGTAACAGCTTTATTACCTACTCTAAATAACAATATCTATTTAAAAGCAATTTAGTATTTTGCAATCAAAAGCTATAGATTACTGATACTTTTTTTTTTAATACTTAAAAACGAAAGGAAATGCTCAAGATGTATTCTGCCGATCAATTATATTATGATCTTTGTTATTCAATAAACTAACTGCAAGTTTGAATAACAACTACGGAGGTTTCTTTCCTACTTCTTCTCCCTAGATAGCATTCAGAACCGGTGGTATACAAAAAGTACGATTTAAAAGCACTTATTGGAAGTATATTTAAATAAAAACATTCTGGATTTGAATAAAACTTAATTTCGTCACCATCAAATATATTTAAAAACAGTCATAATCTATGCCTTAATAATGTGAAATCTGATGGTTGAATTGACTAATGTCAGCGGAAAAACTAGTAGGGTATTCCATAATTATAGTGTTTACCTAAACATTGTAAGCCTGGTTATCTAGTCTCCATTTAGTCTAAAACCATTCAATTGACATGAAACAATGGGCTAAAACGTTATTGTTCATGACCGCCATGGCCACATCCAGGAAGTGTCAATGACGTGAATTAAAATTGCGGATTCCAGTCGTCACGATCAAAAGTCCGGAGTTATTATTTTAATTGCTTTTGTATGGTTGTCTTTCATTAGAAAAAAAGTAGATTACTGTATTGTTTAAAAACTTTCACCATTAATTTACATTGCCTTGTTAAAATTGTCACAATATCTTCTAGTATTCAGACTTCATATATTTTTGTTGGATTAGTTTACAGTTGTAGGACATTATCATTTATCAATTTAGTAAAACTGTTGCACTGACTCCTGATAATGTCATTTTTGCATACGTTATTTGAGGTGGAAAGAGGTTATTTAGCTTAAAAATCTCACAATTCAAATCATTACTTTGTTACTCATTACGACAGGCATAACTATTGGGATTCTTTGCGGAACTTTCATGAGAAACTGTCTTCGGATTTTGCACTTTCGCCCTTTCGTGTACGATTGAATTTAGATTGTGTTTCAAAGAGTTTAAGAATTTGCATAATGAGAGTAAATAAATGGGTTCCGTCCGTTTAATGATGGTCGAACTTGTGGAAATTTATTGCGAATCGCCAAAGGGGATATTTAAAGGAGTTTAGCTTTAATTTTTGACTAAACGTAGTTGTTATAATGTATTGCTCTCATCGAGTACGTGGGTTTTTAAGGCTCTTCCTTGAATAGGCAATTTGAAAGTTAAAATGAAAGTCTTCAACAAGAGCATACCGCTTTTCTGCTTCTGTTACTCAAGCTTAAGAAGCTACAT
Organism: Choreutis nemorana; assembly: GCA_949316135.1. Lineage (NCBI taxonomy): Eukaryota > Metazoa > Arthropoda > Insecta > Lepidoptera > Choreutidae > Choreutis > Choreutis nemorana. Next base: position 2,140,427 of record OX438609.1, read on the forward strand.
GTGATATAGTACATTGATCTTTTATTTATCAAGCAGGGGCATTGCAATTCTTAAGTCAACATTGCCATACGTTCTTCTTCTTTTTGTGTAATGTAATATACTACCAGAGCATTTGTCACTACTATGCTTTACCTCATAGTTATTTGAAAGCGGTATTCCCACACACAACAACGACATAAAACATGAGCACTATGTATATTTGTAAAGAACTGTATATACCATGTTTTTGAGCAAATAAATGATTGATTGATTGATATATACAATATAGGGGTCTTCAAAAAAAGGGCTTACTCCTTTTTTAAAGGTTTGCAACGCATCTGCTGACATCTCTTGCCTGCAGTTGTCCACGGGCGTCGGTATAACTTACCATCAGGCGAGATGCCTGCCCTCTTTTGAAAAAAAAAACTTTAGATAGCTCGCGTTTTGACCCCGAAAAACTTTTTTTTTTAACTCTGCAGCAGACTATTTCGCAGTTCCGTTAAAACAATGTCCACTATTGTCAATTTTGTTACATCATTAATTTTGTTAATCATAATTATCATTATTGTAATGTTAATTTGATTTGTGTTTGTCATTAATGCATTAATTTTGTATGGGCAAATTTGCCTGAAATAAAGGATTATTATTATTATTATTAAAGATCCACTTCTATAAGGTGCAAGAATTTCCTACACGTATTTAGTTACCTAAAGATTTACTTGTAATGTAACCCATAGCTTTATCGTCTTTGATAAGATAAAATCTTAGGTTATATTTGAAGAACATTCTGTTTGAAGTGAAAATCTATTAATCTTATCTTTATTGTTACTTAATATCAAGTGACCCCGTGAATACACTTGCAGAGATGACATAAACATTATTTTGATCCAAGGCGAATTCTACCTAAAGTTCATGGCACTTGGTCCGGTAGTTTTGTTGTTTTTTATGCAAAGCGTATCATGTCCTGCTTAAAAAAAACCCATGAAAATTGTTGACTATAGATTGCCCCGTTGCTTATAAGGTAAAGTATGAGATTCGATTTTGGATTATGGTTTGGACAGATACAAAAGTATGGTATTTACTAATAGTGCATAAGTTATTTACTAGGAATGGAGTCTTGGATGCATTATATCTACATATAAATTTAAGTATGCATCTAAAGCAATGACTTCTGTCTATTTAATTATGCATCTAATCGTATTACCCATCGGATTTGCCTCTTTCAGATTCGATAATTATTATTTAAGCTTATAGTCGAATAATAATAATAATTTAAAAAATATTTATCGGAGTTTCCCGTTTAATTATTAATGATTAATAAATAAACAATTATTTAATCAAATGGACTTAAAATGATAACTTTTAAAACGTTAAAATGATTTTAAAACTACCACCGGTTCGGAATGCTTATTAACGGGAACCTCCGTAGTTACTCTTTTCAACATCATGTACGATAACATTGCATTACAATCAATAGGTATAAATTGTTACATTTTGATAGCGCCTACATTACATAGGGCAAGCTTGTAAGCACGTACATTACATTTACATTGCAAGCTTGTCTATTAGTTTGGAACTAAAATAAATTTTGTTAATTATGCCAAATGCCAAATCAACAGGAATCACATCTTGTGGATCTAGAAACCCATATTAATAAATTATTCTTCATGGATTTCTTATCGGTAATAGTATCAAAAAAGTCGACAGAACACCTAATTTTCTGTACTACTCAACTTAGCTGCTCAGGTCTAAGTAGTGTAGGTACTAAGCACTAACTAAGCGTATGCACTAACTACAAATCATAGTTTATTACCGACTGACTGCGATATCCAGACGAACAAAGGAGCGTCTATTAAGTCGACCGCCTATAACACCGACGCGTAACAATAACGCGAACAAAGTCTAATAAAAATCAAACTTGCATCGGAATACATTTCGATGAATGTTTGGCACCTTTTAAGCTTTAACAGAGACAGGTCTACCCAGACCAGAACCAAGGTTTACAACAGATTACATAGAAGACTCCCTATTGTCAGGTAGGTTTAATCGCTGAGCCATGTTGTGCCCCAATACGCTGGCATGTTAGTTTTGTACATTCGCTGACGAATATCGGTGTGATAGAGAGCCCATTGAACCGTTTTATCACACTTCCTATAGGGATTCGCTAAGTTCGTAACGTTAGCCTATGCGCTTGCACACCTGGATACTAATACAATGTGTACCTACGAATTATTGAACATTATGATACTACGATAAAACAACACTGTTGTTTCTCTACGCGTAATGTACAACGCGAATTCTTGGACATTCCTTCGCTTGAATGCGTGCTCTGTGTGAACCCAAAGACATAGAAAATTTGTCAATTGCCTATCAATTATTAATAGCGAGAAGAATTCATGAAATCCGATGAACACTTTCAAAAATTACATCCTATATACAAACATACAAAATTTTGTCTCTTTATTATATATTTGTATAGACTAAATAACATTATTTAGTAAAGAATCTTTAACTATATTTGTTCCGTGTTTAATCTATTTTGGGATATTCTAATAACAGATGTTTTCATTGACGTCATCGAATTTAATACTTCCTTCCTGTATCACCACTTCATCCCTTAACAGCCCTCAAAATTAGTATCATGTTATGAACAGATACTATGAACAATCAAACAACAATGAATTTTAAATCTAAAGCAATAAAATTCAAAGTAGGTTAAACCAGTGAACAAGTTTTTAATAATTATCCAAAGAGTAAACAAATATAGCTTTTATTGCTTTGTTATTAAGAATTATTGCAGTAATCAAAAGATAAAAACTGTGTTATACATTTAAATGACACGTGATCTTTACAAGCTGTTAGGCTTTTTTAAGTCTAATAAATTTCTAATTAAATTGTGATATTATGTAGGTTCTGTTTAAAAACTAAATTCTTGGCGCCATATTGTTTAAACAGGGCACTTCAGCTGATCAAATATCAAATGCATTTCTATAATAGATTTGTATATTTTTTTTCAAACTAACAGATATACCAAAGAGATTTTTCTAGAACAAGTTTCTTGAAAGTTCTTAAAAATATTGTTGAGTTAACTGAATCTATGAAAAAGGATTGTTAAGCAAACAGTTATTTTTGCAAATATACTTACCACTTGTAATGATTTAGTAGTTCAATGACCATAAAGATTTGTTAACAACCATGCACAGTTTACTTAAGGCAAGTGTCTGCCATTTCTTGTGTTTGCGCATATGGCTACCGCTTTTTTTCTCATGCTATTGAAAACATATTTCGTGATGAAATAACTACCTACTCCATTTCGGTGACCTGTTGACTCATGGGAGCTGTTCCGTTGAGAACAAAAATTATGATGATTTTTGCATTTATATTTTGTAAAGTATTGTATTTTTTTGTTTTTGTTAAACATTGAACAATTTTGTTAGCTTAGATCTAAATTTAGTTAAGTAACACAGGCGTTGTCTTGTGATTAACTATTTATAATATATAAGGCCTATGTATATGTAAGTATAATTTAAAGGATTTTTTATTGCACAGCATCTAAAGAGCCTTATTTATCGACCAACTTGTAAGAAAAGTTGTCTATAAACACATTTTGTATCGTATTTTTTAAATAAAAGAGCTTGAGAAAGCATTTTGGGCTTCCAAAATACTTTTAAAAGTAACCCAATCTACTTGTAAGAGTGTAAACTGCTCACATTCAAAATAAAAAAGGTTTTTTTTGTAAGTATACCAAAAACATTTAATACAAAGGTCAAGTGCGTCGTACTACCGTTACGCCATCATGTTCAAATGTCAATCGTTATTTAACTACTTGCGTATGCGCGTCACAGTCGAGGTCTGCAACGGAGTATCATTTGCCATCGAAATTCCTCTGTACGCGATAATACTACGTTTTAGGGGTTGGATCGCAAGCGCCACCCTAATTGGCCGTAGTAAATCTCTATTACCAATGACGGTAAAGGAAGCAAATCATTAATTGAAATCATGATGTTGTTTTAAAAGTATGATAATCTCATCCATTCACAAATATAGTATGAAAGCCCCCAGCCGCAAAACCTGCAAGCAAAACTCGAGCTTAAGGTGGTAGTGCGTGCGAGTCCGTGTACGTACGTAGCTTTTTGGAGCAACCACTGAATAAGGAAGTTTACATGAATGTAACAGTATACATAAGTATATAAATATAATTTGAATATATCGTGGATTAAGTACTGTGCTATTGGTTTTAGAAGTCTGAGAATATGTGGTGTCCGTGGTGGTGTGGTGTGGTGGTAACTGATTAGGTAAATACGTGTATCCCAACACTGTTATAACAATGAATATTATAATACTCACTGTAAATATATTTCTTATGGAGAAAAATCATTACCCTTCCTTTTGGATTCGTCGTAGTCGGGAAAAATTGACTAAACAAAGTCAATAAAGACGCATAAAGACGTATCTTCGCATTGCACTACTTTGGTAAATTTTGACTGTTCATTTTTATGAACAGTTTATTTTTTTTTTTTTTTTTTTGTAAGCTTTTGCTTACAATCAGACTAACTGGATGAAAAATTTTTTGCTTTTGATCATGTCTCCCATTGGAATGACTCACAATTTTTTTGTGTGGATTTTTGTGGTCGGGTGTTGAACAATAAAAACATAATGTGCGAATACAGAAGTCAAAGCTATTAAGATGTCTCTCAAACAAAGCTTACAACAGCCAGCTTAATTCTACAACAATGGACCGATAAATAAAACAATGCATTCGAAAAGAAAAAAACATGCCGTCTTTCTTTTCTTCTTCGAAAAAAAACGGGATGGTTATAATTTGACACTTCTATCTCGGTTTTAACGTTGGATTAACAAATCATTTGACAAGGTAGGAAGGAGTTAATAAAATGTCTGTCATCATTATTCAGAATGCATTCGTCAGGCAATTAGTTCGGTTACAAATCTGTTTGTTGGTAACGGGTTTTGGTATATTTCAATTAATGTGATAAATATTCACAGTGGGAAGTGAAGTCAGAGAACTATGTTATTCATTTAAAAATTATTATTTATTAATATCGCTTGCTTATGCCTTATTTTTATGAATTTTTCGTACTTTTCTTAGAAAGAAGGAAAATCAATCTTACAAAGCGAATGATTATGAAATACTTAACACAGTTTTTCTATAACAACGACAAAAGGCAAGGCGTTTCCATTCATTTTCTGTACATTGAAAGATTTCTGAGTGACAGCACATTACTTTCTTAGTAACTTCTTTGTTAAGATAATTCCATAATTGCGTAAGTTAATATATGCAAATCCACCATGATCGCAGATAAAGGCATTGTCATAACTCACGATAAGCTTTTTAATGAGTTACCTTAACTTTAATGTTGCCACAAATAGCAAGTATGGAGTTAAGCAATCCCGTGATTTTTTAAAGACAGTAAAACTCATTTATTTCAACCTCGCTGAATACCAAATCATCTACGAGTAGATCATTACCATTTTATCACTACTCCAGAAAACTGTTTCGCACAATTTATCCAGCTCATGAAACTTACAAGGAAAAGAGATATACTTCAATCAAAGGACATCAATAAGTCGACAAGAAAACCAGTAGGACAGCCGTCATCTTCGAAAGAAAAAAACTTGACGGGTCAAACTAGTTCAATAACATCTAGTGCGATCCCAATTAAGAGGTCCGTGATGCCGCCTGACACCTCGCTTATTGCAAGTGGGCGAGTATCCGTGTCACTCATTTATCATTAAGCTTTGCGCGAAAAAAAAAAAACGCGGAGTTGGCACGTTAATTTCACTTCTGTTACACAACTTCTTACTTAAGTTTGTGCTGGCTGGTACAACATAAATAATATTAAGTTCAGATGTATGTTTGACGATTTGTTGCCTTTTCATTTCGGAATTAGAATGATTAACTAAAAAAAAAAAAATTGATTTGAAAATAATTTGAATTTACGCAATTCATATTCCATACAATCTTAAACATACTTTGCCTTAATTTTTGACTGACCCCCCAAGTAGGTAAAACAACTCCACTTTAAAATTACGCAACATCTAATCTGCTTATAAAATGAGCATTAAAAATATAGCTGTCAAAACTTTGGATGTCCGAATTAGCATTGGAAGATTTTATCGTCATAAATCCTTTTTATTTTGACAATCCTATTATGCACACAAAACCTAACGTGCCCAGTTTCTATTGCAAATAAGAACTAGTATTTAGAAACGGGTAGGTACTCGTACAGGTTTCTCATAAAAACAAATCTACTAAGAGTTTTTGTTATTGTAAATGACAAATTACTGGGTGCGCAACAATACCTGCATTCTTATTTTGTGTGCTGCCAAATGGAAGCGCACAAAATAATAATTTAAAATTTACTTAATATTTTGTCGTCAAAAATAAATGGACCTAAAAGACTTCAATAGCAACACGTGTGGTTTACACAAGCTATTAGCAATAAAAGTTTACCGTAAAATACAAATTGTTATTAATTAACAGCTGTAATTTAGATTCGGTCCGTTAGTCGCGTAGGCACTGTTAGGCAACGCATGAATGAAGTGGACTGCTGGCTTGGACCGAATCCCGTCCGCCTACACTCGCTCATAATCAATGAAACTTGAAATAAACCTTACCGGGGAAACGTAGTATTGCAAAACGTGACTTTGAAAATATCGGGTGAATTGAGCTACTTTTTAAAATATTGAAACAATTAAATTATGTCGATATGCTTGTCGTTTAAATTGCAAAATTCATAATATATTCTCAACGTGTAAACCTGTAAAAAATTTAACTGGCATAATAGTAATACAGCTTAGTTTGTTATAGTTTTAAGGAATCGAACAAAGTTTCTTTTTATCTTTCAAATTGAATATTTTTCTTTAGCTTATGGTACTACGTAACAACCTAATAAGTCACTGATATAAAATATACAATAGGATATTTAATTTTTAAATAGTAAAAAAATAAGGTTATCTATTTACAATAGCAATAATATGAACTTAACTCTCGGAAAAAAACCTATCGTAAGAAGTTAGATACATTAATGAAATAACCGTACAACTTAACACACATTACAAGTGGTTTGAGAACACTCAATGTTTAATTTTGTCATACGTTTTCGCAAAGTGAAGCAATTTAAGAAAAAAAATTTAGGCTTAAAATTCCACCCACTGTTTTCTACAAATATTTTACAACTACCTATCCATATATACATTATACCGCTGTTTACAGGTCTTGGATGTTGTATTCTTATCTATATAGTATTTACCGTATCATTGCTTAGTTCCTGTGACACAAGTTCTTACGATACTTACTTCAGGGCTGAGTCAATGTGTGTGTCGTGATGTGGTATATTTTTATTCCATCTAATCTCATGAAGACAGTTCGGCTTGGTTGTGATTTGATGTGTAGATTCACACTTGTTTGTAACCTCTTTTCTGAGCAAACTCAGATTTACGCACACTGAAGCAATGCGTATGTGAATGCCTGTCAAAACTAACACAACCTTAATCGAACGTCCTTCGTGAGTTGTTATAACTAGTAATGAGATGTTTATTATTATCCGTTTTTGATCGCCTGTCAATTACACGGTAATTGTTTTAATGGGTATCTTAAGTTGTTGCTTTAATTTTATGAGTGTTGCAGGGCTAGCATGCTGAGGTGCGACTAAGATACTATATTTCTGTTTCTTACACATCAACGTTGAATTACATACACACATCAATTTGTTTCGTGAGCTATGTTGCGTTTTTGTTCATAGATCTGTTGTTGGGCTAAATTCATCGAAGAAATGATTTTAAAGCTAAATTCGCATTTTTTCAAACGTCCAATAACTTATGCCGTCAAATTGGTAAGTACTAATCAAATATACTAGACAAACCATCTAACTTGCATACCTAAACTTATTTAAGCGTATACAAGTAAAATAGGCAAATATAAAATACAAGTTATAAGTAAGTTACCGGTAAGTACGCAAGACATTTATTATTGTCTTCTTGAAATTTAAGCAAATAGAAAGTGTCGCTAGATCATGCTAAAGCCTCCGTAAAACACTGGAACCTGAAGAAACGAAAGTATTTTCAACATCAAAGTAAATACGACCGGCCAGCAGTTTATCATGCAAGTTCATTATCCGTGCTTATGCAGAAATAGTCCGCTGATTAAATGGTAAGCGTGGTTCGGACCGCGGCAGGGCCTTGTAACTTTCCCTGGGCCCAATTAAAATTTCAATTAAATGCTAGATCCCTGTCAAATGAGACTGACCTTTACCACCCAGACTTAATAATCAAGTGAGAAATAAGCACTAAGTGGATAAAAGAAAGCTTTCTCTTGGTAAAAGTGAATAAGCCTTTTAGCAAGGCTTCTAAGTCACTTTTTTGGCGGGAGTTAGAGATGAATTGTTATATTCTCAAAAATATCGTACGCGTGCAAGAATTTGAAAACCAAAAAGCTTTATATTTAAAATAACCTCAAAAGTCAACGTCGGCTACTTTAAAAATATAAACTTTCTGCTACAACAATAGCGTCATAGTAAACATATTAACAATTACCCAACAAGTTATGTACTGAATATGTAAATAAGTTACTGAACTAACCTAAAAACTTCAAAAGGGAAAAGCATCATATAAAACCCATCAGAATTAATGTAGATCATATGTAACTGTACATATTTAGCTCTTCACAAATTGCCTTTCATTGTCCGAACATAACGAAAACCTTATGTACTTGAATGATTCCTTTAGTTAATTTTCGACCTTTGGTGTAAAGATATAAAGTTGAAATTTAGCTGTCGCTTTGGTTCTCGTACAAGTGGTTTTCCATTAGAGTTTTTAACTAATTTGAGATTGGGATGGAACGTTGTAAGCAACTGATATCGATTCAATAGAAGAAACGTTTATTGTATAGAAAGGCATTAGGTAAATAGATTTCTATGTGCCTACCATGAGTTTTACCTTCGATTGCCGCTACTGACTGCAGTTACATATTTGCATGAATCCTTGTAAAGCGCCTCTAACGGATTGATGAGGAATTAGGAATGCTCACACAAAATCTGTGCAGTGATCTACGTGTAGGAAAACTATACGAACACACTGAAGATACTCTACGAAAAAATGAGTGTTTTTTGTATAGTCTAGGAATGCTGTAAAGTAGGTCAAAGTTAAGACTTTATTTGAATCTCATCTTAAAACTGTTACTTGGTTGGTATAAATCACCGACAGTGATATATTTGCGCAGTGGTGTAAACAGCCGATTGCTACGCAAGAGGTTTAGGGTTCGATCGGTCTTGGATGTAGTATTCTTATATTGGTTGTTTATACCATATCATTGCTAAGTTCCTGTGACACAAGTTCCAACACCACATACTGCAGGGCTGAGTCAATGTGTGTATCGTTGTTAGTGCAAGAAAAAAATCTGCAATTCATTTTGGTTTCCTATTGCAATCATAGGAACTCCTTAAACGAAAACAGTAGGTATGAGTTATAAGATTTACGAGCAAATCTCTTTTATTGGGATTTGTTATACTATTTATTTTATCTCAAATAAACACGTCTGAACAAGCTCCGAAAATAATAATGAACTAAAAGCGGAAGGTTGCATGATAAACTTTTGATAACCTGTAATATTTGTCAATGCCCTGCTTTTATACCGATAGTATTTCATTCATAATTTTATTAGATAAAATTATGTTTAACGCCTAAATCGTGACCGGGGATGTCGTAAATTAACTTGAATATTGGAAATTTTAAATGGGTTTAGGTAAATATTCTATAACTAGGTAAATAGTATTAAACTTAAAGTTAGCAATACCTAAGGGCTAGATTTTACTAACGAATTTTTCGGCATGTTTTTTTAGGGATAAATATTCTTGTGAACGACGTATTGCTGTGCCAATACCAAAAAGGCACTTTTAATGATTTTGTTTTTAAATAATATTGTGTTATGTGAATGTAATTGTTTTCCTTTTTCTTTTTATTTGACATAATGAATTTGAAGTATAAATGTTTTTCTGTGTATTATTATAATGCTTATTTGATTTTTATGTGTAATTAATGTATTAATTTTGTATGGGCCAATAGGCCTGAAATAAAGGTTTATTATTATTATTATTAATAATATTTATTTTTAATTAAATAATATTTATTATTAATTATTTAATATAAATTAAAAATACTTACAAAAGAGTTATTTTAGCTCGTAAATTACAAACACGAGACATACCTGAAACAATATTAATGAAATAAATTAGTTAAAAATAATATACACACAGAAAGGTACGCGTAAAAATTATGATTTCGTAAGAGGTTACAAGTTTTCCATTTTTTAATTAAATAAATATACCTACATAATTACAATGTCATAGCAACGCATAGAACTGTAATTTACCCACAGATTCAATACACAAAAAACAACAATCAACTGCAGTTATTGCTATATACCAACTCCATATCGAATTTCCTGCATTTTTCAATAGCCAATTAAGCGAAATTACATTCAAAAATTGATATTAGTTAAATTAATTAATTAGTAAGAACCAGATCTTTGACTGAACTTTGAAAACGTGATGATTTTTATAAAAATATTGATGCTAATATACCTTGGTTATAGTATAGTAAAATACACACGACCATGGAACAACCTAACCTGTTACCTAATCTAACCTGTTTGGACATTGTACCTTTTTTTTAAAATTCAAAACCAGGCAGGCATTTGACCCCAATCCCGACTGATGTTAAGCGGCGATGAGGTCCAAGGTGGATCATGCCTGCCCAGGAGAAACCTATTCACTCTTGCCTTAAAGAGGCCCAAGTTATATTGGTCAGGGAACACATCGGCAGGCAAGGAATTCCACAGCCTTGTAGTACGTATAATAAAGGAACTATCGAAGCGTTTAGTCCGGATGGTCGGAATATCTACCACAAAAGGATGCAGCTTCAGCCTACGTCTAGTATTCCGATTATAAAAGGGGGCCGGTGGAATTAAATTGTGCAATTCCTGTTCTAATTTCTACAGCATATGGATTGATATTGCAGTGTCACGTGGAGCTTTACGTGTGGCCTCCTGTACGAATACCTTGGTTAAAACATGGTACACATATCCCTCATGGCCTTAATTATTTAATTCTATCACGTTCACCTCGAAAGCAATATGTAATTTTATCAAATTATCTTTATGTAACGTGTCTTAACTACACCATGATTCATCACGTCATTATAATTTGCATAACACTTATCGTTTTGTAGTAATATTCATATGAAAAATATAGCAATAACAATATTATATACTTGCGTCTATACAACGAAATCATAACCTCTTTAAAAAAAAATATTTAGAAGTGGTTAATTTTACCATTTGGTATTGTTTTTATATTTATAAACATGAAATGTTTATAACATGTTTATAACATTTCATGTTATATATTTAATTTGTGTTTTATTGTTTTTATTAAATGTGCTATATATTTTTAAAATAAATATTAAGTATGTAAACTACTAATTTGCTTATTTATTTGGTCAAGTTCCGCCATATTACTCAGTGTAATATAATAATTTATACTGTTATAAATCTGTGAGAATTGAGAGTATACCATAAAGTCAGTAATGCTTAAACTTTGCTGTTTTGTCGAACTAACCTTACCTAAATAGGGTTGCTAAACATGAGTTTTGAAATGTCTCTACAAAACATTTTTTTGTATTAAATAAAATATTCAATAACTAAAGTTATTTTATCGCATTTAATCTAGACTTATTAATTTTAATAATATCTAATAATTTATAAAATACCTAAATTATGATATAGTTTCCTTTCTTAACATCCATTTAAAAAATTTAACTAATTACCTATTTGTAACACACGACAAATATTTTAAAAGGAAATTTTATATCTTTCCATTTTAATATTTCATAATGAAAATATATTTAATATTATACAACTTTGCCCAGCCGAGCCATTGAAGTCTAGCAAATTTCTAAATTATATAAATTTACTGTTTGTTTTAACAAAGATTTCTGAGGTTTGGCAACCCTGGCTTAGTACTTTACAAAATTCCAAGTGGGAAATTTAAATTTACCTACTAGTGTTACAACAATTTAGGTACTTATGAGAATTATACTATTTGCTTTTAAATTATTACTAAATGTATTTATTTACTACGCAATCAGTTCTAAAGGCCCCACAGGTAGCTGTCGGTTGCATAGATAATAATAATATAAAATGTTTATGCTAAGTATTAATTTAAATTATGTTTATGCGCCATGCACCCAACTATTGTATAATTTACGTACCTTATGTTTATGCGGAAATATATGCTTTTCTACGTGACCATCAAAAGAAACTGATTTGTATGTAAAAGATTAAAAAATTAACAATATTTTAGGAAAAAAGTTTGATCATTGGTGACTGTGAGTGTGTGTGTGAGATGTTTGTTCCCAAGGAACTATAAGCTTAGAAGCAAATATTTTGTAATCATAACACATACATTCGCATGTATAATATACTTAGTATAATTCTTGTAAGGCATTGATTATACTGGCTATTATTTTAAAAAAAAAGTTAGGCTTTGCTTAGCCAGTCTCAAACATATTGTAAATGTTTACTGGTTATTTAAATAAAAATATAAGACAACCGACAAAGATTAATGAGGATTGCTGTCGACTAGAGTAATATTAAAGGTAGTTATTCGTAACAGTTCAGTAGGTAGATACCAGACTGGTCGGCGATAGATTGACCTTGGATAGTAAGAATCCAGTCAGCTTGTCCTAGAAGGAAATCCATCTCAGTCGTAATTGACCAACTTGCTGAATAATGCATCGGTACTTGTTTAATCACTTTGTTTTGGTCTTTGGTCAAGCCCTTCACTAGGACATTCCAGAAGAAAAATATGGATCAGGATTTGATTTGAGGTCTCTTTTAAAAGGGGTTGCTTTCTTAAAATCATTGGCTGAAAACTATAGAGGTGCTAATACCGAAAGTGAAATTTATGTTGAACAAAATATTTGAATAGAGGAGCAGAGGAAAGTACATGAGTTACCATTCAAATTCCTTGGATTTTTCTTCACGTAGAGCTGCCAGAAGTATGTGTGTGTGTGTGTGTGTGTGTGTGTGTGTGTGTTGTGTGCTGCAAGAAAAGGGACAGTCAGGCATTTTTTTAATTCACTTGTAAACTAGTAATTTAAACAAAACTTTTTGATGCTTCACCGATTTGAAAAGTGATATAAAGTAAATAGATAATTGCTTGCTCATTTTTTAAATTCAATTCACGATCTAACAAAACTATTATCTCTAGCTATATCTATATATTCATAAAACACCGCAATGTACGATGATTAAAACATTTCCAGCAAAACTCAGAGTATTACGAGGCCATTACAATAATTTTCTTAATTACTTTAAAACTTTCGTTATTTCGGAGCACATTATGACAACTAAGTGTGTTTTCGGCTACTTAATGTTTAAATTAAAGTAATATGAAGGAGGAATTTTTTGGCCGCCCGAGATATTCGTAACCTTGGTTGCTTCTCAGCCAATAAAGTTTTTATGCCTTTCCCAATTAAAGTTTTACAACGTTCACGATTTTACTTAAGGTTATGGTGTTCTACAGGAATGGAGCAGTAAATCAAATGCTTAACGTCACTATAGGAATTATATTTATCTTTTTGAACATATACCCACCTTGCTTTATTGGCTTTAGAGACATTGGTGTATTCTGTAATACACAGAATGTCTTCAGAGTCAAATTTAACACATTTCACTTTACACTACAAATACCGTCCGTTCCGTTAATTGAAAACATTCGATATTTCCTAAACATTCACATTTTAATTTAATCCACTTACAAAACTGCATCAAGTTTTTTTGCATCTTCTTCAGGAATCTAGAATCTAGATCTAGAATCAAGTATATTTATTTGTATTGTATAATTTTTATTTGCATTAAATTCTAAATTATACATGGATAATAAATCCTCTAAGGTAACAAGATTAATGTCGAATGCAAATTTTCTAGTTGTTACATTCTAGAAGTTAGACATAGTTTTACTACCTATTATTCAATGTTCACCAAAACAATAACAGTTGTTAAATGTGGTAAGGAGGAAGATCCGTTGGTAGTTTTCTGCTTATCATTCCCATCTTCTCATCCCATTTCACTTGCGGTTTACTTTCTAATATTTGTCATCAACTCAGTTGTATTCCAAACAATGACACATTCAAGATGATATATTAAATATTTCGTACGGTTGTTCACAGTTTTATGGTCTGGCAGTAAGTCTGAATGACTAATTCCTCAAGTTTTCAAAATTCATGTGAATTCACTGTTCTATGAACTAAAAATCAGTTTTAATGGACTGTATAATATCGAACGGTGTAATGAAAGGCTTGTTCTAAATTTCTTATTATAATTTGATTCCTCAATTGGAAAAACATAAGCGGCAAAAAATTGATTGCTGTTTAACACCAAAAAAGGTTCAAGTTTCCGACAAGCTTCATGATATGAAATCTAATCAGTAAGCAACGAACATACAAGTCCAATGTAAAATATCCCAGCACGGACTGTAATGGCATGTATCAATCAAGACACAATTATCTACAACGCGAAAAAGTGCAAGCTAAAATAGATCCTATTAATGAAGGGATAGAAGTTCAAAGAACAGAAGCTGCAGTTGATAAGGCTGCTCAAAGTGATGCAAACGCCAGGTGGTCAGTTTATGTAACCAACAATGTTCCATTAAAGTTAATAGTTGGAGTATATGCAGACACTGACATGCTTTGATCGGATGTCGAGATAAATCAATGTTATGATAAGAAACGACAGAAAAAACTTAAAGTTTAGTTACGAATGCACATGCTTGGGCATTAGAATCTATTTACATAATAGATTTCTATTAAAACAGCTATGAATATAAATAAAGACATAGCAATTCAAAAGCAAATAAAGCCTTTATTGATGTTAGTCAAATCTTTCGAGTTACTGATCATTTCTGATTTTGAAATATTTTATATTTAAATCCATTCTTTGGTTTAAGATCAGTCTCATCCCTGATGGTTAGAAACTGGGTCTGGTTACTGTTTTTGGACATGGAGTCTGCATTTTTGGGATCACATCCATGACTCCTTATTCGGAATTGAATGCCTCATGAATTATCCTCAATTGTAATTTAACTACTCCTTTTTTAACTTGTGTTTTGTTGCGAGAATACCAAGCAGCCTTTGTTTTGATATTACCCTGGACATTATACTTGCTGTTTATATTTTTGTTTAAATATTTTTTAAACAAAAGCTACAGTTCAGAAATTACTAAAAAATTTCAACAGTCTGCCTTTAAATCTGTTTTCGTCCAGTCCAAAACCGTAATTCCTCCTTCGTTTATCTATCAAAGTTTTGATTCAACTTCAAAAGCTTGATAAACAAACCCACGTTACATACCAAAGGTCTTCAACTTTAAAAACAACAGTCGTTAAACCACTCTGTTCAGTGAGGTTACAAAAGTGTTATTTCAAATTGGAGATAAATTGGCGCTCAGTGTCTAATAGGCACGATTTTAATCCATTATCGCCACGTTTCCCCTCATTTCTGTTCTTATTGAGAGAAGCACCAGTAATTCACTCTTTTTCATGACCACAACACGACTGAGGCGTGAGTGAGATGACCGGATTGTTCTCGCTCGTCTGCGATCATTATGGGCTTTAACCTTTTTGCTGTTGTTCTAGAAGGTTATCTGTTCTTTATCTATATCGTTGGTTTTTTTGGAAACGTTACATTATACGCGTGGTCAAGCATGTAATACTAAAAGAGGTAATTTCGAAAAAGTATTTGAAAGGTTATCATTGATACATAATTAAGCCTATTAACACGCGCCTTTTGGCTTGTATTGCAAAAAACCATTTAAATTTCATTTACATTGTATGCAATGATACGAAAAGTTTCGCATTCACTCTTTAAAAAGCTGTATTTTATATGAAAAGTAGAAAGTTATCATCTTTAAATAAAACCAACGTAGAAAATAACATTTATTATTCCGTAGTCATCGTTCCATAGGCCCATTGTGTTCAAACGTAACGTGCGACCTTTCATCTGCAGTCAATTGCTGCTCGTATCATTTATACATCTTTCGTCAAGACCATTATCAAGTCATTAGCAAGTGAATAAATTAGTTAAACTATCCCACAGCTACATTTCCCAGAATCAAACGCATCGACAGTTGGTGAAGTTTCGACTTTTACGATATCTTCCCGTTTTGTTAAATAATTTTGTATTGAATCTATTTAAGAAAGTAATTGTATTTATCTAGATGTATGTTAAAATTTGCTTGGTATCGTAGTCAAAAACCACGATACAGTAAATTAGGACCAAGAAAATGTGTGTGAACGGCAATAAATAATTTCGAAACAAATTTTTTAACGAGATGAGAACAAATTCCTTTAAATTGGCCAACACCGTATTTCCCACATTAGATAGTCCTTATCTATGAATCTATTGCCTACGGCGCGCGCGCTGGGCATTCAGCGCTCAATCTAATTAACTTGCTTTACAATTAAATCTAGCCTTTGATTTAGTGCTTAATAGATTGTCACGCATTCTTAAGAAATAAGATATAAGCGGGTTTATTAGGGGTTTGTATATAAAAGGGTTAGACGAGAAGAACCGAATATGAGAAACACCTACCACCAGCAGTAGACGGAACTGGGCTGATGATTATGATTAAAAGATAAAATAAAAAAAACTATACTAAATTGCACTGAATATTAAAAGTCAACCCTTTTTATTTAATTAAAATAAGCACTTTTGAATCTATAAAAATCATTAACGTAAATCCTAGAATAAGCTAGTTTGAGTTAAGATTACAATTTAATTTATCATCTAAAAATAAAATCCATAATGTAAATGGCGATTAATACTCAATTCACTGACAGATCGTAGTTACAAGCGAAAAAGGCGGTATGCATGAATAGGTAAATTCCGAAATGCAAAGCATTCGATTCTGTTCCAGCTTTCCAATTTGCTAGTTCGACCGCAAGGACTATAATTCTAAACGCTTTCGCTCATCGCTCAAGCTGTTCCACGAGAGTCTGGAGTTTAATTGGTCTTTAGAAAGTCGGGATGAGCAAATTACAGTTACCATGTTATTCGTTGAAAGTGTGCGAGAGGACTTAATGTGTCCGTTTTACGGTGACTCGGAATTTAATCGGTTTTACATTGATTTGTTTCTAATTGGTTTATTGAAGAAAGAAATGGAGGAAAATCTTTCACGTTTTTCTTAATAAACTTACGTTCAAGCAGTAAACATCATATTTAAAAAGGTGGTAATCAATAAATTACCCGCATATGAGGTTATGGCCAAATAATAATATTTTGTAAAAAATAATTGATTAATGATACTAAACACAACATTTAAATATCATTTTAATAGGGCATAACAATCTAAATTTTAATTATCCATATTAATGATGTCAGTATTAATTAGCTAGTTAATTTTACTACCTCACTAAAGTCATTGGTTATTTATTTTAATGGAGTAATATTATTTTCTAGGATGACAGAAGGCAAGCTTACGGCTAGAGAATGTTCAGAAGTTACTGTAGCTCGTGAAAGCTTGCAACACTAGAGTTACCAGACACACGTTGCCGACCTAACATTATCTGATCCAAGAATCTTCGTCAAGCTCATTAGCTCAAAATTTTATAGTTTTTTTTTTGAGCGAGTAAAATCAAGATCTTCCATTTTGAAATTACTTCGCTTATAATTGTTATGATATTCCATAAACAACTTTTTTTTTCCTGAAAATCGGTCGAGAATTGACTGGGAAATCGGTTTACATATGTAAATGCATACATATATATAGTATGGTATATATACTTAGAGCCTCATTTCGTTTTACAACTGATGTTGAGTAAAGTACTATTCTATTACATGATAAAGCAAGCCGGTAACGATCAAACGATATTATTGGGAAATGACAACAGCGTTACCGATGTCGAGACTTCGCTATCGGATCGATAAAATAATCAATGTAAACAAGACGATACTAAAACCGATAAGAATTAAGATAAGTTTTTATATGAGGGTCATGCAACCTACAAATTTTATTTAAAAATGTGCATTGATATACAAACAAATGACAAGGAACTATTTTTTTTTCTTTTAGTTACCTACAATAGCAACTAAACCGTTTCATACTTTTAAAGCTATTTTTAGGTTTCGAACTATTTGAGCGTTTTTTTTAAATTTAATATCGTTTTGTTTCCTTATTCCATTATTGTTGAAAGAATTTTTAATAAATTTGAATTTGGTACAGATTTTGATATTCGTACTCATCTTCACAGTGAAAGACAACGGGATAGTTAATATAATTCCAGAATTATTTTAGAACCAACAGCTGGAAACTTAATTCTTCTGTCACAACACTGACTTGTTGACTGACTGTTATTCTGTCGTTGGAATTTTTGTTTCTTTTTAATTTACAAAGTTAACCTGCTTCTTTTGTCAACAGTTTTTCAAATCGACTTCAAAAAGTTTTCAATTGAATGCATGATTCTTTTTTTAAATGTTTGTTACGTCATTCATTGATATTTTGAAATAGGAATACGTAAAAATCTTTCTCGATTGATGTTCATGTTTCATGTATTTTAATTCTGATCGAGATTAAGAGGGCATTTAATACCGTGGGCAAACTTTTAAGTAAGAAAAGTACCTACTAATTTTCAAAATCTTATCTGAAGTCAAATAACAAGGGAGCGATGGAATTCTTAAGTTTTGGTCACTTTGTTAATATAATTGCAATAATATTCTCTTACTGTACCGCTTTAATTATGAATGATGAGGGAAAAGATAAAAATTCATAGATACATATATACCGGTCAAAATTACATAGCAACAGGGTAACTTGATGTGCTGCTGTATGTACACACGACCATTGATCCACCTTACCTATATAGAGTTAATACCGCTCTTAAGTTGTACATAAGGATTTATATCGCACTTGGCGATGAAGCTTTTTGTGACCGTATAGACAAACTTCTAACGTATAATATTATATTTACAAGGCCTAGTACACACTGGTAATGGCCATTAGATTCCTAGACGGATTGTTATTACGTAATCATTCGGTGAAAGCAACAGGAAGTTGACGAGGAAATCGTTTTATCTGGAGTCTGGTCTCATAAGAACTTCTGTAGAATGTTGGTAGACTTATATTTTATATTACAAGATGTCTTAACCCGGCTTGGATCGGATTTGAAAACAAGTAAACTAAAGGCCAGAGGGTAGTCTTGAGATTTTAAAATAACCTTTAAAAATATTAGCTATAATGTTTAATTTATGTATTCAATCAATATGGTTTCAATCCAAACATTACTTCTGACCAAATTGTATTCCACTTGTATACACTAAATATTTTAAATTACGGTTGGAACACGTGCAAGTCTTAATGTAAAATAGCATGTAATTATATTAATTTAAAGATATTGCGGATTTCAAATTTAAATGTAGCTTTGTTATAAAATATATCTAATTTTTATTTGACTTTGAGATGTATGTAATATGGGCACTAAAATTCTTCACTAAAATGGTTTTGCGATTTCAATTTAAGCAAGTAATACCTGTGCTGGGAAGTCGTTTTCTTCTAAATGAAGGTGTTTAATTTGAATTTTTCATTTTTAAAGAAAATTGATAGAAATTTAGTGTTTTTAAGGGTTCTGATGACAACGGGAACCTGTTACTTAGCTTCAAGTGTCTGTCCGTCTCTCCGTCAGCGGGCTGTTATTCACGAACTATGATAGGAAAAGTTGTGATTGTCACGAAATCTAAAAACGACTCGCCCTTAACCTATTTTTTCTCATTATAAATTATTTTATTAGCTATAAAATAAACAATTTTAAAGTAAATTAGTAAAGGATCTATGTATTTCTCAGGACTTAAGCCATATAATTTTCAATTAGGCCCGCGACTTAGCAAAACTAAAGGTCAAGTCGTGAATGATACGGTCAATAATGTTGAGTTTAGCTTTAGAAGTGGTGTTGTTAGTTATTTATTAGCTGCAGTGCTGTTGGGTTGCCAGCTCAGAAATGAAATAATGAAGAATAGCACGCATGCTCTATGGTACAACAATCCTAGCTCTTAAATCTCTTTTAAGAGGTCTTTTCTAGGATTGTCAGTAAAAAGGTTTATTAACAAAACAACGATCAAATATACAGTTTGAATTTCGAATTGGAATTGTTCGTTTTATAAAATATCTAGCTACAATACAAATATTATTTTCATTGTTATTGTTTATTATTTCATAACAATCGTTAAGTCATTCATATTTCTAGTCTAGTTTCAGCTACTTGTCCTGAAGAAGGAAATTTAGAAGAGAAGAATATTTTTCTACTTATCATTTATAGAGGTAAAGTTTGTTATTTTGATGTAAGAGTAGGAGGTAATTTTCGATAATGCTCATCCAATTTCAAATATTATTTATCAATATTTTGAGTTTTGTAGTGGATATAGGCGACGTTCTGTTTAAAAAACAAGTCTAATGAAGTCATTGGCAAATACAAGTGTATTTAAAACATAGTTATCAAACTAACGATTAATATAACATTGTATTTCTTCAAAACATCAAATGCTATCTATTATTTAATATAACTTTCCCTTATATAAGACAAGGCTTACGGCCAACAAAGCTAATTGATATAAATTTCTGTACTAAAGAAATCATAAATCTATCGGTAAGTTCAATTCTCCTTAAAGATCATAAGCACGAATGTGCTCTTAGATTAACAGTTTCATTCGCGGTATTGTACGCCCAGTACCAAGTTACTTTTATGAGTAAGTTATAGTAAACAACTACAATAGTAAGCTATGTGTACTGTAACAATATAGTATATACGACTGGCCCGATTTCGATGCGTTTTCGCGCTTCACCGCAAATCGAATTCAATGCCTGTTCAAGATGTTCGGAGGTTTAACCATCTAATTTAGCTTAAGAGCTTTTGTATGGGAAAAATCTGACTGTACGACACAGAAAGACTAGTGGGAAAACAAAAAAAATATTACATAAGATTTGCGTCTGTAAGTTTAGTACTTAGAACTTTGCTTGTCAAAACAAAACAATTAGAATTCATTTTAAAACATTTTACTAACAATATATATATATTTTTTTCAAAAATTCAAAATGCGGCTCCAATCCGTTACCTTGGCATGCAATCTAGTAACCTATTAAGATCCGGATTCTGTTATACTTAGTAACTATAGCAACAGAACATTTACATCAGACATCGTTCAACCCTTTACAAAACATAATTATTATACACGTACAAAAACACAGACTCATTTTGATTGAGATTGGTCTACGGTGCATTGTGCAACTTTTGGTTTATACAGCACAAGCATTTCCATTGAATTTTGTGCTCTAAAACTGTCAAGTTAAGAGCTTTCTCAGATACCGCCAAGGCTATAATTACTTTAAGAAAATACTCTTTCTTGTGAGGTGATAATGCAAGTCAAGGTGTGCGAAATTTGGGACAATTTTAATGCAGATTTTAATGTGTCTACTTCAGGCTTAATGTTAATATAATTAAAGTACTTTATTCATTTAGAGTTGCCGTTAAAATAATTTTTAGTTATTTAATTCCCTTCCCTCAGAAGCTTTATAAAATTTGGACTTATTTTATTCTTAACTGTAACAATTTTTTATGGGTATATACCTAATATTTTTGATAGCACAAAATGTACCGTAAGCTTTGCAAATTATAATTCGTCGCGCAATAAAAACTTTTTGCTTAAAATCTCGTTAGTGACAGGAAGAAACAGCAATAAAGATTCGTACAATTACTCCGCACTTAGTTTATGGCGGCCATTGCAAAAAGTACCGTTACCAAAAAAGAAGAATTAACAAAAAAACAGAGATTGAAACACTGAACTGTTAGCGTTCCTCTGCCATTATAACTTGGCAATAGATTTAAATTTAATATAAAATGTGTATAATTTTAGGAAAAAATCCATTTGATTAACTAAAAATCTCATACAACTGTGAAATCCTTTCATTTATTACTTTACAATCAATAAAAATATAATCCCGAATTCTATCAACTGATAATAGCCTGTTCGGGAATCGAATCTTCTACAATTTCAATTAGCGGCACGATACACGAAACTGTTGTCTTTTTTATGTCGACCTTTTTTGACCATTAACAGGTATCAGAACTCCTCGACTATCGTAGAGAAAAAAAACAATTCTCTATGGTTCCCGGTTCTATTCCCACTTGACAACTATCCCGCTTTGGCTAGAGGATCAGAAAGGGATGAAAGGTAAATTAGAAACACCTACACCTACCATACTGTGGCTCCATTAAATAAATAGATGCAGAATGTCATCTCCATATAAAGAACGTCATAAACTCTACACACACTCATGAATGGTTAAGTGTGCGTGGATCAAATGATTTAAATGTTATCTAAGAGATTATATATGATAAATAAGACCCCAAACCTAAAAAGTAATCAGCTTAAATCTGATCAAAGTAAGTACTAACTTCTGTTGGAATTGTATGCTTAGGGTGGAATCAAACTTGTCAGCATCGATCAGCGTATCATGTAGGTATGGAAAATCCCTATTTAGTATGAATATGCATATGCGTCAATAATCAAATACAGCTCTCCTTAATGAAATTTGGAATTAGAAAAAAAATTGGTACAATATTTTAATAATACATAGATTGTACTATCTGTTGCTATTGAGTTTGTCTATGCCCCCTGCAGAGCTAAGATGATCTTGTTTCAATTAACTATCATCTGAGAATCTGTATTTATATAACTGCATTGTAGATTGTTGTAATCGATTTTAAAATTTTCCATTGGTTTCATCACATGTTTTATATCTCATGTACCTAATGCAGTCTATGTATTTATGTAGACATAATTTTTTTAGACTGGACCAAACCATAAAATGTTCCATAAAAGTAATTTCATATAATTTCTTTAAACACACAAACAAAACTGCGGCTGAAAACCCAAGAGTGTATTCAACACTTCCATGATTCCCAAACTCCCAAAACACTAATAATTAATCAGATCTCAGTTCTAATTTAATTCATCGCATCATTTTCACGTTGGTTTACTTTGATCTTATGCAATGTTGTCCTTTTTTATTAATAATAATAATAACCACATCACGAAATACACTTTGACTCAGCCCTGCATTAAGATAATGTTGTATCGCAGGCACTAAGCAACGATATGTTATATATAGGTACTACATAGATAAAAATACAACAACCAAAGCAAACAAAACCAAGACCGGTAAGCGAAACAATGTGTCTTGCAAATTTCACAAAGTCCCGCCTCCGCCGAGTTTCGAACCCGGTACCCCTAGCATAGCAGTCTGATGTTTACACTACTGCGCCACCGACGCCGTCAAAGAATCATAGGCAAAAAAGTAGGTTTTTTCAAAACGAAATTTTGCCATTCGGATTTCAAATCTGGCTTTCTATCGAACCGTATTGATAAAACCGGTGCCGGATTTAAAAAATACTCGCAGTTCAATTCCCAGTATTGTATTTTGGAACAGGTGCATATAAACACCCGTAATTTTGTATTCTGCTCAGTCCTAAGGGCATATCCCATGCACTCAAAAGGGACCCGACTGCAGTGATCCGTGGATTTTATCAATCTAACCATCTTTTCCCACGATATTTATAGTTGAATCATTAAAATTATTGTTTATGCACGGTTCAGGGGAGTACAATTGAAAAGGGAAAAAATCAAAACTATACAACAAATTATGCTGGTTTTTTGACCCCTATAATGGTAATTTGGTACCGAAACCGAAATAACATTGATATTACGTGGGCTCATGTCCACCAGAAAAATGAGCTAGTTTAAAGTAATGCCTATGTAAATCAAAATAAGCTATACCAATGAACTCAGTAGTTTTTTAGTAAAACAGCAACATATGCTTGACACAAGCTACGCCTATGTTTTAAGAAGTTTTAAATTATAATATTCCATAACTAAGGGCATAAACTGCGTCCAACGTGATGCGTGATCACGTCGCGTGCATGCGTGCCCCATTGCACGGAAGTATCACGCGACGGGCTCACGAGCGTGTGCACGCGCATGGGCACGCGCGGGTCGTTTTTGTATGGACACGCGAGAGGCACGCTTAACGCAGTTTATACCCTAAAGCATGGATTATGACAAAAAAAGATACAAGGGGCGTGTAAAAAAACCATTAAACATTCAAGTTCTTACGATACTTACTACAGGGCTGAGTCAATGTGTGTGTCGTGATGTGGTTATTATTATTATTGTCTTTGAAACATGCCACCGACACAATATTATAGTATTGGGTTTTGCGCAGACAGCAGTTACGGTTAAAGTTAAACAAATTATGATTTTTGGATACGTTATTTTATTTATAGCAAACAAAATGACATTTATTAATTATTATTTTTTTGGGGACTTGTCTGAAATCCTAAATTACAAGATCTACCTATAAAATAATCAAGTGACTAGTAAAACTATAGATCGGTAATTAAATCCTTGTAAAATTTCCAAATAACTGTATTTAGTGAGTTATATGTAATAAAGGATCGATTCGGATGGAAGGAATCTGAGGACGTGGTAGCTCAGTTTGTTACGTGCCTTGGTTGACCGACCGAACCACCCGATAGGACGAGGGTTCGAGTCTCGGGTTGCGGTAAGTTGTAGTTGCCATGTTTCTTAATGTACCCGGATAGTGGCAACAGATTCGCAATCTGTCATACTGGGACTCAACATACACATGCGAAATGCGGTGTTTAACACCTCAGCCAACCCCTCTCGAGGGATTACGGCATGAGTTTATGTGTTTGTCTCACTTTTCAGATATGGTTTTTGTCGTCTATTACTATTATTACTTCTTTGTTTGTTAAGAAACATAATTAATATTTTGGAGATCATTCAGCATATTTGATAACTCATGTTACAAATCAATTGATCTACTTTCATATATTTGTCTTGTTTACATAACCGAACCATTTTCGTCCATCGATATGTGTCAAAAATTGATACTGCAAACAAAAATGAGAAGTCGAATCCAAGTCAACATGCTATAGCAATTAGACACTTCCATTTTCCGTACATGTATTCTTTGCAAACATTTTCTTGCATACAGTGAGAAAAAAAGTTTAGATTTAGTAAGTTTTCTACATCATTCAGATATTTGTGCATTTTTAGTAACATAAACAAAATTGTGGCCACTTTTACAAGTGATGTTGGTCAAAATTATGCAGTCAAACGCACTTGTCAAAAATGTATATTTACGCTCGACTTGAAAAGTTTTGCAGTATATAGGGAACACGGAGATCTCCAATTATTAAAAGTGTGAATAATTAATTTGTCAATCAGGTTGAAAATCATGATACCCTATTTTAGCTGTAAGTCTTATCTTGTCGATCAAGATGCCTTCATAGATTTGCAAGCGTGATTTGACGGCCAATTGACGGTTAAGTGATCACTCACCAGTCGGGTGTGCTATGATTATTAAGTTACAATATACTATAAATTAAAGTTAGCGTATTATTAGCCACGCCCAGAGTATTACTGTCTACTTTCTAAGATAAAACAAGCTTGTTAGTAAGTAAGTTACCTTTAAACTCGTCAAAACGTTGCCTAATCTCAGCTATTAGCGTTATCAACTACACCTTTTGGTCTATCTATAGTTCCTCTCAACTCGTATTTAACTAGTGAAAGCTTTAGTCGTTTAGTTCAAGATAATGGCTTGAAGAGATGCAATTTCCCTATATTTTACTTGATTGTACAATCACTGTTCTGTAAGTAATAAGTATTTTTACTAAATAAACTCAACCGTTTCGCTATCTGTAACTGACCTTAATTATTGTAGATGGTAATAAATTTTTGCTTAAGGCATTTTCAAATCAAACGGGCATCTTTAAATACGTATTTTTAAACGTTTAAATGTAGAAAAACTAAACGCACTACTTAATTTAATTACCTGTTCTTTGATCGTAAAACTCATGTTAGAATTCGTCACTGCGATATAAATAAGGTATTTTTTACTACCGACTTCGAGGCTGTCTCGATATTTATGCAAAAAACTCATTAGCATTAAAACATCAAACTATAAAAAACCTAAAAGTTCATTGAATGAAGTGTCAGCCTGATATTTATAGTCATTAAGATATTTGAATATTTCGTGAAAACATTTAGCACCCATTTGTTGATGTTGCCTTAAAATTAATATTCATTAGTCTATTTTCTTTTTTAGAAATAAAAATTAAAATGTCCTGTAAATTAGTTGTTTTTAACACAGCAGGTGTCATTGTAGTTAAAAATGAAATGTAAAATTATCTCAGCTTTCTTAATTGCCTTCTATGTATGTATGGCTATTTGGTATTGTTTATATGGCTAGTTCTAGTAAGTTCTGAAAAACCCAAGTGTTTTGGCAAAGCTTTCTCAAGCAACAGGATCCAACAAGTTGCTGATTCGTCACTTTCTATGAACTGCATTTGAAGTTGAGTTAGAAAAGGACAGAGAATTTGAAATTATAAACCTTTCAAGTAATTTTAAATTTTATTTACAGATAAATAAAAATGCATTTTTACAGATAAATAAAATGCAATTTTTTTTTTTAAAGGTCACTATAATCAATATAATTTATCAAGCAAGTTTCTGTAGGTTTCTGTTGTCATTAAATATAATTTAATAAATTTTATTGGCATTTATTTTTACTTTCGTAGATAAAAATGCAGTGTTAAACCTACTTTTATTTTATTTTGTGAGTCATAGCAAAGGGACCGATTGCAAAAAAAAACTAAAAAATCGATTTTAAAGTTTACACACTCACTACACTCGTGTGTTTAAAACAACACGCACTCTGGATCACAAAAGCAGTAACTTAAGCCAAATTTACGCATTCAAAATTAGTGCTAGAAATTTCTAAATATTATGAAATATAAATCAAAGCATTGGATAAAACTTAAATAGCTGCAAAACGACAAAACTAATGCTTGATTAATTGATACTAGAGACAGTTTTAAACAAAGCACATTCTGGAAATGTACCGCGAAATTGTTAAAGTTGAAATAATAAAGTTAATGACAGGACAAGAAAGCGTGGGTGATAAACCAAGAACAGCTGAAGATCTGAGTCAGTGACAGAAGGATATGAAGCAATGCTGTCAAAATCATGAGTAACATCGCCCACTGACGATGAATTGTAACCCGTTGCAATTAATAAGGACCATTTTTTGCAGTGCCTTTTAAGCAACAACCCTTATAAATTACGTTGGTTACCTCCAAACCATCGATATTTTCTTTTAAAATTACCCCTTCACCGTTGGCAAAAGTAACGCAAATAACGGAAACTTTGTTGTTGGCAATTTGAAATCAATTGCATTTCAATCTTCGTGACATATTTAATGTCATCGTAACCAATTTAACCTTTGTAATATAATGTCTTGTTATTAATAACTGTCTGAGCACTAGTTTTATCTTATTCTCTTGATACCACTATCAAAAAGGCAATAAATTAACGCCTCACTTACTATCACGAACGCATAGAAAATGCGTATTCACATGAATACTGAGGCATCTGTTCCCTTCAGTGGAACTTAAGTACGGGGCTAAGCATTCTCTAAAACAATATTTCAAGTTACTAGACGCAGACTCACCTAGAAAGCTGAGGCTCAGTTTCTCATCCACTGAATCATCGTCGTTAAAACACTCCAGCTTTTTTGAATTCATGATTATTTCATCACGTTATTGAACAAGTTTCAAAACAAATTCCTTTTTTGTGTTAACAACGAAGGTCACATCCACTTGTCTCTCGCACTGCACACTAGTTTGTTAATTCCAATTTTGAATCACTAGAAAAACACTGGTCAGAAACTAAAAGCTCAAAGGCACTCGTAGGTTGAGTTCTTTTGTTTTTGCTGATGTTACATTTTTGAATTTGGAAGGATAACGGTTACGGCGCGCGCGCTGACACAACCAGCGAGCGACGGTCCACCAACGCGAATGACGCTCGCTCGCATACAAACATGTGCGCCTAGATTCACTCCGCACGGAATGACCTGCATGCTACTTAATCTGATTATGCTGCCGAGCGATAAAGCGTGCTGAGTGGATTCTGCTCTGTATTCTTTCCCTACCTATTTTTATGCAAACACTACCTACGGAAAAATGCTTCACTGATTTATGCAAAAAGTCTATTTTGGATAACCTGCGGTAGAAATATGATACAATCCTTCAAGATAAGTTGGGGTTTTACAGTTTTGATACAATTGAAATAGGCATTCAATATTTTTAGATTGGCCTAATAAGAAAACAAAAACCTTCATTATTATTTTAAACAAAAGCGTGTAGGCATACTAATTTGAAAGGACTTTATAGAATGCAAAACAGTGAAATTATTACTTGGAAAAGGGTCGATCCCCTCATAGCAATGTCTACCATTGTTCACGCGGCGCATGCGTCAGAAATGTGCTAACAATACCAACCCTTGCGCACGAAATTTAAAAATTAACAATGCATTAACCGCTCTCTTTGACCCAGCATCCCAGTGAATTCTCTTAATAATTGATTTTGTACACCACCACTAGACAAGCCATAAAAATTCGTACAGTATCTATTTATCTCATAAAAGCACTTACTTTGCTGTAAAATATGTTTAAAAATAAACTGCAAATGTCATGTAAAAATAACTTTTAAGTGACACTTCATCTATTATCTCTTATAAGAAAACACTTGGATTCAAGAAGGCAAAAGTTTTTCAACATAGAGACAACCAACCATAAAGTTTGTAATCAATGATACTAAAATATTCTCAGAAAAAGCTTTGTTTTACTTTCATAATCTGGCACTTTACAAAAATGCCCTTAAAGCACACAGGCTTCAATAATTAAGATTTTGTTATGATTCCATCAAGCAAGGGCGGTCAATCTTTGATCTGATGGACAAGCCAGCCTCTCTATCCCATCATTTCCAAAGTACACATCTAAAAATAAACTAAAAAAGGCCGGTGAAACAGGATGGTTCTCACATAGCCTCCCGCTTTTTATGGCCAAATGATCCCAGACTCCATTCGGCTCCAATTTTGTTAAAGGCAACACCGTATAATTTGGATCCCCTATCAATCATCGGCACGATTTTTAAAGTGACAATCGACCTGGTCGAAGTGAAAGTATAAAGTCAATAAAATGATTTAAAACAAACATAGACGGTTTGTTGAAAATAATATTTTCAATTAATTTTTTTTGTCAACTGTACCTATACTACTGTACTACACTTGTTTTTTCATCGCATTTTTTAAACTCTCTTTTAACATCAACATTTAAAGGTGTTAAAGATTATGTACTTCTGAATTTAAAAAGTGCATAGTTCCCTTGAGAAAGATTTGAAATGTTTTAAGTTACTGGACAAAATCGTGGTAGGTACTGTTAGAATAATTATGTAGTACCCGTGTTTCTATACTTCAACAATAATTTGTTACAGAAAATTATCACAGATTTTTAAAACGCGCCCTTGTATAACAAATGCTTTAAAAAGGTCTGATTATAAAAGTTATGATAAAGCTGATATTACAAAAAATTAAAAGTTCACCTAAGTAACATATAAAAGAACCAAAAAGACCTGCCGTTATTAATGCTGACAGGTTCCATGCTGTAACAACGACTGCATCATTTTCAAAACACCGCCATTTTATTCAATATGTCCCACTTTCTTGACAGCGCCGAGTATTGTTCATATTTATCGATAATTCACTTTAATCGTAAGCATGAACTGACATAACGTCAATGGGAATATTATTATAATTATACCGTCAGCGATTAATACAGGCAATGTCAGCGTATTTTTCAGATGATAAGAATGTATGGGTGAGTCCAAAGAATAGTTGCCTCTCTCTCAAGATGTATTTTTCAGCAGTTGAAGTATTATGGTATAAAAGTTTACACAGAAAATGATTGAGCTAACGAAGCTTCGTTTTTATCAACTCATAAAGAACCTAAACATACCTCGGAAAGAGTTGGTAGATCTACGAACGAGATCGTCTGGGCTGGTAC
Organism: Choreutis nemorana; assembly: GCA_949316135.1. Taxonomy (NCBI): domain Eukaryota; kingdom Metazoa; phylum Arthropoda; class Insecta; order Lepidoptera; family Choreutidae; genus Choreutis; species Choreutis nemorana. Next base: position 2,170,446 of record OX438609.1, read on the forward strand.
CACTGTCCTTATTTCTGCCGTGAAGCAGTTCGCTGTGTTTCGGTTCGAAGGATTGGAGAACCAGTGTTATTACCGGCACGATAGGTATAACATCTTTACCTCCACATAGGCAACGCATTGGCGCTGCTCTTAGCGTTCCATCATATCTGGCGGCATCACTTTCCATCAGGTGAACCGATTGCTGGTTTGCCCATGACGTTGTGTACAGAAAAGCCTATTCTTCGCAGTAGAGAAACACTTTAGGCTGAAACTGACATAAGAACAAGAGGTAGCCTGATTTAACTCAAAAAACTCTTGAACACGTCATAGTTTCCTGTTCCAGTAGTCCAAAACACTTTAGTGGTATAACGAAGCCAGGAAGTTCAATGCCGTGAACATAGGATTAATCGACTTTTACGGTGAAATTCAACTGCTTATCCAAAAGGCCATTAAATCATACATAATAGACTATTCAAATCTGACTATCTTATATACCTACTTAGCTGAACCCGAGACTCTTAGTATCTTAACGTACCTGTCGATATTCAAAACATGGTTGCACAAAAAAACCAAACTGATCCAATTTTTTCAAGCCAATTTTCGAATCATTCTCGTGGTATCGTTACTCTGTATACAAACTGGACTGAATTACCCGAGATTGCGTAAGTCAGATTAATGGTGACATTTACTGGTGCAGTGAAAGAAGGCTGTGCTGAACGCGATGTAAAGAAATCCTTAGTAATTTACACTTAATTCGCATAACCCGTTATTTTGTATGAATTTTACGTTTATTTCCATTCGTCTGGTGCTGTTTTATCGTGCCTTTATGCGTTCTAAATTCCGATCTCAATGCCCCCTCTGAAAGGGGAGCAGGCTATAATAATAATAGCTTGGTACAATTCAAACAAATTGCCTCAGTACCTAATTAAGCTTAGGCTTTAATAATTGTACTAAATAAATCCAAACTTAACATATTAAATGACCTGCAATTTTTCTTGTTGTGTCCGTGCCATTTTCCTATAAAATTGAATGTCCTATGACCAAAACTGACTAGATTCCGTAGCTACAACAAACATAAACTCACGCCGTAATTAATCGCTCTGGAGGGGTAGACAGAGGTGTTACACACCGCATTTCGCATGTTTATGTTGAGTCTCAGTGTGACACGTTGCGAATCTGTCGCCACTAACCGGGCAAATGAGGAACATGGTATCTACAACTTACAGCCACCCGAGACTCGAACCCTCGTCCTATCGGGTGGTTCGGTCGGTCAACCAAGGCACGTAACAAACTGAGCTACCACGTCCTCAGATTCCTTCCATTTGAATCGATCCTTTATTACATATAACTCACTAAATACAGTTATTTGGAAATTTTACAAGGATTTGAAATTACAGATTTATACTTGATTATTTTATAGGTAGATCTTGTAATTTAGGATTTAATTAAAAAATTCTTAATTTTCTGAGAATCATCACTATATTTGAAGCTAAAAGTACGATAGCAACCAAACACTCACATTACAAGCATATTTCAGACAGGCGTCCTTACTTGGCCAACCAGTGCATTCCAGCCAGGACATTCCCGATTAAGGTCGCGGACAGGCATTCTAAATTCAACTTCTAAATCTTTTGATCTGGATTCATTTAAGAGGGTACTTTTTAAGGAATACCTCCTTAAAATTCCGCTTCGGTAGAGGGAAGGCGATCCGGACATTTTTGAACGCTCCTAAACTTTCGTAAATAAGAAGGCAGATAACGAATACCTTGAGAAATATACCTATCCTTATCAGTTAGTCGGTATAATTTTATGTGCGAGCGAGATAACTATAAGGTTCAAAGTTAATCTCGAGATCGTCGAAGAAGAAATGCGATCGCGACATTTTTAAACGTACGTTTTGAAATCTTTTCCCACAAGTTTTTTTTTACAAAGGATCAGTTTTGGTACCTTTTTGTTATTTATGCGCTGGTTTTTAGGTAACGAATGAGTTGAATTTTTTGATAAGAATATTTATATTGTATACTAAAATAAATTTCATTTTGAAAAAGTTCACTTAAAATGTAGTTTTCGATAATTTTTTTAGTTTTATCCAAATCAGTGAAGTCGTTCTTAAATGACATATTTTATTGATTGTATTATTATTTTAGCTTATTTTCGAAAAAAACCGTAACATTTGATTTTCCTTTAATATTTCTTGTTTTGAACTGTTTAGAAACAAGAAGCATGAGAATTTGCATTTCAGGTCGAATCGAGACAATAAAAATGTAGAAAGTTCGCTGTTATTTTGAGATAAATAAATATTGACTTAATCCATCTCTCTAATATATTCCGTTTTAATAATGTTAATCTATTTTCATTTTAAATATTTAATGCATATCTAAATACATAAATTAATATAAAAGTTTTAATTATGAAAAAAATGTTTACGATGTTTTGATTTATTATTTGTGACTGAGTTCTATTCCCATTTGAGGTAATTTGTAGGTTTTTAGATTGATTTCTTATTTCTTTATGTTCATTGTAGTAATCTCAGTACAAAAAAAATTAACTGAAATGTCTTCTACAATGAAAAAAAAAAGCTTTAGCGGAGTTTTAGGAAACTGTGAAATGTCAAAATTATGGTACTGTTAGTTAAAAATGATTGTTTTACGGTCACCACTCTGTTCGGCTTCAGAGGGTTTGCAGCTCGAGCGTGATGACCGAGAAGTTGCAAGCAAACATAGCGGTTTAGGATCGACCGTTGCTTGTTTAAAAAAAAGCTTATTTTAAATTAAAATGAAGAATTTCAAGGCTTTGTGTTTCAAAAGGGCATAAAAGCAAAAAGTGAGTCAAAGTCTCGCGAAGTACGTTGACTCACCTGACTCATCGCGTGGAAGCAAAAACATAGCGCTGGGCCACTAAAATGTTGCTTTCACCCAAATTAAAAAAAAGTTTAATTATAAATTATTTTAATTACTCATTTTTCATTTTTATTGTAGTTTTTTAGCAGACACAAAAAAGGATAAGAAGTTTAACTACTTTACTTTACTTCAGTTTCAAGGTTTTTTCTAAAAACTGGAGCAATGTTATCAAAGAGCAACGGCATTCAGTTCTGAATGCATTTTTGAAGTTTTCCACCCATTTTATGGGGAAAATAATAAATTTAAGTAGAAAAATATAAGTAAACGTTTGACTAAAGGATGACGAGAAGTAAAGTATCGAATAAATTGGTATATTCTAGGCTTGTATTACCTTACATTTGGCAACACTTAAAAAAAGCCGGCTGTTTTTGAGTTGACATAAAATAATAATTATGAGAAATCCCTGAATTTAGTTTGTAAACACAAATTAGTTTGACACATAACCAATCAAATCACAAAAACAATTTAGTTAGTTTGTTTTTCTATAATAACTTACCATTAAACAAAATTTGGAGCCAAAATTTGCGGCTAGAAGCTTCATAAAAAGATATAAAGCATCCTTATCTACCGGCAATCAGAAGCGCCATTTTAACTGTCCAATTTTTCTTTCCGTCTAATAAGTAAATTGTTTGCTTTAAACCAGCGGTCGGCAACCTTTTGGTAGGCAAGGGCCACAAGGTGGCAAAATAAACTAAAGGCGGGCCGCAGTCATGGTAATTGACCCTAGAAGCCCAATATAGCTACGCATAATTGGTCAGATTGCATAGGAAAAATAAAAATGCTATTAAAAATTGATAAAAGATAAGGAATTTAATTCGTTCACATAATACTTACATTATGTTTATATGTTTGGGTTCTATAGCTAGAAAAATAAGAGAAAAATAAAGTAATGAAAACTACCAACTACCTACATAGAAAACTGATTTTACACAAATTTTAGTGTGATGTCTGAGGTTGCATTTGAGAGGCTATTTCTTGTATGTTAGCTGTCATATTTGTAGTTGCGATTCGTAGAATGGCTCTCAAATGCTCATCTGTGAGACGAGAAGCATATTTATTTTTTCTATAATTGACAATTGAAAAAGTTTGTTCGCATAAATAAGTGCTACCAAAAATTGTAATGAACTGCTTAGCAAACTTTTTCAACTCGTCAAAATCAGATGGCAAGCTAGCATAAAATTTAACAAGATCATTGATTTCATAGAAAGAGCTTTTGAGAGTATCATTAGATTGAAGATCAATCACGTTCATTTGTAAATGAATCGGTACATCCTCAACATCACACGAATAAGGATTTGCAAAAATCTTCAGTTTGCTTGAAACTTTCTCAAAATCACAAAATCTGTCGCTAAATTGAGTTTGCAGCTGTATTAAAATATCTTTCATTTTATCACTTTTCCAATGAAAATTAATTCCAGCTTCTTCGACAGCCGTTTTACAATTCGGAAAATGATCTAACTTTTTTTCATCAATATGTTTTATAAAGAGTCTATTTTTCATTTGGAATGCCTTTACGTCTGTGTGCATATCAGAGATTAGTTTATTTTTACCTTGAAGCCTTATATTCAGCGTATTTAATTCATGAGTTATATCTGTCAAAAATCCAAGGTCTATTAACCATTGAGTATCTGTTAGCTGTGGAATAGGTTTGCCTTTTTCATTCATAAAAGTGTTGATTTCTTTTCTGAGATCAAAAAATCTTTTCAGTACTGCACCTCTGCTTAACCATCTCACCTCAGAATAATAAAGAACATCTCGATGATCTGCTTCCGTATCTGCCAGAAACTGCTGGAATTGACGATGAGTCAACCCATTTTTTCTGATGTAGTTTACAGTAGCTACCACGATGTCCATTACTTCTTTCCAAGATACGACTTTGGAACATAATGCTTCTTGGTGGATAATGCAGTGAAAAAATAGTGGGATGTTACATCCTATCTCTGCCAGTTTCGTTTTAATTCTACCTACCAAACCCTTATTTTGTCCACTCATGTTCCTGCCTCCGTCAGTTGTTACACTTACCAATTTTCCCCATGGTAATTGCATCGATTCTAGCGCTTGTCCTAAGTTACAAAACAAATCTTCCCCTGTAGTCGTTCCCTTCAAACTACATAACTGTAAAAGCTCTTCATAGACATTAAAGTTTCTATCGATTCCGCGAACAAATATTAAAAGCTGAGCAGTATCTGAAACGTCATTACTTTCGTCGGTAGCTAAAGAGAACCATTCAAATTGTTGTGCTTTTTCCCGAAGTTGCTGATATAAATTATCGCCCAAATCTTCAGTTCGCCGGGTACACGTTCTTGCAGAAAGACTTATATTTTCAAATTTCTTTTTTTGATCTGGGCACACCTCATCAGCCATAACTAAGGCACATTGTTTTATTAGTTCACTGTCGGTAAACGGTCGGCCAGACTTCGCAAGAATTTCCGCTACCCTTAAACTTGCACGTATACTCGACTCGTTACTTTGGACTTGAACCTTAAAAACATTTTGTTGGTTCTTTACTGAAGATTTGAGTGCGTTAATTTTAGTTTTTCGTGACTCACCCACTAGGCATGCAAATTTGACTTTGTGCTCGGTATCATAGTGGCGTTTGAGGTTATATTCTTTTTGCATAGCAATAGTCTTTTGGCATATTAAGCAAAGCGGTTTGCCATTGCAATTAACAAAAAAATACAAATCTGTCCATGCATCGTTAAATACCCGATTTTCTTCTATTACTTTCCTTTTTTTCGAAGCCATCATTAACTGTAACAATAAAAGCATTGCCTTGTAGTAAACATGTCACGGCGACCTACGTGAGCGATCTTACTGCGAATGCGAAGTGGCACTTAAACAACAAGCAGTCAATACCCACTATTGAAGTGGCTCATTAAATAACCAAACGCTTTGCCATGCATTTGTTTCAAATCGCTAACTTACGTAGATGGAATAAATAGGAAGGAAAATAAATAGGAATATCACACTTACCGAAATTAAAACAAAGCACACATTAAATAACTTGTTTCACTGATCACGCAACGAAGCGAGCGATTCACGGGGCGCCGGCAGCAAGACTTCGCTCACTCCACAAAATCGGAGGGAGCGGGGGGGACGGGACGCAGCGGCGATGTACTTCCGCGCTACACTCGCGCGCCGCGTCGCTCATTTGTTCGTTCGCAGGCAGAGCGAAGTGTGTATTTTTGGCGTGGGTATTTAAAAGGAGCGCTTAGTTCATTTTGATAAATTATAATAACTTATCTACAAAATATTCACGGGCCGCAAGTAGGAGGTCCGCGGGCCGCATGCGGCCCGCGGGCCGCGTGTTGCCGACCGCTGCTTTAAACGGTTAAGAAACTGGTTTTCATTGTTATTGTCGAGTGAAAATACATGTAGGGTTGCGCCTCCTGGGGCAGGTTGATTTGCGAGAGGCGAGTCAAGTGCCAGTCCTTAGTTTTTGCTATCGTCATACCATCTCACAAAGACCGTTCGAGTATATATGTGATTAGACGTGTATATGCACTTTGCCCTAGTCTGCGTAACGACTACAAAGAGCAAACTCGATGTTGCCCACACTGAAACAATATACATGCAACTGAAATGCGAAACTAACACAACATTATTCAAACTGTCTTCGTGGGATAGAAACACGAAAGGTCTCAGTGAATTAGTGTTCAATTAACGCCTTTTTATTTTTGGAATATGTCAGTCTTGAGAAAAATGCCCGACGTATATGGAAGAGGTCGTTTGGATCGTATAAAAACTCTTTGGATGTTAATAGAACTATTGTTACATAAAAGTACTGGATTAAATGTATTGACTTTTCTTCGCTTTTAGTTTTTTTTGCACTTAGATTAAAGGCTGTGTTTTTATTTTATTTTTGTAATGAATTATAATATTAACATACCCTATATCAAAGAAAAAATTAAATCCTGGATAATATGTAGATATTTCCTTGCGTCTTTTTTTCTATCTATAAGAATAAACATTATATACTTGAGCTACCTACTTAAACAAATAAATAAGGTAATTTATTTACAGTGCAAAACGATTATCTTTTAAGTCCACTATTCAAAGTATAAAAGAGGAAACAAAATCGATTAATACCTGCAATTTCTAACGCAGGATCCGTTTTATATCTTTCTAATCACTTGTTTTATAGTAAATTCTATTCTGCTGTTTGAATTTTAGTAATTTAAATAAGGAAATCCTTATTATTTTTAAACTTGTCGTGATTTTATTACATTTTAATCTGTAATTGTAAGTTTTAGTCTATATATCTTGTTCTTGTTCTATCGTAAATTAACTAATCGTAATATTTTGTGTAACTTTAAAATATTGTATTGTTGGTCAGTAATACAACTAAGAAATATGGCGTCTACTCTGAAACGACGAAAACCGAAGTGCAGTGAAAACAGCCGAATGTTCGTGTATTCCCTACAACGAAAACCTTTCGATCTGGCTCACAAATCCATTCATTCCGATCCGATTTGTTTGAAATATATTGCAACAAAAATCTTACTCCGAAGACATTTTATGTACGGTCGGTTTATCGGTCGGCCGGAAATTTCGGTGGCAGCATTTCCGAACGTACGCAACTTCGGGTGGACGAGTAAAACGTCAGAAGCTTCGAAAGTGATTGTACTCTGAACATTTTCGTATCGTTGTCAACCAGTGATGATCACAAACAATCTTTGGAAGACTTGACAAGTTTGACATTAATTGCATCAGAAAGACTTTCGGAGTGAAAAACACACGAAAATACGGATAAAACTTCATTTCTCGTACTTTCGTAATAGACGCCCAGTATTTATTTAATTTGATGATTAAATTGGCAAGAAAAAAAGCAAGTTAAAATATTTAGTATTTTTGTTGTTGTTGCATATTAATGCATCATCAAAAATCTTTAAAAATATCTAACCATGATATACTTTCAATAAAATATTGTTTTGCTAAGAACAAATAACGTTAGTATTCAAACCATCTTTAATCAAAGATATTTTTAAGCTTTAGTTTTTCGTGTCAAAAGAAAAGGAATATTTACTTTATATAACTTAAATAATTAAATCATCTATAAAACACAGCGTTGTGGAATTTTTAAAACGCTTTTTTTTTGTTTTTTTCTTAACAGTGAAGCAATTGAAGGCATTATATAATTATATTCTACAAGAAAACCAGAAAAACAATAGCTTTTACAACAACAACAACAACACCTAACAATAGCTTTGTCGACCCCGGTGGCGCAGTGGTGTAAACAGCCACCTGCTACGCTAGAGGTTCCGGATTCGAATCCCGAAGGGGCGTGACTTTGTGTTATTTGCAAGACGCTTTGTTCGCTTACCGGTCTTGGATGTTGTATTCTTATTTATTTAGTATATACCATATCGTTGCTTAGCACCTGCGATACAAGTTCTTACGATACTTACTGCAGGGCTGAGTCAATGTGTGTGTCGTGATGTGGTTATTTTTATTTATTTATTAGCTATAACGCAAGAGTGTATATAGAAGGTAGTTGTACATAGAATCAAATTATCATTGGCTGTAACCATAGTAGCTACTGTACCCATTTATTTAGACCATTGTTCTTATAAGGTGTGGTTTGTGATGACCGCTATGTGATTTCAAAACCACTATTGTGATCTAATTATAGTTTATATCGATAAATCAATCTATTTAGGTTGTCAATCAAATAGTGTTGCAATATATCGTTAGTACGAGTATGTTAGTAGTAAGTTTTTATTTATAAAAGTTAATTTAGTCCTTTTCTAAAAAAATCATCCTGGGATGTGAACCCGGAACCTTTTGCTTAACCTACAGAAAACCGTCTCAGACCTGTCTGGCTTGTGTTATTGGATACCATAAATTATATATTTTGTTAACAAATATAATTTTAATAAATTTTACAATGAAATTGATATTACATCGAAAAATGTTAACATCCCAAGTTTAAAAACCAGATGTGATGTGAAAAGGAAGTAAATATTTATTCGTTTGCTTCCTCGATGCAACTGAAATAGTCGGGGATAGGTTACATTCAAAACAAGCAGGTTTAATTATTTTTCCTCAAGAGAACCAAACAATAATCTGATATGCTCTTCTTTGAACACGAGTTTTTTTTTTCTTCGGGGCACACCCGCCACTCTGTCCCACTACTGCAGCTCCTGTTTACCAGGATCAACAGTGGCGCCCTTTGATCGAATAATCAACTAATAATGCAGCTGTGCAATCACGCATAGGCTGTTCCCGAGAAGCCGACCGGCTGTCTTGGGACCCGCAACGAACTTAATCAGAAGAAAAACGAGGTTTGACGACAGAGATATAACCGATATAAAGGTTGCCGAAGGAACGACTAGTTTTAACCTCCAACGCAAAAAGAGGACTGTAATAATTCTCTGTCTGTTTGTCCGTCTGCGGCATCATAACTCAGCTATGTTTGATTAATAACGGTTCCGCCATTCAAAAGTTGTGGGGGGTGAAATTGGGGATTATCAATCAAATGTACGCGAATGTCCAGTCGGTTTTTTTAAATTTAAGTTTTATATATGAAGTGACTCTTGAAGGTCAAGTAATATAGTAAAAAGAAGAGGGATGATCTTGTAATGTAAGTTTAGGACCTAAGGACTTAAGGAGCTGTTAAATGGAAGCAGTCCAGGATCTCCCCGGTTGAAAATACTTGGTGGTGACCTTGGTCTCGTATATATACCTAGTCAGGTCATAAATTCTGTCACATGTTTAATATAAAATAATTGAAACAAGTTTATTCATTATGTAACCATTTATATACCAAAATGAACTTAACAAAACATATATTATTGTGACACTAAAGTTTATTCAAAATGACCTCCGTGATTTTGAATACAGGCCTTCAATCTGCGCGGCCAGTCGTCTATCGCAGCACGAACGAGGTCCATGTCAATATCGGCGGCTGCCTTAATCAAGGATCTCTTGAGTGACACCAAAGTGGGATGAGGCTTTGAGCACGCCTTTTCTTCCAAGTGTTGCCATATCTTGTAATCTAACGGGTTCAAATCTGGACTGGAGGATGGCCAGTCTTCGTGCCGGATGAAGTCGATTTCACGCGCCGCCAGCCAGTCTTGTGTGCTCTTCGCTCCATGAGCTGGTACCGAATCTTGTTGGAATACCCAGTGCCTGTTATTGAACATGGTATGAGAAACAGGTTCCACAAGGTTCGTCAGGACTGTATTTTGATACACAACTGCATTCGTTTTTACACCTTTCTCACAAAAATATACCTCTGTTAAGCCCCAATAAGAAACTCCCAACCATACCATGAGGATGAAAAATGACCTCGTTGGACACGCGGAATACGTTTGCTCGCTTCTTCACTAGTGTGTGCGTACACCTTATCATTTTGTATGATGTAGCTCTCTTCTACGGTAAAATTTTTCTCATCCGAAAAAAGAATTTCCCGATATTTTTTTCCCGCGTACCGCTTCAACAAAGCGCGGCATCTCTTCAGTCTCAGGTCCATTAGACGAGCATTCAAACGATTTCCTGTTTTTCTTCGATATGCCCGAAGCCCTAAGTCTTCATTTAACATCCTTTTCACCGTGGTTCTGCTTAACTCCATCTGAAGGGCCAACAGTTTCTGCTTACGTTTGGGATTTCTTTGAATTCGCGCCTTCACAGCTTTTATCACTGCTGGAGTCCTAACAGACCGAGGGCGACCACTTCTTGACCTGTCATCTACACTAGAGTCTTCATTGTATCGTTTGATGGTACGATAAACGAATCTTTTGGTTAAATTCAAATTTTTCAGTATGTCATAAATTTGAATTGGCGCGTAACCGCAACGATGCAACGCAATAACTGCAACACGGTCTTCTTTAAGCGTCCACTCCATAATTAAAAATGAGTGAAATTCTAAAAAGTATACATTTTAATTTTCATGAACAATTCGAGATTCGAATGCAATAAACTTTTTTGTGGCCAGCATTCTAAAAGAAAAGTGTTAACTGTGTGACAATACTTATGACCTTACTGCGTATATCTATATTTAAATATGATGAGTAACATTTATATACTTTACAAAAAAAATCATATAGTCAGGTGAATAGACTAGATCGGACAAAAAATAGAATACTATACAATTTGGGGTTTATTTTCTACGTTTTCTAATTACTATAGGGAGGGCGTATTTATTTATTGCCATAATTTATCTTTAAGAATAACGATGACATATTTTTCAAGCAAAATTAACTTAGTGGATTCATCCAGCCTTACGACTTGATTCCGAAATTACTCCTTCTATATACTTTCTTGGACTTTACAGTGAGTTATTAATTATTTTTAAAGTAAGTCAATTAATTAGTTTCCAAAGAGAAAGCTTTTACTTGTACTGTGCCTGTTTTTGGTTCAGACGAAATTCAATAGTATTTCTTTGCAATAAAGTGAAATTTGAAATGCATTTGAAATGTTGAAAGGATGTTTGCTAAAAAAAATAAAGCCTTCTGATTGTGTATTTTTTTTTAACAAATAAAGTAATTTGGATTTCAAGTTTAAAAATGAAATTTAAGGATCCCCTTTGCGATATTGTTTTGATCAACATGATTTTTTTTTTTCAATGTCACATAATGAATATGCTTTCGTATAGGGGGGTATTTAAAAAGGTTAAATGTTAAATATTTTCTAGTTTCAGAATCAGTTTTATTTCTATAAGTTTTAAAAAATTTCCACAGCAAAAAGAAATTTTCTCATGTCGTGCATTATTTCAACTTTTACTTTAATTGCTCTGGTTATGGGATTTTTACAAGTTACATAGTTGTGTTTTTATTACAGTCGTAACAACTTTAACTACACTCGCTGTAGAGAAATTACCGCAACTCCTAAACTATAACGCTATGAAGTAAGTTACTATTTTATGTGATATTATAAAGTTAAGAAAACTTACATTTTATTTTTTTATTAAACATCACGGGCAAACAAGCAGACGGGTGACCTGATGGAAAGTGATGCCGCCACCTATTGACACGGTGATGGCCTTGATGTCTGGAACGCCAAGAGCACCGCCAATGCGGTGATGTAGAGATGAAGATGTTTTATCTCTCGTGCGCTTATTTACACTGGATCTCCAATCCTTCGAATCGAAACACAGCAAACTGCTTCTATTTAGTATATACCATAGCGTTACTTAGTTCCTGTGACACAAGTTCTGACGATACTTACTACAGGGCTGAGTCAATGTGTGTGTCGTGATGTGGTTATTATTATTATTATTATATAGATCTACCACCTGTCAAATTTTTCTTCCGATTGCAATAAAATATTTATTAATCGTTATTGTTTTCAAAAAGCAGCCGTAATAATACCATAATTTTTTTTTCAAATATCATTAGTATTTTCGCCAAAACAGTCTTTAATTTTATTTATTTACAAAATAGAAATTAAATACATAATGACAGACATAATTATAAGTGAATTTTATTCATACTCACAGTGTAACATTTCGTGTATTTTTTTTTTCCAAAATTTTTACAACTTAGGTAATGGAATAAAATAAAGTAATTTTTATTATAATTTATTATGCTCGTAACAGAAATGACTACTTTATTGCCTACCATATTGAAAATTAAAATTTATTTTTTAAATAATGTAGTCGTTGACTAATATCAGTTTTATGTATTTCTATGTTTTTTGGTTTTAGTTTAAAAATAAATTTATAAGTATTATTTTCATTTCATAATTTATGGATAAGATTTTTTTTTTCTTTTTCCGATAACAAGTTTGCGACATGTGAAAAAGTAGTTCGCAATTACTTAGAGAGTTGACCGATGTGGTCTTTGAATCCTATTGAATCATAAGCTGGTCGTCCCTTTCACACATACTATATTTAAACCTACCAGAAAGAGATGGATATATTTCATGAGTACGTGTTTGTGCTATATGCAAAGAGCAAGTGATAAGGTGGAAAGTCGATATGTATTTATTTAAATATACCTCGCGATTGATATTATTTATAGGCAATGTTTGAAAGTGGGCCCTCGAAGAAAGTATGAGCTACTGGTACTTACTAAGGTTTGGTTTGTGATCGGATATCACACAAAAGATTTAATCCTAAGTACCTATATTTCAAACAGAAACGTCCCATAAAACCACTAAATATTTTTTCCACGATCATTTGATCACAATCTTGTCTGCCAATGGTAAGTCAATCTTTCCAAAATGACTATTTTATCTTGAAGAGGTCCATTAATATATTCTAACGTAATATATCCCTTAGATGACGCAAAGGGCATCCTAAGTGCGTTGCCATCCCGAACGGTGTTGAGCTTCGCCCTTAATTTCAATCCAAGTCTTCCCTATAGCCTTCGCCTTCTGCAGTGACAGTCCGCCACCAAGTCTTGGGGATTTTCCACTTAGTACAAGGGTTAGTAAACCATAAAAATGGTTTGACTTTAATCATAAGCAATCTTATTGGAAAAGTCATTCGTTGCATCAAGACATAAAAAGGCTAAAGAATCGTGTTTTCTTATCCATATTACGTTTTCCCACTTTCCATATGTTTACGAGTATTTCTGTATTGAAAAGTAAAAGCCTTATATCATATTGTAAAGATTGACTGCACTGCAACATAATATAATTTAAGAAGATGGCTTAGGTCCTAATTACTCATAATGATAAGTTAATCTTTAGCTAAAAACTGCGTAAATTTTTTACTTTATTAATTGTATTTCGTGTATTTGTATTTATTCTGTTCGGTGAATATCCGAACGCCTCCCAGCTGTTAGATTTATCCGGCACAGTGTGTCTTGTAGCGTGTTGTTACAAATTAAACCTAGCTTTATTACATAGTCAATACACGATCAAAAGGTCTAAAGGCCTCAGCACACTGCTGTCTTTTCACTTGACTCGAAATGCCCTTTTCGTGAAGTACTCGTGATTAATTTTATTTTTTAATCATCTTAAACTTTTTGTCAGATCAGTAAAATTTAAAATTAGTCAAATTAAAATATTATTGTAGCTCTTATTGTGGTTATTATTTATTTTTGTGGAAACTTAAATGGTTTATGTATTAATTTTGTTATTGTTAATTTTAGTTTATTTAATTAAAATTGTTGGTTTCCCAAATAGCAATAAAATAACTTAAGTAGTTCTCCTTGTCTAAGACTGACATTTGTACAAATTTTATGCATGTGAGAGTAAACAAAGAATTATACTATGATACACTCTCATAGAAAATGGCGTTATCCACAAGTTGGTGACGATTATTAAGCTTTTGGCTGCGCGTATTGACCAATCAGTTTTCGAGTATTTTGTTCCCAAAGGAAATTGACCGTCTTGGATGTGATTTAAGAAAACTGATAAAAAGGGGACATTCCCCTGATACTAAACTTATTTTTCCGATTTATCGCAAGACGAAAGTAATTTATATTGTTATTTTGAATTCATACTTTCAATGCAAAGTCGCCGTCAAAAATTAATGTGTGAATAAAGTTTTGGAAGTGGCTCAACCCTAAATGATGGGGCTGGACCACATATTACTGGACTCATCAGAGTATGATGACCGAAGCACCAAGTCCTTAAACCCTAGAGAGGAAAAGTTTGAGAAAAATTCAAAACCTGTTACTTTATTGTTGTATAAAATTGTAGCTGTTTTCAATTACTACTGTACAATGGACATTATGTACTCTTAAATTATAATAATTTCATCGCAATTCAGTTACAGTACTTACTAATCATTAAATTATTATAAATTGAGGTGGCGATGATGGCACCCATTTTTAGAACCTATTTGATTGGTTATAAGGATATGTATAAACTATGTAAGTATGTAGTATATACGTTAAGACAGCTTGTTTTCTATTAACATGGGAATATGCATAACATTAGTCTGTGAGGCATATGCCACACCCATTTTATCTACTACATCGACCTCGGTAGCGCAGTTGTGTAACAGTCCACTGCTACGCTAGATGTTCAGGGTTCGAATTCCGGCGGGAGAGGAACTTTATGTCATTTGCAAGACGCATTGTTTCACTTACCGATCTTGGATGTTATATTCTTATCTATATAGTTTATGCGATAACGTAAGCCTGCGATACAAGATTATATTTTAGTGCAGGGCTGAGTCAATGTGTGTGTGTCGTGATTTGGTTATTATTATTATTACTAGTATTTTACTGTCACTTAATCTGACATCTTTACTGAAATTTGGAAAAAACATAAATGACAACTTACGGTGGATTCTTTTCCAAACGTCAAGCATAGTGATCTGGTTTTAGATTTTCACTATTCAAAAGGGCTTAAACAAGATTAATTGAACGAAACACTTTTTTGTCGACTTAATTGAAAGTCAGGATTCATCGAAATCCGCTTAGCGGTTCAACCCCGATTGGCTATCGGACATCCTAACATCTTAACTTTCACGTTTACAAAATTAGTAGTACAGGATTAGTAGGAATTATACAAAATTATAGCACTAATGCAAAGTGACCCTTCTAATAAATGTCGCAGTTGCTACTTAGTATAACTAACACTAATTTATTACATTTTCAACTGTGATGTTATCATTACATTGATGTCTAAAGACAGGGAAGCGTTCAGGTTAGGGGAAATAGGGTTACACTTCTGTAGAAATTTTGAATCTTGCTTATCTTTTGATTGACACTATTGTTTAATAACTTTAATATGTGTACTGTTTTTGGAAATCATTAAATTTAAGTACACCTGTCAGACAAACATCAAAAAAATCTAGTGAGTTTAGATTCATCGATCAAAACTCAGGTAAAATTATAAGAATGCAATGATTTATTTTATTCTCATTTGTTGCGCTACGCCTAAAGTTTTTCGTTGCCAAAAATGTTGTATTTTAATACGGTACTTTCAATTATTCATTAATAACATTACAAAATGTATCAGCTTGTTATGTTAAAATATTTCTTATAATTCAAAAATAACGCTGCAAAAAAAAAAATGGGTAGAACTTCGTTACAGCTTGAACTAAGAACTGAAGCACTTTCTGACCCTAATCCTGTACCTCGATGCGGCCCTGTCGTCTAGTCCATACCATGGGAGCTGGACCAGAGAGATTTTCTCTCCATTTGCATATAGAGTACACTATGTGTTGGAAATTGTATGTTAGACATGAATAGTTCAACTATGTTTTACTACACTTTATTGGAGGCAGTTTATTTATACAGAAATGTCACTCACTTGTGGATGTTTATAAAACACTGGACCGGCCTTAGCTTCACTTTAGCAATTTCTATATAAACACTCATTATTACTCCAAATTGAATTAAACCCTATAAAAACCCTATAAGCGGGATTCTCTTTAAATTTTCAGTCAAGTTTTCGATCTTTAATTATTAAATAAATTTGACAAAACACAGACATACAGGTGTTCAATGTATGTGTGAGATCGTCTGGGTTGGTACCACTCTTCTTTCTATTGCTCCCGTGAAGCAGTTCACTGTGTTTCGATTCGAAGGGTTGGACAGCCAGTGTAATTACAAGCACGAGATGTTTAACATCTTTACCTCTACATGGGCTACGCGAAGACGGTGCTCTTACCGACAGGGACATGTATCACTTTCCATCAGTTGAATCAATCGCTTGTGTGCCCATGGCGTTGTATTGAATATATAAATAAATTAAATCATATAGGTACCTACTTATTAGGTTTTATGATTTCGTTTTTTTTTTGTACACTACGCAAAACTAATGGAAAATGTTCTCTTTAAGTGTTCATTTGAAGTAAATTTAAATTTAATTCTGTATAAAATAACTTCATAAAACTACATTGTTTCATTAAACCGTTACCAGTAATATCAGAATGTCAATCAATTTGCGTTAATAGTCGGCTATGGTTTGTTGGAGTGTAAGCTTCTATTTTATACATACTTAAAATTAGCCATTTGAGTTAATGAATGCGGCTTTCTCGTTGCTACGGGAAATTGAGTCGAGTGCTGTGTCTAGACGGTTTAATAGAAGCTCTCGACATTGGCTATAAATAGGAAGGGTATCTTTCAATGCATCACGACTGCATATAACCTAAATACACAGAGTCACAATTCTAAAAAAAAAAATGGCTGCCACGTGCAGAATTGTTACCGCCTTCCAGAGTTCCACTGCCGGAAAAGCAACTTATTTTTGGCAAAACAATAGAATATGGAAGTGGTTTAAACATTTTTCCATTATATTTTGGAGCTATATGATTTTCGCAGAATTTTTTTAATTTCCGTTCAAAAGTAGTAAGTATGGTTTCGTTTCTAAAAGTTCCATTATTATAACCGATACATTATGCTATACCAATATAAACATTCAAACAGAGGACGTGGTAGCTCAGTTTGTTACGAGTCTTGGTTGTTACCGACCCGACAGGTCGGGGGTTCGAGCCTCGGGTTGCCGTAAGTTGTAGCTTCCATGTTCCTCATTGTGCCCGGATTGTGGCGACCGATTGGCAACTAGACTCACTGGGACTCGACATGAACATGCGTAATGCGCTGTTAAACACCTCTGTCTACCCCTCTCGAGGGATTCATTACGGCGTGAGATTATGTTTTACCAATATAAATGAATGATCTAAATAGTCTTCAAGACATTATTGGATGCAGGTAAACAGTTCATTACGCTTTAAATGGCTGTGTTCGTTCATTACAAGTCTTGTCTATATAAATCAACATAAAATCACCGTGAGACTTAAATGAGTCTGTTCTAAAGATAACTAGGAATGGGTAAATAAATCAATACAATATAGGTTGAATGTAGAAAGTACCAAGTACTCTCGGCCTACAGTTCTCAATTAAAAACGTCAGCCAGCATCAATCTGGTTGTGATTAAATCAGCTGCAGTGGCAGCGGATATAATAGCTACGAATCTGGTCACAGTCTCAACTGACGAGAGGATCCCGTAAACCCAGGATTATAAACCTTATAATGAGATAAACTTGAATAGAAAAGTTTTTCATTTAGTTTTGTGGTCAAAGAAAATGCCTTGACTGCTGTTGAATCTCAATTTGGAAGCTCGTTGTAATTCCGGGGAACATCCGCCGGGGATGAGTTCTAATTATCTATAGGTCATATTGGTAGTATTTTTACCAATCTATGCTCAGTACTTAGTTTCTGTCGTTAGTCAATACATACAAGCAATTATTGGTTAAGATATTGAAAAATACCTAAAAGGAATCGATTGACACCTCATTAATCAAAAACGGTTCTTTAATTTAGGCTATACGGTTGAACACTCATAAATACATACCTACATAGACTGCTAAAATCATAACGCTTGATTTCGACTGTAAAAATGGAAATCGAGTTGGCAACGAGTAAACTTATTGTTTTTTTTCTTGTAATGACAGTGATAGTTTCAAAAAGGTGATGATAATGTGACTTGATTGCGGTGCATCGGAGTGCGTGGGCAGATCATTATACCCACCTACCTATTTATGTAGATGGGCCATTGAAAGGTTCGTTGATCGATCATTCTTGATCGATGATCGAAAGGTGAACGATCGAGATACAATCAAATAGAACAAACTCGCTTTTGTTTTGCCTCGTATTCGACTTCCGTGGGTCGATTATTCGTTTCGATTTTGTTTATTGGTTCGATGTTTGGAAATCGCTGACAGTCTTTACTGTAGGATTTGTTAGATAAGTTCGTCTCCTTTTATTTGGCATCTACGATTATTCGTAGTTTTCAACGATAAATATCACATAGTTCAGATATTTTACCATAGCTTTGTGTTTGAAGAAAATAACTTTATTTATACATTAGTTTATTTATAAAGAAATATAAAAACATTGCAAGCCCTACCTTGATTCCAAGCGGTCATTATGTTCTCCTGGTAGAAGTACTCGTTTTCTTCCTCATCAGACCAAAGAACTCCTTCGATGCTGGACGTGAACTGTCCCTCTGGACCTTCCACTAGCGAGCGCCTTGACAGCTGATCATAACTCGGTGGACGAGATAAGGAACTCGTGGAAAGATCAGCCAAAGAAGACCGAAAGTTCTTCACGCTTCTGCTATCGATCGGCCGATAGTAGCGCGATCTAGCGTCTTCGGACTTAACCGAACGCAACGATCTACAATCGTAGCTCGGCCCTTCATCGATATTCGTGATATCACCGAGTGAGATTTTGAAATTATTTGTAGAAATATCCCCCAAGGGAACCTCGCATGAACGCCGTTTCATACTGGTCTTCTGCGAAGGAGTTTCGCCCGTAGCTTGCATGTGCCGGCTCACGCCCGCACTGTGCAGGAACTCGCTCGAATTGTACATTTTACTACCTAAACTAGTTTAGGAACTTTATTTTTGACTAATTTTTGGAATTATTCGTTCGTTGTCATCGTCAAGTGTGGTGGATCTGAAACAAAATAAAAATATTAATTTAATGAAACTAGTGACATCTAGTAATTTTTACTGGAACTATTACGAGAATGAGAGAAGTTTTCTAGTGGATGAATTGTTATATGTTTGGCTACAACGTCTCAAACTAGTTTGAACTGGCGATCAAAGATGGCGTTTTACCAGACGTCGGCCTTTAAAATTATTTTAACTAGGGATTTCATTTTCTGATTTAATTGATATATTGAAAATAATAATAAAAGTCAGTGTGTCAAATAAAATGTTATACTAGGTTTGGTAGCTTAGGTAGGCTTTAGGTAGGTTGGGTAGGTTTTTATATGTTGTTCGATGGGTTTGCCTATCAAATTTACAAAAAGTTTGTCTTTATATTGGATTTTTTTCTGTAATCTTTTTACCTCTGAAAATTCTTTTAAAATAAAGAAATTCCTGAACTGAGCTATACTTCAGTTCAGGAATTTCTTACCTATCTAGTTATCCTCCAATTAGAGTTGAGCTTGCTCCCTAAACTAACCCATTGTTCGCTACTGTGTAATCTCAGTACCTTCTAGCGATTAATAATACAAAACCTCGATAGCTGAAACTTCTGAAATAGTATAGGTTGAGTAAAACCGCTATTGTTTTGGGTACTCAATCGAATAGAATCAATCTTTGACTTGCTCATTCATTAATGAACAACTCCTAGCACTGTAGACAAGCTCGTGTGAAGTACTTATTGAAGTAATCAGTTTATCTTAGATTTTTTTTAAGAAGATGATTATTATTAAAAGAAAAGGTATGCAGAGTTTTTCTGTTGATATCCATGTGTGTGTGAATCTTATGAAATAGAAGTACAGTAATTAATTATCCATACAAAAAGTTCAATTAAAATGCCTTATTAATTAAAATAGTTCATTTACTTGATAAAATAACCTAAAAATTAAAACGATCCGACTTCCGCCCAAGCGTAGTCAAATTATAAATTCTAGAGGAATCTATTTTGCAATTCTTTTGGTTCAATGGTCAGGAGTGGTCGACCCCAGTTTCATTTCCTCTGTACCCTAGCCAATAACCAGTTTAGGGTTCCGCGGTTAGGGAAAATCAGTTTGGTCACGTCTGATGTTCTAGTAATTATGGGAATTTGATTTAGTCGGAGTTCGTATTATTTGAAATCAACTCTATGTTTGATGGTGCATGAGTTATATTTGATTGATCAGTGGCTTGATTTTAGTTTTTATTTATTTGGTACAAAAACTGAATACAAAACAGTTTTATTCATAGGGTTTCCATACAATCATTACTTATGACTAAATTGTATTACACTTTTATACACTAAATAATCTATATACCTGATAAAACATAAGCAAGTTTTTTAAAATATAAAACAGTACATAATAAGATTAATTTTAAACGATTGCTTATTTCAATCTCAAACTTACTTTTCTTATAATATACATCTAACTTTCTATTTGACTTGATTTCTTTGAGACGTTGTTATAGGTAGGTACGGCACATAGGTACGATGGGATTTTAGTACGATCTGCCATTTTTAGACTAGAAGTGAAAAGTTCGTGTTTTTTTGTCCTCTCTTTTTTTATTTAATAAAAATAGGATAGTTTGTTTACTATGCATGCTGTGTTCACCTATAAGTAATTATGCATTATTTGTTACTGTATTTGTAGGGTTAAATTTATTTAATGTTTTAATGTAATAGTTTTTTGTGAGCCTAATTAATTAATAAATAAAAGGTGGCGGGTGAACGACTTCCATAATAGGTGTTAATATTTTATTTCGTTTTTAATCTTTACTATTCCAATCCCGTCACATCTTTATCGTTGATTTATATACTAATCTCTTTGTTCATGATTAAAAGAAAAACGTGTTAAAAGGTAAAATTGGCGGTAAAATTGTTTTTTAGTCTGAGATTGGTTGCAAATACTGTTGTTCTTTAAATAAACTGTATTCATACGCTTTAATAGTCTACCTGCCCACGACTGATAAATAAATGATATTTTTTTCTTAGAGAAAAATAAAGTACACAATGCAATAGTGAAATAGTCACTTGTTACAAAACCTCGGTATCGCAATCGGTTAATACTACGAAGAGGAAAAATCGGCCCGATTGTCGGTTCTACAAAAACTCAGTTGTAGGCGTAGAGTAGCTCATTGTTATAAATGCTTAATTATTTTATTAATTTTGTTTATTTATTTTTGTACACCAACATCATACATAAAATACATTTAAATATGGACAGTCACAATGTTATATCCAGATATATATATATATATCACGCAAGGTCAAAACAAAAAGTTTATAAAAGTATAGAAAAAAATTCAAAAGTGCGACGGAACACCAGGATGTTTTCCAGTTCGTTCTAACCCTTAGGGTTTTTTACTAAAAGGAAATGATATCCCGAGTGCGGCTAACAGGACGTCCAAGTTTAATTTCCTGTCAGATATAGCTAGGTATAGTGGATAAGTCAATTCATATCCTTGAAATTCAAATGTTATCTACGTAATTGTTTTATAGAAATCCTTTCCAACTAAAAATAGGCATGCGGCTTTATATTTTCTCAAAAAAAAATAGTATCATATAGAAGGGTTTTTTAAGGGAAGGCTTTTTTAGTTTTAATTAGAAACATGGTGTTGGACAAAATATGAGGCAAAGCTACATTAAATAAAACCGGATATTCTCTAAGCTGGTAAGTAAATATGTCAACCACTTCATATATGAATTTAGGTCATGCAAAGATTATTTATAAGCTGGTAGTATCAGTAAGCCTGGAGTGAGTGTAGGCATAAGTATATAAGTAGATATCCTACAACATATTATTGAGATTTATCGTGGAGACATAACGTAAAATGGTCAAAGCACAGAATAACTAATAGTACCATATAGTCAAAAACTATGCACTGTTATTTTTTTTTGAAAAATTACAATTGTTTTACAAAACAAATAAGAGCAAAATTCCAAATCAACCTATACTAATACAAAACAATACAATTCGAGTAAAATTACAAGACATGTGAAGGAACTTACTACAATGAGTTGTAATTTTGGAACCTTTATGTATTGTAATACCCTACACGTATTGTAATTATTCCTAACCGTTGGTGAATTTCCAATGAAATGTTGTAAATTTACCAGAATTGTTCGTAATTCGATTTACAATACTTTTTTGTGATATTACGGAAAAATGTTGAAACTCAAATTAGTATGAAGTCATTGAATTTACAAATGATTTTATTATTTTTGTAACACAAATTAAAAAATTGCATTACGTATTGTGTTTCTACCAAAAAATTTTATTTTTCAAACAAAATGATTTGAAATTACAAAAATTGCTTGTAAGTTGATTTGCAATACTTTTTTATAAAATTACTATGAAATTACTTAAAATTTATCAATAATTTTATTATTTTTATAACGCGAATTAGAAATTGCATCATACATTGTAATTCTACTAAAAATGTGTATTTCTCTCTGACGTATAGTAAATTTTCAAACCGTTAATTAGTTTCGAATCATGATTCGTGTACGAATCTTTTGCAAAAGGTTCTGAAAGTCACAAAATCTATTACGCAGTATAATTTTCGATAGCTTAACATAATATTTTGCATGAATTCTTAGCAGTCCAATATTCATGTTGAAAGTTTTGAGACTTAGACAGAACTTTTATATATGACGTTATATTTTAAGCTCAGATGTTTCCCGATATATATATTTTCCGATAACCATTTGCTATATTTTTAAAAAATGTTTTGTAATTTTTGTAAACTAAGTTGAAATTAATTTTGTAGTAAATTTACAATAAATCATTTTAAAATCAAAAACCATTTTCAACAGAATTTGTTTGGTAAAATTACAATATTCGTCTTTTAATTTCGCTAAGCGAATTTCCAATAGCCGTTTGGTATATTTTTAAAAATGTTTTGTAATTTTTCGAAATTGAGTTGGAATAAATTGTATAGTAAATTTAAAAAACGGAATTATAGTATTCCATTCTTGTTGTGCGTAAAAACTTGCATTTTTTTTTTGTAAAATTACTACATAATTTTTTTACAGTGTACTAAGTCATTCGGGTTCATTATATCAGGTGGTGTTACTTTTTCAATATCATTTCGTGATCCTTGTATCGTGATATTACAATAGTTTCGCAATACCGTATATACCATCTATTTTTTAAGTGATACTGAGTCGCGATACAGTGTATCGCGTGATAATATTGACAGCGTAATCCCGGTGTTCGGTTTGAAAAGGCTTTGGAGCTTGGTTATAATAACTTTATTGTTAAGTTATAGTTAATAATAACATATAATATAGTAAATATATAATTTATTCAAGTTAAATTTCATAAATGGATACGTGACGTTGCTTTTGTATAACAAACATAAACGTGTTTTTATCTTTTTTAATTTGTAAATACTAGCTGACCCGGCAAACGTTGTTTTGCCATATAAATTACACTTAAAAAAAATAGAAAAAAAAATAGATGTTGGCCGATTCTCAGACCTACTGAATATGCTCACAAAATTTCATGAGAATCGGTCAAGCCGTTTCGGAGGAGTACGGGAACGAACATTGTGACACGAGAATTTTATATATAAGATAAGATTATAGTTATCATAGGATTGTTAACCTATCAACTAAAATTAAAAAAAATTGGCGCAATGTTAATTAATCAATCTTCAATAGTACCAATATATTCAAATAACATTATCTATAGGATAGTGGTCAATCCATTACTATTATTAATTATTAATTTTCTAAATAAGTCCTGTACAGTTGTGGGGACGACAATGCTTGTTTTAAATATTCTCAAGTAAAGCATTCCCTTTGTTTTGCACTAAACGGACTGTAATAATGTTAAAAGCAGTATTATCTCGTTTGACAGTCAGCCAATCAAACGCAGCGTGTAACTTTGACCGTGCGCTGTCACCGCAGAATTAGATTGCTGGCTGATAGGCTGCTGGGGGACGCGGGAAATGCGTTCGAAATTTGAGTGAATCTTTTTTTTAAGGAAAGCAAAGGTTTATTTGGTATACTGCAAGATTGACAATAATGGACCTTTTTATATGTTAAGTCGAATTTCCATGTGTACTGATTGTCTAAAGATACTTGCTACACATTAACAGCCACTTACCAAAACCCTCAAAATCTGGTAAGTAAATAAAGGAACCCAATAAATTATAACAACAGGCGAAATTATATTAACGATTTATTGTATTTGTTTACTATCTAGTTAAAAATAATAGTGTGCTGTTAATTTTTCTACTGTACCAGGAATAAAAATAAGTAAATTAAGGTTTTAAAGAAAAAAAATACTAAGTCACAATTTTTATTAATAATATATAAATCGTCGCAGTTGGATAAAAATTATTTGATGAAATTAAAAGATGCAGTCCAGTCCACATTCTCAAACTTTTGAATAATTGTTATAAAACAAATCTTCAGTGTACGCAACAATATGACCACGGAAAATTTTGGACACGTTTATGTACCTTTATGATTATATACATGTATGTTTTATGTGTTACTTATGTTATATAAATCCTAACCGCTTCGCTTCACATGAAGGTAATGCCTCAGTTTATGGAGGTTAACTTCGTTTGTCGAAGTTTACTGTACTTAGTGAAACTGTGACTGTTTTATATGAATATTCCATAAAGAACACGCTGAATTTTAGAAAGGTTTACGTACCGTAACTTTTACGACAAATAAAATTTTAATTCCATTCTGTTTCGGCTTTGCCGGGTTTAAAAATTATATGGCGCCCGCGTAGTTTTTTTTTGGTTGACTTAATAAAAATGTTTTGTATTTTGCACTGGGAGTTAATCCAGTTTTAGCTTAGTAGCTTAGGGTTGGTTAATTTTTAAGCTAGAGAAATATCAAAAAGCTCACCTGATGCTAGGCAGTTAACTTAATTACTTTTAATGAATTATAAAGCTTGGAATATTAAAGACTATGCCTTTGCTACCGATTTTGCATCTTTTATAACCTGAGCAATTGAATTTAATTTATGCTAGTAATTTAATATGTCGTAAGTCTTTTCATACGTTCTTTAAACTACTTATACAAGGAATTTTATTAAAACTTTAAATCCACCGAGCATCCTTACAACTCTTTTAAAGTGCACTTTAAACTTTTTGTAACCTCCCACAGAGAAGCCCATTAAATAAGAATTTAAGTAATAAATAACCCTAGTTTTCAGTATAAATCAAGCCTTTCAGGTATTCTAGAGACGCGCGATTAAATTGGAAAGTTCTATAAATTAAAAGCAAGCAAATAATGAAGTAGTCGGGCGAGGTTACAGGGAAATACTCTGACTTATTGTCGGACATAAATTAACGTAAGTTTTGACAGAAAATTTCGGGTCGGGTTTGATCTAGGGAGTTAGAGATGATGGAATCGACAAACAAACATTGTTCAAGCTCGGCCAAAAAAGTCAAGTTTTTGTAAAAAAATGCCTCAATAACAAAAAATTCAAGATTCCTCGTTACAAATAAAACAAATAATAGAAAAAAGTAGGACCATAAGAAAATAGCATTCACAAAATGAAAGACACAATATGAACAGTAACAATCACATCAATACAACAGAACAGTCAGAATCAATCAATCGATTCTTATTTTATGGCGACTATCGTATTGGCCGACAACTAAGCCAATGTCACGTGATGCAGAACAGTCGGTCAGTGGAACAGACTGGAGTCAGCAGTCATTTACGCAGGACTTGACTGAAGATGAGGTATTTAAGTAGAACTATTGCCATCAAACTTTCGCTTCAGCGTCAACCCTAGGTCTCGATAAGGGTAGAGCGAGATCATGTTTTGACGCCCTTTAGTGTCTGGCGACTATTTAAAGGTTTTCTTTTTATTTTTGTGGAATAAAAATTAATACACATAGAGAAACTGTATTCTTCGGCGCCCTTTAGTACCTCAGTAAGTAACGAGCTTTTTAGCCAAATTATTTTTTTAGATATGGTGCCCTTTATTTTGCATTTTGGCACCCCTTTGCCTAAGGCTCCACTCGCTCTACCTTCGAGCCTTGAAAGTAACTAGTATTTTTAGAAAAAGAAGAAATAATATCAAAAAAAAAAGAATAAAAGTAAACTACCTTTTTACTTTTATTATTTTTATAACACAACTCAAAAAATCTATGTTTCTTTTGTTGTTGTAATATTATGATTAACACTCCTTAATATTGAAGTCAATTAATAAGTCAATTATAGTTTCAATGCCACATCCAGTTTGAAAACTCGAGATCACTGACGAAAGAAGTGAACAATTGAAAGCTCAGTATGCGAGAGTCGGACCAAGCGACAAATTTAACTTCGGAGGCCTAAACATGCCCGAAATTTAGGCTTCGGCTTTAGATCTTTAATCTAAAACAACCCTGTAGGGTTACTATTGTGATATTCGAATTGTAAATAACCTACAAGTTGTGGGTATAGGGAATAGTCGTAAATTATGTGCTTTTGTGACCTTTACCACGGCGTACGACTTAAAACTTTTTGCATTTCTTCCATCAAGTTATTACTAAAGAGCAATGGAAATAAATGTACTTCATCCAACGGAGCTTACTTCGATTTCCCCTTGAAAGTACAGTTAGCAAAGAAATCGTTATTCCTGTTAAAACTTACGCTCAAAAGTAAAGTTTTTAATTTCGTAATATTTGTATTCAAAAAAGTAGAATAAGTATTTTACGTGGTTGGAAAATACAACTCTAATAGCTTTTTAAGCGTTATTGAATTTCAGTTTTAATCTATTATATGCCATATAAGTATGCATATTTTGTTATAAGTGCCAAAACGTCACAAGGCAGCTACCACATTTATGTGAATTTGAACTGCCGTTCCAAGGTAGTTTGTGCAATAGTGTAATAAGCCGACAGCTACACTAGAGGTTCTTGGATCTCAGAATCCCGGCGGGCTTCTTTGCAAGAAGCAATGTTTCGCTCACAGGTCTTGGATGTAGTATTCTTATCTATGTAGTTTATACCGTATCGTTGCTTAGTTCCTGTGACAAGTTCTTACAATACTTACTGCAGGGTTGAGTAAATCTGTGTGTCGTGATGTGGTTTATTATTATTACGTTCGAGTTTTAAAAACAGAAAACAATGAACGTAGAATATAGTATTTTTTTATTTTTAGAAGTCTTAATTTAAAATTACTTAATAACGAATTCGAACATATAGCAGAGTTAAAGCTCAAAATCCTAATTAACCTCAAACTTAAAACTTCGAACTTTAAAAAACAACTTTTTTTGCTGTCAGTACATCAGTAACAGGGTAGTTTTTTCTTTCTTATAATATTGCAACTGGTAAAGGCAAGCGTCGTTTATTGGCTGGGATTTTAACGGTTTTTATTTACAGTTCAGAAGTTTAACGATTTTCAAGTAAATAGTTTAGTCTGGGACTCGGTGAGCGATTAACGGATTTGTTTAATAGAAAACGACGAGTCAAAGGAAATTACTTATAAATAGAACGTTTTTCCAAGTGCACTTTTAATGTTATAAAGATTTGGATACTGTTGTCCATAGATTCGAATACATGTTAATATACAAATGTCATACAAGATACGAACAGCGAAGACATGCAGCTATATAATATAGATGGTAAATTCAGGTATGGCATAGTATTTAATTTTAATACATGTCACATACACAGTAGTACCTATAGCTTCTACTCACTTATCAATGTTTCGTCTAACCCATAATTACTGTTAAATAAATATATAAACCTTATTGTAGTGTATATGTTATAGTAATTGAATAGGTTTATTTACAGGTGGTAGATCTACGTGCGAGATCATCTGGGTTGGTACCACCCTCCTTTCTATTATTGCCGTGAAGCAGTCCGTTGTGTTTCGGTTCGAAGGATTGGAGAGCCAGTGTAATCCGATGATTTCGCCGGCGCTCCAGTGCACGAGAGGTATAACATCTTTTACTCTACATGGGCAACGCTTAGAAGGTGATCTTGGTGTTTCACGACATCAGGGGTATCGTCGTGTTAATAGGCGGCGGTATTAATTTCCATCAGGTGAACCGATAGCTTGTTTGATATTGAACACTTATTTCTTCACTTAGATATTCTACTATTAAAGTTCTATGCACTGAGTACGCGACATATCTTTCTCTGTTAGTTATCTTTTTACACGCTAATAGCCTAGCTATTTCCAATGGCAAATAACAGTCAACGTGAGCTTCGAGAAAGAAAATGCAAGATGGCGGTCTAGAAATACCGAGCACCTAACCCGATTGCGTGGAAGAATAAACCTTAAGTAGTTGTCTTAAAGCACAAAAGCGTAGTTCATCTGTGGCTGGTTGTACAGGGAATTGGAGGGAAAAAGGAATGCCTTTGGAGAAATTCTCAGAGCATACGGGTTTACAGTAATCCTAGACGCATAGAATAATCCTTTGAGCCAAGTCTTATGTCCCTAGATTCTGAATTGAAAGGAAATTGAAAATTTTAGCTACAGTTATTTTTTGACGAACCATGTTGTATTTATTTCAGCTCTGTCGGCGCTGGCCCCTTTTCTAAGTACACAACAACAAAAACAATTTTGTTTTATTATTTATTTACCAATTACTAAATGCAAAATGCTTTGTAATGCCACTTAACATTAACCACTTCCCTTTTTGGTATGTATGTAGTTGTTGTTTGGTGTGTAGAATATCATTACCAAAAACTTGACATAGAATTTGCTGTCTTGGTAAATAAAGTATTGTGAGATTTGTTTTGCTCCCATAATCCAAACTACTAGAGAACTAATTAAAGGAGCGGACATTTCACCTAATAGAAAGTGATACCGCCGCCTATTGACACGACGATGCCATTGATGTCTGGAACGCCAAGAGCATCGCTAATGCATTTGTACATACTCGTATGTATCGTTACGTACAACATAATAATAACAATAATAATTTGATTTGCTTTTTGTTTATTTTAACATAAACAGGCAAAGTGAAACATTAAAGTTGTAGACATGTTTCTCATTAAAATAATACACTACCTGACTATTAATATCCAAATTGGAAGGTCTTATCCATCTGTGTTATCAGCCTTTCTGTTGTGTTTATTTTTACTATTTAAAAGCTAGTTTATTCAAGATGGTTCTAAGTGTGTTTGATTAAGATCAGACGCTTAATTGTAAAGAAAATGGTAAGAAACAGAAGTATCTTCTGCTTTTCGCTTGTCCTTCACCTTATTTTGTTGTTTGTCGTATAATATTTTATACTCAAGTCTATATTCGAGTGACTAACATTCTTTGTAATTATTACGTATTTTATAGCACTGAGATGGCCAACTAGCGTACTGCCTGCCTGGTGGTTAGCAGTCACCGTAGCCTAGGGACGTTTGTAATACCAGGGGCACCTGCACGCGCTGCCGACCCTGTAAATGCCTTTTAATGCCCTTCTTGAACCCATGTTGTAGTCACTGGAGAACCCTTAATGTCATAGAATATTTAAAAATGTTTTTAGGAAAGTGTTTTACCGACTTGAATTTGTCATAACAAACCTAAAAAGAAGGTGGCCTTTTTCTTATTATATGACTCAGCTCTTTCGTAGGAGAAACTAATAAAGTGTTAGTACTTTGGAAGTATTTTTATAGTTATCATAGTCTTATCTAATGATGTTAGAGCCAGTGAGAGCTGGTCACAAGGGTTTTTGTCCGAAGTCTCTGGAAAGTCTGAAGTCTGATCTCTTCGCTAAGAGCATTAGGTACACTTGTGACTTATTGGCTTTTTCTTAGCTTTTCGCGTTTGTACAACTTTTTTCATATAAGTCTAAAACTCTTTAGGGTATGTATACTTTGGATGGTTACGTTAAAGTTTTATTATTACCGTTTGTTAGATATATAGTCATATCATTTATAATATTTAAGAATTTGTTTTAGGTTAGAATCAATTCCAAAATCTGACTGCTAAACGAAAGCTGAATGAGCGTGTATTTAAAAAATTTGAATAATGAGCGATTATTACTATTAATTTAATTTTTCAAATATGTTATTAATATTTATGAAAATAATGATTAGAGATAATAATAGACAAAGAAAAAAAAGCAAAAATTCAACGATATACCCATTTAATATTTTCAACGTTTTATATTTAATTAAAATGACAAAGATCTAAGACTAAGATCAGAAACACTTAAATTTTGTTTTCAAAATAAATAACAATTTTAATAAATAAATTTGTATGAACAAATAAATCTTAAAATGTGTCAAATGCAAAACTATTACCGACTAGATCTGGAACTGACAGGAGTGGTACCAGCAAACAAAGCAAACGCTAAAACTGAAATGGAATTGAAAATTGAACGATTCACCTGATTTCGCTTTGCCGAATGTTAATATTATTAAAAACTAAAAATAATAAACATTTTGAATAAACCACAACAACGTATTTAATCTGAAAATTTATTCTGGAAACTTGTATAAAGGGGAAAGAACTTTACTGAAAGTTTTTCTGCGAAATCAAAAAATTGTGATGATTTTATTCAATTTTTCGATCACATTTCAAGCCTCTTCTGTTACTTATGCTTGCAATGGAAAGCATAAAACTGGAGTGTTTTATATAAGAGGTCGAGTTCTGACTTTTTCAGATAGGGAGATATTACGAAACAGTCTCCATGGTAACTTTACATCACCATGGTTAGCCTTTAGCCACTTTAGTTGTAGGTACACAAAAGTAATATTGGTTCCAGGATACATATATCCGTTGAATTAATTTCCTTCTCAAGAAAAAACCGGTTTGATCCAGATAAAATAGGCAAACTTGGCTTGTATGTTAAACGATTTATTTCACACTTTATATTATTGCTAAAATTACTACAAATCTAGAGTTTTCGCGATATGTTCGCGAAACAAATATGCTAATCATCCTAGTCGAAAGTCTTTTAGGGTTTTAGGGTTCTGTACCCAAAGGGTAAAAAACGGGAGCCTATTACTATGACTCCGCTGTCCGTCCGTCCGTCTGTCAGCGGGCTGTATCTCATGAACTATAATAGCTATATTATCAAAATTTTTAGGGTGTCTATTTTTATTAACAAATACTAAAAACATTAATACATTAAAAATTAAAGGGCTTCCATATAAGAAACGTGATTTTTTGTTTCTTCAAGAAATTATCTAAAAATACATAATGTCTTACTATCAAGAGGGTATGGAACCCATCATGTGGGATTCCGACTCACACTTGACCGATTTTTTTTAGATAATCCCCTTTTAATAAGTAATTCTCCTGGGATTACAAACACATCCAGACTGTTTAACAGTTTATCTATAGATATTGAACAACTCCGTTCAACTTTAATGTTTCAACTATTTTTCGTACGTTTTCATAAAACGTGACGTTGCATAATATTCCGTCTGAGACATTAGAATTTCCTAGCATTATTTAACACGAACGTGCATTAAGTATATCGTGTCCAAGCATAGTTCAATCATTCCACCTCACAAAGAAATTTCGGCTGTTGTTGTGTTTAGCGGTGTACATACACATTGTTCTAGTGTGCTTATCGTCTTTACTGAGCGAACTCGAAATTACGCACACTGAAACATGTGTATATACACGCCTCACGGGACTAACACAACCGTAGTCAGACCGTCATCGGGAGATAGAATTGATTTGTTTCTCTCAAGTCGACGCGTACAAAGATGAGTTGGGCTTTTATAAAATTAGAAAAAATCTGATATTTTCAAAATACGGAACACAACACACACAAACACAGAACACACGCGACACAAGATTCTTTCTTACTGCAGGGCTGAGTCACTATGTCGTGATGTGTTTTATCATAATTATTATAATTTGGGAGCTTGTGTCACTTGAATTTTGTTAACGATGATTTTGTTAACTAATGAAAACCTTTAAAATATGTTACGATTTATTTTTGAAATATCTATTAATAAATCACAGACTGACTTTTATGCAAAATGCTTCAGACTCAAAAATAAGTAAAACGGACGCAGACGAGTTATTAAAATATTTTGCTTAAAATGAACCGCAGTAAAAAGCAATTTTTGTATCTAATGAAATCATATTAACTGCTCAGCAGCTCATATACTGCGAAAGTAATGACAGGGCTGTAATTAGGTGACCTTTCAGAGGGGCCATTTCAATTTCAATCAGATTTGTTAGTGTAGTACGAAGTGTGTAGCAAATTATTAAATTATGTCCATAATTTTTGGAAAATAAGTATCTTTAAATTATGTTTCGTAATCGAATCACTAATAATTAAAATGGAAAATGTTCAATTTTGAAACAAACATTTTAATTTTAAGTAGAAATGTAAAGAATAAAATCTGTTCACTTTTCACCTATAAATTTATTTTATAAAACAGAATTGCTAAGGATATTCACCTTATATTGTAATAACTCTTTGTCCATGTGGATATTAAATATGTAGTGCACATACTTTTTCAGTTACCATTTAGACTGAAGATTTTAATAAATCAATTATCCAATTTAAAACAATGCCCTTCATGGAATTTACTCTGTAAAAATTATGCGTGTTCATACTTATATAAAATAAAATGGTTGATTTTCGGACCGCCTCCGTTTTTCTCTCTCCGCTAAAAAAGGGGCCCAAATGCTCAGTCCGTCCCTGTTTTCAGTGGGGATTAAACCGAGTCCCGTTAAATTAGATCTGGCTTACTTCATTAACTTGCG
This sequence comes from Choreutis nemorana, assembly GCA_949316135.1. Taxonomy (NCBI): domain Eukaryota; kingdom Metazoa; phylum Arthropoda; class Insecta; order Lepidoptera; family Choreutidae; genus Choreutis; species Choreutis nemorana. The sequence continues at coordinate 2,203,282 of OX438609.1, forward strand.
GGGATCTGTTATTTATTATGTCATTTTCAGCTTTAATACGTCCTGATTTAGAAACTAGAATTATAATTTGTGATCACTGTGGACAAAGATAGGATGACCCGAGGGTATTGTGATGATTCCGATTATGAATTAGTTAGGATTTAGGAGGCTTGTTCAGCCAACTTAGGCTTATTTATATTTTCTTTATTTTTTTACTGATGTAACCACGTCTAATCTTATAAATTTTAATTTAAAGATGAAATATATCAGTAGTCAAAATAGTAACACAGTTTTCGGAGTTTAACAAAGCGTTTATAAATATTAATAATAAACCACATCAACAACACACACATTGACTCGAGTCAATATCGTAAGAACTTGTGTCACAGGAACTAATCAACAATGTGGCATAAACTACATATTTAAGAATACTACCTCCAATACCTTTTAAGAAATTATTAGTGACGACCTCGGTGACGCAGTGGTGTTAACAGCCGACTGCTACGCTAGAGGTTCCGGGTTCGAATCCCGGCGGGGGCGGGACTTTGTGTTATTTGCAAGACGCATTGTTTCGCTTACCGGTCTTGGATGTTGTATTCTTATTTATTTATTATATACCATATCGTTGCTTAGAACCTGCGATACAAGTTCTTACTATACACTGCACTATATATAATATTGTGCAGGGCTGAGTCAATGTGTGTGTCGTGTTGTGGTTATTTATTTATTTATTAGTTGGTTCCGTTTTAATTTATAAATAAGTTGAAATCTAATGGTAAACAGTACCATTTTTAATTTAGAGAATTAAATCATTCGTGCAATGTAATAGTAGAAATATCTATTTTTATGGACAGTGCTTTCTATTCTGTTTGAAGCGGTTCAGAACGTTGATTTAAAATCCAATTAAGTTTGAATGCAATCAATTATCCTTTGGTACGGTTTGCATTGAAATGGTTTCCATGTTAGAGAACTGTATTTATAATTTTACTTACTGTGTGTATTTATTCGTTCTAAACCGTTGGTGTAGGAATTCAGCTAAACTAAAAAAAAAAAAAAAATAAGATAAACCTATCATAACAATAACTTTCAAATATCTCACAATATACCAATAATAATAATAATAAACCATATCCACTTAGCTCTGCAGTAAGTTTCGTAAGAACTTGTGTCGCAGGTGCTAAGCAACGATATGGTATAAACTACGTAGATAAGAATACTACATCCGGGACCGGTAAGCGAAACAATGCGTCTTGCAAATAACACAAAGTGCTGCCCCCGCCGGGATTCGAACCCAGAACCTCTAGCGTAGCAGTCGGCTGTTTACACCACTGCACCACAGGGATCGTCAAACCAAGGATCAGTAGAATTAAAAAGGCCCGCATTCTTGAAAGCATTTTTTAATTTGAAGCAAAAGTAGAAAATATACTTCTGATATTAGACGTAAAAGCAATTCACCTTGAAGGGACCATTTTACGAACCTCCATAGAAAAGTGTCAGATACGCGAATTGCAAAAGTTTGTGTTTTGAAAGTATAATATGACGAATGACGTTTCCATTTTCAAGATTCGGCTAAGAGCGATGACTTTACAGTCACACACAAATACTGAAATACCTAAGAAACAAGTGATTTTGTGAATCAACACCAAGCAAACAAACAAGAAGTTCATTGACATTGAAAAAAATAGTATAATAATATTACTTTAAGAAAATAATTTAATAGAAATTAGTACACATGAGGAAACCTAAAGAAGCTCGTAGTTGAAAAGCTTCGAGCTAATCACCTACTTTGGTATGGGCATGTGATATATAGGGATGGAGGGCACGTGACAAAGAGAATATTAAGTATGGTACTGTTTGTATGGAAGGTTGTAAGGGTAGCCCTGAAACACAGGATAGAAAGACCTAAGTCATCAGATGTAAAAAAAACAGGTATAGAAGAAAATAACTTGCTGAGTCTACCTTAGGTAAATGAAAGAAATGATTTACCTATGTAGACATGCATGATCTTTGGACAAAAAAAACTGATGATAAAATAACTTTTGCTGTTGACCGTACCTTCGTTGCCATGGTTACCGACTAGTATTAATGTATCAAGTTGTAATTTGAATTGGAGACCAACAGAGCCGTCTGTACCTTCAATTACACCATTCAAAATAAAGCCTAGAAAATTCAACTGTAGGAATATACCTGTTACTGCTTGTTTTACTCAAATACATTTTCACTACTGACCTTTTCTAAATGTATGCTCAGTTCCTGTTTAAAATAAATATATCGGACAGTTTTGTACCCGATATATAGCGCTTTTGTTAGTACCTGTCACGTTGGAAACGGGGGTAGATGGCTATTTGAAAATAAAAACAATATTGTCTTCTTGAATAGATAAGAGAAAAGTGTCTCGTAATTTATAATTTGGTTTTTGTTTTATTTGTATAAAGCGTAGGCTTCGTAAGGTTAATCCCTATAACTCAGTATTTAGTAAAGGGCCAAATACCTTGGGACCAGCACAAATTGTGGTGGGACTAATTGCCTAGCTGTGGTCTCTATCACCTACGATTAAGTTAGATTTAAACTTAGCTCATTATTTAGATAAAAGGACCAACGGACGGATTAGATAGATAAATGTTATATGGGTGACGATTAGTGAAAAGAAAATTACTGGCAACTTTTCATCTTTTGTGTTGAAACCTTTTTATCAATACTAATGTAATAAACAGTATTTTTTTTTTGTATTATTGTATGAAATCTTCAAAAAGAGCCACCCGATTTATTAAATTTTCACTAATATTTATGGATAACAACAAAATTAACGTAGACCAAGTCGCGGGTAAAATCTTACACATAATAAAAAAGCATATCACTTGTTTAACAAATTTCGGGGCACAACCGCCAATCTCTCCCACCATTGCAACTCCTGTTAACCAGGATCAATAGTGGCGTCCTTATAATCAAAGAATAATGCAGCTGTGCAATGACGCACAACCGGACACCCTACGGGCTGTCTTGGGACCCACAACGAACTTAATCAGAAGAAATAGGAGGTAGTAAGAAACCGATTTCAGACTTCCCTCCCAGCAAAGCGGAAACAGCAATTGAAATGGCCCAGAGGCAAAAATAAGGAGAAAGGGACTGCAGTCAGGAGACGCCTGACCCTCAAAACACTATAATGCCACTAACTAACAGGGGTACATTTAATACTAACCCAAATGTTATACCAGTAATATTGGTGGCATAATTTTTAAAAGGACATACGTTTTTATTTAACAATTACAAGATCAACTTTTTTTTTAATTTGATTTACTAAAAACCTCTTCTACCTAAAAACAAATATCAAACAGAAGATTCTTTTTCCCGACCCTTTTAAAAAGAAATTAATACAGTTCATATTTTTGTACAAAATTTTCAACCTAAAATATCATTGTCAAGATGTGTCGTATAAAATGCTGTGAAGGTTGAACGTTGCAGATGCATTAACAAAATTACCAAAGTTTATTTAGTCCGCATACGGGATTCCAGAGAATATTCTATTTTCAAATATTTTGCTCAACTAATTTTACGAAAGAGGTTAAATAACAAATTTTTCTCTTGTTTCCTGGAGTAAATAAGGTTACTTAGTTGCTCCTATTGGAAAAACTACCTGGTTTTATAAATAGATGATTTGATGCATCTAACTCTAATCAGAGTAAATCATATCATGTCTCAATATTCTATGATATTAAACAAATATCGAATCAAATCCGCCAACTACTACGAATCGACAACTTACCCCCTCAAAACTTGGTCCTCCGGACCATGCAGCAAATATGGTTGCTAAAGAACGATGCGGTATTTATTTAACCAACTGAACTTAGTTTCGATTTTCCTACCAGTTAAATTCACAACGAAGACCAGGCCTCAGGGTTTTGAAGTTACTTGCCCACAAAACTTCTAGGAATATTAAATTTGATACAATGGATAGGTAGGTACCTCAACTTACCAAAGCCTTGTAGTGTAACTGTTTGTATTCGTGTATAGAGTTGTGTGTGAGTGTACATATATCATAAGTAATAGACAAAAACTGGAAATGTAATTTTTTGGGTTCCGTTTCGTTTCTAGCTATATTCGTCAGATCGTCTATCTGTCGGAGGGCTGTATCTTAAGAACTGTTATAGATAGATGGTAGTTTCAAAGACTGAGTGTTTTATTTCCGCAACACAATAAATATTAAACATTTTAATGATTTAAAAGGTAAATAAATTTTCGGCATTTTTTTAGATCTTAACACCGTATTACTTAAACAATGGCACAGAACCCTTCGTTCGTGAATTCTACTCGCAATTTGTTTTTTTTCCCTATGGCGTCACCACAATTTGGAGTTATGACAAAAAGCCTTTTAGCACAATGCCATAATTCAAACATTTTTTACTAAGTGCAAGCTGAAACAAAGAGTCAAGGACTGCTTTTTAAAAGATTTTATACATTTTTTTCGCACTTCGTCGAGAGCTTTTGCCAAGTCTTTTAAAATTTATAGTTGACGTCCATTGTCAGAAAAGCATATTAAGTACTTGGGGAATTTTAATATTTTTTTCTATGTCGTTTATAACGTCTGATGGATATTCTGAATTCAATAAATTACAGTATAAGTTGTTGCGATGTAATATTCGATGTTGACAGCGTGTAAAATTGTATCTCTCGTCAGTTTTTTGTTGTTCAGATGTTTAAGTCGTCTGACTAATCCGGGCTTCGGGCTGACGTTCCCAGAGCCCGAAGCCCGAAGCCCGAAAAAGTGGGCGTGCAAGTTCACAACTTGAGATAAGGCGTCCCCTAGACCTTGAGTAACATGGACAATACTTTGATAGTACAATAACATTGAAATGCTCTTTTAACCCAAACGATCAATTATATTGCACAAAAATACGAAATGCACAATGTTTTCGCGATCAGTCGGATTATGGAATTGATACACTGTGTTTTATATAATACTGACCCTACACGACACATTAAAAAATATGGTGCAATAAATATTGAACACGCTCAAACTTTTGTTCAATCACTGCAAAAAAAAACATTTTTGTGCTATTGCACCTAACCGCCACTTATATTAAATCAATTATATTTACTTGATCGTTTAGGCGGCACCAAACGTAAAGACATCGGCGAATTGCAAAATGTCAAATATTATGTAATTTTATTACAACAGTGACCATCTAAAACATATTATAGTTTATAAATCTGGTTTAGCGTCTTTAGTTGCATTTTTAATTCCCATAGCCAATTGAAATTAGAAGAACTTGTAAAAAATCTGTTAAATTTTGCTCGTACGCTGTAGGGGATAATGCTCTTTGCGTTTCCGACAAAGGGTATAATGAAACTAAAAAATAACAATAATTGCTGGTGGAGAAAAGTGCTGTATTGGGGTTGTTTGCCGGGAACGGGAAGTATTAGTTGAAATGTTCTTATTTCAGTTTTTCTTCTTGTATGTAAGCAGGATTTAATGTGTAAAATGCTAGTGTTTTAAACCGTGAATATCTGTTGTGCTGTGCAAGTGTGGAAAAAGTGAAATAGGACGATTTGGCTACACTTTTCGTAGTAACTAACTCAGTAAGTAACAGTCAGTAAGTAACAGTCAGTAAGTAACTCAATAAAGCCTACATTGACTACTTATTACAAAAAAAATAATTATTTCATCATTATGTATTCATTCCGCATTAGAACTGTATTATAAATATAACTTGACACAAGTTATTGCCATTTTGATGGCAAAAAGAAAAAAAAAGTGCTGTATTATTAACTACTTACTGAAAAAAAAATCCACGAAAAAACGAAAAATAAAGAAAGCAAACAAAGTTGACACTTGAATTTTTGTATAGTCAATCTCTTTTTAAAATCCATTACTAACGTGCAATTTGCTCGTGACATTCGACCCTTTATTTGGAGAGAACTTCATTAATCTATGTTCAGCTTCTATAAAACGTCAGAAGATTAAAATGAAGATGATGGATATCGAAAATTTGAACTTTAAGGACATCATTAAAATAGCCTTCATTAATAAAAGTATTCCGACTTAATATTTTTAGAGACGGAATTTGAGAGGTTCAAATTAAAAAGTCTTATGAATTTTATGCCAGAGGTTTATCATAAAATGTTAAATTTTAGATTTAATTATACGGTTTATTTATTTATATACCTAATATTTTTTAATTTGATAAATTGGTCTGCTTAGTGATGCTCCATACGAGTTAAAAAACCTGACCTAATATGGGTTAAGAATTTATGAATTAACGTAACTCTTTCACCGACAATAGAACGAAACCAGGTACGATTTTTGAAGGAAAACAAGCCATCAATATCTTTATCCTTCAATCAATATCAATAATGATATCAATATCCCTCGTTCCGAAAGACTAATAAATTTGACAAATCACCCAAAGCAATACTTTGTCAAATCCCGAAGACCCCAGGAACAGATTCAATAAAAACCATTAAGAAGCCCAAATACAAACTTTAGGCAATCCGACCGGATGAGAATTTGTTGAGAAATTGAAATTTAGCGATATCATTTACTGGGGAATTTTCGATAGGTTGACGAAAATTGGTTTATTTATTACCGTCGGCGGCTGCATAGAATAGGTATTTTAGGGTTGTATTTTGGGAGATTTTGCCGTTTTACCGGCGTGCGGCGGCGGCAAAGTCAAATTTCTGCAAACATAGTTAACAATTTCTGAACTTCAGAAATTAAATTTTCGGATAAAATGAAATTGAGAATTTTGTCTTAAATCCAAATTAATCTAAGCTATTAGATCAAGATATCTATGTGCTTGTAGGTACTTTTAAACAAAAATATTGATAAACAAGAAGTACTTACGTTTATCAATTTCGAGACTGGAAACAATACATTTTAGTGTTTCAGTATAGTCTTGAATAAGTTTAAACTTAAATCTAAAAACATCAAAATACAAATTTACGGATCTCAGAATCACTTAATAGATCAGACACTCTAGATAATTAATCAAATGTACATTCAATACGATACTGTGCCAATAATTAAATTCACATTTCATTCATCAGTAGATATAGTGTAAACCATTGCATCACGAACCAGGAATAATTAAATTGAAATTCAATCGTGAACCAGGGCGGATACGATGAAATAATTATAACATTTCATATACAAACTTTGAACATTATAATGCGATTAAATTTAGTAAAATATTTGTTTAATTTTGGAAGAGTAATTCGAAACACATATATACCATATATATATACCAGAAGTATATAAACCAAAAATATATCAAAAGATAAGAATAACTATAATAAAAACTATGCAATGATTTTTTTTTCATTCATATTGGTGAATACCACAGACAGAACACAGACACATACAACATTAATACATAACACTTTTTTTTATCCATCCGTAACTGTATCAATTCTATATAAGATAATTTTCAGCATGGCTTTAGTTTTGTGCAATCTATTTGTCTTCAATTATTTACTTGTGATACATTTTACGCTAGAGGTTCCGGGTTCAAATCCTGGCGGGGGCGGGACTTTGTGTTATTTGCAATACGCATTGTCTCGCTTACCGGTCTTGGATGTTGTATTCTTATTTATTTAGTATATACCATATCGTTGCTCAGCACCTGCGATACAAGTTCTTAGGATACTTACTGCAGAGCTGAGTCAATGTGTGTGTTGTTGTTTTTTTATTTATTAACGAATACATTTATTAATGATTTATGTAAGCTAACCCAAATGGATCTCAGCTGTCTGAAAATATAATTTTTATCTGATGTACTGGCTGCTGAACAGATCTTCTCAGCTCCAAGTGAAGAACAATATGTTCTTATACAATGCCATTATCAAGCCTATATGGTCTTACGGCATTCAATGGGGTACAGCCTCTCCCTAAATATTAAAATTATACAGAAATTCCAAGCTAGAGTGATAACTCAAGCCCCATGATATGTCCCTAATTACATAATACACAAGGACCTAAGCATACAACCTGTCAGAGAATACTGAAAATTATAAGAATTGAATTAAAACAATCCAAACCAACTAGCTAATGTCTTAATTTCAGAACAAGCTCAGAGAAGGAGACTCAAAACCGAAAAATTACCAAAGGGCAATCACAACCAAATATATTTAAACAACAGCTAAACCCCCTGAGAGGGAAAGGAATTGACTTTAGTTCAATGTTACATAAACTAAATATTTGACCAATAAAACAAAGACATAGATGGATTTCCTAACACTGTGAGAGATTGCTGCAATTATTAGTCAGAAAAAAAAAGTATTAAGAACCAAAAACCACCCAAGCATACAGAAACATCCAATTTGAAAAAGCAAGCTTCTTGCAATTTTTTTTAATATCTCAAACGAACGATCAGCTTTTGAGACTAGCTCATCGGAATTTCCACTGGGAACTTTTATAGGTGAAAGGACACGTAATAGCAACTCCGGCGAAAGGCTTAGCGCAAAACTGACAGATGGAGCCACTCGCTCCAAATGCTCGGCGGGAAATTTCCCCCGAACTTTTCAATTCGTTGCCATTTTCAGGGATCCCTGGTGAAATGAGAAATTAATAATTATTACGAAAGTAGCAATTGTTTGTGATATTGAACTGTCCATCCGTATGTTACATTAAATGGTTCGTGAATTGGGTTTACTAGTGTTTTCATTGAAATACATTTAGTGAAATACTGAAAAAAAAAGAGTTAAACTTTATTTCGAAGATGATATCTTAGATACTTTGTTAGAAGGGCAACGAATTTGTGTTTGTTTTCAAATTCAAAATGTATATTGAATTAAGTGAGAAGGGTTTACTATTGCTATAATAAAATATAATAATAATAACCACATCACAACACACACATTGACTCAGCGCTGCAGTAAGTATCGTAAGAACTTGTATCACAGCAACTAAGCAACGATATGGTATAAACTACATAGATAAGAATACAACATCCAAGACCTGTAAGCGAAACAATGCGTCTTGCAAATAACACAAAGTAAAAGATGTACAAAGAGTATTTAATTACTTCGGAACCCTTTCACTTTTAATGGTACGACTCTCATTTGACCGTGGCATGACAACTCTCGAAGAAGTGGAAATGTGTGAAAGCAACAATCCTTTGTAGTTCTGATTTGTGAAATCCAACAATGAATTTTTAGATGCAACTTGTTTTCAAGACCATGTTTTTAATTAGTTGTTTTATCGATTTTTCTAAGAAAATACATAAAAACAAGTTCTACGCGGAAGAAGACGCGAATGAAATCTACAAATAAGATAGCTAATCGACCTGAAATAATGAGATTTTTTAACAAAGAGCAACTAGTTCTGACTTGTGCTATAACAGCTGTAATGCTATAAATACAAAAACGCGCTATGCCATACGATTTGGATGCTATATTATTTTATTTTTGTCTCAAGTGTTCAAGAGTTGGGGTAGGTCAATCAAGCCGTTATATGTTCATCTTTTTTTGATCAAATTGGGATCAAAGAGAAGAAGAAATCGGTACTTTTGTAGAAATTTTCCTATGTTTTTTCAAATCTTATAATGTCAAGCGAATTCATTGTCAATTATGTTTGCTTGATGCAAACACAAAAAATGAAAAAAAAACAACAACATACACGCATTGTCAATGGTAAAAAACGTGTTCTTAAAAATTATAATATCTCATTTATTTTGCGAACAATAAAATAAACGTATTTGACAATCATTAAAAATGTTACAACTGAACTTCTATACCTATCGAAGGCTGTACATGACTATATTTGGTCGATATATAAGAATTTGTATAGGACAATATACTAATAAATGTATAATATATTTACTGGTCGCATGTCTAAATAAATAAGTACAAACAAATAAATTAACATAAAAAATCTTGACAAGTTTTGTAAGATGGTTAATATATCCCATACGAACTAGTGGCAATAACCTCGGACCCCCTGCGGACGGATACGGGTTCGTTTCCGATACGAAAATAAACGGACGAAAATAACTTCCAACGCGTGCGCAGTATTGTTTGAAAGGCAAGCACTCTCATATTTTATTACGGTTTTTATGCTTTCCGAAGTGTTCAGGTTGGGATACTTAGGTTGTTTTTATTTAGCGGTTTTATTTGACCCTTTAAAGTTTTTTGAGTATTCATATCAGAGCAGATCGACCGACCGTTGGATTTTCAGTAAACAAACAAATTCCAGTGACAATATTTTGTTTTCCTACAACAGTAGAAAACCGCTTTTATTTTAGTATTGGCTTCCTAGCCCGAAAACTTTGTGAAAGCAAAGTTAAGTTTGATCCCGAAATGCAAATCTGATGCAAAATTGCCTCGATATTCAGTTAATCGAAGTTTATGCTTAAATTAACTTGGGAACGGAACTGCCGGTGTTGTGACCAGCCAACTAAATCTACAATACACCAGTCTGCCATGAGTAACCTTCTATTACTGGTAGCGACTGCAGTTCCAAATTCATATGAATCTTTCCAAAGCCCTTCTTCCGGATAGATGGGAAATTTTGATCGCTGGTACAAATGAATGTAGTAATTTATAGTGTCTGAACTGAGGGCTAGAGGAGGGGCAGTTAGGCGGATCCAGGTCTTGAAGGGGGGTAATTTAATATTAAATTTTTAAACCCGACGCAAAAAGAGGGATGTTATCATCATAACTCTTGAACGAATAAAGCGATGTCGTTTTTTTTTTTCGAAAGGTGACTTAATCAAGCGTGTTCTTAGCTACGAATATATTTGGTAGACATCGGTTTCCCATTCAAAATTTGTGATTTGTGGGATCAAAGTGGGGATGATGATGTCCTATTGGGGGATTTTTCAATCTGTAATTTAATTATTATATAAGCGCTCTTAGTGAACACTTGAACTCGCTATTGTTGTTTTCCACAAATTGCTACAAGTCTAAAAAACTCTGATTCTTTGGGGGTATCGAGCCTCTTACCTGGATACGCCAGTGCAGTTTGGTGTACTAAAATCTAACCAAGAGTATGGATAGCTAGTGCATCTGCTACCAAACTCTAATGTTATTTCCTTACCGCAAAGCACAGTTCCAAATCACGATTGCCATTCACCGATGTAGTTTGAAAATTCTACCGAAAGCGGTTTTAATTAGTTCTTCGCTAAAATGCTGATTGGAATAATTCAATAGTGTAAGTTGGAATAAAACTCATTGTTTAAATTTAAAAGCGCCCAATAGGAAATGGTTTGTTCGCTTTTGAAACAGTTTTACGGTTTTGGTTGTTTTTTTTTTTAAATTTTTATCAAATAACAAAATCCACGGCTATTAAAGATAATGCAAAATTATTAATAGTAAAGACTGACAGTTAATAATTGGTTTTCATTTTTCTAATCTATCTAACAATATATTAACGTCACTAAGTATTTATGAATATGATTAAGACAAAATATAAAAATGAAAAAAAATCTATAAAATTAAAAAAAACTTAGTAAAGAACGGATCTTTTATTCTATTTGTCATACATTTCTCTCTGAACTAAATTCAGAGGACAGCACAAAAGAAGTAGCGGGTAGAAACTGGTAGTCAATAAGAGTACTTCGTTATTTGAAATAGGAATGCTTAATTGTTTTAGCGACGCTGATTACATCTTCCATCCGCATCGTGCGGATGCGAGCGGAGCGCAGCGCATCCGTTGCCTGCCGTCATTTCCGTCACTTTGCCTTCTGACGCACCCGCTGTCTGTAGCGCTAGCTGTTATACATATTTAGATGGATTTTCAAATTAATATTCTTATACATAGCTGATAGTACAACAGTACTTTGGCTGAAACCGATTAACTTCGTTCAGTTTAGGCGATTATTTATGATTAGGTCCTATGAAATTGTGACAACCTGTGTGTGTGAAACTTTGATATCGAATGTCTCGAAAATGGCTCGTTGGCGTTCTTGCCTTTTAAGACATTTGTTCAGAATGATGAGAACATTTTCCCAAATTTGAGCCATTTTCCAAGTTCACTTACGCGGGGTCCAATTTACAAACGGAACTCAACATCTGTTTTCGATATTAATCGGTGGCGCAAGTTGATGTCAATGTTTCGGAGAAATGTGCGCAGGAATGGCACAATTTAATTCCACCGGCCCCCTTTTATAATCGGAATACTAGACGTAGGCTGAAGTTGCATCCTTTTGTGGTCGATATTCCGACTATCCGGACTAAACGCTTCAATAGCTCCTTCATAATGCGTACTGCAAGGGTGTGTAATTCTTTGCCTGCCGATGTGTTCCCTGACCAATATAACTTGGGCCTCTTTAAGGCATGATCCACCTTAGGCCTCATCGCCGCTTAACATCATAGTTTGGGGTCAAATGCCTGCCTGGTCTTGAATAAAAGTAAAAAAAGTTTAGATTTTATAAATAATTTACTTGCTAATGACAGCGAATCTTCACAGATTAAATTTAAATTAATTTCGATTAATTGTACGAAATACTTATTAACGTAACAGTCGCGAAATGAATAAAGGGTACCGGGAAATCGTAATTCTGTAGCCTCGATTTGAATACAGCCCTTTTTGCGCAACAAAGAATCGAAATTACAAAGGTTTAATTTTTTTCCCAAAACCCATCGATTCATTTCAGCTACGTTTAAATTCGCAACAAAGATGTGTGTTTCCACCGGCATATGTTTGAATTTGTGAATTATAAAAAATGATATGTAATTTTACAAAAAAAGCATGAATATAAATAGGTTTTTTTTTTTAATTCAAAGTTGTGTTTAGTGTATTTTTACCCTAACTTAACCAAAATTTATGATTATTATATTATATTATAATTTTTCAATATATTTTTTTATTTATGATTTGCTTGCAACTCAGACGCGAAAGCTACTTTTATGAGTAATTACTAACTTTGTTAGTTTTGTTAGAAGTTAATTTCTAGAATATAATCCACATCGAATAAGAGCCACATCTAGGTGGCAATATTAAATCCACGAGCAGGAAAAATAAGAAACAGTATTTTATCTCCTGGCAACCCCATTTGAATGGGAAATTCGATGGGGAAAAACCTCGGTTTTAGATTGAAGATGCATTAATTTTGAGGTAGCAAATTCAAATAAAGCTAAATTGTTTATCAAAACTTTATCAAATTGACGATGGGAAGGAAATGATTTTTAGAAAGTTTACTTTTAACTTTTGTGTATAAATAGCAAGTTATTAGAGAGAGGTGTAAGTACTGAATCTTTATCTCTTTCTTATTGTGCTCGAAAAAAACTTGAGTTTGAATACCAGCTTCAGAGATTTTATACTTTGAAACTATAAGTGAATAGTTCGCAAACAGTGTAAAACTAAATAGAAATGAAAGGACTTTTAATAACATCCCTTAGTAAGTATTTAAATTTTTTCTTAAATAAAAGGACGTTTAATGACAACCCCTAGTAACTAGTTCAGTTTTTTAAAAGAAGAATGAAAAGCACGACTTCCTTTAATAATATGATGAGCTGCACTACAAGACATCAAAAAAAAATATGCTATACCCAACTGGACGACGAAAGCAAAGATCAGAAAAACCTGGCTGTTATGGGTTTGGGTAAGGAGACTTAGAGGTAAGGGATCTTAAATGATACCTACAGGTGGTAGATCTATGTGCGAGATCGTCTGGGTTGGTATCACCCTCCTTTCTATTTCTGCCGTGGTATAACATCTTCACCTCTACATGGGCAACGTTTGAGGGTGCTCTTGGTGTTTCACGACATCAGGGGCTTTGTCGTGTACTTGGCACCGGTATCACTTTCCATCAGTTGAACCGTTTGCTTGTTTGCCCACGAAGTTGTATAAAAACCTATGCTAAATAAATAAATAATGCTTTACAATTTATTACACACACACTTAAACTCACGTAGGCAATCTAAGGTTTTCTATATGCAACGATCCTTACATATTTCCTTTGCTTTCTACACATACATGCATCTTTTAAAACACATTAAGAAGGTACTTTTGCTCTGGCTTTTCCTCAGAACGTCTAATCTAAATTAATTAATTTAAATAGCTTTTAATGTTATTTGTTTAAGAATCCTTCTATAAAGAGCCCCTTTTCTAATAGAGGATCAAGAAATAGCACAAAGTGTCTCTAAAACCAGTCTAGTTTAATGAGGCATAGATTCTAATCAAAAAGATGAGATTCTTCACTTATCAGAAAAAACAAAAAGATACAAAACTCCGGCTCCCTAAAACCCATCAAAGCAATTCCTTAATTGAATCTAAACGCAAAAGGAATCCTGTTATTTATTTTTCTTATTTTCCAATTGTACCTATTTTTTAAGGTACGACTTCAAAAGGGAAATCTCTTTTACCTTCATTCATTTCGACAGCTTTAACGGATTAGATTTTATAAAGAGAACCATCTTAAAAATCACTTGTATTTTGACTATCAATAAATCTAGATCGTCTTTTTAACCATGGCATGAGAATTTAAATAATCCTTTTACCTTCATACTTCGCTGAGCTTAATATGCAACGAGAAAAATATAAACAGCTAACTGGAACTGTATCGAGAATAATTAGTTTTTGTTTATCAAATAAAGTTATTGCAGAGAAACAGCAGTAATTTAGAGTTTCTAATAAGTATAAATGTAATGTTATTAGATTGGAACAAAGGTCTGGAAAAAGCGATAAAAGCAATTACACGTATACTGATAATTGTGTTTGGACTGAGCTTTCCGAACAGCCACGCGATACACACAGCTAATAAATCCAGCGAACCAACAAAGATAATGTCCAACGCTTTACAAATCAATCAATAAAAAAAACTGTGCACCTTTAAATTTGATGATTTGATTTTTTTACCTTCGAAGGTTCGAATACAAATTGAAGAATCTAAAATAAAGTTATCAATTACTTAATATTTTTGTAGAGTTATATTATTAACACAAAAATAAATGTTTATAATTTTTTTTTGTTTCATTGTTTATTTCAACAATATCGGTTCATGCAAAAATTTTCTTGACAGTGAATTTTGATGCTAGTAATATTATTTTTCTTTTTAAGTCAATGTTTGTCATTTTACTTGAATGTGCGTGTTTTAAGGTTATCTGTGAAGCGCAGTTCGGAAAGCAATTGTTACGCCCAACTCACATAGACATAACACTTAATTAATGACATCCATTTTATTTATTCAATTTATTTTTATTAAAAATATATTAAGAGGCTGTGACAGACGGATTGCAGATGAGTTTTTCGGTTCGTTTCGGAAGTACGTTAACCCTGAAAACATGTATTAAAGCTATTTTTCTTTGATGTTTATATTATAACATGAACTTACGGCGTAATCCGTCGAGATTGGCTGGCAGAGGTGTAACACTTCGCATTTCGCAAGTATATATAACGTAAATTTATAGAAAAATAGGTTTTAATTAGAAAACTGTATTTTATTTAAAGACTGCAATATAAATTAATTTATTTTACCTAATTATTTTGAAAAAAGCAACTATGGAGGTTATTGCCGGATTCTTTCCCGTAGAAATAGCGTTTCGAACCGGTGGTATTGTAAATAGATGACGCTTTAAAAGTCTTATTGCAAGTCTATTTGAATAAAAAATATTTTGACTTTGACTTTATGTTGAGTCCCAGTGTAAAAGTTGCAAATCTGTCACCATTATCCGGGTACAATGAGGAACATGATCAACATCCCGAGACTCGAACCCTCGACCTGTTGGGTCGGCTCGGTCGGTTAACAAGGCACGTAACAAACTGAGACTTATGTGTAAAAGGTATATTTTATAAGCAACTGTACCTGTATTTTATTTGCAAATTCTATTACAACTAATCGGAAACACATGCATCGTTTTGTTTGAACGAATGTGTGTTTTCAGCATCGTTCTCTCATACATGTTTCCATCGTGAATTTTTCCGCTGCGTATTTTATTTTCGAAGCATTATTGCTAACTTACTTCATATCTCTGGCTCGATATCGATTGCTCGTTAAAACTTCATTGATAACGAGTTTAGCCATTAGAAATGAATAGCGAATGCTAACAGATACTGTAGGAAATATAATAACGTTATTCCATTTACTATTTCAATGAAACTTTTCCATATGTGTACTTATATTTATGCCTTATATCGTTTATAAGTCTGTATGGTGTCATTTAACTTCTTTTTTTAATTTTTTTACTAGCTTTTGGCAGCCAGAACCGGAATTCGAATTCAGGACGCTCATATCATTTTAGCAAGATACATATAACTGGCTTAACTGGGATACGAACATGGGCGTCCAACCTCATTTCGTCGTTTGTTCTACCTCTAAGGTCTTATCGTTAGAATTTTATGCATCTATTTTTGATGTCATAATACTTGTTTGGATTTGACGACCTCTGTGGCACAGTGGTGTAAACAACCAATTGCTATGCTAAAGGTTCTGGGTTCGAATCCAGGCGGGGCGGAACTTTGTGTTATTTGCAAGACGCATTGTTTCGATTACCGGTCTTGAATTTAATATTCTTTTCTATGTAGTTTCTACCATATTATATTTTATATTGTCACCTCTAAGGCGCAGTGGTGTAAACAACCGATTGCTACGCTAGAGGTTTTGGGTTCGAATCCCGGCGGGGCGGAACTTTGTGTTATTTGCAAGACGCGTTGTTTCGCTTACCGGTCTTGAATTATGCTTATCTATGTAGTTTATACCATAACGTTGCTTAGCACCTGCGACACAAGTTCTTACGATACTTACTGCAGGGCTGAGTTAATGTGTGTGTCGTGATTAGTTTAATGATTTGGTGTTTAAGTTTGAAGGATATGCGAGCTATAGTAATAGGAAGCAAAGTTCTCGCCTTAGAGGGCAGCACTGCGGTAAATTGTAATTGTTATAGTAAAATAATATTTGATATTTGCATCTTGGTTTCTTAACGTTATGGCCTCGGGCGCCCCTTGTTTCGAGTTTAACGTGTTCTCTGTTACCGGCTCGAGAGTTGACATATTTTATCTCTGCATAGGCAACGCATTGGCGGTGTTCTCGGCAAGTGCATCGTCGTGAAAACAGGCGTTACCATAAGGCGTTATAGCCGTTTAACCGACCGCATATTTATCCATGTATAAAAAAGCACGGCGACTCACCCTAATTGATGACTTTGAACAAATAATAAGGACTATATGCTTCAAAAACTTTTTTATAATGAGTAATGCAAATGACTGAAATTCTTTGCCTGGTGAAGTTTTCCCTGATCAATATAACCTGGGGCTCTTTAAGGCAAGAGTCCTAGGTGGGCATGTTGCACCTAAGACTTTATCGCCCATTAACATCAGGCGGGATTGGGGTCAAATTGGCTTGCATGGTTTTAAATTAAAAAAAAAAATCTTGAGACAAACGTGTTCTTGGAATAAAGTAACTACCTAAGCTTATATAAACAAGTCAACGTGCAGCTAAAAGCTAGGTTAATTTTAACTACATTAGGGTTGAGGGCGGCATTTGAGTTAAGGGAGAGAAAGGGTTTTAACCCCGAAGAATTCTGAAACAAAAACATTATCTTGTAAAACAAGTAAATCGAAATTCTATTGTTAATTATTCGATTAAGTTTAAATCATATTTTTATTATATTTAAAATTAAAATACTACTAATTATGTGTATTAACTATTTTTGTTCAATTATAGTATCATTTTGAATTGACTTGTAAATATGTTTTAAATAGAATTACTATGGCAGACTCTGCATATTAATGTATGTCATGTTTATCTTCCAAAATAATACGATTAAATGTGAATTAAATTCACTGCAATACAGTCAATTAATTTTGTTTCAGATGTGAAACGGGCAAGCGTAATAGGTAAACAATATATTAATTAACAATATGATTTTCATCAAAACAATATGTTTATGTAAATTAAATACATACTATTACCCCTACTTCAAAATTCCTTTCTGGTTTAGCTAGTTAACTGGATAAACTATTGAGTAAAGAAATAAGATCAAAGAAAAAGGAAAAGTCCAAACGAGTTTTTGCTCATTAGTCTGTCTCTAATAATGATGAAACAGATCTCTGTAGCCTGATGGTTGAAATGTTAGCCTCAACGTCGAAAGTCGTGAATTCGATTTCCGTACACCATAAAAGTAAGTTCCAAGTTGGCTTATCTATTAAAAGTAGTAAACAGAATTAAAAGTACAATTAAGGAAACATAATTCCTTTGTAATATGTAAATTACTTTTCTTAGTTTTTTTTTTTTTAATTATTTTCATAACTCCAATGAAATAAATGATATAGCCTTAATATATAATACCTACTTCTATATATTGTATCTAAAATAATTCAATGTAACCGTTTAAAAAATATTGTTTTAACACGCATTAAGCATTGGCTAAAAACCTCTGTGGTTTCTACAATGCCTAAATTATCCGCTGTTATTGTAATATCTTTTTAAAGTTAATAAAACAATGCATAGTACTTTTTTATAGGCCAAAAAGGACACAAAATTCTCTTCAAAATATTTTAGATATCCTAATTCGTAGGCAAATCTTTCTTACAAAAATAGTTTTATTTACGAAGCGTATTTCTCAGCCATCCCATAAAAGAATGTTCATTTTTTGAATTCAAAATGAAATCGTTACATGCACAGACTGTGGATAGCGTATGCATATAAGGTGCATGCATTCTACATCTGCATAATTTTGTTATAAAAATGAAAACACACCTGGACCACGATAAAAGATGCAACGGACAAGACAGATGCTAAATTATATGTCTAGACAGGGACTTGTAAATGAATTGTATGTGAAAATTGAGCAAATAAAATCATATTATGAGTTAGAGAAATACAAATACATATAATTTATAGTGTATATTTGTATTGTTTAAGCTGTTTCACTTTAAATAATCAATTGAATTGTTATTTTACATTATGTGTACTAACAAAGGAGGTAAGTTCCGAAATTATAATATTTATTTCTTCATAAAAATTTGATGTTAACTCTTGTCAAAAATTTTGATGTTTTTAACCGATCGCATATTTCATACGTAACATTCATTGAATCCTCTGTATTTCATGTAATTTATTATTATTATTTTAGAATACAGACTCAAAGTCATCGACTTAAATCTTATATAAAGATTGGCTATATAATATTTAATTTATAGAAAAAAATGGTTTTTAATCAGAAAACTGTATTTTAAACAAGTTGTAATAGAAATTAATTTATTGTACCTAATTATTTTGAAAAAAACAACTACGGATCTTTCTTGTCGGATTCTTCACCGTAGAAATAGCGTTTCGAACTGGTAGTATAAAAGATGACGATTTAAAAGTACTTAGTTTTAATCTATTTGACTTTATTTAAATTAACATATTAATATGCTATCGTTACGTTCAAGAACCTAAACAAATAAATAGATGACAATCATAGGGAATTGGCTATGCTAGTTGAGTGCTAAGTACAGTCGTGTTCGCAAACACAAGTGGTGATGTTGCAGCAACTCCAACACGCATTAGTGAATGTAAACACAATGTATTTACATGTATCCACTTGTGTCATTGATTGAACACTAGATTAATAGATGTGCTTTGTAACAGCTACATGCCTTTGAATTTTCGTCTTTATAGAGTATGATGTGTCTTGCGTTTTGGCTTTTTTCTTACCAATAAAACTTATTTTATAGAATAAATACAGTCATGTTTGTTTAGTTTATTTTCTTAGAATATCCAACTAGATAGCACAGTAAGAATTACATGCAATATCATGTAAGGTATTTCTACTTACTAATTAGGTTTTTTAATGTTAAAAAAATCTTGATATGGTGAAGAAAATGTGAAATCGGTTTAGTGGTTGGGTTAGTAATAGATAAGTTGGAGTTACAAAAAAATTTAATAAAAATTGAAACTACTTTTCGTACTATGAGCTTTATAGCAGGGTTAAAAAGGAATTAAATTTAGATATTCCCTTACGTATTGAGTGTCTCAGAGCTAACTTTGGGGTCATGACTTGTGGATGTTAAATTTATAATGAAATATTTTAAGAAATAAGAACTCAACAAAATGTATTTTAAGACTGGGCCTGGGATTTGATTTAAAAAAGGCAGTAATTATAACATCCTTCATCTTTCTCCCTTCCACATAAACAAGAAAGCTCCACTTTTTCGAAATGTGTTCGGTAACAATTTATCAGTATCCTTGCGTATAAGTACATGTCCGCGAGCGAAAGTCGGTGATCGATTTTTTGTACGTGAAAAATGAACTGATAGTGAGACGCCACCATCCTAGAAAAAGTCAATCAATAACAATAGGAAGAACAATCGAATCGAATATCGATCCTACAAAATGTTGGTACCTACACTACAATCCGTTTTATTGACGGTAGAAATAAAACGTTATGCGATAAAGAAAGAGTATTAAGGGTTTTACAGTGGAGTGCACAAGCAAGTTACTGGTAACAGCAACCAACGGTTCCTGAATTTACCGTACGCTTTACGACTCAGTTATTCTAGTTTACTGCTAAATTAGAAATTCCACTGGTATGCCATTTATGGGTGACCTATACAAGCTTTGGCAAGCTCCGAACTGTAATACTTCAATATTCTAATAGGATTCTAAAATTGAACTTTGGAAACATACAAACTTTTGCATTGACTTCTCTACAACGGGAGTTTTAGTGAATTCTTGAAGAGCTGATGAAGATTCTTTTAAGCTATGGAAATGGCCACTTTTCTTGTGTTTTTAAGTAGCATTCTCTCTCCTTACTTTCTATTATGGAATACCTTCTGCGTGGAAACTCTAAACTTCCAAGGATAGTCCAGCTCCCGGTTTGTAAGTACTAGGTCAGGTTCGATGGGGAGGCGAACAGGAATGCTTTATTTATGATATAGCCTGATTGATATTTATAGAGGGAACGATAGCCACGGTAAAGTAAAGTCACGGTAAGCTGGCAAAACCTTCGGGACGTAACACTCTTCGTTCAAGAAAATTAAAAGGGTTCATATTCTACATTTTAGAGAAAACCTCATACAAGTTGTAAGACAGAAAAATTAATCACTTAGATTTATTGAATGGTCTATCGATTTAACAAGCACAAAACGACCAATCCCCACCTTTCACTCCGGAAGATGCAAATCGATGTAAAGTTTACGACAGGTTTATGACATTTTAATTAATAAACCGAAGTTTTAATTTAACTTTTTGACGTTGGTGGTGTCTCAGCGAAGTTTTCGGAGTCACTCGGGTGTTATCGAGGTTCTTGTTCATTGACTCTTGATTAGCTACGTTTGAGTTAACGCTCCATTTCAACCGAGCTATCTGCAGAGTTGTGTCACGTCGATATTATGGAGATAAATCACCCAAACGTCCATGAACCGTGTATGCAATATGCGGAGTTACAGATTAACTAATCAAAATCGAAAAAAAAAATATGTTGAAAATTATTTTTGAAAAAAGCAACTACGTACCGAACCGAACATTCCGACATTCAGTGGTGGTAGATAAAAAATGACGATTTGAAAGCACTTATTTTAAGTCTATTTAAATAAAACACATGTTGAATTTGAATTTGGTAGACATAAAAGTATTTGGTCCTAGTTGACTCCACGAGCTTCGTGCCACGTTCCTTGATTTGCAATACTCGATGGTATCAAATTAAAGCCGTAACGTTTAGATACGAAGTACAAAATTACCCTCAAAGATATAGTTTATAGAAATATCTGCTTTCCATTCAACATTAGACTCATGCTCTCCATCATTCTAAGATTTATTCACAAAAACGAAATGTTATTTCAGGCTGTCTTTCACAAGGAGAAAGTTAAGCTTACCTAAGGATTCCGGGCGAAATGTGGTTTTCAAAAAGCGTCTGTTAAACAGACTGGCCTTTAATCAAGCATGTCCAAATCAAGACAACCGTTAGTCTAACTAAGCCCGTTTTGTTTGCTTACAAACTTTTAGGGTTAGGAGTTATGTTTGGTAAATGACAAGCGCGGAACCCAGGCAAGGTAATCAAAGTTTAAATTTTATTCTGCTGCGGATTAGAACGTGTACGCATAAATACTCAAGGTAAGTCAACTTAACCCCTATCACCTTCACTCATTTGTGAGATAAACAAACACACAAAATTTCAAAGGCCACGTTTCGACAGAGACACTGAGAGGACGGATGTGGCATAAAAATTAAACATTATCTTCCAATGGTGATTCTTTCATAAGAGCAAAGCATTGTATAATGGAAGTTCTTGTATCATGTACCAAAACCATGGGAACACATGATCTGTGGCTTTAAAGCTAGATAACCACAAGTTGCTATTACACCAATTTCTATTGCTATTTCAATTGCTGTCTCCGCTTTGCTGGGAGGGAAGTCTGAAACCGCTTTCTTACTACCTCCTATTTCTTCTGATTAAGTTCGTTGCGGGTCCCAAGATAGCCGGTAGGGTGTCCGGGCACAGCCTGTGCATCACTGCACAGCTGCATTATTCGTTGATTATTCGATCAAAGGACGCCACTGTTGATCCTGATAAACAGGAGTTGCAGTGGTGGGACAGAGTGGCGGGTGTTTACTTCAATTACATTGTTATTCGTCGTTATACGATATCTTTTTTACTTGAAGTTTTCTTTATGAATAAATACATTAATTGCGAATAAATTACATTCTACGATTAGGTTGTCATCACATTTTTACTAACTCGGGTTGGCAAATTTTTATTTTTATTGCTCTCTTAACGTATAAATGAAAACCATCTGGATATTTTTAATGTTTTTTGTTTTGTAATAATAGATATTATTATAGGTATTCTTGGCAAAACTAAGCATGTAATGTATTGCATAAAGGAAATGATGAAAATGTGTAATGCGAATCTGAAGTAGAAAGAAAAAAATGTTCGCAACATTGACTAGTTTAGTTAAAGAATGGATAAGTATAGAAGCTATTTTGCGCGAAAGAAAATCGCCGGTATGTGTTTTTTACACGTTATACAATTATATACAATTTTAAACACATAAATTACAAGTTCTACTTATAAAACAATAGTAAATAAAATAAATTTATTTATTTATAAAATTATAGCTTTGTATAAAATATCAAAATAGTAATTTTTTTTTAAATTTAAAACGCTACATGATTCTGTAAATTATTTAAAAAATGGCACATCTAGCAGCTATATGGTTATATACAAGTTACATAACTAATTCGTTTACAGAGTCTGTGTTGCAAAATTAAAGGGCAAATTATTTATGTGGGCCCAGCCTCGTGTACTTGCTTAAGTATTTAATTTGGTGCTTCGCCACCTGAGGTCTTGTTTATTCACGCAATTTTACAACTTACAACCTTTAAGTAAATTGTTTTGTTCCATTTTCGTTTTGGATATGTTTTATGTTTGCTTTTTTTAAGTTGTAACATATAAACTCGCGCTGTATTCCCTCGAGAGGTTTTGGTAGAGGTGTACACACCGCATTGTGTTTATGTTGAGTTCTAGTGTGACAGGTTGCGAATCTGTCACCACTTTCCGGGCACAATGAGGAACATGGAAGCTACTACTTACTGGAACCTCAGAATCGAACCCTCAACCAGTCGGGTCAGGTCGGTTTAACAAGGCACGTAACAAACTGAGCTACCATGTCCTCACTGAGCTATCATGTCCTCCGTTGTCCGTTGTAAAATCTTATTTGATGGTAAGGGAGTGACGATGAACCTGAAGCTAAATGTTTTACAAACTTAATGTTATCAACGCGACGCTATAAAATGTTTAATTTAATTTAACTTTTTACACATCTGCAATATCATTACAGGCAAGGACCAATGCGACATAAACAATAATAAAATTTATAATTACAGACATCCAATATTAATAATTAAGATAAAACATTTTTCAATCACAAAAAAAACAAATAAATAATCAAAGACAAAAATACACTTACAACACTCTTAGAGTTGTTGGGTTTTATATTATAGCAAAGAACATGCAAGGCAATGTTAAAACGTTAAATAGTTCTTACAGGGTCGGTAACCTCTCACCAGATCCGCCATATCTCTTAAGATGATACTTCTGGTATTGCAAACGCCCATAGACTATGGTGACTGTTACCATCAAGCAGGATGTATGGTTGTTTGGCACTTTACTGGTGCAATTCTTTGCCCGTGAGTTCGTCTGAGTAGATTTTGTTTTTTTAATCATTCTGGAACCATTTTTTTCTGGATAGACAGTATATGTTTGTAATAAAATCAAATAAAAAGAAAGCCTCTTTATTTCTTTCTAGTAATTTTAGTTATAATTTAAAGGTAAAATTTTAAATTATTTAAGGAATCCCTTCGGTAGGGTATAGGCCTCCTCCAGTTTCATCAATTTTTTCTTATCTTGTGCTATCTCTCTCCATTTATTTCTTGCCATTTTTATTATGATATCCTTCCGATTTTTTTTTGTATGTATTCAAAAAGGTGATAAACCTATCTGTGTACCAAATCATCCCTTCTATAGTTTCTGCGTGGTTGCCTAGCAATCATCCAAACTTTCGCAATTATAATTTTAGTTCGATGTAAACACAAAGTTAAATGATCACAGATCTTGAGGCGTAATGCAGTCTGTGTACACACAGCTGTGTAATTATTTCGGCGTTGTTTGTGTTTTGTTAGCAAAGAGTGCGTTTTAATGAAGTGCAGAAAGGTTTCCAAGAAGTGCACTACGCGACCGACGCGACGAGCGCATGTGAGTTCATGATGCAATGCAGTAGTCTTTTAAAGAATTAAGGTTAGAAACAAAAAAAAACAAGTGCGTTCTAAAAATTTGTAAATTTGTATTATTCCATTAGAGAATTAAAAAAAAAACAGTGCATAGAATGGTTATGATAATAACAAAAACAAAAAGAAAAAAAGATGCTGTTATAAATTAATATTTATCTACGTGCAATCGTCTCAGAAATGAATAACATTTATCTAATTTTTATTTTGACATTGTAATAATAATATTTTTCAATTATGAAACCACGATTATTATTTATACTTTCTACACTTTGAAGCCTCGAAAGCTTTATGTAACAATCTCTTTATATACAAGAATTGAACTTTAAACTTGTTTAGTTATTAGTATTTTTAATATTTTAGTAGCTCAAAATTACAATAAAATAATCAAACCTAATTCCAAAAAAAAACTCAGTAAAAAAAGGTCTTACTGCACCATTTTCAGTAGTGTTATTCATAAAAGGTAAGCTGCCTTCGCTAGTCAACACTGGTTCGTTCTTGTGTAATGTTTCTATTTAATTACAACTTTCATTTTAATTACTTATAAAATATAAGGTACTTTAACGACCTTCTTTGTCAAAATGTAGTTTGTTGTACATTTAACTTGGGCAAAATTTTAAAGATCGTTATTAGAATCTTGACATTACAATTGGTTTGAGAATTTGGAATGAGGAGAGACGGCAAAACTTAAATGAAGGATCTTTTAAAGTGTTAATTGACGAACAATTGCAATTAAATTACATTGTTTTTATTTAACAATTAATTTTTAGGTTTTATTTATTTTACTCGGATTTTTTTTTGTAATATAATGAACTACATGATTCGGTTTATCCAGAAAAAGGTATTTTGTTTAAGAAAAAACCTATTTCATAATTCTTCGAACTGAACCTAAAGCCGTAGTATAGGCTGACTACGCATTTCGTAGCAGATGCCGGATAATACTCACAAACCCTACGGGACTACGAAAAGCCTACGATTTTAACATAACCGTAGTAAGTAAGTTTTTATGCATCTGAATAATCTTGAATCTCTATGAATAAGAATTAGAAGAAAAAGCTGTATACAGAAAATGTAAAAATCCCTAGAAAACAAATTTTCATTAGAATTTTAAAATTTGTTTTAAAGATTCCACTGTTTTGATAAACTTAGTATTATTTGGTAACAAAATTATAACAAAAACAAAATGATGTTCTTGTTCTAAGAAAAATAATAAATACCACATCACGACACACACATTGACTTAG
This sequence comes from Choreutis nemorana, assembly GCA_949316135.1. NCBI lineage: Eukaryota > Metazoa > Arthropoda > Insecta > Lepidoptera > Choreutidae > Choreutis > Choreutis nemorana. Next base: position 2,229,149 of record OX438609.1, read on the forward strand.
CCAGACAATAAGATATAGGTAATCTTGTATTTCAGGCACTAAGCAACGACATGGTACAAACTAAATATCAAAATACAACATCCAAGACCGGTAAGCGAAAAAATGAGACTTGTCAATAGCACAAAGTTCCGTCCCCGCCTGGACTAGCGTGGAAATCGGCTGTTCACACCACTGCGCCACCAATGTTGCCAATACAATCTATTTGTGCAATAACTGTAAACACAAGCTAACTAACTATCTACTCATATAATTTTGTAATATATTTGTTTTTTTTTTTTTGCCGGAAGCATGTAATTATTGTTGGTGTTATTGTTTGGCAAAGGGAATATTTGAGTAACATTGTTAAACCATGTAACGGGTTCCCTCGATACAGGCTTGCCTAGTGAAGGGACTGAAAAACATAATATTGCTTCATATGTGAAATTATGAAATACCTAACCTCCTTGCTTCCATGCAGAAGACTAATTTAAAAAAAACTGACCCCTAAATTCACAACACTCAAAATGACTTATACAGTTAGTGAACTTTACCGTTTGACCGTCCCAGTTAATATTGTTAACGCTTAGATTAATTTTAGCACTTCCCATGCGTAATTCATTTTAGCAACTTCTTAATTAGTCTAGACAAGAACAATGTCCCAGCGGCCACTATTGGAAGAACTCCAAGCATAATCAAAACACTTTTTACTATTCACAGCGATTACATAAAGTATAACCGTTAACATTGTATTTTTTTTGCTAGTAATCAAAACAGTCGCCTACTTCACTCGACCAATGAAATTGGAAAAATCAGATAAAAATTAAATAAAAGTATTAGTTTTCTAAAATTACACTTATTTTAATCTATTTTAATAAAAATATTTTGAATTTGAATTCGGAAAGAATTTTTTTTCATATACAAAATTATTATATGAATGAAAACCGTTCCTTTTAAAATAAAAGTATCCAAAAAAATATGTATGTATGTCTCAGTTGAAAACTTGTGTTTCGTTTGTAAGTTTTTCTTGAAGTGCTACTTATATTTTTTAATGTTTCTTTGCTTTAATAAAATCACTCGAAATAAATTATATTTTAATCATCATCTGTTTGATTTTTTCCAAGAAATGTTCTTTTGAAAAAACAAATATTTATTTTTCAGCTGAAAATGTACTCTTAGCATAAATTTATGTGCAAAGAAAATAGAATTCCCGTAACTAGTCATTTAAAATTAAGTAGTTCCAGTTGAATATTTTATTAGACTGAGGTAAAAAACATATAAGAAGGAGAAATAAAGATTCGCGTAGCGTTCTCAAGCCATTTGCCCTTAAAGCTAATGCTATATTAAAAGCGGGAGCGATTTTAAAGAGAAAAAACACATCTGAGTATTTCAAGACAATATTATGTTTAGTTGTTTTTTTTATTTCTAATAAAAAATCAACCTACGTGTATTGAAATTAACAATTTAATATTTTTTTTTATAGCAAACAACTTTAAATAAATAGTCGCCATCCTAATTTGACCAGATTCAGGTTTTCTTGTAGACTTCCTTGGTCAGCAAAACAATGCCATTGAAACCATGATGTGCAGATATTAGCATACTCATAAACGTTTTCCAAGGAATGTTAATTGTACAAATATGCTCTACATGCTCTTTTGTTCCTTTTATGTCTAGTTTACCAGACAACCTGTCTCGTTTAAAGTGTGTTTAAATTACACACTGGCCGCTTTTCCTAATAAATTCAGAATATTGTGCATCGTATATTATGTTGTGTAGGCAGTAAAAACGCCTCCGCTTCCGCGTTCACAGTCAACGTACAATAGCCTTTAAGCTGAAGCAGTAAGGAAGAAAATCAACCGGTTTGTATTCAAAAGGGGCCCGAAATACCCTATTTGTAACCTGAAGGTAGCTCTGCTAAGATCAGTTTTTTTTCTAAAGCTCTTTGTGATTTCCAAAAACGACTAATGTTTGAAGATTTCACGGTGATCGCTGCGTAGATTGAAAACGAATGGCTTTTTATATTATCTGTTTGCCGATTCCACTTTTGTGTCTTTCTGATTGGAGATGAGTGAGTTTGGAGAACTCAAAGATATTTTACTCATAAAATTGCGATGAAATTGTGGAGTGTTGATTTGGTGTCAAATTATTGAGTAAAATTCTTAATACGTTAATGAGGGTTAGCTAAGCGCTCATATGCTTGCTAAACTAAATCAGTGTGATTACCGGCACGAAAGGTATAACATCTTTACTTCTACACGGCCAACGCATAGGCGGTCTAGGCATTCCACAACATTGTCGTGTCAATAGTTGGCGGTATCACTTTCCTTCAGGTGAACCGTTTAGTTATTTCCCTACGACGTTGTATAAAAACCTTCTGAGATAGCAATTTACTAATACCCAATTTTCATTACATAACCTTAATTTACATACTTTCTTTAAAGTGCATTATTTGGTTTCATTTAAAGTGTATGACTTTTCTATGTTTGTTATTTATTCAAACATAATTCTTTCAAGAATATTCATACAAACTTTTCAATTGCTATAACAAAAGGTATTTCACAAAAGAGGCGTTATTACAAATCAACGAAAATAGTAAATAAATTTAAATACAATAAAAGTTGAACGTTCATTTTTAATATTCGAAAGGTCTTGTGAATAGTGAATGATTTTCCATAGGGTTGCTATACCTTGGGGAGAGCACCGCAAGAAGGAGCTGCAGTCATATATCAACTACCACAGATGCAGTGTTTTGTGTGAAATAATCGAAATACAGTTATCAAATGAGTTTACCTTGTTTTATAAGAGAAGTGTTATTTTTTGTAGATAAAAAGATTAATTGCGATAGCGAAATAAAATCTAGATCATTGTTTATAACTATATTTTTGGTTTATCTCATCTTCGGAAGGAATAAACCGATTTAAACAGAAAATTTGTTTAGTATAAACTCCATTGAAGTTGCTTTGATATTCGTCCAACTAGTATAGTATAATGCAGCTTACATTTTATTGTAAAGGCCAGGCGTAGATGCATCTGAAACAAAATTAAAACCTTAAAGTTATTGTACAAGTAACCATAAAACTATGAATTTATTTAGGTGTAAAGATACAGCGAAAAATTGTGACTTCGTTTTTTCTCGATTTTCGCGAAGATTCCCGAACGATTCTTTCTGATATATCGTATTTAATTAAAGATATAGTGAGAAGTATTTTGACTTCGTTTTTCTCGATTTTCGCGAAGATTCCCGAACGATTCTTTGTATTTAATAAGAGACACCTTATGATCATGACCGAAACATATACAGTACTCCCAATGCGACTAAATGTTCAACTTAAACTCTTAATTTAAATATCTTGTTATTAATTACAAAGGCGTAATTCGTCAAATTTACAAGTGGTAGATATATATACGAGATCGTCTGGGTACCACCCTCCTTTCTTTTTCTGCCGTGAAGCAATTCGCTGTGTTTTTACGAGAGGTTTAATATCTTTACTTCACATGGGTAACGTATTGGCGGTGCTCTTGGCGTTCTAGACATCAAATTCATCGCCTTGTCAATAGGCGGCGGTACTATTTTCCATCGTGTGAACCGTCAGCTTGTTTGCTCATTACGTTATAAAAAGTCAAATTAGCTAGATTTCTTTGTTACGCTGCGTAAATTCATTCGATCCCTGGCGTGGGAGCACCCAGATTATTCATTAAGAAGTTCCAATAATGACTGTAAATAAGCTTCAAGCAACTTATACAAAATATTATATTACATTAAATAATAAAATAAAAACACGAATTTGTAACTTCAAAAGATAGACATTTTCAACTGTGATCTCACTAAAACCGAGCATTAAAAAAAGTAAAATTAACAATTAAATACTTGTCCCTAACAACCCGACGCTTAGATAATGTATTTTGAAATGCTTACTACAACAGGTGAAAGTAAAGCTTCGGCTTAGTCTAATCTTATATAAAATTCTCGTGTTACAATGTTCGTTCCCGTACTCCTCCGAAACGCCTTGACCGATTCTCATGAAATTTTGTGAGCATATTGAGTAGGTCTGAGAATCGGCCAACATATATTTCTCATACCCCTTAGTGCTAAGGGTTGTCCACCCTTAACATTTTTCTTTAATTTTTAGACTTTTTTTTAATTTCTTAGTTTTTTATTATGTCGCTTTAAAAAATACATACAACCCTAAATTTTTACCCTTTTATCACCAACCCCTATTTTTTATAGCCATTTTAAAATTATTTATATGACAAAACAACGTTTGCGGGGTCAGCTAGTAGTTTATAGATCTCACCTTAGAATGTGCGAGTTTAAAACAAGCCACGCAATATAAAAATACACTGTAATATCAACTAAATTTGACCGCGTATTCCACTTTTTATAAATGGTGTCAATTGCTCCGTGCGAACGATCAATTTTGAATGGCCGCCAACTGTGTTCTTTTAAATGTTGAACTAAAAAACATTATGAAATTATTTCGCTTGTGTTGGATAAGAAATACTTTTTATGCGTTGTGTTTGGTATAAAATATACCTATAATGAAGAATTGCGATTCTATATTTTCTAGTGTAGGTAGTCTGGAAATAGTATCGTTATGTAACCACGCTTCGATAATCTTAGTTTTTGTATTTAATTGAATAATAGAATTTAAATAAATAATTAGGAATGAGCAGATCATTGATTTGTTATTTTAATTTTAATTAGATAAATAACCATACATATTTATGAAAATTTGTAAATACTTTTTGTTTAAAAGTGATATTTTCTCTTTTTTATAAAACGTGATGATAAAGCTGTTTGTATTTGCATTTGAAATACAATATAATGTACCAAATTAAGCTTTGGACGTGAAATTGTTAACTATTTAATGGTTATAAAAAATCTATGTACATAAAATGAACTCATCAACGCCTTGCCTTAACGCTTCAACCTAGAAAGCTAATTTTACAGGTTTTCTAGTTCAGACTAAATTAGCGAGGTTTTTTGGCAATTCAACCTTTAACCTCCCCCTCACACATAGATCTACAAAATACTCCCATATTCTCCCGAATAATTAACGCGAGCTAAGCCGTGGGCAAAATCTATTACTAAAATAAATAATACTAATAATCTGTGTAGTAGAGTTGACTCTGTTGAAACGTCTATACCAATATACAAATAAACACATGACATAAATCAGTACAAAGCAAATAAAACTAAGGATTGTTCGGAGGATTTGTTTGTTTTGAACTAAAACGTATAGCCTCTACATGTTAAAGTGCTTCGCGGTTGTTTACTGGTTACGTATGGTCTTCTTTATTGTAAATTTATGCTGCAAAACGCAACAATGTATGTGCTTTTGTGAATTTTACTGCTTAAAAGGAATGAAGAAAATTCCATAACAACAATATCATATAAGTAAACCTATGAATACGTACTACACGAAATGATTTTTTTGTTTTTTTTTTTTCACAATTTATATATCGTACCAATTAGCTCAGATACAAAGCTAACTGACTATTTTACACAGTCAAAATAATAAAAAAATGCACGAAAAGTTAGACGATAAAATGCAAAACCGGGTTTACAAGCTAGTTTAGTAAACCACCAAGTCTTCTCTCAGCCTGAACGAAAACAAGATAAATCAAATTATCTAAGCTACACGTAACAATGTTACGACTCTTAATTTATGTCAGCCATCTTGAAGTTTGTAATTGAATGTCACGGCGTTTGGGTTAGTTCGAATCGGCCTGTGTTACCAGACGTAAAGCTTTACCCTGAAATATGGGTATCACGGTGCCAGGGAGTTCGAATTTTTAAAAGAAAAGGGGAAAATATTGCGTTTTTAGTACCGAAAAAAATATGTATAGTCTAATTTAATTTTAGTTACAATTGTTATTTTAGAACATTCCTAACCTCACTGAGTAATATATAAATAGATTATTAAAAGTAATTTTAAAAGGATTCTCGAAATATTTTAAGGCAACTCTGTCCGTCGTAATCTCAGTGTAAATTTTGACTATAAACAATGATTAGAGTTGGACTCTGTGACGATTGTTAAATCACTTCTAAATTGTTCGCGATTCATTTTGAGTGCAACACAGCTTCTCTGTGAGACAATCTAAGGATTATTTTGTTTTAATTAGTGGATAAAAATAGTTTTGACTTAGTTGTTAATTTTTTACATGTTAGTTAGACTTAAATTTTGCACAAATTTTTATCGGTTGGTAAATTTTTATATTGAAATAAGTAGTAAATCGCATCAGACATTTTATTGTCTGATTCTGATGAAAATCTACCGTAAAAATGAATATCTAAGGGTTTGTGTCCTTTTTTTATAACGGCTCGCCTGATGGTAAGCTGTCACTTTAGCCTAAGAACTGTAATCTTAACCGGTTAAGTGTGAATCGGACTTGCACATGAAGGGTTCCGTACAATCTGATAAGATTAAACATAGCGTACTTTTTAGATCATATCGTAAAAGAAACAAGAACCAGCAATCAATGTCGAAAAACTCACGTTTCTTACATTGCAGCTCCCTTTAAGACTTTATTTTTTTATATTTTTAGTATTTGTTGATATAGCGGTAATAGAAATAGATATTCTTTGATAGTTATGGTTCATTAAATATAGCCTGCTGACAGACGGACGGACGGGCTGACTTAATAATAGGGTCTCGAGGGTAAATTTTTACCTTTTCGATACGAAACTCTAAAAATGAAAGCTCTACGTCATACTCGCAATTAAAGTAGACAAGATTTTCTTCGTCTGGTACTCTATGTTTGTTGATTTAGGGGGCAGTGTGTAGTAAATACGAGTGGGTTTATTGCCGGAGGAGCAAACTTCGGCTCTTAACTGAAGTCTTCCTTTAGCCTTGTGTTTACATTCAGACTTCTATCCTATACTGTAAACAGCAATAAGAAATTCACTTCTCCCGAACATGGTTTGGCTTTTACTTGGCAGTATGTTGTAAAGTTATACCTGCAGATTGTCACTGCTTTGTTTTGTGTATTTAAACATCCTTGTCCAAGTGTATAATGCTTTAATTTTTGATAGCAAACAATAATTAATTGACAAAACAAAACACACTCACGCCATTTCGTTGTTGCCAACGTACTCCCTGGTTGTCTTATATGCGCTCGAGGCAAATGGCTATATAGGTACTAATTTTAATTTAAATAAATAAATTTAAAAATAAACTTTTTTTTTTTTGTAACAGATTAGATGACAGTACAGGATAAAATAATTGAAAATCTACTCTTGTTTTATTAAAAGCTTTCAAACAATTTGAAATACGTTTGACGTTTTAAATGAATAAATTAATATTTTTATATTCTGGACGACTCAATTCTACGGTTATTTTACATTTTGATATGATATTCGAGTTGATTTATTTTGATGGATCAACAATCAATACGACATTGGAACTATTTTATTATAGTAAATTTGTTTTGCTCAAGGTACCTACTTTAAAAAAGCAATTTAGGCGTAAGTATTATTAATAGAGTAAAAATGCTGTTTTTTTGCACTTTAGCATTTAGGTTACTTCAAAACTTGCTGCTTAAAAGGAAATATTTTCAATGTTTTCAAATTTCGTAATTCATTTGACTGTTATGATAGAAAGGCGTAGATCGCTCCTATATAGGACTTACATAAGCCAGTAGCTAAATATTTTATTTATATCAAAACAATCCTTTTCTTACATGTAATCACCTTTTTTCATTTACCTGAATGTTATGTGCAGTAACGTGTATTATTTACACTAACAAATTACCTGGTGGTGATTTTTCACTGCAGGGTAAAAGGGAAATTTAATCCGAACCTTCCTTACATATTTATGGGAAAAACAAGGGTGAGTAAATATCCCCCATAAGTGAGAGTAGTAACTAACGTTTTCTGTATATAACCAAAAATACATAGCTTTTGCCCTCAACTTTGTCCGCGTAGAAGTGGCCTGGCCTTATGTATTTAATTTTCACATGAAAAGCCATTCAAAATGTTTTAGGTTATTTGATTGATAATGTTGTCTCGAAGGTTATCTCAATAAACTTACATACTGTACCTGTTTGTGTTAATAGAATTGGTAAAATATTTTTATTATTAAGTATCATGAACAAAACATTAATTTTAATGTTTATTAGTAGGTATCAGAGTTCAGGATTTTAGTTTATTGAGTACAAAATTGTATAATGGTTAATTATTAAAGCAGAAGACATAAACCTGAGCAAAAGCAAAGCTATTGTTATCACAAAATAATCACGTTATCTCAATAAGTCAAAATATTCAACTTCTAACCAACCACCAAATTGACACCAACCAACTATTAAACCAACACAAACCAACTACCAAACCAACACAAACCAACACTAACCAACCACCAAACCAACACTAACCAACAACCAAACCAACACTAACCAACCACCAAACCAACACTAACCAACCACCAAACCAACACTAACCAACCACCAATCTCAAATTATAGATACTACCATATTTACAACTTAGTAATTTTACTGTTCAGTGATTTGTTTAAAATATGATCTTAATTTACGTATTCACAAGTCCGGAATAATAAAAAAAACAAATTACCGGATTTCTTTTATCCTTTTCACGTTTCAAGTGTACTTAAAAGGATATAAATAAAAGTCGACATGGTATCCCTACTTACTTTGGATAAGTTGACACTCACGCATTGTCACCGAAGAAAATCTCAAGTACCTACTACTTATGTTGGGATCATACGAGGCAGTAACATGATGAAACCGCCGCGGTTTTTCGCCCGTCGCTATTGAAATAGTTTCTAGTTTGCTCAAGTCAGTATCTCCAGGAATCGAATGTTTTTGTTTGGGTTAAATTGCATTAACGCAAAATAATATTTTCGTAAATATAAAATTACCGTGACATCAGTCAAGGATCAAATTAAATCAATTAATTTTATTCAATGGAATTACAAAAAAGTACTTTGCTGCCCATGGAGAAGAATCCGGCAAGATATCTCCGTAGTTGCTCTTTTCAATATCATAATGTAATCGTAATGCGCATTTGTATGCAGTAATTAAAATTTCAAGTTTTTAAGTTGCTTAAAAGTCCTTTGTAGCTATTTTTAGCAGTGGCGATAATGTCATAGAAGCCCAAAAGCCCGGCTAGCCCTATCGAACTAAGATAAGTTCGGACTCTCATTCATTCATTACAAACATTTACCTAAATTAGCTATTTGTAGCTGCCATGTCCTCATTGTGCCAGGATAGTGGCGACAGATTCGCAACCTGTCAGTCGGGGACAACGGCGAGACTTTATGTTTTATGTATGTATGTACCTACTACAATAACGTATCTCTTGGCTTGCCCTGTTCTAAAACTCAAGGCTCGCCACTGATTTTTAGAGACCTTAGTTCAATTTAAAGGCAACAATTTAAACTTACTACACAGATCGGCCGGTAGGTAATTTCCAAAAAATCGCGAGCCGCAGCGGTTTTCTGCAAAATAACGTATCTTACATTTTTAAACTTAGGGATTCACGAAAAATGTGTCGGGAAGGCCTTAATAATAAATGCATGGTACTTGGTTGCGAAAAATAGATGGCAGAACAGGGTGAAAATTACAAGAAAATTATGAGATTTCTTTAAAAACTTGCTACCTTTTCCAGTGGGTATCTGAATTTTTTCTGCATTTTTATCACCAGTAAATTTTCCTGTGCCGTCTAGACGTAAAAAATAATGTGTTTTTAACAAAATTAAAAAGTATTACAAAATACAAGGCTAACTGAGGAAATAAATATCCAACAACAGTATTTTACCATAACGAGCTTTTATGATAAATAGTTCAGCTCTGCGAATGGTATAAAAGAATTAGCATAACGTTATCATATGTTTCTCGCCTCTTCCCTGAATAATGTTTGTTTTTAAGAGGCCATTGTAAAGCTACATATGGCTGATTCTACTGGCAGACATTTCGCAAAGCGGGTTTATGGGCTTATTGGTAAGATGTCACAAATGACGCCACGATGTATAGGTTAAGTCTGGTATTAGAATTGATGTCCATGTATACCTACTAGCTGACCCGCTTCAGCCTCGCTTGAGTTAACCCCATACGAAATGTCATCCCTTATTGTCTACTGTCAGGGGTATTTCAAATATTGAAACTTAACTTTATATAAATTTAGATACATTGAAAATTATTGGATTTTACTATAAAAGATTTATTCAATTACTTAATATATTTTTTTTTTTTAGAGGACATGATAACTCAGTTTGGTACGTGCTTTGGTTAGCCGACCGACCCGACCAGACAGGTCGAGGGTTCGAGTCTTGGGTTGCCGTAAGTTGTAGCTTCCATATTCCTCATTGTGCCCGGATAGTGGCGACAGACTCGCAACCTGTCACACAGAGACTTAACATAAAAATGCGAAACGCGGTGCGTAACACCTCTGCCTCTCGAGGGATTCATTACGCTGTGAGTTTATGAATGTGTTTTATGTGATTTATTCAATCAAAGAGCAGATATTACGAGTTTATATTAATTAATGACCCAACATTTTGCTTCACCGTTGTCGGGTAGTAAAATCTAAAGCTAATTCTCTTTATCCTATTCCTGTAAAAATGCACAAATAAAGATTAATTATTTTGTTCATGATGAGTGCAATTCTTTGCCTGCTGAAGTATTCCCTGGTCAATGTAACCTGGGCTTCTGTAAGGCAAAAGAGAAAAGGCTATTCCTGGGTAGGCATGTTTCACCTTAGACTTTATCGCCGTTTAACATAAGGCGGGTTTGGAGTCGAATGCTTGCCTAGTTTATACAAAATAAGTCATAAAACATTTTGTCGAAAACGATCGCATTTCACTCGATTTTATTATTTTATTATGCACACAAGTTTCTTTGTGTGCATAATAAATTGGTTTCATTAATACAAGACGCTCGTAACAATGTGAGTGTAGACCCTATATTCTACTTTACAAGTCTACAAGCCTACAAGCTTGGATGGATTGCTTTCCTCAGTACAAATAGTAGAGCGTAAAAAGGGTCTGATGCCAACTGAAAATTTATGAAGCGAAAAAATTCCGCATTTCCACAACTCAGTCCGAATTTACATAATTGTACATTGAAATACTCCGGCCTTTTCAGAATTTGTTCGCTGAAAGGAACGGGATATTTATGTGATTTGAACTAACGTTGCACGCGTAATAAATACTTAGAGTTAATAATTTACATCAGGCTCGATGAAGCGATAGGTCATACATTGCAAGACGCATTGTTTCGCTTACCGGTCTTGGATGTAGTATTATTATGTATGTAGTTTATACAATGTCGGTGCTTAGTTCCTGTAACACAAGTTCTTAAAATACTGCAGGGCTGAGTCAATGTGTGCGTCGTGTTATTTAATTTATTTATCATCTAACAATAAAAAAATCTAAACTTTTATCTTCTGAGATAGTGTAACTGTCCGTAACTAACAATAGAAAATACCGCATACGTACATACACAAATAATTAATTTTTCAAGAGCGACAAAAAGCTAAATAATTTACGATTTTATCTCATTAAGTGATTTCCTAATTTGTTTTGTTCGCCGTATTGCACTGATATATAGTTTCGAACATAATTTTGAATGAGATTTGAAACATTGCAAACATTTCTCTCTTATTAACATTACCTGAACGGTCAATAAAACCCTCAAATGATGGTAAAACAAAGCCGGAAAAATCACTTTTCGGTTATGAATAATATATTGGAATATCCTTCAAAATAATTCGAAAAATGTTGTTTCGTTAAAAATTCATTCATTTTATTTTTGGAGTACATAAGGAAAGTTGTCAAACAAATGCAGTGAAATATTTTTTGTGTATCTTATACTAAACTAGCTTTTGCCTCGACTTCGGCCGAGTAGAATTCGAATCTGTTTCTAAGGATTTTTAATTTGACATTTATCGTTAAATTTTGGTAAATTCACACGATATCTTTTAAAATTATAGTCTGTGTTATTTTTATAAGCTATATTATTGTAAAGTTTCATTAAAATCCATTCGGTTGTTAGCGTGAAAAAGTAACGAACATCCTTTCATCGATACATCCTTAGAAAATATCGCGTTTATAATTTAAGTATTTAATTTGCAATCCGGTAAACGGTTTCTCATTTTCTAGATACCGATATTGTGGTATCATTATTTGTTTTCAAGGCAATTACTTTTAAATCGTTGAAAAAATTTTGCTTATGGCTCCTTACAATTTCATATTTTGTTAGCTTGAACTAAAGATACTGAAATTTAATGAAACGAATCTAAAAGTATGCTGTATTTTTGTGGCTTGGTTGTGTTGATTGGAAATATTTGTGACATTGAGTGTTTTAAAGTGTTAAAAGAAAATCGAAAATCCTAAAGTAAACACGTCTTGGCTTGAAAGAAAGTTAATTTCTTACTCTTTTTTTCATAGGAGACTATTACATAAAACATTAGAGGATACTTTGAAAACTTTAGCTTGTTAAGTTCAAATAAATTGTACAATCGACCGCTCACAAGTACTGGCTGAAACTTGAGATTTCATGAGAAGCTCGACTCCGGCCTATAGAAAACTTCATCGAGAGGTCCGTGCCCACTCCATTTCATTTGAAAAAGTTTTTAATCACACAGAATAAACCGAAACACGAAAGAAATACGACCACCAAATGAGCGTGAATTTACTGTTCGCTTCTATACCGTCGGCTTACTAGCAAGTTTTCGCATTATTTCACCAGTATTTTACCGGTATTTTTTGGCAAATACCGTTAACAGTTTGTAAACAAATCCCGCATTGGCTGATTTATAGTTTCGTTTTGTTAGCGATGCAGAAATATTTCCAAATTGACGAGGATGTATGTAGTATCCAAAATGTATTTGTTAATTAATAGGTTATACTTGATGTTAATTATAGCTTTTAAACTCTAACTAGAGTAATAAGTTCTATTATTATAGCTTAAATCCTTTTGTTCTCGTCTAGTTCACTAAGAACATACAACTGTAAAAAGCTTAACATTTTACCGGTATTGTTACCGATTCTTGAAAGCGAAGCTAGAACAGCCATAAACTTGTATTACCGGAAAGTTTGCGTTTTCGCACGACATATTTACGTTATTGGTTTTCGCTTTGGAGAGTTGGAACGTGGCGCAAGTGGGCCATTTACTAACCAAAATGGTGGATTAATGCCCGCCTGTTTATTCACCCAGTCTCAGTTTCAATTGTGTCCCAAGGGTATTTAGTAGAAATTGGATAGAGGGGCTGACTCATGCCAATAGTAAGCAGGAGGCTAACTGGTATTTAACCCACTCCATTGTATGGATAAAATTGGCTTGCCAGTTTGGTGTAACAGTTATTTTCTTATCCTGTTCCCACGGCATAAATGGTTTTCGTTTATGTAAATATGACAATAACAAAATTTTATACGTTGTTTCAGATTTTGCTTGAGTTTATAGTTGGTTTTGATTTTTTTTTGGTTTACCATTGTTAGTTATAGTATATAAGAATTTATAAAAAACTAAATAATAGTATTCCGACCATCCGGACTAAATGCTTTCGATAGCTCCTTCATAAAGCGTACTGCAAGGGTGTGGAATTCTTTGTCTGCCAATGTGTTCCCTGACCAATATAACTTGGGCCTATTCACTCTTGCCTTAAAGAGTTAAGGCAAGAATGAATAGGTTTCTCCTAGGCAGGCATGATCCACCTTAGACCTCATCGCCACTTAACGTCAGGCGGGTTTGGGGTCAAATGCCTGCCTGGTCTTGAATAAAAAATAAATAAAAATAGTGTAGGTTAATCAGAATGTGTACCTAACACACCTACTTATTGCTATTAAAAATTAATCAGAATTTTTAATTTTATTAATATGGCTATTCATTAATGATATCAAAAACTGAAGAAGGTAAAAATAAAATTAAATGTCATGACAATTAAAGAACAAGGTTTTGTACGCATTCTGTTTCGGAAATTGTTATTTATTCAGAAATGAGAAGATCTGACAGTTCTTCTAGTACAAATAAACGGTACAATGATTCTTTTATACTTTTGGATTGTCACTAATTAGGTTATTTTGTCTCTTCCCTGTTTAGTATTTGGATACCCGGTAACCTTGTGATGTAATAACTGGCTGAAACAATTTGTCATTGTTCTGCTTGGTCATCGTCACAATTCATATGAAAAAAGATAATTCAGCTAATTGTATTTACGTAACAAACGAGGTCTGTTATACTAAAAATTGTTACCGTAATATTTATAGCTTTAAGCTTTATTTTTCAAAATTACCAATTTGTTTACAAATCTCAACAGTTATCAATGTTTCACCATATTTTGCTTTGATTAAGCAGGCAAATATCGAATCAAATTAAATAAAATCCATTTTGTTATAATTTAAATTGTTCCTTTACACAAAAAAGGTTTGAAGCGACAAGTTGAGAATTATACGCCTATTTCAATTTTAAATGTTCTCGCTAAAGTCATTGAAAGAGTAGTCCATGGACCTACTTTCCACCTAATTCACAAAGCCGTTCCAACTGAACAGCACGGTTTCTTGAAAGGCCGTTCGATGGTCACGAACCTAGCAGTTCTTACACATGATGTAATTTGTGGTTTCAAGGACGGTTGTCAGGTTGATGTGATCTACACAGATTTTGAAAAGGCGTTCGATCGGGTGGATCACATCATCCTAGTTCAAAAACTTCATGCTCTTGGTATCCGTGGTGACCTCTTAAGATGGTTTAGTTCTTAATTAAATAATCGTAGTCAGACCGTAGTAATGGGTGGAATGAAGTCTGATATTGTCGTCATTACATCCGGTGTGCCTCAGGGTTCCATTTTGGGACCACTGTTCTATGCTGCATACTTATATGATATAAATGTTTGCTTTGAGAGGTCTAAATTTCTACTTTATGCTGATGATAAGAAGGTCTACAAGAGTGTTAAAACTCTTAATGATTGTCTTTCTCTTCAAAGAGACCTCGATCGTCTGGATTATATCTTTCACTCGTGGTATTTCATCCAAAATTAATTCTATTGTAGTGAAAAGAGTAAAATCAGTTCAGGACTTAGGAGTTGTTCTGGATGAAAAGTTAACGTATATTGAACATTTGGACACTGTAGTCAATAAAGCCTACAAATCCTTAGGCTTTGTCATGCGTGTCTCCGGAGATTTTCTTGACATTAATTGCATAAAACTGCTTTAACAAAGTTATGTCCGCAGTGTATTCGAGTACTGCAGTGTTATCTGGAACCCAGAATACAATATCCATACAGACCGAATAGAAAGTCTACGACAGAAGTTTATACGATTTTACAGTACAAGACCAAAGAAATAGGGGGCGACTACACACTGTTATGTAAAAAATTTACAACAACCCTCATAGACATGCTTTATCTATATGATATATGCAATTATTGTATAGACTGTATTCCACTGGTAGAATTAGCTGTTCGACTTAAAGTCCCTAACACGCGAACAAGACACACACGTCTCATTCATGATAACATGTCAAAGACAAAATACGCATCTAATGCTTTAGTTCCACGAATGCATAGAACATACAACAAATTATTTTCAAAAATCGACATATTCAACACTTCTAAAAGTCTATTCAAAAAAGAACTTACGGATGCTTTACAGTATTAATATTATTGTTAACTTTATGTCCACTATTCAGTATTTTCATACACTCGTCTCTCCTGAATAAAAGCCTACCTAACCTTTTGTTCTCACGTACATTTCACGCAACACACACTTATGCATGCACACATGCACTTTTGTCAAGTGCGATTTAGACTCACACACCGAGGGTTCCGTACAAACTTATAGTTAATAATAATAATAACCACATCACGACACACACTTTGACTCAGCCCTGCAGTAAGTATCTTAAGAACTTGTGTTACAGGAACTTAGCAACGACATTGTATAAACTACATACATAATAATACTACATCCAAGACCGGTAAGCGAAACAATGCGTCTTGCAATGTATGACCTATGGCTTCATCGAGCCTGATGTAAATTATTAACTCTAAGTGTTTATTACGCGTGCAACGTTAGTACAAATCACATAAATATACCGTTCCTTTCACCGAACAAATTCTGAAAAGGCCGGAGTATTTCAACGTAACGCAAAGATATGGTATATAATAATGTGTCTTGCAAATAACACAAAGTCCCGACCCGCCGGGATACGAACCCGGAACCTATAGCGTAGCCGTTGGCTGCTCACACCACTGCGCCACCGAGGTCGTCAAGTTATTTAAATAGTTCGCTCATCACGAGATGTTTACAAATCTATGGAAATCCAAAAACCGTAAGTTTCTAGTGACATCGCAAAATAATCTCCATAGATTTGTAAACATTAATTACGACAAGCTGTAAAGCTCTTTACCGGCGGCTGGCCTTAAAGTTAAATAAAATCGTAATAATTCATTTAAACGACGAAATAGTTTGTTAATGAATAAAAAAACATTACACAGTGATGAAAACGAATTTTGACACAAGTCAAATGCAGTAAATTTTTTTGTTTTAAATATATTAACTACGCAGATACGATAATTGAAAATAAATAATTAATTACTTGAAATTTATGTTAATCGTGTGAAATAAGTAGATTCTCTCGAATTTTTACGCATTCAGTTGATTAATATGTAAATGGTATCTTTAGGTAGGCAATTAAAGCTTAATTACGGATGGATTGGATCAACGCAGAAAATGTAGCAAATGCCACTAATGAAAGCTATAAGCCCTCGTCCATGTTAATACGGTCGATGAAACTCAAATAAATATTTACACAACAGAGTCAGCCGCCCCGAATGAATGGCCAGGAAATTTCCGATATTACCGGTTTTCCAGGAATTACCGGTTAATCGACAACGATCGTTTTTTTTAAATTTGATTGTAATATTTTTTTGATTTTTGGGTATCCACTTTTTATATGGAAAAAGTGTACCTACAGTAATGTGTCATAAAGTTGCAGTAGACGATTATAAATAAAATAATAATAAACTCCTATTTGTTTAGAAGTACTTCTTATAAAACTATTTTTTTAACAGACACTTCGGAAAAATAAGCTAATACAAAAAAAAAACGATTATGAGCGACGAATGTAATTAGTGTGAGTGTGTGTGTGTAACAAACTATTTAGTTTGATTGTTAATTACAACGTTGCTATTGGAAGTCATTTATATCACAACGGGCCGTGTCCGGGGTGTACACGGATTTAAACCTTTTATATAATATGTATGGAACCGTTCAACTGGCACCGTGTCTGGTCTTGCGCGTACACGGCCCGTTGTAACAAATTTTGGAGAAGTTCCAAATCCCCGTGCATGCGCCGTGCGTGGGACACACACGGCCCTTTGTTATATATCTGACTCCTACGAGCAACACAGCAATATACATTCACACTAAAATCCAGAAACGGTATATGAATAATAGTGAGTGAAAATGTCAAAAAGCTTTTATACCATTAACAAATTTAGCTAAATGAATACTAGTTATACAGCTTGAATCTGAGAAATGAGATTACAAAGCGATAATCGTTGACCCAAATTTTTGGATATGATATAATTTAAATAAGCTTGCACTAAATGGCAGTAAGTAGTGTTTTTCCAGTGCTCAAACTTAGGCAGAATAAGCTATTTCTCTATGCTTTTTCTTAAAAACAGTGAAACAAATGTTTAAAATCACTGAAGTTCTTTTATTTAATTCTGTAAAGCAAACTTTTCCTTTGTTTCTGCTAATTGTCAGAAATATTAAAAGTATTACAAACATTATAGCAAATTAATCATTTGCATTAGCTCGATATTTTTTGAGAAGATTTTGAGCATTTTCCTTCGTCGTAGACCTAATTACAAGGTTATTTTAATAACACGAGAATCCCTTTGTAACCTACTCGTATATTATAGTATTTGACTGAATAATTCATACTTGATACATATTTAGTACCTACACAAATTAACTTTGAATCTCTGTTTGATGTCTATACAGATATCATGAACATCGTACAAAGTCTAAATTAATAGTTTCTGTGAAAAGCTCTTTCCGAGAAGTACGTTTGAATCTGCAAGCATTTATCTTATGCGACGATCGTAGAGAACATTTCCAGTAGAAATTCTGCAGTCAAAAATATTGACCACAAGGCATGGCTCACGAACGTACGAAGTCCGAAAACGTTTTCACTGGGATCTTATTATAATGGTTCGTCGCCTTGCTTCTTGTAAATCCATCATAATTTGAGCTCCAAAAACGTGCTGTATGAACTTACTCGCATATTTGTAAGTTTTCGCACAAATCAAATTCGCACGAGAACGCATCCAACGTTAGAGCAACCTGTAAATTATTTTAGCCTGAACAGTAGGTACGAATATAAAATTAAAAGTCCTTTGTTGTCAAGTACAGAATCCCAGAAAACGAATTGAAATAACACCGCTTTAAGCCCTTAATTCATTTGATAAAAAATGCAAATTGACTTCTCGGAGCCGGTGAGAATTATAAAAGAACTAGTTAACTCATAAACATGTCGAGCTTAAAGCTTTTGCAGAGCTAAATAAAATCAAATGTGATGACAACACTGAAACTATAGAGCTCTCGCTTCCACCTTTAGCTTCTGTTAGCTGATAGAAAGAGAAGAGATTAAGCTGGTTACTATTTTTTTGGTAATAACAGTTACTGCGGGACTCAGTATTATTGTCTCTGCTCTGGACGTCAGCTCGAAGCGAAATTTCATTTGTTAGTGAGCCGTGGTACAGTTGTAGGCCCTTAATACAGAATAACTAGAAGTTACACTTAAATATGAAATAATAAAGAGAATAAATAGTAAATTTACTTTATGTAGTAACAATTTTAATTCAATAGGACTAGGTAAGTAATTGTTGATATATAATTAGATTTTTATCGTCATTTGTGTGTATTTGTTGTTTTGTAGCGTCGTTATATAAATTATATTTTTAAATATTTTATACTTTAACTGAGATTGTAATGAAAGATTATTATGACATTGAAAAGATCAACTACGGAGGTTTCTTCCTCGTAGACAGGCATTCCGAACCGGTGGTAGTTTAAAAATAATTTTGATGAATTTAAAATATTTTAAGTACATTTGATTTTTTATTTATTATTTTGAATAAGAAAAATAAAAAAATAAGTGCAGAGCATTGCGTGCAAACTATGCTAACATACTGCTTAATTACTTTATATAATGCTAGCTGTTTAATAAAAAAAATTAATATTAAAATAATTAGAAAAACTACACAGTGCCTTTGTAATTTGTTCAGGCCAGTATGTAAATGAAAATTGAACTAAGAAAGACGAAGACGAAAAGGTTCATGATTGACTTTTTGGTAATAAAAATATCTTATTGAATAAAAAATTCTAATCAAATAACAATTTACGCGCGTTCCTAACCGATTGAGAGATTAATCAATCACTCGGACCAATACATCGATTCTAGGTTAGTTACAAAACTAACGCCAACAAGAGTAACTTGTGATTATTTTCATAATCTTTGACGCGGCTCAATTTTACCGGATTATCCCCGTCGGTGCAGCCTTCGTGGACATTTAAAAAAATGCGGCTCTACGTCGGTAAGCTCCGGTAATCTCAATACACATACATAAAGAAGTTGCTATTGATATGTACTTTGTAAATATATTTACTTTTAAACAAGAATTAGCTTTGTTTGTGAAATTTGCATTCGAAATAATCCCCAATTATTCAGAACGGATACCGTTTTTTCTGAAAGCTTTAATCCATTTATATGCTATACTTCACATATTTTTGGGTTCCGCACCCAAAAGGTAAACGATGGGATTTTATTACTAAGCCTTCTCTTTCCGTCCGTCTGTCTGTCAGCGGGCTGTAACTCATAATAAATGAAAGGAACGTGATTGGTTCGAAAGATTTTGCTTGTTTTTGCTTATTTTTCGTAATAACTTTAAAAGTGCAGATTGTTAAATTTTGAATGATACGCGACTCATCATGTATGAGCCTGATTCACACATGAATGGATTAATTTTTTTTTAACTAAAGGGCTTT
Source organism: Choreutis nemorana (assembly GCA_949316135.1). Taxonomy (NCBI): domain Eukaryota; kingdom Metazoa; phylum Arthropoda; class Insecta; order Lepidoptera; family Choreutidae; genus Choreutis; species Choreutis nemorana. The sequence goes on from OX438609.1 coordinate 2,249,131, forward strand.
ATTTCTGAGCATTCACCATACAAATAAAACAATAGCAAAAAAACCGTAAACTAGAGTAAATAATATAAAATAATGTACTATCGATGGTGCAGAACACTTTGTGTTTGATTCCAATTCGCGCTTATTTCCAAACTCTTACTACATCTGAATAATAATACAATTTATTATTCAAATATTGTATGATAAATATTGTATTTCGAAAGGCAGATGAGGTCACGTTATACACTTTGCATTAAAATAATCCCAAGTAGGATTATGAATTAAGTGGATTAGTTCAATATTGGAACGCTAGAATTGATTTAAATTTTGCATCTTATGATAGCGATTAAAAGTATTCGTCTTTAATTTTATGGTATATATTAATGTAGCATAAAGGTAAATTCTCCAAGTTACTACGTTTGTAAAAAGGAAGTAGATAATCTTATAAGCCACTGATTTGATAAATTTTTTAACCAATACACGGAACGATTATTCCATCCTAATATCAAAATCTAATACCACTTAAAATTCCCTGTATTTGATGCCTGATCTTCAGAGTATAAGCTAAGTTGTGGTGAAAGGGTACTACACAGATGAAGCCATGGGAATAAAGCTAGTTAGAAAAAAAAATGCAAGTATAGATTAATGATTGGTATCCGCGACTACAATCATTAATCTATAAATGCAATCATACTCACTCATAAAATCCGTTGGGTCATTGGTTGGGTTGAATCAACGTAAGGAATACGATCTTCACATTTTTAAGGTTTTACTCGACAGCGAGGTAAAAAGAAGCATTTGGTATTTAAATGATCACGACTATAAAAGTTGTCGTATCAAAACCCTAACGAATATTTATAAAAATTGCAGGATATGTTTTTGTCATTCTGATCTACATTTCTGTCTACATTAATTTTATTAATATTTTTAAATAATCAAATTTTAATCATTTATATAGGTCAGTAGTAAAAGCTGTTCTTCTGGTGATAAACTTCAAAACACTTTAGATGATACTGTTGCGCTTGCAACAAACAAAGAGTTACACTTTTGTTGCGGAAAGTTGAACGAGCAGTAATGTGATGCTAAACTTACAAATAATATATATTTTTATTTGGAAATAAATTGTATAGTTCAGCAGCCTTTATGAAATAAAACAAACCTTATTATCTCAACAAATAATATTACAATTTATATTGGTTTTCAATTTTCATAATCCTTAAATAGACCACTGATTTAAGCAAAATATGGATTTGGTAGATCAATTTGAATATCAATTAGGAGGCAAATATCTCGGCAAATACCAATACCGATCTTTTATAATTAGGTTTACCAAAAATAAATACGCATCCAAGTCATATTAGTGGTTTTGAGAATTCAAACTATTACAATAAAAGTTTTCAACATTTAGAAATTTTTAATTCCACAAAAAATAAATAGAAAAAAGATGCTCTTAAATTAATTTTATACTTTGTCTTAATTTCTTAATCATACAATCGTAAATACAAACTTCCTACACAAATAAACTCATACGTACACACGAGGTAGTAGCGATTTTAGATTATTTTTGCATTACTATAATATTTATTGTATATAATGAAAAACCTTTATTGGCATAGGACAAGCTTATTGTTTCCTCCAAATTTTTATTCATTAAGGCTGTGGTTTTTGGTAAAAAAATTGTAACATTGTAGACAAAACATGTGAAAATAATATATGTCACCTATGCAGCTAACTTTTAAATGTTTTTTGTTGTACCAAACTAATTTAGACTAGGAACTGACGTGCATGTAAAGTATAGATAAAACTGTCGGTCCCTCGTTCAAAATTTAAAATGGAATTGGGACAGCCCTAGCTGGTTGATTTGAACCATTCCTGTCATTCCCCTGGGACATGCGCCGGGCGCGGAAAAATACACTTACAAGGCAACATTTTCCGACGCGCTCTGTCAACGGAAATTCCGCTTTACGCTAGCGCGCTACACGTTTCGGTTACTCGATTATAATTACCCGTGCAGTCGACTCGTACGCTATACGATACTTTTTTCGAGGTTTCCTAAAAGTTGACAACCCTGGGGGGCTTCTTGTAAATTTTCATGGGAATGATTTTAGAAGTCGAATTTAGGAAGATATTTTGTTGAGTGTTTTTTGGGTTGAGTACAGTGAATTTGGTTAGAGTAGCTCTCCTGATGAGCAATAGTGGGTTTTTGTATATTTGCTACATAGTAAATTCGTCACGTTTTTGTAAACTCCATACATTAAAAGTAAATACGTCACATGCATTAAAAATCTGTAAATTCGTTTAGGGTTTCGGTTAGGGTTGTTGTAAATTTGTCAGAAGGAAATTCATCACATTCTTTTTATATAAAGTACCGACAGTATATAGTAAGTATAACAGGTTATTTGATAATGACAAGCCAAAAGTCAAAGTCAAAGAGTTTAATAACACGTCCCATATCAAACCGTTGACTTTGGAATGGAACACAGAAAAAAAATTCCCTAGTTTTTACAACAAAAAAAAAATCCTTCAATAACATTAAAACGTGAAGGAAAAAAAAGGTGGGTATTAACTGTTACTCCACATATGCGTTTGCCTTTCAATTTTGCTGGAACGCGTAATGGCTTTAGCATGTAAATGAGTTCATTTTGAATACGATTCGAGTTAAGTTACGTATTCGGTCTAATCGAGTTGAAGGTTGATAAGAAACGTTTGTTGGAACGATATATTTTATAGCACCTTCTTATTTGTAAGGGCTTCCGTAGCTCCTCTTTTGAAAGGAGAAAAAAAAAGCATTTCCTCAGACAAAATAACAGTTCGCTTTCCCTTGTCGTTCTCAGGCTTTTTTGTTCACAAACAAAATATGAATTGATAGGTATATATAGTGAAAATATTAGCGAAACAGTAGAAGAGAAGATAAAATTACAGAACATAGAAATAAGCCGAATGCTACGCTAAAGGTTCCGGGTCCGTATCCCGGCGGGGGCGGGACTTTGTGTTATTTGCAAGACGCATCGTTTCTGCTTACCGGCCTTGGATGTTGTATTCTTATATAATTAGTATATACTATATCGTTGCTTAGTTCCTGTGACACAAGTTATTACGATACTTACTGCAGGGCTGAGTCACTGTGTGTGTCGTGATGTAGTTATTATTATCATTATTATTATAAGGGCACTCACGCAGTAATTAATCCCTCGAGAGAGGTAGGCCAAGGTGTTAACACCGCATTTCGCAAGTTTATGTTGAAGTCCAGCGTGACAGGTTGAGAATCTGTCGCCGCTATCCGGGCACAATGAGGAACATGGTAGCTTCGATACAAGGCAACCTGAGACTCGAACCCTCGACCTGCCGGGTCGGGTCTATCAGCTAACCAAGGCACGTAACAAACTGAGTTACCATGTGAGATTAAATGAACATCACTAAAATTAAAAAAAAACTAAGACAATGTTGTTTACTGCCGACTTAAATCTATTGTGGGACATTGCATACTCTTAGAAGTAAAAAAAATGTTTTATTTATTTTTATTATGAGCCTAAACAACTCCTTATTGTTAGCTACTCAGTTCCTTTAATTTTCCATCAGTTGAATGTTTTTTTTTTGACACAACGATTTTTTTAACACATTTTATGGAAGAAATTCTGTATTGTTCCGAGGAAACGAAACTGAAATCAAAAATATTCTTTCCTTCTTACTCCAGCAGGAAAACAGTATTTTCCAAAGGATTCTAAATCATTTAACTGGGCCTGCTTACGTCTCGGACCGTCGTAAATAAACCCCTTGTCAAAATGTCATATCCCTAGGTCCAAACGTCCGCAGTGGACGTTGAAAAGTAAATCATTTAAGTTAGGTTGCTTAGAATATGCATATATACTACCAACATCAATACATCCATACTTATAAACGCGAAAGTTTGTCAGGGTGTATGGACGTTTGTTACTCTTTCACGTAAAAACTACTGAATGGATTTCAATAAAACTTTATAATAATATTGCGTACACATCAGAATAACATATAGGGTAATGTAAAAAGATATAGTTTTTACTGTAAAAAAAAACGATAAATTTCAAGTTACATATACGCACACACACGCACTTTTGTATTTATTTTAAATTAACTCATTTATATGTAGAATAAGTTGTACCTTGTCTTTATTAAATGATTGACCGTTTTCTTAAATGTTCTATTAAAAAAATGAAACCGTAATTGGTCAATTGTTAAGTTTACTTTAAATGGTTTTGTAGTGCTGTGGCTTTATGTAAATAAAAAGAAAAAAAAAAGTTATAAAATGGGAAATGATTTAATATGCCATTTTCGACCTCTACACGGACGGCAAATGTCGCGGCAAAAGCTAGTATTTTATAGATACACAATCCCGTAGACAGCTTCACTTTAAAATTGGCATTAATTTAGTATAAGTTAAGGCAACGGAGCGTAATTTTTATCTGGACAAAGCAACAAATGTCTTGGTATTTGAGTTCGTGAAGCACTTATAATCCAAAATTGACTGATTGGCAGAAAAGGGGGACGGGTTCAAAATGTAAACAATATGTTTATAAATTTATAAAATTTTTTGAAAATTTGTTGACATTGTTAAAAAGGGATGACATTTAACAAATTAACAATGATTTTATCAAAAATTATTAATGTAGTTTGTCATCCCATACAAAAAGTCGATTTAAAGTTCGACTGGGTGGACCTTTTTTACGGACATTTTCTGTCACGTGATTATAAAATAATAAATGTCAGATATAATTAATCATTTAAAAACAAAAAGAGACCGTTTTCGAATAGCATCTATTGTCATTGCAGTATTGAAATAATAAGATTCTATATATTTGGAATAAATGAAAATTAATCAAAACCGTGAGGTTTTAGAAAAATCATTTTCTAGAAAAACCTGACGTCACGTACACATATTCAAATCCGTAAATGAAATAAGTACAGACGGCCACACAGGAAGCCTCAAATAATAAGTAAAATGCAATTTCAGATCTTATGCTTCACAACTTTGGAACGGTAAAAAGTCCAAACAGGTGAGGTTGATCAATTCCCTGTGTACTTACTGATTTTTATGGTCGGTAAAATAATTAATTTCCCTTTTATAAAATGTTAGGCTACACAGGTTGTTGTTATTTTTCGTTTTTCTATTGTTGTTTGCTGATATAGCAGATTGCTCTTAGCTTCTTGGAGTTCAGGGTACAGGATGCCATACCTTGAAGGATACGTTCTTATCAGATTTTCCGGTAACCTTTAGAAATACGGTACTAGGTATAGCTTTTCGTGACTGCAAATGCATTGTGAATTGTGTTTGCTTCTTGGATAATATATAATATACTGTTCAGGATAAATACATTGCTTACGAAGTTTTGCGTATAAAAAGGGGATTTCCATCAAATTAGCAAAGCATAGGGTGGATAGATGTTCTACGATTACCATAACCTATAAAAGGAAGTTACGAGATTCTTTAAAAACAGTTTCGGTTTAAAAAAGTATAAATAACCAAAATCTAAAAAGTAGGTGTTACCAAGGAAAAGGTACTTCGGCACAAATGAAATCTGTTAAATTTATAGTGTCTCTGATTTTTAATTTTTATTTCAAAAGACGGCAAACGGGCAGGCCGCTCGCCTTGGTAAATGAAACCGACTGCGTTCATTACCAATATAAATAAATACATACACAAAACTACAAAACCCTAAAATCTATTCAATGTCAACTTAATAATTGGCCAATAACGGTTTAATTTTATACATGAAAAATTTAAGAAAATCGATTGATCGTTCTCACTAGAAACCTGTTTCAACTTAATTCATTTCACCTGCATATAGATCTAGAAAAAAGCCTATATATCGTGTCAAAAACAATAATTTTAAGATGAAGCTATCTAATGTCGTCCCAAACTTCTTATTCAACCTCTGGGTGAAAAGCAGATGGTTTAACCAATGGAAAGCGATACCGCCTTTTGAAACAACGATGCCAACGCCAAGAGTACCGAAAATGCGTTCACTTGTGCTGGTGATTACACATCATTTTAATTGTTTCGTATTTAAGTATGTTTATTATAATTAGTCTAAAAATTTTAGTACTTAAGTCTTAGAGACTAAGACTATCGTAGTTTTAATGACAAACCCTTCATAATTTAATAGTCTCATCATAATTTTATAGATACTTAATAATTTGTAAGATTGCAATTTAAATTAATAATTTTACGTCCCACTGACGTTTGTACGCCTGCAAATTTTTGTTGACATTTTATTGTAACTTACTAACATCTTACATGAAAATTAGACAAATTAATATAGTTATCATTATCTTAATAACGGGTAAGTCTAATGAATTTAGTATTTAATTATGTTTATTATAATTATGTCTGTTTCTCAAATGCGAATATATATTTTTAAATCTCGAGTAACCTTTAGCAATTTGTTTCAGCACCAGAACTTGTTCAAAGGCGTGATAACATTAAAATAATAACTACATTAATACCGTTCGGTGTCTAATAAAAACATTATTAAACCATTCAGTTTTAATAAAGGGGTGACTGGGATATTATTAAGTAATTTACCCCGTTAATGCTATAGCAAGTGTTTGTAAATTGTATAGAAATAGCCCTTTTAAGAAGAAGAGAGATGAGTAAATCAACAAGAACTGACCTTCTTGGTCAATTAGGTAATACAGTGATTTTATAATAATAATAATTGTACAGCGATTCTGTCAATACCATCTATAATAACGTGACTCTGGATCATGATATGGGGCGTGATCATATTATCATTCTAGGTCCCAATGGTAGACCACTGAAACTGATAGAGGCTGAAAGAGGACAACTTGCCGACTAGAAGGATAAATGCAAAAATTCATACATGCATATGGCAAATGTCAGTTTTTATAGAACATCATGGGCAAACAAAAGGACTTGATGGAAAGTGATACCGCCTTTTGAAACAACGATGCTCCTGATGACCTATGCCTTGACCGAGAGGTAAACATGTGATACCTTTCATGCCGGTAATTACACTGCTTTAGGCCACCATGTAAAGGGTTATCAATTTTTTTGAATTAAACAATATGTCGGTCTGTCTATATTAATAACTAGCTGTTGCCCAGTGGTTTTGCACGCGGCCATTTTGTTTGTGAATGTTTCTGATGCTTTGATAGTTATTCTGCTATTCGGAACAAAAACAAATCAAAGATTAAAAATTAGCCTCGAGAGACTAGACTATGTTATAAATAGAACCTGCAGATAATAAAAATTAGAGAGAAGCAAAGATTAATGTTTCTAAGTTGGAGTTAATTTTGTAAATAATAAATTTAAAAACTGGGCTATCAGGTCATTTAGAGTTACATATTGAGATAAAATATTAGCTGCATTTTATTTAAAAAAAGAATATCTACGCGGACAAAGTCAGAGGCAAAAAGTTTTGCCACGGATACAGATACAATTAAACAGATATAAAATGACTCATTTAATATAACTGTAAATTCACTAAAAGTCATTAATAAAACAACTATAACAAGTAAATAGATGTAAAATGAGTTATTTAATAGAACAACTGTATAATGTGTATCTTTTCTAACTAGTCTATTATGTAATAGGCAGTTTGCTAAATAAACACAAGAAATTTAATACAAACCACTGACCTAGTCCATTATAGCACAAAGTTAAACCTAACATTTAGTGTTGTTCTTTTAAAGCAAATGTTTATCGTTTTGTTTGCACATTTGTTTCGTTTAGTTAACGTTTATGAATAATTGACTTTTATATAACTAGGTAATTTATTGAAAATCAGATATTTATTTAACAAGCCAGCGAGTTAAGTTATTAGAGTCTACTGGAGAAACTGAGCGTTTGTATGTACGTATAAATGTTTGTCCGACATTAAGTCAAATATTGTTGCTTGGATCGTCGTGAAATTTGATAGGCGGCCTCATAAAGCAAAAATAATGATTCAGTTTGATTTTGAGTCAGATTTGTCAAGGTGTTCCCGAGATATAGTGGTCGCGAGTTCAAGGTTGGAGCGAAATACTAGTTGAAGAATAAACAGTGTATCTTTCATTATGTTGGACCTACTTTTCTACACGTAATTAATAAATACAAGTGATTCGACCCGAACTTTGAATTTACAACCACCATATCTCGGTAACCCCTGGATGGATTTGAGTCATGTTTGAACTTAAAAAACATTGTTGGCTCATTATTCCACCAACAAAATTTCACGACGACCCGATCAACGATACTCGAGTTGTCGTCGGACGAACATTTATACTTACAAACATTCATTGGTACATACATATACACAAACGCCGGACTGCTCCAGTAGACTCTAAGAACTTCACCAGCTACGTTCGCTCGTTCAATAAAAGTATGGACATTTAATAAACAAGATAGGTACTGTAGCTGAAAGTTATGTTGTGAGAGTCTGGATTACTTTATGTAAGTAAATAATGTTTCTTGCTACTCTACACAAAATACAGTAAATACTTCAGTACAAAGCGTTTGTTATAAACAGTTTAACGTAATTATTATTCCATAATTTTCAACCAGGAATTTCGTTCTATGAATGCTTTTGTGTTTGGCTCAAGTAAAATGTTGGGTTTGGGACTTGAAAACATACGACTATAAGTTGCGTTACTGCTGCCGCGTTTAAATTTGCTAATTTAATATTTGTTAAAAATTTTCAACAAAAAAAGTCGAATTACTTACTAAAGATTTCTGGACACAAATAATTTGGATTTAGTGCTAAGAAATTCCGAATTCAATTTTGTTTATTAATCTACTAATTCATCAAAGGATATAGTTAAAGTTTAAAAACGTTAATTTTATCATCAAAAACTCAACAGCAAAATTCTAGATAATATGTTAAGGAGGCAATGTACAAACTTGAAGACAGTGAAAAGTTTAAACAAAAAATCGCAGCGTTTGTAACAAAATATAACCTCGTGAATACCCAACCTAAGACAAATACTTGAGGAAGGAAAGCTCGCTTCCTTGAGGAAACACGATCGTTATTTACGACAACTTGAATAAAAGAGTATTATGGAAATATAATTTAAGTAATTTATATTATAATTTGCTCCAAAAAATATAGTAAAATTTTCGTACCGATATCTCAATTTAATATACCTTTAAGCAATTGTTTTAATAAAAAGTATTTTAATAAAAGTTTTCATACTTTTGTGATGGAATTTTCTTTTTACAAAAATTGCCATCCAATTTTGGTCAAAACATAAAAACCGAAATCAAACTATTTATTTCTTGTTTACAGCATCAGGCGCAAACAACCAAACGGTTCACCTAATGGAAAGTGATACCGCCACCTATTGACACGACTATTGATTGCCTATGTAGAAGTAAATATGTTATACTTATCAGCCAGTGCCAGTGATACGAGGTAATTACTCTGGCTCTACAATCCTTCGTACCGGAACACAATGAACTGCTTCACGGCAGAAATAGTAAGATGGTACCAACCCAGAACACACGTAGATCAACCAACTGTAAAACTTACCATAAACTGCCCACTCCTGATTAAGTATTAATAGAAAATACCAGTTCACCATGGGCCATTAATAAATAATATATCAACACACCTACTCATAATAAATCTTGATTAAAAAAGGTCTTTAACAATCACGTAATACCTTTTTTAGTATTAAATTATTTAATTTACGATTTTTTATTAAATAAGACGAATAAAAGAGATTTTGTTGAAAATAAATTGATTAAATTAAGAATACTTCACCCAATCATTTCTCTGATTGAATCAAACGGTTCTCAAATTTTTACGATGCTTCGGTAAATATATTTACTCTGAAATATTTGTACTATATAACAATATCCGATTTGATTTATGAGGACTTTAGATATTTCTTGTAATAGTATTAATTTATTATTGTATAATGTTTCGATTTTAGTGCTCTAAGATATTGGTAGGTATTGACTTATAATGTTGAATATTAATAATAACCACATCACGACTCACATATTGAATCAGCCCTGCACTAGGATAATCTTGTATCGCAGGCACTAAGCAACGTTATTGTATAAACTACATAGATAAGAATACTATATCCAAGACCGGTAAGCGAAACATTGCGTCTTGCAAACAATACAAAATTTCGCCCCCGTCGGGATTCGAAACCGAAACCTCTAGCACTCGGCTGTTTACGCCACTGCGCCACAGAGGTCGTCAAAAAAAACAACTTTGACTTTTATCTTATCGTTTAATCCCGAAATTGTGCCTACCATGAGTTTTATCTTCGATTGCCGCATGCGACTGCAGTTATGGATCGCCTCTTACGGATTGATGAGGAATTAGGATTGCTCATAAAAAATCACTATAGTAATCCATCTTACCTGACGTGTAAAAACTATACGAAATGAAATCTAGAGTTTATGAAACATATCAAACAAGTTTGGGAACCTTAACTGGGACTATTAGCATAGCATGAAAGTAATGTTAAACAATTTTCATCACTTCAGAACGCGTCTCGGCCTAAAAAGCTTATTAATGTTAACTCCTAAACAGTTCCGGACATAAATACTTTGCCAGCGAATTATACACACGAGTATGGGGCGTTGTACTTATTAAAAATATATAAAATATTTTTAATTTCCTCCATTCTGAAAGCACTTTCGAAATTCAACAGGACGCCTTTCAGGAATTCGAAATGTTTTATAACTACGCGGGTAACATAAAATTTTGGTCCGGAATTTTTAATAGGATTTAAATGCGATATATCTTTAATCTTTCAGTTTTTCAACGCTTTCGTTGGTGTGTTGCTTAAATATATTTTTTTCTTATCCTTAGATTGTTTTCCGTTGGCCGCAATTTACTTTGTAATTTTTGCATACTTAGATATAATGGGTTTATTGGTATAGTTAATCAAAATTATATAAACAAAGTTGGAGTGTGAAACTTATTGACATTAACGTTGAATAAATTGTTTAGTACGTTTCTATGATCCAGCATAAAATGATATCAACAAATGAAAAATTAGCAACTCAATGTTCATATTTAACTGCCCTACCCTCAATGGTGTCAAGTGGTGAGCTCTAAGCCTTACCCCATGAAATATTCAAAAGCAATCTGAATCGGTCACTATACTTCGCCCATTCGCCTTTATAAGGCCAATATACACTACAAACTAAGTGCTACTTCGCACCGAAAAAAGGTCAACCAAAAACGTGACCACGTGGCATGAAAAACGAATGAATCTCTTGACTTAACTACTGAAGGAAAGTTCTGAAAAACTCACCAAGGATTTTCTATTTCCAATAACTTAGGGACGCTCATTATGAAAATATGTAAAAAATGAAAATCACTGACACATCCGCTTTTAAACTTCTGAATCCAATAGGCAGACAAAGGCACTCAACACCACATTAACAGACGGTAGGAATTCTAGTAATCCACAGCATCCGGGCGGCGCGGTACGGCGGGACGCGCACGCGCCGGCACGCAGACCGACTCTGACTCACGCGCACGCGCATCCCGAAACACCCTCTCCGATTCTATTTTTTGAATTTCAAAATAGGAACAAAAGAAGAGGGGAGGCGAGCGCCCTGACTCGACGGTTTATATAAATTTAGAACGCGGCGCAAGACACGACATGTCTCGGATAAGTTCGTTCACTCAGGAAAGCGTACTCGAAAAGGTATTTGGAAATGCCATTTATTGCCTTGTTACCAACAAAGATTAGACCTATAAATAGACGTCCGGCCCTGGCTTTAATATGCCGGATCTAGGGAAGCGATGACTGATAGTTCCCATTCTCATTAGATCTCCTTCTATGATATTAGGGTTTTGACGCGAGCGGTTTGAATGACATTGTAAAATCCGGAAAGTCGTTAATGTCGAGTAGATGGGTTGGGCTGAGCCGTCAAAACAAGCCGTATGCTCTCAATTACGAACTACCTAGTTAACTCATTTAAAAATAAAGCTATTTTTGTAATCTCTTTACGGTGTAATTAAAGACACTCTTCTTTTTTATCGGTCTTAAAAAAGGTAATTCAAAATAGTATAAATCAACGCCTTACTCTATTGAGCTGTTAAATTTATTAATTACTGTAAATTGATGTGTTCAGTTAGTTTTAAAAAATTATGGTTTTCTTTGTACAGGTCGAGTGTGTAATAATTTAATACAGTTTTAGTTGAGACTTATTTTATATAGTAGAAATCAAATAATAAAGAAATGATAGTGGTTTTTCTAAGGTAATCTAATATGAGACGGTTGGTTGGTATGGATACGTTTTATAAGACGCAGTTTTGAAGACATTAGCAACCGGTTTTTCTTCTAAAATTATAACAATTGTTTTTGTTTTAACAGAAATATTTTTCATAATTATTTTACTATCTCAAATCAAAAAATTATATCATAAAATTGTACATACAATTCTCACGCAAGGTTCGTATCAAGCATGCTTGTTGATGAAATTAACTTCAAAACATAACGTGTCCACCAATCAATACTTTATAAGGAATTTACATGAGACACATCCAATGTAGGTAAGTGGACATCTACTCGTCTTAAATGTCAATGTGTCTCGGTATTTATAGATTCCGGATATTGGAGGGGACAGATTTTTTTTATTCTGGCGCCTAGCAACCGATATTGGTTTACAAAGACCATGAAACACAAAGACTGGAATAGATTACTTCAAAGAATTAAGGTGAAAGTAGTTTTCACACAGACTGATGTCATTTTTTATTGCTAATCGACTTCAAACAAGGAGGTTTTCGATTCGACTGTATATTGTTATAACATATTAACGGCGATTCGGACTGAGTAGATTTTTTCTTTAATAAAATTAGTAGGTAAAGAATATTTAATGAAATAAACAATTTTTACCTCTTTATAGACTAGCATTTGACCACCATATTGACTATTAATTAACTATAATATTGAATTGAGAATTGAAGTTTTTATCTGCAAATTTTTTGATTCAAGTAGAAAGCTTCAATTTAACTACAGCCAAGTAATATCGTACTCGGATATTGTTAGCGCTAAAGCTTGACATCATCATCAGCCGGATGTCCATAGCTGGACCAAAGCCTCTCTCCCCCAAGGTCCGCAACACTGGTTGGCGGCTTCCTTCGACTCTTCCCAAATCGTCGGTCCACCTGGCGGTAGGCCTGACTACACTTGCAAGACTTACAGAAGGCCTGTCTAGACTAACTTTTGTGCTGCAAGCGACAATCGATATAAAGATGTGATGACTTTTACCATTAGGTAGTGTCCATTACCACTGAAGCGATGTACTGAAATAAAAATATAAGATTCATGAACATTTTGATATTTTTATTTATTAATAGCAGAAAAACCAACAGGTAACAATCTGCATAGTTATATCCTTCCGGAGAAAATTACGTTTTCAGCCACGAAAACTACACTTTCTGTTAAAAATACTTAGAAAACGTAGCTTTTATATCCATGTAAGGAACTTTTGGTCGTTTTTTGTATCGTTTCGTTCGTTTAAGTGTTTAATTTGTTTCCTGCTTTCCTTCAAGACGTATCTTTTTAAAATATACCTATCCATCTTTTTCTGCTCGATGAAACACACGTTCTTGTTTTGAATGATTAATTTTATTTTTAAATGAGGCGGCACTGATTGACATCGCACGTTTTAAGAGGGTTTCTAGTTAATTTTAGACCATTTAGGGTTACTCTCCGAAAAATATTGAAAAATTCTCTTGATTTATTTGGTCACTTTATTTAAGGTTATTCTCCAAAAATTATTGAAAAATGTTTTTTTTTCGTCACTGAATTTTTACTGCCTCATAGATGACGTCTTAATTCTGAAGTTTTAAATAATAATAAATATAGTAATAGAGTATTATTAAATAAATATAGTAATTATGTATGGATACTGTTAATGTTGTAAAGTTGTATTTGTATGGTTAATGCCAAATAACGAGCACTCGGCGACCTCTGGCTCTATTAAAAACTTTAAGATACTAATTGTTTTAACGCAAAAGAACTGAAGCTCAGTAATTAAATTCCAACTTCTCTATTACCAGGGACATTTAATTTTACACAGCTCATTTAATTTAATTGAGCTTAATGAAACTATCAGAGCTCTTATACTTAATTAAGAAGAAACCTTAAGCAATTAGTAAATATTGTTTCAAATCGTATTCCAGGAGTGAATAATTTTTATTTTGTTTTAATAATTATAAAAGAAAAAAAAAACATGAATTAAAAGTACTGGTGTTCTGTCTCTTCTGGTGCTGGTTCTGTGTGGTGGCGTGGTTTTTTGTGACATGAGCTGTATCACATTCTCTCACCCTAGAGACCTCTATAAGATGTATTATTGTCTAAGTATAAACATGTTGATATACTTAGATAAATAACAGAATCCGGGGTTTCTTACCCAACTTACATTTTTCTAACCGATCGATGGTCGAGTCATAAAAAAACAATTGACGATTCTAATTAGGTACTTTTTTAATGTACCTACTTATAATCGGTGTATCGGAATAAAGTTGTTTAAATTTTTCATTTCGGTTTTTAAGTAACTATAATGTAATGTAAATTACATGACGACCTGGAGTAAACTGCGCCACATAGATCGTCATATTTTTGTTATTACAAATTATTGATTATTGTTAATACAAAAACAAAAATAATTGTCCACAGTGTTTGTTTAAGAAACAAACTACTTCTAGTTCAAAATATTGTTTAGTAACAGATAAAAGGTAGTTTTATTATTGACTCGGTGGCGCATTGGTGTAAATTGGTATTTGCAAGACGCATTGTTTCGCTTGCCGGTCTTGGATTTTGTATTCATATTTGTAGTGTATGCCATATTGTTGCTTAGTGCCTGCGATACTGGATTATATCTTAGTGCAGGGCTGAGTCAATGTGTGTGTGGTAATTACGTATGTTTAATATGTTAGTTTTTGGTTAAGAAATGTTATCTTAATCAAAGTACTAGCGGTACGTTCGATTTGTTGCCCGCATGCAAACGCTTTGATCTTCCCAATCAAGATGCTGTAAGGACTGGACTAACGTGACCTAATTAGTATCTGTATTCACTGATGAGAGAGACGGTGCAGAATCTTGCCTCTCACATGAAGCTTGTACAAGGTTAGATCAACTATAAACATTAAAAGAATACTTTGGGCTCTCTTTAATTCAGCTAGCATACACGAGCTTTTACGATGGTAATATTTTAAGAGTATTAAGTTTTATTATTAAGTTAAGAAGTAGGTTAAGTTAGTAATTTGGGGGTGATTGATTTTTTGTTTGAAATAAACACAGCTATTTTTTTTGTCATAGACAACGAAAATTATGATTCAGCTATGGATGTTCAAAGTTTTATATCTTAACTGGATTAGAAATTTGTTGTTTTAAGTTGAGAATAACAAATATACAGGGAAAATTACTCCACGAAATAAAATTTAGTAGATGTAACTTGACAAAGTAACTGTTTAGACTGGAGATACTTACAATGTGTTGGAGTTTTTAAATTTCTCATACAAATATTTAATATTTTTTCCTTAGAATATTATTCTAGGAGAAGGTAAAAGGTAGGAAGGAGATATTCATGTTGGGCTATTAGTCTGTTCAAAAATTTCTAGAAAACTAAAGCCATTCCTTCAGCAATAACAAAAAGAATCCGTAGAAATTGACTTTTTTTTTTTTCAGTGGTTAATTTTATCGTTTTCTTGTTGACGACTAACCTAAATGTTTTAAATCAATTTCTTTGTATTTTTTAATTTGTTTATTAATGGAATATTATCATAATCTTGTCTAATATGTAAAAGGGTAGATGTTTATTAAGCTTATAAATGTTGTTTACATCTGTAAAGGCCCCTGGTGTGTGAGTGTGTTTGTCTCTTTTTGTAATACTTTAAACCGATGGTGTTGGTAAACTTTGAGTTCAACTTATTAAGATGTTTAGGAACTATTGCATTTATTTTTATCAGATCATAAAATAAATCAATATGACTTTTCCCGACTTATGTAGACTACATATTTGTCTTAGACTTTAAAATATGATTAAAATAATGGTGAAGCTATTGAAATATAACTAAGCTAATATGTCAGCTAGCATTAGAACATCGTTATATAGGAAGACAAAAAAACGTAAGACTCTAAAATAAGAGCTGCAAAAACGACTGAGAAAATAAAAGTAAAAATATTGCAAGAACGAAAGTATCCAAGCGATTTGTAAATTAAAAATCGTCTTCGTACTTCTTCAGCTTCGATTTCTTTTTTAATTAAAAATAACTCTGCCCTACCTCTGTAGGCATCGAAGGTATTTATTTTAGTGACGAGATCGGAATAAAAAAAATTAAAGAAATTTTTTTTCTTATTTTTCCTCCTTGGTATTGTGGAGGAAAAATTTGGAGTGACAAATTAGAAAATTGTTTATGCAATCTTTTTATTGAACGGTTCCTTTTTTACGGATCTGCTAATAGGAAAATGTACTGTATTCGACCGGCTTCTGAAATAAGATTATAAATACGTAATATTATTTGATTAATGTAATAAAATTGAATCGATGATGGCTGCGAAGCTTTTGGCCTTAGGTTCGGGTTCTGGCTTCGGCAGATATTTTTTCTGGGTTTCTGAACCTTAGGTGTGTTCGCATTCAAATCATTTACTAGATGTCATGACAATATAAGTATGTACAAAAAGTCAAGGCATATAAGTGACGCTTTGTAAGGAAATAGCAACGAAAAAGTGCTCACTGCATTCCTATGGACAACCTCACTAATTAGAGGATAAAGATATATGGAAGTAATTTTACTTACCTGCACAGGTTTATCTTATAGACAGTTGAAGTGCAAAGATTGCAATGAAGATCCGCGGTTAAAATGAACTTACTATTTACACTATTTTCACTATGAATAAATATTTTTCGATCGCATATTTCATAAGTAACATTCATTGCATCATTTGTAATTCATGTAATTTAGTATTTTTATTTTATAATATAGACTCGGTCATCGACTTAAATATTATATAAAGTTTGGTTTATATAACTTAAAGTTATAGAAAAATTAGGTTTACAATTAGAGAACTGTATTTTATTTACAAATTGTTGTAATTATTTTGAAAAAAGCAACTACGGAGGTTTCTTGCCGGATTCTCCCCCGTAGAAATAGCGTTTCGAACCGGTGGTAGTATAAAAAGATGACGATTTAAAAGTACTTATTTTAAGTCTATTTGAATAAAAAATATTTTGACTTTGACTTTGAATTCACAAGAATTGAATGATTAATCATGTTGATTGCCAAAGTTCATGTTGATTTTACTAACTGAAAAAAAAACACATTTGTATTTAGGTATTATCAGGTTAAATGATATGCTAAATCCTTTTCAATAATCTGTACAGACAAATATAAATTACATTAATAATTTAACATACCTCCTAATGGACAAGTTTTTCAGAATTACCTATGTGTATTAAGGTCTTTATGTATAGTAAGAATCTATAGTATAGTTAGTGCTATAAAAACTACATTTTCAATCCAAAAAGAAGTATCTCAAAAAACCCAGGTGGAAAAGCGCATCGGCTCTTGCGAGCTGTTTCATATTTCTCCACTGTCATCCATCAATGTCGGGTTGCTTTTGAAAAAAAAAACTGCATCAAAAACTAGGGCGCCCCCTAGCTACAGTGATAAAAGGTAGACTTCCATCACAGCGAAACATTTATGACGAGTCTGATGACATTTTCATTCACGATCCTTATTTGGTTTGCTATTCAATGACAATGGCACACACAGGAAACATCGTAAATAAAAGCTTCTAATAATGCATATTTTTGTCGTGTCACACCTGTACATTATTTTTTCATTTCGCCTAAATTAAAATGGAAAAGTCTCTTGTTTTCAATTCAAAACGATTGAAAAACAAACATTAAGCTATTAACCTAATTATTTTAGGTAATAATAAATATTAACCGTCAATAATTTGGCTAAATACGTTTAATACAAACATATAATTCATATTAATTCACAAATAAATAAAAAATCACACTCCAATTGAAGAGCTCTTATATTTTTGTTTTCTGAAGTCGATTTAAATACTTGAGTCGATTTAAAAATACTGTTTTCAAAATTGTCACTCAAGTGTTCCCAGTACAAGTGTAAGTTTAACTGTACATAGTGAAAAACTGAAACCTTTCAGGATCATTGTATGACATTGTTTTCCTGAGCGAATCTACTGCATGTTCGTGAATATTAATATTTTTGTGAACAAAACTCTGTGTAGTGATTACAGAGACGAATTCAGAACGGAACGTTTTTTATCTGTCAATTTGTATGCATGCTACCTTTCACTGGTACCTTTCAAATCATTACTAGGCAGGGTTTGTTTTCTTATTTTTTAACTCTTATGTTTTTACATGTAATAGATCAACGTGCTAGATCGTTTGGGTTGGTTAATTCTCCTCCTTTCTCATTATCCTTTCTATTTCTGTCGTGAAGTAGTTCGTTGTGTTTCGGTTCGAAGGATTGGAGAGCCAGTGTAATTACCGGCACGAAAGGTCACCTTTACCTGGACATAAGCAACGCTATGGGGGTGCTCTAAGTATTTCACGACAAGGGCTTCGTCGTGTCAATAGGCAGCGGTAACACTTTCCATTAAGTGAACCGTTTTCTTATTTGCCCATTAAGTTATATAAAAACTGGACTATCACCATCAAATTATTATATTAAATCTTTTAAGGTATCATATGTAGATAAATAAATGAAAAATAAATTAATTTCAATTATAAAATATTCAAATTTAAAATGACATGTTAACGACATAATTTTCCAGTGAAACTCAACGAGACCTTCTGAATTCGAAGCATTTATAATTACAAGGAAAATCTCAATTAAACCCTTAAGCCATAGATTCACAGGGGAATATTAGCATATTAACTAATATGCTAATGCCGTTACTACAGCAGCTTGGCCCGAAGTGTGCGCCCGGCCTAACACGCCAATTTACGTCCCTACATAATAAACGTAATTTCGGTCTAAGTTATAATTATTTTGAGGTTTTCTCGTCAAAATTTGATGGATGGATGGAATTAAGAAGTAAATTAATAGTTATAAAATTTATTGATACTGATTAACTCTGTCTTTTGTACTGTTAATTGTAATAATATGTAGACAAAGTTTTTTATCGTATTAAATATTTTCATGCCTTTCTTCCACTGATTAATCTTTACAATTTGTAAGGGAAACCTTTTAAACTTAAAATTAACTTAACAAAGGTCGACAAAACAAAGGTCCCAATCGCATAAATAACGTAAAATCGCAACCACCGGCCGACAGAACCAAACGTTTCTTCGAACTTGTCGCCTCTACACTCTCGCCGAGACCGACCAAATGGATGAGGAAGTGTATCTCAAAGTAGTTTAGAGTTTTACCCAAGTAGTTTGTACAGAGCGTTAGGTAAAATATGCAACTACCCCCTTGTATCTCTCTTGCTTGCTCTCTTGCAACAAGAGTTCCAATAAGATCAATATTTAAAACACAAGAAGCTTTTGGAGTTGTTCTAAAATACGCTGCGAGAAAAAGGATCACTTGGCCAAGTTATAAGACTTATCTAATACTTTGATACCCCTGGTAGTTCTAATGTTCATATGGTACCATGACCACTTACCATCGAGCGGGCAGCATGCTTAACTTTGGTGTAAAATACAGGCCAATGTAGTGTAGCGAATGTAGAGTCTGCAGCACAATACGTCTTCAACCCTCGTCTCGACTGCTGGGCAAAAAAGGGTAAAATCCTAAGGGTACAATATACCGGTTCGTTAAACAGCAATTGTAATTAATTAGCCCAGTCCGGTAACCTGAGAATTTTCTTTTACAAAAACCAATAAATATCGTCGTGAAAAATTACCTAAATTTTCATTTGTAAGGTTTTTAACTGTTGATTTATATTCGGGGAATGTAATTATTTTTAACGTGAAAAAAAAATCTTTCACAAAAATTTTCTTTCAAAATTACATTTCTTCAATAATAAACGGTTATTATTTCAATATTTATTTATTTAAATGTTTCATAAAATCAAGGATGATAAAAGAACGGAGGATGATTTAATTTGAAGAAAGTAATTTTCGAATACGTTTTTAAGAAAGATAACTAAAGTTTTGGTCCACAGAAGGTTTGTGATGAAACATAAAATTGACTGAATGAAATTTGTTTCAAAAAAATTATCTTGACTAAAACATCTTGGCTTTTATTGGGTATAAAATTTATATCATAAAAGGTCAATCACCGTTGACAATGGCCAGCCCTATTTACCTTTTGGGCTGAAATGGGTAACCTAGAATACGTGAATGAAATATACAGCAAATAAACGACTTTTGACCTAATCGCAATTGAAATAAGGCTTAAAATAAAGTAAACAGGAGTTCCTAGGAGTTGGGTTTTTTTACAATGAAGTTGCACTTTAACATCGTTTAAGTTTCATCCAGTATTTTGAACATTGGATGTTTGCTTGTCCTACCTTCATTGTGTAGCTATTTTTTCTGTAACGAATTTATTACTGATTTTTTGAATAATTCTTCTGTTGCTGAATTACATGTTCAGTACGTCTCAATTTATACACAACTCAATTTTTCTTGTTTGAATTTAGTCTAAAGTCGAGACGTCCTCAAATTATATTCTCAATTCAAAAAGCGGCTGATAAATATCAGTCTCAAGGAGTGTATAATTCATAAATATGACACATTTTTTCTTCTAATCTTAAAGAAGAAATTTTGTTTTGTTTCGGAACTTCTTAACTATACTAGAGTTTTATAACTTCTCATAAATAAAACATCAAATCCAATCTCAAGAAAACCTGACCTGGTTTATTACAACCTTTTTAAAAAACCATTCCGGTATCCAGTCAGTTCTTAAGCCAGCTTTTGAATAGTTTAAATTCATACTACAAGCGCTTTAAAGGTGAGTAACATGGCGAAACCCCGTTATACATCGTATTACGAAGCATATTATATCTGACTCTACTACATTGTGTAGCAGTAATAAAAAACATAAAAATTTTAACTAAATTATTCGACAAATGAAAAGCAATTCAATGATTGTTTAATAATTGTACATCAAAATATAAATCGCTTTTCTGGCAAAATCTTATACGTAGAACTTTTTATTGAAAAAATTAAACTAGACGTTTTTTGTATAACTGAAACATTTCTAAATAGAAATAAAATGAGATTTAATGTTTCAAACTTTAGTATTGCCAGCGCGTTTAACTGAGAGTCTGTAAATGGAGGTGGCTCCATGATGCTTATCAAGAATGATATTAAATTTAAAGAGCGCCCTGACATTGTTAAATATTCTGTTTTATGCGTGTATCGGCCACCTGGTTCAAACTTTTTAACGTTTATGGCCATTATGGAAGAGATTCTAGTAGTACCATGTAGGACATCTAAATCATTATAAAATGTGGGGATTTCAACATTGATATTCTAAAAATGATTAATAACCCAGATCGTCTAAAATTTATAAATTTATTTAAATCATACAATCTTAATTTCCTTTTTAATGAACGCACAAGAATCACGCCAACATGCAAAAGCTGTATTGATAATATGTTTGTAAATTGTCCTGTATTATATAGTTCTATAGTCAATGGAGTTAGGTAAAAAGTTAATGAGGACCGCGTTTTTGAGGTTAGACCTCTAAATAAAAAATCCTTAGACAAATTTTCTGATGCAGTTCGAAAACAGATGCAAACTATTAATTCAAATGAGGAAGACCCAAATATTTTGTTCAATGAGATGTTTAGTAAAATAAGTTCGGAATTTAATCTACATTGCGCTAAAAAGACTAAACTTAAAAGTAAATGACAATTCTGTGACTGGGCTACAAGAGGTATAAGAATAAGTAGAAATAAAATGTATGAATTGTACGGACAAAAACCTATACAAAACGATGTAAAATTTCATGATTATGTTAGAAAATATTGGAAGTTATTCAAAAAGGTATGCATGCATGCTAAAACCATACATTTAAGAAATAAAAAGAAGAACTCTAAAGACAAAATAAAAGCGACTTGGAATATAATTAATACCGAAACGGAAAAATGTAAAGAAGGATAATAACTTAGTATTAAAAGTGAATGACGAACTGTTATCGGATAACTCTGAAGTTGCTAATGTGTTTCAAAAATATTTTACTCAGATACCTTTGGATCTTACTAAAAGTCTTCCCTCGTCTAGTTTGATGGCTGAAACTATTTTGAAAAATAACGTACAAATGTTGACGCCTCCAGTGTTTAAATTTAAACCAATATATGAAGGAGACATAGTTAGAGTATTTAAGGGTTTAAACGTTAAAACTTCAGAAGACTTATGGGGGTTATCTGTTAAAGCCATAAGCTCAATAATTAATATTATAGCGCCAACTTTAGCTAAAGTTTTTAACAAAAGCATCGAAAAGGGAAAGTTTCCATCGTTAATTAAACATAGAAAAGTCGTTCCGATCTTCAAGGCGGGTTGTAAAGAGAATGCATCGAATTATAGGCCAGTTTCTGTTCTACCAGCTATAAGTAAAATATTCGAAAAGTACTAAATCAACTGTCGAGTCACTTTAATCTGAATGGAATTCTACATCGCCAGCAGTTCGGGTTTACTAAAAGAAGATCTACAACGGAGGCCGGGGTGAACTTGAACCGTGCTATCTTCGATGCCTGGGAGGGGTCACAGGATGCTATTGGGGTATTCTGTGACCTTTCTAAGGCATTTGATTGTGTTGATCACTCCATACTGTTAAAAAAGTTGTCATTTTACGGCCTCGATGATCTTTTGCCTATGTTGGATCTTATTTGGGTGAACGGGTTCAAAAAATTAAGATTAGTAACACTACTTCATCTGGGTCAGCTGTAAGGTTGGGCGTAACCCAAGGATCAATATTGGGACCATTCCTATTTCTGGTGTATATTAATGACCTACCGTTCATCCTGGAAAAACTTCGGTGAAATTATCTTATTTGCAGATGATACTTCGTTTATTTTTAAAGTAAATAGAAAGGATGAACTTTTGCACAGTGTTAATAGTACACTGAGTCGCGTAAAAGACTAGTTTGCAATTCATAACTTACTATTGAATAGCGATAAAACCAAGTGTCTTCGATTTTGTTTGCCTAACGTAAAGAAAAAGATTACGAATATAAACATAGATGCTAAATTATTACAGACCGTAAACTCAACTAGATTTTTGGATATAAAAATATGGACTCAAAATTACAGTGGGATAATCATATAGAAGTAATTAGTATGAAATTAAGTGCTGCAGCATATGCAGTTGGAAAAATTCGAAGCTTGACTGATATTCCTACTGCTAGATTAGTTTACTTTGCTTACTTTCATAGCGTGATGTCATATGGATTATTGTTGTGGGGTAGTGCTGCTGACATCGAAACTATATTTGATTTACAAAAAAGGGCGATAAGAGCCATTTATAATATGAAACCTGGTGAATCAAAAATTTTTAAGAAAATAAATATTTTAACATTTGGCAATGTTAAAATATTTATTTGACAATATAGTGTATGTTAGAAAACACATAAACGAGTTTGAAAGGCTTGGCCACGGTTTAAATACAAGAAACAAGGATAAATTCATACCAAAACTAAGACTAGCAAAGACAAGTAAGTCATTTATCGGAAATTGTATTAGATTTTATAATAAAATGCCACGGTTTATTACAGATATGTCAGACACAAAATTTAAGATACATGTTAAGGATATTCTAATATAAAAAGCTTACTATAAAACTAATAAATATATTGATGACAAAGACATTTGGAAATAGGCTTATCTATCGTACCCTCGCAGGCACCTCTATTGACCGTTGAAATGCAGGAGTTGCAATCATGGTCCATGAAATGTAGATTCAGAACATAAACTATTTTTCTGCTAGCTTTTATCAGTTGGTTCTTAACTTAACTTAACTTGCAACTCCAATAGTTCATGAAGTAATTTAATTAAATAGGACTACTTAAGTAGGTACTTGTTTATTGTTATATTTTGTCAGTATAAAATGTTTTATTGACATCTGTAGATATTATATACATTTTTTTTTGTAACATTTTATACTATAACTAAGATTGTAATCAAAGATTGTATTATGATATTGAAAAGAGCAACTACGGAGGTTTCTTGCCGGATTCTTCCCCGTAGACAGGCATTTCGAACCGGTAGTAGTTTAAAAGAATTTTGACGATTTAAAAGTACTTATTTTAAGTCCATTTGATTTTTTTGTTTTTTTTTTGATGATTTTGATTTTAATGGAACGGTGAGACAAAGTTGTGCAAAAATTCTTCGGTGAACGGATATTGATGTTATCGTAAAACTGCTTAACCGCAGCCCGGCTAATAAAGGCTCATAGTACGAAAAAGCAATGCATTTCAATTTCTACCCGGCTCTCTTAGAGATTATACCTCTTTAAGATGTTACAGTAAGCATCCTGAATCTTTTTAAATGTTATGTTTATTAGAAATTGTTTTGAACCTAACCGAAAAACAAAGAAAAGTTTTCAGTCCGCCTTAAGCTTTTATTCTTAACCAAACATCCACACAATCGATCCATAATATCTGACGAACTTTTACAAAATCGTTAAAAGAGTTTCAAAAAAAAAACACGATATTTTATATTCAATTTATTATAATAATTCTATTAAATTATATCAGTGTATTGACAAACATTAAAAGTTGGTTCTCAAGTTGGTTGGTTCAAGATCAAACACACATGTATACAGCGTGCAGTTTATAATATTTATTCCGCTTCATGTAACGCAATCCTAAGACGTAGGGTGGCCATAAATCATGGCCCGCATGGTGCCTATCTACGGAATTTAAGGATAGATGGCGGAAGTAATGTGTCCCTACGGCGAGTAACGTTTCACTAACATTATGAATAATGAAAGATGATTCGGAAGGGACGTCTTTGAAAGGGTTAGAGCATTGAAAGGGAATGTGCTAGAAGTGGCAAACCTAGTTAGGACCAATAAACACACCACATCCACACACACACCACATCACGACACACACATTGACTCAGCCCTGCACTAAGATATAATTTTGTGCCGCAGGTGACAAACAACGATATGGTATAAACTACATAGATAAGAATACTACATCGAAGATCGGTACGCTAAATAATGCGTTTTGCAAAAAACACAAAGACCCACAACCGCCGGGACTCGGATCCGAAACTTCAAGCGTAGCAGAAAAGATCGTCCGTTCACATCGTGGTGGACCGTCCAACCTAGTCGCCATTGTAGAACTTTTCTTCCTTAACGGTTAGTTTTTTTTAGGTTATCTGCAAAATCTGAAACAGCTTTCTTACTACCTCTTATTTCTTATGATTATTCGTTGCGGTTCCCAAGTCAGCCGGTAGGATATCCGGACACAGCCTGTGCGTCATTGCACAGCTGCATTCTTCGTTGATTTTTGGATCAAAGGACGACACTGTTGCTCCTGGTGAACCGGAGATGCAGTGGTGGGACACAGTGGCGTGTGAGCCCTGATCTGGAAAATTGCACATTCTCGTTAGAAAGAACCTAAAGCAGAGTTGAATCAAAAAGTTTAAAAAGTGAGTTTTCGAAAATACAAAATGTCTTAATATTTGTATACTGTCGTTATTATTATTGATGTAATAAATTAAAAATTATTAGTAAAACTTCGGATTTTATTGCGGTAATGGCCGTTGGGTATGAAAAAAGGATTGATTTAAAATAGTTTTTCTATTTTCAAAACCAAACTCTAGTTCTATGGTAGAACTTCAATCCAGTAATGAGCGTAACGAGCTTATGAAGTAATAACACCGTTTTATTCCACCCCCTAAAAGGGATAGGGTTACTGTTGTTATTCGCTATCTCTCTCTCTTTTACTCTTTATTTTATAGTCAAAAAGAAAAAAGACAGAACTACCTAACTACGAAAAATATATTATTACATATTTCTGGTTTACTTCCATAGTTATAATCCAGCGTTTTAGGACTTAATTGATTTACTTTAATACAAATTAAATTAATCACAGTCTTTAAAAAAAATAGTAGGTAGTTATTTATTAGACATCTATCAATAAGAAAAGTATTATTAAAATAAACAATAGGTACTTAATCAATATTTAAACTTTTCAAAATGTTATTCAAATTAATTACAAAATTATATTAGAATGCAAAAACATAAACTACTAGGCTATCCGTAATGGCTACGTTTGACCAATATACATGCGAACTGTCACCCTGACTTCCCGTTTAGAGGTTGAATTTAAAAAAGGAGTTACTTGGCGGGAACGGGAAGTGTCAGTTCGAATTTTCTTATTTTATTGTCTTTTCATATATATCAGCATCTTATATATTAATGTGTAAAATGCTAGTGTTTTAACCAGTAAATATCTGTAGTGCTGTACAAGTGTGGAGAAAGTGAAATACGACGATTTGGCTGCGCTTTTCGACATCTCCCAAGTAACTCCTTAGAGCCTACAGTAACCGTACTAGCATGTTACTGTAGGCAGATTCATCATTTTCATCTTATCATCTTCATCTCATTTATCATCTTCAAGAATGAATAAATTATAACTACTGATGATTAGGCAGTATGGTATTAAAACCAATGCCATTAAGGAAATACATAAACAAAAAAAAAAGAATTTCAAAAACCCTTTTCTCATCTGACATCTCAAGTTATTAAATAAAAGTTTCTAAATATTTATTTCTCGTTGAAACTATCGCAACATTAATTCAAGTCAGACTTGACGTCTATTTGTATTGACAATAACTTTTTACATCTGAGGACCTTTTTCTGTCATTGGTCCTTTGTCACCTGTCTATTTATGTCCGATCGGGTGGTGTAAGGGTATTTTTTCACAGTACATTTAAAAATATTTTTTTTGAGGACGTGGTAGCTCAGTTTGTCACGTGCCTTGGTTAACCGACCAACCCGATCCGACAGGAGGGTTCGAGTCTTTTCAGTTGTATTACCATATTTCTTTATACTGTCCGGATAGTGGCGACAAGTTCGCAAGCTATCACTCTGGGACTCAACATACCCATGCCAAATGCGGTTGATTACACCTCTGCCAAACACTCTCGAGGGATTATGACGTGAGTTTGTTTAATTTTACTTATAACAAAGTCAACCATCCAACTAGTTTCAAAAACTTAAGTGGAAAGATGAAAAAGCAGTATGAAAATCACTTAAATTTAATAAAATCACATGAATAAAAGTAGATATATGTGAAATGGTCTGAGTTCTCACCTTTTTTTCTATTTCTGCCGCGAAGCAGTTTGCTGTTTTTTTATTTGAAGGATTCAGGGCGTCTATTTCGAAACGACGAAAAATTTCGTGTCCGCCGAATGTTCGTGTGTTTACTACGAAAGTCTTTCGGTCGGGTCATGCATTCACTCCGATCGAACTTTGTTCGGCATAAATTGCATCAAAAACTTTACCCCGAAAACATCAACATATTGATTTCGAAAGCAGTGTTATCGTTAATTTTATGTTCGGTCGGTTTATTGTTCGGCCCGAGGTTTCGGTGGCGCCATTTTATTATTATTAACCTTATTTAGCTTTGAGTTGGCAAAGTAGTTGTGTTGCTCTTGGGGTTCTAAGACATGAAAATCATTGAAGTGTCAGTAGGCATCACGCTTACCGTTTGCTCATGACTTTTTATAAAAATCCTACCTTTTTAGTTAGGGAGAAAACTGGCAGTTTTCCTTATAAAATAATTTTGATTCCAATTGCGGCCCTTTATTTAGTTATTGTATTTTAGTTTACCGATAAAATATGTGAAGTAACTTTTGAATACTTTCCGCGCTTCTGTTTTCAGCCTAATGGTCAAACAAACCATCAATAATTCTAAACGAAGGACTTCGGTCAGGTTTCAACTTCAACTTTTGCCCTTTAAATAAAAAATATTTTAGGTAGCTACCCAAGAACTAGAATTGTAGGAAAATACCCTGTGTAATTTGTTTTGTGTTTTTCAAATCTGGTGCAATTTGGAGGTTATAGAGTTTTTTTTACCATTTTATCAGTTCAATGTATTTTTTGTTTTCTGGCAACAATATTATTTGACTAAGAAAACTTATTGTATTTACCTGACTATTATTATTATTATTAAACATTTACCTATTCACAATAAAAGGACAACACAAAGACACAACAGAAATTTGACTGGCTCAATATACATTTGACGTACATAATAAATAATTTCGATTGACAGTGGGAGGGAAACGTTTTGGTAAACAGTTATAAATCGGAACTTACTTTTTATCATTGACGAAAGTTAAAAAGTTAAACCACATTAGAAGTTCAAAGGTTTGGAGTCAAGGAGTCTTAAAAGCGTCGCTATGTGGAATAGGCACTTCGTCGTTTCGTTCCATAGAATCAGAACAGAACCCTTTTCGGGCCGAAAGACATCACGACGTTTTTTGAATTTGCCGTTTCGGGTCAAAGTCATTAACGTTTTCTAAAATCTTGTGGTATTTAAAAGAGGGTAAGATAAACTGGACCTGATTCTAAACAAAGAAATTCTATTTAACATGAACAAAAAACATATAATAAATTTTGTAATTGAACGTATTAGAACCTTCGTGCACAACTGTAACATTAATTTCTTTGGCGATTTCGTCAGGGTCCGAAACGACGACCAAAAAGACATTTCCGTGTCGGACCATCAAAATAACGTTCATTAATTTGGTCTGAAATTGACACTCAAATAACAATAATCGTGGTGCGTTTCGGACCTCGGTCCGAAAAGCTGTGGTCCGAAACGACTAAGTACCCGGTGTTAGGCAATCTAAATGTATTATGGGCAAGTTACTCTTGTATTTGGAACTTGATCGTATATAATGCGACCATAATTACCTAAAAAGAGAGCTATAGAGGTGTCTATATCATCAACTACTCAATGGTGGACTTTAATGTATACTTGCTCGTAAAGTAAAGAAAGTAAAACAAGGATGAAATACAGGACATGTTATTTTATTATGCAAATATGCATTGTCGAAACAAGGATTTTTTGATTATTTGCAGGTACTATTTTAAAGTTGCCTAAGGATTTCTAAAGTCTAAATCCTACATCTTGGTTTTGTTTAATTTATTAGTTTATATTTGAAGCATGTTTTCTTCGAGGAACGAAAATCTTTTTCAACTTCCTTTTCAAACAAAAGGGAATAATTGTAAATCCTAACCAGCCTTAATCTAAATAGCACCAATATTCAACCGCGCTCCAATCAAGCAAACCCCATTTAATTTAACGAATTTCGCCCGAAAATGATGAAAATTCACTTCGGGAGATTTTCGCTCAATTAGTCAAATTCCTTTGATAACTGCTTTGTTAGCGGTGAAATATACTAGTCGTAGACGAGATCTGTATCAGAAAAAAAAATCCTTGCAGTAATACTTTTTAACATGTAAATTAAGTAATCAGTAGAACACACGTTCATATTAAACTTTGCTTGTGTTAACCAAGCAAGCAACGATGCGGTAACATATGCATGAAAACACCTGATGCAGAAAGCGGAATGTTCAACAAATCTATCCCCCGAAATTATATTGCAATATATCGTCGTTACGTATTTTGCTAAAGGCGTAAATACACTGCTGCTTTAGATAAACATGCTAAGTCAACGATCGATGGAAACCCCGCATTGATACATATTTTTCTAGCGAGTCGCAATGATTGATAGAGGAACATTTTTATTCTAAGCCATGCATGCAAAGTTTACAAGCGTAGCGTGCTTATAAGCAGCAATGGAAATGCATCTTAGCACTGTCTCCATCGTACGTAGAAACTAATCTGTTTCTATACCCTCTATATTAAGCCTTCAAAGACTGTCTCCGGGTCATTTAATAAATCATATGGAATGGATGGAGATCCCCGTATACATAATAGTGAAGATACAACTAAACCATTACATATATATTACATATTAAAATTTGCTTTATATAAAGTTAGTCATAGTAGCTTTATATTGTATAAAATAATTAGAAAACATTAATGTTCCAACATGTAAATAAAAAACTATTTGAAAGCACTTATTTAAAGTCTATTTAAATAAAAACATTATTATTTTGTTTTTTTTTAATTTGATTAAATAACTCTTGAACAATGGCTAGCTAATCTGTAAATACAAGTAAGTTTTACATGGTTTTTAAGCGAAGAAAAAAGTAACTGTAGTCTTTGAAAAATCAACTTAAAACAGTCATCGGATTCTTACTTAAGTAGTTGAGAGCCATACTTCTGAACTCATGCTGGCGGCGACGTTGAAAAATGGGCGAGCATCTCACAGAGTGGGGCAATCAAAAATTTTAACAGTAACAAGTATATAAACTGCGTTTAAGTTCCACGTCACGTATTCTATTTCACTCAGAGCACAATTTTTAAGTCAGCGAGCAAGTGATGTATAAACTCAGTACGTGTGCCTCGAAATGTTAGAATTTATAGTTTTATGCACTTGAGGTGAGCTGAATTCTTGTATTTGAGGCATTGGCCTGTAAGATATTTCCTTTCTTGTTTTTCTTATAGAGATAAGGGTTCACTAGGGAATGTTGTAGGTATGTTTTTAGGTCATTGAAAAGTAGAAAATAATGAATATTAAATATCTAAACAGAAAATTCTTTAGAAATATGGTGTTTCTATGGAGACTGAGGCTACAAGTAGTTTAATAGGTCCCCAAGATGATAATCCCTTAGCTAAGCCTAACATCAGTGATATTACAAACGCTTTCGACTGACAAATGAAATAAGCCAAGGAACAGATCACCTCAGCTAAAAATACTACAATATTGTATTTGAATCTAAATATGATGCTTATGTCAAATTGTATAATGGCCACTGCTTTAAAATTGAACTGTCTTTGGAATTGAATTGAATTGTGTATATGTAAAGGAATTCAAATATTCCAGGAGAATAACTTTTATATCTTTTAGGTTCGCTGAATTTTAATTGAAAAATATGTTTTCTGAACAGCGCATAATTCGTTTCTGGTTTTCTTTTTACCATTATGTCTTTTAGGATCAGGTTCGTTTGAGCGGGAAGTAACTGAAAATTTATGGATGTAAGGAGGTAATTTATGAGTGGGAACGGTGTGTATTAGAAACGAAATTAAGATTAAGTCGGCCTTATTGGTTTTTGCGTTTGTTAATGCGAGTATTACTTAGTTTTCATGGCTTGAAGATAAATAACATACTACAATTTAAGATATTGTATTTTTACTATGCTGAGAGTCGTTTTCTTTAATTCACGCTTGTGTTGGTTTCTTGAGCAGTTGCTTATCATTTTTAGGACATACAATTAGGTATTAATTACCCTACGCTTCTCGCCTTTTATAATATTACTAGGAATAACAAATCCTATAGAAACCTGTATATTAATTATAATTGTAAATTCAATCGTATTCAGTCTTGTTCACTTTTTTAGTTATTTTCATATTTATTTTGATACGTTTTGGAATAAAATTAAATTCGGACTATTCTTGTATAAATAGCAAACTAGTTCTAATATGTACTCAGAAAATGGTTCCCATTAAAGTTTTCTTGACAACTTCTTGTCGACCAAAAGCTGAGTCAGGCTCTCTTTAGGTGTTGAGTATAATAGTGAACATACGACTTTATATATTGTCGAACCAAAATTACAGAAAGGGAATGGTCCAAAAAACCCTGAATCGATATTAACTAAAGGAGTATCAATAGGTTCGATGTAATGCACAATTTAAACGACCAAAATGGCTAATCCAAAAACAATGGGGTTTAGGACATAAAGGCTGATGAGGAATGAAAAAATATATGTAATATATCAATAGTGGGATTATGGTCTGTAAATTTTTAAAACTCTCCTTTATAAATATAATATTTTTAATGCCAATATTTTTTGTACGAAACATCCTGAAAAATTACTATCAAAATTCTAAATAAAAACTAAATTTAATCAATAGAATTCATTTTCATCTTTCTATATAGTTGCATTGTGATTTAAGAAATAATAAAGAGTTTTCGAATGAAATATTTGACAGAAATCATAGTAAAAAGCGAAAATGTTTGTATGGTCACAGTCTTGATTTTCTTGTTTTATTTTTAATTTGCGTATGTATATAATATTTCAATCCCACAATAAAATCAAACAAAATTATAAACAACAGAATCATAGATGCGATGCCAGCTTTTCAATTATAAAAACGGTCGGAAATTGGTTCGACGAAATTCGGAACCGTATGTTCACACAACAGGCCATCTTGCCCAGACAGCAAGTTTCAGTAAGTGAGTCAATTCTTTCCTCGTCTTCCAAGATAAATCATTTGATACTCCCCCGTATCTTGATTGAAAATAAAAGAGCTGTTTTTATATTACCTGCCTCTTTTATATATTTTACTTTTCATGAATTAAGGTTCAAAATAAAATCTTAAAATAAAACCTTTTCCAGAAATTTAATTCAGTCTTTATAAGGGCGTTTTTCTTTCTTCAAAATTTTACCTCTACATGGCTTGATTTTCTCATTTACTTATTAATAAATTCTATCCAATAGAAGCATTGAAAGATTATATTGTGAAGCTGATCTTCTATTGACATAATAAACTTTAGATTTTTACTGCATTTGACTTGTTTTTAAATATTTGCCTGTGTAATTTAATAACAGTATAGTTTGCTGTACTGTTTCCAATTCTAAACAAAGTCTTTGTCAAGTTTAATTAAAAACATCAATGGACTCTAAGTTACGGACTTGATTCGTGAAAGCTTTTGTTATAAACGTCACAAATGACACAAAGGACCTTTTGACAAAGTTTTAATTCTCCAAATACTAAATTATTTCCCCCGATTCAGGGTTTCAGAAATAAAATTTAGCTCAAATAAAAATTAAACACTCTAAACGTGAAAGTTATTGAATCATTAATTTTTGGAAGACTTTAAGTTCTTTTAAGTTTTTTTTTAAATTTCTTGTTAAACTTTATTTGACCACACTGAATAAGGACTCAACTGACTCAAGATCTCTAGAGCTTCATTATTATTTTAATAAGACACATTAACGTCTTAATTGTATTACAATAATAGGTGTTAAAATTACTTCCCTAGATTTTTGACAGTCCTGTAAGGTAATTAAAGATGTGCAACAACATTTGCCATGACAAAATCAAGTTGCTTATTTAATTGAAATTAAAATGATAACAAAAAAAATTGTAAAAAGTAACAAAAAAACTAGAGTAAATTAAAATACTACAATGTTAATATCATCATTTACGCTCGAAAAATGCACTTATTAGATTCAAATTGAGAAAAAGACAGTACGATGTAAAACATTACATGTTAACATGAACCATTCAAGTAAATTTCATATCAATAAAGCTCCTACTACCACGAACACACACAAACACATCGGTGTTACCATTGGTAAAATTATTTGATTATTTAAAAACTCTGAAGTTTCATAGCGTTTGCAATCTTATCTATGTACCTTGATAATTATGTCACAAAACGATATGTCAATGTCGATACAACAATCTTTAACACTGACCATAAGTCGACGTTGATATGATTATTTACCAAAAATACTGATTTAAAAAATTGTTATTCAGACATAGACATTAAAAAATAATCTATTGGTTAAAATTAACTGGTTCTGGCTTTACCAACTAGATATTTGCAATAAGTTTTGCTATTTGCAAGAACGGAACTTTTGATTGGAAGGCAGTAACTTGAAACTTGAACGCTGGTCATCAAGTCAACATTTATTCTAGCAAGTTCCGTAACTACAAGTGTACATAAAATAGTTACTTTTTTCTAACCAAGTTCTGTCACATCGTCTTTTACCCTTCATAAAACCATCCCAGGCAGTTCTCAATGGTTCTGAATGGTTTAAAAGCATACTACAAGCGCCTAACATAGCCATACGACTGACATGGCGAATGGAAGAATAAGACAAAGCTATACAAAACTCTTCAGTGAATGGTTACTGACGTCATCATAAAACTGGCTGACGCAACCCCGGCTAATAAAGGACCATAGCACGAAAAGTTCATGCAGTTCAATTCTTGCCCAGCTATAAGAGGTTATAGTAAGCACCCTAGTAAGATCGCAGAGATCCTAGTAAATTATATTACATGTGGTAACTACAATTAGGGTTTGCATAGAAATATCTGATAGAAACTTTGGATACAGTTTTGTTTACAAATTCAGCAATCCTATGGGGAAAAATGAGAGGAACCGAAGCGATTAGATAAGGTTATTTTTAATCCATAAACAAAAATACGTGTCCACACTATTTGTATATACTTGTTTAAGAAACAATCAACTTCCAGTTCGAAAGGCAGGATATGTTGTAACCGATAAAAGGTATCTGTATGTATGCGTAGTCTGTGTAGTTTCTTAGTGCCTGCGATACAGGAATATATCTTAGTGCAGGGTTTATTCAAAATGTGTGTCGTGATGAGGTGATGATGATGAGTTGAGGGACTGCTATTTTGGAGTTCCAAATTTTGTTCAAACAATTCTGGCACTGTTAAAAGTTCTAAAATTAAAATTTATTTATTTTCAAGATACGCTTTGTCAAGAATCAAAACATTTCAAGGAATTTTGTCACTAATTAACGGTTAATAAAATAACAGTAAAGTTGAAACAATTAATTATGATGACAAAGTGGTTCTAACAATTTGTCGTTTCTCCCTGTCAAGAGTTCTCGACTTGTTTTCCGATGAAATAATTTGATTTGTTAGCTATTTAATAACGTTACTTGAGTCTCTTTAGGGTAACCTGTCGAAAAAATATCGCTGATAATATATGTGGAGGACTCTTGTTATTTTAGAGAAAAGCATTTCTATGTAATAGCTGCTCCCTTGTAACCACAATATTATCTCAGATCTAGGTTTATATTATCATATTCGAATATTACAAGCACCTAATTAGTTGCTATTCAGAATATACTTACAGGTACTTACAGGTAATAATCAAGACAAGAGTGGCTTTTCCTGCGTATGCATGTTCTCATCATCGCTTAGCATCAGGCGGACTTAGCATTTCTGATAATTATTACCCGTGGCTCTTTAAGGCAAGAGTGGCTTTTCCTGCGTAGGCATGTTCTCTCATTGGGATCACTTGCGTGCCTAGTTTTAAGTAAAATAAAATAAAATTCGTAGATACTATGGCTCCCATGACTTCGTGGCGACACAGTACTATTACGAGACCTGAAATATTGAAATAAATAAGAAGTAATTAGGCAGTTTACAAGGCAGTCCGCGTTACGTACAAGACTGCAATAACTACTATTCAAGTGTATATGTATTATTTGGCAAAAAAACATAAAGCGTTCTTAATAACCTGTGTAGTATTCAGCACTGAACAGTCCCTCATAGTCAACTCCACAACTTATGGGGTATTTTTTTTCGGGGCACACCCGCCACTCTGTCCCACCACTGCAACTCCTGTTTATCAGGATCAACAGTGGCGTCCTTTGATCGAATAATCAACGAATAATGCAGCTGTGCAGTGATGCACAGGCTGTGCCCGGACACCCTACCGGCTAAAGCGGTTTCAGACTTCCCTCCCAGCAAAGCGGAGACAGCAATTGAAATGGCCCAGAGGCCCAAAAATCTAAAGGGGAGACAGTCAGGAGACGCCTGACCGTCTAAACACCACGGTATGCCACTAACTAACAGGGGATAAATTAGATACTAACCTAAATCTTACACCAGTAATATTGGTGACAAAACTTTTTAAAGGCACGGAAGTTTCCCTTCGTTTTCACAAGATCTAGGTAATAAATAGGACTACACGCAGATACTTGAATCGAATTCAACATGATTAACCGTTCGTCGTGCCAGAGACTACACTCCCACAAGATATGATGGGCAGTTTGCACAAATTCTTGATCCGACGTTGAACATTCGCAAAAAGGTGACGGCACCAAGTTAAATGAATAAAGTTTGCCCTTAAAGTTACCATGCCCGGTTAGAAATTGGGCTACGCAATGATCGATATCAAGCCACGTTTTATTTAACCGTTCGCGCACTATAGGGAAAAATTTAAATAAATGCCGCCCCTTAGTCGAAGTATCCCATCTAGTTTGCCATTCGTCGATTAGTTTTTATGAACTTATGGGGTAACAACCCCAAACTTAAATGTTCCAACAAATGAAAAACTATTGTAAATTACTAAAAAACAACCACGGAGGTTTCTCGCCTGCTTCTTCCCCGTAGATAGCATTCCGAAACGGAAAAAATGACGATTTGAAAGCACTTATTTTAAAGTAAGTAAGTTTTAGTCTATTGAAATAAAAAACATTTTGAATTTGAATTTAAATTTGTATGAAGAAAGTAAAAATAAACATGATCGAAAAACCTATTTATTAGTCTAACTTACCTCAATAGACTTAAATCGGCACCAAACAAACACATTCCTCGTTTTTTAGTTATCTTCTTATTGATAAAGTATCTCATTTACAATTTTACTACCTTATGCACGGGATTTTGTCTCCATTTTACCGAATCCCATTTTTGCATGATTAAGTAACAAACTTTCATATTTAAATTTTAATTAACTTGTTTGTTTGGCTCCGACTCAATTCTATGGAGGTACTTAAATAAGTCTATTTGAGTTAAATTTGACTAATAAAACGGTTATTTTTACTTTTTAGTTTCTCGTTAATTAAATGTTTTATTCAAAAGTTTAATTTTTTCCTTTTTTTAGTGTAAAATATAAAAACACACAGCTACTTACTCATCATTACTTTTAAAACTCTTACATCTAACAAAACCTTATTAACTTTGAAAATCGTACCTGTGTTGATGTCAATTATTTACTATTTTTTACCCCAGTTGTCCTTGGAAAATGGAATGATCTGCAATTTTCGATATAATTTTAATATTTCAAAAGTTTTATTCTTTCATCAACTATTTTCACAACAAAATATTTCTTACTCAAATAAAATGGGACCAATTTCAATGAATACTTTATACATAAAAATATTATCGAAATCGGACTATTCTTTTAAAGTTATGCGTGATCGGTAATATTTAAAAATAATGATAAAAATACACAAGTCGACTTGAAAACCTGGTCCGTTTATTAGTTTTTCGTCTGTTAAAAAAAATGAATTTGATTTTTTACATAAAATGTCCGAGCTTTCATTAAATGAAAAAAAAATGTACTAACAAATTTTAGTTTATTAAAAATATATTTTATACGTAGGTGGACGAATTCCAATAAAAATATCTTTACCTCGTATAAATTTGTTAAATAAAAAATGTAGGCATTTACTTCCTTCATTCATTACCAAAGTAATTTGGTGAGACATAGATATAAAGTGACTTTTTCTTGTATTAACAACAGCACGCCCTAATTATGTGAACATTGGGACGAGCCGAAAAAATATCATCAGTTTTATGAAGATTAAAACGATGACATAAATTCTGCTAAGCACTAAAAAGTAATGAGGCTTGCGAAAAAAGATCTTATGTGTAACAGGGTAAGATCTATTTGTGTTTGACTGTTTCGTTATATAGCTGACAAAATGTTATAAATATGTGATAAGTTCATTTTCACCATAGGTATATAGGTCGCAGCCAAATAGCATAACACGCCGTATTTGTTAGTAAAATCATCAAAACGCTTATTAAGGGTCTTAAAAAAATTCACTGAAAATATAAAAATCTACATACATAAGATCCTTAACAAAGTAAATCTACAATGCAGATCAAAGCTTATATTTAGGGAATAAAAAAACAAGACGTGATCGAAAAAATATATACACTAAGAGAGCGAAATTCTTTGTCCGAGCAAATTTCTTTTTTTCTTCTGATCTAAGAATCAAACACTACTGATTATGTTCTAGAGTTCTTAACACCGCAAACTGTGCGTTAGACTTCAATTACATCCCTTGTTAATTGAAGACGGTCTCAGGTGGAGTCTAGAAAAACTTATTTACTCCACCTTAAATAGCCAACATTTTTTCATCAAACATTAAATTTCTTAGTCGCAATTTTTAAATGTTATCCATACATATTTCTCTAAGGCGTAAATTTTTTTAAATAGAACTTTATTTATAAAATTTTGTATTTATTTTCTCAATAACTAACTTTTGTAATAAATTACAAACCTGTATTATCTTACTTTGGAAAATAAATCTATGTCTTTGTCTGTACTTTTTTTAACAACCCTTGTATACAATATTTAAATTATATCATCTATAAACCCTATTCATATAAATTAGTTTTTCCTTATTTTTATTACAAAAACAACAAATAAATAGATTAAAGGTATATATATATCTGCTATCCGATACCTAAACATTTAACAGCAAGATTTTGATCAAACCTTTTTTACTTCCCTTTTTTTTAAGTGCTATAAATAAAACATGACGCTCCGGGTGCAAATTAATAATGGGCGTTAGGATTTATTTTAAATTCACCCAAAGCTTTAACGTTAACCAAGGCAAAGCAATTTACATTACAATAACAGCACGTATAAAACGAAATAACTGCCTCAAAAAACATTAATTTTAGTATCAAAATAATTACAAGGACAACGTAAAATGAGGTCTTTAAAAATAAAATGTCAGAAACAAAAATGGATAATGAAAAATAAACAAAATAATCCTCATTTTATCTTTAGAGCCAGCTTTTCATAATTAAAAAAAAGAAAAACTAAGCTACGAAATTAATTATCTCAGTTTTCAGAGACGACCTCGGTGGCGCATTGGCGAAAACTGCCGACTGCTACGCTAGAGGTTCTGGGTTCGAATCCCGGACTTTGTGTTATTTGCATGAAGCATTGTTTCGCTTACCGGTGTTGGATGCTGTATTC
Organism: Choreutis nemorana; assembly: GCA_949316135.1. NCBI lineage: Eukaryota > Metazoa > Arthropoda > Insecta > Lepidoptera > Choreutidae > Choreutis > Choreutis nemorana. Next base: position 2,287,852 of record OX438609.1, read on the forward strand.
TTATATTTGTAGTATATACCATAATGTTGCTTAGTGCCTGCGATACAGGATAATCTCAGTGCATGTCTGAGTCAATGTGTGTGTCGTAATAATGTGATGGTTTTAAATTATGTCTTGTCACATTTGACCATACAATTTCTAGCTTTTTTGAGTTTTTCTTCTTACATACTCCAGTAGGTATATTCTAACAAGGTTTATGTGTTGTTGTGTGTAGGCGTAGGGAGTTTTAATAAGGACATCTTTGCTCGACGCATCTGGATCACACCGGGAGATGAAATAACAGTGCGAATCACGTACTAAAATCGTGGCTTTTTCTACAACAACTTGGTCCCGGCAATGAATAACCAGAACGGAAACTTCGATTTAGTTTTTTCCTATAATTTATATAAATTTTTAACACTGACAACGAGGATAGACAACGGGAATGATTTTAAAAGAGTGTCTTTGCCGAGATTAGGTTAACGGGGGCAACAGGAATACCCTCAACAAACAAAAAAAAAAAAACATCATTAAATAAATAAATGTCCCCATTACAACACATTGACTCAACGCTTAGAAATCTTGTATCGCAGGCACTAACCAAGGATATGTTAATACTACTCAGACAAAAATGTTATTTGCAGTTTGTCCCCACTCTAGTAGTGAATTGATTTTTGGTTTCTAATCAACACCACACTACGAGTAAGTCTCTGTATTACATTTTTTTTCCTTATTCTATAAAAGTCTAATAATATCTGTCATCAATGTGGCACTATAGCAATTTCTATTGAAGTGGATTTAGTATTTTATATATAGTAGTAGATATTTTAAAGAACCAAAGTTTAGTATTGAAGCGTGTCGTCTTCAAATTATATATGAGTTTAATATTTTGTTCCAGATTCAACAACTGATCACTGGTTAAAGTACCGATCATTTTTATAAATTGCAACGTTTGTTCTCATCACGTGACATTGGCTTTGTAGTCGTCAAATACGATTTCCGCCATATTTTAAAAATTGAATTGAATTAGTATTGAAGCATGTTTTGCTGACATCGCCATTTTTTTCTAAAGTACAAGGTATGTATTGAGTAAAACACAAAAACCGATATTTAATACGAACCAATACTACATAAAGCCTACCTTCAAAGCTATTGCTTTTCTGTCCTATTTTTATAAGAACTAAAGAGTGATTACAGCACTAATAGCAGAAATAATATGCGGGGTAAACGAACATTTACGTATTAAAAATGCACCGAAGCGTTCGCCCTAGTGTCCTAGTTTAGGGCTGGAACAATACCTTTGCTGTTATAAGGTTTTTGACAAAGGGCTTGGGAATGACAGTTGAGAGCTCGCTCCCTTCACTTACTGGGCCTACCAATTTGCTATTTCTCTTTCATAAAATTAATATACTTAATACAAATAACGTAGAGAAAAATTCAACAAGACTTTCTGTTTATTATTTATAAATGAAGCTGCTTTTAAACTATAACTTTGCATGTTACTGAAGCTTTAACTCTAGTTCGTAAAATTTGATTTAAATTGAGTATTAAAGGCTATGTTCTCAAATCAATTTTACTTTTTATTAATGCATCGAAATATTAAAATGCTCACATTATTTAAGGGCCGTTTCCATTCCTTTTCTTTTGTTCAAACTTAGAAAGAGAAGACTTAATAAAATCATAAACAGCTAGCTATTTTGTCGTTATACAAACTGTACCTGTCTAAATAATCACAACTCGAATCGAAAGTGCGTGCCAACTTCTTAACGAAGTTTTCAAAGCGAATTTGGGGTCCGTAAAGTTCCCTTTGTTTACGATCAAAGTTCACGATTCGATTGGCCCCTCCTTATTACCTGGATCTAATTCACTCTTTTAAAACAAAAAAGCCTGCCGGAGTTAATAAAGAGGCATATGCACTTGCGATAACTTTTCTAACCTTATTATAAGAGTTTTAGCTCAACAACTTTACCTTCAAAATACCACACAACACACTGCATAAACACACGCAGACCAAACAAGATTTAGTTCTATATTATCAGTGGATAGGGTCACAAGTGATAATAAAGCAATGTAATCGTTTATTGACAGTAACAATTCGGATCCGGATGTTTCGGACTTTCGACCATTTCGGTGTAAAAGTGTCTTTAATGAATGTTTATAGCGATGTTGATTTAGAACGTGGAGTGGGTTGAAAATTACCTGAGGTTTAACACCCAAGGCTTATTTCCTTGGCTATAAGTATTTACGCACTCAGCTGATTACTCAAATTAACCTAATTTTACATAAAAGAAACAGATAATTAACTGAAAGTTTTACTAGTAGAAGATTTATTTCAGGAAAACGATTGCAAATACCACAATCGTTTTCTGCTATAGAGCAGTACAAGTAATTTTTCGGGTTCTTTCCCAGAAAGAGTCAAAGTGACAAAATTACATTCACACAATATGCATGTCCATTCGCTGTCCGTTTGTTGGTCAATTTTAAAACAATTTATAGATAGCACGGAACCCTTAATGTGCAAGGCTGAATTCTACTTGGTAGGTTTATAACGTTTGTTTTTATTTTATTTATTCGGAGACACAACAGTAGACATATTACACATAAATAGGAAAAATTATATATATAAATATATAGTTGTCAGGTTTATATATATATCACAAACATAAACCTGACAACTATGGACATATCTCACAAAAACATAATATACGAATACTACATATGATACATATAATTATAGGAGAAACATAATCCTTTAAACAAAAATACTATTAATAGTTGGTATTGCAAGAAGAAGAGAAAAAGAAAGAGTAAAAGAAAAACAAAAAAAGGATAAATTAACAGATAATTAAATAAAAAATAAATTTAGATGCGCTTTTCTAATTTGTAAATCTATTATAAAGTGATAACCATTTCCTAGTACCATTAAATTGTGAACTGGCGACTGCTGATCAATAGCCTGTTTCATCCAGGTGAATATCCGAACTAGCACAATAGGTAGCAGGTGTGTATCCGAACACCGCTCGCTACACTTCACAAACCAATGAGTTTTCCATTTGATTTCACATCCAATAGCAACCTGTGCGACAATATGTATGTTTGGATTTGTTCCTAATAAAAACTTTTGCATTACAAATTACACATTGTGTTAATTGTGTTTAACTTTTTTTTTTTCTTTAATGTTGGCATGGGTTTGCAATAAACATACAGCATTTTTGGTAGGATAAATAATTGTTTTCGTATTTGCGGCAATTTAATAAATCGGCCATTTGTAATTCGGATAGAGGTTTAATTTAATTAAATCCGTTATTTATTTTTCAATAATTCACTTCAACGGCTTGCTTTCCTTTTGGCATCGAAGGAAGGTATTTTTTGCGGAAAAACAGGTTTATCAAATTAAAATTGAGTTGAGCAATTAAACAAGGGATCAAACAAATGCCTTTCGACCCTTCGGATTCAACCTTTTTCAGGTTTTCTAGGGTTCTTCTAAAAATTACCAAAATTCCTGTAGCATGTGTTTGATGACTTGAACAACATTAAACTTGTTTTTTTTTTAACTTCATGGTCAAATAAGCAGATAGTTCACCTGATGGAAAGTGATCACCGCCACCTATTGCCACGATGATGCCGTCAAGGTCATGGAACGCTAAGAACACCGCCAATAAATTACCCATGCAGCGGTAGAGGATGTATATCTTTCTTGGCCGTAATTTCACTAGCTCTCCAATCCGTCTCCTGACCGTAGATCCCTTTAGCTTTTTGCCCCTGGGCCGTTTTCATTGCTGTCTACGCTTTGCTGGGAGGGAAGTCTGAAACGCTTTCTTACTACCTCCTTCTATTTCTTCCTATTTCTTCTGATTAAGTTCGTTGCGGGTCCCAAAACAGCCAGCAGGGTGACCGGGCACAGCCTGTGTGTCATTGCACAGCTGCATTATTCGTTGATTATTCGATCAAAGGACGCCACTGTTGATCCTGGTGAACAGGAGTTGCATTGGTGGGACAGAGTGGCGGGTGTGCCCCGAAAAAAAAAATAGCTCTCCAATCCTTCAAATCAAAATGCAGAGAACTGTATAATAGTGGAAAAAATATGGATGATGGTACAAAACCAGACGATCTTTTTATTTATATATCTATTACGTTATTGTCTATGATTCAGTATTTTAATGTTTTAATAAGATAAGATTTCCTCCTTTATTATCCAAGATAATGCTATAGAAATAGAACTTGCTATAGTAAAAAATCTTCTTTACTCATCTTAGCTGCATTTGCCATCAAAGATTCAATGATACCACCTAAGTAGGGCTCAATAAGATAATGAATTCAACATGACCAATTAAAAATAGCAAATCGGATTACGATAACTATAGATTGAATACGTAAGTTTCTTGAAAATAAAGGAACGAATGATAATTATGATAACTTGCTGATTCCTGAACGAGTCTAGAAAAATACTTTTTTGCAAACTGTTTCTGAGTCAATCTGGTAGTAAACAGCTTGACCTTGGCATAATTTAACTCCTAACGCCGAGATAAAGAAATTAAATTTCGAGCAATGTCAATAGATAAATATACCATAACTAATACGTTGTTAAATTTATTGAACATAAAGATTTCTTTTACGTTGAGACCCATCTGCAAACAACAGGAAAATATGATCGCAGAACGTATTAGCGGAAAAAGTTTTCGGTCCCTAATGTGCTAAAGTAAAGCGGAAGAAATATCATAGATTGTTAGGAATACCCTGAACAAGGGCGTCCCTTGTGGGTTAGTTAAGGAGCCCTTCACATATGCTAGTAAGCCCGCTAGTAGTATGATTAATTACTTGTTAGTAGGTATTGGATATGAAAAAAATTCAACGATCACACATGAGTATTGCTCTCGCTCTGTTTGTATACATTTTTATGAATGTATATACCCAATTAATTTTAAAATAGCATGGACAATAAATATCTATGCCGAAGGTTTCGTTGTAATCAATAAGTAAAACAGCTAACACCTTCAAATCTATGCAAGCTAGGTTTTGCTTATCTTTTATATTCCTTTATTTGGTACACAAACAGAACACAAAAGATACTCTCTTTTCTTACTATTTCTATGCAAAGAAGAACACTTAGTTCTTCAGTTTATACCAGGTAGAAGTATATTTTAATTGCGTAGCCTTTTTGTATGAAACGAACACGTTAAACATTTGTATGACACTTTATAAAAATGAACACATACATTTCTTATCATTACATTCAATAGAGGCTGTTACTTAATTGATCATCAATTTGAAAAGTTTTCCTTTGAGAAATGGTGTATGATATGTCAACTAAATATGACACAATACACCATATAATATACACTAAATACACTAAAAAAATTCAAGATGGCCGCTAAGGCTTGTGCCAAATCTGATTATTTTCTGCTCATTTCAAATTGACATTTGCAATACGCATATGTGACAGTTTTCTGTGGATATTCGTTAAATGATTCTAAAAAGTGAATTGCTTTTACGTCAAATTTAAAAAATGAAAGCTTTAATGAATGATGAATGCCTAAGGCATTAGGCCTTTTAAGGTCCACGTCGCGGTTTCAAATATTTTGTAACGTATTTAGATTCAAATACAACATTAAAAAGCGCCTTTTTAACCCTGCTGTATGATAGTTTTACATTTTAAATTATTTCTGTTTATATTCAAAGAAAGCGGATTAATTAATTCCAAGTAAACCCACGAAGCATACAGGAAAGCTGTTTCTCTGTGAATTTAAATGAACTGCGACAACACAACGAGGGTGAAAGGGCTCTTATGGGAACGTTCGTGGGCGATACAAGGAGAAACTTTTAATAGTACAATAACACAAGTATCAGATAATGAAATAACTCCAACGGTCGCCATGTAAGGGAACAGGGAAGCGAGACGTACTAATAAACGAACGTTTTTGAAAGAAACTGTTTTACTAGAAGGAACCTTTTTTCGAAATTTTGATAAAAGGGGTTTTGGTTATGTATGTAAAACTAAAAAAATCAAGATTTTTTTAGAAAGACATAATGCATTGATCAAGCAGTTACTCATTGCATCGTCAATTAGAGTTTTGCAGAACCAAAGGAAAATGATTTAAATGACAGTTTTTATAAGAACTACTTATAAAAACTATAAGTAAGCTTTATTAAATTTTTATTTGTATTCGAAGCTTGGTAAAAGTTAATGAATGCAATACTTATATTAGAAACGAGAAAGTTTGTAAGGATGTATGGATGAATGTTTGCTGCTTTTATTTTATTTATTATGAATGGATTAAAATTAAACTGTACAATAATAAAGCTATGCATCAGAATAACATATATAATTTATAAAGATATGACCAAAATATAACTTTGAATGTCAAGTAATTAAAAATCCTATTAGAACCATTTTCGACTTCTACTCGGACGAAATCGCCGGCAAAAGCTAGTATACTATAATCTTGGCTTTGCCAAGGAACATCACAAAAGCTGCTGGTATGTTAGTGGTTCCTCGACCGCTGTTCGCTATGAAATTCTTATGGTGAGACGAAAGACCGACCTACTTTTCGAACTTTGTGCGAAGAATCTCAAAGTTGCCAGGTCGTGTGAAACCAGAGAATAAGCCCGCGAAATAGTTTAACAACTCTCAGTTTTGTTGTAATTAAGGAAAGTACTGGAAAACTATGCAAATAGCATTCTGTCTGTTTCGCTTAAACACGCTCTTTTCTCCTTGTATTTGTTTAATTTTGCCGCTTCTGTTAAAGTAATTTTGACTAGTACTGTGTTTTTTAAAATATTTTTTTGTTTGTTCGTGATTTTGCATTCGAGTCATAAATTCGTCATATATTTATTGACCTTGGTAAAACCTTTGTCGAGGATCAGTGATAAAAATCGCTTAATTACCGTGTCTAGTTTAATTTCAATAAAAATTAAAGCTCATTTACACGTGTACAGTGCAGACAGTGCCAAAATAGACAAGTTTTTTAAATTTTTAATTGCTATCCAAAATAGTATAGAGACATTTTGAATAAAGAAATCAGGTTCCATTTTTATTCGAATTAATTTAACGTGGATTCTTACTGAATTTACTTTGGAGGATTTTAAATTATGTGATATTTAAAACCCTTTGTAATTCAGTTTATTTCTTAATTAAAACTATTTACCTGAAACCCTGAGTCTAATGGACATTGGTGACTTCCCAGTGGATTAAGAACTTGAAGTAATGACCTGCCTGGGCGAAGGGTAGTTGACCGCAGTAAGTAAACAGTAGGTACATAATTACCGGCTATTTTACTATTTATTTAGTTATATACTAAGAAATATGGCTACGCATGCACATACGTGTACTGTCAAAGGTGTTCTGAAGTGTACCCGCTTCTTATATCAAAAAACTATATTACTTACAAATCGTAGATCAAAAGTTAACACGGACACACTACTCCAGTCTTTATCGAGAAACTTATAACGTATGAACAAGGCTTTTATTGAGAGAAAAAAAATCAAACCTGTTAGTACAAAATTGTGTAAAAACCAAATAGGATTTCTGGAAAGGTGGAAAAAATTTAAAATTCGAACTGTGATTTCACTAAAATTTACATTTTCCGACGTAACGAGAGAAAAAGTAGTTATTGAGTGAACACCAGAAAGTACCTTCACTGTGGATTAGGTGACATTTTTAATAGAAGCTTCTCAGATTTTTTATTGTGAACCAAACACTCATTGAAAGCATTGATTTATAATTTAATTGAAAATTTGTTAAACTTTTCTTTGAAATTGTGTGTGTGATTCATTCTGACAAACTTTTGTTTCTATCGTTAGCTCCCATCCTTTTGATGATGTAACTCTAAAAACAACGAAAAAAAAAAAAAAAACTTACTCGTCTAGCAGTAGTATAATTAACACTGTACATAGGAAGTAATCATCAACCTTTAAAAAATCTGTATTCACCGTGACAGTCCAAAATATATTAATTTTTTTGGCAGTTTTCGTTTGGAGTTACCAAGATCTTAAAATTAATGTTGGTACAAACAACTGCGTGATGTTTTTCTCTTACTTTATATTCGAATACACATCCTGAAACTGTAACTAAATTGCAAAAAAAAAACATACATTTAGTAAACGGGTATCTTTCAGTGGTTCGTCAAAACTAGTTTTGTCTAAGAAAATACAAAGAAACAATTTACAATACAATACAACAAATATTACAACCTTAGTCATGTTATTATTTATGGTGAAATTTATAGTTTTTTCACGTTGTAACATGATTTCATGGTAGCTGTACTGTCAACCAAGTTTCCACTCTATTTCACTTGGAAATCTTTCCGATATTCATTTCCAACGATGTTTATTTTATTCCGTCATCGGTACAGTATTGAATTTAAAATTTCAATTAATATCATATCTATAAAAACGGACTTTCAATTTACTCGAGTTACTATTGTAGACTGTTCGTTTGTACTTCTGAAATGATGTTCGAGATGTTGACAAGAACGGTATCTCTAGAACTTTCTATTCAATGATGGAAACACGTTTAATATAAACTTACGCCGTAATCCCTCGACATATTGGCAGAGGTGTTACACACCGCATTTCTCATGTTTATGTCCCAATGTGACAAGTTGCGAAACTGTCGCCACTATCCAGGCGCAATGAGTAACATGGCAGCTTCAATGTACGGCAACCCGCGACTCGAACCCTCGACCTGTCGGGTTAGATTGATCGGTTAACCAAGGCACGTAACAAACTGAGCTACCACGTCCTCCACACACACATAAATACATATAAGTACATAAGTTATTTATTTCATGAGGAATTGATCAACAAACAAAACCAGATGTGTTGCTCTGCAAATAAAGAAACAATATTTTATGTTGTTTATCAAAGCAATTCTTTAATTCATATTATTAAATCAACCGTAAATTATTTAGGAAAAACATAAGACGTCAAAAATACTGACACCTGACAATCTTGACACCGCGCGAAATGTACCACAGTCTATGGATTAAAGAAGGAGTATCTATACTCTTTTTATAGAGACTTTCATAATAAATTTTAAAGTTACGTTGTCAGCACTTCACCTTTTTCGCCTGAACCGCTGATAAGATATGATCTGAAAATTAATTGCATCTCAACGAAGAACAACATTTTGTTTTTAATATTTTGAAGAACAAATCTTGAGTAATGTTTGTTCTAATAAACCATACTTTAGTCGTTATCTTTATCTTATGTTACAATTTTCTTAGGCATATTTATTTCAAGGTCAACTTTAGGTAAACATGCAAACATTTAAGTCTCACTTTACATTCCTCCCTCCCACAAGAACTCCCTACAGGACCGCTTTTGACCGTCCAAACAACGTGTTGTAATTGTGTTCTTTTGTAAAGGACGTACTTTCTATGTCGCGATGGTATATTTCGAGTAAAACTTGCTGAAATATACCCTTCTATATTGAAAATAAACGTGTAGAGTTGTCCCTGTTAGTCGTTACTACTATTGTAAAAAGTAGTTAGTATAACCGGTTTCTATGAAGGAGGTTATATTTGAAACTGAGCAATTTATTGAAAAATTGAAATTTCAAGATAGACATGTCGTATGTGTCTTTAAAAATAATACCATGAATTTTACGCGAGTAGGCTCAAGCAATAGCTTTAAAAATATCAAAATTGTATAATGTAGAAAGCAATATTTGATACAGACCACTTGATTAAAAAATATATATATATTTTTCAAGTAAGACATGTCATATCGTACATTTGTGTCATTAAAAATAATTTTTCGCAAGTACTTTTAAGTCTCAGGCAATTGGTTTTAAATATCAAAATTATACAATCGTCTTAACAGACCTAGATATATAAGCAATGTAACAACGAACCAATCAGCGTAAGGAACATAAAAGAAATATTAAATACCATCATCAAAATCTCATAATACCTTAAACAGAATTTAAATTTGTCTCGTCAAATTTTTTTCGATTAAATTGAATCTTTCCTAGGCTTATACCTCCCTTCTTTCAGCCCAATGAATAAATTAGCATTTTATCTTAATGTTGGATCTCTTTAAAAACTGCTTTCGAGACATAAAGGAAATTGTGTTCCACTCGTAATTTCTTTCCAATTTTTCCATCCCTTGACCGTTTTAGAAATATACATTTGATGAGCCCTTTTTAATTATAAAACTCTTTGATACTGCGCAGGGGACTGAGTTAAAAAGTAATAAAATGATTTATCATTTTTTATTAAAAATCATTTTAAAAAGGTTTATTGTTTAGACGTAAGCCCAGTCGAAGCAGATTTGTATTTAAAGCATTCATTCATATATTATTTACTTTTCAACATAAATGACACCTACTCTAAACGGTTACCTAGCAACCGTGCTTGTCATGTTAGCGAGTCACGATGCTTTTAAAAAATTGATCAATTTAAGTTTCCACATAATAATAACATATTAATTTACTTGAACATTATGACAAATGCACCAAATAATTAATTGTTAGTGAATCTTTTTGGGAGCTCAAAGTACCTTGTAATATTTTAAGAAATAAGTTCACTTAGTTTAAACGTCAATAATCAAAAACCGGTAACTTATGCGGGTTGTATTAAAAATGTTATCCAATTATTCATGTTTACCTGAAGGTGGTCCTTTACTATTTAAAAAAGCCAGTATTTTGTTAAGGTGGATCAGAAAAACGCCACGTGCCACGAAAAGGCTTGCTTTTTATTTCGAATAACATACATGTCCCTTAGGAAATAACTGAGAGCGCGCCTTCAATCAAATCAAAATACGCGTGGGCGTAGTCAGCGTCACGGGTAATAGTTGTTTTAGGAAAATACTACAGTAAAATAATAACCACATCATGACAAACTTAACTCAGCCCTACAGTTAAATTAAAGACTCTTGTGTCGCAGGTATTAAGCAAACATATGGTATGGTATATATGGCAATATATGGTATACATCAATAAAGATTATATATCTAGGACGGGTAGGTGCGTCTTGCATATAACCTCTAGCGTAGCGTAGTCACGTCAGTTTAGAGTATACTTGAAGCTAGGATTCAGCGAGGGTCTAGCCCTCAAGAAAAGGTGTGGGCACGCCTTACAGGGCATATTGTAGGCTGGTTTTTGAAGTAGGAACTTTAAAATAGGAATTCTATCTACATATCACAAATTAAAACGGAGCTCGTCAATATTTTCAGACTAAAATCTATTCATGCTAAATAGAATTTTTACTAAAATTATTTGTGTATCAAAAACGAGACAAAACGCGTGCAGATCGACAAGGCAATAGTTAGTAGTGTATAATTTTAACAAAGTTGTATGAAACTTAAATTAAGTCTGCATTTCTTTCTGGCGATCCAATATTAGTTCCAATCTCTGAACCCCAGATCATAATCATTTGATTAAGCGAAATTTCTTACTATTCAATAGGAATCAATTATAATTAACTTATACTATATCCTTATTTGGTTAACAAAGTAACAGGCTATGTATTAGCAGGTAAAAGTTTAATTCTGCTGATTCCTAATTCAAACGAGGTCATGCCAAAAATCTTTCAAAATAAATTCCACTCGATTTCGATGAAACGAAAACCTTCTTACCAATAGCGCCGTCTCTTTTCTTCATGGAAAATCACACAGGATATTTCAAGTATGTGTAAAAGTCAAGGCATTTATTATTCCACGCATGTGTTTATTCGGTTCACAAGGTTAAATATCTGCTGTTTTATGTAAACGGAATTAAAAGGAATACTAGATGCTTAATACATTTCATGTTAAATTACAGTTCTAATCGTCCGTGACTCTTTGTCGTTCACAATAGAGATGATCTGTCACGATTGATCAATAGCACCAGCCGAGGCATTAACGCGGATGACAGAGCTACAATTTTGAATGCCTACTTCCCTACAGTTAGGGAATAGTTATACAATTTTCAACATATAGTTTTTGGGGCTCACCCGCCACTCTGTTCCATCACTGCAACTCCTTTTCCATAGGATCAACAGTGAAATCCTTTGACCGAATAATCAACGAATATTGCAGCTGTGCAATGACGCACAGGCTGTGCCCGGACACCCTACTGGCTGTTTTGGGACGCGCAACGAACTTAATCAGAAGAAATAGGAGGTAGTAAGAAACCGATTTCAGAATTCCCTCCCAGCAAAGCGCTAATAGCACATATAGTTTGTGTAAGCCATTACAGAAGTTACTAGAAGCTTAAAACACAGGGGCAATCAAACGCTCGTTAGCAACTACGAGTATATAATATATTACGAAGAGAGACAAATCAAATTCTAACTAAATTTAATCACTCCATAAGACTTCTATTACAGACCGCATCGATTAAATACAACTCTAGTTGACAGACTCGTAATAAAGATTAAATTAAATTAACGCGCGTTAATACAGTGTGATTGTATTGATTTAAGAATTGAAACGTCGACTTCACACATAGCTGTAGATTTTAGCACTTTATTGGAGTTTAATAATATTCATTAGGTTTTGATAATCCAATGTCCAATTGTTATAATTTGTTTAGTGTATGCTATTCCTTTCCAGTAAAGAAGCTTCAAATAAAACAAGAATTTTTCCCGAAAAAAAATCGACGTAGCTTGTCTACGTCAGTCAGTCTTATAAAATTCACTCCAATAAAAAAATAGATGAATATCCAAATTGAAAGCATCGGATTCACCTGACTTTTTTCAAGTAAAGGTTATTTTGAGAAGTTGATGGAACAGTTTTCCTGTAACACGTTTCCAATTTACACTACATCTAGAGATGAGGTTTTCAATATGAAAGCGAGCATTTTACACTCGCGTATGTCACGAGGGAGGCACCTGAATGTCATCGTTCTAACCGATATCGGTTCCTAAATGATTCTCGAACGCAGATTGAGGCTTCCGTCGTAATGTGTGTGTGCTTTCTTACATTCCCTCCACCGAACACACACTACTTTGAAATTTGGAGTTCCAAAAAGCATTGAAAATTAAAAGTTTTCTCGGTTTCACTGGATTTTACAGTCACTATTGATTATTAAACGGCTCGTACTGATGTCATCGTTATTTACAAATAAACATATTTTTTAATTGAGTTTTATAAAGTGTTTATAAGAATTTTACTTTAATTTTTAACTTAAAGAAAAACGTGTAATGTTTGAAGATGAGAACTCAATAAAAAAATTAAAATGTACACATCAACAATTTTGTGATTATTTTAAAATATGATCGAGTGTGCTATATTAGTTTGTAGAAAACACTTCAACATGAAATGCTGAGCAAACCGACATTTCCAAGTAATTAAACCGGTCGACACTCGAGCGGGAACTTGTTTAAAAATCAAGGACGTGTAACATATCACACCCGAGAAACAAAAGCATTGTGCAGTCGGGCTTATCGCACTTTGCGGTCGTGTGTCACCCACATGTTTGAACCTAACGTAAATATTTGAATACCAGCTCGAAAATGGGGGACGTTTTCGCGGAAAATACGACGTGAGGGTGAAATTTTCGAACGGAAATTTTAAATCAGACTAGGTAATGTAACGTACAGAGAGTAACTTCGCAGAACGTCTGCACCAAGATTGCAGAAAGAATTTGTATTACGTACGCTGTAAGGCTTTTATTGATGCTCTGCGGATATTAAATTTACTACGGTTTAATGCATAATTAGTTTCATGCACGTTTTATAAACGTTGAGCTTGACTTTTATTTTATATAATATTCTAGACAAAAACGGAAAAAGAAAGCTGCACTTTTTTGACTTTAAAACATTTCTTTTTAATGGAGATTATTTATTGCGAACAGATTAGCTGTTTTTGCATTTACTCCTTTTTTTTTTTTTTTTTTCAAGTGAAATATTTATATGAAAGTAGGTTTAATACAAGCAGTTTCACAGCGTAGTCCTCGTGATAAACGGTCATTGAAGGTAACAATCTTAACTCGTATGGAAATGGTTCCGCTCAACGGTTATGGGTGTAACGTGTCGCCAAGAAACGCTCCTTAGATCGTCTAACAAATTAGCTTTGAAGGCATAGACAAATTACCATACCCACTTTCAGGTTAGCTACACTTAACTTAAACTGTAAAAGGGATATCCTACTTACATATTTATTAAATACATATTTAAATTAAATTATAAATGTCAAAGTTTAGAAATTTGTTAAAAGACAAAATATTTTTAACTTAAAACCAATAAGTACTTTTAAATCGACATCTTTTTATTCTACCACCAGTTCAGAAATTTTTAAATCCTGAGTTGTTTCCTAGTGTTATTATAAATCTATTTCAAATGAGAATGAAGTATATATTTATAGGTATAAATATTTACCTTTTTGGTCAGAACTTTTTTATAATTTAAGGATTTCCGATTTCTTTCTTACTTGATATCCTTTTAAATTCATCCAGTCTCTTTAAATTCCTCTAGCGTAAACTCTAAGGAAATTGAAGCTTTAATCAGAATCAGTTTCTGGATGTTTGATAATATCTTTAATAGAGTAATATGGGGTTGTAATGGAAGGGCATTACAGAAAATAGCGCTACAGCAAGAGAGCTTGTTCCGTGAACTACAGTCGTGGATATATCAACTGAATGTGCTGGAAAATATCGTGTGGCTAATGTACGAACGTCAGCGATTGTCCTTACTTCAAATATGTATCCTTCAGTCTTTCCATCTCATGATGACCATACGGCTATGGTTGTGATCTGACATATAAATGCACAGTGTTTTAGTGAACGTATCGTTTTGATCGGTATTGGTGAATTTGAGGTCAGGTACACTGAAACAATATGAGAAACAACACAAACATCTGAGTCAATTGATGGTCAAGTTGAAATAACTAAAATTCAACAAGATAAGAACTTCCAGAATACGCGAGCTCCTACATTTAAAAGACACATCGAGATGGTCTGCAGAATTATTCAGCTATTTCAACTGTCAGCCAGCGGTCCCGCACTGACAACGATATATTCCGACAATATCCCGCGAATCTACTTTACTTTCATTCTTTTATACTTATTACTTTCTAGATGGCTAATCTGGGCATTCAATTTTATTTGGAGACCACTCCAATTGGTTTTACGCGGATCCTTCTAGATCGTTCCGGTTTAGCATGATGGGTAGAAAGAGAGGTTCGAAACAGATTCAAAGTTAATTATTTGATACAGAAATTAGCTTGAATCTTTAAAAGCTTTCAGTTTCTTGTCATTTATTGTTATGGATACAACGTGAAAATACTGTCTTGTTAGAAGTGTTTTGTGTCACAACTTCTTAATGGGGTTGGTGGCAAAACTAGTATGTAAATAAGAAGCAGCAATATTAAAATTTACAATAAGTACCCAAAATCTTAAATCAATTTTAATCCCAAATATGACTGCATAAAATCCGCAAAACCTGCAAAAACACTTACCTATTAAAAATACATTTTAAAAGCAACTACAAACATTAAGTAAACAAGTTGCGGATGGAATACATCAGAAGCGTAGTTTTGTTGGTTAGAGTCTTTTCACACAAGAAACTAAAGTATTCCTCTACGTTTACAAAAAATCTAACGCTGCGACGATTTTTGACTCTCTTTTTTTCACATACTTGAGATACCACGATTTCACAGCTCTATCGTGGTAGATATACAAACGGCCTATTTGATAGTTAAATAGGATGGTATATTAGTCAACACCATTACGCACCTCTCAAGGAACAGATGCGATATTTCAGGCGGACTTTTATAGTGTCAATTGTATATTATAGTAAATAAATAAATATATATATTTATAAAATAAATTATTATAATTTATGTTGTATATTATTGTATTGTAATTGTATTTTATAGTAAGAATTGGCTTTTTTGCAACAAATACCAAACAAAAGTTTATAAATTTAATAACGAATTACAACAGTATAACAGCATTGTCCTGTTTGAGCACGTAAATTTTTTTAAATGTATTTTTGTTGTTTCTACCCCGATAAAAAGTCAACTCCACTAAGTAACTTGTTAAAATGAAGCGGGAAATCTAGTTACTGCACGGTAATCCACTTTTTTTGTGATTCCAAAATACTATTTGTCGTTTGTATGTATAGTTCCTTAAATGTAAAGTGCCGTATAAAAAAATACTTATGAAAATGGTGGTGAACTCTAAGAAAAATCTACTTAAAACATAGCTCGTTTAAAGTGAAGTATGCAAAATTATGCTAGTGTTCCGTCGGCAGAGCTTTTAGTGTCACTCCATTTTAAATGTAAGTTTATATTACAATTGCAGATTGCTTGATATCATTTTATTTTTCTTTAAAATTCTTTGTAATTTTCAGTTTTTTGTTTGAGCTGCATTATTACTTCATGAAAAAGACAGTTTATGTTTGAAAGTCACTTAAATAGCTAGCCAGCTCATTAAACTAGGTAGATAGTTTGTTGATCAAAGGGGATTGTAGTAGAAGGTTTAATAGATTGCCTGCCATGCTGTTTGCAACAGTATTGGTGACTTTTATTGCTGGTTGTAATAACTTTTGTAAGGGGCAAAAATTCCTTTTAATTTAAATACTAAGATTAGCCCAATTTAAATTTTACTGGCTTCAATTTCGAACAGTCATATTTGAACTTTCATCCTGTGAAATTTTGCTTGTCAGGATATGAATTTTCCAAAACCGTTCGTTATCTGATCTCTCGCACTTACCTGGCAAATGAAAACCTGGCTTTATTGGTAAAATAGTGACTTTTGTGTATGGATAAAGCTTACTTTAGCAGTTGAACACAAATGTGATTTAAGTTTAACATAGTCACACCAAATCTCAAAGATTTATTGCTAACTTAATACATGGAGCGCATGTCACCACGACTGGCTTATGACCTCCGGATGACAAATCACACGAAAAATCCTCTTTGAATAAAAAACCTAATGATTTGCGATTCAACTTCTGACAAAAGGGGAGAGATATAGAAGAAAATATGATAAAAACGCGTGCTGGTGACAAATTGTGTATATACCCGGACCAAAATTGTTCAGTCATTCGGATTCCCGCCTTTTGTTTCACTGACATTTATTATTTGTCCTGGCGTCCCTTTACTTTGATATTCTTCGCGAGCGGATATTAATGTTCGTGATACAATATCCTGGCGTTCGGCAAACACGTCCCAGCCCTTTCGTTTGGGATTGACTCCTTCAAGCCCGGTTCCCTTTGTTTGCATGCCCCCGGTCAAAGTTGGACCTGTTAAAATATTGAACGTCAATAAATAAGATATTCACATGACATGTATTGGCCCGGTAACTATCCAATCGTCCATCGAATATATAGAGAAGAGCGTTTGATTTCATGATGGAAAAAATATGACCCTTACCATTAATGAAAGTTATAAAGATGCTTTAATCCAAATTAATATTTTTGATTTAATATGGAAGGACGTGGCAGCTCAGTTTGTTACTTGTCACTTTGTTACCGACCCAATCAGACCGGTCGAGGGTTCGAGTCTCTCTTGCCGTACATTGTAGCTGTCATGTTCCTCATTTGCGTCACACTGGGACTCAACATAAACATGCGAAATCCGATGCGTAACACCTCTGCCTACTCCTCTCTAGGGATTGATTACGGCGTGAGTTCATTTTATGTTATGGCCCATCTTATATAGGCAGAAGGGGGACATGAATATTCTGCTTTAACAATCAGCAAAATTGACTAGTAAAATAAATTCGTTCCAACAAGTCGGGCGAAGAGTTACATTATTGCTGGAACGAGACAGGCTTACGCAGTAAGAATTTAACGCATGATCGACTGAAGTTATTATGTAAAAAGTTTTTGCATGTATTGGAAGTTACGCCCGTGTTTTGGTTTCTGTGCTGGCAGATAGCCAAATAATTGATCGAGGGGAAATTTTATTATTTCCATTACTGGCTCGAACGTGAAGCGATGAAAATAATAGTTTTTCTTGACATAATTTATTTTGAAACTGGAACTTTCTTTCTTAAATCATTTTAAATTATTGTTATAGAGAAATTTAACGGAAGCGTTTAATGTTGAGCTTCAGAAACTGTTTGATTAACTAAGTAGCTCTTTAAATACATTTCTTGAATTCTGTTCAAAATGTTATGTTTACACTTAACAAGCTTAGAGAGCCAGGTTTTTCGTTTTCGTTGACCGTGTGTAGGAAATAAAACATTGTTTATATTCCTTTATTGTTGTCCTCCATTGTAATAGGAATTGAAGACGATTATTTTAAAATATCTGTTATCGTATTAATAAATTTAAGCTGAGAAACTGGGTTGTGGTATAAAATGACAATAATCGTTTATTTTGAGTTGGTCTTCTTTGTACAGCTAATGGGAGTGATATTAAAACTCATTGAATTGTAACGTCTTTTCATAAATTTATTTTTTATTGTAAAGAACAGCAAGCAAAGCATCGGTCATGAAGCCGGCATATTTATGTTGATTGAATGTTAAAACTTACATAAACATAACAAACATAAACCCATTTCGCTATTTATGTTGAGTCCTAGTGTGACAGGTTGCAAATCTGTCTCCACTATCTGGACACAATGAGGAACATGGCAACTACAATGTACGGCAACCCGAGTCGCGAACCCACGACCTGTCGTGTCGGGTCGATGGGTTAACCAAAGCACGTAACGAACTGAGCTACCACGTCCTCTATGTTAAATCTTAAACACTTATTTAAGTTCTCTTAGCATAGTGTTGCTATGCGTATAATTACAATATTAGGAGATTGCACGATGTTACATACTTTTCCTAGCTTTCAAACCATCAGTTCCACCAAGGAATCACAATAACTACATCCATGCCATGCCATGCCATTCATTCATTTCATGCCATGGTATTTAGGTGCGGTCTTCTCAAAGCGGCATTTCAGCAATTCAAGATTGTTTTAATTACAAAACTGAAAGTCATTTAAGGGTTTGCAATTTATGATAAAATACTGCATAATAGGAAAGGATATTTATAGAACGTTATTTCATTTGCGTGCTTATTAGCACCCAAAAAGAGCCTATTGTTAATACAAGTGCCTATTCCAAGTTACAAGTGAAATGCCGCTGACGTGTGGCTCGTCACTGACTAGTCTGAGTGTACAATTAATTTACTCTTGTCACAACTATTCACTGTAATTAAACAGTGATGAGTACAGCTTCGATGTATGCTTTCAAATTTTGCGGTGGTTTCAAATAGAATAGCGTATTTATTCAAGTATGTTACTGCGAACCGTAATTGTTGGTAGTGGTCCAATCATTTGAACGTAAAAAAGGGGTCAATTTCGGAATACACAAACAGATACTCGACAGATTTTTATAAACCTTCATTTTGGCGTTCTAAAAGTTGTCTCAAAAGTCTCCCAAAATTTCATGTGGGTGTAGTTATTAACTAAGTTATTCTAAGTAAAAGGAAAAAAATCTATTTATCATCAATTTCGGTTTTTATTGCCCCTATTGCCGGTTTTTATCCCTATGAAATTGTAGAAAATAAAATTTTTCGACAAATTTCATCAGATTTTTTTTCCATGCGCTCAACTGTTGAGATGGTGGCCGTCAGCCATACTGACTTTGGTTTTTGGGTAGCTTTTGGTATCGTATGTACTAAAAATACCAATTCCACAACGATATCGACTGACAAATCAGGAATCGGCCTAAAATCTACTATCCATAAAAATTATAAGTAGCCGCGATCGGACGTTGATCGCTAAAATGACTGGACTATTACATGGGCCTCGTTTAAAACTGTAAGGCGTTGTGTGATTTTGTTTATTAAGTATATAAACCATCAAGCTGAAAGAAACAGTAGTCCTTATCTTCAAGAGCGCTGGCTGTAGAACGTTTGAAAGGAAACTGATACCGTATCTATTTTCTAGAGTTATGTTTTTTCTACTATATTTTTGTCTGAGTTCATAACGCAATTCATGTACATTTGAAGCACTTACTTGTGCATAAGAAAAATTCGAATTCATTATGCTAAATAAATTAAATAGATAGAAATAAATACATCAAAAGAAAATATTTGTTAATTCCTTCAAGTTTTGTACTAAAATTTTCGTATAAAACTGTATAGTTATAAACATTTATATTGCCCTAGACAAATATACAATTTTGGTCGCACAAAGTATCACTATATTATTTAAGACAACAGTATTTAATTAAGTTTAAACGATAATGCATACATTTAAACCAGAAGTCAAAGCCAATGGACTGAAAAGGAACAGTTATTGGCAGAAATCTGTTAGATTCATTTTATTGGGCCTTCAAACCCCATAGGCATATAATTAATATAAGGACATAATTTTATTGGGCCCTCAAACCCAGCAGGTAGATAGTTAATATACGGACATAAATTAAATCAATTCACCCAACCTTTAAACCTCAACTATTTAATTAATTAAACCTGCATTTCAAATAAACAGTATCCAAAACGACAGTTACAGTCATTATTTGAAATCAGAAAAGCATTTCAAACTTGATCTGAAATTTGCCTGGTTAAATGGGCCGTAAAGTTCGAAGCATACTGACGTATGATACAATAACATTTGTCAGATGAAAAGAACCTTTATTTCAGAAAATTTTAGTAATACTGAATCAAATTTCATTTCATGAGGGAATTAAATAATAGTACATATCTGTTACGATTTACTTATTGTTTGAACCTCTTCCTCACAAAACTAAAACTTTTTAGTTAACAGAAGTAGATGAGTACGGAAAAATGGGGTGCGTGCAACGTTCTAATAATGCTCGACTATATTTTCGTTGATCACGGACCCGAGTACAGTCTGCAGCGAGTTCGTAGGTAAAACTTGTGGCTATTGAAATAAGGGAGATTTTTCTTTAAATTTATGCGAAATGCAATCGATCGTGAGGACACTGATTGATGATCAGTGAAGGCTCCAACAACGTAATCATGATAATAAGAGTTTTTACGGACCTCTTTACTCTGAGATCCCCGGTTATCCATAATAATGAATTACACAGACAGCCGAAACAAACGGAAATTAACGTAATGGATTTGCTATTCATGATTTCAACGAGTTATAGGAGAAAAATCTCAAGTAAAGTAATATTGAGTTGACTTGAAATGACTGTTGGTACAAAATCTGCTAATTAAACATTTTGTTATAATATTTATGTTTTGATTTGATGTACATTTTTATAAATGATTTAAAATATAATCTGAAACTTTAATGTTACACTTTATACTTAAAATATTTTTTTTTTTTTTTTTTGTAATGTAGACGTGGTAGCTCAGTTTGTTATGTGCCTTGACGGTCCCGACCTGGCAGGTCGAGGGTTCAAGTCTCGGGTAGCCGTACATTGCAGCTGCCATGTTCCTCATTGTGCCCGGATATTAGCGACAGGTTCGCAACCTGTCACACTGGGACTCAACACGAACATTGTTTTGATTTCAAACACTATTCTGTTTATGTTTTGAAATTTTACATCCAAAATATTTGTTACCACCGAGCCGGAAATGATAAAATGTCTTGTTACCAACAAAAACATCCTGATATTAGAGTATACATAGTTTACTAAGCGAACTAGAAGTATAGGAGTTTGTGAGCGATAGTTGACCCTTTGAACTAAGGGTTAATCCCGTCCATTTTGGCCATATCATGCATGATGTACCAGTTTCGCAATACAAGCTAAGCCTCGCACACTACAATCTAAGTACGATACACAAAATGTTCCGGAATCTAGAACACTGGAATTTGAACCTTAGAGCTCAAAATCTAAAAAATAGTCTTGAACTTTTAAAGATAATGTTTGTTAAATTTAACTAAATTTCGTATGAAAGTATGGGATCGTTCATGTGTAAGTTCGAATCAGTCCTGACGGGTATATACATGTATATCTATTTTCAAAATATTAAAGAGACAAAATATTTAATACTTTGAATTTAATAGGCTCCAAAGCTACTGAACGGTTTTAGATAAAATATTTCGCTATTAGCTAGCTAGTTAATATATATCATCCCTGATAAACATAGGCTATTGAATATTTTCAAAATAAGTAAATTTATAAATATATCTACTTGTACGTACCCGGGGCGGGTCGCTAGTAAAAACTTAATTCTAAATGTAATTTACAAATCTTAAACAATTACTCAGACGTGGCTCGAACATTTGAAAAAAGTGTAAAAAATCCAGTACTTTTGCCATTTCCAACGTTTTGAGCGAATGGGTTTTAAATCCAGACATTTTAAGTGTGCGCTTTTAATTTTAATGCTGTTATGAACTGTTTACCGGATTTACCGAAATATAATTTTGGTTTATGAAATAATAATTAATATCTAGTTGGTATTGTTTTATCCGTTCGTCTCTAATTTTATTACGATACCGGAGAATCTGTTATAGAGCTTTCTTAAAGAAAGATACGATTCTTATAAATATGTGTTTAATAATAACGCCCTTTAAACCAATCAAATGTAAGGAGATTTAAGCTTCAAACGGAAAGTACTAGAAAAACTGAATGAAACTTAACCATTCTTTAACATGCGTTGCTCATGGCTATTTAAATTTTATTTCTTCAATTCCAATTGAACCTAATCAAATATTAGTAAAATAAGTTTAAATAGCTCTGTTATAGTTTTAATTTCTTTTCGTGAAACAATGAAGTTGGTCATATACTTATATTTAGGCACTATATTTTGTTTTTTTTTCTCTATTTCTTGTATTTGTTTTGTTATTGTAAACTATGTACTTAGCGAGATATGTTCATTGACTTCGATCTTATGTTTAGTGTTTATGTTGTATGTCTTACTTTTTATATGTAGTTTGTTGTCTGTTATATCTCCAATAAAGAAAATAAAATAGATGTAGTATTGGTGGGATTTAAGTAGATTTTTAAATTAATACTTTGCTTTGTTTTTATGTCTCAATAACGATTTTTTTGCAACTGAATATAATACTTTTGTTTGTATATAGAGCATTCAGGAAAATAATTAACAGAAACCGTTAGTACGAAAACCATACCGGCTTTCTTTGGCAGCACTAGGCTTGTTTTAAATGCAGCAAAAATGGAGTATCGTATTAAACTTAATTGCGACGTGCTTTGCGTTGCCGTGCAATAACGATCTCATTATAGTAATGTCATTACGCTGTACTGAAGGCGGTTGTGGGAAATGTTATTTTCATCTTTTAATATTGAAGCTTTTCCGAAGAGAATTTTTGCATTATTTTGCACTATACGTTTCAGAATAATGTATCTTGCTTTTTTAAACAATATTTCTTTAATATTATTTCAAAAATATTTCTTCAATTTCTATTTTTAAACAGTATTTCTTTCTTTATTTATTGTATCGAAACAATTACGCTACGTCAGTCTATTTGAAAAAAAACTATTATTAGACAAAAAGTAGTCAAAAACTAGCCCAAATTTTATACCAATAAGGTGGCGAACAAGCATATGACCTGCTTGGTGGTAAGCGGTAACCGGTAGCCTCTGAACTTTTTTGAAAATCTCAGATACCTAGTTATTATAAAATGTTTCAAATAATCATATCAATCTCTGTTGTTGTAAAATGGAACTAAATATATTAAACAAAACCGGCCAAGTGCGAGTTGGACTCGAATATAAAGGTTTTCCGTATCATTATACAAGATTTAACAATATTATACTTTAAAATACTTTTGTGAACAAAATAAGAGTAACTCAAAAAAATTGCTTGTAGAGTTAACAACACAAGCTCCTTGAACGGTGGCCATTTTCAAAGTGTGTTGCAAGCTTTTGTAAACTACAAAAATATTCCATCCGCTTACGTTCAGAATTACTATATACCGTACATTTAAAACAAATAGGTGGGTATGTAAAATAACACGGTATTTTCCTGCATCAGTTCATTAGTTTTCTTTATGATTTAGCTCCTCCCTGATAAGTTAAGGTTGTTCTGAAAAAAAAGTATAACTAATAAAAATGGTCATAAGCAGTCATAAGATGTAGATTTTGAAAAATTTGGAGCACATACATATGATAAGCTATACACACATACATATGAGCTTAAAAAAATTGTTGAGAGAAGCTTACCGATTTTTAACTTATTTTTTTTAGATGACGTGGTAGCTCAGTTTGTAGGGGATGTTGTAACTCAGTTTGTTACGTGCCTTGGTTAACGACCCGACCCGATAGGTCGAGGGTTGGATTCTCGAGTCACCGTATATTGTAGCTGTCATTTTCTTCATTGTACCCGGATAGCAGCGACAGATTCGCAACCTGTCACACTGGGACTCAACATATACATGCGTAATGCGTTGTGTAACACCTCTGCCTACCACTCTCGAGGGATTATTACGGTGTGTGTTTATGTCTGTATTTTAACTTTAAAATGGAATATTCTTACCGGTATATCCGCTCCAGAAAATCTTGTGAGTACATAGTGCTAATTCTATTTGTATTCCGAAAAATGTGAAAAACAAAATATCCAGAAATAAAGCCGGTTTATAAAATAAAATAATCTACCAGCAAAACAAATATCCTTGACAGGAAAATTCAACTGGATTACACAGACCGAGGAAAGCGTCGTACTCACGGGGCTTTAAATAAAACGCTGCTGTTAAAAACGCACGTCCTCTTTGAATATTAATTATTTACATAAGTAATTCAGTTATATGTGGTATTTATAATTATATGACATTGTAGAGGAAAAGTAATTGACACATAAAAAAACTAATTTCGCAAAGACTAATATAGTTACACAACATTTAAAACGGAAATTCTTAATCGAATTTTGATGCCCGGATACATAAAATTTCGATTTATAGTCTACACAGCTAATTTTAGTCTTTTTAAGCTTCTGAATTCTTCATACAAATATCCATGCGAAGACAAGAAAGCGTGTCCAAATTTCAAGTTTATTCGAAATGGCGGTTAAAAACTCGCGCGTTTAACTGTCGTAGCGACTATAAGTATTTCCATAGCTCCGCGAATTTCAACTATTTCTCCACGTTTCCTCTATTTTATTTTTGAAGCTCCATAGTTTACATAGATCTTAAATTCAGCTGACAGGCACTATTTAGAAGTTTGCCTGTAGCTTGGAAAAGTACGTTTTCGGTTAAGTTTCGTTCTGTTTGTTGGCACGTACTGTGGCAGTAACTTTTTGTGATTGATTAGTGTAAATATTGACTTTGTACTTGTTAGGTATTGAACGAGCTACACTTTGATTGAATTCCATTTCGTTGGCATATCGAAAAGCTTCGTGGTGGATTTAATAGAAAATTATTTGCCTTATACTTTTTCTCGGTGATTTTCAATCGGGTATAGACATGTTTGCCGAAGGAATGGCAAATTATATTGCTTTGATCAATCTCTGAGAATTACTTTAAGTATAAGCAGAAAACTCTTCGTATTGGCTTCCCAATTACATGGTTTCAATTTTGATTTTAGAATAATTCAGGCTAATTATTTACGATATTGTCTGAGCAAAGTTTCTAAATTAGTTCTTCTCTTAAAATAATTATTAATAATAAGTCATAATGTATAATTAAGTAATAAATAATAAAACAGTTATAGTAATAGTAATGTTGTATATAAAACATGACAATTTAAAAAGATTATATAACACAAAATCTACATACTTCAATTAAAACAATAAAACATAATCTAAGTCATTATTCTTAAACAGCGGACATTAAAAACGGAATTGGCTGAATCACCCCTCGCATGAATTCCACCCTTTGACTAATAACACCTCATAAAACACAGCATCAGTATCCCAAGCACGGATCCAACCCCGGTACTGACGTTAGTCACTACGCCCCGCGAATAATAATGAAGCCCAAACTAAGCTCTTATTAATGTAATCCGAGTTGGAATGATAGACTGAAACTATATCACGTAATCTGTCAGCTTTACAAAAATTGGGATAGCAGCTCGCAATTATACTAAATAGCTTTTTTGGTTATCTTTAAAAAAGTCTATGTATAAAGATGCAATCAAAAGGCTGTGCTTTTTCTATGGTTAATCAAGCAAAATTAGTTTTAAGTATTGTATAAATAAAGTCAAAATCGAGACCTAGTAATGAAATGATGGACAGAAAAAACCCTTTTGTAATTTTAATTATTTTTAGATTCAGTGTTCTTGATACCTTAATGTCGAAGAGTGTTATAGCCAATAGCATAAGCCATAAGCTTTTAAAATCCCGGTCAAGTGCGAATTAGTCTCGCACACTGAAGGTTTCGCACAAACTTGTAGTACGTAAATAGCCACAAAGATGAAAGAACCGAGTCTCAAAGATTTTTTCAGTTTTTTCCGATTATTTTGTATTTTTTCGAGAAGTATCTTAAAATTTTCGGTTTCCGGATTTTTCACTTAACTTGTGCTTTATGACAGATCTTTTTAACAAATGTCATGATTGTAGATCAAAGGGATGTGTACCCTACATGTTTTGATTCCTTTGATAATATCAAAATATACGACAAAAAAACAGAGCATAAACGGCCGTATCTTTTGATTGCGTCGACTTAGATGTTTGATTTTTTCACTGCTGCAAGGAATTGCATATATCAATATTTCAGCTTGATACCTTGACATGTTCCTTAAAAAAGGTTTTAAACTAACGGACGGACGGACACACAGACAGACGTTCAACAAAGTGAATTTATGGATTCCGTTTTTATTTGGACGGCTGAAACCTAAAGCAACTACTAAGGCATGTAAACCAGTCCAGACTGGATAGTATAGACTGGAAACCAAAAGGTAACCAAACTAGATAGTCAAGAACATTTTTCCCTACAGGCATAACCGTACTGTATAAATATTGTATGATAAATAGACTTATACACAAGTCTGCATGTTTCAGTAAATTGAAATGTGTGGTTACAGAAGCAAGGTTTTACCCTTTTTTGAGCAACTAGCATTATATTACACCGAACGTAAAAGAGCCAACGATTTTTATTAATTTTTTGCGACTAAAATTTTAACTAAAATTATTCTTATGAGTAAAAAATTGTAGAATCAAAATTATTTTATTACTTAAAAGATCTGCATATGTAACATATAATTACTGAAAATCTATCCTTCTGTTTTTAACATTTAAATAAAGTGGACAGTGGTATCAAAATTCGCAAAATTTCTCTGTTTTTCGTGTTTGGATAGCCTTCCAAACATGAAGACCAGAGATAACTAATACAAAAAGAACTTATAAGCTCACTTTTGGCTTATAAATAATAATAATAATAACCACATCACGACACACACATTGACTCAACCCTGCAGTAAGTATAGTTAGAACTTGTGTCACAGGAACTAAGCAAGGATATGGAATATACTACATAGATAAGAATACAACATCTATGACCGGTAAGCGAAACAATGCGTCTTGCAAATAACACAAAGTTCCGGCCCGGGCGGATTGGAACTCAGAACCTCTAGCGTAGCAACCGGCTGTTTACACCTTTGTGACACGAAGTCGTCAAAACCATAAAAGTGTTATGACACAAAAGATTTGAAAAAATAAGTGAAAGACACCATACAGAACAAAGACAGACATAAATATAAGTCCCGCCCCCGCCGGAATTCGAACCCGGAACCTCATGCGTAGCAGACCTGTTTACACCACTGCGCCACCGAACTCGTCAATGTAACTTTATCCAAACAAAGCTGGTAAAAATTAGAACATAATAAAAATCAAAACGGTGTAATAATAACCTTTACATATAAATGCGGCAACTCGCCGTGAGCCCGTTATATATTTCGTTTTATATTATTGCTGAGAAGAGTTTATATGGGCATCTAATATTCTGGCCACGAGTTGTTAGTACTGGACCCAGTTGGGGATGATTCTTGACGGGGGTAGCATCAAGTGGCACGTACATTTCAAACTCAATACAATAAACCCCGAATAGAGATGGATTTTGAAGGGATGGTCAGTTTTTAAAACGTTTTTGTATGCGTTAACAAGTCAGTTATAAAATGTATTATCGAGAAAATAAGGGCAAACAGCTTCAGTACTTGTAATAGCGGTGATAACATTTTTTTTACCATGAAGGTGACCTTAGCCTATGGATGTTTGCAATATCAGGGGCATCACGCTCGCTTCGCCTACCCTGTAAACCTTTTAACACCTTTTTTGAAGAACCCCATGCAGTAATCACATGGGAAAACCATGATTTGTGACAGAAAGCTCAGTCTGGCTGTTTTATTTTATGAATTTTCGTTTATTCTTCTTCAAAAGTATTTCAGCCAACACGATGGAAATCTTCAATAGATATGTTACTTTTATTATGTTTCCATGTGAGTTTCGGAGAAAAATAATTCATGTGTCCCTCCACGTTATACGCTCCAAAGAAACACGTGCCCATTCTTCCACGTGTGCGATTCGAAAAATCATATTTCTATTATAATATTCTAGAATAAATTTTAAACGATCTTGAATCGGTAGTCGCTTCGATGAACCTGCAATAATAATTGTTGAAAGAGTTTCCAATGTTATCTTATTTTTCTTTTAAGTTTGAAACAACGTGATTGTAGCTGATGTTCGGAAAGTTTCTCTTATTTCTTCGCTTTTTTGGACCTAAATAAACGTGTGAATAGACATCATTAAAAGAAATTATATAAAAAACAATTATACTTAGATTTCTCGTTAAGTTTTTAAACGAATAGTTGTCTCATTTACAGTAAGCTGCAGAGAAACCAAATTACTTTGAGTCTTGGCCAGTTTTTAGTAAATACTCTCCATCCATTTATTGTGTAAGGTGATATAGGGGAGAGGGGGGTCGACCATGTCTTATTTTTAACGTAAAAAGTATTAAATAGAGGGGGAAAAGGTCTCATTTTTTCTTACTTATAAGAGAGGGGAGGTCAAAAACTGGCAAAAATGGTATGATGTAATAAATTGATGGCCTATGCAGACTAATAATAACACACATCACGACACACTAATTGATACAGCCCTGCACTAAGATAATCTTTTATCGCAAGCACTAAGCAACGATATGATATAAACTGCATACTCGTAGATAAGAATACCACATCTAAGATAGGTTAGTTGTAAATCGCAAAAGTTCTATTACTAAAAATATACATTCAAGTTAATTCATTCAACACACTATGTTCGACAAAATATTAATAATTATTATTTATTTATTAGGCTATCCAACTAGATAGTACAATTTGCATTCCATACAATTGTAATAAATATTTTGATAGTTATGTGTACTTCTAAATGATAGGGCACAACTTTTTTTTTTATACACTGCATGCTTATTTCTAAAAGTCCTCATAATATTATTAATTCGACAGTGACAGGGAAAACAGTTGTAGTGGTTGGGGTGAAATTTAGGACACATATTTTACTACCTTGATTAAAACAAGGGATACTTTTAACCTGAAAAATGATTCACGAGGGTTAAAATTAAATTTACTCAGTTTCTGAATCTGTTAGTGATTTACTTATGATTTGTATGTTTGTATATATGTAAATTCTTAGAAACCAAAGTAGAAGCTAAGCGCCGCCGTCTAATGTGCAAATAGGTCTGAAAAGCTATAAATATTTAAATTAACAACATATACATAAGGTAAACATGATTTACATTACGGTTAATTATTCATTTAAAATAAAAGATTCTCCTCTTTCTATTTATCAAATTCACAACTGTTTTGTTTATACAAAAATATCACTGGAAGACAAGCAGACGGCCCACCTAATGGAAAGTAACACCGGCGCCTATTGACACGATAGTGCCCTAGATATCTGGACAGCGAAGAGCATCGCCAATGCGTTGCTGATGTAGAGGTAAAGATGTTATACCTCTCATGTCGGTAACTACGCTGGCTATCCAATCCTTCGAACCGAAACACAGCGAACTGTTTCACGGCAGAAATAGAAAGGCCACCACTTACTACCAGTAACAAGAATCAGACGGGAAATTTCTGCAGTGGCTCTTTTCTGTGTGTTTTACAATAGGTAATTCTATTCAAAAATAATAATTTGATCTTAATGAAATATAAAAGTCGTGAAATCAAAATTAAATTTTTACATAATTATGAAGCAATCGTGGCTTGGTTGATTGAATACTGGATAAAAGCACAGTTCTACATAAAATAAAATAATTACAACATAGAAGTTATTTAGTATAAGAAAGGCACAGTTTTATAACATAGAGATAGTACGTGTAAAAACGCTACGGCCTATTTCAGGCATCCTTTGTGAGTTAATGAAATTCGACCGTAAAAGTCACAAAGCCTTCATTATTTGCCACCTACACAAGTTAAATTGGGTTGCCTTGAGTATCATATTTTACTAGAATGAAATGGCCCTTCTTTTCTCCTTTGTTGGACCCTGACGATCGCATTTTTAGGGTCCCTAATGTTAGCTAATGTACAGTGACAATAAGACCTCACGAGAAAGGCTTTAGCGACGTGATTTTATACTTAAGTGGAAAAGGTGGGAATTTATTACCAGCGGCAAATAATGACTAGCGATTTGATTGTTATCGAAATGATTTATTGTTTTCTATTCGGAGAAGTCGTTCTCTTGCCTTTGTCCACTATTCTCTCATGACGTGGCTCCCAGAAGAATATTTTTGACCTTTCAAGTGTTTTGTGTCCAAAGGGACCTTACGAATAAGTATCTGCTGTTTATCCCTCCATCTATGGATTATATGAGTATCTCTTGAACTGTACCGGCTCTTTTATTTAGACGTTTGTTTCTTCGGTCTTCGGTGCTGAAGCCGTGCGTTAGTCGTCCTGTTAACGGAAGATTGATTTTTTCATACAAATCGCGCGCAGTACGGGATTTTTTGTTAGGAAAACAAGCGAACTTCCATTAACAGGACGACTGCCGTTTAACAGACGGCCGAAAACAAAACGAAAAGAAAGATGAAAGATTTACAATAGGTCGACAGTTATCATTCTTAAAATGTATTCATTTCTGCTGCAGTGAATAATATAATTAAAAAGGGTACTTCATTAAAGAAACGTTTGTTTTGGACGTTTAATGTATTTATTGAACTGTATACTTGTAGTTAGTTTGTAATCCTTTGTGTTCGAATCTGACTTTTATAGAATCAAACAGTTGAAAATCCCAGCAGTAAATTTAGTAGGCAAAGCAATAGTAGATTACTTTAATTGTAATTACAGTTACAATTGTATAAAACATACAATTACATTTCCTGGTAGAGCTGCGTTTTAGCTATAGGTACCTATATATGTAATTATAATTGGTTTGAAGGATACGGCGGATTGAAAGTACTAATAACAGTTGATTTATTTCATGATTACTGGATTACATTTATTTCATATAAAAATCCATTATGTAGTTAATTAATATCTTATAGCTATATTAGAACAAATTAATAAAATACATTTAAAAAAAAAAGTTACGACAAATAGTTGATTTCTAGACTTTTTAATTTTTACATTTCAATGTTATTTTACTTAATCAAAGTTTTGATAAAGGAAAATAGGAAGAGAGAAAAATACGTTAATTACAAGTACCTTAACATACCTGTATGCTACAACACAATGAAACAAAGTAAGTAACAATTTTATGGCACACATCTTAATAATAATAACCCCATCACGACACACACATTGACTCAGCCCTACAGTAAGATTAAATGATATTGTGTCGTAGATGCTTAGCAACAAATTCACAACTGTCACTACGGTAAAAACAACATAGGTAAGAATACTACACTCAAGACACACAAAGTTCGCCTAGTCCCGCCGGGATTCGACCCAAAAACCTCTTGTATAGCTTATACACAATTAGCTTTTTTACTGGTTTTATATATTTTATACTTTGAATGAACTATTTGCTACAAAACGAGAACAAAATTTTTAAACGAATTTAAATACAATATTTTCCTGTGTTTCAATTAACTAATTTATTTTATTTTATTTAATAAGTTTTATCTAATTAATCATTTCTTTTTTTGAATATTATGGTCTATTTTCAAGTTTTTAAGAAACAATTATAAAAGTTTATTTAAACTACATTTCATTGTTGTTGAACGATTTTATTTAGCTTGACCAGTTTGTTTGGGTCTAATTAAGTCATTGAAATTTTACAGGTCGACCTGATTTTTGGCACATAACTTTGGTTCCGATGACAATGACGATGAAAGGGCTTGACTAGAAGAATATAGTACACCATAAAAAATGCAATATGACTACCAAAGAAAAAAAAAAAACAGAAAATTACGTTAATTTCATTAAAACAGTGGAATTTAAATCATTTTTTCAAATTCGTTACAAACTAGGACATAATTTTTAGGTTAGGAATGAAAAGTGGAATAAAATGTTCGATGTCCACTAAGATTCTCTGGAAAGATCCCATGGGGTATTTTACAACTTAAATACTACCTAAACACTTGCAAGTTTGACTTTTGCATACCAAATAGTATGATACAAAAATATCTTCTTAAAACTCTAAGTAAAAACACTTACGAGAGCAGAAGTACTTCTAGCCAATAGAAAAATAAAGCCCCAGCTTCTTAAGTATCGTTAAATATTTCCATAGGTAATCTTACGGTAATTTTCTCTTTCTTTGGTTGTCATACTAAAGCTTCCCATGGTTTGCGCATTTTTCTAAGTATGGCCAAAGTATGTAACAAATGTTATAATAATAAAACAACCAAACATACGCATGCTACTTACCACACAACGTCACACACCAGCTGTTTGGGTGCCACCCAACCTTGAATGAACTTTGCAAATGAATCTGACCTGACCTCACATCAGCGGTCTCCCTCGCACGGTCACAAATACAGTAACAGTGACAGAGAGCTCCGTTTTTAATCAGAACAGTCTTCATAAGTCGTACACTCCAAGATCGCGAGCGCAGTTCAAAACAAAGTAAGGTTAGGGTCACACGCGTGTTTTGGTTACAAACTAATAATATTTTGTCAATATGTCCGTAATATCGAAAAACCTTTTGCACGCCAGTGAAATTGAATTAAAAGAGTTTTTGGATTCGTTCGATCATGTTTTCTCTGATTGCGATGGTAAGTTATCTTATCTTTTTATGTTGCGTTATTTAATTTGATATTTAATTAATCGTAATAAACAGTTGATAAGTATTTAAAAAAAGTTTTATCAATTACACGATCGTTTAATATGTTTAAAGTATAAAAATGTAATGTAGTGTGTGTGTGTTTACATGTTTATATGTAATTAAATATGTTTTTTAGCGTTGATGTTTATTTCGCGGAATTGAAAATAAATACCTTTAGAAATTAAGTTAAAAGCCGTTTTTCAATGTCAAATCTCTATAAAACTAATATTAATAAAAGAAAAATAAGTTAAGTAGATCAATTTACGTAACCGAATTTTATGTTATTAATTAATGTATGTTGATTTTTCAGAATGTTGTTTTTTACAAGATGTTAATGTACACAAATAACTAAAATCGGTTCTCTCAACAATAAATTTTCATTCTTGAGGTCAAACAAAACCAAATTCCCTATATAATTGGAGGCCCAACAATCCCATACAGTTAATTTATCAGTAGGTTTGAGGGGAAATTATGATTATTATGCATATATGCAAATTATTGCGACGTACGCATTGGCACGTTTAAAAGATTATGATATTAAGGCCTTTCAAAATGTAGGTACATTTCGATTTTTCACGATTTACGAAAAACCTAATGATACGTGGTTCTTGGACAGTCAAATCATCATATAGATAAATTAACAGTCCCGGGTAAAATACAATAATATTGGGTTAAATGTTTTGCTTCTTTTTGTAAAATAAGTACGTACTCTTTCTTAATTTAAGCTGTAAAGGAAATTGTTACTATTTAAAATTATTTTAGATATCAAAACCATAAATTAAATACCATTAACGAAACGACCTTAATTTTTTTGGAACAAACTCACGCTGTAATTAATCCTTCGAGACCCCTCTCGAAGAGCAGAGGCAGAGGTGTTACACAACGTATTTCGCATGTTAATGTTGAGTCCTAGTATATATGACAGGTAGTAAAACTGTCGCACATTCCGGGCACAAATATCCAT
This sequence comes from Choreutis nemorana, assembly GCA_949316135.1. NCBI lineage: Eukaryota > Metazoa > Arthropoda > Insecta > Lepidoptera > Choreutidae > Choreutis > Choreutis nemorana. Next base: position 2,321,733 of record OX438609.1, read on the forward strand.
GTTCCTCGCATGGATATTTTTATAATAAGGGATGTAGTCAATACGTTCCAAGTAGTTGTTCCCACGATAATTCAGCGGGAAACAAAAATTCCCGCTTGTTTGCTCAGTGAGTCAGCCTGCTCCCACGATTGGTCGTTTCCCGAAACTAATTACTCCATTAATGGTTCATTTGAACGTTAATTGTTTGATTCCAGGAGTTATATGGTCTTCGGACGGCCCACTTCAGGGGTCACCGGAATTTTTCCAGCTGATGTTGGATCTTGGAAAAACTGTGCACTTCGTATCGAATAACAGCCTCAAGTCAAAACAGATGTATGACACGCAATTCGCTAGGTGTAACATACAAAATGGATATGTGAGTGACATCTTCGATCATTATAATAAAGAAATGTATGAGGATTTTACTTATTGGTTTAATTAGACCTAAGGCAATACCTAATTTTAAGAACTCCTGTAAATTTTTATTAGAAGCCAAACCTAGCACACTATGGTAAGCGAATATGAAATCTACACGATAAATTTGTTGTATTTATTTATTAATAAATACTTAGTGAACTTTATTCAGGTCGGGACATATCTACTTACTTGGTACACAATACCTTTACTCGAGGTAACACTCGGTTGTCAAGGACAAAATTAAAACACTAAATGACAGTCACCCAGGAACGACGTCGGCTGGATTTCGTTTCTGCCATTACGTAGCTCAATACCGTGACCAATCATAGGATATCCTTGACACTGGGCAGAATTGATTAACTATGCAAATTGCACACCAAATTCATTTCCCTTTACTCCAGCAGGCTTCAGTGCTTTATTACCAATTTGTTTTTTCCACCAATTATTCAATTTCTTTTATTTCACATCATGGAGTTCCATTTTTGGTCTGGCGTATTTCATATCAAGTTTGTTGGAAATTTACTAGAAGCCACATGAGATTGCATAGCTTATGTATAAGTATAGAAGCATAAGTATAGTATATAGACATAGTAGCACCAGTTTGGATTATTATTCTACACGTCAGGAATATATATATACCTACTTCGTTCTTAATCTATCCGGCTAGACGTTTTCGATAGATTCATACATATTTATAACTACAGTCGTTAACGGCAGTATAATCCCACATGGTGGATAGTTAATACCTACAACTTAGTATTTCGACCTCCGACTTTGGATCGTTATGGAACAGGCAAAAATAGGAAATCTTCTGTTTGCTGCCTTTCACGTTTTCGGAGCTCAAGTTATGATGGTTTTCTAAGAAGAAAGACATTGAAGATACCAGTGAAAATGAATTTGGATTTCGTACGTCCTACAAAACTTTCTTAACAACCTTGGTGGCGCAGTGGTGTAAGCTGCCGACTGCTACACTTGAGGTTCCGGGTTCGAATTTCAGCCGGGGCGGGACTTTGTGTTATTTGCAAGACGCATTGTTTCGCTTACCGGTCTTGGATGTTGTATTCTTATCTATGTTGTTTATACCATATCGTTACTTAGTTCCTGTGACACAAGTTCTTACGATACAAACTGCAGGGCTGAGTCAATGTGTGTGTCATGATGTGGTTATTATTATTATTAACTTCATTATAACTAGACCTAACGTGTCAACTCCTTGTGTAAGCGTAAATCGTTTTCCAAATATACTGATTTCCCTTTTGAATTTGAAAATACTCTGTCAATTTAATACCTAGCTAAAACATTGATAAGTTTTATTTGCGTGTTAGTAAACGGTATACTTGTAATATGTCTGTTTTATAGGTTTTTTTTCAATAACAAATAATTAAAAAATCTAGTGTTTAAGTTGATAAATCAATTTAAAAGTTGCACTAGTTCTTTTCTTTGCATTGACAAAAAACAACTTATTAGCGTACTTTTTATTTATTTTTATCAGTTACCAAATGTACTAAAATTTGGTTTCAGATAAGACTGTAATATAACTATATAGTTGTTCGCACTTTTTTCTGATGTACAAGCAAAGCATTATTTAAATAGTTATTTATCCAAACACACACAGTAGACGCGATAAAAACAGTCTACTGTGCCAAACATCCACTTTTAGGGTCCTGAATATCTTTCTGATTCTTAATGAATAATAAATAACGGTAAAAATTTAAATCTATCCTTCTTCTTCTTTCTTCTTTCCCCTGGCTAGTGTCCCAATTTACTTCAGGTCAACCCTCCTATTATTCTTGCATCATATACTGATTGTTGGTGGTCTGTTCGTTAATGTTGGTGTTTTTCTTTATTGTTTGTAGCCAGGGTATCTACTCTGAAACAACGAAAAATGAAGTATCGGCCGAATGCTCGTATATTTCCTACTACGAAAGTGTTCATTGGTGTCAGTCTGGCTCGCAGATACATTCATTCCGACCAGTTTTTATTTGATGTATATTACATGAAAAATCTCACTCCGAAGATACCAACACAATGATTTCGAAAGAAGTATTATTGTTGATTTTATGTTCGGCCGGTTTGCCGGTCGGCCCGAAGTTTCGGTGGCGGCATAACAGAGTAGGGCCCCAGGTGGTAGTCCAGCAGGGCTATTCACAATGCTTCCGAAAGTTTTCCCTCCGAAACGGAAATGTTCCAATCGTCAAGTATTCCATCCGTATGATACAGACTATATGCACATCTCCTCTCGTTTAGGATTCAACTCGAGTATATAAATAAAAACGCACCCTTCTTCGAAATATTTACAAAAAAAATCGAACAAAAATCTTACTATTAACAATTGCAATTAACTTGTGATACCTATCTTATACCTAAAAAACTTAATTATCTCTTATAATTTTACGTTTTCAAGATCTTGCTAGCCTCAGAGCTCTCGGAAAGTTTCCGATGCAATCTGTCACATTTCCGAAAACAAATATCAAATTCATTTTTGGAAATTTCGAACGGTGGTTGTGAGTAGCGTTCCCTTGTGTATTGTGTCAAAAAAAAATCTTGAATTTATACGAATAAAGATGTAATGTGTTTGATCGATTACAATATTGGCTGTATATTTGGTAATGTAATAGCTAAACGATAGTTTCTATAGCAATTTATAAAGGTAATTTCCGGAATCCTTTGTACGGCAGTTCAACTCATATTTGACTCTTTTGACGCACGTTGTTTAATAACATAACCTTGATTTTAATTATATTTTGTATTTTAGGAAAAGTTGACGATCCCTTCCCTGGCGATTGCTGAATATTTGAAATCGGTTAATTTCAATAAAGACGTGTACTGCGTAACGTGTCAGGAGACTTTGAATATATTGAAATCCTATGGACTTAAATGCAAAATGGGGGTAAGAACTTTCAATTGATGAGTCACTTTTGACAAAAAGCCTTTGTAGGGTTGTGTCTGTAACCAGGCGTTGCTTTTAATGGCAACCTAACTAGGTAGAAAAACCATAACGTCTAGTTTATTCAGTTAAACTACAGTCACTAGAGTTTCTTAAAAGAAAGTGTAAGATCATTAATTAATTGGATATTAATGAACTGTGTTCCACTATGTAAGTCTAGAAGATCCTGTAAAAAAGATTCCAAGAAAATAACCGCGCGGTTCTTCGAATCAAAGCCTCGGGGGCTAGCGGATACAGAGGGGGCGCGGCTAAAGGGATCAAGTCTCCCAGTAACAGGTTGCGGATTTGTCGCCACTATCCGGGCACAATGAGGAACATAGAAGCTACAACTTATGGCAAGCCGAGACTCGAACCTACAACCTGTTGGGTCGGGTCGGTCGGTTAACCAAGGCACGTAACAAACTAAGCTTCCAAGTCCACGCACGTGGCATGTGGAAAAATGCGTTGTATGGGAAATGTGGCTAAGCCTATAGAACCGGGCTTCTTCGGATGCTGTTACAATAAAGGATAATGAACACTTCTCTTGTTTACAGCCTGACTTAGTTCCTGATAGTTACACAGCCTTCAAAGAGTTCCTGATGGATGACAAAGATATAGGCGCAGTGGTTTTTGACAGTGACTTCAAAGTGAATCTCCCAAAAGTCTGCAAAGCTCTCACTTATCTAAAACGGCCTGATGTTTTGTTTATCAACGGGGCAACAGACAAATACGTACCATTCGGTAGTGGAAACGTGATTTTAGGTATTTATGTGGCATATATTTCAAATATTTTGTTTGAAAAAAGTGTATGAAATTGATATTTTTACGATTTCAATTTAATTTGAAAATTTCCAGACTTTCTTGCTATACTATGTGAACATTTAGAATTTTCTATAAACTTTAGGAGAAAAATAAGGCCGTTTCCTGATTTTGTCGGTGCAGCATCGTTATTCTAGGTGTTCGAGGTTCAGAAAGCTACTTAAAAAGGCTAGCTACTATATTTCTATAGAGAGTTCCTGTATCGTGTGGTACTTAATCTGTATCGCACTATCATAGAAATAAGGCCGTTTAGCCTTAAGTTTTTCAGGTAGCTCACATATACCGAATCTACACCGACAAGACAGGAAACGGCCTTAGTGTACAAGAAAAAAAAAATCTGTTACTATTTAGCATTAATGGGTTCACTGCATGATGAAATGTAAGTGTAATTACCTACACAGTAATTAAATTAAAAATAATATATTGCTATAGGAAAAATAAAATAACATTATTTTTTTCCAGCGACTGGGGTTTTTTCAGACATAGTTACCCAAGAGTCAAGAAGGGATCCCATTCAGCTAGGCAAGCCAGGCAAGCTGTTTGGAGAACTGGCTATGAGACGAGCTGGGATAACTGACCCTAGCAGAGTATTGTTTATTGGAGACATGTGAGTAATTCCTTTCGACATCGTCATTTCATCTGGAAAACCACTGCTTTCCAAACGCCACCCCCAAGTTCTTCAAATCAGAATGATTTCTGGGTTGTTTGGATCCAGTAGTTTGCTGCAGCCGTCACAAGTTCGTCCATCTACCTTGTCAACCAAAATTATATCTTACGGCCCTTGGACGCAATTCAAAACTGTTCCCCAACGGTTGTCATATTTGACGTTGGATTTGACAGCACCCTAAGCCCGAGATTTGTTTCCCATTCTGGACGCATTGTCCTAGGTAAAGTAAAGGCACAGTAATCAAAATACCCGCTTGTCTAACATAAAATATAATAACTTTATTTAATAATTCAAACAATCTAATATAATTAATTTAAAAAAGTACTCGGATACCGGCTTTGGCTTAGGTAAGGGAAGATACCGGTAAGAAACCCCTGGTTTCGAAAATTGTATAAATAAACCTTTTTAAATAAAACCCACGCACACATTACAACTTACAGTATAGGGTTAGTAGAGAGTGTTTTACTGCTCATGTCATAATGGTCCAATGAGGATTAAATATGAAATGTGAACTAACTCATGCAGTAAACTAACCAGCCAGAAACAGGCTACTCGCATGTCACAAGTCTTCATGAGAGCAACATTCATGGCTTCACCCTTATTCTATATAATTAAAAAAATGTTCAGCTATAACATATTTGCCTACCAAGTAAATAATAATAATTACTATTAGGGCATCGAGACTTAACGCTTTTCAACGTTGAATAAAATGATTTTTAAACAGTCCTTTTTTTTCAGGATAGATCAAGACATAGGCCTGGGTAAAGCCTGTGGTTTTAAAACTCTATTGGTTCTGACGACTCTCAAAGAAGACGCTATGAGGGCACATACAATAAAACCAGACTATTACGCCACGTGTCTGGGCGATCTTTTGGAAACTCTGAAATAATGTTTACGTAAAACTTACGAGGGAGAGTACTTAATTAAATAGAATATGTGATTAAATTATTCAAGGCCAAAATGTGTTTTTAATTATGTATGTAATTCAAAAAAGGTTTTTGAGAAAGAAATTAAAGGTAATGTATTTTTAATTGTATGATGGTGTCAAAGAAATGTCGTCGATTAGTAAAATGTGATGAATAAAAACCGTATCTGAAATTCAATGATTAGTTTGACAATTGATAAATCCTTCGAAGTGTTGACTACTGAAGTTGATAGTTAATTAATTTCTCTATAATTAGACAAAGGCTTGTTTAATCATCGGTTTAAAACGCAGAAAAAATAACAAGATATCATTACAGAAATTCGATCTAATCAACAGTAGGTACATGAAATCTAAAATATTTCATTTTGCGTTTATTTTTAATTAAATAACTCCTATAAGAAACCTACTATCCTACTTGAAAAGAAACAAGTACAAAATTAATGAATTTTTACATTACGAAAGTAATTGTAAAACGATTTAAAAATCTTCTTATAAAATTGTTCAGGCAGCGGTTTGTTGAGTTTGGTCACGACTCTTGTATCAAATAGTAAACTTATTTTCTTGAAATTTCAATTATACTACATAAAAACAACATATAAAGAGTAAGATATATATATATTTACTTTTGTATTGCTTCGTTGCAGTCGGTAAGGTAAGATTGTTCTTCAGCAAAAATCATGCTTTTTTTCTAAAAGGGGAATTTGTATTTATTCTCCGTTAAAGTACTATATCTTCGCTTTTGTCAACCTTTCGCAATACCACAAAGCAGAATCTGTTTTTTGCACCCCAAGACACCTGGAATGTTAGGCGACAAGCAGAAAAGCACTCAGATTGTGCCCAACCTTGTGCGAAAAGGGCGATCTCTCCCTTGAAGCGTGAACCATTTTATTTATTGTCCTTTTTCAATAGGAATTGTGACTGTTCCAGGAATGTCTATTGGTTCAGAATTAAAAGTGGAAAACCCACAACTATTTCCGTTTTTTCCGTGTAGCGTGAACTGTGGCGTTTACGAGCCCGCCATTTTATTGTTTGCTCTTTTTTTACCCCTTTTTTCGGGAGTTTTTGCATTCATTTGTTACTCGCACTTGCTATGTCCGACTGCTATGTCCTTCCACTAGTTGGACTGGTATCAATCAATCAGACTCAAGTATTTAAATTCATAGATGCATAGTTTGTTAACGAACTCCAATTGGAATATTTCGATGTTTTTTGTTAATAAATAAATTATTGTAAGTTATTCAGGCTGACTTAAAAACCGATGGAACTAGTGAGCAACTTTTTTCAGTTTAAGAGAAAAAGAGAACAAATCTATTACTAATGATACCTACTTTTACTGTCGCAATAATTCGATTCCTGATTCGAGGATTATGTCTTTTAAGAAAACATATTTAAATTAACATGTAGTTGTATAAACAGAATGCTCAGCTATTATGATATAGTCTAAGCCAGAATCGAAAATTAATACATAGGGAAAATTAGCGAAACAAAATATTTTTTTTTTTTTGATAGTACGTCTTTGTTTATTGGAACTCTTTTTATGTTTTGTAAAAATTTAACAAAAAAAATTATATGAGACAAATAGCGTTGGTTCTTTGAAGGAAGTTAAAAAATTACGTTTTAGCTATTTTTTCCAGCCTGTGTATATAGATATGCTCTTGTTTTTAAAAAGATCGATATATAGAAATCGATTGGCACCTCATTTATCAAAATCAGGAGATTAAGACTTACATTGGAACGCACATGATCGTAGAAGGGTAAAGAGAGCAAAACTTCGTTATTTTAATTAAAAATACCGCAATCATGCAGTAATGCTTAAGTGGTCCTTCAGGGTCGGGAATGTCAAAACATCATCAAACTTTAGGATCGGGTCAGATTTTAATTCAAGAGCAGCCAGAGCTAAGAAAATATGGAGAAGGATTTTAAATTCATGTAAGCTCAGGTGTGTGCACGGTAACGATCCTGCAATAGTCGTTATCGTAAAACTTAGGTGCCTGTCCAATGCAATACCTACTCCATATCGAGGTGTATATTATACGTCTATGCGGGTTCGTGCTTTCACGTGAAACTGTTATACGAGAAGCTAGGACTCTTTGTTTTGAACGGATAATCTTTTTGCAGATTTAGTTTCGTTCAGAGAAGGGATAGTTTTTGAATTTTGAATTTTGCTACTTTTTCAAAATATCTGGAGTTAAACATTTTTGACGAACAATGCGTGTGTCAAAGGAAAAAATATATATTTTATTAAGTGCTTATTATATTTAGACTAGTGTAACCTAGTTTTAAATTCAACAAACTTTGATACCGTTCTGGGACACTAGTCAGTTAAAAAGAAGCAGCGACCGCTTCTTGCTTAGTAAAAATAAAGTGATATTTCTAAAGTGTGTGTGTGTGATATAATGTTATATCTTGGCAGCATGCGGGACCATAACAGTAAAGAACGAACTGAACACCGGCCAACTGCCGTTTAGAAACTCCACAGTCTTATTAACTCCATTTAATTTAATTAATTTAACAAAATATCTCCTTACTCACGCTCGGTCAAACAGTTTTTTTTTATAATTCTGAAACCAGAACTCTTTGCTGTTATTTGTTTACAGCTTTTGCTGTTGGTTTTGAACTGGGATATAGATAAAAAAAAAAAATTAATACACAAAATACAGGAAATCAGGGTTGGAGTGTAGGAAAGGGTGCATGGCGTCGGGGACAGGTTTTTTTTCTGCAATGAACAGAATGTTTTAATTACTTTTCCCTTTAGAATACATTGAAATAACGTATATTGTCAACTTAAATTTTAAAGATAAATTCATAGTTAATGAATTATCAAGGAGTCAAAGACTAGAATTTCTCATTTATATTTTTCTTACTGATTATAAAAAATTACCACCCTAAAGGGAATTAGGGTAAATTAAAATAAAACATTATTGTCTTTGTTAATTCTCAATTAATAACGTATTTTTTACATTTCACTTAATTTCTGACCTTATTTTAACTGTAATTTTAATTATTGCTGTCATTTGCAGAGTATTATTATTTTGAAATTAATGATGTCACCATGATAATGTGTTCCTCTGTACACAACATTATAATAATAATTATTATAGTATGATAATGTTGTGTTATGAGGAGAGCATTATCTTGTACATTTATGGAAATACAGTCATTTGAGTCTACAGTCTGTTGAGGTTCTTGTTAAAGAAAAAATTACGGTTAGAAAAAAAGATATTTTATAAAGAAAAGTCTTTATAATAAGAATCGACGTCAATTCCAGGGAAAATAACAACTTTTCATCCCTAGTAATCTACTAGTAAGGATTTTGATCCCGATCTTTAATTTTGCTCCGTCATGTTTTAAGAAACCTACAGTTTTCAAGATGAAATGAATAAAAGCTTCATTTTCCACTCTATTGCGGCTACAGGATGTTTACTTCCCATGAGGGTGCATTAAATCATTACGAGTGAATTTAAATCAGTTATTACGACTCTTAAAATATGGTTCAAGTTAAAATGGACGCAGTTGTTTCTGAAGCCGTGTTCCGAAATTGCTGAACCGTGAAATCCAATGTTTTATACGATTAAACTTTTATTGTTGTTTCCACAAAGAAAGGGTAGGCGCCACCTGCGGCCTTTTGCGAGTTTTATGGTGAAGGCTTAGCGCACACTGCGGCTAAATGGTAGCTGAGTTGGTGGAGACTTTGCCTGAGAAGCAGTGTGTCTTGTATGAGTTATTCTTTCTATTGCCGCTTGTGACTCCAGTTATGAATTGCATGAATGTATCAAAAGTGCCTCAACTGGAAATATTGGGAACTCAAGTACAAAAAGTAATTTACCTAAAAAGTAATTTGAACGCACAGTTAACACATTGGCTACCCCGGGACTGACCTCGGCTTAATTTTATGAACAGAAGTAGGTATTTGCTTTGGGTCTTGAATGACTTCAATCTATAAGAGTATAAATATAATTTATTAATCTATTAAAGTATGCCTTCTCTAATAACATTCAAACAAAATTTAATAGATTTAAAAGTTTGGGCTTAAGCAATTAATGATGGCTATCTCAAAGTATTATGTTTACATTACTAAGAAACTGTTTTAGCTTCGTAGCAACTTTTTTACTCTGCCGTTGTCGAGTAAATAGTAGCCCAACTTTTGTCGATGTCTATCTCTCGATTACATCTGTCGACAATTGTGACTTGTTAATGTGCACCAAGCCTAAATTTAAAAACTTTAAACGTACATGTACATATAAATGTATAAAGTTATGCCTTTCAACTTATTTATGGTGATATAAAAAATATTGTAAAGTGAAAACTTCGAATGGAAATAAATTATAGGAAAATTTTGCTTCATATCTTTTCTTAGGAGAAAAGGATATTCTTTATAATTAATTAAAAATCAATCTCAAAAAGGTTATTTTATAAGACTTCAATTAGGTACAAATATACTCAAAAAGTCTTCCTCAATTATATCGTTTACTACATATTTCTATTGAATGAATATTATTCTTTGAATTAATATAAAGCTATAAATGTTTTGAGGGGAAGCACCCACGTGAGTTGTAAGCGAAAAGAAATGGTTTCATTCAACAATATGAAGTTGCGAGTATTTTTCAATATATTTCGCGACAGAAAAATCCCATTGTTTTTAACATTTGTTAACAAAAATGATTGGCATTAAGCGATTTGCGACAAGTTTAATTGTTATTACATTATTTGGACAATTACAATTTGGACATCCTCAAGTCACACATTGGACATGCTCGAACTTTAACCATATCATCAATTATCATGATTAAATATTTGTCAAAAATCATTATAATATGTACTATCTACTGATTTATATATATATATATATGTAGAGGATGTGGTAGTTCAGTTTGTTACGTGCCTTGGTTAACCGACCGAATCGACCCGACAGGTCGAGTGTGCGAGTCTCAAGTTGCCGTACATTGTAGCTGCCATGATTCTCATTGTGCCCGGATAGTGGCGACAGATTCGCAACCAGTCACACTGGGACTCAACATAAACATGCGAAATGCGGTGTGTTCCACCTCTGCTTACTCTTCTTGAGGTATTGATTACGGCATAATTGTATGTATATGTATGTACCATCTACATGTACATTTGTGGGACCGAAAACAAAAAAAAATCTAAATTGAAACAGCTTTTACATTAGCTCTTAAAATTTGTAATAGTAAGTTTTATGTTATTTAAACAGCGTCATGTCAATAATATCTGAATCTATAAGTATATATTTTCGATCTAAGTAATTGTTTTCTTACGCGTCTAAACGATTGCAGTATTTTAATATCGATATATTCATCTAATAATTTTTCTCATCTTGTTTTTATCGAGATCAAAACTGTAGGGAAAACTTTAAAATACTACCCATCAACCAATTAAAGCAATACCTGACATTTCTTAAAAAAAATCAAGAGTTTATTTTAATAACTGTACGTTATATTGGAAATTTCAAAGTCACAGATGAAGCGCAGCGGAGACCAATCATATATCTATGATTGCGTTGGTTGGTCAAATAAACAAAAAAATTGTTGACTCGACTAACTCAAGGCAACCAATTATGACCGAGAATCCAATTCCTAAACGTCGCAGCACTGATATAGCTTGCTGGTCTGGAAACTAATACAGCTAGTAAATCCATCCAGATATAGCACATATTGTGATCGATTGGACAAATCCCTACCCGTGCTGCTGAATTAATTGAAGATTTAAAGGGAACTGTCTAGCTTCTTCAAGTGACTATGGGTTATATTGAGATAAAATCAATTGGTAAATTGCCTCTTGGTTTTATTAGTCTTATGGTTAACTTACATACTAGTAGTGACGCTTTGCTTTAGGGAATCAATTTAAATTAACATCTGTCAGCCAAAAAAACTGTGTAATGACGCAAAGTTGTTCAGAACCGAGAAATAAACAGCGTCGGAGGTATCGATCTCCGTTGTTGACTCTTACGAAGAATAAAGTTGAAACAAAAATCGTGAAAGAACAAAAAAAAAACGATTATATACAAATGTATCTGATTAAATTATTATTATTATTAAAATTATCCGCTTCTTACCATTTTTAAAGGTTAAACGTCGTGATACAGCGTAGAAATGCGGACAGGGCACATTTATATTAGGTTTGTTTATATTTTTATTATTTATTTAAAGTACTTTTCTTTATTGAAAAGTTCTAATGCTTTTACATCCTTTACGAATACCGATAAAGATTATGTAGGTAAAGAAATAATAGGTAGAAATAATAAAGGTAGGAAAGAAATAATATTTTTCCGGGGCATTAAAAGCACATGTTTTCATTTATTCAAGGCACGATTTTTAATCATCCTTACTCAAAAACCCGTAAATAATATAAGGAGTTCTGATTAATCTTAACCGAAAATTTAATTCCTTAGCTGAGGCGAGCTTAATTAAATTTGATATAAACAAGCTAGGATCAGGGAGCTTTAAATTAACTGTATTAGGCACAATTCTCACTCAAGCTTACTTAAGAAAAGTGATTAGAGTAAGGTTTTTTAAGTTTTTTTTTTTTTTGTTATTCGTTAATGATAATAATAACCACATAACGACACACACATTGACTCAGCCCTGCAGTAAGTATCGTAAGAACTTGTGTCACAGGAACTAAGCAACGATATGGTATAAACTACATAGATAAGAATACAACATCCAAGACCTGTAAGCGAAACAATGCGTCTTGCAAATAACACAAAGTCCCGCCCCCGCCGAGATTTAATTAATTAAATAAAATAAATTTCATATAACTTTTAATATTTCTAACTGTACTGTAATCCAAATAGTCGTGTGACCGGGAAGCATGTTTTTTATTTAGCAATATCAGTTAATGACTGTTACAACAATAAGGAATTATGAAAGTGACGAACTTAAATAGACTTATTTAGAAAATGCCTGTCAGTTTTTATATGAAAGAAAGGGACTGTGATCAGTGCATTAGTTATTTAAATGTCATCTCGGAATAAACAATACTATCGGTAGTATGTACATCTATTGTCAAGTACCCTATGGGTTAAGTTAACATTTAAATTGATACGAGATATTGACAAGCCCTATAACAGATTTTGAATTAGCTAAAGTTATAACAGAGTCAAAACTTTGTAATAAAATTCATGCTACATATACTATGACTGTTTACCATCAGGCTCTCATAAAAACTAAATAAAAATTTTGTGTTAACTTTTTTTTAAATTAAACATCACGGGCAAACAAGCGGACGGCTTACCAAAAGGAATGTGATTCCGCAGCGGATTGACACGACGATGCCTTCGATGTCTGGAGCACCAGAGAGATAGAAGGACGGTTGGTGTGAAAGCAACCTAAAGCCCCATGGAGACCCTTGTAGAGCCATTTAGACCATAATCGCTTATATACTTTGATACTACTTAGTGCTTACTGTCAATTACTTAATAAACTTAACGAAACTTTACCAAGTGGGGACCGCGACTTAAGTTTGTTTATTAATATCGTATAATGCTAATTTTCCGTATCCAACATAATTACAACTTGTACTCCAATTTTTATTTAAAAATGTTTAATACGATTAAAATCCAGAAAATAACGATAATTATTAAACTTTAACTTTAACTCACAACTCAGAAAGGCGTTAAAATTGTATTAAATTGAATTATTAATAACATTAACGTACGAATTAATTTGACAAACAACGCAAGAAACTTGTGACTGTCACCCTTCAACCAGTTATCTCGTGTACCCTTAGGAGGTGGATTTAATAAAATTCAATCTGAAATGTACAGACTTCAACGGCTTGAGTATTCTATCCACGAACAACGTGAATTCCCCCGTTCATTATTATGTGACACGTAAAACAATTTTGTACGGTTATTCCAACTCACCTCTCAAGACTGTTTGGCTAAGGTTGTGTTAGATTTGTCGGGCGTGTACATGTACATCTTATCAGTGTGCGTAAACTCGAGTTCGCTCAGTAAAGAGGTTACACACACTAGAGCGGTTTGCATTTACACACAAGAACACAACCATTGTTAAACTGTCTTCATGATATTGAAAGACTATACCCCCTTATATCCAGTCTATTCAGTATACTTGAGGACAGTACAAGCGTGTACAGTTGATTCTCATGCGCATCTAAAACTCATGTTGGATGGATTCTTAAAATGTACCAAAAAACTCACCTCACCTGCCTAACCATCCGTTTGTTGTTAGTCAGTGGCTTTATCTTTTGAACTGTTATGAGTAGACATTTGAAATTTTCACAAATTTATATAAAAAACAATGAATAGCTGAAATGTCACCCAATATTACTGGTGTAAGATTTAGGTTAGTATTTAATTAATCCCCTGTTAGTTAGTGGCATACGTCTCTTGACTGTCTCCCATTTAGTTTTTTTTGTCCTCTGGACCATTTCAATTGCTGTCTTCGCTTTACTGGGAGGGAAATCTGAACTCGGTTTCCTACTACCTCCAATTTCTTCTGATTAAGTTCGTTGCGGGTCCCAAGACAGTCGGTAGAGTGTCCAGGCACAGCCTGTGCGTCAATGCACAGCTGCATTATCGTTGATTATTCGTTCAAAGGACGGAATTGTTGATAATGGTGAACAGGACTTGATGTGGTTGGATAGAACGGCGGGTGTGGCACGAAAAAAAAGCCGAAATGTATGTATACGTACAACTTCCGAACGATTGTACCGATTTAGTTAGGGTTGGGCTAAAGAACTGATATATACATCCTCAGAAGTAAATACAAAAGAAAAATTGATAATGAGAATAATTTTTGCGTCCGGCTTATATTAGAAATCATAGCAGCTATTTTAATCATGATCATATATATGAATTTCACCATGACTTGCTTTATTTGCCAATTTCATGAAATTTTCTCTTTTAACTTATTTGTCGCTTCATAATTTTAGTTTTTGATAAGGTATCCATTAAAACAGATGTCTCAAAAGAAAGAACAATAACCGAGCAAGAGGCTTGAACCAATAATACTACTTTCACCTTTTTAAAGTTTATTTTTTTTAATTCAAAGAGACAATTATTTTTTTCTTAGCAACTTTGATCTATTGCAAAAAAAAAAATGTCTACAGAGACCGAAAAATATTGTTTCAAATTGCTAACAAATTACTTTATTCTAATAGCATAAAAAAAAAAATGTTTTGTTACAAAATTATAATTATTTCGGGATTTTCCAGAAAAATCTTCAAATAAATTACCAGATTTCTTCTATGGCAACCTTTGCTCAAACAACTTATTTTTTTTTTTTGTTTGCTTCACTTCAAAGCTTCTCATGTAACTACAAAACACCATGTATGATTATCTCAGGCATGTTCTTGGTGGGATCTAACCCAAGTTGCCTTGTTATCTATGATGGTGTGCAGAATTCATATTATAGGCTTTGTCTTAACGTAAAAGTGACACAGAATTTTTAAGTGATTTTATATTTTGATCTTTTAGTATATTTTTATCAAGGCTCGCCCGCCACTCTGTCCTATCAACGCAACTCCTCCTCCTCCCCCTCCTCTTTTTTACCAGGATTAACACAGTGGCGTCCTTTCATCGGATAATCAACGAATGCAGCTATGCAACGTCGCACAGCCTGTGCTCGGACATCCTAGCGGCTGTCGCGGGACCCGCAACGAACCTTATCAGAAGAAATAGGAGGTAGTAAGACAGCGGTTTCAGACTTCCCACCCAGCAAAGCGAAACTGGATTAAAACGGCCCAGTGGCCAGAAAACTAAAACGGACTACATTATGGAGAGTCCTGACACCAAACTCGAAAACACCATGGCACCCCACTAACTAATAGGGGATAAACAAATGTTAACCTACGTTTTACACCAGTAGTATGGGTGACAACACTTTTTAAATGAACGGTATATAGGTATATCTAGGAATGTAAGTATTGTCTTTTCACTATTAAGATAAATCTGATATTTTAAAGTAAATTTTCATTGAAATTTAATTTTCCCTACAACCGAAAGCTATATTTCTATGACAAATGCTCGTCCACTTTCATAGCTCGCATTTTTTTTAATTACCAGCTATTTAATCAAGTTACTCTACAACTTTATAACTGAGTTTTAATTAACAGCAGCTGGCAGCTCTTTATTAAAAAATAGTCGTTTCTTATACAAGCAGCTAAATGAATGTTCCATGAATCTGTGTAATGAATCATACCAGTGATATTGTACCATCAAAGGCTTGCGAGAAATCAGTGCAGCTCTGTGAAAAATTAGAGCCTATGTCCCGGGTAATTGTCAGAAAGGGACAAGGCTATACGAAAGCCTGTTTGTATCGCAATCACCCGTTTCAAATACAAAAATGTACAGTGGTAGGAGGTTTGTAACATGTGCTCTATTTCCCATCAGTTTTTCTTCTTTTCGAGTTATGAATGTAGTTACGAATAAATAGGTTCTATTGTTTTGCCACTATTATGTAACGTCATATTGTCTGCAAATAAATGAAAGTTCTTTCGTATAGAGTCCATAAATCTTTTTGTTATAAGGCTTATAATGGTGAGGTTCCAGATTGCTTTCTTTCTTATTCGCTAAAAATAGAGGATCAAGCCTGCCTATTCATTTTGTTATTAAAGTAACAAATCTAAGAACTTTGAAACGGTATCTTGCTCTTTTCTTTTGCAATTAATGTTCAGGCAATACAACGCTAAATATAAGTTTCTTTAATAATAAATTTAGAAATATCCTTGACATTTTGATGACACCAACTTAAAGCTGGAGCGCAACAAATCCAGGGAAGAAGTAGCAGTCAGACCATCGTGTGCGTTCCACGGATGCAGCGAATCACCACAGATGGACTGCATTTGGTGTGATGTCTATCTTTCTGTTTCGTACTTTACAAATTCTGAAGTCATGCACACGTACCGCTACTGCAATCGGATAAGATGTTTTCCAACCTTTCTGCACTTGTTCTGAAAACTTTCGTTCAATAGTACAAGATAGATAAGTAAAGATAACCCAAGAGATGTCACAAAGAAGGTTCGGCTATGCATGTAATTAAGCATTTATACATAACCGTGTTCTAGTGTGCGTAAGCTCTTTACTGAGCAAACTCTAGTTAACGCACACTGAAACAATGTGTGTACACACATGACAATACTAACACAAACTTAGTTGAACGATCTACGCAAAAAGGATTAACTGTAGGTACAAAGGTAATTACATAGAAAAAATATATCTGATACCTGAATGCCTGTGCCTAATTACATTTTTTGTTTATGTGAAAATGTTCAAAAGTACATTAAGACCTTAATGGCCCATTCTATATACCTAGAACCCTTGTCAAAAAGTTTCTTCATTCACTTATGTGGTTTTCCTTATTGGGTGAAAAGAGTTTGGTGTTTATGCTTGATGTATTTTTTTGGGTTTTGCTTGAATAATTTTTCAAGGCGTATAACCAACATATTGGTGGATTTTTAACGGTTTTATTTAGCTTGACCAGTTTGTTTGGGTCAAAATTAGTGTTAAAAATTTTACCCCCTTCCTGTTGTCAGATCGACCTGATTTTTGGCACACGCTTCTTCTTCTTTTTGGTTTACTTCTTCCCTTTCGTTCCGGAAAGGCAAAGGGCTTTAGCCCATACAGCACAAGTCTTTCGTGTTATATTTTTCTACTTTCTTAATTGTTTCTACAGTAACGTTACTAGAATGCTACTGTAGACTTTATTGAAATACTTGGGAGATGATGGAAAGAGCAGCCAAATTCTCGTATTTCACTTTCTCCACACTTGTATAGTACTACAGATGTTCACTGGTTAAAACACTAGTATTTTACACATTAAACTCTGCTGATATACAAGAAATGACAATAAAATAAGAAATTTTCAACCACCACTCCCCGTTCCCGCCAAGTAACCTTTGGCACACGCCTTTAGTTCTGATAACAATATGATATATATACCTAGTCAGGTCATAAATTCTGTCACATGTTTAATACAAAACAATTGAAACAAGTTTATTCATTATCTAACCATTTATATACCAAAATAAACTTAACAAAACATAGATTCTTATGATACTAAAGTTTATTCAAAATGACCTCCCTGATTTTGAATATAGGCCTTTAATCTGCCAGTCGTCTATCGCAGCACGAACGAGGTCCATCGGCGGCTGCCTTAATCAAGGATGTCTTGAGTGATACCAAAGTGGGATGAGGCTTTGAGCACGCCTTTTCCTCCAAGTGTTGCCATATCTTGTAATCTAACGGATTCAAATCTGGACTGGAGGAGGGCCAGTCTTCGTGCCGGATAGTGTCGATTTCACGCGCCGCCAACCACTCTTTTGTGCTCTTTGCTCTATGAGCTGGCGCCGAATCTTGTTGGAATACCCAGTGTCTGTTATTGAACATGGTATGAGAAACAGGTTCCACAAGGCTCGTTAGGACTGTATTTTGATACACAACTATTTCTCTCAAAAATGTACCTCTGTTAAGTCCCAATAAGAAACTCCCAACCATACTATGAGCGAGGATGGAAAATGACATCGTTGGACACGCGGAACACGGTTGCTCGCTTCTTCACTACTGTGTGCGTACACCTTATCATTTTGTTTGTTGTAGCTCTCTTCTACGGTATTTTTTTTTTCATCCGAAAAAAGAATTTCCCGATATTTTTTCCCGCGTACCGCTTCAACAAAGCGCGGCATCTCTTCAGTCTCAGGTCCATTAGACGAGCATTCAAACGATGTCCTGCTTTTTTCGATATGCCCGAAGCCCTAAGTCTTCATCGAACACCCTTTTCACCGTGGTTCTGCTTAACCCCATCTGAAGGGCCAACAGTTTCTGCTTACGTTTGGGATTTCTTTGAATTCGCGCCTTCACAGCTTTTATCACTGCTGGAGTCCAAACAGACCGAGGGCGACCACTTCTTGACCTGTCATCTACACTAGAGTATTCATTGTATCGTTTGATGGTACGATAAACGAATCTTTTGGTTAAATTAAAATTTTTCAGCATGTCATAAATTTGAATTGGCGCGTAACCGCAACGATGCAACGCAATAACTGCAACACAGTCTTCTTTAAGCGTCCACTCCATAATTAAGAATGAGTGAAATTCTAAAAAGTATACATTTTTATTTTCATGAATAATTCGAAATTTGAATTCAATAAACTTTTTTGTGATCAGCATGCTAAAAGAAAAGTTTTTACTATGTGATAATACTTGTGACCTGACTGTGTATATTTATATATACTACTCAAAACAAAATAAGGGCCACGAGGTATTTTTTCATTTTGGTGTAAATTATTAAACATTTTTATATTGAAAGTAGTAAAATATTGAGTATCTTTGATACCTAAACTTTTTAATATTGTAGTATCCATGTAATGCTGGCAACAATTTTAAATAAAATTTGATTTAAAATTATTTTTGAAAATTTTGATTCCATTTTCTTTGTCGTTTTGCTTTCCTTAGCTTCTTGGTTTATTAGAAATTATCAGAGTTCATTGATATCTCGAGTCAGAAACATCTTTTGCAATATGCCACAAGCACGCAGGCGTCATATGGACTCGCTGACAGCAACCAGAGCCGTTACAATGATTGAAGAAGGTCATTCGCAGCGATCTGTGGGTTTGCAATTGGGATTTTCTCGAAGAGCTATTCAAAATCTATGGAATCGTTTCCAAGAGACCGGCAGTGTTAGAAGACCTGGTTCGGGCAGAGTTCACATTACAACAGCTCAAGAGGATCGTTACATTCGATTAAGTGCGCGCCGAGATCGCACAACGACGGCCCGCAAGCTGCAAAATCGTTTACGACTTACAACGGGTACTCGTGTCAGTGACCAAACTATTCGTAATCGATTGCATGAAGACCAGCAGGCATCAAGAAGGCGAGTTGTCCATGTTCCATTAACCAGAAATCATCGTGCAAATCGTTTAAGATTTACCCGTCAACATTTAGACTGGGACATAAACCAATGGGGCATGGTGCTCTTCACAGACGAATGCAAAGTTAAATTTTTTAACGACGAACGGCGTATTAGATTATGGAGAAGACGCGGCGAGAGATTTTCAGAACCCTGCATCCATGAAGTCGATCGTTTTGGTGGTCCAAATGTAATGATTTGGGGCGGGATAAGCTTACACGGCAAAACTGAGCTCGCTATTTTAAATGAGGGTACTGTTACTGCTCAGCGGTATATTGAGGAAGTTGTCAGACCACATGTGATCCCATTTGCCCAGCGAGCGGGTCCTGGATTCATCTTGATGCAAGACAATGCTAGTGCACACACGGCTCAAGCGACTCGGTTTGTATTGGAAGCGACTCAAATTCAAGTCTAGCCGTGGCCGGCGAACAGTACGGACTTAAATCCAATAGAGCACATGTGGGATCAGTTGAAACGAAGAGTTAGAGACGGTGATCAGGAAATCCACAACCAACAGCAACTCATCAACGCTGTTAAAAAGGCCTGGGAAGAGATTCCAATGGAAAATGTCAGGCATTTGATTGAGAGCATGCACTCCAGGCTTCAGGAGTGCGTAGCGAAACGAGGAGGGCGTACTCGTAACTAAAAGATGAGCATGGAGTATTTTCTTTTGTTTTCAGTAACTTTACATTGTTTTTATTTTTAACCTTAAATGTGATTTTTTCTTTCAAAAGCAAATAAACTTTTAAATCATTATTATTGGAATAAGTTTATTGGTCTACACGGTAAAAACAACATTAGTTTTCGTTATGGAGACAAAAAAATAAATATTGGTTTTATTATTTTCATGGTACAGACAAAATACCTCGTGGCCCTTATTTTGTTTTGAGTAGTATATTTTTTTTTTCAGTATCATCGTATATCTTAGATGGCCGCCGCTACAAAATGGTGGAATTTATATTTTTTCACAATTTTGTTATCAAATGAAAGAGCTTGACTAAAAAATATTACTATATACACCAAATAAAAACAAAAAAAAACAGAGAATGACGTTAATTTCAATTAAACTGATGAACTTGAAACATTTTCAATTCTTTTTATAGAAATTTATTAATAGAAAAGTTTCTATGACGATCACGATTTAAAAAAAAAACCTTACAAAATTATTTTTAACCATCCCCTTGTAACGCAGCAACTTCACTTTTTTGTTGCTTTTTTGTGAACAATCGTCCAAAATTTTTAAATAAAATCATATTTAATAAGAGTATTAAAATGAAAATCAAATGCGTCCCCTCCGTTTGATTTGATTATCTCTGGTTATGCGATCTACTGAGCAATAATTATTCAGATGATGTGACGTTTACAGCTGATAAAGGATAGTTTTCAGATAAAATAAAAAATTGTTTTACTTTGATTTTTTTTCGATCACCCAAAACGAGACCACATAAGAAAATAGGATCGTGTTTCAAGTAACATAGTTAGTAGTGCAGTCTGCAACGCAAAAGTTTCACTTTCAGTGTTACAAGCATCCGTGACTTATTGAAACTGACTAATCACCTAGCATGCTCTATGCTTGCTCTCACTCTAGCTGTACAGAAACGTTATTTTCTGATTCATAAGTTGATTAAAAATGAATATTAATTGCGAAGTATATTACTCTAGATTTGCAGACCATTTCAAGAAATTATCAGCTCGATTCTGGTCTCATGCCTAACGTATCATCGTTGAATTAATATTCTAATTCACTTGGCACTCTAGGTCGCCCACTTAAGATCTAAAGTGCGTTTCCACTGTCAGAAATCATGTGTTTGTAATGCCTTCTAATTTAACGTATAACTTTTAGAAGTCAAACATTCAAATTTATTAAATAAATAATAATAATAATTCATCAAAAAACATTGTCATACAACACATTTAGTTAGTAACGACAAATTTATACCAATTGTTAGTACACATAATTTTTTACATCAAATGGGTCAAATAAATTTTTTACCAAGTCTTAAAACTAATACAAACGTGTGCCTGAACTAGGAACTCCTGTGTTTCAGGCTTACTTAATAATAGTCGGTAACGAAAAGATGTGATTGTCAATTAATTTGTTTATCAGCGGGCTGTGTCCCGTGCACCGTTACAGAAAGACAGTTGAAAATTTGCAGATGGTATTTCATATTGTCAATGACAATAAATAGTTAATTTAGATTCTCTAAATTCTGGCCTCCACTCTCTAACACCAAAACGTTATAATGGAAAAACGCTGTTTTTATTCTCAATAAATGTTAAAAGGTTGTTACAAGATTGCAAACGTCTACATGCTAAGGTGATGGCTTATCATTTGCCAGACCATATGCTGGCTTAGAGGGAAACCCGGGCAAAAACTGACCCGTAACTGAGTTTACCATTTTAAAATTTAGATGAGGGGCTGTTCGGCACATTTAACAACCCGAGTTTCAAATAAATATTATTTGAAATTCGATGTATTTCATTTTTTAATACGCTGCAACTTAAAAATACTGTTTAAATGCCACCTTATTGGTATATAATGGGCACGCACACTCTGAACGCAGGTGCCATGGTCTCGGGTTGGAGTCCACCGCACATTTCAATACGTACCATCACCTGCGATCACTATAGTACTTCACACTGAGTCAGTCTTCTAATTATTTATTTTACAAAAAAAAAAAAAACATATTTTTACAAATAAAAATCATTTGGTAAAAGGAATCTGCAATAGTTTTGTAACTTTCATCGCCTATATCATGGGGAGTGTTTTAAGGAATTGTTTGGTTTGATACCTGCAAATGAATATCGTCACCGGACTTTGCGTCGGACCTCAAAGTTCCAGCCGCATTGGCTTACTCCTATTTAAAAGATTGGCAACAAATATGCTGATATTTTTGCTTGTAGTTATCCATGGGCATCAGCATCACATACAATTAGGTGAGCCTGCCCATTTACCCACTTTTAAAAATGAAATAAATAAAAATAAAAATTGAAGTTGTATGCATTCGGTCTTTTAACTTTTAATATCCTTTGTTCATATGTTGAAAATTTAAATGTAGTTTTTGTATTGTATCTTTTATATTAAAAAAATGAACGAATATGGCTCGCATAGTTCAAAGAATCACAAAAACATAAAAGCCTTTATACATTAGATGGATGTGTCGATAAATGACGCGACTGTTAATTAAACTGATATCAAAATGCTGAAATCTCACGTATTCTAGATAAAATCTCGTATCATTTTAATTAAACGATAACCACATAGTTTCCGTCACAAAATAGGTCAATAACTAAGCTGACAGTATCGTAGCAATTGAGATATTCTCCAAAAAAAAGTAGGATTAAAATATGTTGTTTTTCATTGGAATTATTATTTAATATCACCAAATATGACTGGCAAAAACAACATATTTCTTTTACCATTCTCAAAAATAAAAAAATCCTATCAGACTCATCGTCGTACAAATTAATGAAGTTTAACTCATTTTTGCGGTTCATTGCGGTTTATAAAACACCGCAAAATCAGAGTATATAATTGAGTATCTTATTTTAGATTACTCAAGAAATCAATGTAATCAATATATTTATCAGATAGGATAAAGCGTAATTGACTGATTCTTATTTTAGGTAATATCGAAATAAGATTGTTTTTTTCGATCATTTTTAGTTGTCAAGTGAGTTTCTTGGTATCAACTATGGCTGCAAAATTTTTGTCTGTGCTCTTACTTGTATCAGTGGTATCTGAGGGTAGCTATTATTTTTAATATCATAATACTCATGTTTGGAAGTTTCTATCACTTATTTTGTGTTGTACACATTTTTTTTGTCGCGAAAATGTTTTTAGAAGTTAGAATTCGTTGTTGTTTTAAACGTAATTTGTATTGAGATGATTATATACATATCCATATTACATTGTTCATTTACTGCGTAGTTTACTTGAAATTATGACCCAGAAATAAATATTTAAACTACAGTCCTGTAACCCTAGGCCATTGTACAAGTATGTATAAGCAACAAAAATATTATTGTACAAGCAATGTTCGCGGAGGAATCTTGCAATGCGAGAAAATCAATGCATTCAACAATATCAATTTCAAGCAACAATCAGAAAAAAAATAGATTCTAGAGATCTCTAAAAATAAGAGAGCTCTGTAACAATTTTGATATATTAAAAAAAATAGAATTAATTATGAAAACATTTTTTTTTCTTTTAATGTTTTGTACTTATAGTTATGTTTAAATTATTACCTATCACATGAATGCTATAAAAGCTAAACTAATGCCTTTCTCAATTTTTCCAGGATACGCACTCACCCAATACGTTTTGGCTGACAAAGCCTTGACATACCACACGAACCAGCTTATTGGGAAGACCATCACCATCCCGAAGGCTTGGTGGGATACCTTGGAGTCTTGCCATGTCACTGTGCCCGATGGTGCGATCTATGAAGCCTACCCAAACAACAACTTACCAGCTGGGAAATTCTTCTTTTTAGAGGCTGCCAAACCCTTCGTCAGCTGTGCTATTGGGTTTAGGAACATTGGTGTTGAAGGCAGCGGCACATACAGGCTGACTTCCTTGGTCAATCATTTCGATGACAGCAGGAGTGTGACCACCCAGAACTTCCATCTTACTGTTCTGCCGATTGAGCAATAGATTGCTTAATTGTATGACTGATGTTCTAGGAATTGAGTTAATAGGAGTTGAGTGTTAGGAAATAAAACTAAATCACTCGCTTCTAAAATTGTTTTATTAATTTAATAATAAGAAACCTTGTTTTCACTATACCAAAGAAACTATTAAAATAAATGTTGAAATTGACAGTGAAAATTTAAATGATTAACAACATATCTTGTTTGAAATATTTCTGTTCTTGTTTTACTAAATAATTATTCTTAAAAGATCTCGCACCCTAAAGAAATAAAGTATAAGCATTGCACTCTACCATCTTATTTGTTATAATGTTATTAGTATAAAAGTGCCCGGACTTCGAAGGAATACTTTTAAAGTAAATAAAAAATTCCTCGGTATTGAAAAAAACTAAAAGTTAGTTCTAAATATTTGCATTTAGCTCGTTTTAAATAGTCAAAAGCTTCAGTAACACTGACGAGATAAAGCGAAAAAAGTTTAAATTATTTAGAAAAAGTTTAAAAGGGATTCTTTTTATAAAAATAAAACTTTAATCACACGAAGCGATTTTTAGTCGTCTCTACTTTGTATCGAGTCTTCGTGGAGTTATTTTGATATTGATAGATAGTTGAGTTGAGACAATAATAATAGGTTAGATTATCAAAAAGTCTTTCAGGATATATTATAGTTTTTATATACTTAGACTCGTTAGATTTGGCCTTATTTTCTTCAAAAGAAACTACTTAGGTAATTTTTATACGAGAAGTGTCTACATTAATAATGTGATCAGGTTGCGAATGCCTGTTAATTTACATATTTTTTTGTAATATTGACGTTTGGTATAATCCGATAGATAAGTCAACGCATTATAATTACATTTTAATTTTACCACGTGTCAATCAGATATCTTTAATTGTCTTGTAACTTTAAGTTGGTTACAATTATATGCAACTTTTGTCAAATGAAAAAAAAAACATTTGGGGCTTGTTCGACAGAACATTATCCTCGTGTCAGTCTCGCCTAAGATCTAATGCTTTAATGCAGTTTATTTCCACTCTGAAGTGAAAAGTTTTCTTCGCGGACTTCCAAGCAATCCCTGCAAATAGGTAGCTACATATTGAAATTTAAATTTGACATTGATTTAAAGCGGTAGTTGTATATAGTAATTTTAAAGTTAAAAATTACAAAATGCATTATTATTTAAGGCACTTGAAACTTAGAAGAAAAATGAGTCATAAAAAATAATGAAATGGCCAGTAAAATAGATGGTGAGTAAAATAGTTAAATAGGTTGTTACGTGTGGGCGGTTAACAAATCGTAATTAGTAGGTAAGGAATCTCATTCTAATCAGTAATATTAAAAATGAGATGTTAAAATATGAAAAAATAGTTTGACTTCATATGCAATAGTTTCGACTTCAAACAATAGTGTCACTCGCACTTGTATAGAATACAGAAAATTATTTAGATTTTGTTGTCACAATACCTAACCTAACCTTACGCACCTAACTTATATTTACTAAATAACCCTTTGCTGCCAATAAACCAAAAATGATCGACACATACCGTAACTACATTACGATGCGCCTAGCCATAATTATCACGATATGGCCAAATGAACCGCCAAATCATCCTTTTTACTGACCATTCCTCCATTTTACTGGCCATTCAGTTATTTTTTACTAACGATATTGTAGGACGAAATAATCAACCAGTTGCTGCCTAGGTTTTACTGTCGCATTAATAACCAAGTACCTATTTTTTACTTATCATAATAATATTTCATTGGTCATTTATCATTTTACAATTGGTCAATCTACATGGGAGATCGTCTGGGTTATTACCACCCTCCTTTTTATTTATGCCGGGAAGTAGTTCGCTGTGTTTCGATTCGAAGGATTGGAGATCCAGTGTAAATACCGGCTCGAGAGGTATAACATCTTTCCCTCTATATTGGCAATGCTTAGAACATCGTCTTGTCAAGAATTATTACATTTTAAGTAACATTTAGTTAATGGCGAGTTCGAGTGTAGTATTATGAGATATAATACTACACTCTCAATCACTAGTTATGTGATTGCTTCTTGTTTTGTCTGCAAGTTCCTTTTCCAATAAATTTATTCATGCACATCTGATTTTTCGATAACAATCCAGCATGTTTCTGAAATACCTACAACTTTGTTAGGTACCAGAAAAGATAACTGCGTTCCGATGCAAAGCTAAAAACTACGTGAAAACATTTTGAAAACGGCCTCTCTAATCAACTGCAGTTTCAAACCTCGCAATTAAACTTTGTCACTGAAAAATGTACGGCCAAGTGTAAACACAACTGTTTTGTCCGGGTTTCATTAGTTTTTGTACCTCTATATGTATGAGCCTCTCCCTCATGAACCTTATTCTAAAAGAAGAATTCGCTTATTTTAATAGTAAGGTACACAGGTGACAAAACTTAAAAACGGCGAAAAAAAATATACGACAAACATGATCTATTTTTTCGTCTGTTAAAAAGGGAATATCAAACGCTTATTTTCATTTGCTGATACATAATAACATCTCTCTATCAATAACTATTTCACGTTGTTATTTCACAAAAAATACCGGAATCAAGCAAGGATCTCTACAAACAAACCGCGGCCAATTCACACATAAATTGACGGCATTCGCCCCATAGCCCCCTGTCGGCAGAATGAAGAACTAATGAACTATTCAACCTGTCGCATTCCTATACAACTTGGGCAAAAAAGACCGGTGAAAACCTCAACAGCCACTGAACAATAGCAACTGACTAGCTATTAGCATATCAGTGGGGAAGTTACCGAAACTTTTCAACTTCTGAAATAAAAGTGAGGTGTCTTAAAGAAAATCTAAGAGTTTGAAGTCACTAAGGTAAGGTAAGGTATGCATCACTAAGGTAGTGTGAATGTAGGCGTAAGCAAACTCCAAATAACAGATTCATATTTAAAGCATTCATTTATCGTCTTTAATTCTTTATTTTACTATTCAACATAAACCTTCCCTTAACATGAACTTTTTTTGACGACCTCGCATTGGTGTAAGCAGCCGACTGTTATTAGAGGCTCCGGGTTCGTATACCGGCGGGGCGGAATTCAGTGTTATTTCCAAGACGCAATTTTGAGCTTATCGATCTTGGATGTTGTATTCTTATGCATGTAGCATTTACCATATCGTTGCTTAGTGCCTGTGATACAAGATTATATCTTAGTGCAGGGCTGAGTCAATGTGTGGGTCATGATGTGATTATTATTATAACAACTGCTCCATACAGTCACCTAGTAACAGTTCCCGTCATGTCAGCGGAAGTCACGATATTTTTAGAAAGTCAATCCATTAAAGATTACACAATAATATTATTTTAATAAAATAATCGATTTACTAAGCCAATAATATGAAATTATAACAAATTTACCTAACATTAGGAATCTGACTTTTTAAAATGATCGCCTATATTGTGTTAGGAAGCCAATTCGTCCTTCCAAGTGCAAAGTAATCCCAGAAAAATTTGTACCGGATTTTCCCTCACTGTTGGATCATGAATGAAATATTATGAGAAGGTGCCATAGCCATATTATTTATCCATCCTTTTGTTTAAAACCGTCATTTAAATACAATGTAAACGTATACCAGAATTTTGGATGATGAACGAGAATTATTTAGACATTCGGATATTTATGTTTTCGGAAATGGCAAGGGGAATGCAAATGGCGTCCATTCTCTGAACTTTCTATTTAAAGGTTAGGTTTCATAGGGTCACACTGCCTAAGCTTTATTGCGTACTATAATTCTTAATCCCAATACAATTTGTAATAAAGCGAATTGATGCTTTACTTTATTAAGGGTTTGAATCAGCATTTAATGCTATTGTAAGGTCCTCACAATAAACAAGGGGCAGCCATGAAAATTCGTGTAAAATCAAATCCAATATTACAGAGGGTTTACGACGATCAACTTTATTGGGACAAAAGTTTGGTTTAGACTGTGTTATTTGATTGGTTTAGTTATCATTCCAGCGGTACGTTTGACACGAAACTTTTCGGTTTTGCTCTGCTTTGTGTATAAATAAAAGTGTATTTCTGATCATTAGAGAAGAGTATTAATGAAATGCAATCGATTTATGTACCAGTATTTATTTCTCTTAAAAATAAAATACATACATCCATCTAAGAGCTCGTTTATTTTCATTACCTAACTATAAGTGCATATAAACTAATTATATAATAAAACATCTAGCTGGCTTGATTTGTTTTCGATGAGGCTTTGAAACTGCATTTTTTAATCAGAAATATTTAGGATTTTAATAGTAAACTTACAGTAGAGTTAACTTATCTCGTATAGATGAACCTTCAAGTTGTGCTATGGACTACACAAATAAACGTCGGTTAACAACACTGTTGGAATTATTACAATTGGAGCAGATGCTCATGACATGGATGGGTTCCTTTTATAGGTCCGAAATCGAGTTCCAACGATAAATGTCCAATTACAATAAGGTTTGATTTAACAAGCGTTCCACAATGTAATTATTACAACGACTGTTCGAATTGAATACAAAGAAAATATTTTTTTCAATTTTGATTTGAAGAAAAAAGTAAATAGTATGCTCCCATAAAAGAAAAAATAGAGAAAGCTTTGATATGAATCGCTAACGAAGATTTTTACATAACGAGCAAACATGCAGTCGGTTCACCTGATGGAAAATGATACCGCCGCATAATGACACATCGACGCCTTTGTTGTCTAGAAAGCCAAGAGCACCGCCAATGCGTTGCTCATGTAGAGCTCAAGATGATATTCGTCTCATCCGGTAATTACACTGGCTCTCTTTCAAACCAAAATACAGCGAACTGCTTCACCGCAGAAATAGAGAGAAGGGTGGCACCAACCCAGAAGATCTCGCACGTAGATCTACCATCTTTAAAACAAATCTGATTATAGAAAGAATTGTGTTCCTTAAATGTATTTCTGTATATCGTAATCTATGCTAAGTTTTGAAGGTAGCGCTCGGTGTACGAAAATTTTCAATCTACTTATGCACGAATTTGCTCTCTTGGTAAAGAAAAACATTTTGAAGAAAATGCATCGAAGAAGGTGTTTTAATAAATTTTCTTCTATATCTTAATAAAGTTTATCTATTACTCGTAATAATAATAACCACATCACAACACACATTGACTCAGCCATACAGAATTAAAGAATCTTGTATCATAGTTGTTAAGTTACGATATGGTATAAACTACATAGATAAGTAACAATACTAAATCTAAAACCAGTAAGTAAAACAATGCATCTTGTTAATAACCCAAAGTTCCGCCTCCGCCGGGATTAAAATTTGAAACCTCTTCATCATCATATCAATCGGCTGTTTATACCACTGCGCGACAGAGGCAGTCGATAACTATAAGGTAGCGTTTGATTTATCATTTCTTTATAGCTAAATACTATAGATAAATATGTCTATATATAATGCTAACCTGCGCAACCCAAGATTTTGTTTTAGCAGTATATCATTAAAAGGCACTGTCTTAAACGATAAAATGAAACGGCAAAACTGATGCTATTTAGGCGAAATAAACAATGAAGTCAACAAAATAATTCTGTCATTAAATAAAAGAAATGAACTCAAACATAGGCTAGTTACTATTAAAATTTGGAACGAACGGGAGATAAATTAGTTTGTTATTCCGGACACGAGAGAGAGGATTTAGGGCCAATTCCCTTTTTGATCTCTACTGTGCAAACAAGAGACTGTACCAAAGATTATGTTGTCAAAGAAATTTTTTAAACAGATGGGACAATAGAGGAAAATGTTTTCATTGAAATTCAAGCCTTTCCAACCGAGTTCCAACCTTAGCAAGTTAGATAAAACAAATTATGTTTTGTTGTGTTTGTGTTGGTAAATGGACATAATATTATTATCAGCCGCGACCCAGTGCTGAATAAAGTCGAAATAGTTCAAATTAGAGTGGCCAGGCCGCTTTCATCTCAGATACCTGCAGTCATTATAAGATCTTCCGACCCGTTTGTAAGGGACCGTCCAAAACTACGTCTTCCGGTCCGTCACCACTTAAGAATTTTCTTCCCTTAACAGTTATCGGTACATCGTAAATTATGTTTCTCAAATTTATTTAATCTAGTAAAATCATCACCCTTTCCCTTCTGTTTAATCTTTGAATTCTTTGACAGAAGCGTTACGCCAACAGAAGGGCCGACTTTGCATAAAATATTAGGTGGGCCAAGAGATTTGCCACCTATCGGAAATACAGATTCTTATTTTTTGGAAACAGCGGAATCCGTTTTAGCATTGATTTCTTCGAATTCCAATCACTTGTTCTCTTCGATAAATATTCGTTCTTGATAGTAAAAAGGAGACTGCGCAAAAATGCCCCAGCTCCGGAGCCTAAGGAACCTATCTCAGATTTTGTATTCATTGTGTGTGGTAAAAAAATGTATTTAAATAAAAATAATAGAAGAGTTCGTCAATTTTTACAGATTCCCATTCATCAGATACTGACCTGATGAAGAAAAAAGTTCTTAAACAAAAAAGTTACGCCCGAACTGACATTTAAAAAAACAAACATACAGTCGAATTTAGAACCTCCTTCTTTTTTGAAGTCGATAAAAAAGGAATCGTACTCTTACCCCCTATTTTTCGCCACTTACACCAACAGATTTGGATTTTTCATTATTATATGACTAAATATTTTTTAATTTGCCCTCTCTTCTCTACAGTTTTCAATTGGTTCGTGCTCTTAATTCACTAAAGGTCATAAAAGCTTTTTAACACTACATTCCTGTTACAGTAACTATAACTTGTAATAACGGCATTAATTACACACAGTCTGTGAAAATAACAAGAGTTTACCTATTACGGTTCTTCACAGGTGGTTAAGTCTTCGAGCGAGATCGTCTGGGTTGGTACCACCCTCCTTTCTATTTCTGACCTGAAGTAGTTCGCTGTGTTTTCGTCAGAAGGATTGGAGAGTCAGTGTAATTACACGAGAGGTATAACATCTTTACCAACATGGGCATTGGCGGTGCTTCCAAAAATCCAGGATATCGTCGTGTCAATAGGCGGCGGTCACAGTTTCCATAAAGTGAACCGTCTGTTTGTTTGCCCATAATGTTGAATTTAAAAAAAGCTACAGCCTACTGACAGACGGACGGATGAACGCAGATGCTTAGTACGAATTCCGAGGCTCCTTATAAATTTGCTCTAGAAGAGAGATCTTTGTAGTTTATTACTAAAACATATCCCATAGCATGTAGAAAGATAAGCGTGTACGCTTTTGTAGAGAAGTTTAACAGAATTTTAGCATAATTCAGCTTTGAGGCATATCAGGCGTGCCCAGACGGATTCTTGTTTGTTTGAATAAAACTTTAATGTTACTGAGCACACGTTACAGATATTCAGATGCGAAAAATTCACTATCAAACATTACAATGTATTTTGTTGTTCTTAAAACAACTTTTGTCTTAAAACAGATACTTTTGATTTTGCGTGAACAAACGATTTTACAAAGTAGGTAATGGGTTTTGGTTTGGAAAATGGCGAATTAAACCAACTACTCGGTAATATTTCTTCGGTTTGAGTCAGAAAAAAAGTGTGAGTCAGGCTCACACAGAATGGGTTCCGTACTTCTTATCTTATAAGATTCAATATTATCCACTTTTTAAATAATCTCGTCCTAATAAGAAACTAGTGCAGGCAAATGATATGTATAAAATACGTTTTTGTATGAGAATAATAATAATAATGAACCACATCACGACATACACATTGACTCAGCCCTGCAGTAAGTATCGTAAGAACTTGTGTACCAGGGGCATATGGTATAAACTAAATAGATAAGAATACTACATCCAAGACCGGTAAGCGAAACAATGCGTCTTGCAAATAACATAAAGTTCCGCCTCCGCCCGGATTCGGACCCAGAACCTCTAACGTTAGGTCGTCAAAACCCTTTATTGTTTAATTTCAGTACGTTGTTAGTATTTGTCATTATAGCGGCAACAGAAATAGACATTTTCTGAAAATTTCATGAGTCTAGCTAATATTGTTTATTACATACAACCTGCTGACAGACAGACGGACAGCAGAGGCTCAGTAAAAGGGTCCCGTTTTATTCCCTTTGGATACAAAACCCTGAAAACTATGTAGAATACAATAACCATTAGTATATTTAAAGGATTGTCAACAGAATTAGCGCGAAGACAATACATTTATTTTTTCTTTATTGATTTGTTCAATGTCTAGGGAGAGATTGATTTTTCTTGTATCATAGGAAAAAAGAGAAACGTTCTAATTGTTTTAGAAAATCGCCAATAAGTACACGTTTACTGCAAGATCTAACATTTTACCAACACGACATTCCTCTCTCTCATCTTTGATTTTCTTTGTCATTAAAGATTATAGAAGGAAAATCAACGTTCTTTATTGCATTCCGCTTTGTAATGAAAAAATGTGTTGATAAACAACAGTTCAGATTCATGTTTTGCTTTAGTTTCATAGAATGTCGAAACTGACTTCTATTTCTGCTGTGGTTCTCTTGACGTTTTGAGACATAATGGGTATCACTTTCCATCATAATAATTATAATTTAACAAATACAGTAAAGTAATCAGATTGATTCATATTATTTATTCGGCAATCTGCCCCAAAAATGCAATTCATGTTTATCAAGCTCAACAGTGGCGTCCTTTGATCAAATAATCAACGAATAATGCAGCTGTGCAATGACGCATAGGCGTGCCTGGACACCCTAACGGCTGTCTTGGGACCAGCAACGAGCTTAATCCGAAGACATAGGAAGAAGTAAGGAAGCGGTTTCAGACTTTATTATATTTTTGGCTTAGTAAATCAACTATTCTATTTAAATGCTTAACTTTTTTTAAATGCTGACATGAAGGTGAAATGGCGGGTACGGTTAGGTACTAGATGACGATGACGATGATAGGCGAAAATGTGATATATGATGAGAAATATATACATATCTAAGTTGATAAATGAACGTTTAAACATTAATCTGTTATTAGGGCTCGGGTTATGCTTACAATCAGGTGAACCGTTTTGGCTCATCAAGGGTAGACTAATTAAGCTTACATCTTATGGCTATATTGTCACTAACCAGGTATTTATGAAGCCAGATGTTTGCTTACTGATTTCTGAAATAAACAGTAAACCAAGGCAAGAAAAAAACGATGTAAAGGATCACTATACATAAATCTCATTGATCGCTTATGTACCTATAGATACTTCAGTTATATTATTGTTCGTTGCGTAGACTGAACGATATTAAATTCCTCAATAGAATTCCTGTGCGCCATTATAAAATTCTTCACTGCAATAATATTTCAGGTTAGCTTTTAGAACAACTAGGTTTTCAGTTTATTATGAAATTTTACTTTAACTTATTAACGTTGTCAGTTTCTTATAACAAATAAGAGGTCTATATAAGCACTAAATAACGATTCGCTCGTTATCAATACTGGTTGTGATTAACAACCCGGTTTAGACAGTGATATTTGCAAAATCATGATTTCAACTGTGAGTCGCAAATCTTTTTTACGTTAAGCCCTATCGGTGAAATTCATTACCAGACGTCACTGTTATCGTAGTTGTAAGTCACGTGATGCCTAATAATTTATTCGCTGCCAGAGATCTGCATTTTGCACCCTATAAATTTCCAGCCGTCAAATAGTAACGTGGGGCCTGTATTTTCAGCTCTTCTCAACTGGGACTTTATTACTAATATTTTAGAGTTTATTTTCCTCTGTTTAAGCAAATACATACTTAACAATAAATGATCTTATAATTAATCTGTACTTTTGTCATTTGATTTTTTTTTAAAGTTTAAACGTTGAATGTTGAATTAACATGGTTCTGTGTTACGTATTCTTTCCGATTTTATATCTCAACAACACACAAGACAAAAATATTTGTCATACACCTTAAAATAATTTGATTAATAAAAACCTACTCTGAAAACTTATCAAAATATTTTGATTTCCCGAAAAAACTTAATGTAAACCGAAACCAACGTGAGAATATTTTTTTAGTAGCTTCTAGAATATTTTTTGGGGACTAAACAGTCTACAAACAACAGCTAAAATACGAACCGGACAGAAATCCGGGCAAAAACAAGCTCTAAACCTTATCTGAAGCAGTAAAGCCAACCCAGAATCAAGGAGTATAAAAAACTGAAATTTCACATATTTCTCCCGGGTTTTTTGCGCCCGATAACAATTCCTGGAAGTTCAAACTCTAGGGAGTAGAACGAAGCGTCAAACTTAGTATTTCGAACTTGTTCAGAGACTAGGTAATTTTTTAAATAAAAAATACTTTATTTTGACACTGCATTTACCAAATACCAAGTT
The DNA here is from genome assembly GCA_949316135.1 of Choreutis nemorana. Classification (NCBI taxonomy): domain Eukaryota; kingdom Metazoa; phylum Arthropoda; class Insecta; order Lepidoptera; family Choreutidae; genus Choreutis; species Choreutis nemorana. The sequence goes on from OX438609.1 coordinate 2,356,376, forward strand.
ACGATTCTCTCAAATTTTCCACGTTCATAGAATGTCAGCATTACCTTGTAATTTAGCAAATTGGGTTGGATTTCAGTAATTTAAGAGAGTTCCAATCTTCAGGGAAATATTATTTTAAACGGTTAAAAACATGCCGCAGAATGAAGTAACTAAACATTAAACACTTAACACCACAAGTACAAAAGGCAACTTGCCAACCCTATTTTTCTTCCAAACCAAAGCCTTGAAAGCAATTCTTCTGAGCTTTCAATTATTAAATTTTTTCAAGATGGCCAGCCTCTTATTAGTATTAGCATTGATTGTAGAAAGTTCTTATTTAGATTCAAGTACAATATTACCAAAGCGGCCTTTTAGACCCCGCAGCAGTATTTTCTAAACTCTTACTTAAGCAGGACTTATGTATTAAGCATACAAATTAATTGGGTGTCTTTAAACGTCTTTTTATGTAACTATATAGCACTTGTAAAATATCGTTTCATATAATAATTAGAGGTGATTCATATCTGTGTACTACCACCAACTTTTTCTATCAGATATTTCTCAAACCTTCCAGAGGAAAACCATTCAGTGTAGATGTGAAGAATCTCGCTAGCCCTATTCGATAAAGACATAAATCAATAGGTTAACAGGCATTAAATGGTACCAAATATTTCACTTGAAACTTCAACGCTGTCCTAAATACGCAAACTAACTCAACACGTTGCAGAAGTTCCGCTGACAGTTGACAGTGACACTAAATTTTGCAGTTGTGTGCGTGGTTTTCTGTGTGCCAACCCTATTGTTTCGTAACTATCGTGACAGGTAGATTAGGGTTGCCACAGCCTACCTATCATGCTTTAAATTTATATAAAGGTTATATTAATTATAAGAAGGTCATTTTGTGGTAAGTAATGCTATGTATATATTATGTAGGTACGGTATAAAACCACAAATTCAATATTTTGCTTCGTTATGAAAATGATACTACTCAATGTCAAGTTTTGGACTATATTTATAATAATAGATAGTATTAAGTCCTAACACATGAAATTGGCGTTTTGTAAGGGAGTAACCTAAAGTAGATTTTTTCAAAATATGATATTTAGTTAATCAAAGTATGTACCATTGCTATTTATGCACTTTTGCCATCTCATAGGTAGTTCATTGGTCTTTTCACTAAAAAAACGACTCGGACGGGAATCAATAAAATCTTTGATGGCGCTTTGGACTACCCCATCGGAGTTGAATTTTTTCCTTGCAAGAAGTTATCTCAATTTCGAAAAAAGTGGTAATCTGTTGGAGCAAGGTTTGGGGAGTACGGTGGATGTCTTAGACATTCCAATTGAAGCTCTTCTAATTTGGTAACTGTCTGCTATTCAGTGTGTGGTCTAGCGCAGTCCTGAAGCAGCAGTGGCCTACAGCGATTGACCAGCCTCGGTTGTTCAGCAGCTAGCTTTTCCATCATGGTTTGCAATTGCTGATAATACACATCTGGCGTAATCATCTGGCCAGATTGAAAAAAACTGAAGTGAACAACACCGGCACTAGTCCACTAAACGCTCACAAGTAAATTTTTTTGAGTCAATTTTCGCTTGGGGCTGGATTTGGCTGGTTCGCCAGGGTTCAGCCATTGCGATGAGCATTTGCGATTATTGTACAAGATCCACTTTTCATCATAAGTTCGATTTAAAATTCCTTTCATTATTATAGTGGTTGACTAATGTAACACAGCAGTCTACTTGCGTTTGTCGATTTGCTCCACTTAATTCATGAGCTTTCTAGCTTTTTCACCTTCCCAATTTGCTTCAAGTGGATTAAAACAGTTTTGTCACTAACACCGCAGCATGCAGCTAACTCGGACCGGGTTTGCGATGGATCCGTTTCCACAATAGAAATATTAGGGCAGAAATAGAAAGGAGATGATACCAACCCAGGTGATCTCGCACATAGATCTTCTCACTGGATTAACTGCCTAAACAATCTTGGTTTGAACTTTCATCACCTTATCTTTCTATGCTAAAAGCTTGATCTTCCAAAAATTCGTTCTGAGCGGATGTTTTCATATTAAATTACCAGACTTATTATTTTAGCCGACTTTTGACTGTGCGTTGACAATGTGTTAGGGAAAATAATTATAAATTAAGCTATGTTTTAGTATATTAATAGATTTAACATATATAACTACCAGCATATTAAAAATGAGTAGCGTGGAAAAAAATTACTGAACAGTCAGCGTTTAATTGAATTTAATTAGATATACTATCATTATAATGATATTATAAATAATTAATTATTTATGCAAATCATAAATTTGTATTAAGTTACGCAGTATACGCAATAAATACATCTAGGGCGTTTCATATTTTCCAAGTAATCAGTCTTAGGGACGAAAATGTGTAGAGCCCCTAATAGGAAAAGTTGGGAATTGCTAAAGTTTAATGGGTTCCTTAAGTATTGTGACGGATAACAAGCAGGCTTAGCTATTTGCTGCATTGCGATTACCTACGATAACTAAATACTTAAATAATTAGACTATTTTTATTTTATTTTAATCAACTTTAGGCCAGCAAGACTGTTCACCTGATGGAAAGTGAAACCGCGTACGGCAGAAATAGGAAAGAAGATGGCACCAACATCGACGATCTCGCACGTAGTTCTGCCACCTGTCTAGCACATGTATCAAATATTTAGCTAATCGATTCCATAAATGATCTTGTAGGTTAAGTATGTTAAGTTCAAAAGGCCGATTACGATATGATACGATTTTTCTAGCATTTGACTGTCGATAGCGTTAAAACTTCCATTCAAACTTTCATCCCCTTAAGGGTTGAAGTTCAAAAATCCTTCCTTTTTTCTTGTGTACCTCTAGGCCAAAGGGTGACCTTCAAAAGTTAACTTTCTCACATTTGTAAGGCGTAGACGATGAATTTAGATAGCTTGTTTGCTTTGTACATTAAAGGTATATTTTTTCATAAATTGAGTACCTAGTTTTTTCAACAAAATTCAAATCAGGCTGAATAAACTTACAAAACCACAGACCGCGTGTTTGCCCGCCTGGGGTTCTGTTGAAAACGGAAATCCAGCAGGAAACTAGTTTGCGGGACAGGTTCCGTTATAGTGTAAAATTCTGAGTAAACTCCTCGCAGCAGCAGAAAAAAAACGTATTCTACGTCTTTTTCGTTCTAAAAATACGTTTTTGTAAATATTCAGAAATTTTCGTTTAATAAAACATCCGATAAAAATCCAGAAGTAGAAAAGGTTATTTCATTCTTGGAGAATGTTTGTATCTGTTTAAATACAAAATCAAAAAATCAAAAAGTATGCCACTGTCATGTAAATAGTATTTACCTAACACCACTTTAAAATTTCTAAAAAAAAATAGCTATAACCAGAAATACCGGAGCTTGTACCAGTACATTTCTAAAACCTTCATCAATCTTGTAGAAAGTACTATTAAAATGGTCAAGAGAAAAATTCTGAAGAAAAAGGGAAAAAAGCTAAAACACGAAACAGCACACTTAGTTGTATTCCACAGAACGTAAACTCTACAAACCAACAAACAGAATGGGAGAAAAAAGAGAGGAGAGACTTAAAATTTATATCGTCTCAGTTGCTCAATGAAAACAAGCGAAACTTCGGCAAGGTAGCGTCAGAATAAAAGTTTATTACACTATCTTGATGCGAAAACCTTCGTACTCCATTTATCTTTGTCGGGCGAACTTAGAGCAAACTTTTACAGTATTAAGCAAGGAAATTAAAGTAGAATTTGGGACTTTGTTTAATGTTGACTAGCAACTTTAAGGGGTAACGCAAACTGTGATGAGACGCATCGAACTGTGAAATGTGTTTGTGTTAATAGACACTTACATGACTCATCATGACTTGATACGAATAATGACAGTAAATTAGCATAATACATAACAAACAATATACGTTAAAGATGGATACCCATCAATCGATACATAGATATCTCTTTGCATTAAAGTTTTTTTAATAAACTAAAGATTTTAATATGTAAAAATGTGTGCATGCAGTCAAACGATTTGATAAGAAGATATTTTAAAACAAGAATTTGTTTGTTGGTCACAATTTCTTATAGAATCTGTTTTGTGTGAGTTTGCTTTAATTTTTGTAAGTTGAGAAACAGTTTCGAAATCAATTAGCCTTTATCTCAAAATAGTTAGTTGGTTGTAATTAATTAAGAGAAAGATTGTTTTCAAAGGAAAGTTGTCTGAAAATGTATGAACCTAAAACTCAGAATCGATACTCATTTAGCCCAAATTCTGGTTTATTTTACCATCTCCTTTATAGCATTAAACTGATATTTTAAACGCGTGTACTTGTAATAACAATATTAACAACAATTTCTTTATTAACAAATATATTTTAATTGAAATTAGAACGAAAAATACAAATATACCTAGTCAGGTCATAAATTCTGTCACATGTTTAATACAAAACAATTGAAACAAGTTTATTCATTATGTAACCATTTATATACCAAAATGAACTTAACAAAACATAGATTCTTATGCCACTAAAGTTAATTCAAAATTACCTCCCTGATTTTGAATACAGGCCTTTAATCTGCGCGGCCAGTCGTCTATCGCAGCACGAACGAGGTCCATGTCAATATCGGCGGCTGCCTTAATCAAGGATGTCTTGAGTGACAGCAAAGTGGGATGAGGCTTTGAGCACGCCTTTTCCTCCAAGTGTTGCCATATCTTGTAATCTAACAGATTCAAATCTGGACTGGAGGAGGGCCAGTCTTCGTGCCGGATGAAGTCGATTTCACGCGCCGCCTGCCTGGCGGCGCGTGTCTTGTGTGCTCTTCGCTCTATGAGCTGGCGCCGAATCTTGTTGGAATACCCAGTGCCTGTTATTGAACATGGTATGAGAAACAGGTTCCACAAGGTTCGTTAGGACTGTATTTTGATACACAACTGCATTCGTTTTTACATTTTCTCACAAAAATGTACCTTTGTTAAGCCCCAATAAGAAACTCCCAACCACACCATGAGCGAGGATGGAAAATGACCAAGTTGAACACGCGGAATACGGTTGCTCGCTTCTTCACTACTATGTGTGTTCTGCTTGATCCCATCTGAAGGGCCAACAGTTTCTGTTTACGTTTGGGATTTCTTTGAATTCGCGCCTTCACAGCTTTTATCACTGCTGGAGTCATAACAGACCGAGGGCGACCACTTCTTGACCTGTCATCTACACTAGAGTCTTCATTGTATCGTTTGATGGTACGATAAACGAATCTTTTGGTGATATTCAAATTTTTCAGTATGTCAAAAATTTGAATTGGCGCGTAACCGCAACGATGTAACGCAATAACTGCAACACGGTCTTCTTTAAGCGTCCGCTCCATACTTAAAAATGAGTAAAATTCTAAAAAGTATACATTTTTGTTTTCATGAACAATTCGAAAGTCGAATTCAATAAACTTTTTTGTGGCCAGCATTCTAAAAGAAAAGTTTTTACTGTGTGACAATACTTATGACCTAACTGTGTATATACATTGTGAAAGCCTATTCATGCCCATCTTAGTTGCACTTGATCAACATATATTGTATGTTTTAACCTCTGTTATTTGAAGCATAGAACTGTTCCTCGAATGTTATTTTCTAACAAGTTTTAGTTTCATCAAATAACCGAATTTACTAAAACTAAAAAACAATACCGAAATAAATAAAACAATACATTAGAAAAAGAAACTAGAAACCCTTGATTCTACAAAGCAATTTTTTCAAGCATTATTGGGTTTAAAATTGAGAGGAAGACTAGTAAAGGATTTTTCGAAATACAACCTTGAAGGGGATGAAAAGGGGGTTGAAAGTTTGCATGGAAAATTTAACGCTTAATATTATTCCAAATTTAACGCGAGCTCTGGCGCGGGAAAAAGAAGCTGATCTATCCATAATCTACTAGCGGCCCGTCCCAGCTTCGCGAGGATAGACATTTGTGGTAGTGAATATAATAATAATAATAATAAATTTCTTTATTGACATAAACATAATTAGTTTTCTATGAAACTCCAACTAGGCTAAAATGCCTGGATCTCAAGAGTCAGCGGCTTCTCTCATTTTTTGCAACAGGTACATGTAAAGAAAACTTTTTATTTACTTTGCACTGCACTTTATATGAACAATATTATAAATATAACGATAATAAATAATATATTAATGAATAGACAGATAGTTTACAAATTTATATATGCACATATACATGCACACACAACCATTTATAGGTATCATACAAATATACATAAATACGCGAACACACACATCCTAAAACTTATATAGTTATATTATATACCTAGTCTATTTTACTCACGGATAATGTAGTATTCTAATAGTGAAATAATTTTTGGAAATCGGACCAGCAGTTTTTGAATTTAGTCGTCCCAAAAATATTAATATTTCCTGTTTATTACATTAATTTTTATTTGTTTAGTGTAGTTGTTAAAAATCTATTGATTCACTGAAGCTGAGCTAGCGTTTAGATTTCATTGTTCGTCTTATTCGAGTGAGGCAAGCGCTTTCCATACGTTTCTGTGCGGTCGAGGCGGTAGAGGCGGTAGAGGTCTGAGTAACGCCTTCGTCTTGGTGTTAAATTGCTCGTCAACGTTGGAAATTACAGTAGATTGTACTGTATTGTAGTAGAATATGTTTTGATTTACGTAGAACAATGCTGTAGGTGGTCTCATTAAATGGTGTTTACTAGAATTCGGATGATCTGAATAGAACTTTGTTTTTTTTTTAAATTAATTTGCTAGAGTAAACATATCACAGAGTTTTTGTTTCAAGTGGTTTAAAATTATTGTGAAGTGACTTTATTTTTCTGTGGATTAAATATGTAAATGGCTATTAATCCTTTCTTTTAATTACCACTCTTAAAAACTTGATAACACAAAACTATATCAAAAAATCATAAAAAAAAAAAAACTATAAAAAGAGGTGTATGTACTTACATCTGTCCACTATTGGTACTAGGTTTGCTTAAGACTTCATCCGCATTGAATGCTTGTCTTCTTATTTTTAGCAAAGCGTAGAAAAGATTATACTAGAATTTAAAGGAATGTATATCAGCGGATTATGTTTGGAAAGGTATCAAATATATAAAGCATTATAGTTTCATTCAAAGTTTAACGATCTCGGTGGTAGAGTGGTGTAAACAGCTGACTGCTACGCTAGAGGTTCCGGGTTCTATTCCTGGCGGGGATTTGCAATTGTTTCGCTTTCTGGTCTTCGATTCTTATATATGTGGTACATACCATATCGTTGCTTAGCGCCTGCGATACTATTTTGTATCTCAGTGCAGGGCTGAGTCATTGTGTGTGTCGTGATTTGGTTATTATTTATTATTATGACCAAGGTGAAATTAAAACATAACTAATCCTAAGAATCAAAGAAATGAATGTATATTTGGTATTTCCCATGATATCCTTGTGAGCAACTACTGTTAAACAGTCTTGTACGTTTAAGTATGTTGTAGATCATTTAAAACGTTTCCTGTAAATAGATAAACAAGATGAACACGGCACAAAGTACTTTGTGGTCTCTGTAATGGTTTCTGCGATTTAGTATTAATGTGATGATTCCTAGTTAAGTAGGGTAAGTGATAAACACGAATAATACAACACAGACGCTTGAAGAACCTCATTAAAACGCACACATGCATCGTTTCCTTTGACACGCACATACACACCCATATATCGACAAAGACTCGAAAGAAAGAAGCACTCGAAATTATGTCAACTTTGATTTAAAAAATTGTCTGTGTGTAATTTAGAATTTGTTTTAAAATAAATATATAATGTAATGATATCAATAAAATCGATATAAATTATTGGATTATTATGTAATTGGATGTAAGCCAGTTTAATTATAAAATATTGTACTAAATTTAATTATATTTCTTGATCGCAACATTGTCCACGCATATATAATAAGTGGAAGATTTTTAATCGATTGATTTGTTTAATTAAAAAGAACCTACAACAAACAATACCTACCTAGCAATACGCTTGCGTCGGAAAACTCAAGAAATACATTTAAAATTCAAAACACCTTTCCATCTTTGGTCCTTTCTATTACTTAGTTAAAATACAGTGAGTTTCGGGTGACAATGACAAAACTTCGTCGACAGATCTCAGGTTCGATCCAAATAAACAGGAATTCGAGTCAGAAAACAAGCCGTCTCCACACTTTCATCGAACTTCGCCGAGAGTAAACACAGATGTTCGGTGTTTGCTTCGTCTGTTATTAATGTATTTTCGAATATTCATAGTATAGTGTCAACGATTTTTCAACCGTGTGTGTTTTCTTTTAATAAATAATTTGTCAGAGTTTCATTTTAGAACAGTTACAAGTAAAAATTTAAGTACGTTCAAACTGTTTTTACGGGTATGTTTTTTTTTTAACCGCTACAGTAATCTCAACAAAATGAAAATATTTCCAAAATAACAAAACTAACAAACAGCACAGGTTTATCTCCTTTCCTTCCGGAATAAAGCCGATATTTGAACAAAAAAGTTTTGCAAGAACTTTAACTGACCTAAAATTTTATAAAAAGTCCAAAACAATGATTGTTCTTGTTACGAGTGAAGGCGAATGTGTAGAGCTTCATACTCATTGTTTATGCCGTTGGCTGTACCCGTCTAGTGTCCATTCCACTGCAGATGTTTGCAGCAACACTACAAAATGAATAATTCCTGTAAAATACAAGATTATGATAATACTCCTATCTGGCCAAGTTGTTTCTATTCTGAGATTCTGATCAGAAGGCTATTCCGTAGAGTGGTCCGAGTGGTTCTTAGAATAAAGCTACGGATTACTTTGGAGCCCTTTGGTTTTTTCTTAGAATGTGATCTTTTATGTCAGAAAAAGAAGAGCAGAAGGCAGTTACCGATGCCTAATAACTTAAGCTCTTTTCTTTTTGAGTTAATCAGTGCAGTATTTTTAACTAAAATTTCAAACTAAATTATAATTTCACTAAATTTCAAATGATAATGACCAACACTCGAAGTCAGGGGAAACCAGTGCAACATTAAACTGAATTGCACAGCAGCCCAGCAAGTTTGTAGCATTGCTAGCCTGATCCGCCATTTTGAATTCAAATAGTTGTTGTTTTATCAGAATTCAGTTGTGGAACAGGATTTTGTTTGTCGTTTGTTTGAAACGTACCCACTCGTTATGTCACAAAGTTGAAGTTGTAAACTAGAGGCTATCGCTTGTGTCTGCTGGATATTATCATAACACCAAAGTGTGGTGGGCAGTTTCATGTCCAAGTGCCTTGAACAACAAGGCATGTTGAGTTTTAGTTTTATAAAAGTTATTTATATGTAGCCTAAGTTTACATTTTGTTTAGTTAAAAGTCTAGACTAGATTTAAAATAAGCACTTCCATATCGTCATTTTTAAAACTACCACCGGTTCGGAATGCTATTTCTAAGGGGAAGAATCCTTTCATTTGTTAAAGACAAAATGAAGTAATTTGTTCTATAGCTGAATTCGAAACTATATTTGACAAATTGAATAGATATTATTAATAGTAAAACTAAAATAAGACTTAAATAGGAACATTCAATTTAATTTAAAGCATTATTTGATTTTTGATATTATGAAAAACAATACACCCGTATGACCGCTGTTAAGAAATAAATTTATACAAAATCATTATTCGAAAGAATTTTATTAAAATATATTTAAATAGCCCACATTTTAATAAAGTAAATACATACGGCCTGCATAATGTTATTATTTCGACGAGTAAAACCAATATTCTCGAATAATTATTTTGATGTAAATTAAAAAGTAGTAGTTTAAAATAATTTGAAAGTACTTATTTTAAGTCCATGTTATGGACTTAAAATACTTTACTTGAAGGTTTGGAATATTTTTTTTATATTTTTATTGTAATTAATACTGTTAGTGCTGAAATTCGTAAATATTTAATTTAGTAAAAATTCTACTAATCAGTGCTACAAATGATCTCAAAGCATAATATATTAAATATATATATTTACTTAAATATTTATGCTTTGGCATCTATCTTAAATATTCAGTTTCGTAAACAAAGCCTTTATTTCAAAAAAAAATTAAAAACTTATCATGACATTTTAGAAATAATGAACAAAAGAGACAAAAAATGTTTGAAGATAATAATAATAATAACCACATCACGACGCACACATTGACTCAGCCCTGCAGTAAGTATCGTAAGAACTTGTGTCACAGGAACTAAGCAACGATTTGGTATATACTACATAGATAAGAAAAAACATCCAACACCGGTAAGTGAAACAATGCGTCTTGCGAATAACACAAAGTCCCGCCCCCGCCGGGATTCGAACCCGGAACCACTAGCGTAGCAGTCGGCTGTTTACACCACTGCGCCACCGAATTCGTCAAAGATACTTTAGATTTTAGTAATGAAACCTCTTTATCTACAATTTCTTTTTATATTGTACACGTAAGTGCAGGTTTATTTTAAATTCATCGACCGAACTGCAAAGGCGGTGTATTTTTAGAGGGAACTGTGAGGGAAGAAAAAGTAATAGGTAAGTGAGGGCACATAGCCACAATCTGTCTAGGTAAGCCTCGCATTTGATACCGGTAAGCAGCGAGGGACACAAATACATTAGAAGGACGAGAAACGTTAGTTTTACTAAGGCAAAGATTATAGAATAAACAAAAATACATTAACACAAAATGTTATTTTTGGACAAACCATCTCAGTGGATAATTTTCTTTGTCTGTTCGGAGGTTAACCTTTTTAAAAGAAGCAGCAAAAAATTGGTGAGTTTTAGAAGCAGTTATTAAAATTCTTTAAAGGACGGATTCGTAGGACACATTTCCAACGATTTTAAACTACTATGACTGCTTCATCGCTTGTGTAAATAATGGTTAATCCTAATATAGCTCAGCTATACCGAATATAATATAGCTCAGCTAATAAGGAATCGAAGAAAATAGTCGGTAATTTTTTCACCTACCAATCTTTTTTGTATCTACAACTGTAGCCTTTCTCGCTTTTTTTAGTCTATGACCAGACAACGTGCTTAATCACAAGTTCGCGACTCTTACTCCCATTTGCTGGTGCATTACTTGTTAGAATTTTCGAGCTATTTTCTCCTTTACAGCGGCTAATAACTGGGTGAAGGAAATTGTAGTACTCGTATGTATGACGTTTCATTGCAGTACAAGGGTAAAATTTTTAAATGTTTAATGGGATCTAACTGCAACTTTAATTATTTCGTTTTTATCCAGGCAATTTGAGAAGTAGCAGATAAAAACTCACGCCGTAGTCCCTCGAGAGGGGTTGGCAGAGGTGCTTGCTATACACCGCTTTTTGCATGTTTATGTTGAGTCTCAGTGTTACAGGTTGCGAATCTGTCGCCACTATCCGGTCAAATCCATTGAGAAAGATGGCAACTACAACTTACGGCAACCTGAAACTCGAACCCTCGACCTGTAGGGTCGGGTCGGTCAGTTAACCAAGGCACGTAACAAACTGAGCTACCACGTCCTCAAAAAAAAAAGTGACAAGTAGCTTTATAGGGAAAAAAAATAAAAGTTGTTGGATTATATTTTAAAATATTTCAAGTAATTTTAACTCATCATCCACCGCTACATACACTTGTTAGTTCTCCCATACTGATCGAAGACCCAGAGCAGCCCAGACTAATTCATTAGTGAAACCAGGTTTTTTCTGAAGTACGTTGCTATAGGCAGTTAAAATGCTTGGCTAGTAACAAAAAGTTAAGAATAGGATTATGTAACTCTTCAAAATTGGTGTATTTAACGTGACAAATAAATCTCTTAATATTTTGAAGTTTTTAAACTAACCCAGGGTCCATAGTATTTAAGAAAAAAAACTTTTTCTTACTTCAATTCTATCAAGTAGCAAAACCACTCGAGTGTTTTCTTCGATAAATTACAGTCAGTACAGTTCTAATTGGTGCACTGCTATTACGACTGTCCCTAGAACATATCGCACTCTATTGGGCCACGTATCGGGCCGATTGCTTCGAGGAATTATGTCCTCGGATAAAGGAAAGAAAGGCCCTTTAATTATCTCGAGCCATAAAACCAGCTTTGATTTAAAGGGATACTTTTACTAGAATAGTAACCTAAGATTGCAAGCGGTTCAGTTGTAATATTACATGAAGAAAGGAAATGTGTGTGAGCGGTAATCCCGGATATATGCAAGATAGGGACCTTCAAAAAAGGGCTTACTTCTTTTTAAAAGGTCGTGCTGCTGACATCTTTTGTCTGCAGGTGTCCATGGGAGTCGGTATCACTTACCATCAGGAGGGCCGCCTTGCCCGTTTGCCCTTTTAATTTAGAAAGTGTTACGATTATGTAAATGGTATTATTACTTCTTTATTGGATATTTAGAAAACAGTATCTACCGAAGAAATAATAATTTCGAATTATACGATACAATGACTATATTCTGAAATACTTTTAAATTTTAAGTATTTTTTTGAATTATTCAACAAAATGAACTCTGAATACGCCTTATTTACATATAAAAGCGGTTGGTTGGCAACTTGACGATTGCAATGAAGATAAACTTTTCCAACAGTCGAATAACCAGGAGCACGCCGAGTAGAATACCTGAGTTAGATTTTTTGAGGACCCCTTTTCAGGTTATGATATAAACTCCCTGAGCATAGTACTGTAAGGAGTTTGAAAGTGAGTTTAAAAGAAAGAACAAACGATAGCAACGTTGAAAAGAATCAAACAATTTAAAGTTTTTACAAGATTTAATCTGCCGCAAGATTAAACTATTCTATACTATTGGTCAATTTAATATTTTGAAAACTTAAAAAAACCTGCCAGATATTTTTTCTGAAATTGAAGGACCACATTGCTTTAAAAATAAGTTTGTATCGGTTTTCTTAGTAATGGAAAATCCGTTAAGTGACTGGCTACGAAAGGAACGTGCGGTGTACTGGCTACAAAGCGTCTGAGAAAGGGGGTAAATGGGGTACAAGAGGGGCTAAACAGGGTATGAAGGTACGAGATGGTCGTAAAACTAGGAGTTAAGCTTATGGCAAACAAAAGTGACTGCGGTGAAAATTCATAAGAATTCTTGGTGTCTTAGAAAGAATGTAAACAAAGTCAGCCATAGTAAGCCGGAAAGCGACTGTCTAGAATTCTTCTAAGCTATTCTTCAAAGCTTTGTAGTTGGAGTTCTTCCTAAAATTAAAGCTTTGTAATAGAGGTACTTTAAATTAAAAGTGTAAAAATGTAATTTCGGTAACCTTGGTCATATTTTACGCTAAACGGCGTATGCAGTGGCTAACGTTATGTACACCGGTATAGTCATAAAGTGTAGACATAAAGGTTAAATATTATTTCTTGTTTAAATTTGAATAAGTCTAATATATATTTGGTATTAAGTAAATAAAACGGAGTAAACGAATGACATATTATCTCACAAAGAAATAGTTATCCATCTTGAAGATGAATGTGAAACAAGTGTTAGTTTCATAAAAATGTAAAATGAACATAACTGTTAGGTTAGAAGGAATGCTTTGTTGAACTTGATTATATTCTGGTAAGAAGGAATTGGCATTAGCTAAAAGCAAAAAAAAAAATCCCAAAAAGGCGAATTGCTTTTACGTAATATATCAGAAGCATACGTCGGTGCCGATCAAACAATAAATGCTTTAGTGTAAACTATTAAAACGACAAATTGGCTGGGGTAAAAAACATGATGATCATTTTAGAGCTGATAGTGGACATAAATAAAATCGCATTTAATACAATAAATCAGTTATTGAATACAGACATGATGTTGAAAGTTCTTTTCCGTTATTCTTTAGAACCGTAATTGCAGTTATCAATAGACATTTTATTGTTCAAACAACTATTCTCTCTGGGAAATCAAATCCAATTTCTTAAAGCGGAAGGCTAACACCGTAAGTGGGGGCGAAAGAGAGCTCTTAAGGTACGAGGGAGATGAAATTGGAGAAACATAATCTATTTTATCGAATGGCACCCGGTCGTGTAAACAGCCATTAAGGAGATCGGTGGAACATACAAGATCGTTTCTTACAACTGCCATGGTTTCTCACTGAAAAGCTTTATAATACAGATTTTAGCCGAAATAAACTGGTTGCATGTTGCTTTTTTAGATCAATAGTTTTATCTTGGATTCAAAATAGAAAATAAAAAACATTAAATGTTTCTTTGTATGCGGTTTTAGAACAATCATATAAGAAGTAGTTACCTGAGCTTTAATTCAGTGTAAGGAAATATTATTTGTCTAATAAATCAATTATTTGTAAGTTAGCTGATAAGATTATAGAACTAAGCTGTGAATTATGATAAATCTTTTACCTCTCCCAAGACAATGCATTTGCGTTCAAATACATCAAAGTCATTGCAAACTATCATCCGTTAGTTGAAATATCTTCTTGTTTGCTCTTGATTAATTTTTTTACTAAACAGAGTGTATAATCAAACTTGAATACATGAAATAAACGGCATTCAAATCAGTTGGTGCATCTGGAAGCCCCCAATTTTGAAAAGTATGGAAAAAGCTGTTTGATGATGTGTGTTTAGATTTACAATAACTTACCCGAGGATTTGAAATTGCTTGGTAAGGATTTATTTATTAAGAAATTGATTAAATGGTCGGTTGAAAATATTTATTATGATCTTAAATTATTTTTTTTGTAGAAAATATTATTGAGAAAGTTAGTATCGGAAGCACCGGCGCTATCGCGGATGGTGTGATACAACCTTTAGTAGTGGCATTATAATAGTAATGTTTTTATTTTTTTATTTATTATTGATATTTGACCAATTTTATAATAAAAATTTGCATGTCTAATAAGAAAGGCAAAACATAATGTATTTATACTTGTAAAGAACTGTACCATATTTTTGAGCAAATAAGTGATTGATTGACTGATTAATTAATAAATTAACTTTAATTCGTCTTAATTCTTGAAGCTACGCGTGAAATTTAATAACAGTCAGGTTCGGAGCAAACATAAGATTTATTCCATTCTAGTACCAAAATCTAATACTACTTGGTATTCGTTTGTAGATCAACCTAGTGGTAAAATTATAGTATAAAAACAAATACCAGAGAAAGTTGTAAAGCAAATTGATGAGCTTTCTAGGTTATTCCATGGGGGACTATTTAAACAAGGAATGGAATATAAAAGCAATAATATGCAGATCGTAGGTCTCGGTCCTGACAACCACGTTTTCTTTTATAAGAAAGATAGAGACATCGCTATGTGAAATATTGTTTCCATCCCTTTTTATCAGTAGCGAGGAACATTTTTATCTTTATCTGTAGGACAGAATTTAAATAGAGAAGTAAGTATGTTCTATCTCTATTCGGTTTTGGAAACGCAAACAAATTCTGTATGCATTTATTCGGAACTCTCAGGTTTGGTTTATTTGAATAAGTATTTCGAATGGCCTTACTGCATAACTTAGACTGCGTGTACAAATGTAGGTTCATTCGAGGATTTGCAAATGAACTATAACCATATTAATGGCTAATATACAGTAATAGAGAGATGAAACGTATTTTTCTATTTTATTTCTCTTATATTTTACATTTAACATCTTTATTTATTCCGAGGATGATGTGGTTATTATTATTATTTTAGCTGGTTTCTCTAACTTTCCCAACAGTTGGGTAGTACAACTTTCGAAAACAACCCTCTCTTGCAACCATTACTGGTGCAATATGTAGGCTAGCATTTAATATATACCTCTATTACCTCTGTAAGTAGCATAATGTGGTGCTTTGACAATCAGGCGTATCCTGCGTTGCTGTATCCGGTGTCTGGCTGTAGTCCCACTTAGTTTTTTTCCTCTAGGCCGTTTCAGTTCCTGTCTTTGCATCTACTGGGAGGGAAGTCTCAAATCGGTTTCTTACTTTTCCTTTTTTCTTACTAAGTTCGTTATAGGCCTCAAGACAGACGGTGGAGTGTCCGAGCACAGTCTGTGCTTTATTGCACAGCTGCATTATTTGTTGATTCTTGGATGAAAGGACGCCACTGTTGATACCTTATTCTTTAACCCGTTGGTCAGGACAACAAGAATAAAGATATTGATGTGTTTAATGCCAGAACATAGTTTTTTAATAAATGCTTGCTTAGAATAAATTGTAAATCTAAAATGGATCAAATGAGTTCAGTTCGATATGTTGTATTGATTTTGTTATTGTTATGACCTTTTGATTATTATGCTGTTGACACCATGTTGGGTCGCAGTCCAGATTCTAATTATAACTCTAATTTTTTTGTGACCTTTTGTATTTTATAAATAAATAAAATAAAATCCTGGTGGACAGTAGTTCAAGTCTGAAACCGCTTTCTTACTACCTCCTATTTCTTCTGATTAAGTTCGTTGCGGGTCCCAAGACAGCCGGTAGGGTGTCCGGGCACAGCCTGTGCATCACTGCACAGCTGCATTATTCGTTGATTATTCGATCAAAGGACGCCACTGTTGATCCTGATAAACAGGAGTTGCAGTGGTGGGACAGAGTGGCGGGTGTGCCCCGAAAAGTAGTTCCAGTTGCGGGACAGGCAGTGACTGGCGTGCTCCGAAAATAAATCTTTTTTCTCCGTATTCATTCTTTCTACTTTTTCTAAATTCATTAATGAACGTTTACATTATGAGCAGAATCTAAATAAATCAGATGACCTTTTTTAAGTAATCGGGCTACAATATGATTCTTTCAGTTACACAATGGAGATACAGAAAAGAATAACTAGGATACAAGATAAATATTTTCCCTCTATGTTTATCTTACATCTGATGCCTTACAAAACCTTAGTTTTTATGTACTTACTCCCTAAGGAATACTTGGGCCTTATGAAATAACAATAAAATGTATTTTTCTTATAATACCGGGTGAAAGATTGTTTGTAGAATAGAAATAATAATGTAATGAAATACAGAATTAAGTTAATATCCCAAAAATGTCACTTATAATATGAGCGATAGTTTAACTAACTTAATTGTTCAAAATTCTTTTGGACCCATAATGGATTTACAGTTAACAGGTCATTGTTCATAAAAAAAAACTTGACTAGCTTTTCCCCACAAATTCTTCTGCGTAGAATACAAAACG
Source organism: Choreutis nemorana (assembly GCA_949316135.1). NCBI lineage: Eukaryota > Metazoa > Arthropoda > Insecta > Lepidoptera > Choreutidae > Choreutis > Choreutis nemorana. Next base: position 2,373,481 of record OX438609.1, read on the forward strand.
TAGCCTAAACTTCCATTTTAAATTATTTAATACATAGGCAGGCATAGCAGCAATACTCATTATTAAAAATGTTTGCAGTTAAGGCTATTTTTTTTTTTTCTACTACTATTTTATTTTAAAACGCAGTACAAAAAAATAATGACGCCGCGATTCATGCTTTTAGCACACCTCCAAAAAAAATCTATAACGTCTAAATCATAAAATAAAATATTTCAGATAGAAATCCAGAAATGCATACGTTCAATGTACGTTTGATTGGCGGAACCGATATCGATTAAACAAACCTAAAAACACGCTCGTATATGTCACCTTTCAAACAAAAAAAAAACTACACCAAAATCGCTTCATTAGATCGAAAATTATGATGCCAAGGGCAGACACACATACAAACAAATAGACAAACACGTCAAACTTACAACACCCCACTTTTGGCGTCGGAGTTATCAAATACGTTTACTACTAAAAACTAGCGAAAATTTCTAGAAGTTAAACAACACCGAAAACTCTCAATGGAACTATTGACATCAGTAAAGATCACACACACACACTCGATCGAGTAGCAAACTCGATGTGTGTGTGAGTTTGGTCTCAGTTTGTAGGGTCGACCAGCACATAATGTTGAACTGCTTTCTTTGAGTTTAAAAGACGATCTTGTAAGATCTGCAGGGAGCTACTAGATGCAAGCATTTCTGGATTTTACTGTCAAAACTATTTAAGGTTATTTTGATTCACTTGTGTATGTTTGTTTATGTAATGTATTATGCATGTGTACTTGTATATGAAAGTATTTATCACTTCTTCTTTCTACACTTCCATTTTTCTTATATTCAATATTTAAGTACCTTCATCTCTCTAACTTCTAGTCTCAGCTGTATAAGATTCTTGACGTGATATCCTGTTATTGGTTTGGTTTTTATTAATTCTTTAAAATAATTAAAAAATATATCTGATTTTGGATGTCCATAAAAAAGAGACGTTTTTGTTTTGATGTTAATGACAATGACAGTTCCAAAGTCGTACAGCATAGTTAATAAACTCTTGCAATATATACTTCGATGTGTGGTCGTGTACGCTTCATGTAGACGTTATAAACGATCTTGTTTTTTAATTTTCCCATTGATATAACCGGAATTAAAACCGACAATGGCCATTAAACATAAGAACGTTTCAATTGTCAAACATTTCTTATGACTAAGTCCAAAGCAAAAGTTTATGGGGCCATAAAGCCTTGAGTGTTCGTTTTATGATAAAATCTCATCATCCCCGTTCATATCACAAGTAATCTTTACACTTAAGACGTAAGGTCTAAATTGGTTTGATTCGATCAATTTACGTCGAAGGCTGTACTGGTTAATCCCCGTCAGTTATCTTTATTTTGGTTTTTAGGACCTGCGCAGATGAAATATTACAATAATTTATTTAATCATGTTACCCTTATTAAGTTACATCCTTGGCTTTTATTTGAGGCTCAATTATGAAAAGATCTACATAGATCCGGTGCTTGTTAATTTGCCACAATGTTTCAATAAAACCTCAGCCTATTGTGTTTAGCTTCAGAGTTCTTAACCAAATAATAATTAATTGACTCAGCCTTACAGTAAAATTAAAGAATCTTGTGTCCCAGATGCTAAGCAACGATATCATATAAACTAAATAGATAAGAATATAACATCCAAGACAGGTATGCGAAACAATGCGTTTTGCAAATAACACAAAGTTCTGCCCCACCGCGATTCGAACCCGGAACCTCTAACCTCAGTCGGCTGTTCAGTCACTGCGCTACAGAGGCCGTAGGATGTTATTTAGAACTTTCTTGAACTATATACCGTAGAACGTCGGCGGAGTGGGTGGAGACCTTCAAAATTTAATACAGAAACATTGGTGAATAAGGAAACATACTTCCTGACAACACTAACAAGCCCGTGACAGAGTTTGCAGAAACTTTTAATGAAGAACCTGTAGTTACATAAGATTAATAAGGGAAAGTCGAAACTGCGACATTGAAATTGTGGGAAACTTTCCTCTAACTTATTGTTCTGCTTTTAAACTCTATAGCGTTGCTCGTTTACGCATCTATCGTTCGCTTTTAAAGGCCGACGTGAATTTGTGTTTCATTCGAACCGGCAATGTAATGCTGACACAAATTAAGTCCTTTTTTGAAGCTTTAGCTCTTAGTAAAATAACTGTTATCTTAGCCTCGTGTCCTTTTCAATAATTTGGTATTCTACTGTTCAATAGCATTTCTTATTGTGACTTTTGTTTTAATTAAAGATTTTGTCCCAATTTAGCTTGAAATATCAGTGCGTTAGTTTTACAATAACTGCTTTTTAAATTCAATATGTGCTGTTAGTAACTAGTTTAATAATTGTCTTTACCATACTTTTTTCTATTCGTTTTTAATTTGCCACTGTTTGTTTTTCACAATAAAAATGAACGCTAACTGTTTAGTTTAATACTTCAGGAAAAAAAACAACTGTTTTAAAATTTGAAGAAATTTCAATTAAATTTTTTTAGAAAGAAAACTGTATCTGTAAAAACACCAACAATTCAGACTGTTGCTTAATTAATTTAAACGCAAAAAAGCAACCCTAAACAGTGATGAAAACATTTTAATTAAAATATAACATCACTAAGTCACCTTCTCCTTATATTTTGATAGCTTTTGAAAAGTAATCGAAATCAAATAGCTCGATGTCTACTGTGAAAAATGGTAATGTCTACTATAAATTTAAATGAAGGAATTTATACGTTCACTTCGATATTGGAGTCCGTTATTGAAGTGGGAACCAAGTCGCGATTGTGAATAGGAACAGTTTGAAATTGCAAAACTGCAGCTCATTTCCAATGGTTAGGAATCATTAAAAATAAAATATTACCTTCCATTTACTATCTGACTCCCGTGCCAGAGAAGCTGCATTATTAGTTGATTATTCGATCAAAGGCCGCTACTGTTGATGCTGGTGAACAGGAATTGTAGTGATGGGACAGAGTGCTGTGCAAGAGAAGGGAGTGATAAATTATTTTCATTTGTCTTTCAGTTTATTCTACAACTTTTAACGAATAATCCGGGTGAACCTATTTTTACACGGGGATATTATCTTGATTGGGGAAACTTAAATACAAAAGAAAAAACGCATAAAGGCTTATGCTGATTCATGCTATGAGTATATTGTCGTTTTATGCATCTATTTTAACAAAAATGATGCCAATGTTAGGTCAATTAATTATATTAATAATAACCACTTCACGAAACACACATTGAGTCAGCCTTGCACTTAGAAATAATGTTGTATCGCAGCCACTCTGCAACGATATGGTACAAACTACAAAGATAAGAATACTACATCCATGACCGGTAAACGAAACAATGCATCTTACAAAACACAAAGTTCCACCTCCGCTAGGATTCGAACTCAAAACCTCGAGCTTAGCAGTCGGCTGTTTACAACAATGCGCCACCGAGGTTGTCAAAGATTCTTAAAATCATTGTAGCAAAAGCAATGTATGTTTTCTTTTATTTTTTACTCTGCGTGTAGGATTTACTAAATAATAAAAAGTTCTTTGATAAATTTACCCCTGCAATGGCCGAAAATGCCATAAAAATGATTCACACAAATTCCTTCTTAACAAAAGCTATTGTTAATTCAAGTCAGAGGAACGCGAGTGCTTTGGCAAAAAATACAAGCATTAATTCAACATACGCCTCTTATTCTACATCTGCTTTGTGTACAGTGTGTGTCAGTCTGTAGAGTCACTTAGCTAAATTACACAAGTTCATTCATTTGGTTAAAAATGAGCAACATTTTGCAAAAGTCACATGTTTCATTAAGCAAAGTATCTACAAAGCCTGCCATCACATATTTTTTCAGGATTAAAGACTGTTTTACTAAAGATAGTTGAATAGAAATATTATGTTTTATAAAGTGAGTTGATCCGGAGTTTTGTCTGTATGTACATGTGTTAAATTAAAACTTCAAAATTCATAAAAAATTATTTGAATTTATTTTTAAAAACTTATTACGATATCAAAATTAAAATCAAAATGTTCTTATTAGATTTAAAATAAGCACTTAATAATCGTATTTTTTACTAGCACCGGTTCGGAATGCTATTTCTACGGTGAAGAATTCGGAAAGAAACCTCCGTAGTTGCTTTTTTCAATATTCAAATACAATTTTTTCTACTAAGGCTTACAAATTGTAAAACATAATAATTCTAGCTTCACTCCCAACTGTCAATAAGATAAATTTCACTTTTAGAACGTGTTTCAAAAATTATATCCAAAGATTAAAAAAACCTTTCATAAATGTAAGCTTTTCTTTTACACATTCCCAGAAAACCTTAAAACTAGATTATTATATTCGCTAAAAAATAAATAAAAATTAAAGTAAAATAATCAATTTGTGTTCTTTTTTTGCATTTTGAAATGTTATGTACATATTTTTCAGCTGTTTTAATATTTTTTGTATGTATTTGTAATGCACTGTAATATCGGTCCCTGACTGTAATAGCAGTGCAGCTGAAGTTGAAATAAAATAAAAATTATGTTATGAGGCATACTCCATGTACTTCTTACATGTTACGGAAGCTGAGAATTGGAATTGGGATACAAATGTTTTTCGAAAACAAACTTCAAAGAGAAACTGATAAAGAACCGAGTCATCACAGAACTACAAAAGGAAAAGATGAGAATTGTCATAAAGAACCATGTGCTTGGATGCTCGAGTATACGAGGGAGGTGCCACAGACGCCTCTTTTGCTGTAAATATTACTTGCATGGCTGTAACATAGAGTTTTACAGCTTTCAAAGGACTAGAAAAGGTGTGATATAGAACATTTTACTTTTCTGTAACTACATTCTGAATTGTTTACATTTAGTAATCAGTAATAGATGTCTAAATATAAATAACTCAGTATGTCAAATAAGTTAATTAAATTTTATAATTTTCATAATATAATTTAGGAAATGGTATTAATAAAACTTTATTATTACAATGATAAAATTTAACAAGCGTATGTATGGTTGAATTGACAAATAAAAGTTATTTCGGTAAAAAATCTCCAGTATAGCTTTTTCTGCTACAAGAAAAGTTTCATGTAACAAGTAATTGAATAGACAAAATAACCAGACCGTCAAGCAAGCTGAATCTAAAAATGTACACAATGCATTTTCATATTCACTTTGTCAGTCTAAAGTTGGCATGAAGGACAGAGCGGATGTAGCGGGTTTGATTCCCGTGCCAGAACTCTTGTTCCGTTAAAGCGTATAGAATACAATTTTTCTTGGCATATCGACACGACATGCCAATGTATTCTGCTTTTTAGGGTTCAGTACCAAAAAGGTGAAAAACTGAACATTCCGCCTGTTTGTTTGTCAGTCTATCAGCGGGTTTTTTCTCAAAAAACTCTACAAATTTTCAGAGAATGTTTAAGTCTGTTGCCGCTATGACAACCAATACTATTAAAATGAAAGGGGCTCCCATACAAAAAACCTGATTTTATAAACATTTTTTGCTTTGTACCTGATACAAAATTATCTAAAACGTAGATAATATTTAATTTTATAAAATGGTACGGAACCCATTATGTGTGAGTACGACTCACACTTGACCGCTTTTTTACTTACATGTTACTTTTACCCGACTGTACAAAAACTTTATTTATAGCGGCTTTACAAGGTTGGGTATACCTATTCGGAGATGGTCATGCATGGCCATAAGCCATCCGTGTCTACTACCTCTTCCACAGGATTGGCTATTAGGAATCGTATAGTAAGGTAGTTAAGTTTGCGGGTCGTCAGGAGGGTTTAAAAAATAAATGACATTATTATAAGAAGAGTTTTCATTTAATTCAATACTTGTAAGTGTAAGTCAAGGTTTGTATACTCGGTTAATACATCAGAATGTCTCTTAGAATTAAATTCGATACAAGCGATTAAAATTACTATGTTTTCATTAGACACTTTTATTGCATTATGCATACTCAGGAGCCAATATGGTTTCAGTGTGTGGTCTCCAGATAATTCTAGGAATACATACATAATTAGGTTGTATCATCGGATAGGTTCGCATGGCCATTTCCGAATAACGAAGGTAGGGCGGTTTTTGTACAGTTCAGCGAATCAATAATTAATTATTCCTATCCAGTTATACCTATGTGACAAGTCAGATAGTCAACCGCCATTTGCATTCTTAATTTCTGATTACATGAAGTTCCGTTGCATACATTAGACGATATACGTTTGTAAAAACATATTATATGTTCCTATGTATCGTTTATGTTGTGTTTTAAGTTTGAGTAAGTTGAACTAATTTGTTATAAAAATAATTAAAACTTTACGATGCAGAATAGAAGTGAATTTAAATTCATAAAATGAAAATACCTTTCCGGCATTCATAAAGAAACAGATAGAATCTATTTAAAATGTGTTTTGGGAAGAATATAAGGCGCTCCAGCGGCTATATGTCACAACTCACGTTGACAGTACAATGCATAGAAAACAGGGGAACAGCCCATTCTATGTAGTTTGTTATACTTTTGACGTTATTACTAAATTAACAACCTAGTATTTTGCTGCAAGCCAAATCGAAGCATCGAATTTTAACAAAACTTTATTCACTACCAATTTGATTTCTTGAAACAAAATGACTTTAAAATAACAACCCACGGTCTTTGGGTTGTTATTTGTAAAGTAATTAAATATATCAACATAAAACATAAACTCACGCCTTAATCAACCCCTCGAAAAGGGTTGGAAGTGTTGGAAACCGTATTTCGCATGTTGATGTTGAGTTCCAGTGCGACAGGTTGTGAATCTGTCGCCGCTACACGGCCACAATGTGGAACAACCCTCGACCTGTCAGGTCGGGTCGGTCGGTTAACCAAGGTACGTAACAAACTAGGCTACCATGTCTTTTAGTAAGTTTGGTATCTTTTTTAACTGACTTTGAAAGAGGAGGTTTTCAATTTGCTTTTTAAAGCACTTGACTTGGTGACTGGTTTGTTCGTGATTAAAAGACGTAGAAAATACCATTTTCAAATAACGTCATCTTTTTTCCTGTAACTTGACAAGGTGTAATACTCGTTAAGGTAAAATCAGAAAATTGTCTTTGTCAATATTTATTATTTTAATTATCCGAAAACTGACCGTGTAAAACATCTCTTGAATAACCCAGCTTTCATCTTGTTTCATCTAATAAATAAGAAATGATTCCACTTATGTATTGCTAAACCTAACTTCAGATTTCAATAAACATTTTGAAATGCAGACTTATTTTTATCGTTCTTAAATTGGCCTTTATTAATAATGGATTTGAGACAAGTACATATCTTCTGCTATACCGATTCTCGACCAAATTAGAATTTCGAACGTTTATTTTCATGAATTCGAATGTTAAAATTCCTCGTTCTAGAACAGCACCGTATTTTCCCGAGATTGTTTCCAGTGTATCAAGCCTAGCACACTGTTATACGCCGTGACTTATAAGGGTTAGTTTAATTATCATAGTCATTTATCTGCAGTATACGAGATCGCCTAATGGACAAGGACCTTAATAATTTCGGCTAGGATTACAATCTGTTAATTATTTACCTTGACTTAGATAAAAGTGATGGGAAAGGAAATTTACTTTAAGCTTAATTACCTACGGCTGTTAAAGGCAAGTAACCCTTGTAGTTAAGGTTCAGAATCTGTTAGAATGCTTTGAATGGAGACTATGATAATTATACGGTGGTTGCCAAAATTGTGTGAAAATGCAAGGAAAAGTGTTCACAATTCCGTTGCCAGTTCTACAAGGAGTTTGCATATTTCATACAAAATTATGAATAAAACTTTATATTAAGACTGAAGGTTTTGTAATGCAAAAAAAGGTCAGAAATGTGTTCTTTAAAAGTTCAACATTTAATTTTAAGCAATTAGTTCTTTATTTCAGTTAGAATTAATTATGTGATAATGTCATAAGAACCATGCTAAGTATTTTTTTTTGTGGTCTAAAAATATTAAATTTTAAAATTTCAGAGTAGGCAAAAGTAAAAGTTACAACTGATTGGTGTTTTTATTTATATCTGATACGAGAAATTCGTTCATCCGTACATCCATGAATTGTGTTTTCCTTGAAAATATTAAACAAACTCAATTCAAACTTTTATGACGTAAATAATATACGAGGTATATATATATAATGTATACAATATAATAATATACGAGCTATCACTTCTATATTAAAAAAAAAAAAAAAAACACATCTGAAGTTAGACGTTGAAGATTACTATTGAAGGAGAAAATATCCCAGAGGTAAAGACATTCCATCTCAGTACGCCGGTTTGTCTAAGGTTGTTATGATTTTGTCAGGTGTGTACGTACATATTGTTTAAGTGTGGATAACCACGATATCGCTCAGTAAAGAGATTACGCACACTAGAGCACTGTGTATATACAGATGTAATTACAACTGTAACCGAACAGCCTTCGTGTGATGGGATTGGTATACATATTCGCAATAAGCGTTGTGTTCGCCATACAACTTTCATTCAACTTTCCGTTTTGTTTATAGCAAGGTTTATTAGCACTCAATAAATTTTGTTTGAACCGTCGGCTTTATGTTTGATACTAAAATAGAGAAAAGTTTATAGCGATTTGATTTGTAATTTTTATAAAATTTTATACGGAAAATATTGATATTTGTATGCAATAAACATAATATTGTTTCTTTAAGATTTTTATTCCAAATGCAATGTTTGAAAATTGAGTTATTATATTTTAATTTCTTAATTTTGTCTGTATTTCGGTTTGGCTTTAAAATTTAAAAACTAATTTATTCATTTTAGATAGATTAAAATTACTTAGACTTATAAAATCGTAATTTCAATAACTTGATAAGATGTATTCAATATCAAATTTGTTGTGCGCTCTAATAAACCGTGAGTCATATTCAATTACTGGAAATCAAATAATAAACTAAAAAATAATACTTCAAACCCTATAAAACCCAAGTCCTTTTTTATTTTTATTTTATTTGAAAAAAAAAACCTAAATCCCGCCAGAGCTTGGGCATTAAAATATTAAGCCGAGAAAAAAAGATAGCAAAGACTCCACATAAGAATACTTGTTAAGTACGATCCGAAAAGATATTAAATTTTCTTTTTTGTTTTCATCTAAATGAGTTTTTTTCATTCTTTTATTAATATTGAACTTCTGAGGTTTCGCTTCGATGAAAGGTCATTACGACTTTACGAAGATTTTAAAAGTTTTTGATGTAGATGTTATTTGAGATATTGGTTAAAATAAGATATTTGTTACAATCGTAAATTTAACTGTCTCAAGTACATATATGTATCCGAATAACGAATTCAATTAATAACTTGATTTTATTAAGCCTTTTTACAAATTACAACCCTCAGCTTCGCTCATATGTTTTAAGCTCGAAACACACCTTTATGTCGTGGCATGTTAGAGCCAAATTGGTATCAAAACATACATACATAATATAAACTCACGCCGTAGTCCCTCGAGAGGGGATGGCAGACGTACGTGCTTTTCGCATGTTTATGTTGAGGCCCAGTGTGACTGGTTGCGAATCCGTCGCCACTATCCGGGCACATTGAGAAACATGGCAGCTACAACTTACGTCAACCCGAGACTCGAACCCTCGACCTGTCGGGTCGACAGGTTATCCAAAGCACGTAACAGACTGAGCTACCACGTCCTCCACGTCACGTCAGGTCACGTGAAATTTTTATCATCTGTAATGGTGAGACGCTCTTGAACTCAACATTATAATAATGTATGTCTAGCCATAATAAATGTCTGAAACTGACAAGCTTATGATGGGACACAAGACAACAGTGTCTTTTAGTCTTAAACGTTTCCACGACTGCACCACCTATCGGGTCTCACACTATATCTTTCAAAGTATTGACAAAATTTAATTTAAAATCATTAGTTTATTTTCAGAGATTCGCTTACTATTTATTTGTCTATTATCGATAATTATTACCAAATATTAATCTCAGTATTTAAAATGACAAATATTTTAAAAGATAACTTCAGCAACAGTCGACATAAACATACGTGTATTTATATAAATTAATCAATTTCCTACAGTAACAACCTTACAAGAAGTTACTCATAATTCAATTGAATGTTCTAGAAGTGTTTACTCACTCCGTTCTATGTATACAAGATTGGTTTCAGATGTCAAGTCAAATGTCAACACTTCTAGCAAACCATTGTACGCTTAAGTAATCATTTTATGTTTGAACTTGTGCGTGTGTATAGCAATTTAAAATAAGAAACCGTTTCTTTTTTTGATTTCTAGAGTATTCCTTAAAAGCAAAGTAAGTGACGTACAGAAATAACAAAAAACTAGCCAAGTGCGAGTCACACCATCGTTTAAGATTAAACAATATCAATTTTTTTTATAATTTCGAAAAACATGTACAAGCAAAAAGCTTCGAAAAAAATCATGATTCACGATGTATGGGAGCACAATTTACTTTTAAATTTCATCATGTACTTAGTATTTGTTGTTATAACGGTGAAAGAAATGGATATCCTGTGAAAATTTACAGAATCTAGCTTTTATGGTTCATGAGTTACAGCCCGCTGACAGGCAGACGGACAGCTGAGGCTTGGTCCCCGGTTACGCTTTGGGTAGGAAACTCTAAAAGGTTTCAATGAGTTGTTTTCCTCAGAACAAAGCCAAGTGAAGAGCTACCCTGAATGGTACTGTATTGTAACATCTATTTATTAGAAAGCTTAATAATACTCAAGTACGTACAAACTATACGTATCATAGCCGTTTATTTCTTACAGTTACATTTTAAGTAGTTATATATTATTGTAGTTTTGTTAGTTAATATTGTTTTTATTTTTATTTAGTAATTAATATTTGTTATAATTTTTTTTTCTTCATTTATTCTATAATTGTTGCGTAGTGCAAGAACACCTTTCTTAGGTAAAGGCCTCCTCCATAGAATTTCATGCGTCTTTATCTACTTTCGAGATTAATACACATACATGATATCTCTATAACTATAATACTATTACAGATTAACGAGAAGCGGTCAAAGAGCCAGATAAGTCAAAAGCCTTTAACATGTTTATCTGATATCGTATACATTATCACAGCATCTCCATCATTTCAAACAGTATTCACTTCGTCAAGTTTATAATCTTTCATCTCAGTTCAGTTAGTTGATATAAATCTGACTCGGGTTGACAACTTTGGCGTTTTACTTGTCACAAAGTCTGTCGGTATTTTGACATTGAATTCATGAAGATAATTTTGAAATAACAAAACAATTTGAACTGATAAAATTTGAATGACTAAAATAAGATGCTTGCGAAAAGTAAGTACTAATTTTGTAAAAACAAAACCTAGGTTTATTCGTCATAAAAGATCAGTTATTTTTTGAATTTTTGAATACATTTTTTTCAATAGAACTTGACAGTCCAAGCCAACTACCATTTTTGTAAAAGCCAGGTCAGGGAATAAATAGCCCTAACTGAAAGAGAAATTCCTGAAAAAGGGGGACATGGACACTGTGAGGAAAAATAGATTTGGATTTACGTGAAAACGCATTCTGGGTTATACTTGTTGTGAATCCAGTTATATTGTTTATTTATACCGTTTTTAACATGAAAATTTATATTGCACCGTACTGGGCACAAAAATTAACACAAGTAAAAGTAAGACTACAATGGGTAGCTTGACGTATGGCCGCGTTAAAGTTCAATTAATAAATTATACATGTATTATAAAAATATTGGGCCTTTAAAAAAAATCATATATTATCGAATAATTTTATATAAATCATTTAAGGTTTTGACGCGTTGAAATGCCTTCGCTTAGTTTTCTTTCTCTAGCGATTATTTAAATCTTTAGTTGTATTTTAGTAGCCAATGCTCTGACAATCGTAGCAGTACTACTAGACTACCGTAGCGAGCTTCACCGTAGTCCCCGTAGTGCCGTAGTCCCTTCGAATGCGCTAGTCTTGCCCAAGCTTCCGAGCAGAACGCACGTCTCTTTGAACGAAATCCCTCACAACCCGTTACATACAAAAGTTGTGCCGCAACGTTTGGCCGTGGATTGATAGATAAATCAGTGTCTATACTTTTTGTGAAACTTTTTGTGTCTGCCGTTTAGAACCAGGATAGTTTTTTATTAGATTTCGGTGAGTATTAGGGTGTATTTTATTTGATTTGGTATTCTCGTGTTAGTAAGAATGATGTAAGGGTTTTTATGTACTCCTTTTCCACATGAATACTGTATTTTTTATTGTTTATTCAGAAAACTTTTTTTATGTTTTGAGTAATTTTCTAACATGTGAGATACTAATTTTATTTATAGTTTTGCAAAAATAAAATATTTATTTATTGTATTCGTTATATTATGATGAATTATCTGGCACTACATTTAATTAATTTCAGGTGTAACAAAACAGTACCATTCTACTAAAGTTATAGTTCTTTTAGTGGTTTTATTGATTTTAGTACAAATCACGCGAGCTCTAATACTTCTGAAGGCAAGGCTAAAGTTGTTAATTAAAGTTTTCTTTAATTCAATCAAAAGCAATTGATTGCGTGTTACTTTGGCTTTGTAAGTTTTAGATCGATTGTTTTAGTTTTCACTTTAACGTGTACAAAGTTATTCATCTAGCTAAGACTTTAAAACAAAGCGGAAGTCCAAAGTTTTATTAAATAAGTCTCATTAAAAGCTTTCCTTGGCACGCCATTTAAAACCCCGCCATTATTAGGTGTGATTCTAAATAAAACTTCGACAGTATCGAAAGCTAAGATTTGTTAAACGAACAGATTTTAATAATATTCATCTAAAATAATAATAAACAAGAATCCAAAAATGTCTTTCTTGTACATGATTAAATAGCGTTATGTTAACGAATTTGATATTTTCCCGAGCATTCGCTCCGCTTATTCCTAATTTAATTTACGGAACAACAAGGTAAAATTATTACAATAATTATGCGCTGTCATGAAGTAAAATACTATTAATAAAGATATGAACATCATCACCATTGATGATATGCCAGCCTCCGTTGCACATTGGCTGCGATGTGTGATTCTGCATTCAAATACCTAGTCCCGCAGGTATTTGTGTGATGACCATTTTGTTTGTTATTCACGTTTATTCTTGAAAAATCGTGCAAAATCTGCCCCATTCAAGTAATCATGAGAGGAATTCTCTCTCTCTCTTGGATTTTTCAATAGCTTAAGTATGGATTTATCTATATTTGTATGTTCAACGCTTCATACCCAGAAAGCAAGCTTTTTTTTGGCTTAAGTTACGTCCAAAATGGTCTCACATACAGGTTATTGTTTTTATTAAAATAACTATTGAGAATAATCATGGAAGAAATTGCAGTAACGATGAGTGCTAATAAAGCGCAAACATCTTTATGATGATTACGCATGAGTTATACTTAACCCATACGAATATAATAAAGAGAAACCTTTGTGTTTGTAACGAATAAACTTAAAAAGTACTGGATCGTTTTCAAAAATTCTTTCACGATTAGAATGCTACATTATCCGCAAAATACAGAAGCTACTTATGCATTAATGGAACCGTTAAATTCCACCCGTTTAATGTCGAGGCGGGCTTCTAGTGAAGAATAAAGATCAATCAATAAAAAGATTTGAGCTACATTGATTAATTAACTTTTTCAAGTAGCAAATAAACTAAGTTACAGGTAAACAAATGGACAGTAAAGTTAGGACTCTGTTTTCATTTATACGTACGAAACTTACAAAAACATAGTAAAATTTTAGATATAGTAACTATCAGTTAACTATATCGCAAAGAACACGCGAAATGAGGTCACAGCAAAATAAAGTAGCACAAAAATTAAAAACATAATATATAACAAAGAAAGTGTTCTTTTAAGTCATATGAGGTCACAGCGTGCCTTTTCTAATACCTAGTACAGGCCAGTTAAAAGGGGCACTCTACACAATAGAGGGTAGGTAACACTTTTAGGGGTAATAAATTAAAGTGTTGAATTGTTAAGGATAATTGCTTTAATTTTAGTTGTTGAACGTGCCGCCCCCTGTTGTCGAAGCAATTAATTTAGTTTTCGCCGAATGATATTTCAGCTGTATTTCGAGTATTGTTCGAAAGGTGGTTAGTTGTCAAATTATTAATTAATCATTAGTTAGAATCATACTTTATCAATGTTTAGTTATATTCGATTGTCCTTTGATTTACTTGGTACCTCATTTTTTTAAGTATTAATTCAAAATGTGTTTTATTTGAATATACTTAAAATAAGTGAAATCAATTCATTTTTTATCTACCACAGGTTCGAATTGCTATCTACGGGGAAGAAGTCGGGAAGAAACCTCCGTAGTTGCTTTTTTCAAAAATATACAACAGTTTTTCATAACATGTTGGAAATTTTAAGTTTTCTTATTATTTTATACAATTTAAAGCTTTTTATTATAAACATGATTATAGCAAAGACGGGGGAGATTATATTTACTATATTTTGGAAATACATATACATAAGCAATAACCAATTCTCACTTGGCAAAGGTATAAAATAAACAAAGTAAAAACAACAATTTAAACCACCATATGCCTGCAATTTTCTACACCGACTACATTTTGATTAGTTCCTTCCATTATAATGCAATACAATATACTTAGAAATATTACATTAAAACTATATTAATTTATAATATAACATTGTTCCACGAACTTTCATCAAACCCGTAGTATACCCGTAGCAATTATTTCGTAGTTGCCTGCTACGAAAGTTACATTTCGTAGCATGATACTTATATAGCTAACTCATAGTTCAATTCATACCTCAAATCATTCATATTTAGTTCGTTTAAAATAACATCACTTTTATCATTGAATAATAATTCAACTTTTTTAGCAAAGGAACATTTAAATAATTAATGCTAATGAATGTGTTATGTGTGTGGATACAAAATTTTGTATTTCCGTTCAGAAGAAAGGAATTTCTGTACATTTGTTGAATTAAACTTTGTACGATAACAATGTTCGGCAGATGTTAATAAGTTTTCATATAACTTTTCCCATATATTATTTATAAATAATGGCTCCAGACGTAAAATATGTATGTTTACCTTACGTAACTTTAAACATACTCGTTGAGTCGGTCTCGTTAACTAAAAAAATGATTCTGGTTTTTATTGACAGTAAATAATAAAAAGCTAATAATGACGATTAATATGAAATATTGTCAAATTTACCTATTTAAAATTAATTTTGTTTTAACTTTGCACGGCTAAAAATAAATATATTTGATATCTGTTATATTTTGTGTATGATTTAAATACGATGAAATTATAAATGATAATTCAATTCACAAAGAATTTGTAGATAGGTTATTGCTGACTTAAATTTAAAGATGCAATTAGACCAACCTACTTTTGGACACTTTAACAATGTAGTTGGAAACTTGACAGTAATGCTGGGGAAGCGGATTCGATTCCTGCTGACTTTGTATATTTAAAGAGTTGTTAGGGTGTTATAATACTATGCAGAATTATAGCCGCTATAGTTTAATTCTAATAGTTTTTTCAAGAAAATTCCCTTACAATAACAACTTTGTAAGTTACATAGTTAGCATGCCTGAGTACATATTTCTTGCAAATCAATATTTTTATTATCGCCCGGTAAAAAAGTTGGTAGATCTACGTGCGATATTGTGTGGTTTCGTACCACCCTTCTTTCTATTCTTACTTGAAGTTTGCTGTGTTTTGGTTCGAAGAATTGGAGAGCCAGTGTAATCACCAGCAGCAGAGGTATAACATCTTTACCTATGCATGGGCGACGCATAGGTGGTGCTCTTGGCTTCCCACGATGTCAGGGGCATCGTCGTGTTAATAGGCAGCGGTATTATTTTCCATTAGGTGAACCTTTTTCTTGATTGCGCATGATGTTGCACTCCTGTTAAATAGGGTTTCCAGTAACATGAGTTCTAGTGGTGGAACATAGTTGCAGGTGTGCCCAAAAATATTCCAGTGAGTTGTGTTTCGATGGCGGCTTTTCCATAAACATTATCATATCGGACTAAGTCTGATTCCGTCGGATGCCAACCACAATTTAGAACTTAGGAATTGGTAAAGCGAATTAATGTTTTAATATAAAAGGGAGTTATCCTCTTGAAAAATTGCAAATACTGCATAAAGTTCACATTTGTTCAATCCGCAATCAATTAATCAATCAATATGATTATCGTTACGTGATATTTTATATATTTTATAATATAGAGCTTGTTGATGCTATTGAAAATGGTTATCAAACTAAGAAACAAACGTACAAAATCCTTGTCCATAAAAGCTTAATACACTTTGTCTCGTCTTCATTTTTAGGATATTTTTGTTAAAACCATCGATACCTTTTGTACATACATCACAGAATGCAAGACAATACGGAAAACCACTCAGTTTGAGTTTGATTTGTACTATAAGACTCAACCTAGAATGAAAATCAGGGCAGTTATACGTTGTTAGGTAACTCGTAACATTAAAACCCAATAACACAGCTTTAGGTCATCTGTGTACAAAAGAAATATCTTATTTTGTAAATTTTGTTTGAAAATAATTTGTTGATTTACAAAATCAACTTCATTAATAGTTAAAGTCAAGTTAGTCTCAATTGTAGGCAAAATAAATAAAAAACCTTTTAATAGAATAATTACATTGAAAAGTTCCAGCCACACATGCTTAAAGTAATATTTTCTTATCATTACCCTCTGTATGGTTCGACTGTTTCTACGCATTTCAAAGCATTGCTTATGTAACAGATGTACTGTGCTTGTTCTTAACACATGTATTTTCTTGTAGTATTTTACTATTGTGTAATCGTTTGCGTATTGTAGTTTGATATGATTACAAAAACATGGTAAAAATAATTAATTTAAATAAGAAGAAATGTGTTTTAATATTAAGATAATGTTTTTAAGTTAGAAGTGATCTTTGAAGCCGGTCCATAATGCCTAAGCTAGAGTTATATAATATTTTCAGTCATTCTACGTTAGTTTTCAACCAGGTTTTCATCAATGTTTTTAAATATTACCTCGCTGTTGTTTTTTTCCTCAAACTACTACTGCGTCATTAGTTCTCATGTCCTTCATTTTAAAAACAATATCCACTGCGTCACCAAGGAATAGTTTTTCTTATTCTTAACCCAGTTATTACAATCAAATTTATAATCCGTGTGTTCTGACAATATTAAGTTTATATGATACTATACTTATGAGTAATTATAATTAATCTGTTAAATTTGCGAGGAACATTTTAATAGGTCCTGAATAGTAGAATGGCCCAAACTGCTCATTTGATCTTCAAAATTATTTTTCCTATGTTTGAAAAAAAAATAACATGGGGATACAAGCTTACATTTTGACTCAAAGAATACGATTTTTATGCGGACGTCCTCTCGTTATGTAAAGTACAATCTAACATCAGCATTCAAATAACAATAGAAAAAAATCATGTATAATGGATGGAACATTAACAAAAACACTCGGCAACATTTTTGTCGACATCTCAAAAGCTATGTACTTAAATTACTGTCGAAAGCTCTCAAATATCAATCTTACAAAGACCTCTCTTTACTTAGGCAAGTTTTCATTGAAATAAGGTCTAAAATCCAATGTGTCACGTTGACGTTACCTAAAAGTAAGAAAAAGTGAAAGAAGATTTTGCGAATCCTCTGTTATAATCTCTGGACTAGTTGCTATGGTAACTAAGATGTAAGAAACTCCAAAAGATTTAATAATACATTATAGTTACTAGTTAAAATCTCGAAAAATTAATTACTTGGATTATTTGCTTATCATGTTGAACACACTATATTATAATCATAAAATACTAGCTTTAATTCCAAACGGATTCAAAGAAAAAATCCTTCAATCTTTTGATGATCTAAAATCTACCTTCAGTACTCAGGTACTATCTTAAATTTACAAGTTGTAGATCTACGAGCGTTATCGTTTGGGTTGGTACCACCCTCTTTTCTGTTTTCTGCTGTATAGCAGTTCGCTGTGTAAGACGCTCTGCTAATATGTGTCTACGCCACCCCACTATTTGTTGCTGACAAACCCACACCACCATAGAAAACATAATTGCTTTGTCCAGACACTTAAAGGTGGATTACAGATACTAGATATGCGTACGAGATCATCTGGTTTGGTACCACTCCTTCCTATTTCTGGCGTGATGCAGTGTTTCGGTTCCCGGCCAGTGTAATTACCGGCACAAGAAATTTAACATCGTATCAATAAGAGGTAGTGATCACTTTTCTTCTGGTGTACGGTCTGTATGCTTGTTTGCCTGAAAAGTTAAAGAAATTGAATTTAAAAAACACTCCTCACCTCAAACTAAAATACCATTTTACCTGTTGTAATTCATCATGCTTTATTGCATATTATTTTTTATTTCTCTATAGTTTAACGCAGCATCAAAGCAAGTCGGATCGATAGTTTTTGAAAAAAAAAACTTACATATTTGTTCTCTATATCATTTTATATATTTTTTTTTAATTTTATTCAAGATCAGGCAGGCATTTGACCCCAAACCCGCCTGATGTTAAGCGGCACTGAGGTAACAGCCAGGTTTAGCATGTTAATGTATTTTTAAGCTATAAATACTTACCTAGTACTTACCTTTATAAAACAGTGCTCACTTAAAGTTGAACCCCACAATTTGCAGCTATTCGGGCCTTTGGTAACCTTAGTCGTTTGAAAGTTTCAAGGAATAACATTGTGACACACACACGACGGCCTCTGTGGCGTAGTGGAGTTAACAGCCGACTGCTACGCTAGAGGTTCCGGAATCCCGGCGGGGCGGAACTTTGTTTTATTTACAAGACGCATTGTTTAGCTTACAGCTCTTAGATGTTGGATAAGCAACGATGTGGTATAAACGACATAGATAAGAATACTATTACCTACCACATCGACACAAGATTTGTGTGTAACGGGAAAAATATATGCCACTTTTCAGATATAATTCAAATCTTCAAATTATAATTAAAATCTTTGAGCAAATAGTTCGTTCAAATTCTCTAAGGATAGAGATTTCACATAAACCGAAATTTTAAGATTTGTATTATCATTGAATAGTTTTTTTAATAAATTCTATATTAAACAGAGTTAAGTACAATGTTATTCCTAAAGATATCCACTTAATCTTTCTCCAATACAAATATGTTATTAAATAATTAGAACTATTTTAACCAAATCGTAATATGTAGGTATGCCTTTTAAATCTAGGTTTAGATAATTTGGTATTCTGGTAAAGGCAGTATCAGAATATTCCACATATTAACATAATGCCATTGTTGCCGGTTAATTCTATGAAATCAGCATCCATATTGGCAGCATAATCTAAAGTTTATAAATAGCTTCGTATTATAACTTTTCTGAACGTAAAACTTTTTAAATTTTCTCAAAGTTACTTCCGACGCAACAAAACGTATTTAAAATAAACAAGTTAGGCTACGCAATTTTGAGACTTATTCTTAATTTTTCTTCACCTTAAATTATAATGATAAATAAACCATTTTCAAAACAAGTTTAAAATTAATATTACAAATTAACAAACGTATGCAGTTCTTTTACAATATAATTTTTTGCTTTATCAGTAAAAAATTAAAGCAGAACAATAATAAAAACATTTGCATTTGGGAACTGTAAAAAAAATAGCTCGCGTTCGCCTTTTCGAGGCCTGTTTATAATAAATCAATGAATGTACTTTCTTTTTGTCAACGTAATCCGTGAGACAAAGTTTTGAATGAGAGAGCTTACATGGCTTTGTTCGGGAAATATTTATGATTTATCGGGCCCTCTGTGAGTTTCCTCCTTTTGGAAATTATAGGGAAAATTGATGCTTTATTTCTTATGCCGCTTTGAATTTGATTAGTTGGATCATTTTCTGTTTTCAGAAAAATCAACAATGTAGTTTTTTTTTTGTGCAAAATTTATCACAGATACTTAATAAGAGAACTCGAAGCTATTCAAACAGTACTCAAGGATATTTACTTAAATTAAAAAACTCATGCTGCTAATATTTCGATGAATAAACGATCTATTTTTCTTTCAATTCTACAATTTTGTACAACGACTTCAAATATAGATACGCAGATAAAGAGGCGGGATTCAATTGAGAATGAAACACTTACGTTTACAAGGCGCATTCAAAGTAATCCGTGCAATAAATGATACAAATCCAATATCCATCTGAAATGTTGTAGAACATATAAAGTACCTACATAATGTAATATTGCCATGAAAGCGTTAGCACTCTCTGAGGCTTAAGTTTCCGGATGTGAGATGTACTTTCAGGCCCCGGAAAGTGCTTGAGAAATTGTTAAGGGGATAACACTTTTTAGTGTGTCGTACCTTAACATTTCTATGAAAACTTTTCGATTTTTTTTTTAGTTTTATAAAAATCACTTTTTTATATGAACAGCAGTTGGCCTAGCGTTTATCATGCATACTGCACATACCTAAATTATATCTTATACAAAACTACAAAATTAACCATGTAAGTTATATTTTTATTTTGGTTAGAATGGACAGTAAGTAATTTTATAGTTGTAACTAACATTCTAGTATTTAAATGATTTTCCACATCGTAATCGTATATAGATCATTGATAATTTTATTTTTAATTTTTATAATTTTGCAAATAGTTAACCCCGTGAACTTCATACCGCGTTACCGTGTCTTTGGAATCATTCCATTTCTTAACCCATAAAACCTCCCCTTCATTAAAGCATAAAGGCATAAAAAGAATCATTGAAATCGGTCCAGCCGTCTTCAAGTTTTAACGAAACTAAGGAACAGCTCTTTTTTCTATATATTTGTGATAAAACTAGCCACAAAGCTGGATGTGAGCTTTTGTTTTTATTTCATACAAAAGATTTATATTATTTCAGACTCCACTGTTAATATGAAGATCATGTTTCTATCTCTTA
Organism: Choreutis nemorana; assembly: GCA_949316135.1. Classification (NCBI taxonomy): domain Eukaryota; kingdom Metazoa; phylum Arthropoda; class Insecta; order Lepidoptera; family Choreutidae; genus Choreutis; species Choreutis nemorana. The sequence continues at coordinate 2,394,459 of OX438609.1, forward strand.
AATATAACGGTGTAATTAAGTCAACGGAAATTAAAGCGAAATAAACAAAAAAATTGTGCATTTATCATTTATTTACGTAACCGTTGATATCCGAAACAGTTATTTTTGCGTTTCGATGAAATCTGTTTCATTAATGAAATGGACGTGGAAATTAAAAGAGATAATAGCATTACAAAAAATTTATGCCAGCTTTAATCGTGTTATTTGATTGATTCATCATAATTACTTATTTTCATTAATTGCAAGAGTTCGCTTATTGGAAATAAATTTTCGAAATATTATAATTTTGTAGTTATTATTGCATAATAATAATTTCATACTTTTACATTGAGTTTTTATCAAAACGTAAAGATACGAAATTTTACATTCTTCTTAGGAAATTTGAATCAAATCGAAGTAGTTCACATTGATGAAGAAATGAAGTCGAAGTAGTTCACATTGCTTTAGATAAAACCATTGAAATGAAATCGACCAATATGATCTCATAAAATAAATTGTAATTTTATATAAAATAACAAAAATTGTTAAAATTTGATAAGTTTACTTAGTTTAACTAGTCGGAATGTGATTTGGACCTAAAAAAACCTTTTGCTGATTACATTTGAGAACCGTTTTATGTTTACCCCAAGCAAATACAGTTAGGACTTTTTTCTCTTACTTTCATTTTTTCTTCAAATTTCAGATGGTCAAATACATTATTGAGGAACCAAAATATTTGATTCAGAATCAACATAGATTTGTTTTCATTACAACACGAATTGAGACCTCTCAATTATTTATCGTTTAAAAAATAAAAAGACCAAACACTAATGTTAATAGTTGTAATATAATTATATAGCGGCCCGCCCCAGCTCCGCAAGGGTAGATAAAGTTATTTAACTTTTATGAAATAATTATATCGCCGTTCATTAGGGCTGATATAGGATACTAATGTTGAAAGAATTTTTCAAATCAGTCCTGTAGTTTTGGAGGCTATTAAATGCAAACAAACAAACCTTTCCTTTTTATAATATTATATTATATTGTAGATACTCATAGAAACTTTTGTAGAAGCAAGTTCTCTAACCTCTTCAATCTTTGTTCCAGATTAAAAATGCAAGGGAAAAAACGCCAGAGGAAGCGTCGTGTTAAAAAGACGTGTGTCGTAAGGTAGCCGAGTGAAAATGTAACGTAACTTTATAAAAATAGTGTTCAAAATGGCATTGGCTTTCGTGCCTAATATGGTGTTTTCGCCGAGAGATTTGTTGGTGGTAGTTTTGTTTCTATGTCGGACAATAGTTTGTGACAGTCAGTGTCCCAAGTTCGCTGAGCGGCCCTTGGAGACCAGGGTACAAGATGCCAGCATAGTTTTTAGGGCGGTCGTCGTGCAGACAAATTACCAGGTATCTTTTGGTTTATTACTTAGTTTAGGTCTTCCAAATTCTTAATTTAAAAATCCCTTTTTAAATGTTATTGTTGCAAATTCCTTTTTATAAACACGAAATCTACATACATACATAGATACATATTTCTAATTTTGGATATCTTTACATTATTATTTAATTAGGATTCTTTCAGACGTCCTTTTAAAATCCAAAATTAGACATCTACTAAATGTTAACATTTTCTAAAATTCAAGAAATACCTTGGGTTATTCTTAAAAGGAGAAAACTCATAACATTACAGAAAAAAGTAGCAGTGATATTACTTTTTATTTTACTAATTAATTTTAATCTTTACAAGGAAATTTCGTACTACATGATTAGAACTCATAGGTACTTACTGAAATTACTCCAAAAAAAATAAAAACTAACCACATAACTAAATATCTTTTACGGATATTAAATAGTATTTTTTTCAATTTTATTCTCGCCAAAACCTACGTGATTATGTTGAGAGGGGTTGGTAGAGGGGTTAAACAGTGCATTTCACATGTTTATGTTGAGTCCCAGTCTTACAGGTTGCAAATGTGTCGCCACTATCTGGGCCCAACCGAAATGATTTGGGCTCTAAGAAAGATCTTTTTGAAAAAGATCCCCTTCAGGAGTACACACTTCATAGGGACTAAACTAGTATTGTTTATTCTGGAAAGTCATATGAGTCAGACGCGGCTATTAAAGATAACCAAGACTCGTAACAAACTGAGCTACCACGTCCTCCATTTAATACCATTTTAATATTCAAAACCATTTATGATGTTTCATTACAGGATGATAACGACCGGTTTCAAAATTTAAATCTTTTTAACTCTACTCAAATTTTAGAATTTTTCACTCATAGACATATTTGCTTATTGATGATGAAATTGGGATAATTATACGCCCAGAATCCGACATAATAAGTGATGATTCTACTATTAAAGATACTTGAAGTTAATACCCGATATTTCCCTCAGTACTCGTTAGTCAAAGTCAACATTAACCACTGATTATTTCAGTACTATAACTAACTATGTATTGTACACTAAAATAGCAATTTCAACTGCATTCCCAGTAATTAATCTGCACCATTATTATTCGCTAAAATTATTTCGTCTGTTGACGATAGCTTTCAGAATTCTATATTAACCATTTCAAACTGTAAAGCAGGATTCATTTTATCTGGCTCTATAACTATGAATTTGAAGACTTAATTTTAATATGTAAGTTGAAAATTTATAATAAAACTTAATATAGTCACCCTAAGTTTTTACTACAAAACATGTGTCAAAAACAATTGAATTTTAATTTGTACCCTGGAAATGCTTTGGGCTCTAAGAAAGATCTTTTTGAAAAAGATCCCCTTCAGGAGTACACACTTAATAGGGACTAAACTAGTGTTGTTTATTCTGGAAAGTCATATGAGTCAGACGCGGCTATTAAAGATAAAGCTTTCAAGTACCTACTTCTTGGTTCAGATCGGTTTGACTGGAAAAGTGTCTTAGTCTTAGAAAAAACTGCAGCCATATGATATACGACGTATTTCTTCTAATGTAGTAAGTAAAGTGACTACGCTCTTTGAAGTTTTTGAAGTAAATTTTTAAGGCTTGTCGTAGACTATCATCTCATGGGATATGAATATGATGAATCGTAAAATCAAAATGATAATTATTTCTCACAAATACAACGTACTGACATTCCACGTCATGGAAACATACCCGTAGGTAATATATCTGTTAAGGTGAAATCAACAAATACAATATAAGACAACTACAACATCAAAATGCCATCAGCTGAGGTATTCCTCAAACAACACAATGCAGATTCAGGATAATACATACGAATTCCTCAAACTCAGACCTAATTTTCACTTACTTTACGTGATGATAATAATAATAATAACTACATCACAACACACACATTGTCTCAGCCCTGCACTAAGATATAATCTTGCATAGCAGGCACTAACGATACGGTATATACTACATAGATAAGAATACAACATCCAAGACCGGTAAGCGAAACAAAGCGTAGTAACTTTATTATTGAGAGTTCCGTTGTTAACGCAATAGAGAGAGGAAATTAAGCAATATTTGCTAGGGAAATATCCATCGTTATGTCCCTAATTAACCGTATTGTTTTAGACATGTCAACTTATATTAGCATTTCTAGAAAGATCCAAAACGATTTATTTCACATTAATAATCAACATGAGTTGGAAAAATCACGGAACCACTTTTGACGTTACGTCCATGGTTGGAATAAATAATGACGAACTTCGATATAGATTCCTTGGGTAATTTTTTATTTTATCAATAGCTATTGATTAGGATTTAAGAATCGAAATCCTTAAAAACGTTTACAGCTTAAAACAATACCAATAAGCGCAAAAACGTATCGTTTTTTCACAGTACTTAAGTAAAATAAAATTCGAAAGCATCTGAGAACACTATAAAATAATGATTCAATTCCTCCAACCTGTTAGTCCATTTAAGTCTAGACGTTCAAAGCGAATAACTGGCGAGAAATAGAAGAATTCAAAACGAAAACTCTTGTACTCTTCTGATAACTTGAAAAAGGATAAAAAAGTGCTTTCCATTTTACTTTGATCACGATGAACTCTGGTATTTACACAAGTTATAGTTTAGTCTTGAGGGAATAAAATAATAACGAAAATGAACTCTCAAAGACATGACGGAGTACTTAAATAGATAGAAAGCCGTGTAAAGTATATAAGTGTTATATACGTAGCTTTTACAGAGGAAAGTATGTTTTGACACCATAGACTCTAGACTTAGACTATAGTAAGTTATAGGTTCATCTATTAGTTAGTGAACTTACCTTAAAGGTGAACCCACACTTATCCTAGCCGAACGAATCGAAGTCAAGGAGGCCTCGCGCATCTAACCGCACCGAAAGCACCAACCGTGCCGAAAGAATGGATCGCCCTGAAGATATCATTTTCACTCCTTTACACCTATCCCACGTAAAACAAAAAAACAATTTGGGCGGACACGGCCGTAATACCCAAAAATGTCCAGCTGAAGCCGGACAACCACCTGGTAGGACGCGAATACATTTTTTTATTTTTTTTTATTTGATTGAATTATAAATTATGGATATTTCAAATACGATTGTAATAATTGTTACCGAATAAATGAATTGAACTGAACTGAACATCGATCGAGTCGACTGCATCGACCGCGCCAAAACTGCCGATGTCATCTGAAACCGTTTAGGATTTCTGAGGTTCTTCCAGATTCGGTTCTTCTCGAATTGCGGGTAGGCGTGCGAGGTTTTCATATCAAGATATCAAGATTTCTACAATTATTTTCGTTCGATTCGTTAGGTACGTTCGGCTCGGTGCGTTCACCTTTCAAGATGCTCGATCATAACAAATCTTTGCAGTCTTTAATATTTTAGGTCCTCTAATAGTACGACTTATAACCTAATTGTACTCTTGTGAACTTGTAGTTCAAAAATTAAAACTTTTTTACCACAAATGGCGATCCGATGTCGAGAGAGAGGTGAAAGCGCAGAAACTAACCACACAACCCAGGACAAAGTGTCCTGGCACCGCTGTACAAGAAAACGTGACACCAGAACTGGGATAAACGGGTTTTAAGAAGAAGGTGAAAGACTCTTCTACCAGACTATAACCTATAATAAAGTAACATGTGGCACTACTATTCTATTATTCTACTTGAACAACAGAACTTGTAATCGGAACTTCTCTCAAATGCCACCATATCAAGTTAAAAAGTGATTTGTACACAATCATGGAAAACTTAATCCTTTGGTTTATTTGCCGTATGGTTTTTTGAATTTCGTATCAAAATGTTAAATGGGTTTACGGAGACAATGCAGGTCTACACCCTCACTTCACTGACTTCCCAAAATTACTTGAAAACAACCAATATTGCAGATGATCTTGGTATTTGCTGTTATAATTTTTATTGTTAGTACAGAGGAAATATGTAATTATGATTTGTTCTTCTCGTTAGATTTTAGGCTTGGATTACATTACTTATTTTAATTATATAGGTAGGTAAGTTTATAGGTATGTACTCATTTATTTCTAGGTACAATCCATTCCATCAAACTATTAAAATAAAGGGAAGACTATTTGATTAATTTTATTGGATTAGATCAATTAGTTATTCAAATTGAAATACGAATACCGAATCCTTGTTAAATTCTAGGAACGTATTGTTTGATTAGTAAATTACGATTTTACAGTGATCGATTTGTTCTATAAGTATTACCTGTGTCAAATTGAAAACCATTAATTACTTAATATTTACTGAGAGAAATTTTACTACAAGCGTTATTTAAATTGAAACCTGTTGAATTGAAATTGATGAGATTTTGAATATGATGTGATGTGATGTGGGATTTGCGTGTGTTATATGTCTCATCCAAATCTCGATATATCCGTATATTTATGTATCTTCTTTCATTGAATTTTTTTATTTCATTAAATTTTTTCATTGAAATTTCATTTAAAAAATACCAGCGGTTGTTTGGACTCCGCTATCGCAGGAGCAAACTGGTATTTTTCGGAATTTTAAAAGTTCTATAAAACTAAAAGTTCCGAGGTTCTATTCATAAATTCCAACTGAGATTAAAAACAAGCCACCTTGTACGAAACTATTTCAGTTTTACCATCGCATAGCCAGATTAAATCCTCTAAAATACAATTTACCCCTATGCTATGAAACAAACAAATTTTGGGGTAATTTACTACAATGTGCTATGGTAGTCTATTTCATAGGATGTTTCCTAAATCTATCGAGTGGTGTGACGTTTGGTGGACTAATTGCCTCATTACCTCCCGGTTTTAGCCCCTAACACGGTCACTTTATACCCACAGTTAGAAATAGAAGGCATACACATAGTATAGCGAGGTCTTTCTCTATTCGTGTACCGGCCATTTCGTGCGTTGTATGTTAGCACAGCGTATAACCTGTTAGTATAACAACGTATGGAAATAAATTACTTAAACATTGTGAATCATTACTTTGTGTGAGGATAGGTCATCAAAACAAGCTGGTAGCTTTATTGGTAATGCCTATGTAAAAGATCATTCTAATGTTAATAAAATGTCTATAGACTTATTAAATTAATATCAATGTATATCGATTAAGACACATATTTATGATGTTAACTTATGATGATTATTGGCGGAAAAAAATACTTTTAGCTTTAGTGTTACTGGCTAAAAGTAATAGATGCATACATATTAATATACATAGCGTTTACTTATACATTGAAAGACACTGTAAATCAAATGGACTGTGTTAAAGGCTGTCGCTGTATGAGCACAGCCAAACAAAATGGCGGACTCTTGCCAAGTAGATGTTGCTCTTAATTTGTGGAATTGGCTAGCACTTGCGTTAGAAACCGAGTTTTGGTTTAATTACCAACCGAATGTCAAAGTTTCGAAAGCTTCGGTCGTGGCTTTGATTTGAGGCATTTATTGGCATAATTTTATTTCGATATCCGGATATATCTAACTTAAATATGAATTTTGGGTTCGCTTGTAAGTTTTGCAGATGTGAAAACAAATTACCTAAATATTATGAACCATAATTTTTTTGAAGGAATGATCATCAAAGCAAGCTGGTACCTTTATTGGGAATGTCCATGTGAATGCTCTAGAATTGCATTTGTAGGCTTGGTCATCCTAATTTATGAAAAAGTCTATCCTTTTCTATCGATCCATACAAATATTTACTTGATGATTGGCTGAAAACAGAAAAAAAATGCATTTTATTTATTAATCAGGCTATCCAACTAGATAGTACAATTTGCATTACATACAATAATGTTTTAATTAATATTATGACCGTTAAATATACTTTTAAATTAAAGGTTAGCACAACATTTTTTTAATGTGTACTCTAAAAACACTGGTAACCAAACACACTCGTCTTTATGTTTAAAAGTAAAACCCCCGAACGTTTTCATTTTAAAAACCCCCCTGAGAACTTAATTCTCCCTACTTCCATTAACTTTCCTTGAAGTAGGTAACTCACGTAATTCTAAAGCTAGAACGCCGAAGTATCAAATCCCTCAGCTTTTCACCTGTCTCGAGTTTAAAAGCAAAAAAGTGACAAGTTTTAAGTGGAAAACTCCGAGTTCGCGACCCACTTGAACAATTTTATAAATCACCTTACCTCTTAACTCTGTGCCCCTCTACAGGATGTTGCCGAGACGAAAATGTGGTACGTTAGTTCGAAAACTCCAGCATTGATTTCCAAAGGGTTGCTGGCTCACTTCATGTAATCGGTAAAGGGATTTTACTAAGGGTGCGTTTCCATTTGATGATGATACAGCTCATTTCTTGGAATAAAAAAATGAGATTCATAAACTAACTTATATATACCAAAGCCAACTTTTTTTTTCAAAAACAATTCAATTCAACTGTATTTTTGTAACTGCAGTTTATTTTTAAATTACTGAACAGCAAGTCCTCTACATTATTTAATAAGTTATGGTTCTAAACTGATTAAAATAATTTATTATTGAATTTTTCAATAGCAATAAACACTGCGACCTGATCTTATGGCATTATATTTCTTGACAAACTTAGTCGTGGCTCAAAACTACCTCCAGGTACCTTTACCCTTACAGGTGATAGGTCTACGGGCGTGGTCGCCTGGGTTGGTACCAACCTCCTTTCTATTTCTGCCGTGCAGCAGTTCGTTGTCTTTCGGTTCGAAAGGTTGGAGTTTAATTACAGGCATGAGAGGTATAAAATCTTAACCTCTACAAGTCTCTCTCAAATCTCATAAACGGTGTTCTTGGCAGCATAGTAGGCAACGGTATCACTTTCCATCAGGTGAGCCATTGACATTGCATATATTAAAAAAAGGTTTATTTACATTGCCGTGATTGAGAATGGAAACAGATTGTCACGGGTTTAGCCAATAAGGTTTATTGGTTACAGAGTTTTTGAGGTTCGGATTAACTTCCGTTATCGGTACAACCAACATAGGCTTAAACTTTTTCTACTCACTTTTTACGTTCAGTATATCAGATGCAGTGAGAAGAATTGCGAGTTCGTTATTTCTCGGGGTTCGCGAAGATTCCCGAACGCTACCATCCGATATATCACCAGACCTCACGAGGTTTCGGGTTCGAATCCCGGCGGGGATGGAACTTTGTGTTATTTGCAAGAGGCATTGTTTCGCTTACCGGTCTTATATAGTTTATACACTATCGTTGCTTAGATCCTGTGACACAAGTTCTTCCGATACTTACTGCAGGACTGAGTCAATGTGTGTGTCGTGATGTAGTTTATTTATAAATTTTATCAATAATCGTATTTATTACATGACGTCTAATGACAACTTGATCAAAATTAATGGAATTATATTACATAATTTCTCACTACACCTGACAAGAAGGTTGACTTTTAAACATAACATAAACCCACGCCGTAATTAATTCCTCGAAAGGGTATTCAGATGTATTACACACCGCAATTCGCATGTTTGTGTTGAGTCCGGATGTGACAAGTTGCGAATCTGTCGCCACTATCCGACTGTGACTTTTGAATTAAATATTTTTCGTCGATTCAAAACAAAACTGAGTTGTTTTGTTTGGTAAATATTTTATTTGTAGGATTCAAAATAGATTTCCTTGGTAACACGATACGGAACAGAAAGAAAATCATAAAAACATGTATTGTTCTGCAAATTTAAATTAAAATGGGGTTAAACGTAGGTTCGCTTATTATTCTATTACTATTCCAGGTCGGTTCTTTGGTAGACTTTATATAAGACTACTTCGATTAATATTCATACCTTTATAGGCAGAGCCATAATTATACCTTGATATTCGCAATCCCATAAATTTAAAACGACATATACAATGTGCTCAAAACAAAACACTGAATGGTCATGTGTTGATGCAAAATATGGTCTGACCGCGCTATAAAACAAAATTTAATGAAATCGGTTTTCCCCAAATACTATTTAATATAAAAGTAACTTTAGAAACTAAAACGTGATTCGTTATCGATTTCATAGCCCTCATAGCCTTCATAGCCACAATTTTATAGCCCCTTGCAAACCCAGCATGATACACTTACATACTGATATCCTTTACTTTAAAACTATATCAAAGAATTCATACTCACGTTCATTTCGTATATGCTACCCGTTGCTAGCTTTGAAAGAAATTTTGATTTTTTACATAAATTACAAATTCTGAAGATCAAATATGTTATTTATAATTCCATTATTAAGTTTTATCAGAAATAGATTGTGAAAGACCAATACAGCACGTTTTTGCATCCACCAATTTTTGTACATCTTCATTCCATTAAAATACAGAAAAGTGTATTTATGGTTTAAATCGTTTTATCTCCCCCGTGCCTTGCGGTCTCTGTGCAGCGACTTAATCCATTGGGTCTCGGTGTCGAGTCCCGGCTCGGGCAGGTATTTGAGTGATGAACACAAATATTTGCTCTGAAGTTTTCTATCTATTTAAGTTTGTTACCTATTTGTGTACATATGGCGTTGCTAAGAGCCAATAGTACAAGCACGTGGCTTAGTTTGAGACTTTGAGACCATTTGTGTTAATTGTCTCGAGATATTATTTATTTTATAGTAATGGTTACTGAAGTATTCATCTTACTTTTTTATTTAAATTATAATATTAATTTATATTGAATTCCAATTTGTTTTTTATGATTAATTGTAATTCCTTAATTAATGTTATCGGCGTACTAATTATCAATTAAATTATTTGCCGAAAACTGTCACCGAAATCCTACGACTTCATCCAGAATCTTCTTCGAATCTTTTGCTATAAATTCGAATTAACATCAATATGTTTTATTTGTTGTAGAGTAAAACACTGGACTTGGCGCTGGTCTCCATTTACCGAGGAGGTGTGGAGTTGGCTTCTGTAAGCCAATATGCTGGGTCACCTTACAATACTACAGACCGGTAAGTCAGCTAATAAGCATAGGCTAAATATGGGGTAAGACAAGAATAACATAACATAAACTCACGTCGTAATCCCTCGAGAGGAGTTAGTATTACACAACGCATTTCGCATATTTATGTTGAGTCCCAGTGTAACAGGTTGCGAATCTGTCGCTATTATCTGGGGACAATGAGGAACATAGCAGCTAACACTTACGGCAACTCGAGACTCGAACCATCTGTCGGGTCGGTTATTTGATTAAGGCATGTAACAAACTCAGCTACCACGTCCTCCATTTAATAGCATTTAAATATTTAAGACCATTTAAATATTTATGATGTTTCAATAGAGAATGATAACGTCCAGTTATATAGGTAAGAATAGGCAATTTTCAAGTTGGTACATACATCGTAAGTTTTTAACATGACGAAAGAAAAACAAAGATTACACCCCTGAAGAACTGCTCATTTTAATCGCTTAAATATCTTCTCAGATTTGGATTGAACCCACCCATGGCGCAATTCTCAAAGAATGTTCTTTACTAATCTACCATGTCCACAAAGTTTCTCAAATGGATGCCAAAGAAGAACATAAAGGCATACGTCAAGTTTATGTAATGGCAACAAATTAAGGATTGGTGTCCAATTTACACAACAGATATTGTGTCAGCTAGAAACTTTGGAGAATTCAAAAAGTTTCACTGTCAGTCAGGAGTCAGTAACAAATAATTTAGTTAGGGCCTCAAGCCAGTTCTGAGTTATCCTTAAAACAAAAGCTTAAATTAAATAGGTGATTAATCAATAGGTATCGTTCGCTGTGTTTCGACTCGAAGGATTGAAAAGCCACGACTGGTATGAGAGATATAACATCTTTACCTCTACATGGGCAACACTCTTCGCGATCCAGACATCAAGGGCATCGTCATGTCAATTAGCAGTCAGAAATTCCATCAGATGAACCGGCTTGGTAGTCCATGATGTTGTATAATTAATAATAAAATCAGTTGTTTACTGCTGGAAATGAGCCTACCCAAAAATATGAGCAATCCTAGGCCGCTCCCTGTGGGACTTACAAAATCGTCAGTCAACCTCAAAGAAGACCGTCTAATAATAAGAGTTAGGATGGACTGCAATCCCCTGTCAATATGTTGGCCTCCTACCAAGCGGAGAATCAAGGGCAAACCCCCCCTGAATAAAAGATGTGGTCATCATTAATGACGATGTTTACTGTTGGACTTAGCCTTCCCCAAATATTTTCACCCGCAATAGACAAAAAGACAAATATCTAAATGTTTTAAACAAAAGTAAAGAAAAAATATAAGTCAAGTTACAAACACCTGACAAAGCACCAAACCTCTAGGGTGTAAAGAATTCACGGACGAAAGAATCCGAGAATTAGATTACTTTCAGATTTTACAAGAATTTTCCTTTCTAGATACCCTGATTCTAACGATTAATCGTATGAAAAGGTTTTATTTATTTTTGACCTTTGTTATAATTTTATGTTAACAGTGGTATTATTGTAATGTGTTGCCAATTTTTCCCCAATTTATTAACACAATAAAATATTACTTTTTACAGCATTATAATCGCACTTTGTAGATTCTTATTAGAATAATCGACTCCACAAGTCTTGAGATTCAAATATATTTTAAGTTATTTTATTTAAAACAACATTATGGGCAAACAGGAATACGGTTCACCTGATGGAAAGTGATACCACTGCCTATTGATACGGCAATGCCCTTGATGTCTGGAACACGAAGAGAACCGCCAAGACGTTATACCTATATATATGTATCCAATCCTTTGAACCAATACACAGCGAATTGCTTAGCGGCAGAAATAGAAAGGAGGGTGGTACCAACCCAGACGATCTCGTACATAGATCTACCACCTGTCTAAAACAACGAAAAAAAAAAAAACAATGAAAAATAAAAATAAATACAATTGCTCTCCTTTCAATGATTGCGTTACGTGACTTGTTATTGTTCGTTGATAAATTATTGGTTTTCCGTTTACAAAATTAAAGCTTGTTTTCGGAATGTTGTAGTTGAATACGTAACAAACAGCCTCGGTCGAAACTTTGATTAAACTACGTGACCGATACCTGGAGTATTACTTACAAATTGGGTTCGGTCCGGAACCTAAAACTGTCCGTTACTCCACTGCGCAATAGATACCTATACATAATAAATCGGGCATTATTACTATTGGTTACGAGAAAATTATAGACACTCACAGTCACCTGCACATTTACTCAAAGTTATTCATACTTAATATTATTAAATATTAATATTAAATAATTAATATCAGAATGTGAATCATACAAATGTTTTAGTTAACAATTCGATAGTTTTTAACTACAATTGATACAAAAAAAGAGTTTCAAATTTTCCTTTGTTAATGTGTCTATGTTAATTTTCTTTGACAAAGAGCCTAGTGCAAAATTGCTTTGCTGACAACAATATAACTTGTACTCACCTTAGCTACCTAAATTCTTTGGTAAGCCTTAATAAAGAACGTTTTTCGTACTCAATTCAACGTTTAACTCCCTGTAATTTGTAAATGTGAAAGAGGAATAATTAAATACACATGGCTCAAGTCCCAAGTGTACTTGGAGTAAAGATAATATTATGAACGAAGTAACCTACCTATTTTAACTCATTAGTAATTTATCTACACTCCCGAGCAAAATAAGTGCTTTACTTTCAAAAAAGAAAGATCATGGGAAAACGGTCGCAGATTCAGTTCAATTCCAAGGACGAGTACATAGATATTTCTTTTAACAAATTAAAATTCGACAAGGGTTGTGTCACCTTTATTGTATATTACTATTTTATACTTTTTTTTTTTTTTGGCGGGAACGGGAAGTGTCAATTAGAAATTTCTTATTTTATCGTCTTTTCTTATATATCAGCCGAATTTAATGTGTAAAATGGTAGTGTTTTAACCAGAAAATATCTGTAGTACAAGTACAAGTGAACAAGTGTGGAGAAAGTGAAATACGACGATTTGGCTGCGCTTTTCGTCATCTCCCAAGTAACTCCTTAGAGCCTACAGTAACCGTACTATCATGTAACTGTAGGCAAGTTCATCATTTTTATTGTTCATATTATCATCTCATTTGTCATCTTCAAGAATGAAGAAATTATAATTACTGATGTTTAGGCAGTTTGGTACAAAAACCAATGCCGTTAAAGAAATACATAAAAAAACTATTTTATAATGTCTATCAATGCTGTATAGCTGGTGTCCCGATAAACAAATATCTATCACAGGTCGGCAGCGATTGCGTTATACATTTGGTGTTTCAAGCTAATATTGTTACGTTTGTCAGTCTTATTGTGAATAGAAAATTTTTGTTAAAATAATAAAGAAACTAACTAGAATTAAATACAAGTTTTAGTATCAAAATAAGTGATATTTCGTTAGCTACGATATTAAACGAACTGTCACCAGTCATTTAAATTGTCTAGTCATAAATATATACAAACTTGTTAATATTTAACTTTAATGCTAATGAAAAAAGTTTGACTTGCTCGGTGACATTGCCTTCATTCCACTTCTCGTTTATTACTAACTTACATTATATTTGAAAAAAAATCTTAAATAACTTTATTCAATATCCGCTCTATTCCGCTAATGACTGCAGTGACAAATTTGTACGTATCTTTGTAAAGCGCCTCTAACGGATTGATGAGGAATTAAGATTGCTCATACAAAATCACTGAAGTAATCCATGTTACCTGATGTGCAGAAAAACTGTGGGAACTCATTGTAGACATACTGACGACGGAACCGTAGGGATATAAATATAGTTATACCATCTCACAGAGAACGGTCCACTAGGCTTGTGTTTTTTTTTCTTCAACATCACGGGCAAAGAAGCAGGACGATTCACCTGATGGAAAGTGATACCGCCGCCTATTGATGCCCTTAATGTCTTAGAACCCCAAGGGCACCGTCAATGCTCTGCCCATGTAGAGGGAAAAGATGCTATACCTCTCATGCCTGTAATTACACTGGCTCTCCAATCCTTCGAACTGAAACACAGCGAACTGCTTCACGGCAGAAATAAAAAGGAGGGCGGAACAACCCAGACGATCTCATTTTGTTAGTTTTGACTGGCGTGTACAGGCATATTGTTTCAGTGTGCGTTATCTTGAGTTTGTTCAGTGAAAAGATTACACACACTTGAACATTGTACATATAAATAATATCAATACATAAGGTCCGAATCCCTTAGGGGACTGAACTTTTTGTCAAGACGCAATGTTTCGCTTGCCGGTCTTGGATGTTGTATTCTCATATACGAGTATGTAGTTTGTAGAGGACGTGTTAGCTCAGTTTGTTACATGGCTTGGTTTATCGACCGACCCAACCCGACAGAGAGTTCGAGTCTCCATACGTTGTAGCTGTCATGTTCCTCACTGTGCCCGGGTAGTGGCGACGGATTCGTAACCTGTCACACTCGGACTTAACATAAACATGTGAGACGCGGTGTGTAACACCTCTGCCTACCTCTCTTGAGGGATTAATTACGGCGTGAGTTTACTATGATGATAATGATATAATTTATACCATATCGTTGCTTAGTGCCTGCGAGACTATTTTATATACTTGTCCAGGGCTAAGTCAATGGGTTTGTTGTTATGTGGTTATTATAATTATTGATTTGTTTTTGAGTAAAGGTTTCGTGTTGAACCATTTTGTAAGGAAACTTAACGGTATATAGGCGCCTCTTCATTTATACTAGTAATGTCTCTTAGATTATTGTGCCACTTGACCAATTATAACAACCATAATAATTATAAGTTTCGGTTTCTTATTTTACTAATATTGCATATAATTGAACAGAGTAATAAAAACATATTTAGGGAGGGATATCTAAAAATAAAATGAACAAACAAAATACTTTCCAAATGTATCATGAAAATAAATTCGCCTGTAATATTTTTATGAAGAAAAGATGTATTCGAGCAACATCTGTAGGTATTATTCCGTGGCCTGAAGGCTTTGCTGGTCCAATTACTTTTATTAAAAGTAATGTGTTATTTTTTAGATTGTTATGTATGTTGTTCCAGATTTTCGAAAAAAATCGGTTTTTGTTTGATAGCTTGTTCAGCAACCTATAGATGCAGGTCCTCGTGGACCTTCAAATTGTAAATAGCTACTATCGAGAAAAAGTGCAATTAAATAGTTCACAATTTGCGAATCTCACGTGACATACCTATATCATTACTAATATTACAAACGCGAAAGTTTGTAGGATGTATAGATGAATAGATGTTTGTTACTCTTTCACCCAAAAACTACTGAATGGATTTTAATGAAACTTAACAATAACATATAAGCTATAATTTATAAAGATATTTTATGAATTGTCCAAAATGTAACGATAAATGTCAAGTAATTAAAAATCCTGTTAGAACCGTATTCGAACTCTACGCGGAGGAAATCGCGGGCAAAAGCTATTGTTATATTGTTGTTGGTTGGTTTGACGACCTCGCTGGCGCAGGCAGGCTTGCGAGTTCGTTATTTCTCGGGGTTCGCGAAGATTCCCGAACGCTACCATCCGATATATCACCAGACCTCACGAGGTTCCGGGTTCGAATCCCGTCGGGGGCGTGATTTTGTGTTATTTGTAAGACGCATTGTTTCGCTTACCGGTCTTTGATGTTTTTTATCTATGTAATATATACCATATCGTTGCTTAGTTCCTGTGACACAAGATCTTACGATACTTACTGCAAGGCTGAGTCAATGTGTGTGTCGTGATGTGGTTTTTATTATATAGTTATATGACTACCTTTTCATCAATTTAGAACCCCTCAACGGTTGAAGTGAACAGACAAAAGTGAATTATGAAATAATTCGTAAATTTGTTCCGAAAACTAGACGTTGTAAACAGAGATATCCTGTTTGGTTCTCACTGCATCTTATATCTCTTAAACGAAAAAGTAAATATCACTACAAATATAAAAAATACCATAACCCTTTGGATAAAATAGAATTGGAGTTCCTGCGCGTTGATTGTGAAAGAGTCATGAATAGGTGTTATCAAACATATAAAGATAAAATTGAATCTGAAATTAAGAAAAATCCAAAATATTTCTGGACACATATAAAAAATCTACGTAAAATAGTTCTAAATATCCACCTTTTATGATATTTGAAAACAAATACGAGTGTGACAAAAAAGATATCTGCGACCTATTTGCTACTACTGACGGACAATTCTACAACAGTGAGTAGTAATCTTCGCTCGCTAAACCTTCCTTGTTTAGTAGATATGACAGTAAGTGAGGCAGAAATTATTAAGAAGCTAAATAAACTGAAGGTCATACAGGGTGCTGGTCCTGATGGTGTTTCACCTTTCTTTTTAAATAAATGTGCCCGCTCGATTTCTCGGCCGCTATTCATTCTCTTCAATGCATCATTGAGCAGTGGCGTTTTTCCTGATGTGTGGAAAGAAGCCAAAATATCCCAATTCATAAAAACGGTAATCGCGATCTTATTATTAATTATCGCCCTATTTCCATACTGTCTGCTGTGACGAAGGTTTTTGAATCTCTAGTGTACCCAATACTTTACCATCATGTACCTCTAGCTATCTCCTCATGTCAAAGTGGTTTTATGTCAAAACGCTCGACCAATACTAACCTAACCAGTGGGTTACATACAACATAGTGATGTTGAACTGCTCATAGACAATGTTGACAAAAATTTTCAAGTTGATGCAGTCTACACAAATTTTTCGAAAGCCTTCGACAAGGTAGATCATGGAGTTCTGCTAGATAAACTACACTCGTATGGTGTATCGGGGCGAAACTTGGAGTGGTGCCAATCTTATTTGCGAGATAGAAGGTTGACTGTTGTTGTAGATGGTCATAACTCTAATCCTGTGACCGTATCTTCCGGAGTCCCACAGGGTTCGAACCTTGGACCGTTCATTCTTTATCATTTTTATTAGTGACCTAACCTCAATTTTTTCTTCATCCCAAGCATTTATGTTTGCCGATATATATTTGCCATATAGATGGAAGAGTTCTAACTGAGTAGCGTGAGATTCGTGACTTGGGTGTCATTATAGATAGCAAATATGGTCAAATCTTCACTCAGAGCGTTAGGTTTTGTGCTGAGATAGGCAAAAACTTTTAGGAAACTGTCTACTATGAAAATTATTTATAATTCTTATGCTAGGAGCAAGTTAGAATATTGTTGTCAAGTTTGGGCTCCCTCACACAAAATACATATCAATAGAATTGAAAGTGTCCAGAAGAGTACGTCATAGGGCATTTAGGTATAAGGCACCAAAAAGTTGTCGATCTTATGTAAAACGCCTTGAACTTTTTAAGATGAAAAGTCTAAGCGCACACAGAGCTGAGCTGGACCTCAAGTTTTTGCATAAGCTCTTTCATGGTGATATTGACGGTCCAGAACTCTTGAGTTGTTTTAATATTAATGTCCCTCGTAGGCCACCCAGATATCGAACCTGCTTATTCACTACTAAAAAGTGTAAAACTAATTTGGGTAAAAATAGACCATCATATCGAATCTCTAGTAATTTCAATGATTACTGCAAACAGTTGCATTTGGACTTATTTTCTGACAGTTTGCTCACATTCACAAAGAAAATATGTAATAATAAATGAATCTTGGTTGTCCGTATTTGTATTTGTGTTGGTTATATTTATTCTTAATTTATAATGTAATTTTTCATTTTAATCTTTTTTTTTTTGTTGATGTGATTTTATTGTAGTTTTAATTGTGCATGTAACTAGTGTTATTATTTTGGAATTAATTATTTTTACACTATTTATATTTAATTTAATGGATTTAATTTTACCGTGTAATAATTTGAGCAATGTCACTATGAGAATGTTGTGTTCCTCTGTAATTGGGAGAACAATTAACTTGTACTATAATGGAAATACTGTCGTAAATTAAATATTGTATCTCCTGTTGAGGATCCTATTGAATAAATATAAATATAAACTTTAGTCTTAGTGGAAGCTTTTGAGTTCTAGGTCTTGCAGTTTACAGTTGATGCTATTCTTTTATTTATGATTACTTTAAACGTAACACACACAATAAATGTGATTATTTATTCTTTTTAAACATCATTCAAATGTTGTACTTGTTACCAGAAATTAAAGGAATATAATATCCACCAAATTTTATTCAGTGAAATCTTGCAAATCTAACATAAATATGGATCGTTTACATAATCTTCATACACGCGTAATAATGTTGAACTTGATTATATGTTCTGTGTAAATATTTCGAAAATAAGCCAAATTATTAGAGGAGCTATCAAATTTCTTAATTAAACATTAATGCGTAGGAACGCGCCCTTCGAAACCCTGGGAATAAATGGTTCAGGTTTTCATTCCTAAGAGTAAACTATTTTAATTTTGATGTGTAGTCTGATTTATGTAGGAAATTATTAGTTTAATAAAGAAAAAGCTCCTATAGTTACACTAATGATTGCAGGATATATACCAACCATATAGTGATATCGCTATAAGCAATCTTAACTGTCTTACAAGATCCCCAATTTAATCATTGAAATAAGATATCCTAGAATTCTAATGAGTGTAGTAGTTATACTACTTCTGTTAATCAGAATAAACAGAAGCATATTATGTGTTTATTATTAATTTGTTAAATTGTCCCAAGCTTAGTGAGTGAAAATAAAAACAATTGAACATCAAATATCTGAACATTTCCAAAACATCACATACTTTAATCAAAACCATTGTACATTTCTATTTTCCAATGCATTATACCCAACCCGGATTTGTAAAAGCTTTGAAATTAAAAGAAAATAATGTTGCCATGAACAAAATGGAAACCAGAAATACGAAAGGAGACAATATCCAAAAATTACCTTTTCGCTTATAAAAATATTTTGCTTACGGGTCTAACGCAATTTTTTCCTCAATTTCTAAAGATAACTGAACTGAATAAGGCTTTAGGATTACGTGTATCAAAGGGCCGTTATCTACCTCGGTAAAGGTTGGTGCACAACCAGTGAGAAATGATAATAAATTTTATGTACTATCAAATTTATGCAAATTAAAATAATCTCTTTTTGATGCGTTACAAGCTTAATATTCCAATCTTGCAATGGTTTAAGATTGTGGTGTTTCTTTCTCTGTTCACATTTCACTTTATGTTGTCTGTTGTGTTTTTTTCAATTTGCTTTACACAGCTGAAGTAACTGTTCCAAGCTTCAGAATGCTAGAGTCTCTAGTATATGGAATGTAGTGACTCGATAACATAAAAAATAATCGCCCATAAGGATGTTTACTTACTTAGCATTTTACTTATGTAATAAATCTAATTGTTATGTATTTTAAATTAAATTTTTAAATGTCATTTTCTTGCACTACCTTACTAGAATTTTCTGTATTGGTAGTTGTGAAGAGGTTTTTAGTAAACAAATAAATAAATTTTACATCTCGTCCATTCTTTTAACATTCAACCTAGTGTGTGCTTACCATAATGTTATCAAGTGTGTTTACGTGAATAAGTAAATTTAAGCGTGAAAATCAAGAGAAGTAAGTTAACTGGCAGAGACACGTGATGATTAAATTTGATCTAGGTCGCTTTTGATGTCGGCATTTTTATGTTCGTTAACGTAACATTATGAGATGAGAAATATTTGATATACTTGCAGAAATTGCTTTGGTCCTCTGACGACTGATCGTGCTTGGAATATAATTCATACAAATTGGCTTATTCCTAAACTAAACCGCGTCCATGTTCTAAATATACTAGTCATACATAGGTTGTATGAAAGATGTAACATAGCTAATAATTGTGCAAAAGTGTTTGAAAGAATAAGGGAAGACCTAGGCAAATGTATCACGATCTTGTGTCGTTCTGAGGAAAGGCCTCGTCAAAAGAACCCGTTACCATCGTGTGCATAAAGTGATGCATAGATGTGGAGGAAATGTAAAAAGTACATGAAGAATGCTGCGTTTGTTGAACTATAGTATCTACCTAGCTTTTTGTGAGGAAGACGTGAGTTTGTGTTTTAAGTCAACATATAAATAGAATTAACAAATAGTCGTGTTCACAAATACCTGTCCTAGTTTTGATTTGAACCGAAGGCGCGGTTTATACAGAACAGACGCAGCCTTAGATACAAAACATTGAGTCGTTTTTGGCAGAAGGCAGAAAGCAAAGGCCTACGACCTAAGGCCTAAGACCTGGCGATAGTGGCGACGCTTGGAGTCGCGTGCGTGTCTTATCTGCAAAAAACGACCTACTGCCTTTGTAACTAGGTTTTACTTTGTTTTTTACTATCCGTCATCGCCTGGAGAACTTGAAACTTAAATGTCATCTGTTATTTCTTCTCACGCTGGACTAAGGTTGTGTAATTTTTGTCAGGCATGTACATACACATTGTTTCAGTGTGCGCAACCTCGAGTTCGCTCAGTAAAGAGGTTACGCAGACTAAATCAATGTGCATTTACACTTCAAATCACAACCAGAACCCAACGTTCTTCGTGACTTGGTGTATCTGTAATAATAATAACGTCCATTTAAAGCGGAATAAATCTTTAGACGTTACTGTCGTTAATGACACACACAAAAAGAGAGATGTTTCGATGAAATGGTAAACTTTTGGTATTGATAGTACGCATAACTTTAGTTGTGGCACAAATCATTAGACACCTGATAGATTGTTGTTATGTGAAGTATTGTTATTTAAGACTGATATGAACAGAAAAGGGAAAATCTTATTATTTATACACCTGTTTTCTTAAACACTTAAATGCAGACTCTACTGTTTTGATATCAAAAAAGTATATTCGTAAACGTGTGTCATATGTATGTACCTTTTTTGACTAATTCTTGTGGGACATACAGAAGCACGAAATTATTTATTACGTTCTCGATGTAAATAAGATTTCGATATACACATACACACACATACACACAAGCTTATAGCGTATTACATTACAAAATATGGGGAATGCATAAATCGCTGTAACTCTAAACTTAAAGAATAATGTTTTGGAATGAGTCAAAGATTAGTGTAGAACTCAATTACTGCAAACTAAAGTTGGAAGCGGCCGGTCGCTCGGCATGTAATTAAAATTCTTGTAAAACTTCTGTCTTGCAAGACTTCTGGATCAGGTAGACATTTCAGCCTCGTCTATTGATTCTAGAACTCCATTAAAGTTTCTTCGACTATACATTCCTTGCTATAGAATGGACAGAAACAATAACATGCTTTTGTAGCAATATTAGGAATTTAAGGTTTAAATATATTTACAATTTTAAATTATGCTTTGATATATTAAATAACAGAAAACAGATTAAATACGCAGAAAACACTTTTATTATATTTTGACCTACATTTTGAATAACTTTTATACATACCTACTTTTCCTACGATTTCCGATGGCCGGTGTAATAATTTTGTACAGTATTATAAATTTTATATAAATAATTTTATTACAGGCAAGTGAACTTAAAAATAAGTTCGCAGCTATCAGGGTGTTTCAACTGGAGCATGGTCCCTCAGAGCGAGCTGGTTGTGTTTTCGAGGGTCAGTGATCCCGTGGTAGACCTCGAGACTACCCCTCCGAACGGACCCTGGCTCGAAGCCACTTCGTCAGCCGTGCCTTGGAGCCTGGGAGTGGACATCGCCATTTGGAATGCTGTTGGTACGTTATTAGTTCTTCTTTATTAATAAAATAAATAATTTAAGAAAAAGCCACTATGCACACATTGATGTCCACTAGGCAAGAATTGACGAGCAACATGTGATACCTACCGGTCGCGTTTCAAATGTTGCATCATAGACGAGCCTTAACAAATCATCCGTCATGTTGCCAACACTGAGCGTTGTTGTGCAACGTTCTGATCTTGTTGAGCGTCCCATGTCAATTGTCGCCTAGTAGATACGAGGCTTTAGTTCCAACTTTAAAAAGTCATAATTTTTAATCCATTTTTTAATTTGGTTCTTGGATTCGGTAATTTAAAAATTCATTGTGGACAAAAAGAATTACTTATTGTAATTATATTAAACTGTTTTCCACATTGAACTATTTGAGAGTCCTAAAAGCATTTTTTTTCCAAAATAAAGGATAAACAACAACTAGTATTCTGTAGTATGTACCATACTATATGTAGTATATACCATAGTATGTAATGTAGACTAGTATTCTGTAGTATGGTAGTATGTACCATTACATTACACTACAAAATACAGTACATTACAAAATTTCTACTCAGAAAATTGTTTTATTTTAAATTCTCACGACAACATTGCTAAAGTCATCGACTCTTAAAATATAAATACATCACACCTCTCCCATTTTAATTAAGAATCTCGAACTTTAATGAACTTGAACAAAATTTTTGAAACATCTTTATTAGGGGTGGGGTTGCACGTCATGTACATTGAATTATATTTAGAATTCATATAAAAGTTTCAAAGTTAGAAACCTATAAATTGGACTGGGATCGTGCGAATAGATTTATTTCACCTGGAACTCCTGTAAGCTGGAAATGTAAGGCTATAGCCACAAATCAATTAGGCGCCCAACTTTTTCGCTCTGCACAAGCGTTGTCCAACTTCCAGTCAGGAATTATTTGTGAATTTCACTCTCACAGAATGTTCCTAAGTTATATATATTTTATACTGATACTAAGTAGAATATTTATAGTTTAAACATTGTTCTTTAGTAATTCTTAACGCAAACTACCAAAATAGATGTGGAAACAATATTTCTATTTATGCTACGATATAATTTTATACAATTAAACCACTTCAATGTTAGACCTCAATGTTTGTTTAAATAAAAACTAAAGGATCTTAATTGATAATTTTACTTTATGTTTGTCAAATAAAATGAATATTTATTTAATAAAAATAGAATAAGTATTCATATTTTTTCATCGGTTGCAACTTGTAATCGTCTTTCGTCAAAGTCCGAATAAAGTATCTTATCTAGAATTAAATAGTCTATTTTAACTCAGTGATGCGACAGAAGGTACGATGATTCAGGCAAGGATAGATCTAATATTTAGACCTGCGCACCTTTAGTTTAAAACGTGTTCGAAATTCTAAATCAGGAAAATTTAAGACAGCAAGGCAACACGTAGATTCTATTATTTATTTTTCAATTTAATAAAATACTAGTTTAGAGCGTTTTTCTTATGATTTGGTTAGTAGTTTTGCGGGAAAATGATTCAGAGACCAAAAAGAGTCATAAGTTTAATTAGAATTATTTTAAATAATTAGACTAGGAAGTGGTACCTCAGTTTGTTACGTGCTTTGGATAACTTACTGATCGACTCGACCCAACAGATTGAGGGGTTTCGGAGTTGCCATATTCTTAATGTGCCCGGATAGTGGCACTGTCACGTGGGACTCAACATAAACATGCAAAAAGCGGTGTGTAGCAAGAACCTCTGCCAACCCCTCTCGAGGGCCTACGGCGTGAGTTTATGTTGATGTATGGATGTATTTTTATTTTTTATATGAATATATAATATGAATAATTACAAAAAAAAAATACACTTAAAAGAAACCTAGTAAGAATTGGAATTTAGCTCAACCAACGATACTTTTCGTTATTTTTGTTTTTTACCACCTGCATTGCATCTCTCAATTTTAACGAAACCTTTTCACCAATGAAACCTAAAAGGTAAGAGACATTGGCAGTTACTTACGTATTTGTAATATTTGTATAAAAGTAGCTAACTAGCTTTTGCCCGTGACTTCATCTGCGTAAATTTCGTTATTTAATCCCTCAAGGACTTAATATTATCTCGGGATGAAAAGTGTTATTTTGTGTTAATCAAGTTGATAAACTATCTTTTTGCAAAATTTCATCCAAATCGCTTCAGCCGTTTATGTGTTCTAGTTATAAACATCCAAACTGTTGAATTGATTTCACTTCGTCCTGCCAGGTTGGGCCGGTTGGGGTGAATGGGGTCCCTGCAGCAGAACCTGTGGAGGAGGAGTCCAAGTTCGCAGGAGGTACTGCTCGAAAACCAGCTGCGAGGGATACGGCGAGCAAGAAAGGTCCTGCAACTCCTACGATTGTGAAGGTGGGGACATATTTTTTGTTTTTATTTATATTTGTCATCTTATTTTAACTTATTTACAAAAAAATAACTATTTTACACGACTTTGCGAATGGCCATATCGGTGCGACTTCTACTGTTATTGATACTCAAACACAATCATTGAAGTGAATTTATTCTAAATATAATTTTAAATGAAATCATTACCCTTTCTTTCGGTTTCCTTCCTAGTCGAGTAAAAAATACGGCCTCTAACGGATTTATGAGAAATTAAGATTGCTTATTTAAAAGGTATCTATATGCTGCACCGCCTTCATGACAGTACCAACATCATTATAAAAAGTATAGCGGCAAGGTTTGACTGTCCCTTCCAGAAACACAAAAGCACTGGGAAACACTGGGTAGGGATGGTCATACCTAAAACTGGATGTGATAAATAATGTAACCAATGCAATCTAACCTAAATTATATATCTAACAATACTAACATACTTCTAAGTCAACTACCTTACTAACCCAACACTTACCAATATGGATTCAAATGTCCGAAATAAAGATTTATTATTATTATTAAAAGTATAGTAATCTATGTCACCTGAAGAAAACTATACGAACTCATGGTAGACACACTGAACGTAAAATTTAGTGATAGTTTAAAAAAAAAAGGTATTTTTGTGTCTTGTCTGCTGTGAATCAACAAAACAAACAAACTGGTAGACGTGCAACAATATGGAGGGATTTTCAGCAAGTTCTTCACCGTAGATGAGGTTTCTGAATCGTGTGTGGTAGATTTCGAATAATTTTGACGGTAAAAATTTAAAAAGAATGCTTTGTCTTTGACTTGAGATAGTAATATGGAAACCATATCACGACACACATATTGACTCAGCCCCGCACTGAGAATGTTATAACATTGTGTCGCAGGAACTAAGCAACGATATGGTATATACTACATAGATAAGAATACGCTACAAAGATCAATAAGCGAAACAAAGTCCCGCCCCCACATGGAGTAGAACCTGAAACCTATAGCGTAGCAGTGAGCTTTTTATACCACTGCGCCACCGTGGCCTTCATTCACATTAATTCCCAAATGTAGATATTTGGGAAAATCACTTGAAAACTGCTCGAACTATTTTGTTACATTACAGAAAGATCTGACTTAAAAGAAAGATAAAAGATTGAGATCATTAAAATATATACCAATCATTTACTTTACTGAAAATAAAACCTTACATTTTTGGATATTCTTATTTTATGATTAAAAATATACATTTAATATAACTATAACAAACAAGTTTCAAATTGTTTGAATAACTACAGGATTACCACACAAATGTGAATGTTAATCACCTAATAAGAACTGATTAATTTAAGCCAAAATTGAGTTCGGAAGTTTATTCTGGAATCTCAGTTTCCACCATTAGTAACGCCACTCAACCTAAAATATACTCATTTAACAGATTGCTAAATCTAGGGTTGCCACAATGAAATTTCAAGGAGAATAATTACTTAAATTAATCACTTTCAAAGCTGCCGGGAGATAGTTATATTTTATCTGAAATCCATTTGAACTGAAAATTTATAACGTTACTGTACAAAAATTCTGTTCCTTTTAAATTTTAAATATGTTTCAAATGTCAACCCTAATGTTGGATTAGAATACTCCATCAAAATCAAATTCAGCTCGTCTATGTGATAGCCAGATTATATGCTAAAATATCAAGGTAATATAAGGAAAGCTTTATGAAACGGTTTCTATAATAGCTTCATATCTCAAACTAACCGGTCATTTGAAAGTCCCAATATGGATTAGAACTATTTGAATTTGAAACTTCAATAGTTAAACTTAGGGTGATGATTCAAATTTAAAATTTTATAAATATTATAAAGAGCGGCAACCCTACAGGCTGCAGTCTCACAATTGTGATTGTAATTAGTTGGAGAAAAGTTTCGTTTCATCTAAAAACTTGCATGTAGCATTGTTAAAGTTTACTGTTTAATTTCAGTTATGATGTTTAAAGAAAATAACTAAGCCTTATAATTTAAAGAGGCTTTTAATTAACATCTCTTAAATTATTCTCATAAGCCAAAGGAAGCTTAAAAACAAGCTTGTAATTTTATTTCTTAATGTTCCGGTCAAGTGCATATTGAACTCCTACATCATACCTAATTTCGTACGAGTTTTCTATAACAATAGCTTAGCAAAAGGCATAAATATTTTACAAAAATAAAGAATCTGTAGAACAATTTGACGACCTCGGTGGCGCAGTGGTGTAAACAGCCGACTGCTACGGTAGAGGTTCCGGGTAATCCCGGCGGGGGCGGGACTTTGTGTTATTTGCAAGACGCATTGTTTCGCTTACCGGTCATGGATGTTGTATTCTTATCTATGTAGTATGTACCATATCGTTGCTTAGTTCCTTAGTTAGTAATGTGTGTGTCGTGTTGTGGTTATTATTATTATTAGTTCAATACACCTTGTATTTTAAGGTATTCAGCTGTTTTCAAAAATGACGTAGAATATTTTTGGTTTACTCTACTAGTTAACAAATGGTAGATCTACGTGTGAGATCGTCAGATTTAGTACCACCTTTCTATTTCTGCGTTCGCTGTGTTTCGATTCGAACTATTAGAGAGCCAGTGTAATTATCTGCACGACAGGTGCATCTGTACCTCTACCCCTTGGAATTCTAAGACATGAAGGCCATCGTCGTGTTAATAGGTGTTACTTTCCATCAGGTGCACCGTTTGCTTGTTTGTCTATAACGCTGTTATTTATTTTTTTACGTCAGCAGTAACAGTTTGTAAAAATCTTGATTGGGTTTTGGTTTTCTTCACATTAAAACCACTACGCTCGTTCCATCTCACAAAGACGGTTTGACTTAGATTTATCTGTATTGTTGATTTATCTTCATACAAAATACATAATTATTTTAATAACATATGCACTAGGCATACTGTGTGTAATGCGTTTTGTATATTTATTTATTTTCTTTAAAAAATAATGAAAAGGGTATGCACCCAATTACATTATTATTCATACTTATTACAAACACATAATTCTAAGTTCAATTAAAATAAAACAAATACATAAAAAATACAATTGGACTATAAATTAAATTGCAGCATATACCGACACAATAATAACAATACTATATGAAAAACTCATAATTCATCAAGCTGAATGTTTTTTTCTTTACAAGCCCAAAGTCCAATCTTGATTGAATTTTGGAATTCGAATGAGTTATTATAGAGGACCTCATTTAATTCTTTATAAAATTACATATTTTCTATTTACTTATTTGATTATCACGCCCTGAAAACATTTTCGATATGAAGTTAAGCTTAAACGCCAGGTAAGAGAATTTTTTAACTACGTATAGGTTTTCACGTTGAAACAGGAGACCTAAAATGGCCGATTAAGCAATTCTTCCGAAATAATTTCCTTTAAGAATTCGTTGACAAATCATAGACAACTCCTCTAATTTTTTCTCATTAGTATAGATTGTTCAGTCATTTCAATCATTGATTGATCAATTCACAAGCATATTGAATATGTTATTAATTGATAATATTTCAGCTGTAAATCTGCATAATATTTCAGCTGTTATCTGCATCATAGATATTATAACCATATCACAATATTTTTAGGCTCGTTGATTTTCATTTATACTTTTTAATTAATTCACTGTAACGTTTTATTGAATAGTTTGTAATTATTTTTTTATTATTACTGTAATTGGGATAATAATAATAACAGTAAATAAGGTAAAGTAAATATTAAAATAAAACATATTTAAATTACACTAACATTTACTTCATTGTCTACTATTTATAATTAATATGAACAGAAGGAAATTTATTGAATTGTGAACTAATAGGATTATCAGCTTACTGAATAAATCCTTTTATTTCATAAATTGTTGTTGTATATTAATGATGTTATTCATATTCTATTTATAGAAACAATTAGTACTATATTTCAAATAATTATTATTTACTATTTTTAAAAAGGCTTGTAAATTATTTATTTCTTTCAGAAGGCAATCTTTGACACTAATTTTCTGTTTAAAATACAAAAAAATGCGATCTCGGAATCCATTTTTGAAATTAAAATAAATGAATGTATTTTTTGTCACTAGGGACAATAAACCCGTTGGCTCCAGGGGCTCGTCGTAACTTCCACCCCGCGCAGGCTCGGTGGGGTACAGTGGCTGATCGTCCACATGCCTTCAGCTTGAGGCCCAACTCCTACATCTGGATCGCATCATCAGAACTCTTCGGAAACGGCAGGACGTTCCCCAGAGAGTTCACGCTGTTCCTCTCCCTGAGGTTGCGACCTGAGGTGAGTCGAGAAAATATAGACCTTCTTATACAACATCATGAGCAAAGAAGCAGCTGATAGAAAGTCACATTTCCACCTATTGGCACGATGATGACCTTGATGTTTAAGAACACCAAGAGCACTCCCAAAGTATTGTCTATACCGACATTAAGTTAGTACACCGCCGCCTATTGACTCGACGATGCCCTTTATGTGTGAAACGCCAAGAGCACCGCCAATGCGTTGCCCATGTATTGTGCAAAAAAAAAAAAGCTAGAAGCTTTTCATTTCCAATTATACTTCGTAGAAAAAGGCTTAAAATTAAAGACTCTTACACAGATTCTTAAAAATGCTACAAAGGTAACGGGATAAGTCTACGAAAATTATTAAAAATGTACCAGAATAGCAGAATTGTAAAAATAGGTAACTGCGTCACAATTTCAGTACATTGTTGTCGGGTCGAGATGAACAACATTCCAGATACTAAATTCCTTTGTGTTCTCAGTAAACCTTTTTATAGCACACGGCCGGTTCTAACTTTATTTTACAGTGATATAGTGAAAGCCTTTTGGTTTGAATGACACTTTTTTTTTCGTCACACACTTTTTTCGCCTAATGATAATGCGATACAATCTATCTGGCTTGCACCAAATTTGTATTGCAATTAAATAATTAAAAAAAAGTTTCATACGTATTTTTGACTCTAAAGATATTATTATTTTATTATTACGAGCCACCGAGCGCAGTGGTGTAAACAGCCAACTGCTACGCTTGAGGTTCCGGGTTCGAATCCCGGCGGGTGCGGGACTTTGTGTTATTAGAAAGACGCATTGTTTCGCTTACCGGTCTTGGATGTTGTATTCTTATCTATGTAGTTAATACCACATCGTCGCTTAGTTCCTGTGACACACTTACGATACTTACTACAGGGCTGAGTCAATGTGTGTTTCGTGGTGTGGTTATAATTTTTATAATTAATTATTTATTATAATCTATTGAAAAGGATTCCCAAATATATAAATTCAAAAGGACCAACTTTTTAAAAGTTCAGCAACGCATCTGCTGACATATTTTGCCTGCAGGTGTCAATGGGCGTCGGTATCACTTAAAATCACATGAGCCGCTTGCCCGTTAGCCCTCTTTTGAAAAAAAAAAAATAATTGAAAACGTTACAACTGGAATTGTTAATGTACAGTCGAGATCTGCCAAGGAGTATCATTTGCCATCGAAATTCCTCTGTACGCGATAATACTACGTTTTAGGGGTTGGATCGCAATCGCCATCCTAATTGGCCGTAGTAAATCACTATTACCAATGACGGTAAAAGCTAATCGTTCATTGAAATCATGATGTTGTTTTAAAAGTATGATAATATCATCCTCTCACAAATATAGTATGAAAGTCCCCAGCCACAAAACCTGCAAGCAAAACTCGAACTTAAGGAGCGCGTGCGCGCCCGTGATTGTACCTATATAATTAAAAAAATTGAAATTAGCTAACATAATTCCGTTGAATAAGATTGCCAAAGTTTCTCGAGCGTTAATAAATTACAACTGTGAATTATTACTTTGCTGCGTCAATCATAAGAAAACTATTAATAAATAATCATGCCATTTAATTAATGGTATATAAGAAAGTTGAACACATGCAACATTGTATTATTGTGGTGGTATACTTACGTATGAAAAGTCCCCCAACTTGTGGACTTGGCTTCAAAAAGCAAAGTTAAAAGGTAAGCAAATTTTAATTAACTTAGGCTTATTTCATTTGTTAATAACTCCTATTTAGGAGTCACCTCTGAAACGTACTCACAATTTATTCCATAATTGATATCGTACTATTGTTGATATTCTTAGAAATAATTAGCTTTCTTGTAATTAAGCCTGGGTATTTGCGTATTACGTCTTGATTGTGGCGGGAGCTACGCACAAAGTACTGGCTTTATTTCTTTGATGTAATTATTTTCGAGTTGCATACCAGATTTGTGTGTAGCATTATTGGCATTAATAATGTAATGTTCGCTACAAATTTCACTCTAACGAACTCTAATCTGATTATTTTATGATGAAATCTTTGAAAATATGAGGGTAGAATTAAGTTTAGTAAAAAAGGCCTATTTCTAGTTATGTTGTTATTTAATGAAACGTTTTCGATTGGAGTTGGCAGAGGTGTTAAACACCGCATTTCACATTTTTATGTTGAATCCCAGTGTGACAGGTTGGGAATTTGTCACCAATAACCGGGCACTATGAGGAACTTGGCAGCTATAACTTACGGCAACCCGAGACTCGAACCATCGACCTGGGTTGGTCGGTTACCGACGTCTACAACTTGAGGAGGTGAAGAACAAAACCTCACTTTTCCATTTTTGTTTTAAATATTTTTTTTTAGTCTATGTGCAAAAAAATGTTGAATTTATTAAAGCAAATAAGTAAAACCTTATCTAAAACACATCTTTTCTTATTAAAAAATTCATTTCAAATAGAGAGTTTAGAACAAAACCACACTTTAGACGAGAAAAAAAACAGTCTCCTTCGATACTTTTCAAAAGCTCATTTTATTGGAGTACAATTTAGCGGTATCATTAAGACTTCATCAAAACCACATAAAAACATTGAGTTTAGATTAAAGGTGCTAAACATCTATGTCTGGTCTTTTTGCTAAATAGTTTATGGTAATTTTTATTTTTCATACGTGTGGCATGCCCCTCCCGAAATAGAAGATATTCAAATAACTTATCCTGTCAGAGGCCATTCCTTCTTACCAGCCGATAGAGTGTTTGGTCGCTTGGAAAAAGAAATATCAAAATTCCCAGTAATTACATCCAAAGATGAGTATTTGGATAAGTTCTCACAATTTGGGGATGTCAGTCTTCTTGGAAAAGACTGGAAGTTATTTGATTTGAAACAATTATGCAAGGACTACAAAAAAGTACCTGAAATCAGAAATTTTAAAAGAATACGCATTTATAAAGAATTAAAAGAAACTCGAGCTGGGCAAAAAATAGTTAATTTGACCAAATTATTTGAAACATTTAAATATGAGACTGACAACGACACCGGAGTAATATTACTGAAATAAGGTAAAAATCATCCTAAACTGCTACAACTACAATCTCTGGGACGGTACATAGCAGATGCTAAAAAGAAAGACATTGACAATTTATTGGTAAAACAATTTGGAGATAAGTGGAAGGATATTGAAGAGCTTCAATGGTATGTTGGTATCTTGGATAATAATTCTTCACATATGATAGAAGTTGGAGATGCCGGAGATGTCAGTGAAGATGAAGATTGTGATTGTCTTGAACCTGATACTAATATTATTAGGATTTAGATACTGATATTGGTGGTGGTTAAAGTGATGAATGATTTTGTCATAAGGCTAATTATATTAATTTGATGATTAATGATTGTGATTATTAAAATAAGAATGTGTATGCTCATACAGTAAGGAGTACAGAAATATATTTTTAAAAGTAAGGTTATCTTTTCAGTCGTTTTCAAAACCACACCTTTTTTTTTGGTAAATATCAAAACCTCGCTTTTCCACTAGTCTTGATCAAAACCACACTTTTCCAAAAATATTTAATCAAAACCTCACATTTCCAAATTTCATTTCAAAATATTAGCCAAGATTCTTATCATTTTTATCAGCCATTTGGTACATCAGATTGACTGTAACTCTAGCATAATATGACACAATTAAACCAAAATGCAGATGTCGTAGTCAGTTAGTTATTTACATTTTACTGTTTTCTTCAATATTAGAAAAAGTGGAAAAGTGAGGTTTTGTTCTTCACCTCTTCACTTCCTCTTCAATCCATACCGATAAATTTTAATCACGCATTCTACAATATGACTGAGACTGTTTCAGAACTTTATTGTAAATTCTCCAAAAGTTATTTTAAAATAGGTTTGTTGAACCTCGGATTTGTACCGTCAGAGATATGTCATACATTTATGCATCTCTTTCAAATTTTAGTGAAATGCACTCTAAAAGTGTCATATTTATTCATAACATCATAGAAATGATATTCCAACCCTGTTTTAGCGTTTCAACTTGATTTTGTTTTGTCTCAGAGTCTATTTACCCAACAGATGCAAATACAAATAGTCCAGTCATTACGTCGGAAAAATCGAGTTAGAAATGCTAATGAACCGAGAAAGCTAAATTTTGGATATTATTATTGGGGGACTAGAAAAGCTTAACTTCAAAATTGTGACGGAGCAAATAATTCATGCGAATTCATGCGAATTAGTTGCTTGCCTGATTCGTTATTTACCTGCATTGTAGTGGACAAACATGCAACAACGTCGTGTTGCTAGTGTGGATACAAACATGCGAGCGGCTACGTCAAAACTGGGCACAGTCTTACCGACGTTCGTGACTCACATTGACTCCCCAAATTTATGGCTTTTCGATCGATATCTCGAGAACGATGAACGATACGTGAAAAGTGTAAAGCACTTTAATTATAGATCGTAAAGAAAGCAACAAAAAAGTATTCTATAAAAATTTACGTATGTCAACGGAGAACCGAGTTATGACAAAAAAAATGAATTTAACTCTTTTTTTAAGATGGCGGAAAATGCACAAGGTCATTTTGGTCACAATTTTGAAGTTTACCTTTTCTAGCCTCCCCCCCTCCCCCGCATAATATCCAAAATTTAGCTTTCTCGGTTCATTTGCATTTCCAAATGTATATAATGACTGGACTAAAAAAAAAATATGACTTAATCAGTCGATTTAATAATAACTTGAAACAATTTTTCTTTGTAATTTACTTTTTACGTCATGATTTTGCTAATTATTATACGATTCCGTTTCATATTCTTGTAAAGTCATGCTAACAGAAACATCTAAAACATTAACATTTACCTATTGTCAAACATATTTAAGACTGTAATTAATGGATTCCTTAATAAGTTCAAAAGGGACGAGCCGAAGCCGACGAATTTTCACAAAAGACCTACTATTATTATGAATACCTCATATAAATTTATCACCTACCTAATTCCTATGATAAATATGAATTTAAATGGCAAAATTATTCACGAAGGAAAGCCTTAATAAGTCCGTCGAACGATGATTGTTACAAATAAGATACAATCTGTTTTGTACTGGACTTTAGTGTTGTTTTCGAGAAAATGGGCTTTACCTTTGTTATGATAAATATGAGATTCCAATTAGTTCAGGAGAATAATGACTGGGGCTCGTCACGAAATCAAATTGATACAAGGTTCAGGGAATTCCAGTTTAGAGGTTCGAATGTTGGTTTTGATCGATTTATTTGAATACGTTTCTACTGAAAACATATTTATTTATTTTTTATTCGGTTCGTTTCTGTTTTTTTGTAATAGCTTTAGGGTAACCGTTGCGTGGTTTACACGTTTTTAATATTAGTCCTCCTACAAACATCGGTTGTACAAATGACTTTCATTTTCGAGGAATCCGTACTTAAATCAACAAACGTGTTTATCTAACAAGAATTAAGTTTTTGTATGAACTTTCAATTTTCAGTAATCACCCATTTTGTTTTACCTACTTAATACTAAAATTTTGCGCTGTAAAATGTATGAAACAAGAAAATATTTGAGTCTAAATTGTTTTGTATTTATTTGTACAATTTTTTTTATTTCACACAGTAGAAGGTGGTTCATTCTATTTGTTTTTATTATTCAGTTAGGGTAAGCGACATTATATTTTAGTAGTTACGTTGGTACACACAAAATAAAAACAAACATAGACCAATGAAACCTTTCTTTCGGCTTTCTGAGGCGGTCAAAAAGGAGAAACAATGTTGCTATAGTAATTAATTGTATTGAAGAAAAAAAATTATAATTCTTATCACAGAGTGGAGGTTACGGTCAAGGGACGTTATTCTCCCTTCGTTCAAGGCGGAAGACGGGGTCTTTCTTGTCGCTGGAGCTGGCTGGCAGAGGAGCCGCCAGGCTGGTGCACGCAGGTACCGGCGTCTCCCGGGCAATATACTTAGCCGTGCCTTTGTATGACTTCAGGTGGCATCATATTGCTATCAGGTAACTGTACTATTCAATAAATAAATAAATATCAGAAGATTAATTCGATCATTATTCTTATCTTAATGAAATCAGCTAAATTGATTTCAAAATGTGTTTAAATGTAGAGATGTCTAAAATATTATATCTAATGTTTCTTATTTAACTAAGTAGGATTTTAAAATCAACTCAAATATGATACATTAGCTTTTACTCATATGAATACACCACATGAACATGGCGTACACCTTTTCTACATACTCCAATGTCCTTGACTAATTCTGGCTCTAGGAGACCCTTAAGACGGATGCGACAGCTATAATACACATTTCTCTGATCTTGATATCATTTTCATTTCCATGTCTCATTTTAAGAAAGAAGTTTTGTTTCAACTATCTAAGGTGTCATATCGGTTTGTTTAATGTAATTTAATTTTATCAGTTTTTATCTTAATTTAAATATTTTTTAATGGTTTTTAATTTTTTCACATACCTTTTTTTGCATTGGGATGGGAAGAGTGACAGTAACGATTTTTGCTCTAATATATTTATTGTTTTTTTTTGTGTTTTAATATGTCCTTGTTATCATGTTTGTTATTTTCTTCTATGTATGTAGCGTTATTTTGAGTATTGTGTTTTAGTGAGATATGTTCATGGTTGTCAGATTTATGTTTGTGATATGTTTTTTTTTGTATTATTATTTGCAATCTGTTTTATCTCCAAATAAAGAAATAAAATAAATAAAATAGTAGAGTTAATTATTTAAAACTTATTTTTAAATAAAAATAAATTAATTTAAGAGTAAGTTGAGTGAGTCGGTTCATAAGCAAAGCCTTTCACAATTATTTATTAGTCTTGAAAAAGCCAGTCAATGTTGACCAAAATCTCTTGAGATGGAACAATAATTTAAAGGGAACGAAAAGAAATTCTTATTTTTCGAATGAACCGGAAACAATTTACCCTTAATTTAATTAAATACAAACATTTACAAATTGAATGGGTTCCCGATTCAGGATTTTGCGGTTTTAATCAGAAAACCGGATGAAAGAGAAGTCACCGTGATATTTAAATGGAAATAAAATAGTAATATTATTAACATAACGAAGAATACAACTCGAATAATTTGTGTAAAATAATATTTATATAATAAAATAACGTTTATTTCTACAACAAATTTCAAATGTAAAATGTATGACCTCCGATGTGAATAGCAATTTTTTAGGCTACGACTACAAGCACCATATGAGATTGTGACACTCATTGGCTAAAAATAACATGTCATATTCGTTCCAGCTCACACGAGACAATCTCTCAAGAATCTATATTCTTCCACTAAAACTAGTATTATTAAGTAACTAATTTGGTTGTGTTCGTTTTTTATTTTCAAAATTTATACTACGCATCTCTGAGGATCAAGCGAGGATCATTAGGGTCAGGTCGGGTGCCGTGAAATTTTAATACAATTTGAAAAGACCCGAGTTCACAGTCCGTTAATTTCTTATTACATTTTTTGTTGATTCAAATGAACGTCTCTTCGTCTCAGCTTCTGAAATTAAAACGCGGACGTCTTGGAAACTAAGAACCGAGAATTCCAAATGTACTCTTGTATTTCGAGTTCTTTTAACTGGACTACGATAAATATTTAATCATTTATAGAAGGTGTCTCTAGAATTACAATTGCCGTGTTCTATTTTGAGTGTCATTTATCTTTTTACCGTCTAGGATTAACGCTACCATTATGCAACTTCGTGTTTTGTCGGGTAAGCTCGTTTTCTATAAAATTTTGCTGTCATAAGACATCATTGAATAAACACGATGATTGACATCTGATAATGTTCGGGAATCTTCGAGAAACCCGAGAAATAACGAAGTCGCAATGTTTCTATACTTGTGAGAGTTCGGTGTAGCCAATAAGTATTCTAACTATAAATATATGAATTAAAGAAGGATTTTTTTGTAACAGTGTCCATGACGATAATACAGTACGAGCTTACGTCGACTGCCGCTGGCTTCGAACAGATGTACTAGAAAAAGACGCACTGGATACACCAAGGGATGCTGATCTCATTATAGGCTATCTTTTCTCCGTAAGTGACAATTATACGACCAAATAAAATACTGATTCATCAAAATTCCTTTGCGATTCCCAGGAACTCGTATTTGACCATTTGATATCTTATAAAGTAGAATAGCAAGTGGACCATGAAAGGGACAGAGCAAATATTTGGAGAGGTCTCATGAAATTTTCAGTACCTACACCTTAGAATCGGACCTTGTTTTCTTTCATGTATACACACGCGTTCTGAGCGGAATTACCTTTTTAAATTTGCGTGCACGCTATTTGATTTTCGTCAAAGTGTGTCCTTAATAATAAATACATTAGCATACGGTTCAAATGATTGTTTACGCACTGTTTCCCGAACCTTTCGGCATTTGTCTCAATTGTTACCAGAACAACCTGATTTCCTTTTGCATGCTACTTAGAATTCGAATAAAAATTACGTTGAAGTTAAACAGTGTTATTAAATTATAATTGAGAATAACATTAAAATAAGATAAAGAAATAATTATAGAAGCAACTAAATTAATTAAAAAATCAAAAGCCTTTTGAGTTCGAAGAATTGTCTGAAATCTTTTGTGTTTAAGGTAGGTAGTAAACAGTTGTGTTTGATGACAGGGCGATCTGGAACAGCTTGTTTTGGTGCCAAAAGCTGGACAAGCACACAAGCAGTGTTCCAGCCAAGCCAACGGGGTCTCTACACCTTACGTCATCC
Organism: Choreutis nemorana; assembly: GCA_949316135.1. NCBI lineage: Eukaryota > Metazoa > Arthropoda > Insecta > Lepidoptera > Choreutidae > Choreutis > Choreutis nemorana. Next base: position 2,431,975 of record OX438609.1, read on the forward strand.
AAGAAACGTAACTGCAACCAGCGCGACGTCTCATTAAAATACTCCAGCAACAATGAATAAACCTGCAACAATTTGACTTGTAAAAAGTTTGCTTCCGAAATATGTCTTCATCTAAATTAAAGAAAAGTTACTTTGAAAAATGTTGTCTTAAATAAGGGTTCGTACAGATAACGGCATTTTACACGCGCCACGTGTAATCAGCGCGCGTGTTATGTTTTTCTTTGCTACGTGTTTTCACAAAGAACCTTTCGCTAGATCTGTTCGCACCCTAAAATGATAAGATTGGTTTACGATGTCTGAATTTGATGTATGTTTGATTTTGAACTCAACATTGTTGTTCTATAGTGAATTTACAAAGAAGTGTAAATATTATATAGCCTTATAATCGATTCTAATGTATTCAGCTTTACTACTATTTATTACCGTTAGAAAATTGTTTATAGTTTTTTCGGGGCACACCCGCTACTCTACCCCACCACTACTGTTTATAGTTTATCTTTTTATACCGCTAAAGTGGCAAACATGTGTACCGCCCGCATGATGGTAAGGCCTATGGACATTTGCAATAACAGGGGTATAACGCATGCGTCACTGACCCTGCAAGAACCTTTTACCACCCTTTTTAAGAACCCCGTGCTGTTCTCACTTGAGAGAACAAAATCTTATCTGATAATTGCAAAGCCAAGAGAAGGGATTGTGATTTTTATCTTTCTATGCCTACATTTACCTAACAAGCGCGTATAGAAATATTTTATACTTTATTCTACTTTCAATCAATCAAAATTTATATTTTCGTAAATTCACTAGCATATGATACGCAAGACAAATAAAGTAGGTATACATTATATGCGGCTCACAAGCCACGTTTGAATTTTTGCAATAGGAAATATCTTTCCAGGTAGAAATAAATGTGTCCCTTTGTGAAGTCTTGCCATTATTTATAACAACGCAACCAATTGAACTGTTAGCATTAAGTTACAGAACAGTGGTTTTATGGAATTAAATTTAACGTTTTCATACAAAACTCTTTTAAATATGAGAATTCCATCATTCGGGATGAATAAAAATCGTTTTTTTTTTTTCATTTTAACGAAATGCTAATATTGCCTCCTTAAAACCAATTTAACTGTGTGCTATTTCTTAATAATAGTAAAGTTTAGGTTTTGGTCCGACAGTTTAAAAGAAGCAAAAAGGAAATCTATTTTTTTTTAACTAAGATTTGAATACCTCGAAAATACAGTAAATGAATCCATCATCAGCAACTAACAAACTCCATTTTTTTTTCTTAATGATTTTGAAATAAGTACCGTTAAATCATGCAAGTTATCGTTTATCGTAATTTGCACCTTTGCTTCATTTTAGACGAACCAAAAGAAGCAAACAGTTCGTAGTGAACGTGTACATTTTCTTCCACGTTCCATAATGTTCAATTTTCATTCGCGATCATGGCATATGTGTCACGCCCCTTATGTTACGTTTAGTTTATTACTTAAATAAGTAAATAAAAATAGAGAAACCGTAGATTAATGTATTGTATGGATAAGTTTAAAGTGTTTCTTACATTATGTAAACATTATAAAAACTAAGATACTTATAGTTCGCCTCAATGTAAATAACTCTTCTTATACATATAATTTAGAATGAACCCGTATTATCTATTAACTGTTGTTTCAATCTTTCCAAAGAGTTTTTTCTGTAAGTCTTAAAAGATTTATGGTTTATGGTATTATATTTCGCGATACTGAAATGTTTGTAATTATTTTTTATTGTTAGATATTATGTATATAAAGAGGAATAAATATTATGATTATAGTTTGACTTTTATTCATTGGAATGAACAATATAGACACAAATTATTTTTTCTCCTTTAAATTAGTATCGCTCTTCAACCTCGTTTTTAGGGCTTAAAAATCTGGAGTTTTATGATTTTCTTTAAATATTATTTTTTTATGTAGGGTACCAGTTTATGACCCTGAAGCTTTATCCTGGCTTAAATTGAATTAACAAAATAATATAGCTTTTATTCTGCCACAAAATTAACGAAAAAATACATAAAATTTTTAAGTGGTTTATTGATTAAAAATAAATATTTTTTACTTTAGATTTATTGAATTTATTTGAGTCCCCACTGCAGCCTAGGCCTCAACCTATCACCTCCGTATAACTGTCCCTGGCTTTATTCTATTAAAACTGGTATTACGAGTATTTATATATATTATTAATATTAAATCGATAAGTAAAATATAACATAATCATTTTTAAAGAACTATTTCAATCAACTATCACATAAAACATCTTATACTAATATTTTTGATATTATCACGTCGATTTTAACCATAAAGCCTAGAGCGGCTCCAGATCCTTATAAAACGAACGTTCTAGAAAAACTTTACATTGTTAAAGGAACATCTTTCCATAGTCATAAAACTCTGCTCCCCGGCCAGTAACTTATAAAGAATTCCCACAAATACCCTTCAATCTAGATCGGTGGAATGTTGATTAAATTATTCAATTCCTCGTAAAATACCGGTGGGTGAAAGGCGGCGTGGAGCTTCCTGAGGCTGTAAAGGCGTTTCATGCGTTACGTCATTATGATTTCCAGAAGTATGTGATTTGATCTATCTGCTTTATAAGATGGCGGTCTTCGGGATTCCAATTACTACAGAAAAGCGCGTGAACTGAATATATACCTTACAACGGCAAGTGTAGACAAAGATATAGATATGCTGGAATATTATTTCATAAAAATTAATAAGCTTCAAATTTTCTACTGCTTCGATGGTAAATAAGTATATCTTACCACATGATAACCAGCAGTCACCGTAGCCTATGCAACCTTGAAACACGAAAGACAAACGGATAGCTGATTTCCTAAGCTAACAACGCCTTACTTGAAAACCCAATATTTAAAACTAGAAGCTCATTTCACAAACAAATATGCATATATCAAGAATTGGAAATCTTTTTTAAAGAATGTACATGGCAGAGATTAGATACAAAATCATGTTATTTTTTTATCATTGTTTAGCATTTTTCAGCCTCAGTTTTATTGCGCCTGATAACCTAGTTCATCCATAGCTGTTTACTGTTTAACTGTGTTCCAGTTCAAATCAAATAGCTAAAACAATTAATTTCAGAGTACAATTAGAAATGAGGCCTCGTCCGGCGCAGTAGCTTTGACTCCTAATTAATCGTAGGATCGATTCGGTTCAATTCCCAATGGAATGTAATATAGAACATGAAATTCCGCATTACAGACTACGTGCTTGCGTAAGTAAGTACTAAAATATTTGCCATCGGAAATATTCTGATAATGAGAGGAAATTACGTTTTAACGCTGACGTAAGAGGATTATAACTACTTTAGCATAAATTTTTGGATCAGCTTTTGATAAATCGTTTTAAAATGTATGTATTAATGAAAATGAAAGTTAGTGATGATGATAAGATGATGATCACTTAATCAAACGTACCGTATCTTGTAGAGGATTTGAATGATACATAGCAGACATATAAAATTTGTCTTGGATTAACGTATATTAGTATTTAAGACGAAAAGTCTTGATCTTCGCGGTCGTTTTGAAGCAAAGGCTACCCTGAATAAAACCTATAAAGATAGATAGATACTTTATGTAACAAAACTTTAACAACGACGCATCCAGCCTCCTAAGCAACATATGAAAAGTTCTAACGTTACTCTCACTAATATTTATTATTGGATTTCTTGGAAAATCCAACCGAGCTAGCCTACTAAATCTGAGTTCGTATTTACGGCTAGTACGTGTTAACGATCTATTTAATAGCATTGTTACTAAACGCCTCTATAGTTTCCCTAGATCTAAAGATCTATATTGGAAGAACTTTTAATCTTATGATGACGGATTAGGGTTCATTATTGGCAAGACAATTACTTACACCGTTAAATTACTAGCTGAGATTAGTTAGCGGTGAGTGCAATAATTAACTAATACCAACTCATTGTTGCAACTTAACTGTCGTATTTATTCATGTTAAACTGAATTGACGCTTACGATAGGTGAAACCGAGCAGGAAATATAGTTTGCTACTTATCAAAATAAGCTCTCTTTGTCCCTAACATAAGACAATGCAATTGTCGTTTTTTTGGGTAAACTTGGGTAACAACTTTTTGGGTAAATTCTAACCTGATTGTAAGTGACGATGGAAGTTGGGGTTTTTCTTTGTGTTGAATTTTTGTTAATATTTAAACTATTTGACAGAATTAAGAATGCTTTTACTAAACATAATCGAAATTGAAGCTGCTCCAAGTGACTATTTTACTTTGTGCCTATCATTCAATAAGTACATGATGAATTTATAATAACGTCAACCATTATCTTGGAACATGATTTGTCATAATTTAACTATTTTCCCATATTCATATTTTCTTTGCAAATAAAGTAGCGTAAACTTTTAATGAAATCCATCATCGCATCGGAATGAAAATAAAACGATGGGTTTTAATAAGCAGCCCTTATTCAGTGTATATTATATTTTCTTTCCAGTACTAAACATTCTAGAACACTCAAAGGCTAACCCTAAGTAAATAAAGCCTTTGAATTATGTAGTCAAAGAAGTTTTTTCTATAAGTTTCGAGAAACAGCGAAAGAACATCAGGAAAACATTCTACTAGGAGTTTCCGAGTTTGAAACTACAAGAAACTGAGTGATATTGAAATATAAAATAAAGGGGGAAAAAATTCTTCTCTATTTTTCGAAGCACGATACAAAGTTTAATAAGTGAAAATAGAATGAATTCCTACTCTGGATTTAAAACTTTTAAGTGGAAAGCATAATAACTTCATTCCTTTATGCCTGGCTATAATAATTTTGATTTCATCAAGATATATTAGGGTTTCTTTAAAAATACACAAATTGATAAATCAAACTACTGTTAAAGCACTTTATTCAATGATCCAAATAGATACCTTCAAAGCCTCGTCGTATAATTGAATTAAAGAAAAATGCAACAATTATAATAATTACATTTTTGAATACAACGGTTACAAAGTGAGTACCTGTTCAAACAAAGTGTTTAAGTTGTTAAATGATTCGTTAAGGTGGCCGTTAATGCGACAGGAGAACAAGACTGGAGACTGGTACGGGAGACCGCGAAAGGAACTTGTCCTGAGGCGTTGTATGAGCGCCAGTTAGCGTGGGCAACCGCTTCAGGAGACCGAAACGATATTATCGTTTGGTATCGTTTCGGTCTCGTTTACGGTTGCGGTCTCATGTCGCGATCGCTTCGTCACCTTTACAATAAAACAAAATTTGTAACATTGCAAGATATTTCTTTGGTCGGTTTTGATTTTACTAATCATGAAACTGACATTTTTGTTCCAGTTTGATTTTAGTAAAAACATCTTATTTTGCGTCTGATAAAGTTGAAAATTTAAAAAGCTGTGGACAAACACCGTGGCTGCAGTGAATCGCTGGATGCAAGTGGGCCAGGATCGTTCCTGTTGGAAGTTTTTGGGGGGGGCCTATGTTCAGGAGTGTTTCTGCGGCTGATGATGATTTAAAACTATTGTTTATTTTATCAAACACTGTCACAATAACTAACAGTTGAATCTTACTAAGGATTCACTCACTAACAACCATTCTAAGACTGACCAAGTTTATGTTAACTTTAGTTATAATGACTGAACTTGCTCCGCCCTTAGTTTTCAGACGTTCGTTGTCTGTAAATACTTATTGCTGAAAACATTTTCAAAGGAGAAACTGTTAAAGTATTTTAATGAAATTTTGCTGTGGACTCATTTACAAGGAGTGCTGGTACGCGATTGAATTTAAGTTCCGTTCTAGGATTTTTTCATTGGATTTACAAGTAGAGACAGTTAATATTGATTCTTGTCACCTTTTAATTTTAGACCTTTTCTCCATTCTATTTCCATTGCCGCTTAACATTAGACGGGATTGAGATCAAATTCTTGCTTGTTTTAATTAAAATATTTTTAATATGGTAATAAAAAAAAACAATCAGATCGTAATAAAATTAATAAGGAATAAAAGAATACAAACATGGTAAAAATTTTTGGTGTTTGGTAAAATTATTTGAATAAATTCACTCACTCACTGGAAAATGAAACATTGCTATTTCACAAGTGAGTTAAATCAAGAATGGAGACATACGTATGCTAAAAATAATATAAAGGAGGTAGCTAATAAATCTAAGTTTAGTCAGTTTGTTAATTCATACGTGTCGAAGGTTGGAACTTTGAACATATAGTTGGCTCAGGCAGTTGGCCAAATTCCAAACGCCAACACAATTTGTGTCTGGGTAACGTTGCGGTTGTATACGCAAACTAATACTTTGTAAAATAAGATTAAATAGACGTCAATATTACATCATTCTAAAAAGCAAATGCCCATACGGAGACACTGTTCTTTAAACAATAGGTGGAAAAGAGACGGAGATATAGAAAAACGAAAGAGAAAGAAACTATGTGTGAAGACCGTGAGGACGTTATGCGTCAAGTACGAATCCTTAGACATTTCTCAGTTTTGATAAACCGAATAAAAAAATTTTGTATTAAGATTCTATTTTTACCCGACTGCGTCGAAGCGAAAAGTAGGGTTATGATTTTGGCCAGTATGTATATGTATGTATGTATGTATGAATTTTCATCTGTTCCCACAAAACTTCTAAACTACTTTTCATAAATTGACAATTGAGGTATCGATAGATGTGAAATGATCGTCCGCTGATTATAGGGTACATGACGTCACATTAAATTTAGTAGGGCGCCCTTCATAGGACATAAAGTCATGAAAAAAAAATCGTGATCGTGTTTGGTATCAAATTCAAAAATATAAACATAGTTAGTTTTTATTCACGGATTTGCTAAATTTTTATCAATTATCGGTTGTATGTACCTTTACCAAACGTAACTTAATATAACAAAACAGTACAAGTGAGTAAGTTTGCCTTAAGTGGCATATGACCACGGCTAAAATGAATACTTAACTTCACAATTTCAGATGAGAATATTTTAGACCGCGGTTTTCAGTAGTCGGGTTTGAGTTTTTAAACTTTTTTTATTTTAAGTTTAGAAATTCACTTAAATTTATGTTAATTAGTAATTTAATTTGTTTTTTTATTTATTTTTTATTCTCTTGTTTTGTTACGCCTGCACCATAAATGTTGTGTGCATCTGTAATTGGCGTGTACACTAGGCTATGCACCCTTATAATAAAACATTTTATGGATTTATGTACACGCTGTTGATGTGCCAATTTTAATAAATTAATAAATAAAATTGACTTAACAGAAGAAACTAATAATATTTGTGCAATATGATGCTTAATAAATAAAGAATATAAAATAAATGTTTTTAAATGATGCGTAGGTAATCAATCAAATAAGATTGTATTAAAATTGAATTTTATTAATACAGTGTATAGGATTAGTGATATTTTGTAATTTAATACAAACAACTGATCCGATATAAGAAGGTTGTATGCCTATTTATCAGCCATTGCTTTATATTATGGGGAACTATATAGCAATACTCAAACATATAGAAGCTACACAGATACTCGAGCCGGTATTTAAATTCAGGGCCCTATGTATCAAGGCCAATATTTCTTAGTTAGTTCTAGATCGCGGTGATACGTAATACAGTTCTATTTCTTCCATTAAGACAACATAAGTAACTACTTACTTTTTCGTTTTCTTTTTTTTTTTTGGAACCGGAAGACTACTAACTCCAATACTACAAGTTCGTCTTAGTTTAGGAGTTAGTAAGACAATGTGAAGGACCAACTATAATAATCAACATTATTAGCTTTAATTTTTCAATGATTTTTTTTGCAAATAAACTGTTTTTATTATTATTTAACCAGAAAATGTTCGAACTATTTTTTTTCATCAACCTTTTTCCAGAATTATAATTTAAATTTCTTATGAATGCATTTTATTTATTTATAAGACATTATTTAAATAAAAATTTGGGTAACTTACAACATTTATAACCCGAGAACGACTAGATTTCTAATATCTTTTATTCGTTGGATTTGTCTTTGTTCCGAATAGCGAAATAACTATTGAAAAAATTCAAGAAAAAAAAAACCACCTGAGCTAAACCGCGGGTAAAAGCTAGTATTTAGTAAAACCATGTAATTGTAAATTCTACATACGAAGCTAAGCGGTAGTAAACAGTAATTTTAATTGTTTACAAACTTGCTGTATGGAATTTCGTCTTGCCTTTAATCTACAAGCAAGAAAATTTATAATTAATCTGTCACAAACACAGAGAAGCTAAATTTAAGACACTTTATACTATATAAACTTTATAATATAATGTATACAGTAGTATTATTATTCGCAATGTTTTATTTTATAACTGTATTTAAGTACACTGTCAACCTAAGACTGTAAGAGACAAAAAAAATGTCCAAATGAACGCGAAAAAAAGACCACTTTCTTTGGATAAAACTTTTTAAAATTAAGCACATTGAACTTGGCAAAAACTTCTTCTTCATTTTTTCGTCGGAAAATTCTAATACTAAAAACAGATTGAAGCGAAACCCAAAATAAATAAATATTACTACACAATTAGTCCACAGAATCATGAAACGTGTGTCATTTGGATTTATAATTACTTTAATAAACAATTAATTATAATAAAAATAAGCATAGTCAACTATACTTCTTAAACTTTAATATAATAATAAAATAAATAGTCATACAATTAATTTCAAAATAGTAAGGTCTTTTAGTAAAGTTAGTTTTGACGTTTCATCAGTCATGAAGTTTCACGAAAACAGTAACTATTACTGTTCTTTATTACTGACAATAATGTTGTTTATATTCAAGAATAATTTTAGGACAAAAAAGCAATTTATTAATAACATCGGGTTTTGAATTGTGTATATTATATAATATGGTCTCGCAAACAAATCTCTTCACGTGTTGACTAACAGGAACAGCGACATTTGATAGAATCGTTAATGAAGTAAGTCAATTTTATTTATACATGTAAATTATGTGAATGTAATTTTATTTTTGATGTTCCAATTTTGCCACAAAACTCGCCAATTTTTGCCACTTCTAAAGTTTATTCTAATTTGTTTATATGAATTTGACTCATTGCATTTTAATTACAGTTCAAATATTTAAATTTTTTTACGAATATTGATTACATACATACATACTTATTTAAATATCTTCTTATGTAAGTACAATACTGCGTCGGAATTTTTCTATAACAAATGTAACGAATAGAAAAATTGATTAATAAATATAAGATAACACAATAAAACTAGTGCCACAAACAAACTTCAATAAACACCAATATAAAAATATTTAAGGCGGCTTTTCCCTCGATTTCAGCCCCGTAAATTTTGTGGTTTTGGTTTTGAAACAAAAAGTAGTAGTCGAGATTCGAACCCGGGATCTCCAGCTTTGTAGACGCAGTCGCTATTAACTGTACAGCAATGATAACACATTTCCTGCATTCACTCTTTTAGATGTTATTCACTCAATTCACTTGAAGATTAACTCAAAGACGCAGACGATAATCATTCTGATTTTACTGCCTCGACTTTTGAGCTGAAGCTTATAAACAAGTCTTGAATATGTGTCTTGAGACATTTTTTTAAAGTTTGAACATGAGCTAAATCTGTAAATTTTCAGTTTATACCGAACCACTAATTTCCGACTCAACTGACAGTATGGCATTGAAATGTGAGCTTTTTGTCTTGTTAATTGAGTAGACATTTGAACATTAAATTGTAACCACGCGTCATCAACATCTTTCGTTTAACATTAAATTTCCCTTGCCTGCCATACTGTCAGTTTAGTTGGAGTGGAGTTGGCGTCGAGTCTGTGCAAAGACCTTTAGCCATTAAACATAATTTACCAAAAGCTCAGGCAGAAATTATTTAATAGAATTACTTTGACTAAGTACAGAAACTACTCAATATGTCCCTAAGTTGGTAGAAGATAAGTTCTTGCATTTCCCGCAATCAGGAAACGTATGAAATGACTGGCTGACTGCCAGAATACACTTAACGACCATGTTAAATATTAAACTTCTGCAGAATCCAATAACAGTGGCATATAAAGCGAAACCTTCGAAATATATTCGTCGCTGTCGTTCCTTGGTACGAGACATTTGCAAGAGCGGAGAAGATATTATTTCTTCTGTCATTGACATAGCATCTAAGGAAATTCGTTTCATGTCTTACGAGACATCTTGCTACAAGGAAGTTTATGATGCTCTACAGAAGTCTTATTTGGAGAAAACTGTCACCATCCTTTGACTTTTGCGGTTTGAATTATTTATAGAGTAAAAGGTTACAAATATAATTTTGTATGCCATTATATTCGTTCTGTATTTGATAAGGTATTCATGGGTATTTCAAAAGTTTATTGAAACATGAAAAAAAAATGTTTTTACTCACAAGAAAACAAAAAACGCTAAAGTAAAACAACAAACATATTGCTCGAGCTTCCGATAACGGCCAATGTGAATTTCGTAACAAACGTCATGATTTACGATTACTTCTTTATTCTGAGATAATGGATCTCACAAATAATATACGAAGCCTTTTACGCCCGCACAATGCTGAATATTAAAAAGCAGTAAATTTGTAACATTTTGCTTTTATTTTTCATGTCGAGAGGTGTCGTGGATGGGGAAAATGTTGACATATTTTTGTTTACAGAAACAAGCGATCTTGATAATACAAGTGCTCTTGTTGAGAGCTTTCTATTTAACATAATTGCTGTATAATGCATGCTAACTATGTTAAGTAGCATGTCAATGTTTTACAGTGCGTCGTCAACTTATTCGTACTTAAACGAGAACGAAATGTTTGATACAAAACATTATTTATAATATTAACTTTATGACGTCAATTCATTCGCTAACACATCTAGCTAATAAATCTTACAAAATCCTAAAATTTCTTAACTAAGTAATAATAATTTGCGATCAAATTTAATCATATGATATTCAATGATTGAATTGATATCAGAGAAGGTAATATATCAAAAGAGTAATATCAAAAAGAGATCGGACCCAATCTTGTGACGATATGCCTGTCCAAAGTCCAGAATCTACGTCATAACAGTCGTCCATAACCTTGTCATTTGACCCTCGCTTCTCTGGAAGGTATTTCCACATGTTTTCATTGCGATACGGGATTTATTTCCGGTATTGATATATAGAGATACTACAATATTTCCTTTTTAAAGATATTATTCTCCAATATTACTATATATTTTTCAAACGGTACATAGTTCCTCCGATTTTTTTTAATGGTTCTTCTTCATTTTGGCAAAAAAAAATATCGTAATTCGAACCAAAACTCGCACTTGAATCATTTTAGTTTTACCGTTGTCAATTAACTGACGAAGTAAGAAGATACTCTTGCAAAGTATTTAGTTACTGTGAAAAGATTATCTATTACTAGTTTTTAAGTGTAGTGTAGTGTAGATTAGTAGGTTTTGTACCTGAAAGATCCCAACAGGGACCTATTATTGAGCCTCTTATGTCCATCCATAGATTTTTGCTATCCTTAACATTTACTATAAAAATGAAAATAAAAACAACATCACGACACACACATTGACTCAGCCCTGCACTAAGTATCGTAAGAACTACTATACTAAATAAATAAGAATACAACATCCAAGACCGGTAAGAGAAACAATGCGTCTTGCAAATAACACAAAGTCCCGCCCCGCCGGGACTGTCATTGTATCATTTAAGTATTTAGTGATAAGCCTTGAGCAATAAGCAGTTTAACTAATTCTCCGCTGTCCGTCTGTCTGTCTGTCATCCGGATTGTATCTCATAAACCATAATAGCTAGACACTCGAAAGTTTATGAGAATGTTTATTTCTGTTGCCGCTACGAGTATATTGTGACGTAAAAAAGTAAAAATTCAAGGGGACTCTCATACAGGAACGTGATTTTATAGAACTTTCATAAGATGGTGTGGAACTCATGTGTGAGTCCGACTTGAACTTGATGTTTTTTTTTTTTTGACGAAGCATCAGACAACATGGAAGAAATTACCCGTGTTACCCTGGAAACATTCAAGAAGGGTATTAATATCACCAGATTTATTTCCCGGCCCACAATCTTCTGACCGATCGTAAATCAACGGGAAGGCTAAGCTTTTCCACGCCTTCACGACAACCTAATGTGAATTATAGTCATTGTTACCCGATACGGTTCAGTGAAGAAATTGCAAGAGGGACGTTTATCAGCCGCCCTGAAACACGTGGATTTCATTACTGACTCAAGTTTTATCTCAAGTTATGTCGCGGGATGATCGATGCAGTTGACTTTTAGTAATAAATTTGGTCGTGTATTTTCTATTGAACTCAATCAGTAGATATACCACTTGTCTTCTTTGACTTTTATTCGGTGCTATGATTTTATGTACAACTTTAAATTGATAGGCGGAATTGTTTAAAGATCTTTTTCTGAAAAAAGCTACTTAAAAATTACTTGCAAGGGAAATTCAAACGAATACAACATACATGAATGCTCTTAAGACATTACCATGAATACTGTAACCTTATTAAGGTATTGTGAGAATGTTCCCTGCATTTAATATTTCGTTTATGCAGAAATGATACTTTATAGAAAATAGTTTTTTACATCAAGCTTACTTCCTGCCTGATGGTAACCAGTTTCCAACGCAAATTTGGACACCTACGTGGCCTATGGACATTTGCGATACCAAAGGTACCAGTAAAAGGGTGTGAGTATGGATCCCCCGACGACGGGCAGCGATACGATGGTAAAAAGAGGCTGTCGGCAACCTCTCAAATAATTAATTCTAACCTAACTAAATCATAGCTAAGTAAATCAAATGATGCATCAAAAGCTTTAATAATGTCAGCTGTTTAAATAGCATTTTTTATTATCTAAGAACACCGTCAAGTTGTTAATCTACTTTTGAGCATTCAAAGTGTTTTGTAGTAAAACTAGAATAGAGTTGTCGACAAACATCCTAGAATCTAAAGAATCTCGAGATCATATCTGAGAGAAAGTAGCTCCCTCTGCGTTTCTTGACCTAATTAAGCTCCGTTTGTGTACCTTATGATTTATTCTCGTTACAATCAAAGATAAAAAGAGATGACGCTACAAAAATTCAACTGTCATCTCACTCTTCGGTATCGCTCGAAGAAAAGTTGCCAGTTTGTTAAAAGGGGTAAGTTCTTGATTATATTATTTGCACTTTTATCTCTTTTTATTACTGTTTTCGAGATGGTATTCCGGGGTTCTAATTAGCAAAGCTTTTTTAAATAGGATTTTAGTTTCAAGAAATCCCGCACTTGGAAATCTTATGAATTGGAGCTTTAAGGAGAAGTTTTTGAAAGGCGAATCAAAAGCAAGTTTAAAATTTTTCTATAGATATGTTTTACTTTTTTAAAAGACTTGTGACTGGTCTTTTTCTTCGTTCCTACTAAGACGGAATAAGAAGGAATCTTTTAGTTTATGTATTTTATGGGACTTCAAACCATCTTATCTTGTTTATAATAAATAAATCCAAATCTATCCTATCCAAACAATCTTATCTTGTTTATAATAAATAAATACTAATAATCGTGATGCGGTTATTTACGACACACGCATTTACTCAGTCCTGCACTAAGATAATCCTGTCCCGCAGGTACTAAGCAACGACTAAATACAATGAAAACTATGGAGACAGCTGATTCCATACAAATTGTTCACAGCTGATGCTATACAAGTATTTAGTAGTTTGACGATATGATATAAACTACATAGATGAGAGTACTACATCCAAGACCGGTAAGCGAAACAATGGATCTTGCAAATAACACAAAGTTCCGCCCTCACCGGGATTCGAATCCGGAACCTCTAGCGTAGCAGCCGGCTGTTTACACCACTGCGCTACATGCGGTAATCTACAGGATACAGATGTATTGATCAAAGTTCCTTTTTCAGCCTTGGTTTTTGAATTCTGAAGTTGTATAACTATTTTAGGTTTACCTACTAATATAAATAAGATTAAGCGAATACGAAATAGTTTGTAATCCTTTTAAAAACAATACACTTCTTCCAGCTAGTTACTAAGTGCAACCAATCTTTTACTTACCTTTCTTTGTTTTTTACATTGCACGCTCCATTCTTATTGGCAAATGTTGTTTTTACTATACCAGTTGGGAAATTTTTGGTTCAATCAACAATGGTTTAGTAATTAAAGTATTAATAAATAGGCCGGTTTTTATACGAAAGGTGGAAATCCAATTGTTAAATAAAGTACACAATGGAATCATAATTGTTCCTGGATAAGATACCTTACAATCTTATTCTGTATGTAACGACTCAAGCATTCACTTATCTGTATTGATTTACATTACATGTACCATGAGGATGTGGTAGCTCATTTTATATGCCTTGGTTAACCGACCAACCCGACCCGACAGGTCGAGGGTTAGAGTCTAGATTTGCTGTAAGTTTTAGCTGCCTCATTCCTCATTGTGCCCGGATAGTGTCGACAGATTTGCAACCTGTCACTGGGACTCAACATAAACATGCGAAATGCGGTGTCAAATTCCAACCCCTCTCTAGGGAATATGGCGTATATTTATTTTATTGGTTTGCCTTACGTTTATTATGATGATTAAAAACAAACTGTTAGTTGGCAGATTTCTTTTCTATATATTAATAAAATTTGCTTCAAGGTAAAATTAGGTTCAGACAGAAGTTTTTATAGTGCACAAAATAAGAAAATAATATACATTCTTAATAGTGTTATATCACTCTTAATTATATTAAAATACAAGCTATGATAAAAATATTATTTTCATTAATGCTTGTTGTTTTGATGTATATCCAAAGATATAAATCCAGTGATCTCGAGTGCTCTTGCAAAAACTTAAAAATTTCTGGTAACACTTAAGGAAAATCCATTAGATTTTTACTTTTTTTTTCTCGGTTGAAGCACATTACTGTTCTTCAGGAGAGACATAAAAAGCTAGTAAAATTCCTTGAGGTTTCGAGTGTTTTAGGCTTTGTGCACACTTAAAACAAGAAAAGTAGGCCAAATAATTTCATAATCAATTTTTACTCGGCATTCATAACTCGTACATAATATTAGTGGTCCGTTTTCAGAAATATATCTACTTTTTTTAAAATATTAAAATGACTAAAGAGACTGATAGAATATAAGATTTAATCAAATATATTTCTCAGTGAACAGAACAAACTTTTTCATTTTGCGACCAAAAAGGTCTTGACTTAAATTTGGCACTACAGAAGGAGCTTATACAAAAAAAAAAGAACAAAAAAAGTTTAGCGTGGTTCATACCTACAAGAAACAAAAAAACAAAAAAAAATATGGTTCAACTTAAGAACCTCCATAACTTTTTGTTTTTTCTTCGGTTAATGTCACAAAACAAAGAAAAATCCATAAACATCTAAGACCAAAGCAATAAATTCTGATAATTCATGTCAGATCAATTATTTCAATGGTAAACAGACAACAGCAAAAACCAAAATCTATATTCCAAATCAGAAGAAACGGTTAGGGTTTTGAAAACCGATAAGTTTCTCCATAGTGTGCAATCGTCGTAAGGTCAAAATCTCGAGAAGAAACAAGTGGAGAAGAACATGGATAAGACGGCGACAGGTATTATCTGCCATTCGCAGAACGCACTCAAGGCATCAACGCGAGATGGAGTATTAACTTGCCAAAGACTTATCGACTGCAGACAGGTCGAGGAAAAAAATACTAGTCTAAAAGTACTAAAAGTTTTACTTAATTTAGGATATCATGATTATTTTTATTTTTAAACGAATATTAGTGAAACATTATAAGTAAGTAAATTCTATTCGATTCAAAAATATACTACATACACATTTCTTCAAATATTACCTCTTTCATAATGAGATTCAAAATTTACCTCTATATTATATTGTGTAGACGAGGAATATTTTCAAGTACAGATGAAGTAGACTGAATGATAGCAGTCCTTACGAATATTTGAAACGCGAAAGTTTGTAAGGATGCATGGATGCATGGATGTTCGTCACTCTTTCACGCAAAAACTACTAAATGGATTTGAATGAAACTTTATGATAATGTAAACTATATATCAGAATAAAATATAGGCTATAATGTATAAAGAGATTGCGTGAATTGTCTAAAATTTTACGATAAATATCAAGTAATCAAAAAACCTATTAAAACCATTTTTGATTTCTACGCGAACGAAGTCGCGGGCAATAGCTAGTATAGTATAAATCTATACTTACAATAAACAAAATAACTGTTTACAACTAAAATTTTCTATCAAAATCAAATTTTTGAAGCCAAAGTTAAACTAGCTTGTGACAAAAATAGACAAACTGCATTTATTACGGATGAGTCAGACAAATCTTTTGCTAGTTTAATTCAAACTTAAATCCAGTATCAAACCTGCTGCGAACCTTAATAAAAGCGGCTACTCTTCTGACCTACAAATTAATCTTTGTGATTTCTTCCGGGATTATGGGGAAAAAGTGATGCTGTCAGCTCGACTCATCTCCAAGATTTAACGGGAGCAGTCTGACAGTTTCCTTATGGGCAGATCGGCTTTAAGGGCATACGTTTGGGTGAATTACTGCAATCCTACTTAATATTAAAGAAGATGCTTTTGAAAAAGTACTCCGATTACGCGTTTGTTTTGTTTGAATCTTTGTGTATGTTTTTTGTTTATCTGAGTTTATTCTAAATAATTGATGACTTTTACTGTAGGCTTGTTTGCCATAAACACGCTTTGCTAAATAAAATCGCTTTTAGATAAGCTAAATGATTTTCGTTGCCGCGACTAATATAATTGTGACTAATTTCTGGTACCTGAAATGACTGATGGGACAGTGATGAATGTTCACATGAATTTCCACTGATGAATTTCCATAATGGTTGCTAAAATATTGACTGTATTTAGAGTTTGAGTTTGACAAGCTTAACGTATACACTCCACTATGTTTAATGAAGGCCACGCCAGTCCTGTAATTGAATTACGTATGAAAATAGGATTTTTCTCATAATTATTAGTTTTGGTAATATTTTTTATATATTCAGATTTTTTATTTACAAAATAGAATTTGTAAATAACATTTGAAACCTAATGAAAATCATATGTTCATTGGAGTGTGCCCATAGCACCGGCTGCATTTCCATGCTGTATAGCGATGCTTATCTTTTGAGCGAAATGCAGACCAGCGTTACGGTCTCAACTCTCTTTTTTTTATTTAACCTCTTTCTTTCTCAAAACCGAACGGCTCAAATACATTTGTAATTGTCACTCAAACATTTATATTTGTGCCTTTTAGCTTATTCGGCATAAGAATTATTAGAATTAAGCACAAAAATTTTTTTTAGGTAATTTAAAATTTACAGTCATTTCTCTATTCTTAATAGTTATTAATTATCTTTAGCAATTAATAAAATGTTTTACTACGCAGAATAAACTACGTACAATTTTTAAAGTTTTAATGTAACATGCATTAAGACTAGCAGTCACTCATGATACATCAAAATGTCACTGTATGGTATCTAACAGGATACTAAATAGGATTTAATTATGATTCAGATTTCAAATCACAAAATGGCCTGTTAATGGACAATCGTGAATGCTCCGAGCGCTAATTTATATTGGACAATTGACGTGTTTCAGTGATTGAACGCGAAGTAAATTAGTCCCTTCACTAGTCAGAAACCTCTGAAGACCTTCTTTGTATGTCAAATCGTTACCTCTAATTTGATGAAGACTTTAAGTCTTTCGTTGTTTAAGTTAGTTATGTAGTTTTACAAAACCAAAATGAGGATGGCAGGAAAGGTTTTTTGGAAGTTCTATTCTAATTTCCAACAATAAATCCAGATCATTAACAAACGAGAAAATTCTGTTTCTAAATAGAACATATAATTTATTTGTCGGATAATACCCATCTCACTGTTCCGCCACTCCCAACATCCCAACTCCTGTTATCCAGGATTCATAATGGCGTCCTTTTAAGAAGAATTGCAGTTGTGCAATAACTATGTGACTACATACATACATTTATGTACCTGAATCCAAAAAAAAATCCTCGTCAGATACTCAGAAGACGACGTAAAAAGTTACTTTTTTCTCTAACGAATTTGTTCAACAATGTGGCAGTGAACACGAACTTCAATATATCTTGTTATTGCTTATGTTATTATGAAAACAGCGAACGAAATCGATTTTAGATACAGAAAAGGTTACTAAAGCTACTTAAATAATTAAATCTATATAATTTACTCATTTGTGGACTAGAATAAAATCAGCAAACGAACAAAAAATAGCATTGAATAATTTATTTACAGAGCTTTCAAATTCAACAGCGAGGCGAAGGCAATTAATTATGAATTTATGAGCCATAAAAGATTATAACTGTTTAATTTTATATTCATAAATGGACAGCACTTCATAATTAACGAAGCTTTTAAAATTCAACCCTCACTCTAATTACCAAACGACGTAAGTGAAAACCTTTTATGGTTCTGTGGTCAAATGTGGATTCCGTTCTGCCAGAATCTATTGAACTTTCCTAAAATAGAACTAAATTGACTGTTTTGATTTTTTTTGATTCGTTTTGATATAACATAGCGTGGCTTACAGATTGTTAATTTGGTTTGAGTTACTATGACGTTTGATGGCTTACACAAATGCGTCTATTATATTTATTTCCATCGAATAGTAAACAAATAACTAATTGGTCGAACAAACCAAATTCGAGAACTCTTTTACTCTTTTTGCAACACTATTACTTGTACAACAATAATTTATTTGCCGAAATAAAATCCGAAGTAACAGCGACAAGGCTCTTAAATAAAATCAATTAAGCTACAGAGGTTTTACTAAGTTATAAACTAGAAAGAACGGGGGAAGAAAACATTAATGAAGTAATTTGTCTTGTCCGAGGAGACTGTTTGGAATTAACGGTATCTCACACTAGCAGACTGTTTAGACAGCTGTTCCCGTTGTAACAGACGACGCGGGGAAAATATCATGAGGATATAAAACTATGAAATTGTGTGTTGCTTTGCATATATCTATAGTGGTTTGGGAAAACAAACAAATTGATGGATGTTTGTAGATGAATAAAAACTTATTAGACCTGGGGCGTTACTTTTGAAACTTTTTGATCAACAGTTTGTATTTTACATGTGTATCCAAATGATACATCAAAATCGCAAGCGATTATTTAATAAAATTAAAGATTTTAAGTCCATTGGCTATATATGGTAATGAATAATCATTACACATGATTAAATAAAACTAGAAACTACTTTTTACAATGGAAACATGCCGTTGGGGGAAATTAGTAAACTATACTGTAGCAAAGTTTAGCGGCTTGTCGTTAGCGTGTACTTAGATAATTGGTCAGAAGGTAGAGTAACTAGAGAAGGGAAAACAAATATTTTTGACAGTTTCTGATCATTTTAGTCCATAGCCTCAAATAAAGCTATTAAAAATTCAGAGGAGTAAAATGCTCTGCATCGACGATTTTTAGAAATTATTTTTACTTTACAATTTTTGCACGAGCGAGCGAAGCGAGTGAAGTCTTTAGAGTCTACTAGATCAATCTTGCGTTTGGGCGTATGTATGTATAAAAATTTGGCCGACAGTAACTCGAGTACTATTGATCGGATCATCATAAAATTTGGTAAGTGTGTTAACGAAGAAAACAATATTTTCAACCTTGAATGTGACCTCAATCGGTCAAGGGGTTCCCGAAATATAGAGGGTCGTGAGTTCATAGTTTGGAGCTAATCAATATTAGTTTAAAATTCACTCTTGATCTCACTATATATTTTTTTTTCCAAAAAAACGTACGCAATAAGCTAAACTGAAACCATTTTAAATTAAAGCTATAAATTCTGCGTGAATCTCTCAACCAATCATAAAACAATATAGTCATAAATCAACTTGTCACTTAGAAGCACTGCATAGCAAATTGGGCGCTAGATATCGTTTATCATTCATCCTTTTTCTGAATAAAATACCTTTATTTGTAAAAAGTCCTCTTTGATCTATCGTTGATTTTAGTACAATTTTACTTTTGTAGTAAGTAATTATATGAATTTAAAATCCGCAAAAGATTATTTTGATTTTATTTGCATTCTAAAGTCATACGAGTATAACATCGAATTAATATTAACAATCTGACAGTTTATTTAATTCCTTTTATAATACTTTTATAATAATTAATTTTAAAACTATGCCTACCAACTCAGGGCTATATTAACATCATTAATATGTAGTATTTAAAACAAGTAACTTTTTCATTTACCCACGGACCCCTAAAAATCATTAAAGGAATCCCCCCACTCAACACTTCGCCTGCAACACGAAAAGCAATAAACGTTATTGTTGATTTGCAGACAAACAAAAAGAAATCAAATAACGAGCAGAAAAAAGAACTTCATTTGTGCTACCTACGTAACAAATGAATAAGAAAAATATTTTGAGTGACTTGGAGTACGGTAAAAGTTGACTTATTAGGTTAGTAGTCCCCTTTAGTTACGGACAGCACAAACTAACTGTTCCAAATCTAATAAAAAATATTCTACGCAAACCTTTATAACGTACTGGCCGAATACAGTAGTCGTCTGAAAATGAAGCAGAAAATTTTTCAACGATTTGAAATATCTCTCTAATATTGAGGGTTCAGTATCGTAATACTGGATTGGTAACTTTTAATCCACAAACTTCTGAACACTTATTATTGATGATCTATTTTGTCCCCCATTATATTTCTTTCATATGAAGAAAAGCTTTTGACTGAAATCTAAAAAGATTTATGCTTAATTTTGACCTTTTGTGATTTTGCGTATAAGATACAAGTCTATTTGGTATACTTAATGTCAACGGTTTTTCCATTTAAATTTCGGTTTGTTCAGCTGATCCCGCTAAAACTGACTCCGCGGGCACAAATGATGATTAAGATACGAGTATAATTCACATTTAAAGATAATAAATATGATGAGTTAATTTTTTATTACAATATGTAGTAGGACATATAAAAACAATGATAATTTATCTTTTGTTTTTTTGCTTTTAAAGAATCTATAGTACAGATCGACAACTGTTTCTAGTTTAAAATTATGGGTAGACATTTTATGATCTTTGCAGCTGTACTACAATTCATTTTTAGTATCAAAATTTTTATTTGCTTTGAAGCTACGTGGACATGAAATACGGTAAGACAGCTTAAATTCGTTTTTATGAGAAAAAGGTATTGTACAAGCACATGTGAGAAACGTTTATTTTTGACTCGTTTTAAGGGTTCCGTACACAAATGGTAAAATACGGGAGCCTAGTACTATTAGACTCCGCTGTCCGTCCGTCGAACCCATCATTTGCGAGTACGACTCACACTTGACCAGTTTTTTTTATAAATGTACAGATACTACACTGTACGCTGTTTCTTCTGATTAAGTTCGTTGCAGGTCCCCAGGACAGCCGGTAGGGTGTCCGGGCACAGCCTGTGCGTCATTGCACAGCTGCATTTTTGTGCCCCGAGGACTACGCTGTAGTCGTAACAAGAACTCGTCAGACCTCAACCCAACTGAGTACGCATAGGATATGCTTCAAAGAAAAGCCCAGAACATAACCCACAATAACTTTTTGACTTGTTAGAAACCACATGGCCGGCCATTCCTTAAAGTGATTCTGAATGCCATAACGCTGTGATTGTGTGATTCTTGATAAATGGCGAAAACACAGACGATTAATTATGATTTTCTAAATGATCCTTGTTGTCTTTGGTAATGGTAATTAAATAACGCAGTTTGTCCGATTGATTTATTCATTGATTATCTGATGGCGTTGCTCTTGTTCTGAATCGCAGTATCATAATTTTTCTGAGATAATATATATGTGATATCCGTAATAAATATCTGCCTGCTTGCAACAGTCAACAACGTGATTTCATTTATTGGGAAAAGTAATAGTGGAAGACAAAGTAACTTGTTAACTTATCCAAAAGCTTTCTTTATTTTTACCTATTTTGTTAATTTAATCATATAAATTAAAGTAACAAGCAAATCTGGAAAAACAGATGAAAATTGATTGGTTATTGTTTATTGCAAGAAAATTACTTGATCCATAGCACATTCTAGGCGTTCGTTGCTTGAGTTTAAGACGGCATCTAAACCATTTTCTTATTTTTTTCTAGCGAATGAGGTCGGATACTGATCTATGTATATACCATACGGTTTCTCAGTACCCGCGATAAAATATTATATCTTAGTGCAGGGCTAAGTCAATGTGTGTGTCGTGATGTGGTTATTATTATTATTATTTATTTGACCAAACCAAAACCAAGTCACAGGGTCAGTAACAAGCTGTTATTCATTCGTTGCTGCAAGCGTCTCTAGACTACTTTACTAACCCCTGGGTAGTTGCTTGTATTATACTCTAAAATAGAGTAAACAGAAAGAAGCAATGGAGATATATTGCCACCACATAAAGACAAAATAAACAAGATCTGTATACAAGTGATCATAATATAGCATAATAATAATAATAATATCTTTATTTTACTTAAAAACATTTAACATGAAATATTTTACCGTGGACCCTGCACTAGGCGAGCCTGTATCGCAGGCGTCCAATTTAATACGCTATGAATTAGTTTAATTTAAATACAGTACACAAAACAATACAATATACAATAACAGAATAAATCTAGATGGATACATTAAATAGATATTATGACAAAACATGAAAATATGAATTAGTGGGTTAATTAATGAACGGGAAATTATATGTAGGAGAGTGGGCGGGTGGGAGTGTGTGTGTGGGTGTGTATGGAAGTAAGTTTTAGCTCATTGGTTTCATAAACTGCTCGGACTCGATATAGGAAAGGGTTGAAAGGTAATTTTTAATTGTACTCTTCGCCTGTCTTACGGTATTGTTTTTGATGTCACATGACTTAGCCATTCTGTTATATATAAAAGTGGAAAGGAATATTGGTAGGAATTTTGGGGAGGTTGATTGAATACATGTTTGAGGAATTTTAAAAACACGTTTTTCTAAGAGAGAAGGGTATTCAGGAGAATTTATAACCGTACGGTGTATGGCTAAAGAAATTTTATAAATGAATAACTGTCGTATTGTTAGGACTCCTCATTCAGCATACAGTGAGGATGTGGGTTATCTGTAGGGTTTTCGGAACATTACTTTGAGCACTGATCTTTGGGCTCTTTACAATATTAACATTGAGGTTTTTCCGGCACCTCCCCATGCGGTGATACAGTACCCTAAGATTGACTCGCATAGCGCAGTGTACACTATTTTGAGCGTCTCTATGTCAGCAAAGTCACGCAATGATTTCATAACGTGAATCAATTTTCGAGCTCTTTTTGCAGTGGCTGTCAAATGCTCTTTGAAGGATAATCTTTCGTTAATAATTACACCCAAGTATTTAACTGATTGTGCTCTTTGGAGTTCTGGACAGTCACAGATCCTTTTATTGCACTGCCTATGTATTTTAAATTTAATGGATCGGTCTGGTTTTGTCACTGCAGTTTTACACTGCAGGTTGGCATCAAACCATTGCTTTAATTCAAGGACTCCACGTTCAGCATTTTGAAGTGCCGAAATCCAAGAGTCCCCGTGAAAAAGAACAGCCGTGTCATCAGCGTAGCAAACGACCTCTGCGTCAATGGTAACTGCCTTAAAAATGTCATTTACATATACTATAAAGAGAGAGGGTCCCAACACAGAACCCTGGAGCACACCAAAATTTACAAAACATTCTTCGCTGAGCAAGTCACCTATTTTAATACATTGGCGTCTTCCAGTTAGGTAGCTCCGAAACCATTCCAGTGATTTGCCTCTAATACCTAGTAGTTTGAGTTTATCAAGTAGGTTTGACACTGATACAGTGTCAAAAGCCTTGGCTAGATCAAGAAAAACCCCTATAGATCTTAAGCCTTTATCAAAACAATTAGTCACAGATCGAATAACATGGTTCACAGCATCCTCTGTCGAGCATCCTTGTCTAAAACCATATTGTTTCGAAGACAGTAAATGAAATTTTTCAAGGTAACTAGTTAATCTATGGTTGATAATTTTTTCTAATATTTTTGCGAAAGTACTCAATAATGAGATAGGCCTATAATTTTCTGGAATTTTTTTTTCAATCTCCCTTATGGATAGGAACCACAGTAGCTTTCTTCCATTACGTTGGAAAAATGCCTGTGGAGATACTGAGGTTGAAAATATAGGTTAATGGGATAACTATTTCATCTTTAATATTTTTAATAAGTGCAGAAGAAAATTGGTCAAAACCGGGTGCACTATTATTTTTTAAATGACTTATTATTTTGTCAACTTCAGTAGGCTGCATGAAGAGTGTATTCGGTACAGGATGGATATTTAGGGTATGGCGTTGGTTTATATTTAGTTTGGACATTAGATCATTTGCTAAGTCTGCGCCAACATTTGAAAAGTAGGTATTACAGTAGTTTAATGACTCTGTGGTACTATCTTTTATTTTAAATAGTTCGATGGCTGTTTGTGTCTTTTTAGTGGAGTCACTATCCTCTCTTATTAAATTCCAAAGTTTTTTAGAGTTGTTCTGACTGTCTTTAAGTTCATTACTATAATAATTCGTTTTGGTGTTATATAACACAATTTTGTAGAAGCTTCGGTATCTCTTGTAAACAAGTTCCAAACCTTATCTTAGCAAGACACAAGTTCAATCCACATTTTGACATATGACAGGAACCTATATGACGATCATGGATTATCCTAAACTACATAGATTAGTATTATCTATGATTAGGTATACATTTTTTTTTTCATAAGTTTTTTAGGGTTCCGTACCCGTGGGTAAAACGGGAACCTATTACTGTCTCCGCTGTCCCTTCGTTCGTCTGTCTGTCAGCCTATATCTCAAGAACCATAATGACTAGACTTGATGAGGAGAGTGTGTTTATCTAACAACAATTACTAAAAATAAAAAAATGAGAATTAATATATATTTATATATATATACTTTCTGTTTCAGTGTTAAACCGATGCCGTTTGATTAAATGACGATGCCGAGAAGTGTTCTTTGTTACAAGAATTCCATACAAAGAATACCGAACGGCTCGAATTGATACAGTGTTGATCTGTTTACGAGTTGGTAGATGTGTTAAGACCGTTTTTTGGTTATTTTACAAAGAATAAAAAGGATAACCTCTGAACTATGTAGTTTAATAGAGCAGTCAGGCTCGGCTCACGTTTTA
Source organism: Choreutis nemorana (assembly GCA_949316135.1). Lineage (NCBI taxonomy): Eukaryota > Metazoa > Arthropoda > Insecta > Lepidoptera > Choreutidae > Choreutis > Choreutis nemorana. The sequence goes on from OX438609.1 coordinate 2,457,239, forward strand.
TTACACACGTTCACGCCCGCCCCTATTTTAGCCGTTCCCAAGTTTTATTTGTCGGTATTTCAAAAGTTTGAAATGCTGGAATAACGAGGAAGAATTCATATAGATTTGATTCAGGAATGGAATAAGTTTCATGATCGAGCAAATTTATACAAGGAAGAACGAGGTATTCATTTTTAATAAATACTTTTTGGTCGGATGTACCGATTACTTTTAGAAAGTGTTTGTATACATTTAAAAAAACGTTTAGGTTTTATTTATTTTGAACGCGATTTAAATGTTTAATTATTTTTTTTACATAACATAGCCTATTTCATTTCTGAAATATTCGTAAAATCTATATTTTAATATGGGATGAGTAGTTTCTTAGTACGTGAAAGTTGTAACCTACCTCTTATAATATTAAAACTGGATTTTTAAATGAGACAGGTTGTTAACGTTTTTTAAAGATTCCATGTTGCCTATGTTCATAAGAATTTTTCAAATCTGCCCAGTAGTTTAAACAAACAATCAAATATTTCCTCTTAATAATGTTATTATTGAATAATAATTATATTATTATTTTAATAGTATAGACAACTATATACTGTAAATAATAATAATGGTAAAGTCTCCAGTCTCCTCAATATATATTTAATGTGAAGGACCGAGAGAGATATGGAGTGTATCACGAGTTTTGATATATTTGTCAACGCTATGCCCCTAAATCCGTTCATGACCTCCGTCCAGAAGCACTTACTGGACTACAGTACAGTAGTTCTACTTTAACTGTACAAAAACTAAGAACCACATAACACATTGACTCAGCCCTGCATTAAAAAGGTATTTTGATCAAGTAAAGGATTCTATAATATAAGTTGACTCAGCTCTTACGAAATTAACCATGCACTTGAAATTTATAATTTTTTGTGTGAAAAAGAAAGAAGAAAATCATAAGGTACAAAAACAAAATTAATCCCCTTCCAATTTAAACCGAACTTGTAAGTTTACAAGAAACCCTTTAATCTTACTGTTCTTATTTGACTACGTATCGGCCCTTAACAAACAATGGACCCTAATAAGGGTCTCAAGGTTATCAACCCTTCCTCTTTAAGATAAGTTTTGAGGAGACAAGTTTCAAGTTCCTTTGGAATCCACCATTTCAGTGCCCATTGGGGAAGTATGAAACTATAAGCCTTAAAAATATATCTCTATTTTTTTACGATTTTTCCACATTGTTGACTTGATAACATTTTTCCGGTTTTACTCAAGTAGAAAAGGTAGCTTTTGTCCTCAAGATGCAAACTGTATCCCTGAAAAATTAAATTAACATCGGTTCAGTGATTTTAATTAAAGGACAGTTTGGGGTATAGACCGTAAGTTGCCAATATCTCAACTCTTTAAGCATCAAAAATTTGCCTCTTCATTTGGATTCTCATGAATCATAAGAAATTATAAAATTACAGCTACAGGATTACCAAACTAACTTGTCCAACTAAATTGTTTTGGAACTGTAGCCGACTGATCCTATTTAAACTGAGCCCTCGGGGAAAAATGACCTAATGAATTTTTGGATTGGTCACACCCGTCAAAAGAGATTTAGTGAAGCTTTATACGATCTTGAGGTATATGTTTGTTAGCCTATTTTTCTTTAGTTAGAAGTCCAATACATTTACATAACCCTTTTTTACTACGTATCTTTCGTTGAAATGAGATATTATACCGCGAATTTAGATACCTCATAAAAAATATGTCACCGACAAATAGATAATGTGTTCGGAAATGGAATCAGAAACCAGATAGAAAATGATATTGGATTCGCAAAATAGAAGTAGATCTGAGAACATAATCATGTTTTTTGCTGATAATAAATAATGGTGGAATAGCGGGTTTTATATATCATTTGCCTTATGTAACACTGACGTGCGTTTACTGGGATTTTATATACCTAGTTTAAATATGTTTGGAGTATAAATAAGATTTGTTTCAATAAAAACCACATCAAGAGCCCTGCAATAAGATATAATATTGTATCACATGTATTAAGCAACGATATGGTATAGACTACATAAATAAGACTCAAGGACCAGTAAGCGAAACAATGCAACTTGCAAATAACACGAAGTTCTGCTCCCCCGAGATTCAAACCCGAAACCTCTAGCTAGGATTATTTATTAAGTTTCGCAGAGTCGCACAGTAAAAAATATTGTAATTGACTTCAAAAGTTGGTAATTTATTTAATTATTGACCTATTTTTAGAATAAACATTAAATGGATATAAAGCCTAAGTTTTAATATACAAAGTTGTTAAGTGTTTAGCTGCATTAAAATACCTCAGAACGTCTCAGTGTAAGATGACCCTAAAGTCTGAGCCATCTTCACTAAAGTGCCCGTAAAAGTAAAAAAGTTTTAGGGGTCAATGAAAAGTTCTTGTTTTCTTTAGACTTACATTGTTTGTTTAGTTTTGAAATTAACTGCTATTTAGAAATTCAAATGTTGTTTTAATAATAAATACTAAATCTATTGTTTAGTTTCCACAGTTTTTACTATTGGACTAGTCTATTTTTTCTAACACACTTGCACAAGGGTAAGCTAGAGTTTTTTTAAATTTATTTCTACTCAAAAACTACTTATCCTTACAAAAATTTGTCATTTTTGTTTTTTTTTAATAAGATTTATAAGAATGTATTAAGAAATTCAACCCCTGAGCAAAAATAAGTAAACGAACATTCTTAAGGCAAGAATAGACGAGGACACTAGAAAGCATATACTCAATGTATACACCGACTGTCTGTAAATTTATTGAGACACCATAATTAGTGTCGCATCAGTAGAGATCAAGGCATCTGTCTAAGAGTGAACAGAAATTTGTGGCACAATTTCTGTCATATTTAGTCTAAGCCTGGCTTCAAACCGCTTGAACGAAGACTAGGCATTTCATCTTCATCATTTCATAAACTGTTTTTTTTTTTTTTCTTATGGCAACAACTTTGAGTTTTTTGCCAGTGTCAAGTAAAAACGGGGAAACTCATTTAACTTCAACAATAATACAAGGACGGAATTTTGAAAAGGTCAGGAAAATTTGTATACATATACAAATATTATATAAACTATTTTATTAACATTAAAAGCATTAAAGTATTTGGGCAGGAAAGCAGGCAGTAGGAATAATTTTTTGTAATATTATTAAATACGGAACCACGTCGCGTTTGTAGAGGTGAAACTTAAGTAACTCTCGTTTAGCTAGACGCTTTATTAAGCTGAATATGTACCAAGTGTTCCAACGCTTTAAACCATGAATCTCGTCCATTTTTTTAATCGCACTTCCACGAATTTTTAATGAAAAAAATGGAAAACCAGATTAAAATTTTGGACTGTTGAAAGTGGGAATGGAAAACGTATTGAGTTTTTAATTGTTTTTATATTTCGGGAGAAACCACTTCTCTTCTTACAGATATTTTATGTAATTCATTTTATACATTACTTTATCAACTTGACCGCAAGAAAGGTGAGTTAATAAATAATTGAGACTAGGAAATGAAATTCCATAAATATTAAATTATAACTTTCTAGCGGAAAGTTTGCCCACACCGGAAATCGAATGAAGACCTTATCAATAAAGACCTGGGCCGCTAATCTGAAGCTCAATAAATTAACAAACTTTTAATTGGGAACGTTATCTCCATAATTATAAACATTGGACTATCTTCATACAGTATTGTGGCTTATATTAAAGGTTAATGAATAATTTCACAGATTTGGTATCGGTACCTATTCATATTTATTTCAGAATGATATTCTTTTTATAATCCAATAGGATAGTTCTTGATTTCTTTATTTGTGTTGTAAACTATTATTTTCCGTGTGAAAATCGGTAGAATCATCGGAGTTCAAATACGTCATAGGTGTATTCCTAGATATCTCTGGTGCTTTTGATAATGCATGGTGGCCAATCTTATTGCTCTTAAAAACAGAGGTTGTTCCAGCAATGTATATTCCTTAATATACAATTACTTTATAAATGGAACAACTAAGTTTCAACTTGGTCATCATGCGGTGTCGAAGGCATTGACTCGGGGCTGTTCTCAGGGTTCAGTCCTAGCCGTATCTCTGGAACTTCGGATTTGATGACTTCTTGTCTATACCGTTACCGGCTAACTGTTCGCTGACGGGTTATGCAGACGACGGTCTCCTGCTCATACAATCTCATACGAGAACAGGAGTTGAGTTGTTAGCTGAGTCTTGCCTACGTCTGAGTCGTGCTATCGATCATTGATAGCTGATAATTTATACGTATTATGTATGTCAATACGCTACACTACAAAATCATATTGAATAAATAGGCTTTTTTATGTGGTTAAAAAGTCATAATTATATATTTTTATAATCATCAAATTAATATACTCACAAATATTAGTTGAGAAAAGTTTTGTATTTCACATAACGAAAACACAACAAGTTATTTCATTATACTGAGAGTAATCTCTTTTAAGTTAAGTTTCGAGTGCGATCTGTGACTATACAATATAGGCCTTAACATATTTTTAATCCTACACGGATTCGCTTTTAAGGACCGACACGGTTCAGTAATTTTTACAGCAATCGCATCACACATATAGAAGGTATTTACGTTTTTTCATCTATTTTCATACGAATCCCAATAAAATGCTCCACTACTTTTATTAAATAACCGTCTGTAATATTTACGGGATTTTTCGTTTTAAAATCTGTTGTATACAGTTTATTCGGTGATGGATTTGGAAGCGAAATATTGAAATTGGAGATTGGTCTAGTGGATATCTAATTTTATTGTTTTGGAAGAGTAAATCTTTAAGGCATAATCAATACTTTTATACAAATCCATAGCACATACATTGCATTACATTATCTTAATTATAGAAAACCTCATTTCCGCTTAGTTACAAACATTTTTTACTTTATCTTTCAGATGTTTGTCACCGAATTAATTTTTCATCATGACAACCTACAATAATTTCGAAAATTGAAAATGACTTTTATAGCAAACTCAATATGAGATATCTCTTAGTTATAAAAAAACTGAAAAAACTAATCCATTACATAATACAATATCAAAAATACAATAGTATATTTCTGCGCATAAAATAAGGAAATCCGAAGGAGAACTATTCCATAAACTTACTTTCAAATAAAAGCAACAACTTCTATCATGACACCTTTTTACTCGCCCATGTAATATTGTTAGTACAGAGCTATATTGTTTCCCACCTCATAGGTTTCCCTCATAAATTTCCACGACAGCCTTCTGTTATGGCCTGTATCATAAAGCACGGACGGCGGTAAATCAAAACTAGTGCGTGAGCCCTTTTTCTTGGCTTTATGTGTAGAGCAGAATAGCTCTGAAATATTTTAACAAAGCGTTCTATGGAATTGTTTATTTAGTCCCTACAAAACTACTCATATAACTATTTAGTACAGTACAACAACGTACTGTAATTAAATAAGAATTATAATTTTATATAGTTTGATGTAAATGAATGAGTTTTATACTTTTACCCGACTACGGCAAAGCTAAAAGTGCTGATACCATATTTTCCATTTGAAGCGTTTCTTGAAATTCCATTTATAAAAAACAAACTATACATCAGAATGCTAAGTTTTGGTTACTTCATTTTACTAACGCCCCGCCCCAGCTTTGCGCGAATAATTTAGCGTATATGACGTACCCAATATAGCTAACCAGAATTTTTTTAACCATTAACCAAAAAATTTTAACAGCTTTTAATTACGTATCAAAAAACACCATCCGAACATGTCAACACATAATTGGAGAAAAAAATAGAAATTAGATTGGCTGTATATATGTTATGAAGCTAGGCATATGCCATCGCGGACTTTTTGTAGACCTTTAAAAAAGACACAATCTCTCCATACATTGTTTAGATATTTCTCAAATGGATAAGGCAGCGGTCTCGATAGAAGCTACCTTGATTTGCTTGATTTTTTCCGACATCTTCAACAATTATCGTCATATTTCAACCAATTTGAACAAAACCTTAACGACTAATACACCAAAAGCATCCTCCATAATCCTATGTTGTCAGATGGAATCCATTTCATGAACCGGGTAGGTAGTTTTTGAGATTATCGTAAACATGCATGCAACAGACGCGGCTGGAGACTTTGTTTTATATTATGCACAAGTATAGCTTAAAGAAACTTATTATATAATTGTATTAATGTACATATTTTCTTTATTTGCTTTGACTCCTTCTTGCCATGTGACACTTGTTTTCTTGTACTCCCCAAATTGCTGGTGAAGTCACGTCCTTTGTTCAGGCAACTCCAATAATATTTGTTTAGTTTTTGCCTGAAAGCCCTGTTTATTGTTTGGGCAACTTTGTTTGTTTTCATACGCTTTGGTTAGGTACCTGTGTAACGTAAAACAGGTTTTATCTAGACACATGTGTTATCGCTGTTACGTTCTATTTTTATGTGTTTGTTTTGCACGCGTAAATAATATCAACTGTTTTATATATAAGATATGATAATAATTATAATTCAATACTACATAAATACACAAATCCGTTAGATTTTCTCAAACATCTGACTTGTTAACTGAGTAATAAAGGTTCAAAGTCGTTGGTTAGACAGAGAGATCCATTATGTACAATGACGTCAAAGTACTCGGGCGCCTTACAACATCTATAGACAAGACAAGGATGTTCTGATGCGCGAGATAGATGTTCTTACTTTTAATGGTTATATGGTTTATCGTTCAATGCTAATTTTGTTTTAATTGAAAATATCCTACTTCCACATACATTACAATAAATTGATTGAATGATCAAATTTGTTTCCATGCATATTCCCTATTATTTGTAGCTTTTTTTTGGCAAGGGCAATTTTTTTTTTTCTTTTTCAAACATGGTACCTTTAGGTTTCAATTCTTTGTCTTTTAACATACAAGATTTCTATAAAAGCTTTTGGCCGGATCTTCTACTGCATGGAATTCGAATTTGATTTTTGTAAATGTAAGCTACATGTCCACCATAAATGTACATTCCAAATATAGATCATATTAAATCGGACGATTACCAAATTTACCAATTTATAATGTAATTATAGATAATAAGTAAAGATCAGAGTTGGGCATTAATCAATTATTTTTTCTAAATTTAATATCTAATTTGCTAAATATCAATTGCGATTATATTAATTACAATTTAATCAATCGTAATTGAATACGTTAAGTTGCAATTTAATTATTTGGATTAGTGTATGTAACAATAAATAGGTTGATATACACATATATACATACATACAAACATTAACTCACGCCGTAGTCCATCGAGAGGGGTTGGCAGAGGTGCTTGCTACACACCACTTTTCGCATGTTTATTTTGACTCCCAGTGTGACAGGTTGCGAATCTGAAGACTCGAACCCTCGACCGGTCGGTTATCCAAGGCACGCAACAAACTGAGCTACCACGTCATCTAAAAAAAATGTGGTATATAGTGAGCCTATTGACACGACGATGCCCTCGATGTCTGAGATGCCAAGAGCATCACCAATTGCATCGTTGCTCATGTACAAGTAAAGATATTATACCTCTCGTGCCTTCAATTCTTCAAACCGAAACACAGGCAGCTATTGTGGGAATAACTGCTGACGAAAGTAGATGTCATAATTCTCGACCCAGTTTCAAAGTGTTCACATTGACATCATTTCCTGAACCTACACAATATTGACTGGATATTTTTACGTGCGATGTACGTGCGAGATCGTCTAGGTCGGGACCCCTTTCTATTTCAGCTGTAAAGAAGTTCACTGTGTTTCGGTTTGAAGGATTTGTAATTAGCGGGACAAAAGGTACGTATATAACACCTTTACCTCATCATGGGTTCACATTGACGATGCTCGTGACGTTCTAAGGCATCAAGGGCATCGTCTTGTCAATGGACGGCAGGGTCACTTTCCGTCAGTTAAACCGACTGATTGTTTGCCTATAAGTTTGAAAAAAAAAACCTTCCTATAGTTCCTTTTGTCACGAAGGGAAACTTCCGTGCCTTTAAAAATTTTTGTCACCAATATTACTGGTGTAAGATTTAGGTTAGTATTTAATCTATCCCCTGTTAGTTAGTAGCTTGCCGTGGTGTTTTGACGGTCAGGCGTCTCCTGACCGTAGATCCCTTTAGCTTTGGCCCCTGGGCAGTTTCCTTGGCAAGGAAGTCTGAAATCGCTTTCTTACTACCTCCTATTTCTTCTGATTAAGTTCGTTGCGGGTCCCAAGACAGCCGTTAGGGTGTCCGGGCACAGTGCGTCATTGCACAGCTGCATTATTCGTTGATTATTCGATCAAAGGACGCCACTGTTGATCCTGGTGAACAGGAGTTGCAGTGGTGGGACAGAGTGGCGGGTGTGCCCAAAAAAAAAGTTCCTTTTGTGCCTATGAAAATAAATACAAAAAACATAAACTATCGCCATAATTCATCCGTCTTGAGGGGTAGGCAGAGGTGTTAAACACTGCATTTTGCATGTTTATGTTGGGTCTCAGTGTGACAGGTTGCGAATCTGTCGCCACTATCCGAAAAAAACGAATAAATAAATAAGTACCTACTATACGCAGCGAGTTATAACTTCACGGCTTCGATATAGCAAACCTTATATATCGACAACAGCAACCTATAAAAACAAATTAAATCTATATTCAATCTATTTATTCTATTTTTCTAATTCTATATTTGTTATAAAACTATATTACAAGCTAGAACTAACCGAAAAAATTCGCTACATTATATTAAAATTGGCTAGGCGATGGTACCAATACCAATTAAAAAAATAATAAAGATAAAAAGCAGAAGAGTAAAATGTCAGGAACGAATTAAAAGTTTCAACGAAATCGATAAAGAGTAGATAATTGTTTAATTAAAATTTTGCTGGGCCTTTGTTCGATACAGGGCTCCATAAAGTTTTCGGATGAAAAAATGACATGATTATTAAATTAACAAACTTTGTTTTACCTAAAGCCCTTGTAATAATATTGTGGAGATTTTTAAACGTTTCGTTAAACAGAAAATAAGATATAATTTATAAGAAAAAAGAAATTACTGTATCGTAATACTATGTATAAATCAAATATTTATTTGTTCCATTTAATAACATTATGAATTTCCAATTCCATATTAAAATTTTAAATGTAATTATCAAAGTACATACTTTTTCTATGTCTTTTTCTATTAGTACAGCTTTTGTTAAAGTTTGTGTATGTATTGTCTGTCTGTCTTTTTGTTCCGGATTATCTCCAAAACGGCTGGACTGATTATAATGAGTCTGTCTTTGTCAAACGGCAGATATTTGATGTTGAATATTATAGTATATACTAGCTGACCCCGTAAACGTTGCTTTGCCATATAAATTACCCTTTACCCAAAAAAATTTTGGTCGATTCTCAGACCTACTCAATATGCTCACAAAATTTCATGAGAATCGGTCAAGCCGTTTCGGAGGAGCACGGGAACGAACATTGTGACACGAGAATTTTATATATAAGATTTATTCCAGAGCATTATTTCATTGAGGTTCGACACGTATAAATCAAACTTATAAATGTTAAGCCTTAAATGTCTGTCTTTCTGGAGCAATCAAATAAGCTAGGTTAACAAGTTTATATTAAAATCATGAGACTATATTAAATAGGTAGAAACTAGACCAAATCACTAAACTATTACGTCTTTTAAACTTATTTTTCTTACGGTCTTTTTTCTCCTTACTGCCATTTTGTAAAGAAGAACACAAACAAATAAAAGGCATTTGTCTATGAACAAGAAAAAAGGACTTATATTTTTATGACTCCTCGCAATTTACGACGGCAACAAAGCAAGCCAAACGACTTTCATAAGCCAAAAAGTGTATCTGCCTCAAATGCGTAAGGCATATAATTTTTTTGGGATATAAAAACCCTTTGAAGTGTGGCGAACAACAATATATGCAAGCTATCGAAGCCAAGTCTTAGCACGGGACATAACGTGCCGAGTTACTGACACATGGCCACTTAGTTCGTGCAACGTTTTTCTTTTAATTGACTAATTAATACCCCTTGGTGCAATAAACAAATCCATAACAGATTTCCGAGATTATAGAAAATTTTATTTTTATCCAATAAATCTTATAAAACTGTGTATAATAGTTTTATATTTGATCTGCTCGATACGATTTTCTAATTTGCCATCTTCGCAGTCAAAGCTAGCAGTTTTTTTGACGTCTATCATATAACATTGTCACGACGTCTTTGTTATCGTCAAATACGATATTCACCGTTAAATAACTATTGAAATAATATATTTGACAAAAACAGTAAATAAGGCAGATCACTCGTACGTTATAAATAAAAGTTTTCCCATCAATTACTTTTAAAACACATACTATTTTAAAAATATTGGTCTTGTAAAGTTCTTGTTTGCTTAACTACACATTTATCCGTGTAATCCAAGCTCAAACTGTTCACAGTACAGGTATAAGGGAGCTCAGAAATTCTTTAGCCAGATGGTGCCTCATTTTTATAACACTATTCCATAGCATTTGTTTCGTATCATAAAGCTTTGGAAACTGTTGTTCCATAAATCGAAGAAAGAAACAGTAAAGTTAAATAAGTAGAAAACAGAGACGTACACTAAATAATATGTCTTGAAATAAAAGTTGTATTAAACTATGATAATCATTTCTTCTGTCTTGTTTTTTGCAATAATCAAAAACTTATATTAGACGATAAGTTATAGGCAACAATGTTATAGAGTAAAAGAGGCTTTAGTTTTGGGTTTTCAATATAAAAGTGCAAAAGACAAAACGTCATAGAAAATTTAGTGTAATTTTTAAACTTTACGTTTCTCAGATTAATGATTGGTGCTATGTTAGGGTATTCTAGGACATTACTGTATCTATACTATATGATAGATAAACAATGATGACTAGGGAGATGCATTCAAAATAACAACTTGAGATGTAAACACAATAACACCTGGCTCCGAAAATTCCATAAGATCTGCAGTTTATGTGACAAATGCATGACACAATATAGTAATACCACAACTTTTCCTATCGAGCGTAAAGTATTTATTATTTTCTGTAAACAATACGCCTTTAGATTGAATATTGATAGAGGAATTCGTTGCATACCCTAAGTTTCATGCAATTAAATAAAAAAAACGTACGAGTATTTAAATAAAAGCCTTAATAGACTTAAGATCATAAATTATTAAAAATATTACATATTGTAATTTGCTTTATATAAAGGTCATAGTAGCTTTAAATTGTAGGAAATCATTATAAAACTTTAATGTCCCAACATGTAATGAAATACTATTGTATATTTTTTTAAAGCAACTACAGAGGTTTCTTTCCCGCAGGTAGCATTTCGAACCGGTGCACGGTGGTAGATTAAAAATGACGATTTGAAAGCACTTATTTTAAGTCCATTTGAATAAAAAAAAAATGAAAAATATTTTTAAGAAATGAAACTGGTATGTCATGGTTGTTTGAGTTTTAGTCTTTACGGGCGGAGATATAAACAAAACTACAAGTGAACGTAAAGTGAGTTTTATCAAAACTTATTCTACATTTGGTTTTAAGTTCACTATTTTGACCAAATTTTTCAAACCATTAAGTGATATTGTATGACTTGAAGCCTTTGTCCATTGACGTCTCTTGTGCTATGAAGGAGATCATACAAAATGTACGGTACGATGTACTAAGCAAAGTAAAAAACAACCAGTATACAAAATTCTGTCTGTCAATTAGCTGTATCTTATTAACCATAATAGCTACTCTTGAAATTTTCAAAGAATGTCCATTAGTTACCGCTATAACAGCAAATACTAAAAACATAAAGAAGTTATAAATGGCTCCCACACAAGAAACGTGATTATTTCGACATTTTTTGCTTTTTCTTGCTTCTTTCACGACGTTATCTAAAGTGTATATCATTTTTAAGCTTTTAAGATGGAACCCATCATGTGAGTCCGACTCACACTTGACCGGTTTTATTTAAAACAAACAATGTTTGTCTATTGACAATTTTTGTTTATTTTTAAATCGCACTATCGTCAAATTAAATAAGCATATCTGTAGTTACTATGAATCAATATTTTCGATAAAGTTATAAATTGGTTTTTGAGTGATCACGCAAATTTATTTCATGACCGAGTTAGTATAAGAATTTCTGCATTGCAGATAACTGGTTATTTATCAGAAAATTTTTAAACGTTAAGTTATAAACTTTATCTTCAACAAATAATTCAAAAAAAGGATAAATTAATACCAAAACTATATTTATAGTAATTATGTCAAATTGAAGTTTTTATAACATTATATTGACTTTGACTTATATTTACGTAACATTTGGTAACAGTCAAATGTATTAAGCCTTTAGAGAATTTTAAACTATTAATAATAATAATAATAACCACACGACACACACATTGACTCAGTTCAGCACTAAGATATAATCATGTATCGTAGGCATTAAGCAACGAAATACTATAAACTAAATAGATAAGAATACAACAAAGACCGGAAAGCGAAACGAATGCGTATTGCAAATAACAGAACTTTCCGCACCTGCCGGGATTTGAACCCAGGACTCCTAACAGTCGGCTGATTACACCACTGCGCCACCGAGGTCGTTAATTTCACTTTTTTTTCCTAATGCAGGGTAAAATTTCAAAGATGCTTATTCTGTCAAAACGATCGGACCGAGGCGCGTATAAAAGCTAGTGACATAAATACGTAGTTAGGGAATACAAACAATGCCGGAGGGCATACGTCAATATGTCAGATCCATTCCAACGGCCGACCCACGTTACAACCCTGTCTATACCGTAATATTCGCTTTATTCATTGTCTTTTTCACAAAAAAAGAGTACACTATAAATTCTTCACGGTCCACGCTCTGATTTATGATTCAGCTACAATATTTAAGTTACGTTTAAAGAGAAAAGAATTGTTATTTGGAGAAATCTTTTTTATAAAACTTATAGAACTGGCTGTATATATAGTCCTTCTGTACAGTAATAAAGAATGAAATAAAAGATATTATTGGCAACCATGAGAAGCCATTTTTGTATGAAAATAATGTGAATTAATTATAACTGTCCAAAACGTGTAATATCAAGAAAATAAGGTTTTTATTACACTAAAAGACTTAAGTAAAATATTTTGAAGAAAATATTTTTATTTACATCAAAAACAATTGAATATAATAAATTTTTCTTACTTGTCTAAACGAAAAAGATTGACACGAATATATTTCAAGATGTCGTAGTACTGACAAACTAATTTAGTAAAAAAAAAGAACACTTTAATCACAACATTATTTAAGCATGTTCAGACTAAAATGAGACTAAATGGTCTTTGAGAATATATGCGACCTCTTTCAAATTAAAATGTATTAGTTTTAATATTAGTAAAATGTCCGAGTATTTATAGTGTCAGTAGCTGGAAGCCAATGGACCTGAACAGTACAGAACAGACACCAATAGCATCAGATGGAGGAGGCCTTCATCCACAAGTGGAGAAACCTTCTTTAGAGTTAAGTTTTCGTATTTTTCGTCAAATATACTTATTTGAGAAGGAATAAAGGCTATATTTATTTGATTCTCTTCATTTCTAATATATCTACTAAGACTGGAAACCTGGACTTAAGACACGAAGACAATAGCCCTCGGACCAGTAAAAAGATTTAATGCATTTAAATCTGCGGGGTGGCATTGGTCACCGTCTACATAAATTAAAAAAAAATCTAGTTTTAGCTAAAAGCCTTATTTATACATCCGAGATTTAGATACAACTGCGCTGAAGCAAATAAATAGCTGAGCAATCCGAATCAAAGTGGGGGATAACCCCGACAATGGAGCTTGTCAGTCTACTCACGCAGTCGATAGCCTGGAGAACTGCTATGAGTGTCCCGACGTGACTGCCAGTATGATTCGGAACGCAGCGCTCGCCCTAACTAATGTGAACTTTTATGGCCTACGTCGGTTTATAGGGCACTTGATTTAACTTGTTGGTTCCAAGAGGTTCTTTTGTGAATTAAAAAAAAATATATATTTTGTATTTTATCTTAATGTTGATTAATTTTTTTTAAAGCTTATTTGTAACGTGTTCATACATTATATGGGTCCTGAAGTATCAGCTTATTTTAAATTAAAGGAGAAGAGAAAATCAATTTTGTTTTGTAATAATAAATCTTCAGCGTCGTATCTTCAAGATTAAAATTCAGAGTCGATTTATTTATTTTATACGTAATATTTCAATAAACTCCACGTTTTATCTCAATAAAAACTTAAATACTAGGTACTCTATTCGACCCTAAAATGATTTATGAAGCTGGATAGTGAAATTATCTCTTTTCCTACCCATTTTTGAAGGCACTTTAAGGATTTACAAGCCGTTTCTATTAAATGGCTTATGAGAAGAATAATATGGCTTCCCTTTAAAAGCTTTTTCAGAGCTTTTTAAATTAGAAATTTAAGTAGAGCAACTGGCGTTTCTAACCTAAAATAAAACCGGTTACTTAGGAACTTTATTGGTAAAATGAAAGAATATACTTAACTATTAATAAATTTTTACGAAGGCCTCGAACATAAAAAGCCAATGTTATTATTGAGTTATAAAACAGACATGATTAAGTTTTCTTATGAGATTTAAATCAGTTTTTTAAGTTAAATTAAATAACCAATTTTCATCTGTTTTTTAGTAATATATCACTTTGGAGAACTGCCGACACTTTTTTCTAGTACTGCAACTCTTGTTTACCAGACTACAACAGTGGTTGTTGTCAACAGTGTAGTCCTTTGAAACGAATAATACAGCTTTGCAATAAACCACACGACGGACAGACTATCTTTTGTTGTGTTGTATTTATTAGAATAATAGAGATGAATTGAAAAATAACTGCATATTTTTGTCAATGCAATTAGTGTTAAGCCACCAGTAGCTAAAAGTATTTTACCATTCAGAAGTTTGTAAGTCTTGTGTGGATGTGTGTGTGTTTTGTGTTAGTTAATTAAACATTTTGTGTAACTGCATTTCACTTACCCTTTAATTTGTACTGTTTTATTGTACACAAACTGTAATTTTGACAGCTTTTTGTTATAGGTAGCATCGTTTTTGTTATAAGTGTAACAAAATTAATAACAAATTTTTATCAAAATACACACACACGTACACATGGTAAATAATCACAAAAAAACCCTATTTTAGTATATTAAAAAATTCACTTTCATAAATCAAATAAAAGGTAGGAGAAAGTATTCTGAGATTATTAATAATTGATCTATTATAACTTTGTGAGATTGTACCTTCAGGGCATGCGTATATATATGGAGTTACTTACAAAAGTATTTGACAACTGTTCTATGAATAATGTTTTGTGTACCTAATTGACGTTATAAATTGGTTTTGATCTGATGTTATTTGTAATTTTAATTTTAATTTTGTGTGTTCATCGAATAAATAAAATAAATATGACAATTTTTTTTTAATTTAAAAACTTTAATTCAATGAAAAATCTAATTGACGGCCTCGATAGTGCAGTTTATGTTATTTGCAAGACGCATTGTTTCGCTTTCTGATCTTGGATGTTGTATTCTTATCTATGTAGTATATACCATATCGTTGCTTAGCCAGCCTGCGATACAAGATTATATCTTAGTACAGGGCTGAGTAGATGTGTGTGTCGTGATGCGGTTAAGTGGATATTATTAAATAAATCTCATAATTTAAAAACTCTTATTAACATTAATAAAAATCCAAAAATGGCTAGTTATAAAATAGTTTTTAATGAAAAAATCAATAGGCAACGATAGCAAAAAAAATCAATACGTTACGTATGACTACAAATACAACAATTTACTTATTTTTTTATGATAATCATAATAACTGAATCGATTTTTTATGAGCTAGTAATAGAATAAAGTGAACCATAATATAAGGCTTAATTACCTTGTCTTTGAAGTGTATGTTTTGCATATGATAATGGAAAAATATAGTTAAGTGACATCAATTCTTTGACACTGACACTTTTTCTATGTTTTAACAAGAGTCTAACCCGATTGTTTATATTTGTAATATCATAACTGAGGAGCTTAGAAGCAGTGGCGGTACTGTCGTAGAAGCCCAAAAGCCCGGCTTGCCCTATCAAACAAAAATAAGTTCGCGCTCTTATTCATTCATTAACAAAACAAACGACTTTTTCAAAGCCACCGAAACTGTGGTTTTGCTGACATGTTCGCAAACTTCTGAGTGTTTTGCTGAGCTCCACGCTAGCAAGTCCACAACGGAAGAATGAAGTATATCTCTCGGCTTGCCCTGTACTAAAACTCTAGGCACACCACTGCTTAGAAGGCAGTTTCAAATTCTCTAAAGTTTTAATTTTTAGGGTTCCGTACTCAAAGAGTGAAAATCGGGACCTTAATACTTAGATCTCGCTATCTGTAGAGTCTGCCTGTCTATCTGTATACCTTTATAGATAAACTGGCCATTGTTCTGATATTTGACATTTGGTTTAAACGTCGTTTTTATTTTAGTCCACGTCTTGCAATAAGGCGGATTGAGTTCGATTTCTTTTAAATTTATTAGAGATTTTAAAATACTCAAAATCAGCTCAGTTCTAGTAGGATGCGGTGACATGTAATACTATAGTCGATATAATGATAGTAAGATAATGCTAAATTAATGGATAAGTAAAAAAAGGGATGCTTATACTATATCGCTTTTTCCCTATTAAGGAAGTTGGACTTTGAAATAATCTAAGCGTTAGGTTTTGTCAACTTTGACAAGACAAACTTTAACCAATAAATTCATTGACAATAGAAAATAAATCGAAAATAGTAAATACGAAATAAGATATAGAAGACCTTATTTCACAAAGACAAGAAATCTCTACTTTCGTATTCATGTCACACCATGCTGTAACAATCAATTTTAATATTTAAAAATAAATATAAAATTTTATTTTTTATTCAATTATTCAATCGGGATTTTTTCTACAGACATAAAAATCCTATTTTACTCTTATTTATCAAGGTTTATGCTGATTACTAATTGCCAAAATTAAAAAAAAATACTTAGACTCTCAACTCGTACAGTGCTCGCAGTTTACTCGGTTCGCGAACAACGACATGTGCGTTGTTGTTCGCGTTCTGATATCGCAGAGAAAAAATATAATTGTACACGCACATTAAGTACAGAATGGAGGAAGGAAGGCAGAACACCGAGTGATATACTCATACAAAAGTACAGAGCTGTGCCGGTGGAGACGAAGACTCAAGGCGCAATCGGTTAGTACGTGTACTGCCGAAGTTTAGTACAAAATGTTTATAAGCAAAGGTACTGAATAATATAAATCTGAATAAGATGAATCGCACCATTAGAAAGCAACAAAGGTCAACCAAATTTTTATGTAAATCGTCATATATTCATTTTCTGATTCTGATCTATGTTGAGAATACAACTGCCTCAGTAACAGACTGGCCATCCGTCCATAATAATCTTCTACGAATGTCGTAGCTAAAACAACTACGGTTTTCGTAGTTATGTTCGTCGAATGTTGGATTCTTTCATGTTAATATCTGAGTAACGCGTATAGACAGCGGCACATCAATTAGACTTTGTTGTATTCGTAAACTTATATTAAAATGTATAGCTTAATGCTTGCCCGTGTGTACAGAGAACTGTCAAACGGTTATCTAGTCGGTTTTGTTTATAGGTATGGTAATAATTTCACATTTAAATAGATTTCGTTTCAAAACCTTCGACTTCTAAACTACTTGAGGACTAAACAATGATAAATTAGACTTTAAGATAATTTAAATGTTTTGCTTTGTTTTCTTTGGTCTG
Source organism: Choreutis nemorana (assembly GCA_949316135.1). Taxonomy (NCBI): domain Eukaryota; kingdom Metazoa; phylum Arthropoda; class Insecta; order Lepidoptera; family Choreutidae; genus Choreutis; species Choreutis nemorana. Next base: position 2,475,090 of record OX438609.1, read on the forward strand.
AAGTCTTGTTTTATAACTTTTAACTGATGTAAGTAAATTTAAAATATATTTCTAAATTAACAACTTTATGAACAATTTTGTTTAATTATATTTATCGTTGCGTTTGTCAAATAACTAAAGTAAAATGAATTAATACGAACTGTTAACCGTGTAATATTAATTGCTTTACGTGGTCACAAAAAAATCTAATATAAAGTGGTAATGTAACATATAAATAAATGCGTTGTTTATGTTGGAACGTAAATTTCGGTGTGACACGCGACCTACGTCTGCAATGCTAAATGCAACGGACAAAGTTGAATCCATTTTAAAGTTAGACGGGGCTTTTAGTGCAATAAATGCCTTCCTTCCCTTCCTCCACTTTCTTAAAAGTTTTCTCTAAAACAAAAAGATTTGCTTCTCTATCCGACAATGAATGGCAGATTTAGTTCTGTTTTTAAATAGATGTTGGGTGACAAAATTTACCGACCACCTCCCGGATATCAGTTACCAAAACTTTAGAACTAGAAAACAAAAGTATTATAAAAAAATATAACATACCTACATGTTTTGAAAATACCTGGCACTATTTTGTTCATAAAAACAGAGCCCAAGCTCTTATTTGTAATGAAATTGTTAGAAAAAGACTAAATTAATTTTACTTTTTTTTTTTTTAGGCAGGCAGGCACGATCCACCTTAGATCTCATCGCCACTTAACATCAGGAGGGTTTGGGGTTAAATGCCTGCCTGGTCATGAAAAAAATAAATATATAAAACTTTTCAGTACGCTCCCATTACCGTGAAAATAATAATTAAATCAACATTAAAGTTTTAACCGGAAAATGTTAAAACAGATTTATGTAAGAAAAGCACAATTTAAAATATTCTATTATAACTGTCCAAAACATGAAAAAAAAATACATGGGTAAACAAGCAGACGGTTCACCTAATGGATAGTGATACCGCTGTCTGTTAACACAATGATGCCCTTAATGTCTGTAACGCCAAGAGCAACGACAATCCGTTACCCATGTAGAGGTTAAGATGTTATATGTCTCATTGTTAACCGGTGACACATGCTCTTATAACTTTTGCCCGCGAATTAGTCTGAAATTACCATTCTAAATAATAATAAAAATAATAGTTTCAATCAGATGAGTTTTAAAAAGACCTATCAGATAAACACCTTCTTTGGGGCTCACCCGCCACTCTGTCCCACCACTGCAACTCCTGTTCACCAGGATCAACAGTGGCGTCCTTTGATCGAATAATCAACTAATAATGCAGCTGTGCAATGACGCACAGGCTGTGCCCGGTCACCCTAACGGTCAGATAAAAACCTGTAAACTTTTTTTTTAATTTATATAAGACAAGTAACTCGTAGATAAGTAATAGCAACACGTTTATATTATATGTTACATTGGCACATCGTTCCGCTCTCAAACTAGACATCTACAGAGTGTTATATCACCTCACTTTTTTGTTAAAGGGTAAGCCAGAACCAAGGTAAAGTACTTTATCACTTTCAAAGTTCCTTAACGTTCTTGACAACTGTTATTTCTCATCTTCAGGAAACGGTGAAAGCAAAAAAATGCGATGTTCTCCGTACCGAGTAATAAATGAAAAGAGCAATGTTAGTTCGATCATGTTATTTCATTTACCTTAAAATGAACGTATTAATAAAATCCAGGACACTATTAATAATTTGTAAAAGCGAATATTTACCTAGTATTAAATTTATAATGCAAGGTAAATATTCGTAATTTTTTCATCAAAAACTTACATTAAACATTATAATGCGTTAACCATTCTTGGATAAATTTTGTAAAAATAATTGCATGCATGCATGTAAAAAATTAAGCAAACTTTGACTTTTAAATGTATATCGTTGATAAACCATATAAAAATTACATTACATTAACAAAAACTTTAACAATATCATTTTCTACAAGAGATAATGGTTTTCTAAAACTTTGAACGACTAATATTTAATCAATATTTAATAACCTTATTATTTTGTATCTGGCAACCTAATATGAACTCTTAAAAAAAAACTAAAGTTCAAAATACACAAAAATATTAAACAAGCAAGGTCGCAGCGAAAACGAAGCTTCAAATAAATTGAAAGAACGTTAATTTAGCAATTTAATGAATTCCTCCCTTCTAAATGTATTTTAAAATCGATTCCGAAGTTCGTTAAGATAATCGATTAAAGATAAATCGGCAATCGTCCTTACCATTTCGCTGATCATTAATTTCGATATCAGATTGATCTCCAATAGTAATTATTAGAATCTCTTTTGAATTAACGAAGCTTTATTAAACATAAAATAAATGTTATTGAATATTGAATATGAAGCGAACGCGTACGGAATTTGTAGGTTATATTTTAATAATTAAACATTAAACCAATTTTGACTGATTACTGTATTTTATTTGAGACGCCATCGTTGTGAATAATGTTGATGAATGACAGCATGACAGCTATGAAACACTAGTCCTTTGGAAACGTCAGATTAATTTTTAATGAGAAACTCGTATAATGAAATTGAATTCGCGTAATAAAAACAAAACACAATATTTGAGAATAACCCTCACATATTTAGGGTAGAGTTTCAACGATGCAATTAAACATGAATATTTTTAATGAAACACAGGTTCTCATTTTAATTATTCCAGACCGAACGCTCGTGTAAGTTACAACGAATTTCCATTGTCTTTCAACTTTACATATCTTGACATTTAACGCTAAATTGCTCCAGGATTAATCAAGATTCGGTTTTTAATTAAGCGCTTAAGGCTAGCTCACACTGATACCACTATAGACAGCAGACATACTTTTCGATTTTTATTTGCAAGAGGCATTGTTTCGCTTACCGGTCTTGGATGTAGTATTCTTATTTTTGTACCATATACCATTTCGTTGCTTAGTGCCAGCGATATAAGATTATCTTATTGCAGGGTTGAGTCAATGTGTGTGTCGTGATGTGGTTGTTATTATAATACTTAAAGTAATCTTTACGTAACAGAAGATTTTTTTTTAAGTAACAACAAATGCGAAATGCCAATAAGTGGACCTTATACAATAACAGCAACAAAATGATGTCCATGTACTGAAGCTTTCATGCACGTGTGCACACTCAACTATATAACAAACTGTACAATTATGTGAACAAACAATAGTTTCCAACAAGCTGTACAACAATTGTGTCGCTCTTGGCCTCGCCTGTGTACGCTCGGTCTTAAAAAACGTTATACCGTAAGATATTAAAAGCGAAGCGAAAGCTAATATTTAATTAATTAAGTCTTCATGTTGCAGCCGACTTTCTAAGCTTGCTCATATAGAAGTCTTTTGTTAATTACAACCTTGTACTTTATACATTATACCGTAAAAATTCTTAGCGGCTTCGAAGATTGATTTTTTCGAGTCAATCAACTATTGAATCATCCTTAAACCTGATATAAATATTAATATTTTTACTCTATTATTAATTTCATTTTTTTCAGTAACCGATTTAAACATTTAAAAAAAATTATCAACAATATTGAGATGGTACAAATAAAGTACAATTTTAATTATGTATCATATAAAATATAATTCTTAAGAAAATTCTGAGGTTTCCCTAAAATATTAGTTTAAATTTTTTAATTATTACTAGTGAATAATATTTCAAATACAGTTTCAGAACTCTCACTATTAATAGTTTTTAACAAGTAAAGTTAATTAATATTCACCATTCATCTGGAAATTAAATACAATAACGAAATTTGAATTTTAATGAATACACCAAACATTTGGACACAATCAATCAGTGATGCAAATATTGCGAATACAACAGTCATAGTGATTGTGACATAGGCATCATGAATTTATTATTAATGTTTGTTTTAACTAGATTATTATTGTGGACAATAAAGCAATTAATTTTACAATCAAACTTTCGATTGCCATCATAAACAAAAACTTTTTAATAAAGTAGATTTGGAGTATTTTATTATATGTCTCTAATTTGAGTTTCTTTTTGGTATAGATACATAAGAAATGAAGGGTTTTACATGCGAGTAAAGATTAATAGTTCGCGACGAACTGTAATCTCGCGACCCCCCAATATAAACATAATAACATAAACGCCGTCATCCTTCGAGAGATTGGCAGAAGTGTTAAACACCGCATTTCGCATGTTTATGTTAAGTCCCAGTGTAACAGGTCGCGAAACTGTCGCCGCTATCCGGCTACAACGTAAGGCAATCCGAGACTCGAACTCTCGACCTGTCGGGTCGGGTCGGGTGGTTAACCTTGGCACGTAACAAACTGAGCTACCACGTCCGCTTGTCCACCCACCTTCAGATATTGGTCAACCTTTAATCGATTTGGCTCATGTTCAAATTAATTTTGCCTCATTACTCCGCCAAACAAATTTCACGACAATCCAATCAACGATACTCGAGTTTTCTTCAAACAAACATTTATACAAACAAACTTAGAGTTCGAGTTCGAGAACAATATTCGAGTAGACTGACAACTTCACTCGTTCGTTCAACAACATATGTCAGGGCATCAGGACAAATAATTGAATTGTAGCACTGTCATTGCTCATTCAATTTCTGAACGATCTTCACTACAAATTAACAATCACTATGAATAAAAGAGATTAAACTAAGACAAAAATTACGTATGTGCCTTTAGGTACAATAACAAGCAAGTTGTTTCGTTATATATCGATCAACCAGTGCCATCTTTGAGGGAAATTAGGCAAATTTTTTTAGGGGTAAACTGGTCATTCTGACCCATAACTGCAACTTCTATTGACCGGGATTAACAGCGGTGACTATTTGAATGAAATAACGCAACTATGCAGTTAAGCATAGTTTTAATTACGAAAAAATTACAGATTAAGTTTGTATTTTTGACGACCTCTGTGGCGCAGTTCGCTTGCCTGGATGTAGTATTCTATCCCCTATGTATTTTATACCATATCGTTGCTTAGATCCTGTAACACAGGTTCTTAGGATACTTACTGCAGGGCTGAGTCAATGTGTATGTCGCCATGTGGTTTTTTTTAATGGAAGTAGCCAAGAATTTCGACACAATCTACAAATCCCATATGTGATAAGTGGAGATACCTTTTGAAGGAATCTTTTAAACTTTTCTTGCTACTATTTCTACTTTCAGTTCAGTTCAGTTCAGTTTCACTTTCAGGTCAGTTTCAGTAGAAAAAAATCAATTTATTAGAAACATATCCAATAATTATGCTCATTAGTTACCAGTACTACAATTCTTACCGAAAATGCTTCCAAATTTAACAAACGTCGGTAACAAGACGATCCAAAAGGAAATATCCCTTCAAACGTCGTACATTTATCATTCTTTAAAAGTTCTACAAAAAAAGGACCTTTTCTCATCACCAGAGCATTATCATACAAATTACGTTGCCTATTTTCATGAACAATAATCCTTTCTTGTTGATTATCTTTTGTAACGGCACGGACGTTTACTGAGATGGGTTCAAATGACTCATTTCTTTTGCCATTCAACGATGTTCAGGGAGGAAATTCACAATAGCCTTTGGTTTAATAACTCAACTTCTCGAGTTCATTTTGTAGCGTTCAAGTTACAGTTCTTGTTTGTAGTTTCCTTTGTCTATTTACTTTATATAGTGCCTCGGTATAAGATCAGTGATAACTGCAGAATCGTTTCTTTGTTTTGTTAAATGGGAGAATTTCATACGATTTCTTTCTTTTCTTACAACAACTGTAGATAGGGAGTATCCTGACTGTCTCCCCTTTAGTTTTTTGGTCTCCGGGCCATTCGATGCTGTCTCCGCTTTGCTGGTAGGGAAGTTTGAAACCGCTGCCTTACTATTCCTTTTTCTTCTGATTAAGTTCGTTGCGGGTCCCAAAACAGCCGGTAGGGTGTCCGGGCACAGCCTGTGCGTCATTGCAAAGCTGCATTATTCGTTGATTACAAGGTCAAAAGATGCCACTATGAATTAAAATTAAAATTATTAATATCCTAGAAAGTGTACTTAGCCTTATGTTTAAATTAAAATGTATAAGTTGATTTTGTCTTTCGACGTCGCTATTGATAGATTGACACGTGCTAACTCAAAAATAGACCCATTGCTTAAAAATAGAAAATCATGACCAATAGTTGAAGGCTACTGTAGTTTAATTAAAGAAACCAAGGCTAAATATTGGTTAGGCTTAAAAAAATGCAACTCACCCATCGCACATCTCTCCATAATTAAATAAACGATATAAACTAGCTAGCTAGGTACAAGCATGATTCATTCGATTCAATACATAATTTTATTATGCAATTTTACTTATTCCTCTCACTACACAAAGTGAATCAAGTGATGACTCCAGTTCAGCTGTGAGTAGATTACAAAACAACACGTGTCTCAGAAACACGTGCCACTTAATGCATCCCTGCAAACACATGCATGTGTTGCTATGTACAAATGACCAACACTACACACGACAATACTAGGTATCTTACATGAAACTTATCTAATTACATCTCGCATACTCGCCACTCTGCCCCTCCACTGCAACTCCTGTTACCCATGATCGAATTTTGATAACATTTTTACAACACTGCGAACACGAGTAAATAGTTTTAATATTTTATTTTGAAGATTACCTCTTATTAGTGTCACCTCAAACCACAAATTTTCCATACCGCGTATTAAAATTTCACTATCATAAACCGAAAACTTTTAGTTTTTAACAGTATAATTGCCCAAATACTTTGTATTTATTCATGAAAGCCGTTTTCCTGTTTGTAAGCCTTCGGAAAAGGGTTCGAAGTCCAGACCTCCCTAATTATAGATTATTATCTATAAAGATAGGAACAACTAATTTATTTGTAATTCAACCAAGCCGGTAGTTAAATTGTTCGTTTTGTAATTTTATTATATACATTCTTGTATTGAATCAGACCTACTTTTAATTTCGTTTCATCGTTTAAATATTTTGCAATATCCCATGGTTTTTTTCATTTCCCATGACATGCTTAATTGAATTGTTAGTCGCATTGTTTCGCTTAGTATTCTTATCTATATAATTTATACCATATCGTTGCTTAGTGGCTGCGATACAAGATTATCTTCGTGCAGGACTGAATTTTTTATTAAAATTCTTTTAATACCATGATCAAACAAGCAGATAATTCAACTGATGGAATTTGGCAGTGCTTCTTTAGGGTACTTAATTCTTTACGATAATAATTAAATTTAGGGACTAAGTAACACAACTTGGTGCTTTTGGATTCGAATCCCGGCGGGTTCGGGACTTTGTGTTATTTGCAAGACGCATTGTTTCGCTTACCGGACTTGGATGTTGTATTCTTATCTATGTACGAGTAGTATATACCATTTCGTTGCTTAGTTCCTGTGACAAGTTCTTTCGATACTGCAGGGCTGAGTCAACGTGTATGTCGTGATGTGGTTATTATTAATATTTGGATTAAAAGTTTAAGTACATCGCCTGTAAGATAAAAGAAAATGTATTTTAAAAATATTTGGCAATTGATTTCAGCAGCGTCTACATGAAATTACGTTTTACGCATTTCATTTTTATTCATTGCTATGCAAAATACTCAATGACTCAGCCACAATTACAACAAAAAAAAACCAACATACGAACTCGATGTAGGTAACATTACAATATGTATCCCTTGATACGTAAATCTGTATGATTAATAGGGTAACATGGCCCAGTACTGTTCTTATAAGCTGTGTCCCAGAATGCTACTGAAATGAACAGGTCACTGGGGCCCAACAGAAATAAAGAACGTAAATGTATGCCCTCACTACAAGCGAGCTGGCATGGAAATAAAAAACATGATATTTGAATTTCAACTTCACAGCCTTTTGCAGTGTTTATAACTAATCAATCCAATTGGACATGGGTACCTATATGGGGCAAGTATTTGTCAAGCAATTAACGTCATCCACGATGTGGAGTGGCTGATGATGATTAAAATGTTGGTAAATCCGAAATCAACTTGGCAGTTTTTACGTGCATCACCTGTGATAAATATAAACAAGATGTGTATCTTAAATATATCTTTCACCCTTAAAACATTTAAAAGTTATCTTACTATTGTTTCAATGTGACAACTATTCTACTTTTATTGTTTAGTATATTGTGCTGTATTGAAAGACTATATTTACTCATACTTTAATCAAACCCGCTGTAACTAAGACCATGCAAAAAAGAATCTCTAGAGGGCGCTCGTAGCGTCTTATTGCTTGGAGTTTTTCCATCAAATCGCTGCCCTTGTTGTCAGGGCCTGTTTGTACTTAGAACAATACGAACATGTAGCACTTTCCACAGGACGCCGCTCACACTGTAACGAATCTTGGAGTAATATAATAAGAATGCTAACGTTCGCATGTTAATCAGCATTCGCTTAGAAATATAAAAACTCAAAGTACTTGTAGCCAATGAACGTTTTCATTCAATTCAAGATTCATAAAACATTTGCGCTGTTAAATTTTCAGTATATTTATATCAAATTAAGTTAGTAGTGAGGGCATTCCTTAAATCTGTATCTGAGGGTTTAGGAGATTTCTTACGTAATCGTAATAAGCGATGTTACAACTAAAATTTGTTATTTCGTGTTGCGTTTGTTTCTGTCTATCAAAAAAATATAAATATATCTACTTCTTTTAAAATATTACGAACGTTATTTATAACGGTGTAAATGCGTGTTAGTAACTTGTATTGTACCTGAATATGCCGAAATAAAATTGTGATAAACCTTTATTGGTGCCCTTAGGAAAAAGGCTGCTTTTGTCCTCAAGTTTTGTTTAGGAAATAATGTTTTTTTATGTGATACTTTTTTTTTTTTGCTAAAATGGAATCTCACGAGTTTTATTATAAGACTCTTTCAGTATTTCCCTCGAGTGCAGATGTTTAAATTTAAATAAGTTCTTAGTGATTATTTTTAGGAAGAACTAGTTTTCGCTATATGCAATAATATTGTGGTTATGTTTTTTTGTGCTATTTTTTTCTATAGAAAACCTATAAAAAAGGATTGTTAAAATGTTGTCATAGCAAAAAACTTTGAGCTTTGACATTTTTATTGAAATGGATCCACATTCTGTATTGTTCCCATATTAAAAAAAAAACACTTCGTATGAAATATGTACTCGTAAAGCTTTTTGTCTGATTCTTCGAACCGAGTGAGGTATTGGATGATTGAAAAAAAAGTCCGTCAAATGTGAGTCGGAATCACACAATATGGGTTCCGTACCATCATATTAAACATTAAGTACTTTTAGATAATTTCATAAAAAAGAAAAAGTAAAAAATTGCGATTTTGCATGGGAGCCCCCTTTAATTTTCAATAAAGTTAAGTTTTTAGTATTTGTTGCTATAGCGGCAACAGAAATAGACATCTGAAAATTTAATAATTATAGCAATTAGACATACACAATCCGCTGACAGACAGACGGACAGCGGAGGCTTAGTAATATAGTCCCGTTTTTAATCTTTGGGTACGGAACCCTCAAAAGAATAATATTTTCTACTGAATTTTCGTGTCTTTGTTTTATTTTTACCTCTTGTCTTCAACTAACCACTATTAAAGAAAGTTTACCTCCTTATTCATAAAACTTTAAACTTTAGGTTATTTCATTCTGCTGTGTCTCTTTCTGCCAGCTGCATTTAATGCTGCGCTAGACGAGGATAGCACATTCGAGTAACTTGCACAAGGATTTAACTTTTTATGAATAACAATTTAAGATGTTTGGATGCTCGTTCTTCAATCACGCATAAACAGCTGAATTGCTTTATATGAAATTTGACGCACGGATAGTTTATAACCTTGATTAACACATAGAATACTTTTTATATTCAAAATGTTAGGTTTCTGAAGTCGCGGGCAAAAGTTTGTATTTTTGTATTTCTTTTGTTTTCAAGGATTACGTACAGTACAGTCGATGCTTACAGTACTTATAAATGGAAGAAGTTCATGAGTTTGATGAGTACTTTTTACGTGACTTACGAATTGGTTATGTTTTCTTTGATGTAATCGAGCAATGAAATTCAAGATATTTTGTTCATAGTAACGTAGTTCTCTTGTTTAAAAATCGAAGAATCCCGATATCGATTAGTAAAATTAATTGTAATGATAAAATTATGTTCTGAATCACTACTAGCCGTGTAGTTCAGATATGAGTTATCAATACATTCACAGATCATTAGTCAGAATAGGAAAATTAAACGATCCATACATGCGGGCTGCTGCTGGTCATTTAGCTAAATTATGGTTAAGTGATTAATAGCCAACGCACACAGCTTTAATAGCTTATAGGATAATTATGACGTAAATGACAAGGAAAAATTGAAATGACAAATAATTTTGGGGTTTATTTGTTTTAAAATGATATCACACTTTTTTATTAAAACAAAAAATAAATTTTTCAGTTGCTCAGTATGCGGAAGGAATCTGAAAATGTTGGTTTTATATCCAATCTGTAAAAATCAATAAAAACTAAATTTATTTATGCTAATAAACAAAGCCCAAAAAAGTAGCGGGTCGTTTCTATAAAACTGTTGTTTTGTCTCCGTTTGTTTTAACGATGCACTCGAAAATACGAACCTCAGTAAAAATCGGAACAGCACTTCAAAGTTTTTGAGTAAACTTTCGACCAATTAATCAAGTACGGATTGACATTGTTATAAGTTACGCCCGGGTTTCCGTAACTTTTGTATGTATGAAATTGTAGTATTTATTGCCTATATGTTGAATATTTATTGTTAAAGCAATATACCAAAGTTAGAAGGAGAACTTACATCTTAAGTAATTAAGGCTCAAATAATAATTCATGGAACGAATCAGATTCGACTACAGCAGGGACTTCTTCTAAAAGGATATTAAAAGGTTCTTGCTGGATCGGTGATGCGTGCGTTATCACGTATCCCCCTGGTATTGCAAACGTCCATAGGCTACGGTGACTGCTTACCATCAGGCAGGCTGTACGCTTCTTTACCGCATTACAGGAATAAAAATATCTCAAAATAACAGTAAGGCAAAGGAACATTTTAATTAAGCAAAAAGTTTATCTGTACAACATATTGCCAGCAGAAGAGATAGTTTTGTTCTAGTACTTTAAAATTGCTTGTGTCGACTTACCTAGATTGGCTGCTATCCAAATTGATTTTCTTGGACTAAAAGGCTATTCTGTATTTCCGCTTTTGCAAGTTTTCGACTGTTTCAAGTCGACAACTTAGTTTTCTTGCGCGGATAAACGCTGGAGGTACTAATTGATTTCATTGCAGCTAAATTAAATGAATGAACACATATTTTAACAAAAATTTATAAACTGACAAAATTGAATTAATCGTGAATGCAAATTACACGATTTAATTAAATTTAAAACACATCTTTAACAATCGCGACACACATTCACAGGCCTCAATGACAATTTCAGATGGGAATTGTGTCGTTAGCATTCAAACCGGCTCAAAAATTTGCGTAAAAATGATTAATATTTTCGTTTAAAATTTATTACCCACCCTAACCCCTAATAGAATGAAATACAAAATAAATCCGGGTAAAAATGCGTGGAGCGTTACCCGGACAGCATAAATATTTGGCTTTGAAATGTACCGCTCATAAAAGTGAGGAATGACCCTAAAGGTTGGGGAGTTATATGAAAATTACCTTATTTTCCTTTTTATTCATTTCATACGTAAAGAACCACTTTAATTTATTGTTAGTACTTTTAAAAAGGAATACACTGGAATTTCTTTTCATGTACTTAAGTTTATGAATTGTCTTTCCTTAATGTTATAGATAAAATTGAAATTTATAGAAAAATTGGGTTATTTAAGTATAACTAGAAAACTTTATTTCATTGTCAGATTTGAATGAAAATTAGTTTTTGTAATTGTTTTGAAAAAAGCAACAACGGTTTTTTGCCGGATTCTTTCACTTAGAAATTGCATTCCAAACCGGTGGTAGTTTAAAAAAGATGACGAATAAAAATTACTTATTTTAAGTCTTTCTAAGTTCATCATCATTCATCATAATTTCAAAATAATGTTTTTGTAGTTGTTATCCTTAAATTGATCTGAGTTAATTTTCATGTCATTGAGCTTTAGCCATTAGCTTGAATGATACCTTTTAAAGCAAATGCGTTAAGCCAACTAGTATAATTACTGTACATTTTCGACACTAAAATTGAATCATATTTTACTCAATTTATTATTAATTGATGTACTTAACTCGTGCGTGATGGCCCTGTTATTGCAAACGTCATACGGTGACTGCTTAAAATCAGGTGGGCCGTATGCTTGTTTGCCACCTTAAAAATACATTATAATTGCGCCAGCTATTATTTTATGTGCGAAATTTGGCCACGATATCTCCTGATGGTAAAAAACGTGATGGCCGAGAGCGTTTTTAATCTAGAAAATTCTTTTGACGATTAAAACCGAATTATCTAGAACAAGAGAGGTCCTAGTTCATCAAGACTCAATATGAACATGTCACCAATTTTTTTTTAACTCATCTTTCGATACTTAAATATTATTAAGGTAAACTGTAAGCATTTCTATTAATGTATTATTTATGATATAAATAAAAAAGTTAATAACTTCGAATATTAAAATCATTTCCAAAAACCTTTGACTTTTTCCTGTCGAAAAGATTCTTCTGAAAACGATGATATTACAAAGGCATAAATAGATAACGACACTCCTAAAGAGGGCAACTTTACGACACATTAAATATTTCCCGAGTTTCGCCGTGTACTGATAGGTCTCAAATGTCACATTTAAACTGTCTACCGACACTTATACGCGAAACATCAATTTTTTTCTCACGAAACTGAGAGCCTAATAAGGCCACTTTAGCAGAAGAATTTTCTCGTATTAAGAACAAAATTTATTGTAAGATCTGCTTGTCAATATTACTGTCGATTAACAATACTTATAAAATAAATATTATTATACTATAATATAATTTTTGCTAAATTAGACAAAGTGTCAACGAATTCATAAAAGGAAAATATTTTAGAAGAATTGATTAAGCTGTCATTTTAGACCAGCTGAAGTAAAACTAAGAATGTATAGGATAACCAGCTAATATACCAAAGCCACAGTCTTTTTAAAGATGCAAATCTATTTCTTATTATCATATTCGTAAACCATTCATAGGAAATGTTGCTTGTATAAAAGATAAAGGTACTCGTATGTTCGTGATCAAATAACGCCGCATTGCCCGATCAATCTGACCATAGATATTATACAATTTTTATATAATATTTAAATTTTGTCTACTAACATCGTGTATACGTTTATTATTCATGTAATTATAATACTAACAATTGAGCTGATGCTAAAACCTTAGTTCGTTTTAGCTGTAATTAAATTTACCAAACAAATTACAGCTCAAACGAAATTACCATAGTTAACTAACTTAGCTGATATCAATTTCGCACTTGACTAGGTTTGGTTGCTGAATTATAATATACGTGTGGTTACTTTTGTATGCAAAGTTCTCGGTCCCTAAAGGTGAATAGAAGTTGTGAATTTGTAAGTTGCGAGAGGCTCTGCTATCGGAGCTGCAGTTTACGGTAACAGGGCTTTGTCGGGGCTTGTCGTTTGTGATATGGGAAAACTGGCGGCTTTTACACCACCTCCCCTACGCGATGACAAAATAAAAATTGTCTTTCAGGCACAGGTTGTTTTTGCGGAGATGAAAGCAAATACGTTGCTATGGAACGTGTGAATGCTAATAGGGAATATGCAGTTCTTTTTATTGATTTATTATAATTCTATACCACAAATAGTCACAATTCCGTTAGATTTTCTCAAAAATCTGAATGATTAACTAAGTTATAAAGCTTCAAAGTCGTTGGTTAGACAGAGAGGTCCGATATGTACAATGACGTCAATGTACACGAGTGTCATGCAACTTCCGTATAAAATGTTGTTCTGATTAGCGATAGATGTATTTACTTTAAAAAGTTATATCTACCTGGTTTATCGTACAATTCTCGTTATGTTTTCACAGTAAATCTGCTATTTCCACATACTTAACGATTAATTGATTGAATAATCAAATTAAATTTCATGCATATTCCCTATTTGGAATTGTTCTTATTAACTATAGAATTATTATATGGATTATTCTGTACTTTATACAGCTCATTTATCTTAGGAATCCAATTCAAATTGTTCTATTGTGTCTACTCTTACTGTTCTTTCTACCTATGGGGGTTTTAATATGGTATGACAATAATATAGGATGATAATAATAATAGTAAATCACATTATGACACACACACTGACTCAGCCCTGCAGTAAGAATAATTAGAACTTTTGTCACAGGAACTAAGTAATGATATGGTATAAACTACATAGACAAGAATACTGCAACCAAGACCGATAAGCGAAACAATGCGTTTTGCAAATAACACTCGCCACCGCCGGGATTCGAACCAAGAACCTCTAGAGTAGCAATCGACTGTTTTCGCCACTGCGCCACAGAGGTTGTTCATACGTGATTAATATAGGAATTGATAGGAATGATAAAATAATATGCTATTTAAATAATTAGGGCTTAAAGGATTCTTAAAAAAACTATGTATTAAAACCCGTCGGAAACATTAATTAACAACCTTAATTAATTTTACCTATAAAACAATTAACTAATATCAAGTTATTTAGAAGCTTTCTATGTTAAGGAATTTTCTCAAATGGCCTCAAACACATAGGGTGGGCTTAGTTTAAATATATCTATTCCCAAATCTTAACGTGTACTTACTTACAGTGTGTTTTTACTGATAACATTCATAATATCTAATCTTTTACAACTTATCTTTAACTTTAGGTACATGTAGTTATTAGCAAACAAGAGAATCAAGGAGGCTTTCAAATCCTTCTTTCGTAATCCTCAACTATGCTAACATGAAACTCTATCTACCAACACTATCGTGGACCGGTCAATATGTACCTTACCCGGAAACAGGAATACCTGCAGATATTCAGACCACAGTAATTGCTTGTATTTACCACAACACAAATCTCAACGAGGGACGTCTATAAATCCACTCAATACTCATACATATGGATTTGTATAATAGGCGATAGTGCCAAATGAAATTGCAATTAGATTGGAATGGCTCTATTGTGTAAGTCACGCCAGAAAGCATTCCATCCTTTTCACACGCACACGAGCTTACGCTAAAACTAATTGATCATTATCACACGGAAAAGTATGAGGATGTCATATGTGATCAAATCCCTAAAAAGATTTTTAAAAATGCTTCATACGTGACCGCTACACTTAAATCACAAAAAGGTCTTTCTTTTTAGTTATTTTCTCTCGTCAATACAATATCAAACGAGTGACAGGAGCTACTTGGCGGGAAAGGGAAGTGTCAATTAGAATTTTCTTATTTTACTATCTTTTCTTATATATCAGCAGAATTGCATGTGTAAAATGTTTTAACCAGTAAATATCTGTAGTGCAGTACAAGTGCGAAGAAAGTAAAATACGACGATTTGGCTGCGCTTTTCGTCATTTTGAAGTAACTCCTTAGAGCCTACAGTAACCGTACTAGCATGTTACTGTAAGCAGATTCATCATTATCATTATTCATCTTATCATCCTTATCTCATTTATCATCTTCAAGAATGAAGAAATAATAATTACTAATGATTAGGCAGTATGGTACTAAAACCAATGCCGTTAAAGAAATACATAAAAAACGAGTGACAGACATTTCTTAACAAGACGACCGATATTTTATCTGAATTCCGTTTAAAGCAACGCTGTGATACGAGCAAAAGGGTCGTGAAAGAGTGCCAAAGCCTGATACGTGAACAAAGGACTGTTTGGTCAGGACCTTTCATAACACTGTTGTATCACCTTGCTTGCTGTGGCATGAACTAATACAGATTGGGTTTGAGATGACAAAGTTTTGTTCTCTTCGGTCCGATAGTATCAGTACGATTAATTTATTTTTACCCGACTGCGGCCAAGCCAAAATAAGATGGTTCTTAAATTATTATTTTTATGCTAAAACAAGATATTTAAAAAAAGGTCTGAACCAAAGCAAGATTTTTTTCAAAAAAGACATCTTAATTATAACCCATGTATGTATTAAAAATAAACCGGTTAAGTGCGAGTCGTACTCGCGCACCGAGGGTTCTGTACAAACTTGTAGAAATGCAAATAGTTCGTTCCTCACAAGTTTCGAAGATATTTTCAGATTTTTCTGATTACGTTTTAGTTTGTTGTAGCAAGTTACACTACATTTACAGTTTTCAGATTGTTCCTTCACTTGTGCTCTATCACATTGCTTCTCGCCAAATTTCATGATTCTAGGTCAGTGGGAAATATAGTTTTCGATTCCGTTAAGGATATCAAAACAGGCGCCAAAAACGGAACATAAATGGCATAAAGTTTGATTTTACATTGCTCCAAGGAATTGTTTACTTAAATATTTGATATTAATTTCAGCGTCGACCCTAACTAGCCGATGTGGACGTGGTAGTTCAGGTGTTACGTGCCTGGGTTAACCGACCGATCTGACCCGACAAGTTGAGAGATCGAGTCTCGGGTTACCGTACATGGTAGCTGCCATGTTCCTCATTCTGCCCGGATAGTGGCGACAGTTTCGCAACCTGTCATACTGGGACTCAACATAAACCTGCCAATTGCGGTGTGTAACATCTCTGCCAACTCCTCTCGAGGGATTACGGTGTGAGTGTATGTTTATGTGATGTGATGTCCATAACAAAAAAAATGACAGATGGACAACCAATCACGGAATCTGTAAATGAGAGAAAAATATTCGATCAAGTACACGTAAGCGTACGCTGAGTCGTATTACGTATTGTAGACTACATTGTTTTTTACTAAAAGTAGATCCGTCAAGTTTGAATATTATCTGATAAATCACTTATATTTGTAGACAAACATCTTATATAATAAATAGAACTGTGTTACATATATATTTTGTAGCCCCATCTCGCTTCATTGTGAATTAATTTTTACATATAGTGTGTAATCGTTATTGGCTGTATGACCAGACGCTCTTTGCCGCTTGAGGTTTTTGAAGCGTTTACGTCAAACTATGGCGTCTGAGGGAGGCAACAAAAGTCGGCTGCGCGGGAGTGTTGGTCCTTTTCGGCGTCGTAACTTGACCGGTCGTGACCCACTTGTGGTTTCCAGACCACCCTAAGCCTGCTACCACCTTTTTTTAATTTTGTTTACTGCATTTACCTGGTCGCGGTTAGCTCTAGACCGCGTGCCCATTATTCGACACTTTTCCTGCATTTTCGAGATCATTCGGCAAGAAGCAACTTGAAGCACGTGCTGACACACCCCATTCGGCCGACACCACCTCCAAAAGGAGGTCCTTAGTGAGGGTTTAGCTTTGGGTGAGAGCATCGCAGACACGGCCTTCAACTCCTACTCACAACCCGGCGCACTTACTTCGGGCGTGGCTCAACGTGTCTCCGACCAGTTCTCCGACAACGTGCTCATCCTTCAACCTGCTCTCTGCAGTTTATCGGTTCCCTTGACCAATAACAAGGGTGGCGCCCTTTCTTCTTTTTAATTTGTTAATTTAAATTCTTCATATACCAGTCCACCTTGGAAACCCACACCCTTCTCGTGTACTAGCTGGCACCTAGTTTTATGTGTACTTAAACCCTTAGTTAAGTATATTTTTGTATACATTTTATAAAAAGTGGTAGCATTAAATAAGTCTGGAAACCCACAAAGAGTTTTTTTAGTAACAACTGTTTGAAGATATGTTTTAATCTTATAATTTGGTGTACAAGCGCTGGTTTACAACCGAATTAATATCTTGATTGGCTAAGATGGAAAGTATAAATCAATAAACTTCAGTCCCATTGAGAGTCGAAAAGTTTTTCGTAGTCGTGTTTATTAAAGTTTCGGTACTTTAAATCAAATTTCTCCAAGAATGTAGGCCTTTAACAAATTAACTAAGAATTGAAGTAGAAGCTTGTCGCCGGTGTGGGAATAAGCTTAATCATACACGAGAAGGTACAAGAAATTTAATCTGTTTTTAACGGAATACAAGTGAAATTACTTAATGATAAAACTCTAGATATGTGTATGTATGGGTTACATGGCCTTAGAGTTAGAATAGCATGGAAATTATAAAGAATATAAGCATTTCTGTCCTGATGCCGAAATTTGGAAGACTTGAAGTAGAGTGCACTTTTAGACTCGTCGTTAAATATCGTCCTATTAAAGACAAAAATTCAATCCCGTTACAAACTATGCCAGGTTTTCAGAATCTTGAATAGCTAAGACTACGACCATCCACTTTATTATTAACCAGCCGGCTCGACCACACTGGATACGGTTTGCCGAACGGTGCAATTTGCTCGCCCAGAAATTGAATGACTCCATTCAACATGGTATTGCAGAAACATGCACGAGGTATTTCATCTTGAAATGGTTTATATTGTTTTTGTTATTTTAAGGGTTTAAACGTACCTTCAGTAAAAGCATCAGAAGACCTAAATTGATAAGAGCAAAACACAAAATCCGAAATGTCACACCGTTAACCAATAGGGAATATACATTACTTTTTTGTTTATTTACTATAATTCTATTCCACATCAAATATCTGACTTATTAACTAAGTTATAAAGCTTCGAAGTCTTTGGTTAGACAGAGAGATCCAATATAATAATAACCACATAATAACGACACACATTGATTCAGCCCTGCACTAAGATAAATCTTGTGTCGCAGTCACTAAGCAACGATATGGTATAGCTATATAGATAAGAAAGAATACACCATCCAAGACCGGTAAGCGAAACAATGCGTCTTGCAAATAACACAAAGCCTCGAACCCGCCGGGATTCGAACCCGGAACCTCTAGCGTCACTGAGGTCATCAAAATAAGTAAATAAATATGTACAATTATGTCACAGTACACGGGTGCTATACTTGCATAGAAAAGGTTTTTCTGATGAGCAAAATAAATAATTATACTTCGTCATATCCCCCTGGTTTATCGTTTAATTCTATTTCTGTTTTGATTGTTAATATCCTATTGTCACATACTTTGCGATAAATTGATTGAATAATCAAATAACCTTTCATGCATATTTATTGTCATGACAAATTTATATTTTTTAAATTTTTAAATACAAAAAAATGAGATCTATGAATCCCTTTATCTACTCTAAATAGGTTTAAAAATATATAAAAAATTGGGAGTTATTTGGCGGGAACAGGAAGTAGCGGTTAAAATTTTCTTATTGTATTGTCTTTTCCCACTTATCAGTGAATATCTGTACTGCTGCACAAGTGTAACACGAGTGTGAAATACGATAATTTGGCTTTCGTCACTTCCCAAGTGTCTCAATAAAGCCTACAGTAACAGTACTACCATACGGGGCACACCCGCAACGATATGGTATAGCTATATAGATATGAAAGAATACACCATCCAAGACTGGTAAGCGAAACAATGCGTCTTGCAAATAACACAAAGCCTCGAACCCGCCGGGATTCGAACCCGGAACCTATAGCGTCACTGAGGTCATCAAAATAAGTAAATAAATATGTACAATTATGTCACAGTACACGGGTGCTATACTTGCATAGAAAAGGTTTTTCTGACGAGCAAAATAAATAATTATACTTCGTCATATCCCCCTGGTTTATCGTTTAATTCTATTTCTGTTTTGATTGTTAATATTCTATTGTCACATACTTTGCTATAAATTGATTGAATAATCAAATAACCTTTCATGCATATTTATTGTCATGACAAATTTATATTTTTTAAATTTTTAAATACAAAAAAATGAGATCTATGAATCCCTTTATCTACTCTAAATAGGTTTAAAAATATATAAAAAATTGGGAGTTATTTGGCGGGAACAGGAAGTAGCGGTTAAAATTTTCTTATTGTATTGTCTTTTCCCACTTATCAGTGAATATCTGTACTGCTGCACAAGTGTAACACGAGTGTGAAATACGATAATTTGGCTTTCGTCACTTCCCAAGTGTCTCAATAAAGCCTACAGTAACAGTACTACCATACGGGGCACACCCGCCACTCTGTCCCACCACTGCGACTCCTGTTCACCTGAATCAACAGTGGCGTCCTTTGATCGAATAATCAACGAATAATGCAGCTGTGCAATGACGCACACGCTGTGCCCGGACTCCCTACCGGCTATCTTGGGACCTGCAAGGAACTTAATCAGAAGAAATAGGCGTTAATAAGAAGCCGATTTCAGACTTCCCTCCCAGCAAAGCGGAGACAGCAATCGAAATGGCCCTGACTAAGGGGGAGACAATCAGGAGACGCCTGACCGTCAAAACACCACGGAAGGCCACTAACTAACAGGGAATTAATTAGATACGAACCTAAATCTTACACCGGTAATATTGGCGACAAACCATTTTAAAGGCACAGAAGTTTCCCTTCGTTTTCACAAGATTTAGGTAATAAATAGGACTACACGCGGTGATTTAAATCGAATTTAACATGATTGATCGTTCATCATGCCTGAGACTACACTCCCACAAGATATCATGGGCAGTTTGTACAAATTCTTGATCCTACGTAGAACACCAAGTTAAATAAATAAAGTTTGCCCTTAAAGTAACCATGCCCAGTTAGAAATTGAGCAACGCAATGATTGATATCTAACCACGTTTTATCTAGCCATTCGCGCACTATAGGGAAAAATTTAAATAAATGCCGTCCTTTTATCGAAGTATCCCATCTAGTTTGCCATTCGTCGATTAGTTTTTTCTGAACGTTTTCACTACTATCGAATAATCTACTGATTTTAGGCTTATCTTTTGGTTTAAGAAAATCTGAATTCATACCATTCCGCGAATTTTAATACATTGCCGCACGCCGCTGTATTTCTAAGTAAGTAAGTCCAGTACTAGCATGTTACTGTAGGCAAATTAATTATTCCATTCCATATCTAACATTTTTCTTATTATATCATTTAATTCCTCATCCAAACAATAAATATTACTTGACAATGACAAAATACTTGCATTGCCATAATTGCACAAGAAAAAAAAAGAAAACCTATTTTGCGGAAAACAAACAATAACGAGACTATAGTCAATAGTCCAATCAATAAAGTTCTAACTAAATAACAACGGACAAAAGAGCAACCCCAATTATAAATGACAAGTTTTATAAATAACAAGGTAGTTCTTGTACGGAGTTTCACTTAGACTTTACCTTTTCAAGCCTATCTCTGATCAAGCCTTCCTTTTAAGTTCCAGTCCACAAAAAAACCATAAATATTTCCCACACTTAACAACAGTTGTTCTTACATCCGTTAACGACACCTGTCCCTTTTTTACTCGAGGATTATCCTAATTATTAAGTGAAACAGGTATATTTTTGTAAAGGGATTACAGACACGCGGTCAGCCAGGTAGTCCTATTGTCTTGGAATCCTATGGAATTCGATCCGTGGTGTATTTTGTTAATCCCTATTGTATTCGAGTTAGGGTTCAATTTAGATTAGCAGAGGAAGGGTAGCTTACCAGGTGATTAGTGTTTTGACACTTGTCTTGTCCATTATTGTGACCGGTTCTCAGTTCTCGTCTGACTTTTGACCAAGAAGGTGCTAGTTCAAAACTTAAGTTTAGAAGTAAAGTGGCCAGTTGCATTTAAAAAGTGAAGAGGCTTGTGTATTTTTCATGAGCATCGATAATTTGGTTTCTATAACTGGATTGCTAAAGAAAGGTAATTAATCATAATTAACAAACTGTTATTGCATAATATGTTCTAATTGTTTAATTAGCTGATGACATTAAAATAAAGTCACTCCAATATTTTTTTAATTTAATTAGATTCATAATTAGTTTCTTATCAATGAACTAGACATATTAATATGGGTATGTTACATGCAAAGATTTGTAATATTCGAATTATTATTACTAATTAAAACCAAAAAGTTAACAGGTCCCTTTTTACAAAAATACTCCGTAATATCGTGTAAGTAAATGTCAATTATCTTATTTTATTATAAAACTGTAATTTACTCGTATCATATATCTTATTCATACAAATCATGAAAGTGAGAAGTCCACTCAGGACCTTTTGTAGTATTAAGGCAATATCAGATTTTAAACATGCTAAATAATTGAGAGCTCGATTCCCAAAATTCCCGTAACTACCTTAATTCAAATATTTCTTTTAATATTTATTCAAAGAAATATTTTATTACTTTTCATTACGTTTCGGAAAATAAGCGTGAGACGTATCATACTCGATCGGGGCTTGTTGCTATTGTTTCACATTTCACTACAATCACTCCCACGTTACGTTTTAATGTTTTGAATGTTGTATGTAACCCGTTTTATTATAGAACAGATCTTTACAAACAAGTTTAAACGTTACGGGAACATTTCCTAAAACCTACCTACGAATACTATAAATAACCCTTTCAATTTACAAAAGATTAGCCCATTTAAGGAAGAGAATACGGTCTAGGCTTAGTTATCAGCTCCCTTATTAGAGAAACTTAAAAATTATGTCTATTGAACTGTACTCAACAAATTTGATGAGAATGTTGGTGGCTAGAAAATATCAGTTATTCATTTTCACTGGCTAAATAGAGAAAGTCGATGGCTAAAACAGAATTTTTAAAATCGCCATGCAACCACTCTATATCATAGTGTCAGTAGACTTTTCATTTTTCATAACCCATTTAATAAACTAGACAATGAAAAGCAACAATAAACTTCAACAGTTATTGTTCCAATCAAGAATTGTTGCAAAAATAGTCCGCAACTCGTTTTCTAAAGGTCATACCATGAACAATGCCACATTGTTATTATATCCATCCTAGTTTACGAATGAAATATAAAACATTGGAGGAACTATTCTTGGAAAAGTTATAACTATAGTATTTTAAACAAAGAAACCCTTCTGCTACATTTACACTAGTTCTAAAAACTCCGGTCTCAGGCTTTTTATGATACAAAAAAATTGTCTGTTTGGTACAAGATCATTGAATTAAACAGCCATTTTGATATTTTGTTTCTTTTGTTACAGATCCATACAAAACAATGGCGTTCAACACCATACAAGATAATTTAATGGAGCCGGCAACATTACAAGAAGCGATTAACACAATCAAGTTCATAACAACAACACACAAGCAAGAGATAACAAAACTTCGAGAAAAAAATAGAAAACAATCAGATATTATTAAAAATTTAGAAGCCACAAGAAAACAGGAGTTAGACTATTTGTCACTTGAACTACAGAAATACGAAATTAATTTAGCTCTACGAACGGAAACGATAACAAAGCAACTGGCTGAAAAAGATGAGATCATACAAAAACAATTAGAATTAATAGATGAGTTGAATAAGAAACTGAATTTTCAAGAAGAGATCAGAGTCCCAGAAATCCATATAACATCAACAGGCGATTCTAATTCAGATTCCGGAATAGCTATGGACAATGATGAAAACACGAATCCTTCCATAGAATGCAAGACTGAATCCAAAACAACGAGAAAATGTAGAAGGTTTGCGGAATCGATTAGCTTTCTACGTAGAGTTGATTTCTCCCCGATGAAATACAAACCGAGCGTTCGAGAACAAAATAAGAAAAAGGAGGAACGAAAGAGCAGTCTGGAAGTTCCATCTTTCGGTAAAAGGCTGTTGACTCGCCAGCTCAGCAATGACAGGCCGACCAGTGAAGATGAAAGGTCCACCAAAGAGCCAGTCTTATCTGATGACGCATTAGAGGGATTTGTGATCAAACCTAAAAAGATGAACGACAGCATGAACAACCATTTCTCTGATGATGGAAGTGAAGATACCAGTGAAGATGCATTCGACAGAATCATGACGAGAAGCAGCATCAGACGATCAGTGAAAGCCAACCCTAAATACAAGAAAATTAATAGAACCAAATCAAAATTATTGGAACAAGTGAAAAATAACATTGTCGACTGATTTTAACAGCTATTTTCATTTATATTTATATTTTGTATAAACTATACATGTATGTGTACTATCAAATATTCATGTCAAACCTGCAATATACTTAATTTTAATAATTATTGTTGTATGCATTTTTATTGAAATCATAAATATTGGACCAAACAAATTTTTTCTACCTTTAAATAATCTTACTTAACTAATGACAAATTCAAGAGAAGAATATAAGTCCCCTTTTATATTTAATTTAACTATCGCAAGGTTTAAAGGCGAGAACAAAGTTATGAAACAAAATGTAGTCCATCATATAAAATAAAACAGGTAGGTTCAGAAAAGTCAGACAGATTGTTATTAATGCGTGACCTAAATTTTAAATCGGAAGATTAATTCGATATTTCTGACCTATTATTTCTGTGATTGAGGAAAACGTGAAGTTTAATTAATGTTCCAGTGACCAATTAACATTAAACTAAAGCATCGTTTTTAATGTGTAAAGAAAGCCAAAAATACGCATCGCTGTCACAAAGAACAAACACATAAATTTATTAATCACCATTTTGTTAAGACTTGAGATTTCATTTATTAATTTTTTAACACAATCTCATTAAATTCGATGTAACTTAACCTATAAATATGTGTATAGGCCATGGTACAGCTACTAAGATCAAATGATATAAAAATATCAATAGATTATCCCAAATACGTAGGCTATATATTACGGCCAGGTAGTTAGAGCTGATTTCTAGAGTTTTCCATCCATCTGTGTACTCATGGCATGATTTTTTGTTGTTTTGGCTGCGGTTTTTTCCACCTGATCTAAACAGTCTTTTATAAAGTTAAATACTAAAGATAAAACAGTTGAAATAATGATACAGACAGGAATTTTATCCTTTTTTGTTATACTACCCCATCAAATTCGCATGAGCAATATCAATCATTATTATCATTAATATTCTACGTGCGAGATCGTTGGATTTCGATCGAAATGTTTCAAAGCAGAAAAAGACAAGAGGGTCCTGTTTTTTTCTGCTGTGCAGCATTTTACTGAGTTTGTGTTCAAAGGATTGGAGAGCCAGTGTAATTACTGGCACGAGAGATATTACATCTTTACTTTTACATGGGCAACGCTTTGGCAGTGCTCTTGGCGTTCCGGACATCAAGGGCATTGTCGTGTAATCTACCATCACCTATTGTTCCAGCTTGAGAGTTGAATTTGCAATGAAAACCAGCTGACAATCATGACAAATCCAATGATACCTCATTTGTAAATGTAATAAGTAAGTAGTTTAAAAGTTATGAGAAAACAGGTAACCATTCAAAAACACATACAAACCGGTAAAAAAAACTTGGCCTTCCTTTTTGCTTCGCTGTAAAAAAAAGTCTAGTAAAAATATATTCGTATCGGATGTTATAAAATACGAATGTAATCTACAGATAATAATAATAACTTTATTCATCACCACAATAAACGAATACAACAACAATTTTACACAAAATAATAATTTCAAAACAAACAAAAAAACATTAACTGTGGGATCTAGAGTCTAAAATAAGTTAGACAAATCGATATCAAAAATATCAAGTTCTTTATAAATTTTGCTATGCAGAGTTTGCGGGTTTCGGAGCTCCTTTAATTGTAAAACATTAACGTAACATTTTTAATCCCCGACGCAAAAAGAGGGGTGATATTAGTTTAACGTGTCTGTCTATGCGTAAGGCTGTGTATCTGTCTGTAACATCATAACTCTTGAACGAATGAAGCGATTTTAATGTAGTTTTATTTGTTTGAAAGATGGCTTAATGGAGCGAGTTCATATGTTTGGTCGATATCGGTTCCCCCATTCAAAAGTTATGGGGGTGAATGTGGGTTGAATAATCGAATGTACGCAAATATGTCCAGGTTTTTAAGTTTTTTTTTAACCGTGTCAATTAAAATGCCTAAACTATAGCTTGTGCAACAGGAAGATAACCCGTAAAGTTCCACCTTAAACGTAAACATTTGACCCGACTGAGCTAAAGGCTGATACTT
This sequence comes from Choreutis nemorana, assembly GCA_949316135.1. Classification (NCBI taxonomy): domain Eukaryota; kingdom Metazoa; phylum Arthropoda; class Insecta; order Lepidoptera; family Choreutidae; genus Choreutis; species Choreutis nemorana. Next base: position 2,501,063 of record OX438609.1, read on the forward strand.
AAAATGAATCATAGCTAGCCCTTCACTCATAAATAACGAAGCGCTGACCTTAGGTTTTATTTTTATTTTTTCAGAAATCGACCTCCATTTTTTACCTTTCCTTTACAAGCAAAAAAGGGTCGGGTAGGTGCAAAAATCGCAATTTATGCATATATAATTTTCTTATATATAATCGCAAACAAGATTGACTTCAAGATATAATTAGAACAGCGGTGTGAAGTCATATTATTATTATTTTCACCAATTTAAATCGGATCAGATGCAGTACGGACTTTGTAACCCGGCACTGACTAAGTAACTTGCAATCGAACGCAAAATTGAAATCTCAGTTTTCAAACGCCAATTTCACGTACAAAATGACACGTTTGTAAATCAAGACCCGGTAACTGACGGCTGCGAGTTAGATAAATCAGGACACCAGTCTATCTGACTGGAATAGGATTCTTAATTCCCTCTATTTCATATGATTGCTAGGTCAACCATTAGTTGCCCGAGCACGTAATCAGTATTGCAAATCTGCATTATTCGTTGATCCTGAGATAAAAGGACGTCGCTATTGATCCTGGTGACAAGGAGAAGCTGTGGGACAGAGTGGCGGGTGTGCCTCGATATCAGTCTGTTAAGTTTCCTCCTCAATACCACTAAACCATCGTAGTGTAGATAGTTGGCTGATTTACACTTAAAAATTGTATTTTTTAGTAATATTGATGTGAAACATCTATAGCCGCACGTAAAACCGATGTCTGGCGTGGCGACGCATGCCGTGGCGACACGTGCGGGCATGCTATGACACACCATCAAGTCATCAGTAAGTCATTATATTATAATTAAAGTATGCATTTATCTGTGCATTAAGCACGCGTATATTTGGTGTGTTTTGAACACCAGTAAATGTAAAATCTACTAGCTTGGTAGATTAAAATTCACATAAATTTCATTACATATGATGTTTTTAAATTAATAATTAATTTTAATTTCTTTCTTATTGAAATTAATGCATTATAACAATTGCTCAGAGAATAAATTTATTAAGACTGACAGAATTGTATTTCTAAATCAGCTGACGGCGTGCAGCGCACGAAAGTTTTTTCTTATTTGTTATAAATATGAACGTTAAAAAATTAATTAATTTTTCTAATCATAGTGGCATTTATAGTGAATCATTTATTATTGATATTTATAATTTACGATCTTTAGTAATATATTGAAGTAACTAGCTAAGATTCTTGAGTTTACTAATATATTGAAGCCAATTAAAACTTTTCTGTACATTTTAATAACATACTTTTTGTATATATTTCAGAACCCAACGATCATCACAGGGGTCACAAAATATTATTATTGAAACTGGACATCACCAAGATCAGTTAAACACAAGACATACTATTAATGTTATGTAAGATTTTGTTAATCTAATAGTACTAGAATATACTAATTTTTATTTAAGCTTCTTTTAACACTTATATATTTTTTTTAACATACTTCAGTTACCATCGAGCAATTGTCACAGTAATACCGTCCTCAGGGGCAACATCGAATATAACTATTACCGAAGTCACTGATTAAACGAATTAAGTAGTCACGATTTGAAATAAATTCGTAAATTTTTGTATTTAATGAAAATAAATGTTTATTCGATAAATAGTCATCGTTATCTGGAAAAAAATCGTAATATTTTATTTTATCATTACGACATATCTAGTTCCCATCACAATATGTTCTTTTCTGCATATTACTTTTACAAAATAATGTCGATGTTTCACATCTGCCAGGCGTCCCGTGACGGCTCATTTAATTTTTTAGTATTAATACCTGTTTTTGTATTCCTTGATTTTACAGGGCGATAATGTCGCTTAGTGACAAAGCCCTTTTATTAAATATAAAAGAAATTTGGCTACTTTTTGCCACGTAAATAAAGCCTGTAATAGAGGATTAGTCGTGAAATTTGATAATTTCTCATTCCACGTATATAAAATCGCAGACACCAGATAGTTACTATATCAAAAAAAAATTAAGCCCATCTCGAATTAACCTTATAGCTTTCAATCAAAATCTCACGAACCTAAATACATAGACAGGTAACGCATCAAAAACTATTTATCAATACTGAATTTACTGAAGACCTCGGTGGCGCAGTGGTGTAAACAGCCGACTCCTACGCTAGAGGATTCGGGTTCGAATCCCGGCGGGGCGGGACGTTGTGTTATTTGCAAGACGCATTGTTTCGCTTACCGCTCTTGGACGTATTCTTATTTATACAGTTTAAACCATATCGTTGCTTAGCACCTGTGACAAAAGATTCTTTAATCTTAATGTGGGGCTGAGTCGTAAAATCGTAAAACAATAAAACAAGCGATTTAAAGTGTATTATTTGTTTCCGCAACAGTAAGACAGAAAAGTCTTTTTATTTTAAAAATATAAAAAGCTCCCTTACAATTATGTTCTTTACAAGAATGTAAAGTATAAGTCTACAGAGAGGAAACAGGTATTACGTCGCACGAATCCCTGAGGATCACCTGAATTTCCTTTAAAGTACCTAATTTGCAAAATGTGTCTCTTGTTGCCGCTTTTCAATAGGTATCGCTTTTACATCCACCTCCTGTTTTGTTTTACGGTGGTTTGGGGAAATTGTACGACAAAAAGCCATGTTTATGCCCTGTCTTCATAAAAACAATACAAGTATATCAGGTAGTTTGGGTTTTGTCGCTTACCGGTCTTGGATGTTGTATTCTAATCTATTTAGTATATACCATATCGTTGCTTAGTTCCTGTTACACAAGTCCTTACGATACTTACTGCAGGGCTGAGTCAATGTGTGTGTCTTGATGTGGTTATTATTATTATTAATGCAAGTAAGCAGTTAAAAGGAAATAAAGGAAATCATTTTGCCAACATCCACTATCCACTTGAAATTTAAACTTTGTTAGTTTCGCTTTGATAATATAACAATTAGACTCTTTCTCAAGATTTCCTTCACTTTAACAATAATAATAGACAAATTATATTTTTAACACAAAAACGTCTATGGCTTTTGGAATTGCAGCAAATACAAAAACCTTTATAAATTCTTAATCCAAATAAACCTGTCATAGAGGCCAGAATACAGGCATGAAATAGTCAGTTTCCAATTTATCAGGTCTTTGTTCAGGGGAAGGGTTGCGATTAATCCAATTTCCTTTCATCATCCTAATAATATTGAAAATTCTGAGATGGGGTGTCTGTCTGTATTTTGTTTGAAGAACATTTTTCAAATTATCTCTGAACATCACAAGTACCGATTCATAGGATCATCAGGAACAAAGTACTCAAAAAAATTATGTTGAATTTTCGGAAGAAAACCATAATCTAAAAAGATCCAATGTTTGACCAGACCTGACTTCAAAAAAGTAAGCCTTAAAACATAAAACTGTTAAATTTGCCTCAGTATTTTATTATTTTAAGATGGCAACCCAGGCAGGAGACATAACCAGATATATATAAATAAACCAGGATATTAGCAGATGATTCCATTTTCCTACTCAGCACAGGATAAGCCGAATATATTGTTCGGGAAATTACAAAAGAGATTTAAATTACTATTACACAACGGATCAAAGAATATGGAATATATGTGTGTTGTTTAGATTAAAATGTAAACATGTCAATCGCTAGAAATTTAACGAGAGAATTATTTACCCTCATGAAGAGATACAAACACAGAATATACCATAGTCTGTGTGTGAAGGTTGTGTCAGCTAATTAAGAATTTTACATACAGATTTCATTAACTGAATTATGTAGTGCTTATGTTGCTGTTGCCATCTTAATTGCTGAAAGCATGCGAGCCACCTTTCAAACACCTTTCAAAGTAATAACAACTGCAGTTATTGTTATCAGTACACTCAGGAATATTTTAACTAACCCCAGTAGCCTTAGATCACTATCAATTCCTAGAAAATATCAAACCACACTGAAGTTTTTGAATACTGAACGAAACATTTAATTGCAAATATAATGTAATTATTCAGAGTTATTAGTAAACAGTTAGTTCAATATTCGTTGTAAAATATTTCAGGAACGCTAAACAACTACTTAACAAGTATCAAGGACTAAGCTCAGTCTTGTAATTACCGTTCTGCACGAAGAAGAAGCTTACCAAGGCTCAAATCTTGAGACCTATTCCTTACAATCGGAAAAATCTTTTGTCCTACTCCAGCTTTAAGCGTGAGCTGTAGGAGTGAAGAGGATGGTCTGATGACTGAGGTTTAGGTTACACCAGCGATAACAAACTTACTTTTCTACTTTGAATACTATAGCAAAATTCCTCCACCTTTGTTTAACACGCGTGTTGCGCTCAGGAATTCAACGAGACGGAAAATATCAGATAAAACCTGCTTACTTCAATCTAACCATTCTGCCTTTATAGGTTACTTACGTAGGAATATGCTGAATATGTTTTGTTTTTATCTCGTTTTATATTCTCTTCATTAATTAAAGTTGTAAAACTCGAGAACCTAGATATTTTCTTCTGCTTCTTAAATATTTTACCACGGATTCCTAAATTAATCATGTTCTTTAGTACTCGTAATTTTTAATGGATTACACCATACTTCAAAGGAAAGCTGTATCATATTATCTCTCCCTTTTTTGTAAAAAGGGTTCTCATGTTTATCTAAAATTAAGGCAAGTGAACTTTTAATTTAAAGTGTGTGTTCATTAGCAGAGTTTGTTTAACCGCAGAATGTTTGTCACCCCAAGTTACAAGTCTCAGAAAATATATAGTTTAAGCTTGAGTAGAAAAACAAAACAGACAACCCTTTCGCAAACTCAAAGGAGAGGCTTAAAAAATGTTTTATAGTCTACCTACAGATCCTCCGACCAGGAAAAAATCATACTTTCAGAAGACCTTATCAAAACTAAAGGTGTTTCGTTCTTGAAAAAAATAACATGGATCATGGATCGGTCCATCCGTTGACAAGCGATGTTGCTATTAACTGACACTGACTTTGACTACTCTTTATTCTGTATCGAGGTTTGAAAGTCAACAAACTTAGTTACAAAGCGTTAATTGCGTAATCAGTAAGCATCCTTGTCTCTTGTCTCGAATACGCTTTGAAACTTTACTGAAGTAAAACTAAAAGTTTTGAAGATCATGAATTATTAAAGCAGATTCCTTCGACTCGTCAGATGTCGAAGTAACCTTGAACTTTAAAGTGTATTGAATGGTATTTTTTGTATGCAGTAGGTAACTGAAAACTTTATTTATTTTATTGATATTTGTGAAACAAACAGTTTCAGTGATATAAACTCTAATTAACGATTAAAATGAACTCTTAAACCAGTTAAGTTTCCACAAAATTAAATAATAACCATAGCGAGAGCTACAATAGTAATCAAATTTAAATAAAAAAAACTATTAAACAAAAACAAAATCAATATGATGATATAATTAGAATAATGATAATAATAAATACTAAAAATAATTGCAAAAAAAAAATACCAAAGATTTACTTTTTTGATACATCAGTCTTAAAATTATTAGAATTTGAGCAAAATGAAAATCAGCGTTTGAATATCTTTGGCTGTATAAACACCCTTTAACAGTTATTTCCCTTTTGGATTTTGTTTCTGTAAATAAACGATAAATTTCTGTAAATATCATTGTTTTCACTTTTTATGCGACCATTTGAAAATAAATATAAGAACTTTTATTACAATTTACGAAGATACATACCAATTAAACTCGATCAAATGGTTTCGTGTGTTACCTGTTAGCAAAAGCTATAGCACTGGCAATCACTCGATTATGCAGTTTTTCTTGTATTAAATTAAACTAAGGGACTAGTCGAGTCAGACAGTAAAAGTTAAACAAAAAAAACCATCGAGGTGGAAAACAAACTTACCTACAGCTCATCTGATTGTAATAAGTCACCGCAGCCTATAAACGTTTGCAATACCAGGAGCATCTTGCAGCTATTACGGACCCTGTAAAAACCTTTTAATAAGCTTTTTGAAGATTCCTATGTTGTAGGTAGAAGGGAAAAGGCCGCGAGGCAGATAACCGATGCGCTGGACGGACCAAATAAAGGCGGCTGTGGGTGGGCCTCTACATGAGTGCACCCGTATGACGGAGAGCTGGCAGAGGTGGCGAGAAATAGTGCGGCTAGTTCTTATGGTTGCTGACGACGTCATTACAACCACGACCACTCTGCCAAGAGTGTGGCGACGAAGAAGAATGTTGTAATAACAAGAACATCACGTTTTAATAATTTATAAAGGATTTCTAGAATAGAAAATGTAATTTATTTTTGAAATCCTACCCGGGGTAGAATAAATGAGTAACTGGGTACAATCATGGCTGCAATACTTACATTGGGGGTATTTGAAAAATATGTGCTCTGATGTACAATAGAAATAGAGATCGAATGCGCCGTCCACAATAGGAGTCGTTAGATCAGCTTACTTATTCTGGTGGATGTAGTTTAGTAAAAATTTGAATTTACATACCTACTATGAAGTTCTGACTTCTCCCATTACCACAAATAAGGTAAAAGTAGTAAATTGAGTATTTTCAGTGTTTGCCCTATGCTGTTATACCACGTAAATGACCAATGAAAAGTCCAAAAATATGAACCAAATTTGGTTTAGTTTTTTTGCAATAGATTGAATTTGAAGTTTTCTTTCTTGATTCTCAAAAACCTAACGTCATGTAGTTTATCAAAATCAGTTCAGCCGTTTACTACTCGTATTGACTTATAAATGGACATACATACAGGTTAAATATAATACCCTCCCTTTTTGGCCTCGCTGAGAAAGGCAGGTTATTGAGGTTTTGGTTTTGTAGAAATTTTTATTAAATTACTATCTTCCAGGAGATTAGAATTATGGTTCTTTAAACGTAGACGTTTGTTATCGACCTCTGTCTAACGTTAGTCGTCCTGCAATAAACATTCCTTTTTCATATTTTTTTTTTGACGACCTCGGTGGCGCAGTGGTGTAAACAGCCGACTGCTACGCTAGAGGTTCCGGGTTCGAATCCCGGCGGGCGCGGGACTTTGTGTTATTTGCAAGACGCATTGTTTCGCTTACCGGTCTTAGATGTTGTATTCTTATCTATTTAGTATATACCATAGCGTTGTTTAGTTCCTATGACACAAGTTCTTACGATACTTACTACAGGGCTGAGTCAATGTATGTGTCGTGATGTGGTTATTATTATTATTATATAAAACATTCGGGTAATGCTCTCGTGCGTTTCTCGCACGGTCACCGATCCGCAGGTGTTGTATGAAAAAACAACGATAGTCGTTAGCAGGACAACTAACGCAAGGCTTCAGCACCGAAGACGCCCGACAGTAAACGTTTGAACTGAAAGAGCCCTAACGAATTAAAATTATTTAAAAATGACAAATATAGGGTGGTTTAATCCTTGATATCCCAGAATACGACTCCGTTTCAACGGAGGAAAGCAATTTGCAGCGAAGAAAATTCTTTTACGTCTTTTTACATAGCACGAGCGGTGATGTGCCCTAATCAGACATATTGGAAGTACGAGTTAAATCTCAGAAAGGGGAATTACAGTTGGGAAAATAACAACCGCCTTTGTAGTGGAACTAATTGATTACACAAAAGTGGTTCCGATCACCGCCTCCGATACGAAATTGCTGCTTTATGAAAATGATGCTAGAACTTCGAGAAAAAATACGTTTACCTTCATATAATAAAATCTTTATATCAAGCTATTTTCCTTTTATTTATTTATTTTACACAGAGCAAAAACCTGTTGTGTTATTGTGGATGGTTTGAAATTAAAGGTCAAAATCCCTGTAAAAATGCCTTTTTCAAAATGCCTTTTATTATTATCTTATTATCATCAAATCTATATGTACTGTATAAAGTGGATGTTAGCATCTTGCACTAGTATATTTTGGACACTCAACAAAGCTTGACGCTTTATAGTCCTAAGCTATTATGCCCTTGATGTATTGCAATGAAATATTACAAAAGAGTTTATACCTAACCTAAACCCTGTTCTCTGTTCAGCTGTTTTGAGTAGTCTGTGGTTCATGTATGTTTGAGTTACTTGGCGGGAACGGGAAGTGTCAGTTAGAATTTTCTTATTTTATTGTCTTTTCTTATATATCAGCAGAATTTAATGTGTAAAATGCTAGTGTTTTAACCAGTAAACATCTGTAGTTCTGTACAAGTGTGCAGAAAGTGAAATACGACGTTTTAGGTGCGCTTTTCGTCATCTCCTAAGTAACTCCTTAGAGCCTACAGTAACCGTACTAGCATGTGTTACTGTAGGCAGATTAACCATTTTTATTGTTCATCTTATCATCTTCATTTCATTCATCATCTTATCACCTTCATTTCATTTATCATCTTCAAGAATGAAGAAATTATAATTACTGATGATTAGGCAGTATGGTACTAAAATTAAAGCCGTTGAAGAAATACATTTAAAAAATGTTTTGGCGCACATTTTTTGTTCGAGATGGCTGTTCTAGTACGTAGTAAATATAAAAAAACGGACAAAATTAAATATGAACATACAATCCGGTGTGAATTCTGCGGTGAAATGCGTTGTAATTTCCACAGGCCCCTTATCACAATTCTCACTAGTGACCTAAATGAAGGCCCCCTAATGGTCCTGTTGGAATTTGCGGCGAGGCCCCTCACTGGCATTTAACTTGTGCATCTACAATGCTATATTTGACCGCAATTGTGCGGCAACCTAAACATTTGTCAAATTCTAATTTTGCGCTTGTAACTGAATAGGTTTTTACAGTTGAATATACATTCAAGGACTGTGTTAATATTTGTTTTTTATTTATAAAAATCTAACTAATATCTGAGAGTATCTGAGAAAGATAAAGAAATTTGGTCTAAACCATAACTAATAATTTGAGGGGATAAACAAAATAACCATAAAAATGTCATAATTTTAATCATTAACAATTTACCGTGCTAACAATACGAAATCAACGTCAACATAAACTATGCACTTATTAAAACAAAATTATTTAAGAAAACCAAGTCATCGCTCCCAACTCGTAAAATGTCAATTAAATGTAACATTTCATTATAATTATAATTAACGATCTGTCTTTTGGTAATTATGTTCGTGTTTAATAAACTTTTATTAATTACACTAAATTATAACTTAACTATAAGATCGTTGTTTTTGAAAATATTTTTACATAAAGTAAAAGATGTATTGATTTGTTAACATTATTTTTTGCATAAAATAATAAGAGTTTCTACAATAAAGCCGACATTTAAATGTTTATTTATTCATATCTTACACTGGTAAATAGGTTATCATTAATCCAATGTATAGAAATTTAGTTGAGTACAATTACATATACTTTTGTCAGTAAATAATACCTGATGTATTTAATTTTAAATAAATATCGATCAATATATTTAAAAGCATTTTGTAATTTCTAATAAAATCATATAAAACTATACTGCAGATGTATACATCTATTTTCTTTTTATTTATTTAAGAAGTAAATACACCTATTTATCTACTAAACACTAAAATATTTACAAACGTACAAAAGTAAACAATGAACATTCATATTTATCTATTAATAAACAGGCAAGAATAAAAATATTTGACATATTTACATAAAAATATTTATATCTAAAATATAACAATGCTTACAAAACTATTTACGTATTTATTTACATAAAGTCTTATAGGTATTATTTTATAATACAATTTATTAAACTTAAAATCGATTGAAATAGGTTATAAATTGTTTTCTATTATTCACTACGAAGACTTTGCTCACAGTATATATAGGTCTGAAATTTGAAGAAAAAGATATTCAGAATTATATTGGTATAAAACTGAACGTCGGTATAAAATCGTATAACAGTTTTTTTTTGCTAACAGTCGATATCCCATTTTTGCTAAGCCGCTGTTTGATCTAACTTAAATAAAAGTGATATGAAGATACGCCTTTATAAAAGGTCGATAAAGATCTCAGTTAATAATGGTTTTATCAACAACTTATTTCGACATAATCTGATCTAAGCAAATAGTAAAAGGCTAGTCATATTCTGACACACAAGAGCAAATTAACTTACATCTTTATTGTACGGTCTTCATAAAAGTGTTCCAACTAAAAAGTGTTTTAGTAAATGTGCTCTCGTGCGGCGGAAATCTGGTTACATTCTTATATCTACAGGCGTTTTAGTCCAAGCTTAAAAATAAGCAATAAGCGTGTCAAGAATAATCCAGGATTACGCAAACCGAGTCCTGTTTATTCCCTAAGGACTGTAAAAACGCCTCAGAAAACGTTGAATCGAATCAACGTCTTTGAAGGTAACTTTCCTGCGAATTCTTCATTTAGTACAAACGCGAAATAACGTACTTAATTATTAAACTCGCCTTGAAATGTACAATACTTTGTTAGACTTATGTATATACGGTATCTACATAACCTACAAATTAACTCTAAATAAGCTTCTCGTTTTGTAGGTTCGTTTAATGAACACATATTTTTATTCACATGGAAATCAAGTCTTTACTCAGTGATTTATCTTGTCCCTTTATCAATTCACGTCACTGCTCACTCACTTGTATTCTAAGCTATTTAAATGCTTCAAGAATTGACAGTCTGTAAGATCCAGGGTACGAATTTAGATATCCTAGTGCAGACCCCAGGCAAGTTCGCTTCGCCGCACCCGATGCCCCAACTTATGATCCCGGCCAGAAAATACCTTTGATCTCTGCCTTTGACCTGGAAAAAACGCAAATTTTCGCTCGAATAAATATGTAGCACAACATAATGATTTAAACTCGCAAGATGCAAATGTGGATTAATTTAAGCTTTCAAAGGTTTTGCATGGATTACCTTTTTAATCTTATGTAGTTTCAAACATTTGTAAAAAATAGTTAAATGTTACCGAATACAGAAACTGTGTTTTAGCTTGACGTGAAACACATTGCCCTTAAAGGAATAAATTGAAATAAATAAATTGAATTGAATTCAATCCAAACTTGTTTCACACCAAAAAGTTTGCCAGAAGATAATGTCAAAATTACCAAGCGTAACTAGCTAGTAGTAAGTCCCCAACTCACCTGCAAAGGCCCTCCCGAGTCTCCCTGGCATGAGTCATGTCCGCCGCGCTCGTGGCCAGCGCACAGGAATATGTCAGGAATGTACTCATGCCGGCCAGCTCGCAGGAACATTGATTTGCAGCGCTCGTTAGATACTATTGGGACCTGCACCTGGAAATTTAGACATACCATTAAGTAAAGGCAGATTGCTTTTATTTGGATAAGGCCTTTTTATTTGGATAGAAAAGTATCCATTGTACTAAATATATCGTTATAAATATATTGTTTTTTTTAAATAACTTAAAGAATATAATTTCTGTAGAAAATCAACGTTTGGATATGAATATTCAACAAATCATAAGTATAAACAAGCTATTAATCTAGGTTCTAAGAAAAACATCCAAAATATACCTCCTGCAAAATAGAAGGAAGAACGCCTCCTTCAGAGAGCCTTCCCCATCCAGTGACTGTCGCATTTTCCCCAATTAATAGATCATCAGTAGCTGGCAGGCATATTGGGGATATGTGGGGGGCAAACTGCAGTGGGGCTTCTAGCTTCACCAGTGCCAAGTCATACTCATAGGTAAAGAAGTTGTACTTCGGATGCACGGATTTGCGAGCGACGCCTCTCTCCACGAATGGATATTTCTCCGACACTGATGAAAAGTCGTATTCGCCTACACGTATCCTTATTTGCGAGGTTAGGAGGCTGTCAAGGAAAGAAACAGGTTAGAGGTTATAGTAGCAAAAAATGTGATAATTGTTGTTCTTCATAGTTTATCTCCACTGAAAAGATAGATAAGCCTCGATAATATTTTTGGTTCCATAAACCACCTTATATTTTGACATTGCAATAAATGTGGTTGACTTTGAACAACTTTGATATTTTTCTGAGCCTAACCCTTCTCTGGCTATTTCGATTAGAATAGGAAACCTTATCTTTCTTCACTGCAATAAATTCTCAGTTTTTATTTAAATTTATTGGAACTTAAATAGGTTGCTAAATTCAGAAAGAGGTTTTCGCTTCTAAAAATAAAAGATGGGCAGAAAGTGAATTCGTTAAAAATATAAAGGGTTCATACTAAAATCTGACTCCAATCTGGAACTAGGCTTGGATGAATCGTATCACAAGTGAAATTAAAATGCATGTTTTCTTTACGTATGTGGTTTAAAGTAGAATAATTTTACATGTTAAACTTGAAACAACATGGTTCATTTACTCGCTATGAAAATATGAATTTTCGTCCGACATTTCTGGGTCTCTTAATTAAAAACCAGGGATTAATGTTTTGAGATAGGAACTGCTTCAATTAGAGCAAACAGTTACCCCAACTTCAACTGAATAGGCTATAGTTGTTACATGGGGAAGCAGCTTTTCCACGAGAGTATCCAAACAAAATAGTGTTCTGTTACTGCTAGTTAGAACGGTTGCGTTAATTATAGCTAATTAGGGGCTTGATTGGTGCATGCGTACAGTGCTTCCGAAACATATGAGCTAGATATGAGACTAAGTGACACATATGGTAAATGTAGGACTTCAACATGAAACTATCCAAAAAAAAAAGAGTACTATGTAAAAACTGAAATAATATTTTCTTTTTAGATAATAACGTAAAATAAACAAGAATAATTAAAATTGTAGAAAAAATCGCGTTTCTTGAAAGGGAGTTATTTTTATTTCTTAAGGTTTTTAGTATTTGTTGTTATGGCGGCAACAACAGAAATTGACATTCTCTGAAAATTTTTGTTCTATTTCTGTTATGAGATACAGCCTGCTGACAGACAGGCAGACTGAGATCAGAGGCTTAGTAATAGGGGCCCGGTTTTCACCCTTCAACAAAAATCTTCTATTTCCATATCTTTTATATGAAGAGGTGACAACCAATAACAAACGATTTTCTTACTCATCAACACAGTGACCAGCTGTGGCGATCCAGTCCTCATTGATGATGGCTCCGCCGCACCGATGAGTAGATGAGAAGCTGAAGAAGGAGGTTCTTCTCACAGACACCTGCCAGGGCCACCTGCCGAAGCTGGAGTCCTTGCCTCCCATGATCCTCGTCTCTGGTCTCGGCCACATAGCTGTGACCCCACACTCTGGGAATTTAATTTATAAATTATTTAAAAAAGATTTAATTTATACCACATCGTTGATTAGTGCCTGCGATACAAGATTATATCTTAGTGTAGGGTTGAGTCATGTGTGTGTCGTGATGTGGTTATTATTATTATTTGAAAATTGTGATACTGAACAAAAAACAACAAGTGATGTTAGAAGTTATTCCTATGGAACTAATTTGCTCGCTTGATCTTGTTTTATCTCTTAAGTTACAAAATAATGTTAAGTGAGACACTTAGTTGGTATTAGTAATAAATTAATTTTCTCTCAATCTCTTTTTCACTATAGATTTTTTGTGCAAAAGATTTATCGAGCGAAAAAAAAATCGGCATGAAGTCGTATGTATGTTACACTCATACGAAATATAACACAAATATTTTGTGTCGGTGTTAAAAATAAATTACAACTTTGTACGTTGTAACATTCGTTCCAGTACAAAACAATGTGTATTGCGATAGTCAAAACGAGTGGTTGCTTTGGTGTGTTTACCTTAAACACCAGTACATCCCGTCCTAACTCCGATGCATATAATTCTGTAAAGTTTTAATTGTGTTCCCGGTAAACCCAGCTCTCGTGTAGTGTTATTATATAAAGTATTCAAATGTTCACTGTAACACCACTTTACGAGACATCAAAAAATGGATATGGGGAAAAGTTTTAATAGAATTCTAGGTACAAGCCGAATTATACTCTATTATACCTCTAGTTTCCTAGTTAAACCGCTTCGATTTTAAACTTTGCTCAGATTATCTTAAAGTGCAATATTAATTAACCTTCAGGCTAGATATTATTGTCCAACCAGCGAGCGTTAGTAAATCGTATCTTAAGATACAACGTTGGATATGATATACATAAAACCACACTGTCAATTCGATACCATGAAACGTGCATTAAGTGTGAAAATTTTATATCGTGAAACAAAAGATGTTCAAAAACTTTACGTTCGTTCATGTTATAAGGGCGATAACACACGGAGAAGTTATGAATAAATTTTTATTGACAGAAATAATGTAGCATTTCGATTTTTTCAACATTCCTATCGCATCTAAAAGCATACATAAAATATCAGGAATAACACGTAGCGGTCAAAATCATAATCCTCATTCTTGCTTCGCCGTAGTCGGGACAAAAATTAAGAAATTAAGGCAAACACGTCTTGACTGCACTTGATAGATGCAAAACTCAAATTATTTAACTATTCCTCTCCTAAAAACAATAAATTTCCTAAATAAATCCATGAATGTACATTTATGATCACGAATCAGGATATTTTAACCCTACTACTGCGAAGCAAAAAGGAGGGTTATGATGACCACGGCTAAATCGAGTAGTTTACTTAACAATTTCAGATGATAATAATAAAATTTTCTGGTCTTATACATTTTAGAGCGCGTTTTTCAATAGTTGGGTTTTAGTTTTAACCTTTTTTTTTAAAGTATTACAACTGCTTCGCTACATAAAGTCGTCTAGTGCGCCGCCGTCCTAAGACTAACTTCTTAAGTAAGTTTGCCTTACTCCAGTAGTAGCTTTCAACATCTCTAAGTCTAAAATTAGATTTCTGGCTGTAATCTAATTTAAGGTGTCATAAGAGGATTAAAGTTACTGGGAACTGTAATAATATTATAATTAGTCGGAGTTTACATGTGTACCTGAAACTCTAGGGTTTATTAACTTAAACGAATCACCTGTCACTCATCAATACTCGTACTATGAGTTTTCTACGCTACTGAAGATAGATCAACTATGTCTGAAGATGCTCTTAAATTACTTAAGTAATTAATTTTATACTTCGTCTTCATTTCTTAATCATACACACACACTCATACATACAAACTTCCTAAACAAATACACTCACATGTACACCCAAGATAGTAGTTTTGGATTACCATAATTCTTATTCTATTTTACATATTGAAAAACCTTTATTGGCACAAGACAAGCTTATTTTTCCTTTGACTTTTTATTTCTTGAGGTTGTGGTTTGTAGTAAATAAATAAATAAAGATATCTATTCTATTATGGAGTTGTATAGTCTATATGTTTGTATATAGGTGTTCGATATATCTCATCCAATGAATTTTTAGCTGTTAGCTGCATTTTGTTTAAAACTGTGAAATTTATCCAATATAGTTTCAAGTAGGATTTTTATTTTTTTAATGTTTTTTTTGGTCTTCTCAAATGAATTGTTCAAATTGATTCGGGTTTTATACTATAAGAAGGATGATTTATAGTGTAAAAAGGATAACTTCCTAGTTTATTTTCAATAATTTTTTACTTCGGTAATCATACTTTCTCGTACATCTAACCACTCCTAATTAGCATTACCCAAATGTGTCAGAATAACTTCTTGACCGGTCGAGGCACACCCGCCACTATGTCTCACCACAGCAACTCCTGTTTATCAGGATCAACAGTGGCGTTCTTTGATCGAATAATCAACGAAAAATAAAGTGAGCGATGAACAGGCTGTTCCCGGATACCCTACTGGATGTTTTGGGACCCGCGACGAACTTAATCAGAAGAAATAGGAGGTCATAAAAAATGTGGACACTTACTTGATCATTTTAACAATAAAGTCAAAGTCAAAATGTTTTTATTCGAATAGACTTAAAATAAGCACTTTCAATTAGTCATTTTTTACTACCACCGGTTCGAAACGCTATTTCTACGGGAAAGAATCCGGAAAGAAACCTCCATAGTTGCTTTTTACAATATTCAAACACAATAATTTTAAACAACAACTAACAAGTTATAAAACATAATAATTCTAGCTTTGTAATGATTGAATATAAAACGATGTGCTATATTGACAAATAAAATAAAATTAACAAATAAAAATAAATATGAATACAACTTCATCTCGCTATCCCAAGAGTCAGGGTTAAAATCCGGTATTCAAATGTGAATGTTGCTATTTTATACAAAATATGGCTACAATGTACGAGTGAGTGATCCTTGCTATTAATAGTGAAAATCGAAATACACGTAAGGCTCATTTGAATTAATTTAACTTTCCAAGCAACGGGAAATCTTAAGAGAAATTGTGGTCTCTTACTACCCAAATAAAAACTACCTATTTTTACGACGTACCTTAATCAGGGAACAGTGCACGTCCGCTAATCTCAAGTGTTGTGGTTAGTTATGGTACAAATCTAAAACGCATGATTAGGCTTAATAGGTAGACTAGTAAAGTTACAAAACAGGTCACCATTTAGAACAAATTATTTATCTTCTCTTAGCTATCTAATAGAATCCGCCTATTCGAAATTAATCTTGAAAGCATCTTTTAAGAATATTTCTTTCAGTAATTTATACGCGAAAAACATTATTATCTAGGACTTCAGAGCGGTTTTTTCATTGCCCGTTGGTAATTTAGAAGCCATAAATACTGCAGTGTTTTCGCGTCAGGGGACAGCATTAGCTTATATAGTACGAGCATAGATTAATGTTTGCTCTCCGATGCACTCCGACCAGATGGGGCCCTTCATATTACCAATAGCTCAATCAATGCGGCAACATATGTTTGAAATTTTATTTTAGTGTGTTTGTATTTACTGTTAGCGTCGATGCTTGTGTGAGTTAAGGGTAAAACTGTCAACTTTTAAAGTTTTATCCAATTAAAAGGGTAATTATTTTAAATCCAAAAACATCAAAATTACCAGTGCTCTTCGTGGCTGCAGTGGTTTGAATTGGCGCTGGAGTCGCGTCATCAGTCTTGTTGATCATGTTTAGCGATGGGTCTTTTGGCTTGAAGAAGTTCTTATGCGGTTTGCTGGTCGTTGTCGTGAATTTCTTCGTGGGCTTCGGCTTTCCCGCCGGCTTATCCCAGTTGGGGCGAGGTTTCGTGATGAAGGAAGGTTCCGTCGTTGCCTGCCAATGCATCGAGTTCTCGTTGTTCGGCCTCGATTGTATATGTTGCGCTGGGAAGGAAAGCAAATGAAGATTTTTACATCTGAGTACCATATCGTTGCTTAGTGCCTGCGATACAAGATTATATCTTAGTGTAGGGCTGAATCAATGTGTGAGTCGTGATTTGGTAAGTATTGTAATAAAAATTAAAAAGTTATTTTTCATTTTTTTATTTAGATTATATTTTTATGGACCTTGTATATATATTTTTTTGGTTTGCATATACTGATTATTTAAAGCTACATCTATGAAAAAGAGATGGAACTAACTAACCTGGAGCGATGCTATTCTCATTGTGTTGATCGGAGACGGCCATCGGTCGCGCTCCTGATAAAAAACTAGGACTAGAAGAAATCTCTTTGTGGGGACTAGTTTCCACATCACTGTTCGCAATATTTACATTTTGGTACTTATTTACACTGTTATAAGTTATTTTATTAACTATATCACTATTTTTTTCGCTACTTGAGTCTATATTTCCTACAGGAAGGTTTATTTCGGGAGGTCGATAGCTAAATGATGTTGGAGCGCCATCTATTGGTTTTGTCATGAACGACGGCCGTTGAGTTTGAAAGCTCGGCCGTGAGATTGTCGGCGTCGAAGCTTCTTGAGCTTGATGTGTTGTGCTGTGCGCGCCACTAGATGGCGAACTGTAATACGGTTTGTTTGTAACCGTCAAAGGGGTTTGTGTTTCTGAAAACAAACAAATTATTTATAGTAAAAACGAATTTCTAAATAAATAGCTCATTTACAATTCATTATCATTATATCCTGAAATATGTATTATGGAATTAGCTTCCTCTCGCGACTTCATCCGGGTGGAACTTTAAGAGCACAGCCTACTTGAATATAAATCGTACTAGCCGTAGATTAATTATTGGTCTCTACTGTGCACTGACACCGCGACTACCAATTATTAATCTATGGTTCCCCTTGCCTTGCCTTGCGGGAGCTCAAATTTTAAGATTTCCATACGTATTCGCGTATGGAAATCTTAAAATCGTTTGTGTGAACAACCCTTATTAGGCTTCAATATGCAGTACATAGCTCCGCGCTGATCCTCGTCAGAGACATTTTTTTAAGAAACGCAGTTTCAAGCCTTACTGATTGCTATACACCAACCTTGCACCGGTCGTTCCGGAAGCCTGCAGCAGGAGCCGAACATGAACCCGTCCACACAAACGCCGGCGTGCGTGCCACCGGCCCTGTTGCACTCCTGCACCCACATGCACGCGCCTCGCGCCCCACCCGCCGTGCAGCTCTTGCGTGACATCTGGTAACCTGGGGGGCAATGGTTACTTTTTATTTGACGGGAAGGCAAAGGGTGTGTATGAAATACAGCCAGATTTTTTTCTTTTCCAGGCTGACAAAAAGTTTTTTTTTAAGTACACCAAAAGATTTAATATTGCATTCTCAAGTTACAATTACATAGTGACTTGCGAAAATAATTCATTTGATATGTACCTTGTAGCATCCAACTACCTACTTAATAAATGTTTAATGAAATGATTTCTAATGAATATCTGATGAATGACCTAGTTGACTCAGTGACGTAGCCCCTACTTCATTGCACAGCTGCATATTAATTTTAAAGTAACCACAATTGATCCTGGTTAATAGAAGATGCAGTGGCAGTGCAAAAATTGTAATGAACGATGATGGTGAAAAATAGTATGCGAAATAGTAAAATGCCTTTAGTGAAAATTTTTATTCTGATAATAATACCATTTTTAATGTGACAGCAAAAATGGTTCATATCTAGCAGAAACGTTGATTGAGAGATAAAAAAATATTTTGTATAAATGTATAAACTAGCTCACGTTGCGTCAAATTCAATGCATGCAAGTTGCTTTTAACACGTTCTCAGTAAAAAAATAGCTTGAAACGAGCAAAAAAAAACAACTTTCAGTTTGAGTTAAGGTTTGTATTTGAACTTTACAAACCGATGATTTTATTTTATATCTAAGTATAAGCTAGAGAATCGTAAACACTGCGATGTTAATACATAAACAAATGATACCAATAAAAACGCTGTGAAGATAAACAAGCGAAATGATCTACAAAAACATTGAATGAGCTATAAATCGTGATATCGTTTGAGAAGTTACTTTACTGCTAATTGCAAACCGCTCCTTTGAAAGTTTGATGTTCATTTAGATACATTATTAAAGCAATAAATTAAACCTGAATATCATAATTATGTAGATACACCTGAAGCAAAGTACATAATTTATTTACGTGGCTGTATTGAACTAAAACGTATTTAATTACATTTACAAAATAAAAAAATGAAACGATAATTTTGGCATGGCTTTATTTATTACATCTTTATTACGGTTTACTTCATAGTTAGAGTGGACTAATAAGTACTAATTTTCTTCTCGCAACATTTCCATATCTTATTAGTCTTTCTTTAAATGTTTTTCATTCAAATGTACTTAAAATAATTGCTTTCAAATCGATTTTTCTTTTTTACTACCAACAGTGCGGAATGCTATCTAAGGGGAAGAATCTGACAAGAAACCTCTTTACTCTTTACTTTTTTCAAAAATTTACAATAGTTATTCATGAGGTACATGTTAGAACATATGAGTTTCTTATGATTTAACACAATTAGAAGCTACTATTACAAAAAACGAAAACCAAACGAATTTAATATACAGAATAATGTGATCATAATTTTCATACTAAAATATTGTGACCAAGTAACCAGGCAATCTAGCTAACTTAAATATAAAGCTCACGACACAATAAAGAAGTCCGCTAGTAAATAACACCCATTTCTCAACAGTTAAGGCAAATTTTATTTATTCCCTACTAAACTTTGAAAGGAACAATCTAATCTTCGACGTTGGCACGTTTCGCACTCACTCCACTAAATCATACGTATTTATAAGACAAGGGTAGGGTATAGGATGACTTGACTTTTAAGGCTTAAAAGCTTTACTTACACTGGTTTTTAGCTTTTGTTTATGTTTATTCATGTATAAGGCCTCAATAGTGAATATGTGAGTAAAGTCATCAAAAATGCCCTTTTTACATGACTTATCAAAGTTCAAGTTGAACTGTGGTAAGAACAAAATCAAAACTGGATTTCATAATAATATAAAAGTATTTATTTTGGTCTTTTCTTAATTTAATTACGTGATTTTTCTGGAGGTAACGGATTTAGATACCAATAGAATTTGCCAATTTAAAGGTATCTACTGACTAATCAAGGCTTTGTTGTAATCAATGGGAGGGTCGCGACCTGGATCGCCTGAATCCGCGCCTGGTCGAGGGTGGGGTTGCTATAAATACCTACGAACCCCTCAGGCAGAAAGAGATGGATCTAGGTAAGCCAGTACCGTAACCAGATTCGGTGAAACGGTACGAACCACGAACGTGAGATAGTTAAACTCGAATGTGAAATTTATTGGAGTATTATCATTCAAAGGTAAAACTCAACGGCGCGACGTTAGTAATGGTTGGATTGATTCTGTTGGGATTTAGACAATTTTTCAATAAAGAGCACCAGCATGAGCCAATTTCGGATTTGAATTTTTGGGTAGCAGTAGTTACACCTCCGGCAGCAACAGACCAATCTTTGCAAACTATCCATAATTACATCATTTATGTTCAGTGGGTGATTTTGAGTATTTTTCTAAAAGTATAGACAAAATAATAATCTTCCTAAGAACTGTTTCTGCGCGTAGATTAAAATGGCTGAAGTAAATTTCTTTTTTTCGTCAGGCGTCGTCTGGGTAGAAGCTATTGTAACTAAATTTATTATCTCCATTTCCAATCTTATATCTCCAATCTAAGCCATAAACTTGTTTATTGTCAATTATTCAACGAAATATAGACAAGATATATATTGTTTTATAACCAACATAATGTTTAGTGAGAATTCCCGTGTAATGTCGATATCCCAGCAAAATCGAAGCTTTCCTCCGCTCGCAATGTGGCACTAATTCGCTTTTTCACCGGTAATCCAGTTGCCATATTACAGCACAAAATAGGCGAGCAATACCGAGGCAATAACAATAAAATACCGAAGCAATATCGCACACAACAGTTGTACAATTCTATCTATTCTAAAATACAAGGAACCCACAGAAAACTAACAAGTTCCTCGTATTTTGTTCTATGTCGGATTTTCATCGGGAAATAATACGCATTGGCGATAAATTGCAAGGAATATATTGTGAGTGCATCCAGCGAGCTACCGGTTTATTTTAGTTTGGTATAAACCAGAAACAATGGAGATATTTCTACTGTAGCATTGATACCGTCCTGTTGCTTTGCGGCAAACAATTTGGTGATGCTTGCATTGAAATTTTATTGATTTTGTGAATATGATGAACATTCCTAAATTTTTTCCAAGGCTTTGTTTTTTTTAGTTATTCAAATTTATGGAATCCAATTTAACCAGCTACTTAGAACCTTATTAAACTTGCTACTAGTTTCATGAAAATATCATCAATTTGGAAAACGGAGCTAAACTATAAAACACTGAACTTCGTAATTGATAGTCATTCTACTCCAGCTAAATCTCAATACTTAGAGTCGCCGTCCACTTTGCATAACACGGCCTGTTTTATAACTACAATTATAAATATTATTTACGCTTCCATCGCTGACTTGTTATGCGCTGCGGCCTGCTCTCTCGCTTTGATGCGATCTCCGCACGCGACGCCGGCGAAAGTGTGTAGGGTACATTACATTAAAACCGTTTAATACAAGCCAAGTTTTGTAACCAACGTTTTGTGGAATTATAAATCATTTCGCCTTGTTACTAACTTTGATTTATCGAAGCGTTTTCGATTGTGGAAATTAAGAAAGTATTTTAATCAATTAAACGTTTGAGAGAGAAATGTGTATTGGACTAACGTTAGATGTACTCATATTTTAAAAAAAGAGAATTACAAAAATAGTATAAACAAGAATTTTTGTACCTCTGATAATAAATGTTTGTGCATAATCCAAATACAAACTAAAACTTATTTGTTTAATAATGATACAGTTTCAAAGTACAATGCAAAATGTATCCGAGAATTCCAAGACACTACAAAGGATTGTGGATTTTACGAAGAAAATCAACATCGTGGAATTTCGAGTAGAGAATGAAAAGTTCCTCCAGTAACAATCTCGAAGGTAAATGAGTATCCGACGGCTCCTGGAATCTTATTTAATGCCGATTCCATACAAACCCCACAGGAATTGCATCCCTGTCACCATTAGCCCTTCTTCCAAGAGAAAAAAAAGGACAGCTATACATTTTTGATAAGGGGCAGTTGGTATGAAGGGGAGTGCTTGAAGTGTTTTGAAGCGGATCCTTTTATACAAGATACAAGGGCCACAATCACCGACCTCCCTCTGAAATCAAGTGAATTTCATTGAAAATCTGAAAGAATAAAAGGTGTTTTTTATTTTCCTTTCGGTCTTCTCAGAGTGTTGAAAAACAGAAAAATTTAGTAAAAACAGGATCACAGTTCGGAAGATTAACGAGATGACTGTGTCAAAAAGTTAAATAAAAATACTTAAGAGTTGTTACTCGAAATTTGTACTTTGCAATTATTTACGTGGAATTGTTCGATTTTATTGATGACCCCAGTACCTACAAAAAATATGGATCCTTCTAAAAAAATATGTGGCCTAATCGCCACAAAATAAATAATATATATCATGCCAATAACGTAAACAAATAAATTAACCATGGTTTGGAAGGATAATATTTGAGATCAATTCATTTTGCATGGAACGCGCGTACCCTGTACAAACTTCTTAACAAAACAAACAAACAATACAGAAGAAAAACAGAATTTCAACTTATTGATGAATAATCTCAAGATACACATATAAACTCGTGCTCTTGTTTCAATTCACTTGCTAATCTCAAGCAACTTTAAAGTTGTTACAAAGTTCTATCGGATAGGACTTTACTTGGTGTTGAGTTTTGTGATAAAAACAACCTTTTATACTTTTAAAAATAAATGTTTGATACTTTAGCATATTAAAGTTTGGTTAAAATAGACGTTTTGACTATTTTAACCAAACTTGAACAACGACCATTTATACTTTTACAAAGAAATTTTAGCTACTTTAGCATCTTCAAGTGTGGTCCAAATAGAGTTCATGTCTTCAGTTAAAAAATTGCCAATTCCAAACGTCCATCAGCTACAATCAAAGTCAATTTCAAAGTCTCGCTCCCAAGGCTACCTAACCATTAGTTTCTTTTCAATCTCATCGCAAATGAAATTAAATCACGACAAAGTAAAATATTTTCAAGCAAAAGTTCCAGTAAGAAAATTAAATTTCCTTCTTACATCACCCTTAAATTGAGATTTATTTCTCGAAGGCAACGTTTCGTAATACTCGACGATTGTCACAAAGTTTTTAGTCCGTAAAGTGGTTAGGTTGACCTTAATAAATTGAAATTGTTTTGAACGAATCCTCTTTGTGGGTTTGTTTGCTCACAATGGCCATGAGGACACGTAATGCAATATTTTTTCGGCTTTGTTACGTGATGTCACAATTTCTCTTATGGAAACATGTCGTGATGTGTCTCAAGATCATGTGTTATTTTTACCCAATTCGAAGCAAAAAGGTGGGTTATGCTTTTAACCGGTACGCATGTATGAATTTTCATCTGTTCCTTCATAACTTCGAAACTACTTATCATAAATTGACAAATGAGGTATTGCTGGATGTGTCATGATCGTCTGCTGGTTATTAACTATATGACGTCACATTAAATTGAGTAAGGCGCCCTCTATTGCACATAAAGTCACAAACAAAAAAAATATATAACACGAAAATGGAAGACGAAAAAAACTTTAACACGTGAAAACTACTGAAAAGTCTCTAAAGCTAAGCACAGTTTTGAAACAAAAACAGAAAACTCCAAATGAAATGCAAACATTTCATTCACGGTTCAGAAAATCATAAATGTTTAAAAAAGGTCACATAGTCTACACTTCTACAGCAAAAATCTTACCTTTTATCTAAAAACATGGATGTTTCACTTACATTGCTGCGTGAGTTAACATTTTTCGTAATTATGAAGACGACAGAAATCAATGTATGTTGTTTATTAAGTTGTGTCGCTAAGTAATTCCTATACACCTACATACGTATCATTTTGATTAAAATTGAAAGTGGTCTCATATCCATCTGACGATACATTTTTTCATTGATATTATAAACCTTAAAAGGTACTCGAAAATGACCTAATAGAAAGATTTTTTTTTTCATAAACTTTAGTTTAAGGCATGAATAAAACAGTGATTAAAATGAAGTTTTGCTGAAAAATTTTTTGGCAATACCAAAAATAATAATAGCAGTAATGACTTTAGAGATATGAAAAGCAGTATTTTCTTTAAAAACAACATAACCTAAAATTATGTTTCGACGACAGCAATTTGGTAAGCAGGTACGCCACTGTAGTTTGTTATTAAACAATCAGATAGAGAATTGTTGTGAAACATAAATAGCGATTTAGTGCTAACAAAAGAATAGCGCTCTTCCTTAAATATTGACAATGTGTGGAAGTATTTACACAAATTACCTTCCCTTTGCTCTATTACCTGTGTTGCACATACTGGCTGTGTTCAGTAAATCCATACTTAGGTTTACTTATTCAATTTTCTGGTCAACAGAATTGAAGATTAAGTAAAATCTCTTCAATATTGAGTTATATGGTTCATTAACATTATTTGTATGTATTTTCGATTCAAATGTTAAAATTTAAAAATAAATGGCGAAGTACGGTGCTCAGTAATTTTAAGTCTACAGCTTCGTAATTTTTTTCTAATTATCACCGCTGCAAATGAATTAAGTATCGAAAGTCCCTATCTAAAACTTAAAACCGTGTTCAACTTTGGTAAAACAGTAAGATACCACGACGAGTGAAATCGACTAGAAAATAATTTGCTTCTGGTATTTGTTCCGAGCCTAACTGGGGGTTACGAGAAATGTCCCATAATATCAGCCAGCCATTATTCGTATGTTATTATTCAGTAAAGTAAACCAACTTGTAGACTGCTTGTCCAGTCGATAGTGGCCATAATTTTAATGCGTCAAAACCAGTAGCTATTAAGATATAGGGTCCCGTTAAATTCCAAGGACGAGAACAGTATAGGTAGGACACCACTACTATTAGTACTCATTCTAAACTCATTCGGAAATAAATAATAAAAACTATTAACGGGATGTTAAATGACAAAATAGTAACTTGTCATTTCATTGTGTATAAAAAGTGAAGGAATATTTGAGATCATTTTATGTATTCCAAAATAGAATACTAAAGAAAGGTAAGATACTAAAGAAAATATTATCTTGGAAGATGTTTTAAAAACGGAAAAAATATTGTAATTTTTTCAAAATTCTTTTATGAGTAGGGTGAGAGATATTTAGAACAGTGTGACCTATGACCCTAGATAGGTTTGCTTTATGGACTGGAAGGTGCTGATTACTGAACAAAGTTCAAGACCCATGGACTAGCCTGCATCCCATTTCCGCTTAACTTGATGAGAGTTTGTGCCTGAGGGATACAATGCTGCAAAATGCTAATGAAGTATTAGTATAAATACGTTTTACTAAAATTTTCTCAACCTTTGTTTGAATTTTCGCTGCATATTCTTAAACATGAAGCCAGCAGCAAAAAAAGCAAAATGATCATTGGGATTAAGTGTGATATATTATTGGTTATAGCATGCTCTAAAAAATTAAGCAGGAGCTAAAAACCTTTTCTTTAGGCTGGAAGTTGACTGTAGAGGATTGATAAGATCCTATCTATCACTTGATAGACCAAAGCTGTTGAGCTGACCAAGAACTGCAGCGCCAGCACGAATGCTATCACTTGTCTATTAACTGATAGATTGGTATGAGGTCATCTGATCAATCCTCCACTTGACTAAAATCTCATCTGTTAGTAAATAACTATGTGCCTCAAGGTGGAACGAGCTAGAGAAGCTAGAGATTACCTATTTACTGGATTTAAAAATTACTGAACCGCCTTGCAATCAAAAACAACAGCACAACCGCTAAGGAATCTTGGTAACACGTAGTAGCTCAGGGTTATTGGCATCTTCCTCTAATAATCGGGTTGCGAGGCATCTGTATTCATAATCAATATCATTTAGTTTGGTACCCGTTAAGCAGGAGGCCCTTAGGAGTGCCATATTTCAAGCCACAGCCCGTAAACTAACAGAGATCCAGAACTAATTTACAAGTTGAATTATGTAACTTAATATTGCAAGTAGCCTGCTACAAGTGGAGACGGTCTGTTTAATATATCATATATTTAATTAAAAATAAATGTGAACAATAATATTAATTTTTATTCGATTTAAAATATTTTAGTTATTTGTTATAAAATATTCACAGCTATTTTCCCAGAGCAGAAAGTCTTATGATTGTGTCATATTACTTAAAATGTATCATACAAATATTGTTTGCAGTATTATAAGTAAGATTAAAATGTTGCAGACTAAGTATTATATTTCCCGAGCTGTGCAGTTAAAGTTTAATATTTCAACGCAAAAGGTAGGCGTGACAAGCAAACATAAATAAAGACATTATTAATGCTTATGTTTGCTAAAATCTGATGGAATTTTCCGAGCTTATTAAAGTTAAATCGCAGCTTTGCACAAGTTAATTAGGGACAGGATATTGGCAATTGTGAAATTGTGAAACAAAATAGACCCGAATTCACTTTGATATTCATTCATACCACAATTTATTCATACCAATCTATGAAATCGTTAACTCTGCAGTTGATAACCAAATTGAATGAATTTTCTTTTATAACCTGCATTTAAAATGCAAACAATACGTAACGAATTCAAATTTAAAGCCACCGGGTTAAAACAATGAAATGCTAGGATAAAGAGATAATTTTTGGTCGGCATCAATAACTGAGCGTCCTAATTAGTGAAACCCAAAATAATCACAATTTACTCACAAAATAAAAGGTAAATCCTAGTACATTACAACTTAAAGCTTAAAAATAATATCTATTATACATAATCCAATGCTATCAGTATCTAATAAAGACATTTGGTAACAAAAAAGTTATATAGGAATTGTTGAAATGATATAAGAAGCTCGCATTAAACACAGTAGACAAATTGAACAATAATTGAAAAGTTCAAATTTCATTAATAAAAATATGTTCTTGTTAAAAAAAGTTACACGTCTATCAATTAAAACTAAAATCATCGTTAAAAAGAACTTATTCTATAAGAATTATTTTTTAAATTTTTGGAGTGTTCTGTAGATAATTTTTAAATAAAATAAGTTACATTAAACAGTTTAAATTACAGTTTAAACAAAAAAAAAAAAACGATTTTACGGAAAAAAAACAAACCAGCAATCTTAAATGAACGTCCCAGTATTCCCGATTTTTATCAAATTTAAAAATAAATTTGATACGCATAACGCACCAAACTCCAAAATAAACAAAACTAAAGTTAAAAGAATCTAAAAAAAATACGCGAAATAACTCGCGGTAAATTCCACCAAGTTGTTTATTTCATACTTTATAGTAAATAACGTGCAGAATTAAAGTATTTTTTTCGCGTACAAAATCGTGAGCAAAATTCTGGTCATTAATAAATGTATGATTTACAACGGTACCCTATTACATTTAGTATCTCTATTGGACATTGTGGTTTTATTGTTAGATCCCATGATTGATGATAATTACTTTGATGCTTTCCTGTTTTTTAAATGATTAATTAATAACTTTTCATGGTTCATTCGACTTAATGATATTGATATTGTTATGGATTTTGATTTCTATTAAGTTGAATAAGGTATTTTTATTTTTATTTTGACTTTAAGGGATATTACGTCGACAATAATATCGTCGATATTACGTTGATAAATGTAAAAATCTTCATTGGAAAGCTCTATAAAGGATCTCATAGAAATAGTTTTTCTATTAATTAAATTGTTTCCCTTCATATTAATAATAACTTCATAACTACACATCATTCATTCAAAAATATCTTCTTTACTACACACATGATTTATCCAAAAATATATACCAAAATTATTATAGTCCCTAAATATAGTAACAGCAGGTACCTACAGCTGCTGTAATATACAATTAAGTATAATCATAAAGAAAAAAGCACTTTTTAACATTAAATAGCGGTCGCACCTTCAGAATTACATGCTAAATACCGTTACACCGTATTACAATCATAGCTTCGAGATTTTAAAGATATTTCTATCAACCACAAGTCTCATTACAACTAATATGACAGATGTATAGGTACGATTCTTGTGGACCCACCACACCTTGGTCGAACAAGTAGCCAATACCAACTGATAATGCTTTGAAAAGTTTTTAAACTTTTCTTAAATGGCAAAAAAAAATCCACCACCAGTCTCCAGTCCATGAACCAGTCAGTAGGAGTCAATGATACACTTAATTTTACTGATAGAAGCCAGTATGACCTTGAACAAGTAAAGAAATCGTCACTTCATCAACTCACTGAGAAAAGACAACAATGCTCAAAATATTTAACTCCGTTCTAATACGCAATATGCATGTAAAATTTTCTTTTTACGCTAAAACATCGATTTCCCAAAAAAAAATCCAAACCAGGCAAATGTAACAAAAGTGTTACAAAATATAAAAATGGCGCAATTTTTTAATCAAGAGAAGCAGACGAACAGCACACGTATACTTTTGAAGATTACTATGTGACATAATTATGTTGCAAAAAATTATAGCAGGTATTGTTTTCATTTCTGTGACAACACCACCGATGTTGGTGCCATGTTGGTCCAAGGCCTTCGATGGTGTGACGCTGCGTTGGTCTACAGTGAAGAGCTTCCATTAACTAAGTAATTCCGTGGTTTTTGATGACATCATTATTACATTTACTGCAATCATCACCGTATAACTACGTAATACAGGATTTGATGTACCTACTGTTTATCTTTGTTAGATACGTAAAAAAAAAATATGTCAAAACATCCCCCAGGTCCAGTTCGGTAAAAAGTTGACTATACAGCATTCATCAAGTGACATTAGCATAGTAGTCGTTTAACAGATTGTTGCAATAAAACAAAAAATTAATTGACTATACAGCCAAGTGTACTTGGTAAAGTAAGTTTGTTTTGTATATTTTAATTTAACAAAACTTATATCCTTTAACTTATTGATAACATATTGACCATAGAAAATTTAACAAAAACAACTGGACATTTTCACCGAATTTTTCTTTCAAAAACCCTTTTGTAACTTTTTATTATTGATACCTCGTTTAAAAAAACTTCTCAGCATTGTAACTTCTCAGACAGAAACAAAAGTTTCTCCTCGTTTAGAACGTAAAAGTAAGGCGAAAAAAAGAAAAAAACAATTTTCCGGAGGAAAACAACATGTAATTGGTAAACTTGTATAAATCCTTTCATATCTGATTACAACCATCCGACAGAATAATCCACTAGCTTTACCTTGCGACTTCTTCATCGTATTTTTTAAACAAAATGTAGCCCATGTCCAGTGGTGTATCAAGAAATGAAGTTTTGGGGAGCTAGACAGTTTTTAGAAACGCTATTTTTATAGGCGCTTGATGTAGCAAGTTTTTAGGTTTCAACTAAGTAAGTATATTCGTTTTTTTTTAACAAAATTCAGCCCATCTCCAGTGGTGGATCCAGAAATGAGGTTTTGAGGAGCTAGACAGTTTTTAGAAACACTATTTGAAGGGGGAGCTTGATCTTACACATTTTTGGCTTTCAACTAAGTAAGCGCTAAAAATCCGAAAAACTCAGATGCTTTTGGAGGTCTCGAGCTTCTGGCCCCACCCCCTAGATCCGCTAGTGCTCATGTCCATCTTCGGGGAAAATTTTGTTTAAATCCGTTGCGCGGTTCAGGCGTGAAAAAGTAACAGACAAGCAGAGTTACTTTTGCATTTATAAGTTTAGTTTGGATTTTTTACAAAGTGACAAGTATGTATATAATAATTAAGAAGAAATTAAAATAAAGAAGCTTGAACTATAGGGACGCTACTTATGTGTTTCCTTCGTTGATGCAAACGTAAGCTACGACTTACCACCAGACACTCATCCATATTATTGTTTAAGATTTATTATTTCTGACTAAGATCAATTTAAAAGTTATCTGTGCGATTCAGACGAAATTAATTAGTTTTTGAATCCAATCTTTGAAATATGTACGTTTGTTCTGTGCTTATCGCTACGCATATTCTATAATATTAATCGATCATAAGCCAAAGCAATCGGTATTTATTAATAAGCTCTTGATAATCAAGTTCGTATTAAGCCCGATGACTTGCCATTGCAAATTTAATAATCCGCAAAACATGAAAGGTAATCTTGATACGGTGAATTACTGTTATTATTTCTTTTGTTGAGTTCGATGTTGTAACCTGCCAGTAAGAATTGAGTAATTCCATAGAGATTCTTATCGCGCCCTCTCTCTTGCACGTCCGCTTTTTAGCATTCGCTGGAAAGAGACAGGTATATACCATAGAGAGCTCAAAATAGTTTTTTTTTTCTGGTAGTAATAATTTAACAAGACATGGTATTATGCTTCCGTTATACTAACAACTGTGACATTACTGGCTGTCGACATTTGAGTGACGTCACAGCTAACACGAGTTTATGATTACACGAAGCCGTGCTTTTCTTTAAAACACTTCACATTGACATATCTGTACAAATATTATAAAAGCCGTTGCCACTTTGTCAGTAAATTGTCATATTATATACTTCTAAAAGCTGTTTCGAAAATTCCGTTACTATAAATAAACATTCCTTGGTATTTAATTAACAATATTGTCATTATATTATTCAGTTCATATCACTATGTGCTTTCACCTTAAATAAATGGATACATTTATCTTCTACGCTTCAATATTAATACCATGAAAACAGTATAAGTGTTAATAAATATTCTTCATATCTGCATACCTACGTTCTCAAAAGGAATAATAAAATTCCACCAATACTTCAAGGAGCACTTGTGATGTGTCTAGAACTATACCCCGACAATCTACATTGCTTATATTTCAAGATACTGTATAAAACATTCAAAGTCAAAGTCAAAAAGTCAAGTCAAAATGTTTTTATTCGACCTAAAATAAGCACTTTTAAATCGTCATATTTTTACTATCACCGGATCTTACTGCTATTTCTACGGGAAAGAATCCGGCAAGAAACATCCGTATTTGCTTTTTGTATTAAGGGTCAAATGAAAAATGATTCGGATCCATCGATACGTAGAGTTTTTCTATTTCTCTATATGGACATGTGACATCTTTTACTATTCAATACAGCCGACCCGATATTTTTTCTTAACCTAAAACGTAGCTAAGCAGACAACAATGTCGCATTCGGAAGAAAATTGAAAAGGGAAAAAGGTTAAATAAACGTAAATTGAGTTAGTTTAGGTACCGTCTGACCCGATATCCTTCAAAATACCACCTAAGCCTTTTTGGACTAAAGCCAAAAGCCTTTGTTTCAATGTCACTTGGCGTTTTAACAAGTTTTTGAGGAGTATGACTAATTGGTTAATTTTAGGAGTCAAACGACTAAATACTTAGTGAATAATTTATATCAAATCAGCTGTCTTCCATAGTTTTCACTGTATTTTTATTTATCTATGCAGTATATACCATATCATTGCTTACAGGACAGGACTGAGTTAGTGTTTGTGTGATGTGGTTACAAAAACCCGATAGACCTACCTATTACATTAAATATGATAATAAAATGCTAGTTTCACGAAGAATTAAACGCATTTGAGATTGTAAGCACTAGGCTACGGTAAGTGCATGTTATTAGCCTAGTCGTTTCCACGTTTGTCACTTCAGTGGTGTGAAAAAGATAATTTAAGGTAGCAATGTGAGGATTTTGTTATTATAGTTAACAACGTATTCCATAGAACGGATAGCCCGATATTTCAATTCAATTCAATTCGTTTATTTGCTAAATGTAGGTCTTTACATATATTTTATTTTTGCTATATAATGAAGCATGCAAATATTAATAATAAATTACGATTCAATATTTAAATAATTATATTTATATGTGAGCAATCATTAATATTAGTAAAGTTACGTGACGTTATAAATTATAAAGCTTTTTTAGCGAAGAATTCCCTTAAAGAGTAGTATGCCTTGTCAGTTGTGTATTCTCGATGACTATTCTTGTTATTCCATAACAATGTTGTTGTTGTTTGTTGTATTCTTGTTCTTCGTAGTTTTCAATTAGCGAAATGTGTTAACATGATGCCTAACTTTACAACACATTAGAGTCTATTCTAAAACTAATATTATGTGGATTTTATATTGAAAACTTATGAATACGCTATTCCAAGCTAAATGTAATATCGTAACATTATTCCATAGGTTTTCGATATTTACTACTCCATAATTAAAATACAATATATTAAAAATACCCGTCAAGTTTGAATCTGACTCGCACATGATGGGTTCCGTTCCATCTTATACAATTAAACACTGTGTCCTTTTTAAATAATCACTTAAAAGAAACACGAACAAACAAAAAAATACGAAAAAACTTAGTATTTTTTCATTATAGCGTCAACAGAAATAGACATTTTCTGACAGTTTCAAAATTCTATTATAGTTTTTTGAGATACAGCCCGCTGACAGATGAAGTAACGGATGGATGGCGGAGGCTTAGTTATAGGGTCACGTTTTTACACTTTGGGTACGGAACCCTAATACTGTAGAAACAAGCTTCTTCTCTACGCTGATAAAATCGTTTCTTATTTAATTATAATTAGTAAAACCACTAAAACAACAATTTCCATAATTCAATTAACTATCTTTATTAATCTCAAAGGGATTTTGTTGTATTACTCTCTGGTTTTGAGGCTTCCTTTATAGAGTAACCATCTGGTTCGAGCCCTCATTTATAATATAGAGTTGAAACTAATTATGAGCAGCACTCTATAGAGCTGCCAGTCAGCAATCTATTCAAATCAGAAAGTGTAGTAACAGCTCCGTGAAACCGTTTATGCTATCGCAATTTACCCTGAAAAGCGGGACGGATTCACCGCTTTTGAAAGAACTTCTCTCTCTAACTAGAAATTGTGAGGTAAATTGTCGGTGCTTAATCAGATTATCTAAAAGGCTTCACTATGTTAAGAGTTGGAACCTCATTACGGAGATAGGGTCAGCAAAAATAATTAAACAAACACTAATCTGAGTAGTAAAGTTTCCTCGAACAATTTCGGTGTTAATACGCTTCTGTTGAGTCAATATTTATTGAATTTAAAGTTTTTGCTAACTGTACAACTAAGTTGATTTAGTCTCGTTTGCGTGCTGGAGGAAATCTTTGAAGATCGCATCGTTTAATTTTACACAAGGAGATGTATGTTTCCATTATTCATGTTATTTTAACATGTTATCCTAGAAGTTTTAAATTTACGCAGTAACTCTTTTAATAATGTATCTGAGCAATGTTTTATTCTTTACTTAAAGGAGTTACACGCCATTTTCGACTGGGAAATCAACCAGGGAAGTTCCTTTTAACAGATCAACGTCATACGTTACCCATATATTAGAGCAAATTAGAAATAAATAACACAGAACTATAAAACAAGACAAAAAACGCTTTAGGTATTACTGAAGGTACTAAAGGCTCCCCGAACCCTCGTTTAGAGTGAAATACGATGGATGTTAGAACCAGCCCTGCCCTATAATAACTGCCACATCAATCTATGTCGTCACTCGTATATTCGATAGCTAACAATATACTAGAAAAAAAAAGAAATTTATAGTATTTCATAACATAAGCAGGTATTTGTTCAGGAATAGCGCGGTAGTGAACAAATGCAGTGATGATGATGAATGGCCAGCTTAACGGTGCTGGATGGTTATAAGAAAAAAAATCTGTATTATTAAAAAGTTAAGAAAATTGAATTTCTTTCAAAAATATCAATGAAACGCCGAATGGAATGAAACTTTTTAGATTTTAAGCCACGTACACTGATAATAAAAAAAAATAGACTTGGGAAACTTATCATTTCAACCATAAAAATCGAAACGTTTCCAGAAAAACAAATACTTCTTCAAAGGAAAAGTCTTAAATTTTCATTTAATTTTTTTTAAGTAATTTGTTAACCTCCATTCTTTAAAAAAAAGCACGATGATAAATGTAAATTTTTAAAGTCGTTTAAAATGATTAAAGTCTACAATGGAAACTGTTGTATAAAATTACTAAGAGTGCGGAGATCTTTTCACTTTCGTTGGGAGCGGTACAGTTAGCTGCGCCCGCGCCGATCGCCTTTGCCGATCTCTCAGCCTCTAACACTTGGGGAATGTGACGAATGGGTTTTTAACTGGTAACTAAAAATAGTAACCAAACGTAGCGAAAAATAATATTACTGTAAAGGCTGTAGTGTAAAAAGAGTGCTTGTGAGGAAATTTTAGTCTATATTGGTCCATCTGTTTCCAATATCAGTTATTCCAAATGTTAGAATGGATTTAGTTAACATGGATGCGAATACCTTTATTTTTACATCTCAAATGGCCAACTCAATTTTACTAGCGTTATTATAAGAGCTGA
Source organism: Choreutis nemorana (assembly GCA_949316135.1). Lineage (NCBI taxonomy): Eukaryota > Metazoa > Arthropoda > Insecta > Lepidoptera > Choreutidae > Choreutis > Choreutis nemorana. The sequence goes on from OX438609.1 coordinate 2,535,705, forward strand.
AGCCATTAATTTGAAATAAGCACAGCCCCAGATAAATGGCAGTTAAACAATATTATCGTAGCAACCATTCGAAACGATTGCATTTATCGCGTACGATAGGAGTTTTTAGAGCAAAACTGGAGCTAAAATGAGGCAAAACAGAGGCTAAAGTGAAGCAGAAACTCCGGAAGCAAAAGCTTGCGGTTTTCGTGGGAAAGGTTAATTAAGGAACTTTTATTTTTGTTAATTGCAACTTCGTTTAATTGGAAAAGCTTACGGGCAAAGTATCCAAGTTGAAATATTTGTGAAATTTTCAATTGATGTTCAACTTAATGTTTTATTTACTTTATATTTACGAATAAAGAGAGAATTACACTAATGGCAATCAATTTGTTTGGAGCAAAATGTTTATTATTCGACTTTAAAAAGGTTTTCGGGCAAAAGTTACACTGAAATCCTTTTTTTTACTACTAGAATTTGTTCCAGACTTCGTTCGCTTATACTTAATTCGTTTTTAAACTAAATTTAGCCTATGCTTACCCAGAAAGAGCATTTTAAATGCAGACTGCACTTTCAAAGCAAAACCAAAATCATTAAATCCAAAAAGCTGAAATTTTTCACGTGTATAATTTATGAAGTCAGGTATGAAAGAGGTTTAAGGGATGTTATAGAATTAAAATTCATATAGTGACTGCTCAAGGGTACTTCGTGTAATAATAAAGGACCTAAGAAATGAAACAAAGTAGAAGAAAAAAAAACAACAGAACTAGAGAAAATACATTATTCCAATAGAATGCGATTTTTTTTTCTATGCCTTTCTTCGATCCAATTATTATGTAAATAGGCGAAACTGCAATCGAGTTGGCTACTTTTACCCGACCACGGTAGGCAAAGGAGAGCTATGTTTTTACCCGGAGCACTTTGTTTTATTCACATTGTTACAGTCGGAAAATCACTTGTCATGACTACATGGTTTTCTAATTAGTCTATTTAGTTTCTGATGTGGGAATTTTGTCCATATACATACATATATGCTATGTATGGATATAAATAATTTATTCACAGTTTTTAGAGGATTCTTTAGAAGTATAAATTGTATTTATCTTTCTATACCTTTCTACTTTGATATAATGCAACAGAAATGATGACAGAATTAATTATACAAAGTAAAACGCGACTGAATATTCAAAGTATGAAAAAATCGGCTTTTTGATGAGACCTTTTTGATAATACAACCATTTATGTCCAATTACAATGCTTTTTTCTTATACGAGTGTTTAAATAAACTTTTTTCAATAACTTCCTACTTAAATAGGTTTTTAATTATTTTCTGTGACAATTATAGTAGTGTGGAAATTATAATAAGAGACTAAATAAAAAATGCTTATGCACGCAGCTTGCTACTATTATTAGTGGTATAATAGCAAAACGTTTCAGGCATGTAATTAAGGCATTTTCAAACAAAGTACACCAGTTTTACTCCTACACAGCATTTAAAAAGATACGAAACAAATAAAGCCTATTTACTTATTTTCTCGTTCCTTATCAAGATTGCATCCAAATAAAGCAAGAGCTCACGCACTGCGTGTAAAAACCACTATTAAATGCAATGATATCTGAATTTATCCGATGGACGGAAAGATAAAACGCACTTATCTCCCATCTGCTATTTCAAAATCAACTTTATTAGTAAACAGATAAGGTTGATCATGACCGTTTTAATGATGGTTTGCTTAGCAGACTTCGTCAAGGCATCGTGAAAGCATATTATACGTAAAACGCACAAAATTGATGTCGCGATACCGTGCCGGGGACTTTTCTAATAGTGTAATGCGTTTACAAAGGATTGTAAAGGAAAGTTTTTGTTATAAGATCATCTAGTTTGATTATTTTTATACAACATCACAAGCAGACAGTTCACTTGATGTCTGGGACGCCAAGATCACCGCCAATGCATTGCCCATGTAGAAGTAAATATGCCGGTAATTACACTGGCTCTCCAATTCGAACCGAAACACAGTAAACTGCTTCACGACAGAAATAGAAAGGAGGGTGTTACCGACCCGGACGGTCTCGCAGATAAATCTACCACCTGTATTAACCGAGTACCCATAATATTAGTAGATATGTATAATGTACATGTGAGATTTCAAAACGCATTTAACCTTTAACGTAAACACATCACACATAAACTCACGCCGTAATCCCTCGAGAGTGTTACACACTGTATTTCGCATGTTTATGTTGAGTCCCAGTGTGACAGGACGCGATTCTGTCGCTGCTATCCGGGCACAGTGAGGAACATGGCAGCTACAATGTACGGCAACCGGAGACTCGAACCATCGACCTGTCGGGTCGTATCGGTCGGTTACCCAAGTGATGTAACAAACTGAGCTACCATGTCTTCACACGGTACACGGCTGACGTACTCGGTAACAATTTAATCCGACTTTAATAAAGAGAGCCTATTTAAAGTAAATTTGCGATTTGATTGGGTCATTTGTAATATGCTTTGTAATATTTAAATCAATATAGGCTGTTAATAATATTTATTCATTTATGAATCAGCAGTGTTTTATGCAACCTTAATATTAAAAACTCTATATTTAATGCGAATATTATAGATTAACAAATTAAATTATGAATAATTATTGTGATATAATCTTAATAATTAACGTAAGAATTTATTCATATTCATCTGATTAACATAATGTTTTCTTTCGATAGACATAGCATAGACAATATTTTTTATGACAGCGCTGATAGAATCTATAATTTTCACACCACACGTCAATGGCCTTCCCACATTAACAGAGCTGAGTCTGTTATGATTTATCTTACAATGGCACCGTATGGGAAGGGAAGCTGTAAATAAATGTAATTGTTTGTTGCACTCATTGCCTAGTGATGGAGTTATCAACACATCGGCTTATGAGTGTTAACCTAAATATTATGACATGGTGTTTCTGAAAGCTGTGTACATTGTTATTATACATGGAATCTCAGGTTGAGTTCCATATAACTGTGATTCTACTTGGTTCTGATATAGATATATTTGTGTAAGAAAGTTTTCGTATGTATGCCTGAAAATGATTTGCTTAAATATATTTTTTATTGCTTGAAAAGTTCTTTCGAAGCCTAGTCGGGTAGTCTGATTTGAAATTAAATAAATTCCAGTAATATTTAATGTTAAATTTATTGCCAACTTTCACAAGCTCATTTTGTATTCACTGTAAAAAAGTTATGAGATCTCATGAATAGCCAAGCCCAACTCAACAAACCCTACATTTTGGTCCAAAAATATGGTTAAAGTTTAAACCGAAAATGGACGCTCTCTAGAAATAGAGATACGAAAGAGACACTAATGGACAAAACTATGTGTTAAATGGTTAGTCGGCTCGTGGAAACTTTATATGGAAATACATTTTCACTTTTTAATAGTTTTTCAGGAATTTAGATTATAATTTTGTTAACTTTTTATTTATCTAATAACAGCACATTGTGTACACGTTTTAAAGAAGACAAATTTAACAAAACATTTTCCATTAACGAATAAACATTTTGTTAAAAAATCTTATTGACACATATAAAATAAATGCATTACATGTCTGGTTATTTTTTTTCATGTAAATTAAACTTAATTCAATTCTGTTTTGTTATAAAAAGCAACAAAGCCTCTGATTAAATCTTTGATAATGTGAGAACAAAAATTCAATGTGTAATTTAAATAAGTTCGCAGGTAAAGATGTAATTATTAAATATTTTAATTGCACTTTAATTAATAACTGTAGAATGAGACTTGGCAGTTCGTGGATTTATTAGATGAGTCTTATTTTTCAAGGTTTTCATGATTTCAGGCAGAATAAACAGAATAAAAATGTATAAACTCCAATTCTTTCCATTCTAGAAGTTTCATAAAAAATGTTATTTAATTGTCTCTACACATGGTTTCCCCGAATGGCAAACCTTCATTATTTTTACAAAAAAACTGTAACGTATCATGTCTTTATCTATATATTGTTATAAGAAAGAACAAACACGAAATGCTAACACAGACAATGATCAAACAAGACAAACAGTATAAAGAAAGACACGTTAACCTGAAGAATATAGGGAAAAAAATAACAGAATCCTTCTGACATACAACGATAAACGACAACTAACTAAACAACCAAAAAAATAAACAACTAGAAAGGCCGTCAAAAGAGCCGACAGTTACTGTAATCTTATTTGGCACAAAGACGATATCAATTGTGCGTTACACTACACACTGCTGATTAGTTCAGCGAATAAATTTCTTGGCTTATACAATTTCATCTTTTTCCTGAGCTAGTATATACTGAAACACAATATCAAAACTCCTGATTTACATCATATGCGCAGGATATTAAGTTAACAACTAAATTTTAATTTATTCAATGATTTGTCATGTAGTTTCACTCATTGGAGTATTACATGAAAAAAATTAATTTATTGAGAAAATAATTTAAAAACAACACCAAAGCATCTATCTCCAGCTTAAAATAATCCTGCGATCAACGCTTACCAAAATCCTTAAAGGAGTAACTTTTAGTCGTAAAGCCTAAAGTTTCTTATAGTTAATGTTGACCCAGCTGGCATACCGTGAGTGCTAAGTAAACAGTATTAGGTACAGTCGAACGTAAAGATTTTCCCTTTTCACCTTAATGAACAAAACAATTGACTGTTCTAGACATAGTAGATACAAGCTCATTCCGCTACTTCAATACGCGAGATTGATCAGTCAATAAAACAGATTAACAATTTAATTTAACTGACAGCCCTATTGACGAAGTGGATTAGAACGGTTTTCTAAACCTCTATAATCAATGGATAGCTACTGGAAGTTTTTTTATAGTGACCTATCAACAGCGAAACTAACTTATTTCTTCTTTCTATACTATTATTATAAAGAGGTCAAGTTTATAAGCCTACATGGAGAAAAAAAATCCAAAACTACTCAACCAATTTGAAAATTCTTGCACCTATCTAATTTTGGACTTTGACGATTGACGCATTTAGTCTCGGAAAGTAAGAAATACGAGTTCTAATTACACTATACCATTTTCAAACTGGATCTAAATACATATTTACAAAATTTGGAGGTTTTCAAGATTACCTCATAAAGGTTAAGACATTTGGATTTTATCCAGATATAATCCAGACAAATATAGATAGGTACATGAATTTTTAATCAAGAAATTTTACAAGGCCTCATATTACTAGATTGGTGCCATTAGGCATTAGATTACTAGGTGCTAAATTGGTACTACTGTTGGTACGGTACGGTACCAGTCTAGTATTAAACCATAAATTAATTAAAGTAGCGTTATTTTAATAAAGCAAACTAACGAAGCATCGATTGGTCACGTCATTAAGTTAGTAATAGATAAATTAGTAATAAAATAGATTCGATTATTTCATTACATCAATACCATTAATACTGAAAACCAAGAGCCTTTATCTAAATAACTTGGAGAAAATTAATGTTGGTACCGATAGTTCTTATACTCGTTTTCAATATTTTATGACATATATAGATTTCAGGTGCATTTTAGTAATCACCCTAAGTTAAGTATTAACAGTAAGTAAATAGTTCGATATAACTGTCAAACCCACCGGTCATTTTAAATTACACTGTTTTCATCACGTGACATTGGCTTAGTAATCATCTGACACGATTGTTGCCATAACTAAAATTGAATTGAAAAAGCTGTTCGTAATAGATTCACTTAAAAAAAACTTTGAATTGCCCCTGTATTTTTTTTTAACTAGAACTAGGAATAGAACTTTTAAAATGTGTGCCTTTGTCTCTGTACAGCATACTAAAAAAAATTGGTTTAAATTTTTTTGAGTCAGTCTATAATATATCAGTCAACTTATTTACTTATTGAGCAGAAAAATATTCTCATAAAATATTATGCATAAAGATTTATATTATTATGACTAAAAGCATGTAGTGGTCAATGCGTTAGATATTTTTTATTAAAATCCGTAAACAATAAATATTATAGTGAAAGTTTTGTTCAAGAAAGCATTTCCGAAGTACACAAATACCTTATAATTTATGAATAACAAGTATTCAATTGTTTTAAGTGTTCATTTACATAAACATTTTTCATTTTCTTTAAACGACTGTGTAAATAAGGTTATATCGTAGTATACTTAAATTTAGTCATTTACACAGTAAACGGTTAACAGGCAAAGCAAATAATGAAACAATATCAATAAAAATCTTGCCATCTTTACCATGTCTAATTATTATTATTTATTTTTTTTGCTGTGTTTAACACCTCTGCCAACCCCTCTCGAGGGATTACGGCGTGGGTAAACATAAACCCACGTATGTTATTTAACTTATTTGAAAAAACTTATATTTTATCTCACTCCCAATACTTTCTACAACAATAGTATTACAAGATGGATGCGAAGAACTTTATGGGGACAGAATACGTTGGATAATAATAATAATATCTCGGGACAATTCACACAAATTGTCGTAGTCCCAAACTAAGCCACAGGCTTGTAATATAAGTACTTAATAACGATATCCGTACATACATAGATAGATAGGAAATATAATTAAATAGGTAGAAATCAACCACGACGTCAGCAAATATTCATGTTCATCACCTAAATACCTGCCAAAGGTTTAAGCCGCTACGTCAGGAGGCCGTCGTATGATGTGATACAAAATTTTCAATTTAACTACATACCTACTCCGAAAGACCACCGGAGAAGTAAACAGCATAAACCAGAACTAAAACCAATACGTACCGACAAGATCCCTTTGAAAAATTGTCTGTTTGACCAAAGGAATGTTCGCTTAGCAGTTCTTGTTGAATTGAATTAGTGATACGACCGGTCAAAGTGCGCTCCCGTAGGGAATCTCGTTCTAAGTAGGAAATTCTCACGCGCCAGACTAATGGGCCTTAAGTAGGTAAACACTTGTAATCGCAACTTTCTTAACTAACCTCCGACGGTACAAACTATAGTCAAGCATTACGAAAATCGTAAAATGAATATACTATCGGTTGAAACAATGAGTACGCTCATACTTTGTTGGGCAGTTTTGTGTCATTTGAGGCAGAGGTTTCGTTTTCGCCAACTTTCCTCGGCTCGGCCGCCGCCGGTGAAATTGTTTACACATCGCGGAAATCCTACAATTACGGCCCACAATCTCGGACCATTATCACGGATTCCCTGGAGGTGGTGACACTGGATGAGGCACTGATGAGTACTTAAAAAGGATGGCCAAAATTTCACCTGAACTTCAAAAACCGAGCATGCTGTATTCGGGGCACACCCGCCATTCTGTCCCACCACTGCAAGACTCAAAGATCTTTTGCGCTTAATTACCCTATTATGAAAGGATACGGAAGATGAATTAAATAGCAAGACATTAAGTATTAAGTAACTTTAAGTATGAGCGACTCAAAGATAAATGAATAAAATAAAATATACGAATATGGTGACGAACAACACATTCAGTCCACTTTATGTGGATATATATTCTAACCCTGACTATTTTTGCGACAAAATATTATAAATTCATTACTCTGCCGGTTTTTAATTGAAACGAGACAATTTATTAAACGTCAAACGATTTATTTATCATTGAACCAAAAGTAAAATGAAAGTGTCGTTTCCATAACTATAGATCATGTTAGTAGGCCCTTCGAGATGAACTGTCCGGTGAGGTGCGAGGTTTCACTACTTATCTAAACCGCGTCCATCAACGTATGTATGTATGTACCAGTCGTACTACATATGTCTTTTTCATAGTGTATTAGATTATTAGTACCTTCTGATTTGAAAACTAACAATATCTTGCGACAATTCGAACAAAATCCCAAACTAAGCCACAAGCGTGTACAATCCATTAAGTCATATTCACAAATATGGATCGCAGGAAATGCTTTTTATCCTACAAATACGTACCCGGATTCGAAACCGAGACCTCTAGTGTCACATCACAGCGGTTACACTTCCGCGTTGTGGAGGCCATCAAAACACTGCACTACTTTAGGTAGTAGCAGGTTCTAAAGGTGCTAAACCACTTGACCGTTTAGGCTGAAATTATGCAGGCAGGTACAGTAATTCGAAGAAAATCGTTTGACCAAAATTGTTGTTAATTTAGTAGTGATCTAGCACGTTGTTTCAGTGTGTCATCTCAAGTTCGCTCAATAAGAACGTTACGCTCACAAACATTGATTGTACAGGTCTAATTTTATTGTTATTATTATTACACGGGAGATCCCAATTACAGTAATAATAATTAAATGACATACTACTGACAGCTATAACCGAACTTTAGTGTCCGGGCACCGCACAGCTGCATTATACGTTGCTTCTTGAATCAAAAGGACGCTGCTGATACTGATGAACAGGAGTTGCTGTTGTGGGACAAGGTGATGGATTTGCCCCAAAAGCCAAATGGAATTACTTTTTAGAAATCATGCGATAGTGTTTTGACATTCATCCCCTTAGTGGATTCAATCAAATTGGCGATGAAATATCGACAAATATAGATTAGACTAAAAAACGCACAAATTGAATCCTCAACTAATCTTCGATCCGCAACATTTCTGACAAATTATTAAACCACATACTTAGACTACTTTATAGCTAACCTTCTTTGTTTTAGATAGGTTCCCGCGACTTTGCGTAGAAAGAGAAATAGTTCCCTATACAAAGTTTTCATTTTCTTTTTCAGCCAAATCAAGTTCTATTTTATGATTAAAGTGGCCTTTTCTCTTCTCTCTTCTTCCATCTATCTGTATTCGAAAATTCATCTTTATTGGTTCAGCGATTTTAGCTTTAAATGGAATGAATAGAGTTACTCTTACACTTACAATATGAGTATGCGCGGCATTAGTATGTGAATAGAGTTACTCTTACACTTACAATATGAGTATGCGCGGCATTAGTATGTGAAAGTATAGGTTATTTACGTTGAGCATTATTCACGAAAGCGAACGTTTGTCGAGGTTTCTTATAGAGAGGTTTTGTTAAGTGTAAATATATTTACTATGTACATTGTACACACAGCCATGGATCAACCTACCCTGTTTGAACTTTGTACTGTTCGTAACAAGTACAACTAAAGGATATTGGATACTTAATACTGGTCTCATCGCCATGCTAAACTACATGTGTGGTCGTTTAATATGACGAGATTTTGCTAATACGCGGCTACGTATTTTCCCTTTTTTTCAAGTACTCCACGATCACTCTAAGTGCATTCTAATTTACTGTGTAAAATTCAATAAATAATAAAATTTCCTTTCACAGAAAATTGTCTTGTAAAAAACAAATTATAATTTTAAGCCGATTGAAAGTCTCTTAATGTAGTTGTTTACAACAAAGAATGGTCGGCCCTCTATAAATTTATTTCAGAAATTCTGTGTTTTTGCTCGTTGAATTTACAAAGCCTTTGATTTTCAATTTCAACAGTTTTCCGAGAAAATTTGCTATGATTTCAATAATATTTACCTTAGGGTAAGAAATTGTAAAACCTCATTAACATTGGTTAATTTTTTTACAAAAAAGTATCTAATATCTCTATCATATTAAAAAAAAGATACATTTATTTTCTTAATCATGAGCTTTAAGAGCAAAACGTAGCTGTACTCAATATTATCTTACTGTGAAAACACACTTTTTTCAAAGGCATTCCCCAGCATTTTTTTGTCATCAGAAACATTTTTGCTTTGAATCATCATATGTACAGGTCGTTCTGATTAATCTTTCAGCTGAAAATTAAAAATTCTTTGTTGGAAACATCACGAACAAATACATAGAAAAAATGTGCATGAAAGCATTTTTTGTTATACAATATATGGAAATCACAAAGGTACATGAATGAGGTAGCAATATGATTTGTATATGTTTTAACAGACATGGGCATAGGTATTTTTATAATTTTACTACAAATTATTAAGTCTTCGTTTAAGTTTTCAACATTGTTAAATCACGCTAAGTTCTCATATCAGCGACGTAATAAGTAACAAATCGAAAGGTCGACATGAAATACATCTGGAATACTAAAATCTTATTGAAACGTTGTAAATATATTTTATGTATTTATCATATAAAATGTATTGATCTAAAACAGAACGGGTATTTAATAGGTACATTAAATAATGAGTAAGAAAACTTTATTGTATTAGATTTCAATTGATTTATAACCTTCAGGAACCCTCAACTTTTTCAGGCTAAAAATATCATTTTAGTTAATCAAGGCAATAAAATATCTGTGTGCCATATTTCATCCAAATCCCTTCAACCAATCAAACCTTCACGTGTATAATAGTAGAAGGATAGACAAATTTACGGTACTAATATTTAATAACTCATATATTTTAATACAATAATGATCATTTAACGGAACTCGACTCGGCTATAAAGCTAAAATTCTGACCAACTTTTTCCCTCGAATTTCTTCGAGAAACGCAGAAATGGAAAAATATCTCATACAATTTGTCACTTCAGTAACTCGTACCAGCGTTAATCAAACCCAGATGATTGGATTTGTGATAGAATGGCTACATCACGCGATCTTACGAATAAATTCTTTATTTAATCAAATACTGTATCGATTGATTCTCTTTTGAGGTTTAGTTTTGAAAAGGCGAAAAAATATATTTTTTTTTATTCACGCTGGAATTCACTGCGGGGAATTCAATTATTTGTTTTTCCTAGCTGTTGAGGAATATTGTGCAGTACTATTTTTCTTATAATCGAAATATAAATTATTCAACAAAAAGAAAATACTCATCTTTGACCTAGTTAAACTGTTATTTTAAATTGTTAACAAATAATAAATTTACTTGAGCCTTGTCTATCAAAACCATATCTAGATGAGCCCATTCATATAAAGCAGTGAAAAAAAATATAATTAAAGTAAACTCTACCAAAGATACTTAAACCGAATGCAAATGTGTATTTGCACATATATTACAATTTAAATTCTTCACAAGATTCTACAACCAAACAAGAGACCTAAATCTCAAGCTATATCCTAAAATTAAACGGTATTTCCCGAAAACTGGTAAAGTTTTAACGATTTCACTTCCTGAAGTTAGGTTAGGTTTCATATTCCCTAAGAGAGCTATAAAAAGCCCACCATATAATACCAGTTTCATTATATAAGTTACTCCAGCATCAATTTGCGAAGTCAAGGATGAAATCTTTGAGCCCTTGAGGCGTGGATTACATGTAATTTTGGCAAAGTTAAGCCCACTTCGAGGTTTCGTTGCTAAGCTAAAGTGACTGTTTCTATGTATAATTACTAAAATTATATCGTATTCGAATAAAAAGGAGAGTTTCACTTGAAATTTCGAGAATTATTTACCACGTGAAGACAGGATTTGTTAAAACATAACTGAAATGAAGAACGATGTCAAGCTTTCATAAAAAATATGAATTAGAATTTTTTTATAAAAATCCAAGCGAACGAATTGAATTTATTATTCTTCGCGATTTCCATTTCAAAACGAAGTTCACTTGATAAAAACTATCGAGTAACGAGGTTGCCATGTTTCTACCTGAGCGCGGCAAACTCAAAAAATGAGTGATGTGTTTGTTTATTTTTGAAGTAAACTAACTTCTAAACAACTACTACAAATAAATTAAACCGTAAGATAAAAGAGTGTCGCAAATCCAACTACGATTCATCCAGATTATCGGACTTGTTCTGGTAGATTACGAGACAGGATCCCGTCGAGTCCCGTGAGTTTCAAACAATGAGGTTTTTATCACATTGTTCGGGAGTGACGACAAGGAAAACTACTTCAACAAGAAAGAAACAAAGATGGCCGGATTTCAGGATAACTCCTGATAATTCTTTTCACGTTTTCGACATTTTCCGAGTATGGAAGTACTGTGACTAAACCCTATGGAAAAGAAATTTTTTTTTGCCTTTGTAGCAATTAAGTAGGCAAAATTGATTCAAAATTTCGAAAATTTCTTCTATATACATTATCTCGATTAAATAAAACATTTTAATTTTATTACAAATAAAATTCTAATTTTTGAGTATAAAACTTATATCATATCTAACTCTAGACCTGCAAGAATTCTCTATGACCATTGTCATATTTATCGTTGTCAGCCCGAAGCCGTAAAACTGAGATAAGTGTGAAATATTGCAGAAAATGTATTGTGTAAACTTTCGCCAAAATCAGCGGTGCGTGAAAGGTAACATTCGAGTAAGTGCAAAATTGTATAAAGGTTATAATAAAATATTATCGAAATAAAATATTACCTTTCGAAATAAAGTCCCAAAAGCAAAGTGAACATAATTAAAGGACTTAAACAAAGTAGGTAGTCTTTTTTTGAGAAAATTATTTATTCCCTTATTCCAACATGCTTTTTACTTTTTATAACTCATAGACGTGAACTACTGTAACGACTCCCTAAAAGCTCTTGTACACAGATTCCAACAGTTGTCAAATTTGAGCATCAACACCGTTTGATGTTCACAAAAAAATTCAAATAAACTAATCAATGACAATCAACAACCACCACTGGCAGTAATTGACGCTTGGAATCTGGGTACGGCTACAAGCAGTGTTCAAACCCACTGTTGCCGAGCCTCGTGAATATACTGTGGCCTCATTTACACCACCACCTTTGGTAAACAACTTCATCCTGCAAATACCACTGGGTTTGTTAGCGTCTTCAGTAGGCAAGCTGGTTTATCTGGTATAAATAAGGCCTGAGTCATATTCAAGACAGCGTCACGACCTTAGATTCAACAGTTGAGAGTCGGTATTAGTTTAAAATTTAAAATACAACACTTCAAAATTACTTTTATCTTCAAATGAATTTAAATGAGGAAAAACAATGAATTCTAAGTGACAGAGCATCGAACACGTAAATTTGTTGAACATGTCCAGAGAACATGCGAATTCCTGTGCTCCGTCACTCAGGACTTATACCGAGTCTTTACTATTTTAAGTTTCTATGTGTCCATCATGTGATCGGATTACTTATGAAGACAGCAAATACAACAACTACTGATGTGGGTACTGCTTTGATTTATACTAGCGATCTTTCCTCGTCTATCCGGGAGAGGTTCTTTGCAAAAATTCATACAAAGGACACTTCAATTTTACAATACAGCCTAGCCAAATCTTGTGAGTATATCATTGGTGACAAACAAAAATCGGTAAAGTTTAAAAATATTTCAAGCAGGAAAAGGTTGGAATGGAAAAAAAGATTTTATTCGTATGTTTTGTACCTCGGCACATCATGTAGCACAAACTGAAGGTGTCCTTTTTAATTGCAATCGCGAACAACATGTATAGTCCATATATCTCATGGCAGACACATTGCTCTAACTAAAGTGCATGGTGTAGTGTAGTGCATTGGATGCGTACTGTAAAAGTCCTCACCGTTGCCCGCACGGGGCGCGGCGCGGGCGGGCGCCCACAGCGCTAGCAGCGCGAGCGCCCAACACCATGACATCACAACCACACCTGCAACAACAAACATACTTAGTTATCATCATCATCATCACCAGCCAGAAGACATCTACAGCTAGACAAGGCCATCCCCAAAATGCTTTTTATTAATCATTCAATATAAACCCAATGCCCAATGGACGTCTATATTTTTTTAACGCTATATTAGAAGAATCCCTACTGAAGTCAACCACACCACTTGCTCTACTTGGAATGCTAGGAAGTTCATTCCACAGCCTGAGCTTTCGCGGAAGAAAGCTTAATAAAGATCTTATTTATTCATACATTCTTACATGCTAATTATTTATTCCCATAAACTATACTAACAGGGGTTAAGTTTTATTCTATACAGGATACTAAACTATATCCTACAAGTTCAAATCCTGCTATAATCAAATGAGCAGTTTACCAGCAGCTGAGTAGAACTAATAAACGATACATAAATAAAGTAGGTTTTCAATAGCAAATATATATTTTAAAGACGTAGATACAATTTTTGTTTTTTAAAACAATAACAACAAATTTGTACCATCACATTGCATATATAACATAAAGACAGGTTATTTATTGTTAATAATGTAATTGAATACCTTTATTTTACCGTGGAAGTCGAAACGCAGTAAAACCTATACATAAAATACCTTGTAACTTTATTACACTTTCTATAATCCATCTAAGGATAATCGATGAAACAAAAACCGGCATGGGCGGTAAAAATTACCAACAACTGTTACCGGACTATGAAACCTCTGATACAAAAAGATAAGCAAGAGATCTACGAAGATTATAGACCATAAATTATACAGGCTAAACATTTTCAATTAGGCACCTTTATCTGTACTTAGAATAACGCATAACCGTAGCGGAGTCGTAAATATTAAACAACGTAAGACTTTCTACGTTATCGTTGTATACAGGCTGTACACTAATTGACTCACGGCTCAAAATGTACTGAAAGTGGGTCAAAAATAAAGTGTGAAATATGAGGTATCGTACTTCTGCTTAACAAGCTTAGGTTTTTAAGTTCCTACAAACGAGTGGCAAAGAAATTGTTCCATGAAAAAATAAGTCATTTTAACATAAAATTTGAAAGATTTGTAAAAATGTATAATTGAAATACCAAATGTTTCAAATATCATTTTTTGGGACAACTCGTATAAATTCAAAAATAATTAGTCCAATCATGGAAATCTTCCTGGAAGTTTTGAAAATCGGTGAACCTATAGATTTTGATATGCTCTTTCCATATAACTTTTCAAGCCAACGGATATTTAAATGTAATATACTGATGCCACCCAAGATTTGCTCCACAGCATTTCTAACCTGAGTTCGACCCTGATAGTTTGACTTTAAAATGTCATCAGCGTAAAGCACTATCTTTATTGGATTCCTCAGCGTACTCTATGGGTTTTGGTTTGGAGATACACAATAACTGCTTGTTTTAACTTTAATAAATACTGATAAAAACATAAAAGTTTTGAAGATATGGCATTCTTTTTCGATACGACTTCATGAGAATTTGTTTATTAAAAAAAAAACAATTGACTTACACTTCGTTACATTCGTTTTCTACGAATAAAATTACGAAAGATCGAAGAAAAAAAACACATTGGGTTTATCGAATAACACAAGGGAAATTGAAAGATAATTCTTCGATTCTTTGTGAAATTTTTATCAAACGTCTCCGATATTTTTACGACTAAACGTTCATGTTCAGTTCGTGTTTAATAAAGAATATTGTTTATTAAACGCGTATTTGGAAAATGGGAGGCAATACATTTTATTGGTGTTTAATGTTTGGGCCATAAAATCTGCCGCATATTATATCATAACCATTAGTAGCTTGATTGGAACTGATTAGTGACCCGTGGCATTAGACTTGATAAAGGAACGAACTTCAAACTGGCGATTCTCGTACCTTAACAATACCCATCACAAATCACCAATTCGCTTAACAGACCAAATAAAGGCGGCTGTTGGAAGCCCTCTTCATGAGTGCTCCCGTATGACGGGGACCAGGCAGAGGTGGCAAGTCCTAAGGGTTGCTGACGATGTCATGACAACCACGATCACTCTGCTAAGAGTTTAACGACGAAGAAAAAGATACCCTAACTATACAGTAAATACTGAGTGGCGCCTGGACAGGCATTACGAGGCGCAATATACCGCACCAACCAAGAACGCTCCATGGAAATATAGGCGATCGGTAAGCATTCGGAACCACGTGTACCGATTCCGCACCGATAACGTACCGACAAATCAGGAAACGGTATTTCTACCATGTACACAATAATGTTTTTTTGTTGCACATTATCGCTAAAACAATATCTTTTATATTTTTTTTTATCCCATTAGCTCCATAAAATTGTAACCTATATATATGTTTTTTATTCATCTTCACGGGCAAACAAGCAGACGATTCACCTGGTGGAATGTGATACCGCCGCCTATTGATACGACGATGCCCTTCATGTCTGATGGCACCATCAATGCTTTGCCCATGTAGAGGGAAAAAATGCTATACCTCTCGTGCCTGTAATTGCACTCTCTTTTTGTTTCGGTTTGGCTCTCCAAACTGAAACACAGCGAACTGCTTCACGACAGAATATGTTATATGTATGTGTTATATGTTATCAGAGTATGTTATATGTTTTGTAATTATAAATAATCGATACGTCAACACTACAGTATGCGGCGCATGTTCTCCCGGCAGTACACATGTTGCCTGGCCCGACCCATGCATTTATCTCCTCCAAAATGACCTATCAGTCAATAAGGATTTTATTGGGAAAGAGATCGGTCCTTTTCTAGAATTTTCGACTCATCTCGAGAAGTTGGGGAATTTTTATTGGAACACGTAACAAGATCTATTGCTCCAGTATTGAGGAATGCTATCCGAATATCCATCGCAGATATATTTGAATTTGTCTCGGGATTCAAAGAAGATTTGCGGCCCGACTCGTCTGGGTTGAAATGTATTTCTTACGATACCATTATTGAAAGATATCAAATAAAAGTGCTGATTTATTTTAGTAACTTCATGTATTTTATGTCAAAGCTTGAATTTAATGTTTCGCCTATAGTTTAACTGAAATGATAATCACAAAATTACTTAACTTAAATTTTAAAAAAGAGAAAATATATTTTCAAAGGAAAACCCAAAAAGGCTTCTTCATAAATATCAAACACATGATTTAATGAGATAAAATGTCTTGTTAACGGAAACAGCTATAAAACAAACGTTTAAAGTCCAAAGAAATAAAATCAAAATGGAATTACAAAAAAAAAAAAAAGACTTAAGTTTGAAAATACATGTTGAATCTCTTTTATAAAGTAATCGCATATTATACAAATTAATTGAATAGGTACCGACAGCAATAAGAAACGTAAAAACCAACAAAAGGAAAACAAATAACAGCAATCAGTGTGTCGTAAAACAGAATTACAGAGAAACAAGTAAATTACTGCCGAATAAGTAATTTTAGTGAATGCAAGTTTCTATAAGTGCGACGTAGCGTGTCGTGTTATTGGTAACATCTCGTCGTAATTACAAAGAACGTCCAGTGAAAATTAACTTTCATTGGAAAATATGAGGAAAATCGGAAGCGAATCAAATGGTATCGTTTATTAAATTATACATGTCCCGCGCGTCATGGTTGTAGGTGTGCAGAGAACGGTGACTGCAATGCTCGCTAATATTTGCCAATACGCATATTAATTTACAGTACGATCATGATTAAGTGGCCTACGAATATCATCGAAGCAAAATATTTAAAACACTGATGTTAAGCTTTATTAGTTTCTTTAAAAAAATCACATTACGTCACACTCATTGACTCAACTCTACACTAAGATATAATCTTGTAACAAAGGCACTAAGCAACGTAATGGTATATATACTACATGTTTAAGGATACATCATCCAAGACCGGTAAGTTAAACAATGCGTCTTGCAAATAACACAAAGTCCCGCCTCGCCGGGATTCGAACCCGGAACCTCTAGCGTAGCAGTCGGCTGTTTACACCACTGCGCCACAAAGGTCGTCAACCGAACCTACCGAAACCGAGGTTTTTGTATTGAATTTTCATCTGGCATTCGTATAGTTTATTTTAAATAGTAATTGTACTACTGAGGTTAAAAATACGTAAACTAAAGGATAAAATGAAACCGTCTGCATTGTTTGTTTTATAAGTTTAAAAAAAACATTAGTATGGACTTGCTTGACTGTACTGGAAAGGCACTTGTAGTGGTAAAGCGAAATGCGCCAACTCTATGATTACCCACCATTGTCCATAT
Organism: Choreutis nemorana; assembly: GCA_949316135.1. Lineage (NCBI taxonomy): Eukaryota > Metazoa > Arthropoda > Insecta > Lepidoptera > Choreutidae > Choreutis > Choreutis nemorana. The sequence goes on from OX438609.1 coordinate 2,553,468, forward strand.
AGTGTTTTGTTCCGGTAATTTGTTATCGGTACCGGTCTTTTGTTACCTACACCGGTAATTTGCTTAAATGAACTGAAACCGAAAGTACCGATGTCGTCGGAAAGGCTTTGTGCTGGCAATGAAAGTTCGTTTGAATTGATGTTGTAGGTTCTTTGAAGTACAAGTTAGTGACTGTTCATTTATGAAGGAATAGATTTTGGGTTGTCTAAAATATATTCCCTTTTAGATAGATTTGCTTTATTTGTCAATGTAATTTTTTAATGTATTATTTTAATTTTTATTCCTCAGACATGTTACTTGGTTCTTATTAGTTCTTGCACAAATAAAACTTTTTTATGTATCATTTTAGTTAAGCTATCCGACTATTATTCATTCTTTGTAATGAAATATCGGACCACCGTCAACTTATAAAAAGTCACAGCGAAATAATTTTCATTTTGTTCATGAAAGAGAGTAAACGCGTTCTTCGGAAAAAATACGGAATAAGATGAAAAATCCAGTTCACACATAATAAATTAATAGTTTAAACACTAGAAAAACACGCTTGGAATGTCAGACCTTGAAACCTAATATCGTGGTCAAAGTTCATTACAAGACTTTTCTAAGAAATCCAAAACAGCTATGATACAATTTTCCATCATAAAGTTCCATTTCATGTCTTCTGGCTCCATCATCAGATCAGTTCGACAGTACCATATTATTGTATTGTCATCAGAACTACATACAACTACCAATTTTCATTACGCTACGACCCTTGGAAGATGGTTAAATTAGTGACCTTAGATTCCATTACATAGTTAGCTACATACAGGGCGACCTAATAAAAGCGTGTTAAAAAGCACTTACATCTAGTGGAATGTATTACACTAAATAGACTTCGTAAGTGTTTCATTTTGAAGTTAGAAATCTCACATTTTCTCTAATGTTTATAGTCATTTGTTTCAAAAAAGGTTTAACATGTTACAACAAAATATGTTCTCACAATATATTTTCTTATTACCTTCGACATCAACTTAAACATTAATATCAGGTTTAAGTGTAAAAGTGAAACCCTTTATTTTCTTACATGGGTAATTAAAAGTTTGGTTTTAGAAATTTGTTCGCAGTTGTAGAAGTTTATAATTAGTACGTTTAATTAAATTTTGAACTTCATCATGAACGAATATTAGCCCAAACACTTCCACTTTTCACCACTCAACAAATAGTTCCACTTAGAGTGTCATTGCATTAATTAGACTGACATTTCCTCGCGCTCACGTACGTAATTGTAATGTCATTTTCTGTTATTGTAAACGCTTGCGGAAAATGGCATTTGTCTAGGGGGCCAGGACCGCTTCCATGCAGTTCTTACAAGATTATCTGTCTACCTCGTCGTGGCCGCCCAACACTACGTCTTCCAGCCCGCGGTCGCCACTCTACAAGCTTTGTTCTCCAAAAGTTATCGATTCTTTGCGCTATATGGCCAGCCCATTCTTACTTGAACTGGCTTATCTTTATGGTAATATTTATTTATTCATTTTTTATTCATGACCAGGCAGGTATTTGACCCCAAACCCGCCTGATGTTAAGCGGCGATGAAGTCTAAGGTGGATCATGCCTGCCTAGGAGAAACCTATTCACTCTTGCCTTAAAGAGGCCCAAGTTATAATGGTCAAGGAACACATCGGCAGGCAAAAAATTCCACACCCTTGCAGTACGCATTATGATACGCATATATTAATGCTTTAGTAGTGTGTTCCGTCTTTATTCGTAATAAAAATATTACTTCTATACTAATACTATACTATACTGTACTTTGTCATATTATTTATTATTATTCTCTTTATTTATTTCAGTACATAGTTTAGATTTTTACAATATTTATATAAAAGTAAAATAAAACACAGATACAAAATATAAAACACTATAAAAACCTAAACTAGAGTGCCACCGGAAGCGGGGCAGTGCTCAAACTACCGGTGGTTAGGGCTGCAGAGAGAGGAACCTCCGGACAATGCGCGCCGTGTCTAGGAGTACTGCCTTCTGTATCTGACCCTTGATCCAGCTATCTAGCGAGAGTCTCTTCAGGTGTTGGTCGAGACTCTTCGCTATGAGACCGTTCGCTGAAACAACTATCGGTACAATAATCGTCGAATCAACATCCCACATGGCGGTCACCTCATGGGCCAAGTCAAGATACTTGCTGAGCTTGTCCTTCTCGGCTTTCACGAGGTTCTCGTCATGCGGGATGGTGATGTCGACGAGTATTGCACGACGCTGCGATCGATCTATCAGCACGATATCAGGTTTATTGGCTACAATAGTCCTGTCCGTGATGACAGATCGATCCCAATAAAGCGTAGCAAGACCATTTTCGAGAACTGGTGAAGGTACGTACTTATAGTACGGTACGTCGGTCTCCACAAGTCCGTATCGAAGTGCAAGTTGCTGGTGAATGATCCTAGCTACTAAGTTATGTCTGTGTAAGTACTCACCGTTGGCCAGATGAGAACAACCGGAAATAATATGCCTGAGTGACTCTCCAGGACGGCGGCATGCCCGACAAATGTCGATCGTACCATCCCTCAGGATATACCTCCTATAATTGTTCGTCATAATGACCTCGTCAGCAATTGCACAGACAAAACCCTCGGTTTCTCCAAAGAGGTCCCCGAAGCGTAGCCAGTTCACCGATGCAAGCAGATCAACATCAGGCCCTGTTAGAACCCGGTAGAACCGCCCATGTAACTCCTTGCCCTTCCATACGTCCTTGCGGTTCTCAGTGCTAAGGACCTTTGGCATTTGCCAGTTCTCTTTTGCCAAGGATAACGGGGTAAAGGCCTTGTCAACTGCCACCACATCGCGCTGCACCGCACACTCATTTCCAAGAAATATTCCCTAAGACTGCACACCTCGCGGTTGTGGAGATTCTTGGCATTTAAAAAGCCGCGTCCTCCACATTTTCGCGGTATGTACAGTCTCATTACGCTTGAGCGCGGGTGCAACATGCGATGCGCAGTGAGCTGAAAACGGACCTTTCTGTCCAGGGCATCTAGCTCAGTCTGAGTCCACCTTAGTATGCCAAAGGAGTGAGTGAGCAGGGGCATTACCCAAGCGTTGAAGGCACGCACCTTGTTGCCATCTGACAAAAGACTTTTCAGTACTTTTGTCAGACGACAGAAGAAGCGCTCCTTGATCGCTTGCTTAATGTCCCTGTCCATAATATCCAAAGACTGTGACATACCAAGGTACTTATAGGTGTCTGCTTCGGACAGAAATTTGAAAGATCTTGACTCAGAAAGTTGTAAATTTGTAGAATAAACGAGTTGTAAATTTGTAGAATTTACAACTTTCCCCCGTTGTACATGCATAATCGCACACTTATCTACACCAAACTCCATTTTGATAGAATTACTAAAGATTTCTGTGGTTTTTAGTAAAACCTTCAAATCAGGAAGATTTGGTGCAAACAGTTTGATATCATCCATGCACAGCAGATGAGAAATTAACTCACCCTCTCTCCGAAGCCGACAGCCTAATCCTGAATCCTTCAGTAAAGTACTGAGAGGATTCAGAGCCAGGCAGAACCATAATGGGCTTAGACTATCACCCTGGAAAATACCTCGCTTAATCCTTATAAAGTCTTGCGGATCGGAGGAGCCATCCCTACTACCTGGTTGTCGAAGGACTGAGGTCCACTGCTCCATGCACGAGCTTAAGAAGGATCTTAGAGTGATATCAACTTTATACAATTCCAACACCATGAATGAGGCACTGAATCATAGGCCTTCTTATAGTCGATCCAGGCAGCTGAGATGGCCCCCCTGCTCCGCTTAACTTTTTGGCAAATGGTCATGTCTATGAGGAGAAGCTCTTTAGTACCACGGGACCCAACCCTACATCCATTTTGAGATAAGGCCAAAATATTGTTCGCTACGATGTGCGAATTTATTTTTGATCTCAAAATGGATGTAAGGAGCTTGTAAAGCGTAGGCAAGCACGTGATGGGTCAATAGTTTTTCGCTTCCATGGTACTACCGGACTTGTAGAGCAGGAAGGTATTACCAGTAGTAAGGAAAGTTGGAAGGGATCTGAGCTCCAGAGCTTGTTGGAATTGTGTTGCCAATAGTTCATGTGAACATCGAAACCATTTTAACCAGAAGTTGTGCAATCCATCAGGCCCAGGATTTTTCCAGTTCTGGGTTGTACCAATTGCACAACTTACATCATTGGGACTGATTGTGACCGTTTCCATAGTTTTGATAGTTTCACATTCACGATTGACTACATCCATCCACTCATCCTCGGTGTGTCCAACTGGCACCGACCAGATACCACGCCAAAATTCAGTTATAGCGATGGTATCCGGCATGCACCCTTCAGACACAGATTGATTGACTTCCTCCCACTTTCGATATACCTTCCTTTGATCGCTTTGGAAGAGGTGATTCTGCTGAAATCGATCCACACGCTGTCGATAGCGACGAATACGGCTCGCCCACGCACAGACTTTCTGCTTCAAAAAGTCTATGCGCTCCGTGACATAGGCCATATACTCGTGGGAACTAATTCCAGTACCCGCGAAGGCCCGATTCACAAAACGCATGACCCGGGGGCGATTGTTGCCCCTTCTGAAGCAGATTAACTTTGCTATAAGGGTCCTGGATGTGTCGATACGCCGCTCGATCCGTACTTGCCATGCTGGGACAAAATCAGCTAGCCGCGATGCTCGGTCAACATCAGGAAACTTAACACGAGCAATGCGACACGCAGCGATGGCTCCACAATATAAGATCGAGTGGGTATCAACTAGGTCTTCGCTAGTTCGTAAATACGGTTCTAGCAAAGCATCCAAGGCCCCCAACAGCTCAAGGTTGTGTCTGTTCGTAGGCAAGCGAGGTAATCGTGGTTTAGAAATACTTGTGGATCGATACTGCACAATAACCTTTTCCAAAGTCCTCCTCATTTGCTCATTGGCTTGGCTACTAACACTCATGTTCACGCAAACCTCGTCGTCGACATTGGAATCAAGCCGCGGCGCCCCCGATGGTAAGTGGAGCGTTGGCACTGGATCCAACGATGTAGCGGGCCGATTCCTCGTCAAAGTAGAGGCTACATGATGAGTGAGAGCTTCCAGGCGTATCCGATCAAGCACAGAGTCATCCAGTAACTTGCGTTTCTGGATGACCCGCACTTGATCCGATAATCGCTGCGCGGATACTGAGATCTCTGGTTCAAGGGACTGAAACAAAGGAATCATCCGGACACGGTATGCAGACAGGTTTATTCCACCCTCTGTAGCACCATAATAGGCGCGCTTGCAGTTCTCGTTCATACGAACAGTCCATCGCATGCGACGCACTACACCACCGGTAGCGAGGACCTTGGGCGGGGCAGAATGCCCCGCAGGCCCCAAGCGTGCCGACAGCGGTGGCCTCCCCCGTCGCGCAGGTGGTCGTGGCGGCGGCCCGTGCTCGTCACTGCTCGACTCGCTGTTGTCAGGCGCGGTGGCGAACTCATCGCCCGACGTTGATGGCGAGGAGCTGGACAAAGCGGGCTTGGATGGAGAGCGTGCGTTTTTGAATCCCGCTTTAGCTTTAGATCTAGTTATCATGTTTGTTCTTGAACACTAAATATTTTCTTTCTTTGACAATAAGTGTCAATGTTGTTTTGATAATTTCTGAAATTGACATTTTTAATAATTTTTTAAAAATAAACACTATTGTTTCGTTGTTAAGAAGAAAAGAAAAATAATTATAAAAACGTGAAAAAAAACTTCAGTCATTGCAGCGGTTTTTTTATTATTATTATTATTATCATATTTATTATTTAAATATTGTATGTAACGTTGGAGAAAATTAATAATAGTACTCAAACCAAAGATGTTTTAACTCGACTGCGAGAATCAATTCAGTAAGTACTAACTGTATAAATAATATATACTACTCAAAACAAAATAAGGGCCACGAGGTATTTTTTCATTTTGGTGTAAATTATTAAACATTTACATATTGAAAGCAGTAAAATATTGAGTATTCAAAATCTAATGCTGGCAACAATTTTAAATAAAATTTGATTTAAATTATTTTTGAAAATTTTGATTCCATTTTCTTTGTCGTTTTGCTTTCCTTAGCTTCTTGGTTTATTAGAAATTATCAGAGTTCATTGATATCTCGAGTCAGAAACATCTTTTGCAATATGCCACAAGCACGCAGGCGTCAGATGGACTCGCTGACAGCAACCAGAGCCGTTACAATGATTGAAGGTCATTCGCAGCGATCTGTGGGTTTGCAATTGGGATTATCTCGAAGAGCTATTCAAAATCTATGGAATCGTTTCCAAGAGACCGGCAGTATTAGAAGAAGACCTGGTTTGGGCAGAGTTCACATTACAACAGCTCAAGAGGATCGTTACATTCGATTAAGTGCGCGCCGAGATCGCACAACGACAGCCCGCAAGCTGCAAAATCGTTTACGGCTCACAACGGGTACTCGTGTCAGTGACCAAACTATTCGTAATCGATTGCATGAAGACCAGCAGGCATCAAGAAGGCGAGTTGTCCGTGTTCCATTAACCAGAAATTATCGTGGAAATCGTTTAAGATTTACCCGTCAACATTTGGACTGGGACATAAACCAATGGGGCATGGTGCTCTTCACAGATGAATGCAAAGTTAATTTTTTTAACGACGATCGGCGTATTAGAATATGGAGAAGACGCGGCGAGAGATTTTCAGAAGCCTGCATCCATGAAGTCGATCGTTTTGGTGGTCCAAATGTAATTATTTGGGGCGGGATAAGCTTACACGGCAAAACTGAGCTGGCTATTTTAAATGAGGGTACTGTTACTGCTCAGCGGCATATTGAGGAAGTTGTCAGACCACATGTGATCCCATTTGCCCAGCGAGCGGGTCCTGGATTCATCTTGATGCAAGACAATGCTCGTGCACACACGGCTCAAGCGACTCGGTTTGTACTGGAAGCGTCTCAAATTCAAGTCTTGCCGTGGCCGGCGAACAGTCCAATCATCCAATAGAGCACATGTGGGATCAGTTGAAACGAAGAGTTAGAGACGGTGATCAGAAAATCCACAACCAACAGCAACTCATCAACGCTGTTGAAAGGACCTGGGAAGAGATTCAATTGGAAAACGTCAGGCATTTGATTGAGAGCATGCACTCCAGGCTTCAGGAGTGCGTAGCGAAACGAGGAGGTCATACTCATTACTAAAAGATGAGCATGGAGTATTTTCTTTTGTTTTCAGTAACTTTACATTGTTTTTATTTTTAACCTTAAATGTGATTTTTTCTTTCAAAAGCAAATAAACTTTTTAATCATTATTATTGGAATAAGTTTATTGGTCTACACGGTAAAAACAACATTAGTTTTCGTTATGAAGACAAAAAAATATAAATTGGTTTTATTATTTTCATGGTACAGACAAAATACCTCGTGGCCCTTATTTTGTTTTGAGTAGTATGTATAGCCTTTGGACTCGAATTTACAGAATTTAACGTCTGACCTTAAAATGTAAATAAAATAAAAATCTAAAATTTAAAATCTCGTAGGTATCATTTCAAAATGTGTTCCACTTGCAAGAAATATCCAATTTCTATGTTGTGATAGCATTAACTTCAATCTCGAGTGTGTGCCACTATTTGCATTGAAGTCATCAGAATGTCACTCAACACTCGACGGTGCTTTCTTAGTATTTGTCAAGTAATGTAATATTTTGACATGCGAAATGCTCGGAAAATAACCATGCTTTCTCATTTCTTCTTGATATACAGATTCATTTTTGCTAGTTATCTCAGGCGTTTTTGAATCGAAACAACACCTTAATTCAAGGGAAATAAATGTTATTTTTGAAAGCTTTTTATTAAAGAAAAACTCATGATATTTTCGCGTCATTCGACTCATAAAACATACTTTCACCTGTAAGAGATTTTTTTGATATGTACGCGTTGTTAATTATCTTGCCTTTTGACATGGATCTGCTGACAGACAACACTATTTTATAATATATGTTTGTTATTAGATATACACCAACGACAGCTGTTGATGGACGATGCTACTTATTTGTTATGTTATTTTCAATGAAAAATCACTTTGTTCAAAGTCACGAAAGTGAAAAAAATAACTTTCTTTAGTCTTTTCAATGCAATGTTTATGTCGACTTATGTCTTTTAATAAATTTGTCTGTTTGTTACTTTATTTAATTCATCATTAATCAATCAAAAAAAAACTTATAAACATTGAAACCAAACGAAGATAGGCTTTCTCTAAAATAGGTCAATCTCTAGTCAGATAGAATTTGCTGATAGCTAAGTTTCTATTACTCGCCGCTACACATCACCTTGTCGCTAGTTTCCTTATAAGGATACAGCTGTTTGAACTCACTCAAGATTTCATCGGACTAGCAAAGAAAATTGCTTATGTTTCAAATAAGATTATCCTATATGCGAGAGAAGATCTTGTTCTACAACTTCCCTTTGATCTCACACAAAGAATTTAAGAAAAGGTTATTTCTTTTAATACAAAAAATGGTTTATGGATTTTCGTTGGACGAACCTTTTAGCTATTGTTAAATATTTCAGAAATTGTTAAATCAAGCTTCAACATTACTCCTTTCCATTTAATATCAATATAGATTTTTTGTAGTAAACGGTATTGGTTTTCAGCTAAATTCTGACGACGACGACGATTCTTTCGACGATTTCTCGATATAATATCTAATTTAACAATAATAACAGGAATTTACAAATTTTATAAATTATTATTTTTCTTATTTTCTTGTAAAGGTACTTACTTTATTTGTTTTATTCGGGCATTACTTTTTTTTTGGTTTTACAAAATCATCACTTTTTTCACATTTCAAAATAGATTTTCCTAGTGCGTCAACAAATTTCCATATAAAATCCACAACAAATTCACGACATATAATAATGACAAAAGTTTCTCGCAATTTTATTCAAAACTCCATAACACAAGCCAATATTACAATTATAGTGTTAGCTAGAGACCTAACTTAATACTACTTAAACCTACCCATAAACATGGAGGCTTATTTCCTACATCTAGTTAAACTAATCGAAATTTCTAAAGACCTGGTTAGTCATTTAAATAAAAGTCATGTTATCTAGCAAATTAACTAGATCAAAGTTATTGCAGACGGTTTATCTTTGACCACGCCTGCTCTATGTAGAGTAGCTTGTATAGTTCTGGCTGTTAACGCGTGTTGCGGTCTGCGGTGGTGTGAGTGTCGCGTGTATGTGTTGGTATAGTTCGGTTGACGCGTGTTGTGGTTATCAGCAGTGTGAGTGTTATATAGATTGACTTTGTGTATGTGTGGGTATAGTTCGGTTGACGCGAGTTTTGGTTATAGTAGTGTGAGTGTTGCACTTTATGTATTCTAACCATATTATATAATTTCAAACGATTTATTCTCAAGTAGTTTTTCAATACTAAGCATGTATCTGGAAATGCTTCAATTAGATATGAAACGTATTGATGATAAAAAATCAGAAGTAGAACATAAAAAATTGTAACCATCGAAAATTGTCATTTATACCATAAATTTTACGATTATGAAATGTCACCATATGACATGGCATTGTTGAATATGTTACCACACATTAATTATGTGTCTATTGAAATCTTAGCATTCAACTTATGAAACAGTTTTCAACAATAATTCATCTATGTAAATTTAAGTACCCCATTTCATAAGTCATTTAGCTCAGCATTAACTTTACCCGAATCTACTCAATCATGTTTTATTTAACTTCAGTTGTTTATGAATTTTGTTCTCAAATGGACGTGAAAGAAATAATAATAACCACATAACGACACAGACATTGACTCAGCCCTGCAGTAAGTATCGTAAGAACTTGTGTCACAGAAACTAAGCAACGGTATGGTATAAACTACGTAGATAATAATACACCATCCAAGACCGGTAAGCTAAACAATGCGTCTTGCAAATAACACAAAGTCCCGCCACCGCCGGGATTCGAACCCGGAACCTCTAGCGTAGCAGTCGGCTGTTTACACCACTGCGCCACCTAGGTCGACAAAAAGAAATCTTGAAGTTGCAGGAGTCAAGAATATGTATACACATTATGGAGGATAACTCCACTTTTTAAAACACAAACGGATTCACATACACAATCTAATAAAGAACATAAATAGAAAGAAAGTAAACCGGAAGCAATAATTTAAATCACTGCGAAATTTACCCGACACTCAATCTCGGAAAAGCCAAGGGAGGAACGGTATCAATTATGGAGAGTAAAATATTAGAAAGTTGTCTTTTCCGCAAATTAATTAAAACGCCATTAAAATCCAATCAAGGGGCATGTTTATGGCGAGCTTGCACTGAATGCTCACAGGCGGCTATCACACCGCACTGTAATGCTAAGTCTACGCTACGACAGAAAATGCGACCCAAATGTCAGATACAAATTTCTCTACTGTTCACACTCAGCCCGATTTCTTGATTTCCACTGATTCGATATAAATTAGCGTGCAGTGGTTACTACTAACTACTAAGTATAAGGCGGCAGCCCCCAGCGAAAGGGGCCCTGGGCCCAAAACTTTAGGGCCCCTTCCCCAATTTATACCAAAACCTAAGAAAAAGGTTCGCCAGTTTCCAAAATGGCGCCGAAAACTTTTCATCGCGGCGTCTCGCGAGTAGGCGCCTCTTATGAAACCACAAATTTTTAGAAAACGGCCCCTCCGAAAAATTATATTAAAGCATAGTTACGCCACTGTTAGCCTGTCACAATTAGAGACACTACTTCAACCACATAGACTTTCAATATGTATACTGAGTGTACGATAAATAGTGTCCCAGTCTAAGCTCACCTTAACACCGGCCGTCACACCGTTCCAACAATTACATGTTCTCATAATAATTATAGATATGTCATAGTGTCCAGCCATCTTGATAGTCACTGCCCTGTTTATTGCACTGTAATATCTAGCTGGAATGCACCTTGTATGCAATCTCTAATATCCCAGTTGACATATATTTATAAGAATAATTAAGGAACAGTAGCATAACCTTACCTCCCTCCCTTAATCCCTCGAGGTGTTACACCGCATTTCGCATATTGCGAACAGGTTGCGAATCTGTCGCCACGATCAAGGCAAAATGAGAAACATGGCAGCTAACGTACCGCAACCCGAGACTAGACGAAGATAGAAAATTATTGCTAGAGGTAAGAATTGCTGTCTTTGTTTGGTAAGTTAGGTTGTTGACAAATTTCCGTATAGATTCGTTTACTGTTCGACTGTTGTGTCGATTATCAAAATCGATATGCATCTTGTCTAGAAATAGCCTTCAAAACGATTTCCTAGTAATTAAATGCCGGTAATAGAAGTGCAGACTTTCGTAATAGACAGAGAAATAAGTAGGTCATACCTACTTTTACATAGCTTTGATACGATACATGAATGAAGAAATTAAAGCTATTTGCTAAAGAGACAAAAATATATTTATACATGAAAATGTTTGTAGAGAACACGATTTTTTCTGAGTTTGTTCTACGAACGAACGAACAGAAATTTGAACGAACGAATTGAAATTCGTTCAATAAATCGCTTGTTATTTTTAAGGCAATTGAATCTAGACCTATTTTTACAATTACATTATTTTATTGAGAATTATTCATATTGAGAAAAGAACAAAAGAAGTTACAAAACCCTGTTACAATTAACTACTCTATTTTAAATTGCCATCGAATTCTGCTCACCTCTCCGAGCCGGTCTATGTGAACAGACACTCAGCGCGAGCGGTCAGAGGTTTGAGTTCTGCGTTCCGCGTAATGTAATCTACGCTAGGGTTTAAATTTTACACATTCGTCCGCGGCGATCAACCTGAAGCAATGGTAGTAAATGTAAACGTGGTATGGAACGCAGACCGTTCGCTGACTGCACGCAGTAGATTCGCCACCTAAGTAAAGACGTAAGAAACAGCTTGTCTTATTGTCTGAGGTTGTATTAGTGTATCATCCGATTTCTCTTAGATTATTCATCGGGGCAATGCTGAGGTAAACGATGTTCATGCTATCGCAAATCGCGAAGGCACGACAGATAGTTGTTCTGTGTGTTCTAACCTTAATTTGAGCTAACTTAATCAGCATTGGTGCTTGTAAAGTCGTGTGTTTTATACCCAGTGGGAAGGGATTTTTTCTTAAAGCAATACTGTAAGTTAATGTCAAAAAAAATCACAAAATTTTTAAATTCATCAAATCACGTTGATCAAAAATCGAACCTGCTATCTTGTTATAACGTGAAGATCTGTTTATTTGTCAAAGATATTATTACTTTTTTCTAATCGTAAATTATTACAGAGTACATCTAAAAATTTAGTCACAGATATTTTAAAGCGAATTTAGATTGTTATAAAATACCAGATAAATTTTCGCATCACACCCTGAAGGAAACTCAGAATAAGTTTACGAGATCGAAGATTGCTATCTCGGATTGAAGTTCAGTCATTACTTACAAACCAGACCAGTTGCTAAATATGTATGAGTACGAATTTACATCCTAGAAATCTGAACCAATCAGACTAAAATCGAAATGGCGACGAACGTTAAAAAGTATTCAACTTTTATGTTAACCATTGGTATTTTGGTTTCACAAAGCTTTGTAAAATTAAATGAGAATAGATGATATGCTTAAAGTTCAAAATCGAGAAAAATGGCGTACCTTGGGAGAGGCCCATGTCCAGCAGTGGACTGCCGCAGGCTGTTGATGATCATGATGATGATGAGTGAAGTTACAAAATGTACACGCAAATAAAACAATGGTGGGTAAATTGGTTTAAAAACCAGACGTAATCAGAGTCTTTTCGAGAAATGTCTCCCAGAAACAGGAAACTTTACATCTTAATAATAATAATAATAATAATAATCTTAACGCGACACAAACATTGACTCAACCCTGCACTAAGATAAAATCTTGTATCGTAGACACTAAGCAACGATATGGTATATACTACATAGATAAGAATACTACATCCATGACCAGAAAGAGAAATAATGCGTCTTGCAAATAACACAAAGTTCCGCCACCGCCGGGATTTGAACCCTAAACCTCTAGCATAGCAGTCGGCTATTTACACCATTGCGCCACCGAGTTCGATAAATGTAAGAAATTGACAAATTAAAATTAAAATTTCTATTACATTTTGCAAGATATAAAAAACATAACATAACTTAAAATAATACAAACTAATAGTCAATACACTATTGACATTCACATCTCAATAACGAATTTAAAAATGTTTTATCGCATGATCTCTTAGGAGAAAGTAAATCACGATTTTACTTGCTATTAGTAATCGATTCATGCCAAAATGTCGTGTGAGATGTTATGAACAATAGAATCGATAGCCGATAGAAGAAATCGACATTTCATTTCGAATTACCTAATCGTTAGAGGAAAGAAGCGTTCGTGGAATTTAATTCGTTTCCAGTAAATTCCTTGAATTGCTCCGATGTCAACGATATTGAAAAATTTGATGATTATTCCATCCATTTACCATCATGATATTTACCAGAAATTTCTTTATAAAAAATATTTTTATCGTATTTTAACGCAAAATTTACCTACAGATCAAAAATGATATTACAAGTCCAGAAGTCGTTAGTTGATATCTTCGTTTATTTTGTTCGATGCTATATCTTTTGTACTTATATCTTGCTCTAAGTCATTTAAGTTTATTATTTCAGATTTTACAAAGAAAGCTTAAATCTAAAAAAATAGCTTAGACTAACCATTACAAAACCAACAGCACGTACAAATCTTCCAATCTATCCTACTAATTCTTGATACTAAATTCCTGTGCAGGCAAAGTCGCGGGCAAAAGTTGGTAGTATCCAGCAGTACAATAAAGCAGCATTTTTTCTTGATATTTATGTAAGCGTATAAAGACTTAAGTACCTACCTACCTATATACGTATATATACCTAAAGGTATTTGGATTTACGAGGTAAAGTGGTTGAGTGTGGTATTTCGGCGGTCGATAATGAAGTTTGCAGGCCCGGGTATGGATTCAACGAAAGTTTATAAGAACAGCGGTTTTAACCTTGACACTAATGTATAAAACTACCTCTTTTCTTCAATTAATTTTATGCTTTCATCCATAAACCGGAAGACTTCCACTACCGGCCAAAAAGTTTACGCAAATATTTTTATTTACCTACTGGGCCATTTGCATCTTGCTCCCTTAACTCAAAATTCACCTCCTCCCCTCACAAAATTGTGTCTCCTATTTGTATATGTAAATTACAATTATTACTCAACGCGCCACGTTTTGATACAATATGTTTTCAAATTAAACCTTATTTTATCTTATCTCAACGAACTTATTTTATGTCAGCGAATCTGAAGTTCACATAAACAAATTTGTTTTTTCATCCACGATTAAATAGTTCATTAGGTTGATTAAAACTGTATGTACTGTATTACAATACAAACTCAAACTCAGTGATTTCAGTATATTTCTCATATATTTTTATAGCGCTGTTCTTGGCTCGATACTCTTACGCAATCAACATTCTTGGAACGATCGATCTTAAAAAGTGAAGATTACGAGATGCCACAATGGCCCCATGAACGCAGCTGCTCCCTGAAACTGGGACACCTATAAACACACGCGAAAAGATAAAAATAACCGAGAAATAACCTCTTAGGGCTTTCTCCAATATTAATAATCTTTCATGGAAGCCTTCTGGTTTAATCATTAAAGAGATCGTAAAACCAAAAATTTACTTTTTAAAATGTTTATTATGCTTTGTGCACATTTTATTTAAAACAAGTACTTACTTTTATTAAATATTTTTCGGGTGACGCTCTCTTGAAAGTACAGTTACCTAACCAGAAGCAGATAGACGCTTTTACCCCAGAAGAATGTAGAATTGTTAGTCACTATTATAAAATTCGAATCCTTACTTACATTATAAACGCGAAAGTTTGTATGGATGTATGGATGTTTGTTACAATTTCACGCAAAACTATCGAATGGATTTAAATAAAATTTTACAATAATATAGCTAATACATCCGAATAACACACAGGCTATAATTTATGAAGTAAATTAAAATCCTATTGGAAACATTATTGACTTCTTCGCGGAATCTTAAATACAAGTTTCCTAAGTTGATCCATTAGACAAACTTATTAAGTAGTTTGAATATAACGCCAACGTTCTAACGATTCTTATCATGAACATATCAAACGCATATAATTTAAATATCAATTAAATCACGACATCAAAGGAGAATCGTGATGGAAATGTTTCTTTGATTAGTTCAATGATAATTATTTACGTGGTTGTTTTATTAATAAAACGTCGCATTAAAAATTATCGATATAATTTCTACGTTCATACTCATGGCATTCTCAACTTGTTACTTTCCATTTTGTGATTACTTCGCATTCATGAACGATCTCCATCGACATTTTCTCTCCTCGATATAAAATCGAATGTTACATTCGTATTGCATTGACGACCTTGGTGGCGCAGTGGTGTAAACTGCCGACTGCTACGCTTGAGGTTCCGGGTTCGAATCCCGGCGGGGGCGGGACTGTGTTATTTGCAAGTCGCATTGTTTCGCTTACCAGCCTTGGATGTCGTATTCTTATCTATGTAGTTTATACCATATCGTTGCTTAGTTCCTGTGACACATGTTCTTACGATACTTACTGCAGGGCTGAGTCAGTGTGTGTGACGTGATGTGGTTATTATTATTATTATTCTCACTTGACAAACAAATTTTAGCTGTTACGATTTGTTTAACCTTAACTCACTGTTCTTATATTTGTTTGTAGAACTACGTATTGTTTATATTAAAGTGCTTTCTACATGTTCGTAGAGGAAATGCAGTCCATGAGTGATGATGACAGAGAGACTCTATACAAAGCAGCTAAATTCATCATCCCAGTCCGTCGGATGAGGTCGGATCGATAGAAAATGTGGGCCCGAAGCGCATCTAAAGTAACAAAAATGTATGCATGACGTGATGGAGCACCAAGAATCGAGGGTCAACAACTTTAGCAGATTGTTCTTTTTTGTGTTTTTATTTTCCACCAAACCAAACCACCAAAAAAATTAACCAAGCTTAAGAAAAATTAATAACTCATATAGAAAGCTATAGGAACTTCTAGAAGCCAGCTAGGATTAATAAACCACATGGATGCAACCTTAGGTTAGTGCGTGTGGTCCCAGAATCACCGTTACTATGATAACTTGTTTTTGATCTGCTGATGTGATCTACAGGAGTATTCCACAATCTCAAGAGTCATGGTCCACCAAATCCCCTATTTCGCATACTTAACTAAAGTCGCCCCGTTAGTACCCAGCCTTATCCCACGCAGCAAATTCTTGATACCTATTATTGTATAGAAATCGAACGCTAAGGAAATCTACCTTGACAGCCACGAGATAAAACTCCAGCTTTTCCTGTATCCTATCTTGTTATAATAAAGCACCTATTTCTGGGATCGTAAATATCAAATAGTGAATAAATTTTCATCTAGTCACCAAAGTCAAAGCTTGCGTATATAGAAATTACATATTTGAACGTTTGATTATGTTTATTTTGTTTTTTAATGAACGCTGACGTTCCAGAACTCTTTTCTAAAAAGCAACCCAAGATTAGACTTAAAATAAATTTGAATTCGTTTATACCTAAAATGTCATATCTAAATTGTAAAATAACAGACGAGCGTTGGTACTATTTCAGACTGTCAAGCGCAAAATCAGACTAGAATTCAGGCTAACTTTAAAGTTCGAAGAAAGATTTGGAATTTCAGAATAAAAGCTGTTAAATTACATTCTGGAGTAAGGGGCAACGCGTATTTGCCACAAAAAGTATACGTATTTTCAAATGGAAATGTAAAAAGTACAAAACAAAAGGTTTTATTCTAGTATTTGGCATTTAACGCTTTAACACCAACAGAACGCGATAGTCATTATTTATTTTATTTTATTGAGGCAGGTGTTGACAGTTGAAATAATACCTAAATTGCGAAACTGATCCACATAATATGTTCGAAATTAAAGCTGTGTTTTTCCTGCTGGTTTCTTATCAATTAATTCATTGAAATGCTGGCTGGAACGTTTTTAAATGTCGATAACATTACTCTATTTCGCCAATGCAACTCCCGTTAATGCAATGTGCAATGAATGAAGCTACGCGCCCGAATATACTACTGGCTTGGGAACCGTAGCGAACTTTATCAGAAGAAACAGAAAGAATGACATACACATATGACACATGACATGTGTGACATTTCCATTGTCATGAATTTGTTTATGGTTAAAGTCTGTGATCACACTGAGAAGAATTTAATAAATAACCATCTTTCTTTATTTTTATTTTATGGCACTGCCATAGTAAAGCCAATAACTTAAAGTATTTTGCCAGTGCCAAGTACTATTTTTTATCGAGCTTTGATGAGAATGAAATGATAAAGAGATGGAATAATAAATCTGCCTTTACTAACATGCTAGTACGGTTAGTGTTGGCACTTGAGAGATGACGAAAAGAGCAGCCAAATCGTCTTATTTCACTTCCTCCACACTTGTACAGCTCTACAGATATTCACTGTTTAAAACACTAGCATTTTACACGTTAAATAGTGCTGATATACGTGAAGAGAAAATTTCAACTGACACTTCCCGTTCCAGCGAAGCGATCCCCAAATTTTTGTTTATGTTGGAAAATTGAATTTCGATTACTTGGTGACCTCTAGTCAATATAAATGTGAAATAGTTAAATGTAAGGTGAGGCTAATGTAGAAGCGGTGAACCGAGCGCTCGGCGCCCGGTTTCAATATTTCGCGTCAATAACGGCGGAACTTTTCACGGGTCCCGCTTTAAATATTCCTTTTAAATTTACAGCGGATTGTTCTGAATATCTCTACAATTCTCTTTGTTGAATGTTCTAAATATCAGAATTTTGCGTCTTTAATATTGTTGTACTGTTCGGTGGTTATGGTTATTTTATTCTATTGATGTTTGTTTTAACTTAAATCGAAGCAGGGACTAAACTTTTTATTTATTAGTTTTTTATAAAGCACAAGATGAATGTATGTGTCTATGAGCCAAGTCGAAGTGATAAGCCATATTCGCATAACGTATAATGGTTTACGAAATTTACCTTACTTATTGTAAAAAGGCTTTTTATCTTTGTCTTAATTTCCCCATCTCTTATCGCATTGTAATGTAAAGTAAGAAATATGTAGGAAATACTAATATGTTAATATGATAATAAACTATATATAAGGAATGAAAAATGAACAAAAGCTATGCAAAGCACGGGTAAACCACTAGCGTTATACATAGTTGCGGTGTTTATAACGTAGTTAATTCCTCGGTGAAGCCAGTTTAGAATTATCTGATGAACACTACCTGTCTGGTGACGTCGATTATACACATGAACCCTTGGAACGGTCAACTAAAATAGAAACTTTAATTAATTGCTTACAAAATGCTTTCAAATTGGTGGCTTTTTTTAAAGATTGTAATTTGTGTGTTTGTCTTTTCTGCACAATGCTATTCACACAGGCTTATGATAATGGGTTTTAAGAATACTAATTCTAAATTTAACTCTATATTTTTAATTTAGGCTGTTTGAATCGTAATTATGTATCGGGATCGGGACTTTTAAGTAAACAGATTTTTTTATGTTTCAGTCGCCGAAATATATGATTGGGCTTAGAGATTCCCTGAAAAAACTCACAAAATGGAACTTTTAATTATTTAGAGTTACGCATGAATTTTAATAATGTTTTATATGATTTTATCGATACAAATATGGCCTTTAAGATTCAAGATTGCCGGTCAACTCAAGTCTTAAATTATAAACTAAGCCATAAACTCTAAGGTCTACCAGGAAGGTTACCTGTGCAGGTTTGCCTACGAAGGTCGACTCTATTACGGTATGAGGACTTTCCGGTACACAAACAGTACAGGTACTCGAACAAAACTTATAGGTTTTTTAAGTATTGAAAATGGTGTGTGATAAAGCTCGACAGGCACGTAAGCAGTGTGTCAGGTAGGTAATATTGTAGGTGAGCGAAAATGCAGCGCGGCCGGTCCGGGCAGGCCCGGCACATTTGCTTACTTACTCACAGTCAGGGTTGTCAACGCAAAGATAATGTTACCGCTACCAGCTTGACGATCTGCAAACAGCTTAAACCTACACATTAAGCTTAGTTCTTGTAAGCTGTTAATTTGTTAGACTTCAGATCTAATTCAATTATTTCCGGCGGGATTATTTTATAGAAACTTATAGATGACCTATGAAATTAGTTTGCATAAAGTGGCATCTATTTTAAAAATAAGTAAAATTAGTATAACATTTTGTGCTAACGGTCCAATTTGACCGAGTTCAAGCTTTAAAAGCTGAACAATATATTTTTAAATTTCTAGTTTAAAAAGCCATTCAAATGATATGAAAAACCATGATTTAAATGGAAGCGTATCTTTTAATTCATTTTCAAAGTCCCTTGTTTGGAACCAGTCTTTGTGAAGTTGTTCCATTATCAACGCAAACCGATCTAACTCATAGGATTAGCCTCTTTGTAAAGTTCACAATAATCACATGGAACTGGAACATTTGACCAGTGGGATTGGACAAAGTTGTTTTTGGACAGGGCGTGGCGCTAGCTTACAACGAAAGTGAATAAAAACGTGCCGAATGTTTTTGGTTTTGTATGACCCTGAGTCAGTTTAAAAATTAACTGATAGATATAAAATCTCACTTTCTTTAAGCCAGAATATGGTTTGATTATTATGGAGACTTAAATAAATTAAATCTTTTTGTCACTTTCCAATTAAATTGGTAAAACGGCTATTAAATGTTGAATGTCAAAGATAGACTTGAATGTCACTGATACAATCGACAATAATAAATTAGGATGTCCCTCGCCCATTGTTATGGTAGTTTGTGTTGATGGCTGATTTATCTGAGATCATAAATTAAAAATAAATAGAATCGAAATAAATTTAAGAAACTTTCTTTATTAATTTTGTATAATGTAATTTAACACTTTTTCCGAGAACAAATATGTATGAAAAATTATTTTTGTCAAACACAGTTGAATTGTTGTGTAAAGAAGTAGACTTTATCGACGACATCGATAAATATTCTATTCTCTATTTCAAACGCAAAGTCACACTTCAAAACTTTTAACGTATACGATGGAAAACTTGTGGAAAACACGGTGAAAAGTGGAATTGGTTCGTGTGAACAGAGATGGCGTGCTGAACGTTAACATTCACGACACGAAATTTTAAAATTGGCCAGACGGCCGCTGGCTTTACCATGCAAATTTACGAATGCAAATTCGAAAAAATAGAATCTTGCCAAGAGCGTGTTATAGAAGATTTTTGTGACGGAATTGTTATTTTTCTTTATGAAAAGATAAATTAATAGTGAGTTATTAGTAAGCATTAATAATGCGAACTAAATTTAATGCTTAAGAATAACAAAATAGTTAGGAAACACACAAATTCTTAACCGAAATATATGAAGAACATAAATCTATATTAATTAAAATGAACTTTTCGACGACACACATGCGACACATGGCGTATAATAATAGCAAGCCACGACGATGTTAAAATATTTCAGAATCAAGTTTGAACCATTTCTTTACGGAACGCTAAAACTGTCGATTTTCAGGAATATAACTTTTCAGGCACGCCTGCATGTACCTTCAAAGCGATTTCCCATTCTACAGTAACCCGAAAACATATTTGCATAGGGCAGGCCAAATTTCACCGAGCTTGTACTAATTATTCTAACAGCTGCGGTGGTGTTTTCCCAAGTACAACATTTATTGTGCGGCGTTCACATAAGCCTTTTTAAAATACCCTATTATTAAGCCTCCGTCCGTCCGTCTGTGTGTCAGTGGGCTGAATTTCATGAGCCATCTCTTGAAATTTTCAGAAAATGTCTATTTCTGTTGCTGCAACAAAACAAAACAACAAATACTCAAAACAGAAATAAATTAAAAATTAAAGCGATTCACATTCAAGAAACGTGATTTTTTTCGAAATTTTCTCATTGTTCGTGTTTCTTCTACGAAATCATCTGAACAGTAAATTTTGTTTGATCTCATTTGAACCCTTCATGAGTCCGAGTCCGCCACAATTAACCGTTTTTAAACGGTTTTATTTAGCTTGACCAGTTTAATTGTGTCAAATTTAGTGACTGAAATTTTACCCCCATCCACCTACCCACATACCTATATCAACCCTGATGTATCATTGTATATCTAAGATGGCCACCGCTACAAAATGGCGGACTGCATGTTTTTTCACAATCCCCTCAATATGGGTATCAAATGAAAGGGCTTGACTAGAAGAATATAGTACATAAAAAATGCAATATTACCACCAAAAAAAAACAAAGAATGATGTTAATTTCAACTTTGGAACTTGAATCATTTTCATTTTGTTTTTAGATCCACTTTAGGCCACTGGACATGTGGAGATGATTGTTACACTGGACATTTGGCATTCGATAACTTCGTAGGTATATTCTTTAGACAAACTTTCAGTGGTTTTTCAAGACACGAACCTTATTAATCAAACCATATATACCCTTTTTCATATACATATATGTTTTAAAGAACGCAACTTTTAGTTGATTTTGACTTAACGCAATCAAACATTTGTGTGGACTATTACAGAGAAGAGCGGTCAGAGAAATGTTCCTGCAGGTTCGGTACGAGTTACCAGTTCGATGCCCAGTGTGGGAGGACTTTGTAATCATTATTTACCACATGGTTGTTTTCGAGATACCATCTTTAGCTTAGTAGTCGAGTTATTTTATTCACATCTTAGAACTCCCTGCTTCTTTTATTTTGGTGACATGCTGTGCATGTGTAATACCATAGTATTGGATATTCCATCACACGAAGAAGGTTCGGATATAGTTGTGATTTGACATGTATATGCACATCGTTCTGCGTTAGTGTGCGTTAACTCTTTGCTGAGTAATTTCGAGGATAGGCATACTAGAACGATATACATACTTGTCTGAAACCGCTTTCTTACTACCTCCTATTTCTTCTGATTAAGTTTGTTGTGGGTCCCAAGACAGCCGTTAGGGTTTCCAGGCATAGCCTATGCGTCATTGCACAGCTGCATTATTCGTTGATTATTCGATCAATGGAAGCCACTGTTGATCCTGTTGAACAGGAGTTGCAGTGGTGGGACAGATACCAGATGGGATAAATACCTGTACAAACACAACCTTAATCGAACGTTATTAATGAGATAAAACAACACTTGTATCTATGTATGTAACACCATGACGTCACACATTTATAATGTAGACTTATTATTGTTTGACTAATAGTTAAATTAAATTGCGGATACAAAGTTTGATTTAAAACTTACACCACATTTTATGAGACGTCTAATCAAAATCATCCTCTAATGGATTCGCTATTGTATTATGGACAAAAATTAACAAAATTTGTTATACAGAGAATATAAATGAAATATAATAAGATACGATTCGAATAGAAACAAAAACAAGCAACAAGTCGGTAGCCAGTTCATAATAAATCGAAATAGATAGAGAAAAGATACTAATAAATTCCAATTC